>JACGCM010001700.1:0-1361254 GCA_014058105.1 Kingdonia uniflora
GTCTTAGCAGATGGCAGCAATCGCTTCCCCCTATCATCAAGCACTCTGATTCAAGCAACGATCCCGGTAATTTATTAGTCAGAGTTATTCAAAACTCTCACTCAGATTTTAAAAATACTGTCTCTACCAGCCGAGATACTTCAGACCGATTGGCCTCAACTAACAAGTACGAAAGTTGATCCCTCAACGCTCATCCATTACATAGGAGCCTACAGAATATGTCACCATGGATTAACTAGCATGGACGGTATCGGACCAACTGTTTAAACAGGTAATAATGCTCCTCCTCGAGAAATGCCCAAAGTCGATCCGTCCTGGCTTAAACCATCACAATTAACCATCTATCAACGCCACACGGTCAAACAAACCAACGATGACTGTTACCGGTCATCTTCGCGATGAAGTAAACACCTAAATTGAGAATTGATCAAAGCAGGATTCATTCGAGAAGCCAAGTCCGGACTGACTTTCCAATATTGGATGTCGTTGTCCCAACGAAAGAAAACGAAAAGTTTTAGTTTTACGTAATGCACAAGATCTGACACCCATACTTCCAAGGCAGTTTCCCTCTTCCCAATATTAATCAGATCCTCGATTCACCCACAGTAAGCCATGATCTCCACTAGATGGACGTTGCTTTCGGGTATAAGCAAATTCCACGTTTGGAGGAAGATCAGATAACCATGTTATCACCGAACGCGGCCTTTATTTTACAGTCATGCCCTTCATTCTCAGAATGCAGGTGCCACGTATCACCGCTTGATGCCGATATGTCAAGCCCCCTAGGGAAAATCGTAAAGTCTACATCAATGATCTCTTATGCACAAACGCACATTCAGACGATTACATCTTAGATTTTAACACTATATTCAACATCCTTCGATCTTACAGAATATGTCTCAACCCTGAATAAATATTAATTCAGGGTACATTCCTGGCCGCTTTCTAGGCCACCTCATCAGTAAGAAAGGGATTGTGGCTGATCCGCGCAATTCGGCTCTCCTTGACATGCCTTCTCTCCAAAGACAATAAAGACGTTCAAAAACCCACCGCGATCAACCATTTCATCTCTATCTTTGGACCACTGCCGGTGGCTATTCCTATTACTCCGCAGATGTACCCAACGAGAATGGTCAGCCAACGGCATAGCACCTTGACACCATAATGTGACAGCAATCTTTTTAGATCTCAAAATCTCTTGGGTGAGGTGTCCCAGAATGAGTACCCCCCCAGCAGGTATGTGAATGATAATCTACCTACATGATAAATACTCTCTCACTTAGGTTCTTATTGCCTGGAAGGTAATTGAGAAACCACTACGTCTTCTTCTCGTAAAGCCTCACACCAGCGGAAATAAGTACTCTAAAATTGAGAAACTTTCTTTTCTTACCCTGTTTCACTTGGCAGAAACTCACAGCATTACTTTCCAAGCACATTCCGTCAAGTTGGATAGCTACCCCCACTTAACAACAAATTCGGGAAGTTCTATCCAAAAAAGAGAAGTTGGAATAGTATAACAGTGGTCATCCGTTTGGAGACATGATATCAAGTTCACAAGCGTCATCTAAACAAGGGTCAGGCCGGTTGCCAATTTTCTCATAAATTTTCCATGGGGATCCCGAGTGGAGGCGCACTGACCCGTACCTTCCCGAAATACACAGCCAATCCAACCCCCAAGGCATTCGTAAACGAGTTGACTGGATCACTACGTCAGGTGGGGCTACACCACAGATGGATCATAGGACTCGCAAGGTCCAGGGCTGCGAGATTATTTTAATTACGCCTTATAAGGATAGAATTTAGAAGTCAATCGTGCTTTGCTTGTTGAGGCATCCAACATAGTATAACCAAGTAATACGCTGCTCATTACACGACTCGACCCCTCGATGTCCCCCGTTCTCTCAGTTTACACAGATTCATACTCATTGTTCACACTATGCCGCGCAAGACAAGAAGTATGGGAATATAATCAAATACGTATCCCTCATTACAGAAATGATGAGTAATTTCGCGAAAGTACTCAGATATTCCTCAAAGGTGAAAATTGACACGCTATCCTTAATATTCTAGCCGGTGTTTGGGACCCAACCCCATATCTCCATATCCTGAGAAATCATTTCACCCCCAGCTTTGATCGCATTTTTGATTCACGATTAATACTGGGCATTAAAAAGAGGACGATGACAATGGCCAAAGCATTTCATTAGTCCTACCTCGGTGTCCGACAATAATATAACGGACCACACTACCAGCAGATCACAAGAACGTCCGACAGTGGTGATCACACTGTAAAGCATTTATTTACTCAAAATGGTGTTGAAAAATCGATAAAAGACATTGTGTACCGCCTTTTCAGTCACAGGCCTTACCTCAGTGCCTCTCCAAGGTTAAAAAGCAAGACGAACTCCCACGAATACACAAAGGAACTTTAGCTCCACTACTTAGGTAAATTATTACCAACAGACTTCACTCAAGGAGTCTTAGCCAGGCCAATGCGCAGCAAGCAGAAAGAGTACTCCGCAGATGCACACCTCCAGAGACATAGACATGATACGCCCCTGCGTTTCGAACTCATGTAAGCAAGGGGTTTCTGGCCTTTAAAAGATGGGCATAGACCTCGACGGCGAAATTCCCAAATCTCCGCTGTAACGCCGCCACTATTTGTAGCTACTGATTCTTACAAACTGCGAAGAAAACATTCCACTATGAAAACCAGAAAAAAGAAGGCTCATCTTTGTTATCGGGAAGCCACATAATCACTCGTTTCGGGTGTCCCCCCCACACCTATTACTATCAATAATGGCCCCAATTGTGGGAGATAAGTCGTAAATTGCCTAAACCACACAAGATGCAGCACCCAAAGAATCCTATATTCCTCAAGGTAATGGCCAATCGCAAATCACCAACAAAAACCGTTGGATGGACTAAAAACAAATGGTTCACCCTCCAGAAAAAAAGGGAATTGGGTCGAGAACTGCCGCACATGCCTCGTGGGCATACGATCCACTCCTTGTAATCTACTAGGTATAACCCCATTCCCTACTTGCTTATGCACTGAGGCGTCATCCTCGAATGAATCAGTCTAGTTCACGATAACGAGATCGACTGCGAGGAAATGAGTTTGACATTGGGCTTACAACCATAAATATGAAGAGGGATGAGACCAGGGAACGCGATCATCGCTAACTAGTGTTCATAGCTCATAGTGTTTAGCAATCGTTATAATAACCGAGTCAGGAGCCATACTTTCCAAATCAGATCTCATCCTCAGTGAAATCCCCAGTATTGCAAAAACCTCACGTAGATATTTTGCCGACATTGGGAGTGTCTATTCATTTCTAATCGGTCTCTTCAGGTCTGGGCGATACATACGATCTCATGAACAGAAGAGAATCCCCATTCAAATCCTTAGAATATAGGAACAACTGAAACGGTACCTAGCGTTAAGCGCATTAGTACTCCATTTCCATGTTCGCCTTGTTCATTTTTTTATTCCAAAAGTGCTATTTCATCTCCATTCAACAAATGTAAAAATTTGAATTATATATGAAAGTTTTTATTTGAGCAATATTCATTCTCTTCACAAACAAATTGACGTATTCAGATCAATTAACGCATAGATAATTCATCTTATATCGATCTATATCCAAGTTAGATCAAGGATATCACTTGATTTAGTTTGCTTAATAGATTTACTTGCGTGGATATTGCGATTGTAGATCAAAAAATGGTTCATATCATAATCAACCAAACAAGAGATAAGCAACAGGTAATACAGTTCTTACATCTTTACTAATTTTTGGGTCATTTATAACGGCTTGGATCAAGGAGTCACTTGGTTTGGTTGACTCTACTAATCTCTGCGATTGCAGCAAGTGTAGAAACTATTTTTCATATCAAAGAATACCAAACAAAAAGAAGGCAAATGTAATACTAGTCTTCATCTTTTTCAACTTGTTGGGGTCATTTTTATAACGGCTGGTCAGGATATCACTTGGTTTGGCTGACTTATTTTAAATCGTCTACGTTATAGCAAGTATAGAAACTTGTTTCACCTCAAAGACTCTACCAAGCATAAGATAACGGAAGGTCATACAGCCTCATCTCTTTCAAATGGTTGTTTATATTTCTTAGTTCAAATCAAGCTTCAACTTGGTTTACTCGCACATTGTCTGCGTATTGAAACGAATGTAAAAATTTTTTTTATATCAAAGACCCTACCCGACATAAGATAAGGCAAAGGCAGACTAGCTTTATCTATTTCAAAGTATCTGCGACAGATACTATTTATTTTTAGGTCAAATTCATATTACAAGGTGATTCTTTTTCCTTGGACTGATGGAGTTGCAGCAGTACTTTCCCCTAAATAAGAGGTCAAACTTTCAGTTTGCAGATCACAAGCAGCTCTACCCGATTTACGAGTTTCCAGCAGTTTTGAGGTCCCAGTTGGGTCTCCATAATGCCAGACAGTTCCCTCGTCTATCTTAGCTCCCACAAAGCATCCTTAGTCCGTACAAGTTATTGTGAACAAGGTAGCTCGTTCTGCTCAAGTCTTTTTACTTCCTCTAAAAATAGCACAATCGCCTTTAGCAGGTCGAAGCGTGCATGCATAGGTATGAACATTATTAAAATTTCGCTCTCACTCTCGAGGCGTAACTCTAACTTAGCAGACATATTCTTCTGTTCAAGGTCACTTTTTCGCATCACGGACGTTCAGACATGATAGATTACATTTTCTTCCAACTTTTTATATACTTATTCTGAATTCAGCAGGTTTATGGGTCTAAGTCTACTACCGCGTCGAGTCTTCAAATTTCCTTCGTTCCCTCAATTTTCCTGCCATAACATCTTTTAATAATTCTTCTTTCCTCTCATTAGCGATCCTTTTGCTTTTAATTGCCTCCCTTCCAAAACTTTCTCCTGATAGATCAGATCAACTTCTGCTAGCATTCCCTCAAGTTTGCATTTCCTTATGTACATCCCTGAATACACAGATACACACTTTCAGCTCTTAAATTTGACCTGAGAGCTAACGCAATCCCCTCGAACTAGAGGAGCTTTAACTCCAGTTCTACTTTCCTTTCTTGATCGCTCTCTAGCCTCAAGCTTTTTTGCCACGCGTAATGGTGCTGCCCAACTCGGATATTATAGTCATGCACCTTCTCTTTATGTCATACAGCTCGTTTGCATTTCTTAGGGACTCCATGTCCTTTTGGCGGAAGAGCATTTATACTTGTTCATGCGGGTCCGAAGCTGATAGATTTTCTCGACTACCCTCGGCTCATTTGTCTTTTTTTTAACAATTTTTGTCTCATTCGCTCCAGATCGTTCCTACAGTTCTGAAGATCATATCGAAATCGTTTCTCTGATCTTTTCAATGCTTGAATACGGTATTTTTCCGGTGTCAGCCTGCTTACCCTTTACAGCCACGCGTTATATCCGACTTTGAAGCTTCTCGCGCGTTTGTTACATCCGCTAGCTCTTTTAACCCTTATCTATTTCAGCATCTTTCTCCTCGACCTGAAGAGTAAGGTCAAAAATAGCCTGGGTCACCTCCACAAGTTTAAAATACGCCTTTACTATTGATCGTCATATTCTCGTTCCCTCCTTCATCCTATCGAACTACTCTACAAATTCCCGATTACACATGAGTACGTCGCCCTCACGTGTGGGAGATGAATCTAATTCGACCTGCCTGGGGAATATAACAATTTTTAGTACTTTTCGATTTAGGAAAACCTTTTAACATATTCATACTACATTTCTAAAGAGTCTATGTGATTTCTAAACATCTGCGGTATCCAAATACTTTTAGACTAACTTTTGGAGCGCATTCTCAGATAAACGCTGCATGAGGTTTCTGTGGCGTATAAGGTAAATACTTTTGATATGCTACTTTATATTAGTAGCTGTGGATTTAACTATGTACCATACTAGTGTTATCTGCATCCATATCCTATTTACTTGATAACTTAACGTTGGTATAACAACAGGTCGAAAGACCTATTTCAATTTAACCTGCAGCTCTGCTTGCGCAGACAGCAAGGCTTTAAAGGTCTCTCTTTCCCTGGCAATTCAGACACTAGATTATATTCTGAGGCTCATTTCTCTAAGTGCCTATAAGAGGTTTATAAATAAAGTCAATCTATAGAAGTTTTTTCCCCACACACAATTTAACAACTATAAATATTTATACAAAATACGTTTCTACCCTACCTTCACACTATTACCCTATGGGATTTCGGCATCATCTCCTTGGTTGTCGAGCACCGTCTACGGGAAACACCATCCAGACCGTCCACGATCCCACTACTTCCACTTCCTCCTCATCTTCCTCCTCAACATAGGTGTCCGCCTTAATGGTATCCACCTCCTCCTCAGAATAGCCCTTCAGCATCAATAACACACCAGTCTGTCACGTACACAACAACCTCTTCTATTTGACATTTGTCTCCACCTGTATCTGACCAATCGCCACGGTATGAAGAGCCTTCAACTGTCTGACTTCCTTCAGAGTATCAGTCCTGATCAAGCTAATTCCTTTTCCAGCTGGATAATGCTTTCTAGAACTAGGCTCTTTCTTCCTCAATACTGAGCCAAATCCCCTTAATAGACGAGCAACCTACAAAAATTAAAATCGATCTCAGCGATTAGCTCAAAACGTATTAAGCAGTTCTTTCCGATAATATAAACTTACCATCCTTTCTCGTGTCTTCCTCTCCCTGGAGAACCGCCAACTCTGGCCCTTTCTACGACCTCTTTGAGGTCATCTACCAGAGCAGATCGCCCCTCATCGACCTTCTACCCTGAATCCCCAGTTGTTCGACTCACATCCTTCTCTCTTTTGCGGCCTCACCACTTCCAGTTGTACCAGAGGCCTGCAAAGCCTTTAACATCCATTTCTTCAGATATTTTTGAGCTATTTTGCTCGATGTAACAGGATTTGGCTGAGCTGAACTGCCTGTTCCAGGAGTCTTGGACAAATTAGTTCGAGCCTCCCCACCACTTACTTGCCTTTTCCCTTTATCAGTACCCGCAATCGACCGGGTCGACTGAGCTTTTCGGACATTTTTTGACCTGCTGTCAACCCTCTTCTCTCTACTCAAGCCGAGTCCCCCCAACACAAATTCAAGCTCAGTCTCCTCCTCCACAACTTCGTCCAACAAAGATTCTTTCCACTCCACTTTAGACTTCACATCTACAATGAACAACAAATTTATTATCAACTACAGTTATCAGCGTAATATAATAATAATTCTATCAATGCTGTTTTACTTACTTACTTTGTTTTACAGTTCTAAACTGAAGATCCAAGATTCTTCACCATCTCTTTGAAGAAAATTACCCTTCACCCCAAATGCGTTGTTATTCTAGGTTCGACCTACTGAATTTAGATCGAAGAAGCGGCGCCGAGTTGCACTCTCACAAAAGATTCCCCCCACTGGCCTTATAATTCTTCACCCCAAAAACTGCAAAACGTCCTCAGGAGTTCCTCCTCAATTTTCCCTCATTTCCCATTTTTCATTAAGATGATCACACACGCCTATTACCTTCTTCATATTCTCGTTCAATTGAACAAGACATAACCCAATTGCATTCATAATCCCCTTCACCAAATTAGTGGAGGAAGGCTCAACCCATACTCTAATTGAGATAGGTAACAGAAAAAATCATCTACGAGGTCACTCTTGACATCCCCATCAAAATATTCTAACGAGATCGATTCATCAATACCCCTATCTCATTTTTCCACTTCCAAATTAGCCAACAGATAAAAATACTCTTCCCCTACTGATACCGTACAACCCCTAAACTGTCTACCAGCAAACCCTACACAATTACCCCAGTTCCCTCCTACAGCCGCCTTAGCTTCACAAAACTCTCTAAAATCATCAGAACCGGGAGGATAAGATATCAACTGTCTAGAAAATCCTGAGAATTATTCCAATCCTACTTCCACCTCACTCTCAGAATCATTCGCTTGACCAGAAGTCGATACCTCATTAACAGACGAACTACCCATCACAACAACGATTTCTGCAAGCAAGTTTTCAACTCTACGCAAATGCCTCTCATGTTCGACCTACATACAGGTTAAGGTATCTATCATTCTTTTATATATATATATATATAGATCGTTTAAATAAAACATATATCTTTAACATATATACGTCACATATATTGCATACATCTCTACTAACCTTCAGTATCCGAATGAGAATCAGCTGTTGCGTCAAGCCTTTCCCTCACAACACTACTGTATAGCCACCTACGAGATCCAAAATCTTTTGCCCTCTTCAATTGTTGATCACCTTTGGATAACACTTTATCAAATCCCTTAATTTTTCATCTCTCTCTATGAGTGTTCATTAATTTTTAGAAGTTGAAAAACGTTTGATTGGAGATGAAAAAGCACTATTTATCTTTTATATCTCAAGCGGCTGGCATTTACTGTGCCTCACACAAATCGTTCAATTCCAGAACCGAGGCATCCTTTCCACTCTCCATGTTAGACGTCTTGTACCTTTTTAATAAAACTACATTTCCATCATTACAACTCCCCTCATTTTTTAACATATTTTTCTCCCCTATTTCCATATCTTTTCCTGAACTTCCCACACTCATGATGACTCACTCTGTACGATGTTAGATTCCTACTTCCTGACATACAAAACAAAACTAGAAGCTCTTGTATTTTCCTATTTTTGTTTCTCTGTCCTTATTTATCATATTTATAGTAATTGACGTCATTTTTTAAACAGTGCAAATTTTCAAAATTATTCAAATTATTTGCTAAAACAGTCTCAAAATAGATTCGTACCTCTTGAGGATCCGATTGACTTATATTTTTTCTATTACATTCAGAACAATTATATTATTCATGAGCAACGCTTTATTCAACGTATATCGCAGCCTTAGTAAACTGAACAATATCATCCCGTCACATTATTTGTCGGTCCTCAAATCTTCGAATTCGATCTCAACTTTAGCAATCAAACCCACCAGCCTTTCTCGTTCTACTGCATCCCTAACCAATTTACTAAAGCACACCTCATAAAAATAATGAGCATACTTCAGTTCCTACTCCTTACATCTAAACCTTTGAGCTGACATTCCCTTACTGGTAGCTCAACATCGTAACCAAACGAACCAAATATTTTTTCCCGCACTTCAGCAATTTTTATAGCCAATCGTCCTTCCGCGGTATGATGAATCCTCTGAGATCGAGTTCGTACCATCCTAATATATCCCCCATATTTTACAGATCATCCTACCCATATTTATACGTTTCTCACACACTTTCCCCTCAAAAATATAATTTTTTATCTTATATCTCGTATCATAAAAACCCAGAATCTTGGAATAAATCATTTAAACTTATCCCCTCATTGGTACATACATTAGTTACCTTACTCGACCTTACGCTGGCCCGAGTTGTACCTCTTCCAACCTATAGTAGCTCAAATTTCCACAATTACATATTCCCTATAATTTTTTCTCCCTCACCTGTTAAAAACATTATAATATCGTTTATACATCACAACGTCATTATTCGCATGTGTTTATCTTAGTTCGAGCGTCACTACAATAATGTTTCATTACTTAGAGCCTATTATTCATCCCAATACCCAACATAATTCAGTTCGATTCTAATTTTTTTTCTATATACAGTTTATTGAATAACAACTTTTATTCATGTCAAAAATATTATATACGATTTACAAATAACAAGTTTTTTAATATATCGACCTCAAGAATAAAATAGAATGTTATCCGTCCAGCACCAAACTCCAAGTACTTTACAGATAATAAGTTTTCCCAATTTATTGAAAGTCACAGGTCATTCAGGAACGCCGAGGCATCATGTCTTCTTGTTCTTCTTACTTCAGTGATCTTTCACCCAGATGCAAAGCAAATATTGGAACTAACATAGAGCTTCCATCGCATGAGTTTGGTTGAAGTTTAGTCAAACTACAAACGGAAACAACGTAAACAATAAACTCAGTGCTAGAACCAAATTCACGAACTAAGAATTTTTTGATCACCACAACGTGATGGAAATGCAAAAGTAGACTCCCACTGGTTGTCTCCCTCCTCTACTACCATCACCTCCTCCTCTGAAACCACCACTTTCGAAGAGTTGGTAGAGATGAAGAGGGCCAAATGTTAGAATCCATGGTGATACAAGAAAACAGCATATCTGCCTTACTGATACACCTATCCTTGCATATGAAGCCCTAACCCTATCTTCCGCAGGAGTGAGGAGACAGGCTCACCGTTCCTCGCCTGTCAAGACAACGACATGAAATCTCTACTTATAGTTAAAATCTTCCTCAGCTTCAACCGCTTTCTTTTCCGACAAGCCTTGGTTCGTCGGAGGAATAGAAACATGTATCGACATTTCCAAGGAATGATCACTAAAGTATTTCAACTTCAACCTCTGCATTTCAGACGCAATCCTTTCTTCAAGAGCCATCCTCCGAGTTTTCACCATTTCTAAAAAATTATCACGTTTACGAAAATGTTACGCAAGTAGGCACTATTTCAAAGATTTGCAACAGGTACTATTTGTATAACCCTATATTTATTGTGTAGGTACATTTTCCCAAGCGTTATCATTTATTACTGACGCAACTATTCAAACGCAATCGTTACATACATCCGCATCCGCATCATCATTTAATACCCATCACTTCCAAATATTATGTAACTTCCACCTAGTCAAGCGCCATTATTACTCCATTTCGAATTTCAACTTCTTAACGCATTCTTTCTCAACCGAAGCCACTCGTGATTTTGGTTACGAGGGGACGATTGTAGGAACTTACCCCCAATCTCGTTCAAAGATGAACTTATCCAGCTCGAATTACCTCCATCTCAGGCTTACGCATTTTTTGCACTCCTGTTAGCATTTCAACCAGTTCTACAAACTACTCAAGAACGTAGATCGAGCTAAACTCGGAAAACATTACCCAATCAAAGACACCTATCTCCCATGAACTCATCAGTTATTCAGTAAACCGCCACTAACCATATTATTTAGAAAACTTGCTCCAGCACAATGAAGAGCAGTGGAAAAGCCTATTATAGGAAAAGTTCTAAAAGAGACAGGGACAAGAAATATTATACAAACTTCTTATTTACGAGATTAAAAATATTTTTATATTTAGAGATCACTTGTAATAAAGATATCCGCCTCAAGCAATAAATATACTTTCACAAAAATCCTCCATATGAGGTCGTGGGTTTTTACCAATTCAGAGGTTTTCCACTCTAAAAACACCTGTTTCTATTTCTTACTTTCCATTTGAGTATTGTTATAGGTTCATTGGTGTGATAGTCAATTCCTAATCATTTCGGGCTTACGGAATTTAGCCATTTCAGTAACCAAACTCGATGTAAAGTTGTGGCCAAGTTGAGGTTAGTATAGCAAAATTGTTCTAATAAGGTTGGACTAATCCGAGGCAGCTCGAAGTTGTATTTTAAGAGTAGATGGCACAGGTATGTAGTATAGTCGATATATCCATTGATGACTCCGTTTATTGTGTAGGCAGCTTTCTATGTTGGTAAAAGGTTCTACGGAATTCAATGAGAACGAAAACTAGGAGTATTTAGAGTTTTTGCTAAAGTTCGATTCTCAAACATCCCAGTTGAAGGAGGTCGATGATCAATTCGTGAAGGCAAAGGAAAGAATAGTGGAAGCAGTAAAAGGCACTTTGGAGCTGCATATATGGATTTCTAGGTGCCAAAAAGACCCTGAAGAAGGTTGTGGAGACAGTGAAGTTTGGCATAAACAATCTGATCTAGTCCTATCATCACTTTTGGTTAACCGAGGTCGATATCTCTCTTGGTCTTAAGATAAGCATCATTATATAGTTTTCCCTTCGATGTTGAAGATGAACCAATTGATGACATTGTTGCTCCAGTGAATGCACCCTCCCCCCAAGGAGAGCAAGTACGGGTTCCTGGTGCTGGATTGGGGTTACCGTCTGAGGTAGAGATTGGCAAGAATAGTTAATAATGTTGTTGCACCCTGTTCGAACTTTTTTGTTATATTTTATAATTGTCTTTGATAAGACAGCTTCTATTTTTTTCAAAACTGTAAAATTTTATAGATATAAGTTTATTGTGCCTTGTTCAAATATTGTTTGATAACAATTTTTTTTTAATTTGTATAGGAGATAGAGCAATTGAGGAAAATTGTTACCATAATAGAGAGAACATTGAGTAGAGTGAGGGGCTCCGTGGAGAGGGATGAGATTATATGAGAGAATTTAAAATTATAAGAGTTTATAAGAAAGATTATATGAGATTATATGAGAAAAATAGGTATTAAATAAAATAGAGTATGAGAGAAGGCAGTTGAAATCTAATACAGAGATTTTTTTAAAGAATTCTATGACCTTCAGTATAAATATGCAAAAATGAAAATGGAGAGGGACGAAATTTTGAGAAAAGAGGAAAAATTTGCTCTTGTACAAAAATCGATAGACTCGATGTGTTTTGTGGATAAGAGTGATAAAGCCTAATGTTAGAGGGCATTGCTAACTCTGACACTATATTTTAAGGATGAAGTAGATAGTGAGCGGGGGTTAAATGATGCTTATATAATGCTCTTAAGAGAAAAAGGAGTAGTACCTGATTCTGCTCGAGTTTTGTTTTTAGCTCAAGAAGCACATAATCGTCATAGTTTTGAGGCAAAAAATTGTCTGCTCGAGCTGGTGTACCTATTATATGGGGTGACGTAGGTCCCTTACCTGATGTTCTTGGCTTTGTATAGGGTCGAAGATCAATAAGGATTTTGTTTTTCAATATAACTAAAGAGTAGAGGGTGGTACAACCTAATTTAAACGGTGAGTTAAACAAATTGCAAAACACACTGAAGTGATGTACGGAATAAAATACACGCCTGGCAAATAAAATGGCAAAACAAATGATTGTGAAAAAAAGGTGAAAGAGAAGTTGAAAGCTTTGGACGTGTTGCAGAGGGAAACACGTAAGCTTCTGTATAAAGCACATATGCAGTTGAAAGAACATTTGTATCTTTCGTGAACAAAGGTTGTAACATTAACGAACCATGAACTTCATATAGAGAATGTGATTAAGTTTTATGGAGGTGAGTTGGCAAGGGCGGAGAGCAAATTTTGGAAGTATGTTATGGATTGTGGGAAAGATTTTGATATAGAGAATGAAAAGGTTGAAAATATGTGGTTTATGAAGGTTGAGAATGAAAAAGGTGTTGAAAGAAGAGGACGAGCAGGTGGTCGAGTGTATTTTACCTCATTCGCGGCAAAAACATTACCAGCAGGAGGTGGTGACCTTTGTTTCACCTTTGGATGTGCAGGTGGACAGGTCAAGACAATCGGGGAATAGGGGGCAGTCCCCTTATAGTTTAACGATGGAGCAAAATTAAATTATCAATGTTGTTCAAATGTTTTTGTATGCATGAGATATTTGGTGTAGTATTCTAATAATAAATTGAATGCATTGTAGCAACGTTAGTAGATGTGCTCTTTATTTAGATGTAGATGTGATAGTAGAATACATCTAAATTGAAATGTAGATCGATCGTACATAAGTATTTTGTTGGTGAAAGATTGATTGTACAAAATAGTTGTGAGAATGAATTGTGAACTGTGATTTTGAAGTTTGATGATGTAAATTGTTTTTATGCACAAACTATTTTGTATGTGAAATTGAACTGTTGATGCAGGTCGTATTAGAAGAGGTGCAAAGTTAGTATAAGGCTCTGTTCATTTTGAATGAAAGATTGAACACCGATTTGAACCAGAATCATGAAATCTTGCAGAGTTATATGTAGAAATGGAGTTGAGTATGATTGAGCTGCAAGGCATGGTAAATCATTTGACCGTGCAAATGGAAAGAAAAGGTTTTTGATCTAATGATTAGTCAATAGAAAGTGGAGGAGTTGAATGAGGTTGTGAAAAAAAGGATGTTGAATATTGTGATAAATCAGTGTCACATAAGTAATCTTTCGGAGTGAGTAACCAAGCAAGAGGCAAAATTAATAACTGTGCGAGCTAAACTAATAGTTATTGGCGATGTTGGAGAAAGAAGATGATAGTGTTGTGTGTTCTCGAATTTGTATAAATACGTTGGAGGTGGAGTTAGACTATTCACGAGCGTCTGTTATGTTAGGAAGGCAAATAAGTGAGCCAGAGAGTCTGAGGGAATATTAAATGTTGCTAAAAATAAAGAAAAAGATTTGGAGGAAGTTAACAGGAAACATAATGACTTAGTTAAAAATTACTAGGCTAGGGAAGGGAATTTAGAGAACGTAGTTCAATTATTGGAATTAGATCTTATAGGGTTTTGAACGATAGTGGGGGAGTTGACTAGTTCGAATAAAAAATTGGAAGCAGACCTTATAATAGCCCAACAGGATCTTAACATAGTGGTTGATCGGAGGTGTCATGACCAGTTTATCATGGAGGAATCATTGGCTATGTTGGGACAAATGAATAAATTTATGATGGTGATGGAAGCACGTAGTAAAATTTTTATTAAGGATAATGCTCAGGTGGTGGATCATTATAAAAACTTGGAAAGTTTGCTAAATGAGGTGAGGGGAAGGATTGCAGAGCTCGCAATGCCTGACATGGGTAAGCTCGAGACAAATGAGGTGCATGATAAAGAAATGGTAGCAGTGCTTACCTTTTTTGTGTCGAAGATTAAGAGACTTGAAGAAGAAAGAGACACTATTCATGACATTATGATCTAAAATGGTGTGAAGTGTGACTTGCATTTAGTGCAGGCTAAATACCTGGATCGTTTTATGTCAAAAATTAGTATACTTACTAAGAACAGATAGGATGAAGGAAGAGATATTGTTGTGGCGAAGGCGTTAGAGCTGATGGTTTTGCGACATTCAAAATTTTGGGGAAGTTCATATGATGGACGCCCTAACTGACCTTCAGAATTGAGGGGGCGTTGGTATTGATTAAAAACTAATCTATTTTTGCTTTATTATCAAAGATGTAGTAGATAAAGTGTAAAGGTGATGCTATAGAGAAATTTGTGCTCTGTCTGATAGTAGAGTTAGTGTTATATGTGAACATGTAATAGATATTTTTTTTGAACTCTGGGGAACCAATTGTGGTCCTGACATATGTAATCTATTGATCAAATTGGACGAACCAATAAGCGACCTGTAATGTATTAGTAGAATTGGGATGAACAAATTGTTTATCTATAATAGAGTAGATGTATTTTGTATATATGGTAGATGATAGATAATAGAAGACTACTGTACGATTAGAAATCTAGGTCGGTCAAACTCAAGTATTTCATTAATGTAGGAATAACGTACAAAAATGTGAGAAGTAATAGATTGTAAACTGTGATGTGCCTCTATCTGTGATATAACTTAAATTTCCTTGTGTTCCAAGGATTAGGGACTCGATCTCCATCTGATGTAATAAGGTCGTAAAAGCTGAGGCTACTTTTGTCGATAATAATAAAAGGTCATTCCCAATTTTCTACGAGTTTCCCAGCATTTGGCTCCTTTTGGATTTTTATATCTCTCGTAGGACGAGATCTTGAATGTCGAATTCTCTATGACGAACGTGCTTGTTATAAGACTTTTAGAAAGCCTGATGGTACCTTCCTAAGTTCATGATTGCTCTGTCTCTTATTTCATTGATCCAGTTCATGTTACATACTAACTGGAACTCGTTTTCTTTATCTACTATTTCATGGTCACATATTGGGTGATAATATTGAGTAAAGATGATTGCTTCAGTACCGTAAGCTAACAAGAACAGTGTACATCCGATCGATACTTGTGGTGTTGTTCGGTACGCCCACAATACATGTAGCTATTCTTGCACCCAATTACCCTTTTTCTCTGTTAATCACATTTTTATCCCATCGACTATAGTACGATTGGTGATTTTGGCCTAACAATTTCTTTGTCGGTAGTACGGATTTGAAGGAGAGTGAATGATGCTATGCTGATTGAGGAAGTTGACTACCTTTATCCCAACGAACTGTGGTCTATTATCTTTCCTGATGAGGTGAGGGAAACCAAACCCTATGATAATGTTTTCTCATATGAATTTGATGACTTTCTTTACGCATGTTCGATAGAAAGGGACTGCTTCTACCCTTTTGGTGAAGTAGTCCTATACTACTAAGAGATATTTCTTTTATCCAGGTGAATTTAGGAATTTTACAACGAGATTGATAGCCCACCTTTTGAATGGATAGATAACTTTGCTAGAATGGAGTTCAAAAGCTGAAGCTCAAATTTTGGATCCATGTCGCTGACATGCATCATACTTGCATGCATATTCGATAGTTTGAGTTTATATTCGAGGCCAAAAAACTCTTTGAGTAATAACTCGATTTTCTTAGGACCATCCTGCTATATGGGATCCGTAAGTGCCTTCATGCAAGTCTTGTAGGAAGTCTTGGGCCTCCTTATCAGATAAACATTAATTAGAGATATGACCCTCTAAACGACATTTTGTAAAGGAAGTTGTCGACAACGGTGTATCATTTAACATTGTCTATCAGTCGCCTTCTTTTATTGACATCATCTGGGAGTTCACCATCGAATATGTTATCTGGTTTGATATATGTGAGGCAAGGTCGTCTCCAATCGTCTTTGACCTCTTTGTTGCCCCAGTATTAATGGCATTTTAGCTAATGATGCTAATGCTGGGGGTGGATACAACTTTGATCTTTAAATATTGGGGTTCTATTCCGAGGATTTCAGCAAATAAATGAGGGAGTCTGGATGTCTATTTTCCCCTCAAGGTAAGTGTTCGATTGTGGCCTTTTGAAATCTGCTCATTCTGTCGGCTGCCGCTGCTGCGTATCCACCATCTTTTCATTTTTTGGATATTTTTTTGTATAATGGTTTGCGATCAATAAAGAATTTGTGTAAACATATAGTTCAGGCACACCGATCACTAGTGCCATATTCATTCCGTAGATTAATGCCTCCTATTCTACTTCATTGTTGGTAGCTTTGAAGTTAAGTCAGATTAACTTATCAATTCAATCATTTAGAGGGTGTGATAAGGACTATCTCAATTCCTGACCCAGCTGGTCTGGCAAAACCGTTAGTTAAAAAGTGCCAACCATTTTTGGTTATCCAATCCGATTTTTCTTCAAGTTGTTCTTCATTTATATCGGTACTATCCTCTTCCCAATAAGGATCGTCTACAAGAAAATTAGCGAAGAATTCTACTACAGCTTGCCCTTTTTGTAATGCTGTAGTTCAAAACGTATATTATGTTTGCCAAGAGTAATCGACCACTATTGAACTTGTTTGGATTTCTCCCATGTGGATAGAACTTCACAGAAGGGGTAATTTGTTATGACCCGAAGTGAATGAGCTTAGAAATATTATTTTAACTTCTACAATGTATAGACGAGGGTTAAAAGTAATTTTTCAATCTTAGTTTTCCGCGTTTCTGTTAGAGTATGCGTCTTACAGATGAAGTAGACAAGTTTTTCTTACTTCATCGTAAGTCAAATGAGAACGAAGCTGAGTGAGTTAGCAGTAACTGCAAGGTATAACCTAAGCTCTTCTCCTTCTGTAGGTATACTAATTACTAGCATTTGTCCCAAGTAGCATTTCAGTTTTTGAAATGCTACTTTACATTCTATGGTCCATTCGATCTCTAGATCTTTTTGAGTCTTGCCTCGAATCGTCCCTTCACTTAAAAGGTCGAATAATCATCCACACCGGTCTCATGATTTCAAAATAAATCGATTTATTGCTGCTATTTCACTAAAAAAATTTGATCGGATTTCTGTGCCCTTGGTGAAGGCATGGATAACAGGGTACGTATACAATCTGAGTCAACTTCGATACCTTGCTTGCTAATTAAATGTTCCAAGAATTTTCCCGATTGGTCTCCAAATTTACATTTATCAAGATTTAATCTCATTTTGTATGATCGAGGAATTTTGAAGGTCATGTATAAATCTGTGAGATTGTTTTCCTTCTTGAGACTTTTACACAGTATGTCATCAATATAAGCTTCCAATGTTTTTTCGAGATGGTCTTTGAATATCTGGTTCATCAGTCTTTGATAAGTTGCTCCAGCATTCTTGAGTCCCAAAGGCACAACTTTGTAACAATATAATCCATGTTCTGTGATGAAAGTTGCTTTTTCTGATTTTCGGGCAAAATGGGTATCTAATTGTACCCTGACATGGTATCCATCATGAATAAGAATTTATGTCCATCGGTTGAATCGAGAAGATGATTAATGATAGGAAGGTGAATACTATCTTTTGGAGTGTGTTTATTTAAGTCTGTAAAATCCAAGCATACTCTGATTTTGCCATTTTTCTTTGGGACTGATACATTGTTCGAGATCCAGTCAGGGTAATTGGCTTTTCAGATTAAACCAACTTTAAAGAGTTTATCAATCTATTTTCTGACGTCTACTCGTAGTCTTGGTGCTAATGTCCTCTATTTTTGTTTGACTGCCTCAGCTTTATCCTTTAAGCTAAGCTTGAGGCAAGCCAAAGTTCGGTCGATGCCTTGCATTTTATGGAATGGCCATGCAAAAAATGACACTGATGTCTTTTAAAAACTGAATAAGAGTATTTCACTCTGTTGGGGGGAAAAAGAGTCCCAATGTAGGTCATTTGTCTCTACTAATCTCGACGTATTATGTGATTTCTGCAATTGGCAGTTGGTTCTCTATAGGTATAGTATTTTGCAATTATGATACGGCATATTTTTTAGAAGGTTTTGTCATGATGGTTACAACCTTTTTGCAAGCTCGTGCTAGCTTCTGACTGCCTTTGATTTCATATTGCCCGCCATTATAATCGAACCGCAATACTAGGTGATAGGTTGATGGGATGGCTCTCATGTTGTGCAGCCAGCATCGTCCAATGATTCCTAAATAGTGAGATTTTGCGCTTATAATATAAAATACAATGTCAATCGTTACCGATCCTTCAATAATAAGAAGTACGGTCTTTCATACGCATTCTTATTTGGAGCCATTGAAACCATTGACGTCGATGTTACTAGGCTCAACTTTATTGGCTAGTCCCATATGATCAATTGTACTTTAGAAAAGTAGCTCGATACTACTGCTGGTATCCACCATCATTGAATGTAGGATGGCGCTTCTCCTTTTCAGCATGATCACGAGTGCGTCATAATGAAGGAAGTTGACATGGTGAACATCGCAATCCTAGAAGAAAATCCCTACTTGTCGAGTACTAGATTATGGGAGTAATCGAGCTTCTTTGTCGACCATGGCCAAGTTGTAGTATTGGCCGAGACGTCGTCCATTGAATCTGACCGATCTGTTAATTGTACAAGTCTCTATAAAATGGTTGAGGGATATGTGGTACAAATACTTTTCCTCTATCCCTCCTCTGATCTGTTCGATCTCAGTATAAATCTTGTAACTCTCGTTTATGTAACTCTCCACATCTACGATACACTCATGCATTCTTCCGTCTGCAAAGATGCACTCTAGAAGTCTCTGTAAAGTGAAGTAATGATCTGTGTCATGATGTTAGACTCTGTGGTGTATGCAATATGGTCTACTTTCAATGGATTAAGGATTGGGCATTTTGGAAGAACTTATCTATTTAAAACATGGGATACAGGCTTTCTATTATAGCAGTTAATTTGGGAAGACATGGCTTTGGTAAGTTACTACCTCTTTGAGGTCGATTTTCATTAGATTTGATTCATTTTCTATCTCTTGCGTAATCTTTAGTACGATTGAAATCTCGTTCTGTGGATTGATATTTTGTTGTCAGGATTAAATTTTGGGCTTCTGTCTTTCGGTTATCACCCTTTCGAGATCAATATAGCCATTTACCGTTTCGATCATATCTTCTAGGGTCGCAGGTTTGTTTAGAATTAAGTACTTCTTTGCTCGACCTTCCACGAGCAAAGCGTTTGTAGAGGCCGAAATAATAATCTTATAATTAAGTTTATCTACCTTTATAGGAAAATTCAATAATTTCTTAGTGAACGATTTAAGTTTTTTTCTGGTATTCGTTTAAGGCTAAACAGAGAATAGATATTTTATTTTTTTTCTCTGTTGTGTGAGTAGTTTTTGATAAAAAGTTCTCGCAACTGCTCGAAGGTGTGAATTGATCATGATTGCTGCGAGTGGAACCACCGTAAAGGTTCGCCCAGGAGACTGGAAGGATACAGATGGCATAAGATGTGGTTCGATGTAGAATGCAAGCCTAAAGCATCCTGGAATTCTTGGACGTGTTCTACAGGATCGCCGTCTAATAGATCTAGAGTAATTAGACTTTTCTGTGGCCTGTTGGAGATGCCTTTGCCAACTTAAATCCGGGCTTCAAATAATTCTTTGATCCGCTTAACGATGTGCTCTTGAGTCATGAATTGACGAGCTGTGACAATTTAGCGTTGGATACGTCCATCCAGGGGAATGTGTTCACCACTTTCTTCACTTAGTTGTTCAGGCACAGGAATGTAAGCTCTTCCTCAGTGTGGGTCCTTCACTTGCTAGGGTTCAGCAGGAACTTTATCGACTTCTTGTTTGATTCCTAGTACCTGCATTAGCTCGGGCCCAAGCCGATTATGATTAGATCGAATATCTGCTCCCTGGCTATTGCCTCAAGGTCTTAGCCTATCTCGAACTAAAATTCTTTGGGTTGCTGGAAACGTATTTTTATTCTATTGGGTTGCCATCTTTTGTCCTTACAAAACTTTCAGCGCACCTCGTATATCTGCCAGTTATTGTTCCAGAACGGCCCGTCTTTCTGTCTTGGAATGTTTTTTATTCTAATTTTTTTTCAATCTTTATTTAAAGAGGTGTAATAGGTTTTGATCTTTTGAGAATAAGCTTTTATGATTAAAATAAGTTTGTAGTAGTTTCTAGTATTTTAGTTAACTAGAGTAACAATTCACCTTCAGGAGATTCGACTTAATAGGCTCAAGATCTTATCATTATGAGAGTGAAGAAGATTCTTGAAAACATAGAAAGAAAGGTTCAAGGCTAACAAGATTCCTCGGGTCAATAAAAGCAAGTATTTATGGCAAAAGATTAAAGTTGGACATTGTCACCAAAAAAATTTGTATTTGTTTTATCTACTTTCGGATCAAAATTTGATTTCGATTTAGGCATCAAATTGCTGATTCAATCTAAATCAAACATGAATAATACACAAAGAGTTTTCACAATAGTCAATTATTATATCATTTAATGAGTAAATAAAACATGATGAAACATCTTTCTATATCGTTCCAGAGTTTTGATAGTGTTTGGGGTACGTGAATATTGCAATTGGCTTTTATAAGTTGATTATGAGAAGAAAAAATACTAAAATAATTGCAATGCTGTTCGAATTTGGATCTTCTAGTATATCTATTGATCAAATAGAATTTGGATGTGTTAATTCTTTCTAGGATATTGATCAAATTCGTATTCAACAATCCTACTTTGGATTGGATTTGTACCAATCCACTCCAGATTCGATCCATTGATAGCCTGGGGACAACAAAGTTGTGAGAACGAACTGTTGTAGACTAATTGCGGGTTTGAGATAAAGGTTTCCAATAGAGTAGTATTGAAGTAGCTGAGAACTATGATGTACTGCTCTAGTATGCTAAAGTTGGTGTCAGCAATAGAGGGAGATTTTAGGATGAACGCTTCGCAATGAATTCCTCACAAGGAGAATACTCCATTTTGTTAACCGCGTTAGATAATTGTGAGATGTGATAATGAACTTTTATCGTACCAGAGCATCATAGAATCTCGACTTTCATTGTAATACCCCAGCTGAGCGGGTACTAGAGAGGCGCCTAGCCCAACAGCGGTGATAGATGCACCAGTGGTTCAGTCTCACATCACTTATGATTTTGCCGAATGTATAGCCCTTCAATTAAGATTCTACTCCACATGTCACCAAGGCCTTTTATATGAACAAAAGCCCCACACTGCTGGAGAACCGTAGTGGTGAGGCGAGGATAATAGCGGTGCGCGCGGAGTGTAGTCGTTCCATTCCATCAAATATAAAATAATTTCGCAGCCTCTATTTCGATTAAATAAGTCATTTCCCATTCTCATCTAAGGAAAGAGGAAGGAGGACATAAGTGGATTGCAGGAAATGGGTTTCCTCATTGAGGAACTTTATTAGGCAACCAAACAAATCCACATCAATTCATTGCATTTCTGGAAACGAAATCAAATAATCAAACTTCTTGTGAAGATTTTGAATGTTTTCGATGGCGTTCTTGAAGGAAGATCATGCAATTGACAATCTTTGGAAGCATAAAATGATTATGATAGTAATAAATCAATATACACAAGATGTGGAATCAATTGACTATTCCTTCAATATTTTCTACCATAGTGCTCTTGGCCCTGTGGTGGTTGTGACCCTCCATCAAGAGAGGGGTTGTAGGTTCGAAACCCCATGAGGTTGAAACTCGAGTTACGGGATCGCAATATAAATTGGCTTCCCTTTAAAGGAAAAACCCTACTATTTGGGTTGATGTAAGCACTTTTTGTTTGAGCGAAATGGGAGGAAACTATATAAGAAAAGAAGAATAAACAATATCATGGCATTGTTTCGAAAGAATCCTTCATATTCTGCTGATACAACAAGCTATCAACCGGCAGATATTAGAAGGATCTATTCAATTACCTTGAAGAAAAATGAAAAGGAGTGATTAATTAAAACAACCAAGGGGCCCTTAATCATTATGCTATCAACCAAGCTATCAACCTATCATTCTGCTGATACAACCAAGCCATTGACTGTACAGTTTGTTGGTATGTGACTTTTTTTGGACCTCCTTGGCCATTTCTGGAATTACAAGTTTTTAAGTACATGAGTTTCTCTAAGATGTTACTATAATCTGGTTAGTGATAGGTTTTGTTCCTTTAAATAAAGGGAGATACCCAGCTACAGCTTATGAGTGTCAGCTGCATCCAAGAGGTGTCCAAGGAATTATGGTCCGGGTTTGAAGTTTATGGACAAAAACACGTAGACAGGGCTAGGTTTCGTAGGAAGCCATTTGACATGAATATATATGACGTAAACATCAGAGCTGAAGGCATGTTGAAAAGGATATACTGAAATCACCTATTAGAAGAGAAAAATGTCATGTGAATTTCAGTATTATAGATCTCGTGAATTATAGATCTCGTGGTACATATTTGCCTTTACAAATTGATATGAATAAATTAGTAAAGAAATAAATAACCTTAGAACTAAAACTTAAAATGCCTTTTTGGAGAATCAGCCATCTCTTCGGCTTTTATCCTCTCTTCTTAGCTAACTCCTCTTTCTTTGTTACTGCCCTACTTATATTTTCTTAAGTACATATGCTAAAGTAGTTTTAGATCAATTATAACAGATGCCTCTTGTAGTAGCTTACTCGCAGCCTTTCAATACTAGTCGAATACTCGAAGGCTACATCGAAGCCTACAAGAGACTCAAAGCCCAAAAAAGAAATATCGAATTTCACAAAGCCTTCCGAGACTAACCGAACATTCGAGCACTCGAAGGCGTCATCGATGTTAGTCGAGGCTAAAGCCAAAGACAGTCGGTCAACAATAATTCTAGAATGACTTCGACCATAGTAATTCATGGTCGAAGGCAGACATACCTGATAGCCAGCTCACCAGACAGAATAGTGGAAACAAGCTGCCAGACAGCTACATTGTCAGAACCGACTTCGCGTACAAGACAGTTTCCCTAAAGGATATACATGTAATCTGACCTCATATGGTGACTCGCCCTTTTCTATCCCTTATAAATAGAAAAGAGGGAACACTATGGAGGGGTGAGAAAAGCTCTGCCTAAAACCCTCCCAACATCACCTTCGAGTACCCGGTAACCTTCCCTCTATTCGAACTATTACCTAAATAAATATTTATACAATCTTCTATTCAAATCCTTGCTAGAGGTCGTGGAGAACTCAAATTCATGGACTCCAAACAAGTATGTTAGTGTAATAATCTATCTTATTATTGTCTTATATGTTTATCAAAACCCCTAATCGAAGATAACTCTTAAGGTGTAAGAGCAAAGCTTGCCCTCTACGAAATCATACTCCTATATTTGGTGTCGTCTATGCTATACCCACCATCTCTAATCCCTTTTTTCTTTTACCTTATAGCCATATTCAATGGCCCCCACCCTTCGTTCAACTTCTGCTATTGTTGGCAACTTCGTCGACGACATCGCCACCCAACTTGATCTTATTAGCTAATAATTCGCTCAAGCCGAAGAGTGCCACATTAACCAGTTACGTATTGAGTGCGAGGATCGTCGGTAGGAACTCAAGGCTGAACAGTAGGGCCGTTTAGACGACAATAATAGACAACATCGAGCCCTGAACGAACAGCGCCACACAATTCGTGAACTTCAACAAATCTAAGCCCAGGACATTCCTATGCGTTCTCGGATTCCCGCGCCCTCGCGTGTTTCAACCAGCGCATGGCTGGGATCCCACCCCCAAATCGAGGTCTCTCAATTCCATCTTGGTGCCGAGGGTGCCCCCACTACCATACCCACCGACTCGATCCATCTTGGTCTCCCCATTGCGGAGGATTTATCTGATTCTGCCCGTCGAACATCTCGACACCCTCCACGGTGCCTTACTCTGGAATGCCTCAGAGAACATATTGCTGAACACACCCCTAACCTGCGACCATACCACCCATGACCCTAGCATTTTCCCCCTCGACCTGCCTAGCTCACATAGTAAGAACTCTACCAAAAAATAAATGCCACCATCTGTATCAGCGCGAGTCCCACCCCAAACTCGTGGAGTCCATTGAATAACCCCATTTGCCCGAAGCTTCTTGCTGTCGAGGTGCTACCAACTTCCATACCCCTAAAATCCACAAATACCGCAACACTGACACACAATCTCATGTCCTCGAGTTCCAGAATGCTTTAAGTCTGTACTCCACAGCTGATCACAACCTGTGTCGCATGATTCCCACTAGCCTTAGCGGCAGCCCTTTAAAGTAGTATCACAACCTCCCTAATGGCTCCATCCAAAGTTTCAAACAGTGGTCAAACCTTTTTATCTCCCATTTCACCTTTAAGAAATACCGCGAAGTCTGGGTGGACGCAAACGCCCCCACTTCGATGCTCCATCTTCAGAACCCCACAAAAATGTCATATGCCCGTTCTACGTAAACTCACTACTCCTATCAGTACGCTTCTCACACTCATCCAGGCTGATCCAATATGGCGCACTCCCTTCCCCGACGAGGATCGAAAGGACGCATCCAACTGACAAAATCACAAATATAATTGCCACCCTACAAATAAGTGCTACTCTTTGCAACATTCACTTAAAATGAGTCTTAAAGCTGGTCGTCTACACCAATATGTTGCTAACTTTCCTGCCTACCTCGATGGGTCATACCTCCAGCCCCAACCTGCTCCAAACACTGACCCAGGCGAGGTACATATCTTTTAACTCCACGTCATCAAAGTTAATAACATCGATAGTGGAAACACCCAAAACAAGCACAAATGGGTCAAAGAGTGCTGTAAGCTTACTTATGAGCAGAAAATCCCCGTCCTTCTACCCGAATCTAGCCACCGTCCTCAACCCGATGGTATATCCTTCATCAATTGTGACACTTCTCACGTACGCTTCCCCCATTTTGACCCCTTGGTCATTATGGTTAAGGTCGAACACCTCCTCCTCCAAATGATACTCATCGATACGGGCAGTATAGCGGATGCACTATTCCCTCCAAACCGTTAGCGCTATGCAAAAAATAGTCCTCATTACACTTGCCAATGTCAAACTTAAAGATTTTAACGGCACTACCGAGATCGCCGTCGGCCGACTTAACCTCCCTGTCACCACCGGCCCAGTTACTCTGCAAACTGGCTTTCTTATCATCAATAAGAAATCCATGCTTTGAAAGCCATACCTTATACCTACCACTAGACATTACATTTTACTACCTCGTGCGGTACCTAGAACATGAAAGGCTCCCAACGCTTAACTCCTGTATGCGAGCATCTTGAGATTGATCTTACCAGTAAACTGGTAAAGCCATAACATTCATTGTACCTCTCTTTCCGAAGCACCTCAACCCCTTCTACCACACCTGTCGTACCTATAGTTTATGTCGAACTTGACGACCCTGGTTGACATACATTCATTGACAGTTTTTTGGACGTCGCCGAGAACCACGAATTCACAACGTTTCTTAGAGCCAAGAAAGATGTCTTCGCTTGGACATTACTTGAGATGCCCGACATTGACCTCATTGTAGCCTGCCATCGACTCGACCTCATCCCCAAATCCATAACTGTGAAACAGAAGAAACGTACTTTGGCCTCAAGGATTCGAGAAGCAGTAAACTTCAAGGTCAAAAAGCTCATAGCCGCTAGATTCATAAGAGAAGTCAAGTACGACGATTGGATCTCGAACATTGTTGTTATCCCCAAGAATAGTGGCAAGATTTGAATCTATGTTGATTTTACCGATCTTAACAAACAGACACCGAAGGATAGTTTCCCTCTTCCGATCATTTCAGTACTTCTGGATTTCACCGCCGGCCATGAGCGCTTATCTATGATGGACGCGACATCAGGTTATAATCAGGTACCCCTTCTTCCTGATGATCAACTTAGCACATCATTTATCACAGCGGTAATAAGGCCTCTCGAACAACTGCTCCTTACACTTGTCTATACCTTTCGAAAGCACAAACTATACTTCCATGCACGCCACATACGTGTTCTCACCAGCTATCCTATTGATATGCCCAAATCCAAGCACTTATTGATATGCCCTCTCCCCGAACCAAGATAGATGTCCAAAAGGTTACAGGCAAAATAGCTACCCTTAACCGCTTTATTTCAAAATTCTCTGACCGATGCGCTTGCCTATTATCCCTCTTGCGTGACTAAGATGTTCATAAAGCTAAAAAGAGAAACCCTAAAATTAACTGGACACCCGAATGCGAGCAAGCTTTTCTCGAATTTGAAACTTACCTTGGTCAAAGGCGAAGTACTTACCTTATACCTTGCGATCACCGATACTTTTATTAGCTCGATCCTTATCCGAATCGAAGCAGGTATCAAGAAACCTGTCTACTATATCAGCAAAACTCTGATATTGGCCGAAACATGATATACCAAACTCGAACGGCTGCTCCTTACACTTGTCTACACTTCTCAATAGCTCAAACTATACTTCCATGCACACCACATACGTGTTATCACCAGCTATCCTATTTGAGAAATCCTCAATAAGAAGGATAAATCTAGACAGGTACAATAATGGTCCGTCTACAACGGTGAACACGATATTACTTTGAAAAAATAGGTTTTTCAAAAGGGCCAGGCAGTAGCCAATTTCTTTGCCGACTTCCCTGTTGAAGACATTGACTGGGAAGAACATGAAGATAATTAACCCAAAGATCAGCCTGAATAGAATGACCCTTGGAACACTAACACGGGCTAGTGTCTCTTTACAGATGGATCTGCAAGACCAAATGGCTCTAGGATAGGTATCGTCCTAGTCACTACTTCAAACGACCGAATCGAAAGGGCCATCAAGTGAAACTTTGAATATACCGGCAATGAGGCCGAATACGAAGCTTTGTTATATGGCCTCGATCTCGCCCTCGAACTTGGTGTCCCAAACTAGCCGTTTTTACTAATTCACAGCTTGTCCAACGACAGTATACCGGTAAAAACAAGGCAAACAGTCACATGGCAGAATATGCAGCATTCGCCCGCCAATGCATGGATCATTTTCCTAAAAACTTGTCGATTACATATTACCCTAGGGGCAAAAATAGGCATGTGAATGCCCTCCCTTACATCGTAGCCATGTCAGGCTAGTCCAAATCTCGAATACTCAATATCAAAGAACTCGAACACCCAAGTATCAACCATATGGAAACCAATCCCATCAATACTGGGGGCGAGAGTCTCGATCCCGAAGACTGGGGTATACCCTTCCTTAGATACATCAATAGTTCAACTTTACCGGAGGACCCAAAAGCCAAATGTTCGTTACAGTAAAACTACTGACAGTATACCATCCTCAAAGGAGGTCTACACCGTAAATCCCCAAACGGCGTATACCTCCGTTACATATCCCAATGTGAAGCCTTAACCATACTTACTGAACTCCACAAAGACAATTGTGGCTCCCACACGGCTGGTTGATCCTTGGCTCTCTGTACAATCACACATGGTCTGTTCTCGTCGTATATGAATAAACAAGCCGAAGTGTATGCGAAGCACTGTGATAAATGCCAACGTTACTCTCACGACATTAGAAGTCTCTCCAAAGAACTCCACTGCAGCCAAGTCGCCTGGCCATTTAAGAGATTGCCATTGATCTAGCAGGCCCTTTTCCCAAAGCTTTGGACAACAAAGAACCTATCTTAGCTGCTGCAGACTATTTTATAAAATGGGTCGTGGCCGCACCTTTAAGACGAACAAGGGAAGAAAGGGTCACCAAGTTCCTTTGGAAAAATATTATTAAATGCTTCGGTTTCCCGCATATTATTCGATGAGACAATGGTCCACAGTTCATAGGAAACAAGGTCCGAACATCCCTCTTAAAATACAATATCATCCTCTCCTCTTCTATACCCTATTATCTACAAGGGAATGGTTAGGTCAAAGCAATCAACAAAAATATAGTCAATGGCCTTAAGAAACGAGTCGACGAGAAGAAAGGGCGTTGGGTTCAAGAATTGTAATATGAACTCTGGGCTTACTGCACCACACCATGAAGAGTGACAGGTTGTACTCTTTTTTGACAGGCTTGTGGTACAGAAGCCATTTTGCCAACTCAGTTCGAGGTGCCCATACGCGACCACGATCTTCCCGATGAGGTCAATGACTTCGAACTCGCATGCAATATGTTATGGATTAACAAAACTCGAGAATGAGCCCTAGATAATCTCGAGCATTACCAGATCTCTCTCCATAAATCCTACAACAAAAGGGTTCGATCGTGAAGTTTTGACATAGGTTATTTGGTACTTCGACGAGTCACCCCCTCCTCGAAACCATGCAATGTCGGTAAGTTTGCCGAATATTGGGAATGACCTTATGTCATGTATGGAAAAACTAATAAAGGATCGTATTACTTGATGACAGAAGTCGAGGAACCTCTACCCAATCCTTGGAACACAATGCAATTAGCCTCATACAACAGACCGCGGCCACCACCTCTCACAACTAATGTACCTACAGTCTAATCAATAAGCATATTTTTCTCCATTGTGCATTATCTCATATCTCTTGTAAACTACTTGATTTGGGCAAACCTAAGTATCTAGTCAACCCTTCGACCTGACTAATTCTTGGGGGCAACCTAAAAGTTTTTCAAGGTTCCAATTTGAATACTCCCGAGTGGCATGAATGGTCGACATGCCAGACACTTGGGGATGCATTGGGGCCGACCACATCATGTTTCGTACAAGATCAAAACCGCAGATATAAATACCCGAAGGTGACCTCGAAGTCCTGTAAACTTCTTGATTTCGGCAAACCTAAGTATCCAGTCAACCCTTCGACCCGACTGATACTTGGGGGCGACCACAAAATTTTTCAAGGCTCTAATTTGTGTTCTCTCGAGTGCCATGAATAGTCTACAGATCAGACACTCAGGGATGCATTGGGGCCGACCACATCATGCTTTGTATAGGATCAAACCCGCAGAGATAAATACCCTTGGGCAACCTCGAATTCCTCTAAACTTCTTGATTTGGGCAAACCTAAGTATCCAGTCAACCCTTCGACCTAACTGGCACTTGGTGGCGACCTTGAAGCTTTTCAAGGTTCTAATTCGAGCACTCCCGAGTGACATGAATGGTCGACAGACCAGACACTCGAGGATGCATTGAGGCCGACCACATCATGCTTCATACAAGATCAAACCCACGGATAGAAATACTTGGGGGCGACCTTGAAGTCCTATGAACTTCTTGATTTGGGCAAACCTAAGTATCCAATAAACCCTTAGACCCAACTGATACTTAGGGGCGACCTCAAAGTTTTTCAAGGTTCAATTTTGAGAATTCCTGATTGGCAAGCATGGTCGACAGACCGGACACTCAAGGATGCATTTGGGCCGACCGCATCTTGCTCTATTCAGAATCCAACCTACAGTTCAAGTTTCAAGTATACATTCAACTTTCGACCAGCAAGTTCATTCGATCACACAAAATTTCTAGTACATATCAAATTGTTCAAATCTAAATACCAAGCATTGTTTCAGCATGTACTATAAACCAAATTTGTTTATTACAGACAATCAAAGTAAGATAAGTTTCCTGCTCAAGTCAAACTACTCACACAGGGTTATCTGCACTCTTCACAGGTTCAGTCACTTCTCTACCACATGATTTTTTCTACATGCATGGCTTCTACGCCAGAACCTTCACCCACATGGTTTACTTCTATCCCCTCCACGCTTGTAACATTTTCGACAATGGGCTCCTCCTGGGTTGGGGGGGGGTAGAGTTTAAAAGTTGTATGGTCATATCCTAGCTCATCCAAAAACTTCTTCAATGCTAAAGTTGGTTCACACTCCTGATTGATCATTGCCTGGAAGCGCGCATGGTTATTTCAAATTTACTCCTCTTGGCTTATTATTTTTGCCTCCAATACTGCCACCTTCGCGTCACAATTTGCGACCACCGCCTAGGTCTTCCTTACTGTATTAGAATGAATGTGCAACAATTCTCACTCTAGCTCTCTAATTCGGGTCTCCAGAGATAGCCTCTTCGTGAGCTCATTCTTGTCTCTCACCTCCTTTAGCCTCTCACTTGACGTCTTTCGTTCCCTAGTAAATAAAATTATCCAGGCATGCATCTACATGAATAAAAAATACCTCGACTATTAAGCAGTTCTCGAAACATAAATTAAATTTCAAACCTTAAAACAAACTTACCTAGCACTAAACCATCTCAGCACGACATCCTTCTTTCTCTGGATTCGTGGCACACAGATTTGTCATCGACTCAGCCGTCGCTTAAGCATCCACCTCCTGTTCAGCCGCGAGCCACCTAGTTTGGACGAGTCATCTCCTTTTGCCATCTGCTCATGACTTCTCTTTCAACTAGCTATCTTTGTGAACTGAGCGGCCGACCCTTCGGCCATGGCTTTTCCATTCCCTTAATGGGTCTAATGCGCTACTTCAGGAATAACCTTGGGTACGATTGATCGAGTCGATATGGGCACTCCTCGGCGAGCCCTCGGAATAAAACTTGACTTTAGCGTTAGATTGTTATAATCCATATCACCTACCTTTTACAGAGGTACCTGCCACTTGTCTCCTCCTCGATGAACCAGCTGTAACCGGTACGTCTCTGATCAATGTATCCATCTTTTTCTGCCTTTTCCTTACAATCTTCAGCTTCAGGAAAATCTTATTCACCTAGTCCTCACTCTTGTTGGTGATGTTGTCGATATAGGACCTCGGGTGCGCTTTAGTCCATTATTGGCAGGATCTGCAAAATAGCGAATTGAAAGTCAAAATTCTATTCCAACCAACACAACAACAAAATTCAACTATCAACTTACTTGGTTTGAGCAGTCTATTCTTCAGCTTAAATTCCACCTCCCCATGGGCATTCTCATAATTCCCCTTCACTACAACCAAATATTTATCCCACCCACGCCCAGTCGAACAAAAGTCAAATAACCACAGTTTGTCCGAGTGCCACAGGATGTGATACGTCCCTACTTTCTTATTCACTTTCTTCGAGTAGAACGATACTATGCCAAACCACTAGATCAAAAACCTCCCTTCCTATCTCAGCTCAATATTCGTACTTTCGATCACCCTCATCATCTCATAAAAATTGTCGTTCATCTAGCACAGAGCCACGTCCCAGAAATTTAGCACATGCTTTACCTGCCTCTAAAGGAGCAGCCGCATCACTAATCAAATCTGCGCCGTGAATGCCATGATTCCCTCATGAGGTAAATCCATAAATGAATATTCAGTCTCTAACGACACCAGAATAATCCCCTTCCCTCCCTGCCCATGTTTTACCATAAACTGCTCCAACTCTGCATTTTCCTGAGGTGAGACCTGTCCCACAGATGTTAGCTCCTCCTTTGTATCTTCACTACTCTCACTCTCTTCCTCTTCCCCTTCCCCTTCATCCCTATCATCCCCCGACTACTCAGCTCCATCCCCTCCACCTCTCTTCCTCTTCATCTTCTTCTTTGTCACACTCTCTGACTATTCGAGTCCTACGCCGACCCCTCCATGTTGCCCCAACATCGGGGTCACTACAACAAGAGACGCGTCTGTTATAATTTGTAACTCTTCGACGTTGCTACTTACCTCCCCTCAACCAGATGTACTCGGCTCGTTCAATTCATCATTATCCTCATCTACTAGCCTCATCCTCGAAGCCCTACGGGTATGCATTATACCCTACAGAAGAAAAAGATTAACATTAGCTTGATATATTTGAGTATTAGGTTTTGGGTTCATATTGTACTTTTACCTACCCACCCTCACTCATCGGCCATCCCACGACCGAATATTCGATTACTATCTCCTCTACTCTCCGAATTCCCACCACTTTGCGATTATTCTTTGCCAGACTTCTCGGTCTCATACCTCAAGCTCCACCCCACTTATGCCATAACCGGCGTCATAGTAAACCCCATCCCCTCTCCCACCCAAGAACCTGGAATGAAAAGAGCATTTATATTTAACAACGGATCAAGAAGCCTACCTGTATGATGTAATTGGCTGTGTGCGCGATGAATCCTAACAACAACAATGGCTTCTCCTTCCTTCTTCTATTCAGCAACAAGGGCTTTTGTCTCTCGGACCGGTCTTTCTCTCTATGTGATTAGAAACAGTGATTTTTTTTCTTTATCTCCCCTCTTTAAATATAGCCCTCAAAACCGCCTCAATTTCCCTAATAATCATCATTACCACTACCCCCACTCCTTCTACCATATCCTCCCCATTTTTAGGCACTATGTACTTTTATGAGACTGCCCCTACTTATACATACATGTGCGTGCCACACTTCCCCTGATCAAAGAATTTCCCTTGTTATCTCGAACCATCGATTCTTTCTCAAATCCAACGACTGTACATATTTATACCTTTCAACAACAATCCTCCTTCGACAACAGGCCCCTAACACCCTATTCGATCCTGCCACATCAGCCTCAACTAACCCACACGTGGCCTCTACCTCATTCCCTTACCTGAGTAAACATAATTATGGTCTGCATCGTCACACAGCCCTATGAACTGCGTCCCCTCTGCCAACTTTACCATTTCAGTTGTCATTCCTTGTAGTTAAAGTTTCCCATACCCTCGTTCTCCATACCATATTACAAGCTCCACAATATTCGAACCCTCGACCACATTTTAACCTTTCGACCCTCGATCAATGATCTTCCCTACTAACGAAGTCAAGATTTTTATTTATTTATTATTATTATTTTTTTTTGCCATTCATTTTTCCTTATTTTCATCGATCTAAGATCTCTTCTATCAATACTATTGACCCTACATTGGCACACTTCGATAAAGAACATATATTTTATTTTAGAAAAAGCGAGAATACTACAAAACAACATATAACTTAGCCAATCTAGACACCCCAACCACATTATCGATATAACCTCCCTATTTACATCCAGGGCAGTTCTTCCAATACCACAGAAAAGCCAAGGCTGCGTCCTTGGCATCCACCAGCCGCTTCGCCAGCCTCCTCAGTGCATAGGAACATGCAGTCACGCATTAGTCCCCACCACTGTATTAGTCCCTACTAATGAGTGAACCACTGCATTAGTCCCCGCCACTGCATTAGTCCAGGTCCACCAAGTCTGGTATCGGCGGGCCTAAGTCTCGATCCCTAAATTTTTTTTGTCTCAAAACAATTGCCTTGGCCTCCACTCGAGCTTCCATCTCCTCCATTCTTAGTTGATATCGAGTGTTCCTTATTGGCTCCATTACAGTCTTAAGCAGGGAAGAAGATGAACAGTACTTGAACAAAATTCTCCCCAAAAGCCCCTATTTTTAACCTATTTAGGGAACATTAATTACATCCTTAATCAGTATCATCATAAATAATGTTCTTGGAACTACCCACATTCACACCAGTCAACTTTCCAACTTCCCACGCCTAGCAGTTTTTCTCAGCACACGCCATCTACAATAATTTTCGAGGCACCGGCAAGGAGGAGGCGTATATAGTAGCCTTCTCGTAACCTTCCAATACTAGTCGAATACTCGAAGGCTAAATCGAAGCTTACAAGAGACTTAAAGCCCAGCAAGGCATCATCGAATTTTAAAAAGCCTTTCAAGACTAACCAAACACTCGAGCACTCGAAGGCATCATCGAAGTTAGTCGAAGCCAAAGCCAAAGATAATTGATCAACACTAATTCCAGAATGACTTCGACCATATTAATGTATGGTCGAAGGCAGACACACCTGACAGCAAACTCACCTGATAGAATAGTAGAAATAAGCTGCCAGACAACTACAATGTCAGAACTGACTTCACGTATAGAATAGCCGCCCCAAAGGATATAAATGTAATCTGACCTCACATGGTGACTCGCCCTTTTCTATTTCCTATAAATATAAAAGAGGGAACATTTTGGAGGGGTTAAAAAAACTATGACTAAAACCCTCCCTACATCACATTCGAGAACCCTGCAACCTTATCCCAATTCAAACTATCACCTAAATAAATATTTATATAATCTTCCATTCGAATCCTCGCTAGAGGTCATCGAGAACTCCAATTTATGGACTCCATGCAAGTATGTCAGTGCACTAATCTATCTTATTATTGTCTTATATGTTTATCAAAACCCCTATACGAAGATAACTCTCAAGGTGTAAGAGCAAAGTTTCTCCTCTATGAAATCACGCTCCTACACCTCTAGATAAATGAATTCAACCAGGTGATAATAAATTTATCTTGCAATGACCATAACATGCACAAAATAATAAAAGCATTCAAAATTACTCTATATAAACAATAAGATATCTCAATTAACAAGAAGGGCACACAATATACCCATTACCAACCAGGGACTATGTATATAAGTAAAAAAATTTTGTGGAAGATAAAGTTATCAGTGAAAGCAATCTCTTATTTTATTACTTTCGACAAGAAATAGAAATTAAATCTAAAGGTACTGTTTCTAGTTTTCAAACCCTTGATATAGTCTTATGCATGAAATAGAACATTTAAAATGGATAATGGCTATACCGATCTAAGTTTCTTTTATAAAACATTTAAAGTCCCTCTTAAATATTTAGGGGTTTCTTTTTTTTCCCAGTAATAGAGTTAAATTTATGGTTATTTAAGATTTTATTTTCATATATGAAGTTTCCCAGACTCAAATAAACTAATCGAAAATAACAAGACATAAACAAACTTACACTGTATGAACAACACTCGGTTGACTTTCGGGATGCAGTTGATTCTTCCATTCATTAGAGCATCCACAATATCTAGGTGGATTATGACGTGGCAAGGTGGATTTGGTTTTCACCCTCTAATCCAACCTCTTTGGTTCCCAACAGCTAGGTCGATTGGTTACGTAGCAATGAAAAATTCACCCTGAGGGTGGATTCTCCACCCTCAGGGAGGATTTTGGTGGATTCATGCCGCCCCCTTCTGAAATGCGCGTTGGGTAATGGACATTCTAGATTGAGCCACGTTGAGATATCTTTTTAGTTTTGATTATGTCGCGCAGTACAAAACTGCGGGTAGTGATGCCGCGCGGTTCAGAACTGCGCGTTGGGAATTTACCTTAAAATTCACCTTGACTGCTGTGGAAATATGTTTGATGGATTGGATTTACCTTGAAATTCATTGGATTCACCCTGTTAACTGTTGTGGATGCTCTTAGTATCCATGCAAAATAAAGTGCCTTGAGTTTGAACTTTACTGTCAAATGATAGAAAAAGTTCTCTTTTCAATTTTTGTAACTTCAGGGATATCATAACTAAAAAATATTGCATTATCATTTTTTGGAATATTTCTTAATGGAGATGTGTGATCTTGAAAGACAAAATTCAATTCTTAAAAAAAAATATTTTCTTTCCATTTCAAACCCGATTTACAGTATTTTGCATAAAGGGACTGAAACCCATATATTTTTTACACCAAATGAACTACAGAATTAAGGCTGAGCAAAAAACTGAAGAAACCAACAAATTGAACCAAACCGAATCATATTATGTAAAATGATTTGGCAAATATGAGATCTGGTTCGATTTCGATTTCAAAAACACGAAACCGAAAGCATTCCGGTTCGGTTTGGGTTCCTATCCTCAAAATATAACTGAAGAAACCGAACCGACTTAAATATAAACATAATATAACTCATCTCCTCTGGTTTTTAGGGAAATACTTTCCTCTTCAGATTTGTAGTATTGAGAAAGAGAGAGAGAGAGAGAGAGAGAGAGAGAGATTACTAAGATGATTAAACTAGTTAGATCCCCAAGCTCTTTTTCTCACAAATCACCTCTTTCTAGCTAAAATACGAATCACTCGTGAAAACCAAGACGAAAATCATCAATTGATATCTCTCCCTTGTCAAAGAACAAGACTATCTCGATTTCTACCAAGCATTCTCCCTCCTCCCCGCAAAATCTCCCAAATAATCCCCAATTGCAAACTACTATCTTTACAAATTGAAAAAATTATTCATTTTTTTGTTATCAGATTAGGAACGAAGGAGCGCTAACGGCTTCAAGTTTGGATTTCTTATGATTGTAGTTGTCTTGAATAAAGTGGGTTGTAAAACAAGAGAGCATAAAGTTATGGATTTTATTATTACAAAGTTGTTTTCACCATGCTGAAATCAGCAAACTATGACTGACATGAGAGGTGATTGAAGTAGATAACTATGAAGCTTCATTTAGCTTATCTTCAATTATTTTAGGCTATCTTTGGTTCATTGAATAATGGAGATTGAGGAGAGAAACGAAGAGAGAGATATAAGATGAGATCATGAGAGAATGAAAAAAAAAAAAAAATAGAGATCGAGACCCGACCAAAAAATTGGTTCGATTTCGGCTCGGTTTCGGTATAAATTTTCGGTTCGGGTCAGGCAGGTTTTGAGCCTAAAATTGTTTCGGTTTGGGTCCTGATTTTAGAAACCGATTTCGGTCGGTTCGGTTCTGGATTAGGTCGTAAACCAACCCGAATCGATCCGTGCTCAGGCATATTCAAAATTAACAAAAAATAGTGGTGGGACAGAACTAAAAAAATCAATTTTCTACCCTAGGTGCACCTCATATCATATGACAAAGTTAGTTCTGAACCAAAAATAATCCAGATCATTGATATTGGGTTTGGAGAGGTATAATCAGGCCCAGCCCTAAGGGTGTGCGACCGCACAGGGCCAAGTAAAGAAGGGCTAAAAATAAAACTAATTGCCCACGGGTTAGATAAAAAATAAATAAATTTAGTAAATGGCATTTATGATTCAATCTTAGCTTAGTTGGTTAATGCTTTGCCTCTTGAGTGGTCAAGGGTTCAAGTCCCAACAAAAACAAATTTTTATAGGCTGTATTTGTATTTTTGCACAGGGCCTTACAGGTACTGTAGGGATCAAGTTTTGTATAGAAAGGGCTGAGTCACCATGGCAATCAAGTTACATATATATCCTTCGGGATAACTGACTTGTACCCGAAGTCGGGCTTGACACTATAGTTGTTATGTCTGACACTGTAGCTGTTGACACTGTAGTTGTTGGTTCTGCTACTGTAGTTGTCGAGCGGCCTATTTCTCTGTTATGTCTGGTGAGCTGGCTATCTGACGTGTCTAACTTCGACCATGTCCATGGTCGAAGTATTTATGGTACTGGAACTGAGTTCTAGTGATGCTCGTCTATCTTTAACTATGGCAGTTTTGCTTTGATGATGCCTTCGAGTGTTCGATCAGTCCCGGAAGGGTTTGGGGACTTATGTATTGTCTTGTTGGGCTTCGAGTCTATAGGTACGCTTCGATGTAGCCTTCGAGTATACGACTGGTTTTAGAAGGCTGCGAGTAGGCTACTACATTAGCCCCCTCTCAGCATGGGCCTCAAAAATTGTTGTAGACGGCGCATGTTGAGAAAATGGTTGGGCATGTGTAATTGGAGAGTTAACTGGTTGAACGTGGCCAATTTCGAGGGGAGTAATTAAGAGAAGAATTTATTAAGAGGTAGTTAATGGCCCTTAATCCCTATATAAATAGGGTTGTTAGGGGAAGTTACAGGCTATCTCCATCATCTTCCTTGCAAAATTAAAACCATGGAAACTACCTTAAATATGCGGTACCAGAATTAGATAGAAGCCCGAGAGTGTCGGATAGAAGAGAAGACGACGGTGTTGAAGGAGAAATTCTTTAACGATCACGGTCTGGACTGGGTGATGCCAGATTTAGTCGAGTTGGAGCCAGGGGAGCCAATCGGTGGGATGTTGTATGCACATTGGTGGAGGGTTCTATAGTGGATGAACCTGAGGGCCAACAACCAGTATTTCTTTCTGAAGTGCATGGCCAAGGACGAGGTCGATGCAGAAGACCGAGTCAAGGATGAGGAAGTAGGGCTCTGCAAGAACTGCCCCGTCTCTAAATAGGGGAGTCTTGGTGGTAGTGGTAGTGGTGGTGGGAGGTTGGTAAATGTTTTTTGTTGCTGCTGTTGTATTTCCCTTTCATGTTGTTTTATGCTCGTATGTTTATGTAATAGAATTTTTCATTTGCTAAACTGTGGCAGCAAACCAACAATGTCTAATGTAGACGATGATAGTATAGGCGCGGTATTGAAGTTCAAACTTTGAACTTAACTAATAAAATGAGCAAAAATGGTAAGAAACTGGTAGGCATGGTAACTCTTGTCAAAGGTTAAACACGATAAAAATGGTGAAGAATTTGAGTAGTTTCATAGAATCAAAAATTCATGGTCGAAGGTTCTAATACTTTATGTGTATGGGACAAAGGTAGAATGTAGACGACGGTTCGCAAACAGGATCAGGAGAGGTTTAAAAAATTATGATGTCGAAGGCAAATGGGCTTCAACTGCAAGTAGCCGCAACAGGTGACATGTCAGAGGCGGTACCGTTTCTAGGGCAGAGTGCCCTACAGGTCATCATGATATTTCCTCGGGTTGTGGAAAAAAGGTAAAAGCGACACATAGGTTTGATTTGACAGCTTCGAGCAGGGTGCCAGAAGGTTTAAGAGGTAAATATTATAATCAATTAGATATGAGCGTGTGATTAGCACGTGTGAGTAGTTGAGGGTAAAATTATCGATACATGTCCCAGCCAAAAAATAAGGGGGAGTGGAGGAGTGGAAATGATGCTAAGTGGGGAAATCGAGGCAGTTTTATTTTTGTGGGATGGTATTTAAAAAGGTGAGGGGAGAAATTTATTGTTCCTAATCACTCAAGCATAAAGAAAATTGAGGAGGAAGAGAGGAAAAACATACTCCATTGTTGACGTGGATCTTGTTGGAGAGGAGAGAAAGAAGCTTCGTTGTTGCTTAGGGATTTGAACCATTCGAACAGGTATGTCCTCCGATTTCCTTCTAACATAGGGGATTTGGGATTCTGCTATGTTGTTATCTCTTCTGTATTTGTAGATTGCTTGTATTTTGGGGTAGGTTTTACTAGGGTTTTTGTTGGTAATGGCCTGGCCAAGGAAGCGGGTAACACATGTGGCTGGTAGTACGGCCCAGTGGTAAATTGGGGTTAGTGAGGGGGTCACCAGGGCTGTAGTCAAACATTCGACTGGGAGTTGGGTGTGTTGGAGAGGGTAGAACAAAATATGATATCGAAATGTGATAGTCAAATATTCAATCTCATTGCGTACCTCTTCTTCTGTAGGGTATAATGCGTATCCGTCATGCTTCGATGATGAGGCTGATAGATGAGGAGGACAAAATAAATGAGGCTAGTATATTTGGTCGAGGTTGAGGGAACGAGAGCAGTGAGGTAGAAGAGTTGGAAATTGTAACAGACGCCCCCTTAGATGTAGTATTACCAGAACTTGAAGCTTCGAGTAGGATCTGTCAGAGGGCTCGAGTAGTCAGGGAGAGTGACGAAGAGGAGGTTGAGGAAGGGGAGGGAAGGGGAAATAAAAGTAGTATCGAGCCTTCAGGGGATGAAAGGGAAGGAGAGCGGAGTGATAGTAGTAATAGTTCGGATGGCTCGAGGAGAGCAGCGGGGCTAGTCTCGGCTCAGGAAAAAGTGAGACTGGATCTATTCATGGTGAAACATTAATTGTCGATGGTGGGTGTTGAGTTGATTCCAGTAGGGACCGAATTCACGTTCAAGGATATTCCTCAGGAGGGGTTTATGGCTTTCAGGGGGCCAAATTCGATTATGGATGAAAATTCCCCTTTGAAAGCTGGTGAAAGAGGTATTGAACTACGGGGATGCTGCTCCATGCCGGATGAATGAAAATTTTTATGAGATGATGAGGGTCATCGAGGGTATGAATGTAGAGTTGAAGCGTGAGAGGAAAGGTTTGATCGAGTGGTTCAATATTGTATCATTCTTCTCGTGAAAAGCAAATAAGAAGGTGCGGATACTTATCACATTCAGTGCCATGTAGACAAACCATGGCTATTCGATCTATGTTCGAAGGGGCGGGGATGGGATAAGGATTTAGTGGTGGTAAGGGGTAACTATGAGACTGCAGAGGGGGAAGAAGAGCATAAACTGTAGTACAGGGTGTATAATCCAAGTAAGTTGACAGTCGAAGGTTATTGGTTAAATTGTTCGAATAGGTTATTTAAACTTGTCTCTTTTTGTTTTACAGAACCTAGTAGAAGAACATTGACGAATCCGAAGAGGTATATAGAAAAACTGATCGACCATGATGAGGAGTGAGTAAATAGGGTATTTGGGAAGTTGGGTATTGTAAGGAAGAGGTGGAAGAAGACAGATACGTTGCTTTTAAACATACCTGTTGTAGCTAGAACAACAAAGATGAGAAGAGAAGAAGGTACTTCGACAGGTGGGGCAGAAATGGAGAAGGGAGGGTTGACTCGCAATTCAAAGTATATGTCGAGGGATCGGCAAGGATGGTCGGGGACCATACAGCCGAGTTTTCCTGAGGTCGTACCCGATGTGTTGTGGCAGGCTAACAAAGGTAAGGGCAAGGCTGTCACCGAAGCTTTGACAGTGCAGCAGACGAAGAGTACTCAGCGGAAGAAATCTCGTGAGCAGGTGGCTGATGATTTGGATAACATAAACGAGGCGCGGCGTGAAGCCGAACTGGAGAAGCAGGCGCGAGCAATGGTCGCGTCGATGGTGACCCTCTGTGGAAATGATCCCGATGAGGCAGGGAAGCAGATTAACAAGGCTCTGTACCAAGAAACTATTTTTTGAGATTCTGAATTAATGAAAAAATGACTATGCTTCGAGAAGTACTGATGTGTCGAGTATTCTAGCAGGTTCATGCTTAGGACCAAGCTTTTGCCAAAGCCCAGAGGGTAACAAGTAAATAGTTGAAAGAAGCGAGGGATGGTCTGGAGCTCGCTCGAGGGACCATAATGTCGTTTGAGAATGAGGTTAATGTGTTAAAGTGAGGGAAGTTACAGATTAGAGCCGAGTGTGCGAGGGAACTCGAGGCTTTGGTTGCCAACAATAATTAATTTTGAAAAATGTTGGAGTCGAAGTTCGCTGAAAAAGAGGTGGAATTTGAGGAACAGAGAAAAGCTTTCCAGGTGTAATACGATGAAGAATGCGTAATAACCACTGCTCTAAAGAATTTTATTGACAACTTGGGGTATAATCCCCAGACTTTTGAGTACTTTCTGTCAACCACAGAATCTACCCCTATCGAAGATGCGGCATAGGCAGTTGGGATACAAATTAATCCTGGTTATAGAGGTGTTGGAGATAATGCGGTGGCCCCTGTGGTCAAAGGGGATGGCGTTGATACAAGTGCAATTGCAGGAGATGATGTTGTCAGTGGTGCGGACACTATGGGACTAAACCATGTTGTCGAGGGTACTGGAGGTGTTGTGGTTAAGGAACCTGTAGGAGGAGTTAATGCGGCCATTCCTGCATGAGTGGAGTACTAGTAGAAGGTATGTCTTTATTGTCTATTTGCTGTAACAAACTCTCTCCTCTTATCTTGCTGTGATGTTTAAATTTGATTGATGTGGCATTACTCAAACACTGTGGAACGTATTAAAACTTGAGTTGCTTGTTTGTATGTAGTTGATTTGAATTGCTTGTGCGTATTAAACTTGAACTGCTAGTATGTCTATATGCTTGTATCCGTGTGTATGATACGAACTGTAGAATGCTAGTATCTGGGTTCGAGCTGGAATCTTGAAGAGTTTTGAGGTCATCCCCGAGTATCAGTCAAGTCGAAGGGTTGACGTGATACTTAGATTTGACAAAGTCGAGAAGTGTATTGAACCTCGAAGGTCGCTCCTGGGTCTATCCGCAGGATTGAGCCTGAACGAAGCAATATGTGGTCGCCCCCAAGTATCAGTCGGGTCAAAGGGTTGACGTGATACTTAGGTTAGACCAAGAAATTTACTGGACTTTGAAGGCCTAAGCCGGAACGAAGCATTATGTGGTCACCCCCAATGCATTCCTGAGGGTCCAGTTTATTGACCATTCATACCCCTCGGTTTTGCTCGAATTGAAAACATGAAAAACTTCAAGGTCGCCCCCAAGTATCAGTCGGGTCGAAGGGTTAACGTGATACTAAGGTTAGACCAAGAAATTCACTGAACTTCAAAGGCCTAAGCCTGAAAGAAGCATTATGTGGTTGCCCCTAATGTATTCCTGAGGGTCCGTTCTATCGACCATTCATGCCCCTCGGGTTTGCTCGAGTTGGAAACTTGAAAAACTTTGAGGTCACCCCCATGTATCAGTCTGGTCGAAGGGATTACGTGATACTTAGGTTGGACCAAGAAATTCATTTGGAAAAAGGACATGAAGCTCAGAGGATAAAGCATATGTTTATCGATTATACTGTCTTTACATCAGTTGAACAAGGTGGTGGCCGCGGCCTATTGTATGAGACTAACTGCATTGTGTTCCATGGATTAGGTAAAGGCTCCTCCGCTTCTATCATTAGATAATAGGATCCCTTGTTCGTTTTTACGTACACAACATAAGGTCCTTCACAGGACTCGGTAAGCTTGCTGGCAATTCGGTGCTTCGAAGACGGTGTGAGTCGTCGAAGTACCAAATCTCCAATATTGAAACTGTGTGGTTGAACTCTCTTGTTGAATGACTTCTGGAGGGAAATGTGATAACGACCGAGGTTTACAATAACACGGTCTTTAGTTTCGTCGATCCATAACGTATTGCATCCAAGTTCGAACTCATTGTCTTCATCGGGGAGGTCCAGATCGCGTGTTGGTACTTCAAACTGGGTAGGCAGCACAGCTTTGGTACCATAATCCAAGAGGAAGGGTGTGCAGCCCGTCGCCTTTGTTGGTATGGTACGATAGGCCCAGAGTATATGTTGTAATTCTTGAACCCATCGGCCTTTCTTCTCATTAACGCGCTTCTTGAAACCATCGACTGTAGTTTTGTGGATTTCTTCGACCTCGCCATTCCCCTAAAGGTAATAAGGTGTGGAAGGGGTGAGAATAATGTTATACTTCTTGAGGAAATTTTGGACTTTGCTCCTAACAAACTGTAGACAGTAATCGCATCCAATAATGTGAGGGCAGCCAAAACGCGTGATGATATTTACCCATAGGAATTTGATGAACGTGCGATGATATTTTCCTATAGGAATTTGATGACCTCTTCTTCTCTTGTTCGACATAGAGGCACGGCTTCGACCCATTTAGTAAAGTATTATGTGGCTACCAGAAGATGTTCTCCTTTACCCAAAGCTTTGGGAAAAGGGTCCACTAGATCAATCGCCCAACATTTAATGGGCCAAGCAACTTAGCTGTAATGGAGGTCCTGTGAAGGTCTTTGGATGTCATGAGCGTGACGTGGCATTTATCACAATGTTTTGCGTACTCCTCGGTGAGTTTCTTCTTATTAGGCCAGAATAAACCTTATGTTACGACTCGATGAGCCATAGAACGACCAACAGTGTGGGCAATGCAAGTACCTTCGTAGAGTTCGGTGAGTATGGTATTAGCTTTGTTTTGTGAGATGCATCGGGGATTTGCGGTATAATCTGCCTTTTAGAATGGCGTATCTGCGGCAGTTTCCAAGTAATAAACATTTGGCTTTGGGATCTTCTAGGAGAGTAGAACTGTTGAAATAAGAAGAAAATGGTGCGCGCTAGTCATCTGGATCGAGACTCTTGCCTCCATTATTGATGGCATGGACTTCCATCAGGTCGATACTTGGGCGTTTGAGTACTTTGATATGGAGGGCTTGTGATTCGGACAGGCCTAACATTGCTACTATGTAGGCGAGGGCGTCGACATGTCTATTTTTGCCTCGAGGGTAATGTTTAATAGAAGACTTTTCAAGAAAATGATTCATGCACTGGCGAATAAGAGCGTCATACTAAGCCATGTGACCATTTACCTAATTTTCACTGGTGTAATACCTCTGAACAAGTTGAGAATCTGTAAATACTACAAGTTTGGGAATGCCAAGTTCGAGGGCGAGATCGAGGCCATGTATCAAGGCTTCATATTCAGCCTCGCTATTAGAACATTTAAAGTTTAACTTGATAGCTTTTCGATTCTGTCATTGGAGGGGGTAACTAGAACAATACCGATCCCTGAACCGTTTGGTCCAGCGGATCCATCTGAAAAAAGGTGCTAGCCCGTGTTAGAGTTCTAAGGGTCGTTCTGTTCGGGCTGGTCTTCTGGTAGATCATCTTTGTGTTCCTCCCAGTCGATGTCTTCGACCGGGAAGTCGGCCAAGAAATCAGCGACTGTTTGGCCATTTTGAGATATCTGTTTCGCGAAAGTGATGTCGTATTCACCTAGATAAACGAACCATTATTGTTCCAGTCGGGATTTATCTTTCTTGCTGAGGATATCTCGAAGAGGGTAGCTGGTGATAACACATATAGGGTGAGCTTGAAAGTATGGTTTGAGCTTTTTAGCAGTGTAAATAAGAGTGATGAGTAATTGCTCGAGCTTTGTATATTTCAGTAGGTGTTAGAGTTTTGTTGATAAAGTACACGGGTTTCTCGATGCTGGATTCGAGTCGAATAAAGACTGAGCTAAGATAAGTGTCTGTAACTGCCAGGTATAAAGAAAACATTTCACCTTTGATGGGCGTACTTATGATGGATGGTCAACCAAGGTATGTTTTGAGTTCGAGGAAGGCCTATTCATAATCGGGTGTCCAATTGATTTTGGAGTTATTCCTCTTTTTGGTCTTGTAGATGCCTTGGTCGTGTAAGAGGGTGAAAAGCCAAGCATAGCAGTCAGAGGATTTTAAAATAAAGCGGTTGAGGGTGGCTATCTTGCCAGAATCTTTTTGGACAACTTTTTTGGCTCGAGGGGAAGGCATATCGATGAGGGCTCGAATATGAGTAGGGTTGATCTCGATGCCACGTTTACTGTTATGGTAGCCTAAGAATTTTCTGGAAGAAACACCAAACTTACATTTGTCTGGGTAAGTTTCATGTTATAAGACCGAAGTATGGCAAATTTTTTGGTAAGATCCTGTATATGGGTCTGTTTGTGGAGGTTTTTGCATAACATTTCATCGATGTAGACTTCGACCGACTTGCCAAGAAAAGGTTTGAACATGGTGGTAGCAAGATGTTGGTAAGTGGCACCCGCATTTTTAAGGCCGAAGAGCATGACGTTAAAGCAGTAAAGACCTTGTTCCATGATAAAAGAAGTTTTAAGTTGATCCTTGTGGAGAAGGGGTACCTGATTGTAACCCAAAATTACGTCCATCATTGATAATCTTTCCTAACTGGCTATGGCATCCAAGAGAACTGAAATAATGGGCAAAGCAAAACTGTCCTTCGGTGTATGCGTAATGAGGTCAGTGAAATCGACGCAGATTCGGATCTTGCCGTTCTTCTTGGGGACTGCAACAATGTTCAAAATCCAATCGGCATACTTGATTTCTCTAATAAAGCCAGCTGCAAGGAGTTTGTCGACCCCGAGGTTAACAGATTCTCAAAGTCGTGGGGCCAAAGTACAATTATCTGCTTCACAGCGGAAGAGTGGGGGATGAGGTCATGTCGATGGCAGGCTAAGGTTGGGTCGACACCAGGCATCTCATGGAAAGTCCAGTCGAAGACATCTCATGGAAAGTTGGTGAGTTTGAGGCTTTCGGCCTCATCCAAAAAAATACCAATGAATGTGCGTCGACCAGGACCGTTGAGTTTGATATAGACAGTAGGTTCGATGGGTATGATAGATGGGATCGAAGATATGGGGAGAGAGAAAGACATTGATTGCTATGGTTTGATGAGTTTTTAGGTTTGATCAATCGACGGGTGCTCGCATGAGCGGGCAAGGTGTTGAGAACTTTTTAAGTTCCACGTGCACAAGGGGTAGTGAAACGAAGTGTTTGGTAGTAAGTCGAAGGTATGGCTCTAATGGCATGGAGCTAGTCACACCAAAGGGTGTTTAGATATTCAGACATCTTATGGATGACAAGAAAGTTTGGTTGGAGGGTAACTGCTCCTGTAGTGACAGGGAGACTAATGCGACCGACAGTAACTTCGACGGCGCCATTGAATCCCTTGAGTTCGACATTAGCCGAGGTGATGAGGTCAGTATTTTTGCACGGCTCGAACAGTCTGGAGGAATAGTATGTCAGCAGCACTGCCCGTGTCAATAATCATGGTATGGAGGATGAGGTGTTCGACCTTAATCATAATGACCAAGGGATCAGAGTGGGAAAAGTAAACATGAGATGCATTACAATCGATAAATCATATACCATTGGGTCGAGGGTATTGGCTCAATTCTGGTAGATGGATGAGTAGCTTCTCCTGGTAGGTAAGTTTGTAGTATTCTTCGATACACATGCGCTTGCTTTCAGTACGGCCACTGCCGATATTGTTGAATTCATTAAGATAGAGTTGGAAAATGTGTACCTTGGCTGGGTCGGCAGCTGGGATGGGTTGGGGTGTGAGATACGACCTGCCAAGGTAACTGGGAAGATCGACGATGTATCGATGTAGACGACCTACTTTAAAGATCATCTCTAAGGAATGTTGAAGAACATAACATTTATTGGTTGCGTGGCAGTTGAACATGTGGTTTTGGCAGTAAGGCTTGTCCTTCCTAACCTCGATAGGGTAGGGGGTACGGCAGATAGGTTCGGCCTAAATTTGGGGGAAAAGGGTCCTTTATGGGAGCAGTGAGCTTGGGAAGAACCGGCTTGGGTCATTTTTTGCGGGCCAAAATAGTGGTATAGTTGGATTGAGGGCGCTTGCGGCTCTCAGTCTCCTGTGAGATGGGAACGACCATGGGTGTAGAAGGTTGTCGAGGTTCGTTAGGGTTGGTGGCTGAGGCTTGCCCCTGGGGATTGGATTCGTGAAGGCGTTCGAGGTCGATGTATCTGTTAACCTTAGATAACATCTCTTCAAGGGTTTGTGGTTTGCAAAACACAATGAACTCCTTGATGCGACTGCGATCTGGTAGAGCGTTAGAATATGCGAGGACCGCATTCGCACAATTGAGGTTTTCAACTTTACGCAATTCATTAAGAAATCGTTTGGTGAAAGCTTCAAGTGTTCCATTGCGAGATTTGTAGAAGTTGAAGAGGGCATCAATTCGGACCTCGAGGTCTTTGTTAAAGGCAAACTGGGTGATTAAAAGGCTTGACAATTGTTCATAGCTTCGGATCGAACCATTAGGGAGGCTGTAATACCATTTTACAGGGCTATCAGTTAGACTAGTGGGGAACATGTGACACAAAATATGCTTAGCTGTAGAATACAGACTCAAGGTATTATGGAATTCGAGGACATGAGACTGAGGGTCAGTATTGCAGTATTTTCTAATTTTGGTGTATAGAAATTGGGAGGTACTTCGATCGCAAGAAGTTGGGGGCAGATAGGGTTGTTTAACCGACTCCACGAGGTCAGTATTGGGCTCGTGCTAACGCGAATAGCGGCATAGATTTTATGATCGAGTTCCTACTAAGTGAGGTAAGCATGGTGAGGGGGAGAGTACTGAGGTAGAGGGCGAAGAGGTCAAATGTTTGGAGTGTGTTCAACGCTGCGCTCTCCGAGACGTTCTCGAGCACGGCGACATTTGGGGTATCGAGTAGTTCGAAAAAGTGGAGTCGGTAGAATCCTCTGTGGGGTATACACAAAGGTGGATTGAACCGGTAGGTAAAATGGTGGGAGCACCCTTGGCGCTAAGGTGGATCGGGGGAACTTCGACCAGGGGGTTAGACCCGAGGCGAGCATGGGCTAAAATGTGAGAAGGGGCAGGGGCCCGGGATCGTGGTCGAGTGTCCTGTGTGACACAGTTTATCGAGAGCATGATGTTGGTTCTCGTTGTCATCTAAACGACGCTTCTATTCAGCCTCAAGTTTGTTGCGTCTTTCTTCACGTTCGAGATGCAGTTGATTGGATTGGTGCTCTTCATCTTGGGTGATCTATTGGTTGATTAGAGCGAGTTGGGCGGCTATGCCATCGGTGGAATTTCTAGCGATGGCAGAGGTAGAGCGATGGGTGGGGGCCATTGAGGCTGGCTGTGAGTGGTAAAATGAGGAATTGAGAAAAGGCGAAGGGTATTGGGTAGGGGGGGTATAGCATAGACAGTGCCAAATACAGGGACAAAGTTTCGTATGTGGGGAAACTGGCTTTTGCACTAAGGGGTTAATCTTTGATTAGGGGTTTGCAAGCATATAATCAAAAATAATACGTAATACTACAGAGACAATACAGTTGCGTAGAGGCCTAGAATGGGTTACTCCACGACCTCAAGTTAGGATTTTAAGGAAAAATGATATATATCGAGTTAGTCGAAGGATCGAGTAGTTGATTATTACAGGGTATTCGATGGTAAACTTGTAAGGTTTTGCGGGAGAGTTTTTCTATCCCCTTCATAGTGCCTCCTCCCTCCTATTTATAGAGTAAAGAAAGGGATGAGACACCATGGGAGATCAAGTTACATGTATATCCTTTGGGGATAACTGGCTTGTACCCGGAGTCGGTTCTGACACTGTAGTTGTTGGGTCTGACATTATAGCTGCTGACACTGTAGTTTTGAGTGGCCTGTTTCTCTATTATGTCTGGTGAGCTGGCTGTCTGACATGTCTGACTTCGACCATGTCCATGGTCGAAGTATTTCTGGTACTGGAACTGTGTTCTGGCGCTGCTTGTCTATCTTCGACTATGGAAGTTTAGCTTGATGATGCCTTCGAGTGTTCGATCAGTCTTGGAAGGCTTCGTGGACTTAGTTATTTTCTTGTTGGGGTTTGAGTCTCTTGGTTGGCTTTGATGTAGCCTTTGACTATTCGACTAGTGTTAGAAGGCTGCGAGTAGGCTACTATAGGTATCTGGGTTGGCCTGGAATAATACATAAAAGGATACAAGAAGATGCCTCAACTGTCAATTGATTCATCAGGGAAATAACATTGGTTTTTTCAATGATCCAAAGCTTCGGTTGTCTTTTGGCAAACAAAGTGGATAGCTTGACAAGATAGGCTTCTAAAAGTACAAATGATTATAAGGTTACACAAGTTTGGAGTAACTCGGTTTAGGCTTTGCCTATTCTTCTCCAGGAAGTATATTGAGGAACTAACTAAATTACTGAACTACCAAAACTTTTCCCGAAATGAATGATAAAGTAATAAAATGAGAAGAAAGGTAAAAAAAAAATGCCTGCTGGTCGGAAGGTGATGAACCATAAAAGTGATCAAAGTAGAACCAATCTCTACGAATCAAAAATACCAAATAGAGGAGAGCTCTACAGTTTGGCTAATATAGATTTCATTGGAGCTATAACGTACAACCTTCAAGAGTGGACATGCTCTCCTTATACCAAAACACTAACTAGGGTTCAGATATATCACATAGGTACAGGGATTAACCTTTCAAAATAACATCTTTACTACTAAAGTAAAAGCATTGGAATGAGACCCGATCTCAGCCGTCGATCAGAATCCCCAACATAAACTTAGGAATATCAAAGCCTATCTTTATAACCTTAAAATGAGGAGCCATTGGATGTATTCGGCCAAAATCATTAAAAACCCATATTTTTTGCCTGCCTAACATACCCCTTAACAATTTGTAACTTTTAGTCTAAAATAAGTATGCGAATTTGCCATATTTGAATTGTTAGAGGTTTATAAGCGATTGGCAATCTATCCTAATTCAAACCGATCTCTTTTCGACATGCCAAAGGTCTGAGACTCTCTCTCAATTTCTAGGGTTCTAAAGGTAATTTTTATGTCTCTCTCTCATAATTTCTAGGTTTCTAACAGAGATTTCTAGGTTTCTAAGTGATTTGCAATCAATCCCAATTCAAACTGATATCTTTTCAGCATACCAAAAGTCTGAGACTCTCTCTCTTGAATTTTAGGGTTCTAATGGTGATTTCTATGACTCTCTCTCTCTCTCAATTTTTAGGTTTCTAATGGTGATTTCTACGACTCTCTCCCTCGATTTCTAGATTTCTAATGGAAATTTCTAGGTTTCTAAGTGATTTGTAATCAATCTCAATTTCCCCCAAAACCAATCACCTCTCCAACTTCAATCCCCAAATCTCTCGTTCCCAAACCCTTCTCTAATGCTCTAAAATTTCAAATTGAAACCCTAGCTTCTTCGATTTTTCTCTAAATTGAAAACCCGTACTACAAATCACCAGCCTCAAATTAAAATTCCTTCTTGGGTTGTTGTTTTAGAGTGGTAATTACACTCATTCTCATCCAAGGAATGGAGCACATAGTTATCAGGTACTTTATATCTGAATCCTAATCCATTATTTAGATCCTACGCTGATTTATTATTATATTTTTTCCCTTCTTAGGGCATAAATGGGTTGCTTGAGAGCATGAATGGATGATAGAGGTATTTTAAAGTGTTTGTCTGTTCGTAAGTAACAGGTGTTTACCATTTATAAGTGAAAGAAATTGTCTTGTCTATACTATATATTGTTAATCTCTGTTGTTTGTATTGTCCCTCATCAGTTTCTTTCTTTCGCTTTCATATATTTCAAAAATTAATTTTGTTAGTTTTTCCGAATGAGGTAATCTAATGGATATTGTTTGATACTTCTAGGCAGAAAGGTAATCTAACGTGCTTGAGCTTTGATGAAGGTTGTACAAGTTACTGAGATATGGCTTTTTAGAAGATCTGAAAACTAACACCTTTAGTAGAAAATACAAATTTTGATACATACATATGACGTAAAGGGAACCACTTTGGCAATTTATTGTTTTGATTGAAATAAAACCACTCTGGATCCCTCTTATGTACTATCTCTCTACCGTTCTTCTTCTTCCTCTTAAGATTATTTTATGTTACTGACGATAAATTTGGAATTTGAATCATGTTTCTGTGCATTTTGGGTTTGAGGTTTTGGAATTATATAAATATGAAATCCACGGGCCTACCTAAATAATTTTGTTTTACTATCTTTTAGTAATGTCAAGTATACTTGAGGGTCCTCCGCCATATTGAAAGGTTTATAATGTGCAGAATTCAGAAACTTTTTTTATTGAGTGTGATTGATCTCGGTATGGTTCCACTTATTGTTTTGCTAATTATGTCCAATTATTTGATTGGGTACGTACATTTTTGAGTCTTAAACATTTTTCAAGATGGCTCTATGTAAATCAAACTTGCTTCAAATTATGAAATAGTCTTCAGTTTAAAGCCCACTTTTGATCGTGCTAGCTTTGCAACTTACAAATTCTAATTTGGGTCGACAGCTGATAGACCAAGCAGATGAGGAACCCTAAAATTGGCGAATGTATTATCTTCTCCAATCACTGAAAAGCTCATAAACTTACAAATTGATGGATCTCTGGGAGATTGAAAGCTCCTTCCTAAGGGCTGCAAGCAAAGATCAAAATGAAGCCTCCACGTACGTGGAGATGGCAAAGGAAAACTTGGGTCGTAGCTGTTCACTTGAACAACTCCCCACCCCAGGTAAAAGAGGGGATTTTTTATCCATCAAGGTGTCAACTAAAGCACACAAAAGAGGTTTAATTCGAAACAAATTCGACCTTGTTTGCCGTTTGGATTCCCAAAAAATTTCTATTGTAGAAGCTAGGGTTCAAGCAATTGCTCTATGGAAACCAAAAGGAATTTGCAGACTGATTCCAGTAGGCAAAGGTTACATAACAATTTTCTTGGATAATGAAGAAGACCGCAACAAGATTTGGTCAGGTGGTCCTTGGGTTATTGGCAAGCAACTGCTCCGATTATCTCCATGGAGTCCTTTTTTTGATCCGGAGAAGCAACGAAACACACATGCCCTAGTATGTGTTAAATTTCTAGGACTTGGAGTCGAATTCTGGGAAGTAGATACTCTAATGGAGCTTGGCCGTACTTTGGGTACTCTAATTCAGGTTGACCACTCGTCTACAATAATGGAATTTGGCTATTTTGCAAAAGTTCTTGTCGACGTTGACCTTGCGGAGCCAATTCCTAACAAAATTCTGGTGGAAGTCGACGGTGGAGATTTATGGTAAAAAGTTGAGCTAGGAGCTACCCCCAAATTCTGTAGCCATTGCAAGATAATTGGTCACACATTCGTGGAATGCAGAGCCATTAAGGAACAAGTTCAAAGAGCCAAGGAACCAAAAAACATCACCAAGAGGCCCCAACACCTGAAGATACTCTCACAAAGAACCAGAAGTAGAGAATTAGGGAAAAAAAACAAAGAGAGACTCTATCCAAAGGAAAGGATTTAGACTTGGGTGCAGAGGTACTCGACAGAATGCCTAAGCCAAATTCCGAAGTAGGTCCTTTAAACTATCAAGAACAGGTTGATAGTGAAGTTACCCCGGTGCTGCCGAACAATAAAGATGCTCTTATTTGCATTGATCAAGCTACGCCAAGTAATGGAAATGCAGAAGCAAGGGTCAGCCCTGAAAGCCCTGAAAGTCCACACCAACTTCTGAAAGAAACAACCATCATCAAGCTTCAGTCAGCTCTGAAATGGGCAGACATGGTCAAAGATGTTGAGAGGGATAGTACTTTGATCGCTTATGAAGATGTCAGGCACAAACCGGACAAGAATAGACAAGTTCACCCAATAAAGAATGCAAAGCAAAAGAATGTGAGATCAGGTGTGGGAAGCTATCCAAGCACCAGGTCAAACAGAAAGAAAAAACCTGAATCTCAATGAGGGTGATCTTCTGGAATATCTGAGGTATAGGAAATAAATGGTCCAGACTCTCACTTCGCAGGCTGATGAATAAATCTAAACCTTTTTTCATATTCATTGCTCAACCTCAAATTAAGCCTTCTGCATCAAATTTACTAAAACTGGGTCTCTCAGACTTCAGTCTTTCTTTTATTTCAAATGATTGTGATTCCAGGCTTAGAAATCTGTTGTGCCTTTTGAAATCTGGTTTCAATGCACCCGTCCTAGTGGCTGCTTCTTCTCAGCATATCACAATATCCTATGATGGTCTTTTACTTTCAGCAATTCACGGAATGGCATTAATTTCTGCAAGACGGGCCTTGTGGATAGATATGGAATCTATTGCAAATCTTAATCTCCCATGGTTAGCTATTAGGGATTTTAACTGTATTCATAGTTGGGATGAATGAAGTGGAGGTACGGGGCCTCTTCCCTGCTCAATAACAAATTTTAATGACTATATTTATATGTGCAGACTCACAGAAAGCTTCTCCTCTGGCCCAAAATACTCATGGTGTAATAACCAAAAGGGTCGAGCAAAAATTCTTCGACGACTTTACAGTGCTCTATACAATAATGCCTGGATATTAAGGTTCGACGGCTGGTCCTGCAAGTACTTGCCTAGGGATAATTTAGATCACTCAGCCTTGGTGGGCGGCATCCAAAGCATTCCAAGGCCAAGTAATATTCCCTTCAGATTCTTAACAGGTTGGGTAACTGCCAGCAGTTTCAAGGACCTTGTGATTAGCTCTTGGGGTGAAAGCCTTCTTGGAGACCCGCTCTATCTGCTCATGAAGAAACTTTAGCGGCTCAAGGCCACAATCAAGACTTGGAAGAGGGAGACCTTGGGGGGTTTGAAGTCTCAGATCGACACTTGTGCAGCTGATCTTGAAGATATTCAGATTCTGTTAGATGAAAACTATTTTGAAAACTTGATGAAGGAAGCCACCATTAAACAACTCTCACTCAATAATCTTTTAAATCTTGAAGATTCCATTTGGAGGCAGAAAGATAAAGCTTCTTGGCTGATCAATGGCGAGAGAAACACGAAATACTTCCATGCGCTTCACAGGATCAAAACGTAAAAGAGTCTTATTACTAAAATTTCTCTTGACAATGGAACGATTCTTTCTTCTCAGACCGAGATCAAAGAGCACATTGTGGAGTACTACACAACCAAATTTACTCATGTTCCATCACACATAAATGAAGACCTTATCGGCTTGATCCCGAGTATCGTTTCAAATGTGCAAAATCAGATGCTTAGTGCTCTTCCTTCATCTGAAGAGGTCAGACTTGCTATTTTTAGGCTCTGTGGGGATAGTAGTCCGAGCCCGGATGGTTTCAGTGGGGTTTTTTTTCAAAATTTCTGGGACATCATCGGAAGTGATCTTAGCAAGGCAGTGATTTCCTTCTTTGCCAATTCTTCTATTCTGAAAGGATTTAACTCCAACTTTTAAGTTCTTATCCCAAAAGACAATGATTCTTACAAGATGGGGAACTTCAGACCTATCTGTCTGAGCAACTTTTCTTTTAAAGTTATAGAAAAAGTTCTTGCTTCAAGACTTAGCAAGATTGCCCCTGATATTATAACTGTTGAATAGAGTGCGCTTGTGCCAGGTAGATCAATTCATTCCAATACTGTTCTTGCCTTAGAGATGACAAATGAGCTGAGAACTTCTCGAAACACGGTAATATTGGCCTCAAGATCGACATATCTCAAGCCTTTGACACTGTGAGTTGGCCTTTCCTTCTTCAAGTGTTAAACAAATTGGGGTTCTCTCACACATTTTGTCGCTAGATAAGGGTGATTCTGAATAGTGGCCATATTTTAGTGCTCATTAATGGTGGTCTGTGTAGCTTTTTCAAAGCCTCGAGAGGTCTCAGACAGGGATGTCCTCTCTTCCCCATCCTTTTTGCACTTGTTGAATATGTTTTCAGCAGAGGAATCGCTTGGTTGAGAGTCAAGAAAATTTTTAAACCCATGGTTACATACAAGAATATCCCTAGTCCTTCACATCTTCTCTTCGCAGACGACATTCTCATCTTTGCTAACGGAGATATTAAAGGTCTGAAGGCCTTGAAGATTCTCATGGAAGTCTATCAAACCTCCTCCAGCCAATGGGTTAACAAGCAGAAATGCAAAATTCTTGTTGGTTCTATTTCTCTTTTTAGACTGAAAACCATTGCTACTCTTTATGGTTTTGGTGTTGGCACTCTTCCGGAGAAGTATCTAGGGATACCTCTGGTGCAAGGCCGAGTTTCGAAAACTACGGTGGCCCCCCTTATTGATAACATCAGGTCCAGGGCTTCTGGTTGGAGTGGGAAGCTGTTATCTTTCCAGAGTCGAGTTTTTCTTATAAAGTCAATTCTCACAAGCCTTCCTATCTACAACATGGCTATCTACAAGTGGCCGATTGCAGCTGTTAAAGAGGGAGAGAGAATCATTAGAAATTTTTGTGGTTTAGAGATCCCGTCAAGAAGAAATTTCTAACAATCAAGTGGGCTAAAGTTTGCAAGCATCCTAGTGAAGGGGGCATTGGCATAAAGAGCTTGAAAGATACATACATAGCAATGATTATGAAATTGGGATGGGCTTTTCTTAACGATCAAGAGCCTTGGGCAAAGTTTCTTCGAACTAAGTTCCTAAACAAAGAGGGATTCCTCACTCAATATTACAAAAACTCATCCATCTGGACTGGCCTGAAGGAAGCAATTGTCTCCGTTAAAGCTCATTCAAAGTGGATTATTAGATCAGGCAAGGATATAGATTTCTGGCGAGACTGTTAGGGTTCAGATATTGTTATTTCTAACCTTCTTGATATTCCAGCTGATATATGGAAGCACTGCACTGCAAAGCTAAGCCAAATCATCCACCATAACTCCTGGTCAGCTCCTCTTGAAGTTGTAGAGCTTTTGGTCTATCTTGGAATTGATCTAAATGGCATCATACTTAACAGCTCAGATGAAGACAAAAGGGTCTGGAAACACTGCCCGCACGGCCACTTCTCCGTTCAAAGTGCCTTTCATCATACAAGCTCTCACGCACCAAAAGTTTGGTGGTATCCCTTTACAAACAGCAAAGTAATTCTGCCCAGAATTGCCTCTTTAGCTTGGAGAGTCTGCCACAATTCTCTTACAACTGAAGATCTTCTTATAAAGAGAGGTTTACACATTACTTCAAGATGCTCTTTTTACAGGTGTAACCTGGAAACAATGCAGCATCTGTTCTGGAACTGCCCCAAGTCTATTGAAATTTGGGATTGGATTGCCTCTCTATTTCAACTCCAAGCTGGTTTCATTAATCTTAAGCCTACTTTGGAGTCAAGCAAACATCTGAGTTCGTATTTAAATAATCTCTAGAAAGCTGCAGTTCTGAATATTGTCTACCTCATCTGGAGTGCAAGAAATGATTCAGTCTTTGAAGGGATATCTTTCAGCATTAACGACATTAAACGAAGAAGTTTGGCTGCTATTAAAGATACTGCAGGCCTCTCTAGCAACAGCATGGCAAATAACTACCTCGAACTCTCAATTATAGCTGCTTTGGGAGTTCCTACCAAAGCTAGACCCCTTCCCAGAATTCAGAGCACTACCTGGGCTCTTCCCTGGTTTCAGGAGGTAAAAATTAACTGTGGAGTAGCAACAATTGGCTCTCCTAGAAAAGCTGGATTAGGTGTTGTGGCGAGGAATCATCTCGGGGATATACTTGGTGTCCTCACAAAAGGGCTTGGCAATAAAATGCTTTTTTTCTCTGAATGTGAAGTTATTATTGGAGCCATAGATTGCGCAGTCCAAAATAACTGGAAGACGATATGGATCAAATCAGACTCGCAAACAGCTATCTCAGATTTTACAAAGAATCACATCCCTTGGCCACAGAGAGCTAGATGGAATAGAACGAAGACTTCATTTGTGCAGATCTGGTTTTCTCATTGTTGGAAAGTGGCAAACTTTTCGGCCTCTTAAGCCTCCAAGAGGGGGGTTTTTCTCCCGGTCGAAAATTTGGAAAGCTTCCTAGGAAGACCATACTTCCTAACAAAGATTGAAGAACCTAATGTATGCTACTTTAGAACTACTTAACTATTTTTAGGGTGTCTCTGGGCTTGGCTTTGCCTCCCCTAAATGTATTCTTTCCTCATCTATTCAATCTTACCTTTTACGGAAAAAAAGTGCTAGCTTTGCTACTGCCGAGATATGAATTATGTACAAACTTGGCAAAATATTTTGAGTGGCCTAAAAATTAGAATTTTTGCAGCAAGCTTGCTATACTTAAAGTATCTCCTGAATTCATAAATCTCAATGGTCTGGTTGATGAAAGCTAGAAGGCAAATAATCTTAAATTATTCAATAAGTAGTGGGAGGATTTATAGAATAGGGCTTACGTGATCTTCTTGGAATTGCAGTTTTTTTTATTGAAAAATTGCAGATGCTGTAGGCATTTTAATGGTTATAGTCATGTTTTACATCATTTTCTTCAATATTCAAATTCCTGTAGGGCTAGGTATGTGCTAGAGGGGTAGGGAGTAGGCATGTCCTAGACGAGGTTAGCAATTGATTAAGCCTTGAAGTCCTTTTTCTTTGGAGTCTTTGTGGAAGGAGACATGATCTTAAGGTGTTTGGGAAATTGGGGTGTGATGATTTTTTTCTTTTTCTGTAGCTTGTTGTTTACTCCTCTATTAACCCTTGTTTAGGTTGAAGGTGTTATCATAGGGCTTTCTTGTTTAGGAATAGATGGCATTTAAAGTGAGTATTTAACAAGCAGAAGAGGTGTCGTTTTATTTTTATATCCTATGGGTTGGGTCAATCTTTTGGTCTTATGTTCTCTAGCTAACCGGCTTCCTCTGCCTGTTCTGTTCCTTTGGCTCAAATTCTTGCAGCCATTCAAAGTAGTGGTGATCCTTATGTGCAGTTTGGTCTACAAATATCCGTTTTGGATGGGTGCGTTTGATGTTTGCGGTAAATTGTCAATTATTATTGTTAAGGTGCAGCTTGATTTGCCACATTGAGGTTCTATTGTTACATTTCATTATGTTCTCAATAGGGTAATTTTGCTGCTGATCTTGAATTTATATGTGAGGATGCAATTTGGGAAGAGAGGTTTGTAGGGATTAACTTCTTTCGGATGGGAAGTCGGCTTTTACAACTTAGGGTTAATCCTAGACCAAAGGAATGCAAGTAAATAATCTAAAGCATGAACAGTATATAGACAAAGTACTTGCGTAGAGACTCGAATGTGACACTCTATAACCTCTAATGAGGATTTCTAAGAGTGTTTTTATTACTGATGAGTAATCGAAGGTTCGAGTACTTGGTTTTTGTATGGTGATCGAAGGTAAACTGCAAATGGGCTGGGGAGGATTTTTCTAACCCCTCGGTTCCCCATCTCTCCTATTTATAGAATCATAAGAAGGGCTGAGTCACCAAGGTTGGGTCAGATTACATGGGTACTGTCCGGATATCCCGGAGCATGTATGGGTACCGAAATGGTCGGAACTGTCACTGTAATAGTTGTTGGGTCTGTCTCTATACCTTGGCACTGTTGCAGTGGTTAGGTCTATCACTAAAGCTACAAGGACCAACCACTACGCTGTCTTATCTGGTGAGCTGGCTGCCTATCCCGTCATACTTCGACCATGTGCAGATATGGTCGAAGGGTTTCTGCTGCGAGTGTGGAGTCCGTTCTCGAGGTTTGTTTAGAGTCGAAGCTTCATCTTCAGATGATATCTAGAAGTCTTGTTTAAGGGTTGAGTGGGCTTCGAGATATTCGAGTAGGCTTCAAAGTAGCCTTCGAGTGTCTGAATGGGGTAGAAGGCTGCGAGTAGGCTACTACATTCTCCCCCTCTCAATAAAGGTCTCGAAAACAGGTATAAAGGCCTTTGTTGAGAAAACTGCTTGGCCTTGGAAGTTGAGCAGTTTGACTATTGGTTTTCAGGAAGGTAATAAAAGAGGGTAATACAGAGATGTTGGTGGTTTATAGGGTAATAAATTAAATAAGGCTATAAGTATGGGTTATTTAGTAGGAATACTGTATAATCTTCTTCCTTTTCATTCTTCTCTCTTTCTTCTACAAATTTTTGACATCTCTATGGATACCACGCCCAATACGCGATATCAGAAGAGGATGGGGTTCGCCCGGGATCATTGCATTAGGCGGAAGACTGCTGAACTGCATATGAAGTTCTTCAAGCATCTTGATCTGGACAGGGACATGCCCGAACTGGTAGAGGTAGAGGCGGGGGAGCTGATTAACGAGGAGCCTTTATGCCTATCTTTGGGACCAGCTGAAGTACAACTTTACTACTGTGGGGAAATGCTATCTCTTTTTGTCGGCTTTGGCGGAATGCCTTGTTTGTGCAGAAGAGGAGATAGAGGATCAAAGCGCGGTGAGTGAAGCTGGGCCTTCTGGAATTAGGGCTCCTGTTTGAGGTGGTTATGATGGGTCTCTTTGTATTATGAGGTTTTATGTAGAGGTCTTTGTTTGAGCTGTTTGTATAATTGTTTTTGGGTTTGAAATTTTGCTATTTTGCAAATCGGATAATGGAATGGAAGTAATATTTTCTGAAAGTTTGTGTAATTGTATCTGGTTGGTTTTGTAGACGAATATTCTTCTAGGAACGGTAGCAAATGCATGTCATCAAATTGTTAATAGGGGTTAAAAAATGGTATCGAGGTATAGGAATATGGTCAAAGGTAATAAACTCTGTATTAGTGAAGACTTAATGCAAGAGAATGAAGTCGAAGTGTGAAGATGGTGTACGAGTTTTGAATGCAAGTCCTCGTTAATGGTGTCTATGCGCATGCAGATGAAACTGTTACGTCTAGGAAGTTGTAGAGGTTGGACTATTGAGTTTTCAAGGTGGGGAATTGAAGACCATAGTAAATGCAGCTAGGGAAGAGGGAAAGTTAAAATTGTTCTTCATGTATAAAAAAGGTGGTTGTGAAGAGAATTTGTCATAGTTTTGCATTCTTCATCTGGAACATAATGTTAATCTCTTCTTCTAACGGTGGTTCGTCCAATGGTGGTTCTTCCAGCGGTGGTTCTTCCAGGAACAGGTATGCAAACTGGGTTACGGCCAAAGTGATTTAGGTACGGAAGAAGGTACTGGAACTACGGGGAGGTTTCTGATCAATCAAGACATTGATGTGGAGATGCCAGTCCTTTTTGAAGTAGAACTCGAGGAACCGATTGTTGGGATGCCTTTTACATACTGATGGGGGATTCTGCAGATGCTGGGTCCATTTTTGGGCCATCGGTTATCTCTGTTGGAGTCCTTTCTAAAAGAAATGGTGGACCAGGAGGATGCTAGTACTGTTCCTGTGGTCGAAGAGGAGCATCCCGCTGATAATTAGGGTTCTCATTCAATTTGTATTGATGGGTGTTTTGTTGGTTGGTCTGTCTGTGTTTTATTTTGGTTGTTGCTTTTTTTTTTTATGGAGTTTGTAATTTTTAATTGGACGTCATGTCCTTCTGAATGAAATCACTGTTTTGAATCACTGTTGAAGTAGTACTTGAGCTCTTTATAAGTAACAATTTAAACTGTCACAATAAAAGGTCAGAAATATTGAAACCAAAATTTTAAACTGGCGAAGTAACGGTAATATTTGTCGAGGCAGGATTCTACATTCTCGAAGTAGTATCCTGAACTGGCAAAGTAATAGTATAATCTGTCAAAATAGGGTGTTTAGACTGTCGAAGGAAAAATCTTGTATTGTCAAAGTGAAAAATTGTAGTCGGTCGAAGTAGAAATTGTAATCTGTCGAAGTAAAATTTTTAATCTGTCGAAGTAAAAATTGTGACTTGTCGAAATACACGGATGATCTTTCAAAGTAATAAAGATATAAAGTATTGAAGTGATGAATGTGCTGTAGATCAAGTTTTCGATATCTGGTGTAGTCGATTATTCGTGGACGATACTTTGGTGTGTCGAAGGTGTCGTTGGATTTGACTAGTCATACTGACAGCCTAGACAGTTGGTCTGTAAGAATGGTACGTGTGCCTGGGGCAGTGTGCCACATAGGTAATCATTATTTTTGCCAACGTTTCACAGAAAAGTTGAGATTTGATGCTGGGATTTGACTGGCTAGCTTCGAGTGGGGGTAAAAGGGCTCGAGAAGCTTTAATTTTGCGGGTAATTTGACGTGGGCGTGCAGCTCGCACATGAGGGATACGAGGGGTAAATCGGTCAAAATGCATCGTAGTTGAAAATCTGAGGTAGTGGGGGCGTGGTAATGATAATGGTTTGAAAATCGAGGCAGTTTTGGTTTTCTGAGAAGGTATATAAATCTAAGAGAAGTAACTACTGTACTATTTATTTAAAAAACCAAAGAGAGTGAGAGGAAGAGAACGTACGCCATTAGTGCTGGTGCTTCAGAGAAGTTGCTGAAGTTGTTGCATTGATCTTGCTGTTTCGAGTTTAGTGCTTCTAACACATGAATGTCACTTGATCTCTGCTAATTTTTATCTTGTTTTCCCTTCTGTGTCTGTGAGTAGAGTATTTTGGGTTTGGAGTTTGGAGGTTATCTTTGAGGATAAGAGAATTCATGTGTCTAGGATCTAACCCATTTCGGAGAATTTGGTGGTTTTTGAAGGAAGTACTGGGTTTAGCATCGAGGCTTCGAGTGTGTATAAATCTTCTAAAGGGGGTAGATGGGATATGGATTATTGACACGTAATTATCGAATGTGTCAATCTAATTATGTGCCTCTTCTTCTGTATGGTGAGATGCATACCCGTTAAGCTTCGAGACTGAGGCTGATAGACGAGGAGATCGAAGCATTCGAAGCTAGTATTTCTGGTCATGCTCCCATAGATGATGGCAGCGACTTAGAAGTGCTAGATGTTGTAACCAATGCCCCTTTGTCTTTGGTACTGCCGGCTGGTGAGGTTCTGATTACGAGATGTCGTAGGATGGTAGTGACTGAGGATAGTGAGGAGAAGGAAATAGTGTGTGTGGGGGGGGGGGGGGGGGGGGCTGAGGCGAAGGTAATGTGGGACCTTCTGGTGGTAGAAAGGGGAAAGGGGGGCAGACTAATAAAAGTGGGAATTCTACTGAGTCGGATAGAGTCGAAGGTGCCGTTTCGGCTAGAGATAAGGTTAAATTAGATCGATTTACTGCCAAGCTGGAGCTGTCGAAAGTGGGGGTATTGTCGAGTGTTGCAGGAGCAGGGTTAACTTTCAAATCGGATACTGGAGAAGGGATAATGGCTTATAGAGGCCAGATTCGATTAGGAATGGAACTTCCCCTTCGAAGACTGGTGAAAGAGGTGTTGAATTTTTAGGACGTAGCCCCGGTTCAAATGAATGAAAAGTTTTACGAGATGATGAGGGTTATAGAGGGGATGAATGCAAAGTTGAGCAGTGATGGGAGGGGTTTAATTAAGTTATTTGTTATTATTACCTTCTACTCGAAGAAGGCGAGCCAGAACAAAGGTACCTACCACATCCAGTGTCACCATGAGAAGCCCAGGTTTTTTGATCTGTGCTCACCGGGACGAGGGCGGAATAAAGACTTAGTTATAGTACGGGGAAACTACAAAAATGTTGAGGGGGAGGACCTTTATAAGTTGCATCATAGGGTGTATAATCAGAGTAAGCTTGCTGTCAAAGGATTGCTGTTGATCTTTCTCTTGAATAAGTGATGATTGTATTTTGTTTGTTCTAAAGGTCCGAAGAATCTGACTTGGAATAATCCGAGGAACTATATTGATGCCTTGCTCGAAGCCAGTGAGGATTTGGTGAATTCTATTTTTGAAAGTCTTGGTATCAAGAGGAAGAGATGGAAGAAGACAGATTCCCTGCTTCGAAACGTACCCGTTACGCCGAAGCCATCGAAGAGGAGGAGAGGCGAAGGAGGTTTGAAATATCAGTATGTTCCGAAATCGAGGAGGGGGTCGAAGTAAGTAGTATCAGTGCCCGAAGTGACTAGTGATACTTTGAGATTAAGGCCGAGGAAGGTGCCAACACAGGCTGAGAAGGGGAATGGCAGGGTTATTCCCGAAGTTCTGAAGGTACAACAGTTGAAGGTTGTTCAACGTAAAAGGCATATGGCGCTGAGGGAAGATGATGCAGCGGATGGGGGTGAAGAGATGACGGAGGCTGAAGGACAAGAGCAAGCAGTAGCCAAACATGCTTCGATGGTGGAACTTTGCGAAGATGACCATGACGAGGCTTCAAAGGAAATTAAGGGGAGTATGTTTCAGGTAACTGTCTCTTAATTTCTTTTGTGAGATTCTATGATTTCTTTTAAGTTATTTGAGTCTCGAGGGGTACTGACTGCTCAGATATTCTAGCAGACGAATGCTTGGGCATAATCTTACAACAAGGCAATAAAGTCAGTAAAGGGGAAGTTACGATAGGCAACGAAAAGTCTAGATCTTGCTCAAGGGACTTAGGCGTCATTGCTGTCTGAGGTCAAAGTGTTGAAGCGGGATCTGGCGGTGGTTACCGAATCTTTTGATGAGAGGCTCGAGCTTCAGCGGTCAAACCTGGAGCGGGTGTGGGCGGCGAAGCTTGCTACAAAAGAGAAGGAAAAGGCAGAATAGAAGGTGCTGTATCAGGCGCAGTTTGATGGTGAATCTAGGGTCGTCGTAAAGCTGAAGTAGTTTTTAGAAGATAAGGTTCGATCACTCTACATGTATTCGACAGTTACCACATATGCAGACATAATCATTCAGGAATATCTACAAGATGCTTCAGTACAACATCAGAGAATCAGGTTCAATACAATATAATTCAAATCAAGTTCAAAGAACACATCAAGAATCTAGTTCAACAATTCAGTGCAATTCAAGGTAACACAAATCAATTTCCGCACAGTCTACAACCAAGCAAAATCAATACATTGTAAATCAGTTTCAACATAGCAATTCAAAACAATCATAATTTCAAAGAGAAAGTGCAAAGAAAGATAAACATTGTTTAAATATTACAACCCAGCAGAAAATCAGAAGAAATGGAATGGCACCCCAGTACAATACCTCATATCAAAGTGGCTGTAGCTTCTCCCCCAACAAGCTCCTTAGTGCCAACACCCCCAGCACCTCCAGTAAAAGATTTTGACCCTACACCATCAACGCCCACATCAGTTGCAGATCCAGCAGCAGTACCTTCAAGCACAGGAACTTCCACGCCAACTCTGATACTTCCATCAGCAACATCTACCTCAATGCCCTCTATCTGTACAACATCTTCAACAACAGGATCTGGGGTAACAGGGAAGCGTTGCTGAGTTTTAGGATTGAACCCCATATCCTCTATGAACTCCTTCATCTTAGCATTATCCGAAACTTCATAATCAAATTGCCCTTGGTAGCGCTCCTTCAGTGCTTTCTTTTCCTTTTCCTTCTCAGCAGGCTTTGATCTCAAGACCTGCTCATGGTTAAAGTGTTTGCCCTCTAATCTCTTATCGAATGCATCATTGATAACCGTAAGATCTCACTTCAAAGTTTTATTCTCTGACACCACTGACGCTTCAGTCCTTCGAGAATGCTCCAGACTGTCAGCCGCCTCTTGTAACTTTCTCTTTAACAGTTTCACCACCTTGCTAAAAGACTGTACCCAAGCATCCATCTGCTAGAATATTCGAGCCATCAATACCTCTCGAAGAATCAAGCACTCGCGAAAATGTCAGAATCTCACAAACAAATAGACACTTACTTGGTTCATACTCTACTTTATCTGCTTCGACGCCTCGTCTAGGTCATCAGCATAGAGTTCTGCCATTAAAGAAGCCACTGCTAGTGCCTGATCCTCATACTCAGCCTCCATCATATCTTCACCCGCATCCTCCGCATCATCTTCCTCCAGCGCCCTGTGCCTTTTGCGTTGAATAACTTTCGTCTGTTGTACTCTGGGAGACTCAGGAATAACCTTTCCCTTCCCTTTCTCAGTCTGAGTCGATGCCTACTTCGGCCTCTGTCTCGAAGTATCACTAGCTACTTCGGGCACTATTGGTGCCTGCTATGATGCCCATTGCGCCTTTTGAACAAACTTTACCTTCCTTGGAAAATTATCCTCCTCCATTCCTTTTACTACCTTTGAGGCACCTTCGCCTCAATCTTCTTTTTTGGCTTCAACGTAATGTGTATGCTTCGATCCAGGGAATCTGTCCTCTTCTGCCTCTTCCGCTTGATACCAAGACTCTTAAAAACAGAACTCACCCATTCCTCGTCTGAGTCAATTAGGGCATCAATATAATCCCTCAGATTCACCCAAGTCTGGCTTTGAGGACCTATAGAACAAACATAAATACAATCACCAGTTTATTAGAACAATACATCAAAACTCTTTGACAAAAAATATACTTGGATTATAGACTTTATGCTATAACCTATAAGGGCCTTCCCCTTCGACATTATCATAATTCCCCCGTACTACAACCAAATCTCTATTCCACCCTCGACCCGTCGAGCACAGATCAACAACCAGGGCTAGTTAGTATGACACAGGATGTGGTAGGTGCCCACATTCCGATTTGCCTCCCTCGAATAGAATGATACCACATCATACCAGTCAATTAAACCCCTTCTCTCACTCATTTATTTTGCATTCATGCCCTTGATTACCTTCATCATTTCATAAAGTTCCCATTCATCTGAGCTGGGGCAACTTCCAAGAACTTCAACACCTCCTTCACCATCCTTCGAAGGGGCTGTCGCACCCCCAGTCGAATTCGGCCTCTATATGCCATGATACCTTCTCGAGGCTTCGATTTAAAGTTTTACTCTGACCCCACGGAATACAATATAACCCCTACCTTTGACAGCCCGTGTTTAGCTACAAATTGATCTAGCCTTTGCTTCTCCCTATCTGGAACAGAACCAGTAGCCTCATCCGACTTAATCTAATCCTCTTCACGATCACTTTGCTCCCCCTCTCCCCTTTCACCACACAAAGGCTAAGCCCGACCGTCGCTTCTCTTTCTCTGTCCTCCCCCCATCTCCTCCTCACAACTACACTCAGTCACTACTGTCTTACGATGCCTACTACTTGAACCCCCAGTCTCAGGAACCACCACTGCCAGTGGGATATCTTTTGCTATGACTAGTTCTTCTATGTCGCTGCCCTCATCCATTGGAGCACGACCAGATATACTAGCCTCATTTCCTTCAACCTCCTCGTCTATCAGCCTCAGTCTCAAAGCTTGATGACTGCACATCTTAGCATACAGAAGAAGAGGCATAAAATTAGATCGATGCATTCGACCATTACGTATCAATAACCCATTTGCATCTACCCTCTCCAACAGATGCAAACATAGTCGAAAACTCGACCCCAATCCCAGTCCCACCATTAGTACCCTCGGAATCCCAAATAAGCTAACCCAGAAGACCCTACAAACAGATACTAAAGGAAAATCTAAACAAAAGCAGACAGAGATCAATCGACATACCTGTATTAGTGGAAGTACAATAGAAACAACAAGCCAATCGGTCCTTAGAAACTACCCGATAACCTCTCTCAAGCTTCACGAAACAATGACGTATGTTCCCTTCCTCTCACTCTCTGGTTTTTCTGTGAACAGTTCGTTTGTTATCTCCCTTATATATACCTCCAAAAACTGCCTCGATTTCCAAACCACTATCATTTGCCACTACCCTACTGCCCCTGCATTTCGGCTGACATGTGTTTTGACCATTTTTCCCATCATTAACCTCTTGTGCGAATCACACGCTCATATTTACTTCACTTTAAACTCAAAACAACCCGAATCTTCTGATCCTCCCTCGAAGTTGCCCAATCAAATTTCCATATAAAATCAACCTTTTCTGTAAAATGAGGAAACATCATGATAACCAGTACGGCGCACTACCCCAGGAACTAGTACCGATCTGATAGACCATTTGTCTGGGCTATCAGTCTGTCCAATCAAATCCAGCAAACCTTTGACACACCCACTTCTCGCACATGAGTAATCGGCTATATCGTGTCTTGAACATTCGTCCGCAGATAACCTCACATTCGATTTCAAAATATATTGTATTTCGTACAAGCAGTTCAGAATTTTACTTCGACAGTTCAGAATTTTACATTAACAGTTTAGAATTTTACTTCTACAGTTCAGAGTTCTACTTCAAAAGTTAAGAATTTTAATTACACACAGTTCAGAAGTATACTTCGACAGTTATCTTATCAACTCCCAATTTCATTCAATACAGATCAAAATAATACAAATCAACTGAAAAATCCAAAATACCCCAATATACCATCCTATATAAATACCCCCAACAATCAAAGAAGCCCCTATTTCTCCTCGGGATACTTCTTCTCACTCCTGACCTTAGCAGCAACATCTTCCTGGTCTACCATCTCCTCATCAAACGACTCTAGTAGGGACAACCGGTGAACGGGAAATGGTCCCTTCATCTATAGTACCCCCCACCAATATGCGAAGGGCATTCCAGCAATGGGTTCCCCGGGCTCCGCTTCAATCAAGTCTGGCATCTTTGAATCCAGGTCTTGATCTCCGACAAACCTCCGCTTCAATTCCAATATCTTTTTCCGTACATGAAGAGCTTTTGCTGCCACTTGGTCCTAGTTCTTGGGCTTGGAAGCATCGTCTTTCTCTTTGGGAAGAGGAGGCAGACATTATACTCAGAGACGAAGGAACAGACGTATGCAATTCTCCCAGAAAACAATCTATTTTAGCTAAAAATTAGATACATTTAACCCTCCCTAATCCTAAGTAGCATTTAGTACTGTCTTCAATTCCTCTCCTTGAAAACTCAGTAGTCCAACCTCTGCAACTTCCCAGACATAACTGTTTCATTAGAATAGGTATTCAGCCCTCTTTCCCGTGGACTTATAGTCGAACCATCACTAGTCTCGAACAATCGACCCCTTTCTTTTGACATCCTCTAACAACTCCTATGGTATAAACTTCAATCTTTGAGTATTCAGAATCTGTTATTCATTGTAATCGACCTATTTCCTCAACCAGCACATTACCACTTAAAGTCAATATTTCCCCGAAGGTAACCGTTTCTACATGTTGGCACTCGAAGACATATGTTCGATACCACGCCTACAATCTATTCGCATACCTGGTTTATCAGATACAAATACACAAGTTCAGTAACATTTATATAATTGAATTACTTCAACATACAAAAATAAAGGAGACCTCCAAGTACAATCATACAAAAATCTACAGAGATCAGCAAAACAACGGAAACCTTCTAAAGACAGTCTTACAAAAAAGAAAAAAAAAAACCCATCACCACCACTTTAAGAAGAAGCTACTCTATTTCCAGACGGGTCAGCTCTACTCATCGAACCTTGCTCCTCCAACTGCTCTTCTGCCTGAACGAGAGATTCGGTCAAAGCTGTCTGGTAGAGGTAGCGTCCTTCAGCAATAGTAAAATGAAACTTCATCTCCCCCCTAGAAGTAAGCATAGGACTCCCCGTTGATGGGCTCTCCAGGCTCTAACTCCACCAGGTCCTTCATGAACCAGTTATGTTCATGGTGACCAGAAAACTTTAATTTCAATTCAGCAGTCTCCGTCCTATACGACGGTCTCGGACGAATTCCATCCTTTTCTGATAGCGGGTATTGGGCGTGGTGTCCATTATGTCATTTTAGGAAATTCAGATAAAGGAGAAGACAATGCAGCAGACGTAGACTCTACAACATTACCACATTCATACCCATATTTCTATGCCTCATCCAACCTATTTATTACTCCATAACCACCAACATTTCTTAATTACCCTCCTTTATTACCCCTGCAACAGTTAACTTTTTAACAGTCAACTTTTCAACTCCCAATAACCAACTGTCTTTCTGAGCAAATGCTTCTACACCTGTTTTCGAGACCCTTGCTGAGAGGGGGCAAATACAGTAGCCTACTCGTAGCCTTCTATCCCAGCTAAACACTTAAAGGCCACCTCGAAGCCTACTCGAATACATTGAAGCCCACTCAATCTATAAATATACCTTGCAAGATTATCTGAAGGCGAAACCTCGACTCTGAGCAAGCCCCGAAGATGAACTCCACATCAGCATCAGAAACACTTCGACCATATCCGTATATGGTCGAAGTATGACAAGACAGACAACCAGTTCACTAGATAAGATGGCGGCGTTGTTGGTCCTTACAGCTACAGTGTCAAATCCAAGAACTGCTACAGTTTTAGAGCATAGAGACAGACCCAACAACTGCTGCAGTGACAAACCCGACATTTCTGGTATCAACATCAACTCCGGGATATACGCTCGATATCCGGATGGTATACTTTTAATATGACCTAACCTTGACGACTCAACCCTTCCTATGTTCTATAAATAGGAGAGATGGAGAACCAAGGAGGGGTTGCAAAATCTCCCCCATTAGCCCTTACTATTTACATTCGACCACCTTATAAAAACCTAGTTCTTGAACCATCGGCTACTCGACAGAAATTTAAACACTCTTAAAAAACCTCATCTGAGATCATTGAGCATCACATTTAAGGCCTCCACGCAAGTATATAGTCAGTAGAGTAATTGCGCTATAGATAATTTACTTGAACTCCTTTAATAAAGGACTGATCCCGTGGTATAAGAGTTGACTTCCCCTCTTCACAAAGTTAGGCCCCTACAGCTAGAATTATCTTCGCCCTTCAAGATTTTGCATATCATTTTGTTGATGTAGACTTTCATGATTGTGCCTAGGTGATCTTTGAAAATTTCTGTGACTAGCCTTTGGTATGTAGCTCATGTATTCTTTAACCCAAAAGGTATTACTGTGTAACAGTAGAGATCTCTTTCAGTAATAAATGTTAACTTTTCTGTATGCATCCATCATGGAAAGAAGTTCGTGCCCTGTAACGGAGTAGAGGAGTTGCGGAATTAGTGGTAGCGGAAAACTATCCTTGGGTATAAACTTGTTGGGTTCTGTGAAGTCAACACAAACCCTTATCTTTCCATATTTCTTTGGGACTGTTACGATGTTAGAAACCCACTATGGATATTTGGCTTCTCAAATAAATCTTACACGAAGGAGTTTCTCAATTTCTTCATTCACGGCATCGCGGAAGCGGCGAGCTAAGTTTCAACGTTTCTTTATGACTGCTTTGCTGTCTAGAAGGAAGTTTAGACTGTGGCATGCGATTGATGGATCAATGTCAGACATTTCTTGAAAAGTCCATGCAAAAATGTTGATGTTTTTTCTTAACTAGCTGGATCATAGCTTCTTTTTCATCGGTTGATAGCTTGAAGCCGATGAAGGTCTAATGCCCTGGACCATCGAGTTCAATGGATTCTACAATTTCGGTATTATGCTGCTCGAATGTGGCGGGTGATTCCAGCTATAGTTGCTATGCTTTGAAAAGTTTTGTTGTATGAGTGTTGGTGGTTGTATTCTTGCACATACGTGCAACTGCTTTAGCTATCTTTGATTTCCGTGATTCTGTGATCTATTGGAAATCTTAATGCCAAATCTCTAAACAAGTTGGGAGTCTGTGAAATCTATAAGTTTAGGAATGCTGAGGTCGAGTACGAGGTTGAGGCCGTGAATCAAAGCTTCATACTCAGCTTCGTTATTAGAATATTCAAAGTTTAACTTAAATGCCTTCTCTATTCGATCATTTGTAGGAGTTACCAGGACTATACCAATCCCTGAAACGTTAGGCCCATCAAATCTACCAATAAATAAATGCCATCCTGTGGTAGGGTTTCATGGATCTGTTGCTTCGGGTTAGTCTTTTGCCAGGTCGTCTTCATATTCCTCCCAATCGACGTCTTTAACTGGGAAATCAGTAAGGAAATCGACTACTGCTTGGCCTTTCTGGGATATCTACTTCTCAAATGTAATGTTATGTTTACCAAAGTAAACAGACCATTATTGTACTCGTCTGAATTTTTCTTTTTTTTTGAGTACTTCTCGAAGGGGATAATTTGTTATAACATGGATGGGGTAAGCTTGAAAATATGGTTTGAGTTTGCGCGCTGAATAAGCGAGGGTAAAGAGAAAACGCTTAAGTTTTGTGTATCGAGTTTATGCGGGTGTTAGAGTTTTGCTGATAAAATATATAGGTTTTTTGATGCTTAATTCGAGTCGAATGAGAACTGAACTGATGAAGGTATCTTTGACCGCGAGGTATAAAGAGAGTGTCTTGGCTTTGATAAAGGTGTTGCTAATGGGTAGTTATCCAAGGTAAGTTTTGAGTTCGAAGAAAGCCTGTTCACATTCGGGTGTCCAGTTAATCTCAGGGTTGTTTTTCTTTTTTACTTTGTGGATGCCTTCATCGCATAATAGAGAAAAGAGCCAAGCACAGCGGTCTAAGGAATTGGAAATGATACGGTTGAGGGCAGCTATCTTGCTAGCCACTTTTTGGGCATCTTTTTTGGTTCGAGGTGAAGGCATGTTGATGAGGGCTCGAATATTGGTAGGGTCGATCTCGAAACCTCGTTTACTAATGAGATTGCCTAAAAATTTACCAACTGAAACACCAAATTGGCATTTTTCTGGGTTGAGTTTCATGTTGTATGCTCGAAGTATCGAAAAGACTTTGGTTAGGTCTTGGATATTGGTCTATTTTTTGAGGCTCTTGTATAACATGTCGTCGACGTAATCTTCGACCGACTTGCCAAGCAGGGATTTAAACATTGTTGTGACAAGGCGTTGATAGGTGGCACCCAGATTTTTAAGGCCAAAGGGTATGACATTAAAACAGTAAAGGACTTATTCAGTAATGAAAGAAGTTTTAAGTTGATCTTCGGGGAGAAGGGGTACTTGATTGTAACCCGAAGTTGCGTCCATCATTGACAGGCGCTTATGTCTAGCTGTGGCATCGAGGAGGACTGAGATGATTGGGAGGGGAAAACTATCCTTCGGTGAATGCTTTTTGAGGTCTGTTAAGTCAACGCAAATTCTGATTTTGCCATTCTTTTTAGGAACTGCAACAATGTTTGATATCCAATCAGCATATTTAACTTCTTTGATGAAACCGTCGGCTATGAGTTTGTCAACTTCTAGGTTTACTGCTTCTCGAAGCCGTGGTGCCAAGGTACGCTTCTTCCATTTTACTTGTGTGGAATGGAGAATGAGATCGAGGCGGTGGCATGCCAAACTGAGTTTGACACCGGGCATCTCCTGGAATATCTAGGCAAAGACGTCTTTGTTTACTCGAAGGAAGTCTGTAAGTTCAAGGCGTTTTGCCTCATCTAGAAAAGTTCCAATAAATGTACCTAGACCAGGACCGTCAAGTTTGATATAGACGGTGGGTTTAATGGGTGAGGTACCATCTGTCGAAGGTATAGGGATAGAAAGAGACAGTGATTGCTATGGGCGGCTGACGAGCCTCTTGGTCTGATTGATCTCCGGATGTTCGCATAAATCGACGAGGCGTTGAGAGCCTTTTAAATTCAAAGTTCCCAAGGGGGTGGTGAAACGAAGGGTTTGATGATATGTCGAAGGTATGGCACGCATGGCATGGAGCCAGTCGCACCCGAGGTTACCGAGGTATTCTGACTTCTTGTCAGTGACAAGGAAGCTGGTTTAAAGGGTAACAGGGGCGGTGGTAATTGGGAGGCTAATTTGGTGAACGACAACTTTGGTAGCCCTATTAAAGCCTTTCAATTCGACATTGGCGGCAATGATGAGGTCTATTTTCTTCATGGTTTGAACAGTCTAAAGGAAGAGTACATCAGCTGCGTTCCCTATATCGATGAGCATGGTGTGGAGGACGAGGTGTTCGATCTTAATCATTATGACTAAGGGGTCGGAATGGGGAAAATGAACATGCGAAGCATCACAGTCGATGAAAGAAATGCCTTCGGGTCGAGGATAAAGGTTTGATTCTAGCAGGAGGGAAGGCAGCTTCTCCTGGTAAGTGAGCTTGTAGCATTCTTCAGCACGCTTGCGCTTTCTCTTGGAATGGCAACTGTCGATGTTATTGACTTCGATGAAATTTTATCAGTTGATTTTGATGTCACTCCTCGGCTTGAGCAAATTGTTAAGAAAGTAAGGCTAATTTGGCGGCCACTCCATCGACAGAGTTGCCGGCGTGGGTAGAACTGGAACGAAGGGTAGGCGCCATTGAGGATAATCTGCTAAAGTTGAGAATAAAGGGAGGGGAATAAAAAAGGGAGAGTGGTAGGGTGGGAAGCACAGATGGTGCCAAATGTAGGTGCCTAACTTCGTACAGAGGGGAAGTCGGCTCGTAAACCACAGAGTTTAATCTTCAATCAAAGGGGTTCAAGTAGATAACCTAGAATACGAATAATCTATAGGCAATATACTTGCGTGAAGGCCTAGAATATGACTCTCCACGACCTCTGATGGGGATTTTTAAGAGCGTTTATTATTCTATCGAGTAGTCGAAAGTTTAAGTATAGTATTATTACAAGGTAATCGAAGGTAAACAGTATGGGCTCAGGGGAGATATTTTTTGTGTAACCCCATTTTAATACCCCATCTCTTCTATTTATAGAACATAGGAGATGCTGAGTCACCAAGGTTAGGTCATATTACAAGTGTACCTTCCGGGTTTCCTCTAGATATCGAGCGCGTATCCCAGAGTAGGTGTTGAAGCCAAAAATGTTAAATCTGTCTCTCTCATTGAAGCTGTCTGTCGGCCTTGTTACTATGCGCTGACATTGAAGCCGTCTGCTAGTTCTGTCACTGTAGTTAACTGAACCGACAACAACGCAGTTCTTACCTGGTGATCTGGCTGTCTTGTCACACTTTGACCATGTACGGATATGGTCGAAGTGTTTTGAAGCTGAAGTGGAGTTCTTATTCGAGGCTTGTTTAAAGCCGAGGCTTCGTCTTCGGATAATCTTTGGGAGACTTGTTTAAGGATTGGATGGGCTTCGAGATATTCGAGTAGGCTTCGAAGTAGCCTTCGAGTGTTTGACTAGGGTAGCAGGCTACGAGTAGGCTACTACAATCCCTTTCCACCTTTAATATAGTACATGCCCGGACAGCGATGTATACCGCTCTTCAGTAGCCTTTGCATCTTCCACCCTCTTCTTTTTTCTACATCGAGCCCATCTTTGCGCTCCATTACTCGAGCCATTTGACCATCCAACCTAAGAGTAAAATCACTAAACTCCTGGCTCCTCTTCTCAATAATCTTCGTCGCCCCCTTCATCAGTATCGATACTTGTCAATTCAAAAACATAAGTTCAGAACAGCAGATCATATTCTAAATGTAGCATATCAATGATTTCAATACATACTGCAAATGTATGTTCTTGCTAAACCTCATTGAACTACTGTGGATTAACCCCCACTAGTGTGTAGTATTATTGCTCCTGTTCTCTCATCTTGGTCGTAGTCTGGCATTAGTACTAATACTACCCTCTTCCTCGTGTTTTTTTCTTTTTGATGAACTCCTCTTCGCCTCTGAGGGAGTAATGCTACTCACATCCTGCCCCTCCACCACATCTCAAGCAGCAGCCTGGATGATTCACCACACCACATGATATTATCTCCCCTCCTGTTGTTCTCTCATCTTCTTCAGCGAGCTTGTCTCATGCGATCTCTCGAATAACTTCTTCTCATAAAGTTATATCTAACAGCAACTCACGAAACACATCACACCAGAAAAATTGATCAACATCTGCATGCCTACCTTGGTCATCTAAACCATCTAATTTCAACGACCACCTGGGAAGCACAACATCTTAAAGCAAATAACGAAAGTATCCTTCACGAAGTTCAGTGACCTTGATATGGATCTTAGCTTCTACCACATGACGCACACGTTAAGAGTGCGTCCTCACCATGGTTACTTACTCTACCTCAGCAGCAAAATTGTCTCTTGTAGAAGATACGAAATATAGCAACCAAGGTCCACTACTTTATATTAGCCAAAATGAAGACCTCTGAAAATCCAAGTCACCCCGAAGATTTCGCTGAAAGATATATTGCACAAATTAGGTTCTTCAAAAGAAAGGTTATAGATTTATTTGTGTTCTGCATCAACAAATGAGTAAGCGTTGTCAAAAATAACAAATTCTATACCCCCAAAATAATTCAAAAAAACCAAAATGCATCAATAATTAGGGGATAAACTGATCTATTCTGCCATAGCCAAATAGATCCCTTTTTGTTTCTAATAGAAGATATCATAAGAATGGAGACAATCATTATAGAACTCGGTAATATTCAAACACAAAACAAGCAACATATATTTACATTCAAAATTGAAGTAATATTTCAAATAATTACACATGACCCTAACTTTAATCTAAAAAATAATGCGCTTGAACACGCTGTCACGTGAGTAATTGCTCGTCTTTTAGAAGTTAAAGTTTCTTTCGTAGTCTGGTTTTGTTATCTTGAATTTGGTGTCCATCAATAATATCCTAAGGCTTGTATAAAAAACGAATTTTTTTTCAAATCTCTTTAAGTCTTATAAATTCTATATAAGCCCTTTCAGTTAGTTAGGTAGGTATATAGACACCAAATTTAGGATAACAATATCATACTCTTCATGTGCATGAACTTGAAGAATTAGTTTTGAATGTCTAACTGTGGAAACTAATAGGAGTGGGCTCTTATTACCGTGGAAACTAAATGCAAGCTCATACATACCAAATTTTGGCTATCTAGGAATTCTACTCGTTTGCCTCACTTTAGCATATTTTACCCCAACTGTCATGTTTGATACCAAATACTTAACTTACACGTACCAGACTGCTAGTCATTCAAAAAGAGTACAATAAAAACTAGACGGTCCAAAAACTAAGGAATATTTTAGAATAACGCACTAAGAAAGAGATTTCTTTATCTTTTTATCATGACTCATAAAACATTGTTAAATTTCTACAAACTTGGAAATCTGCATATTAAGAGTTAGCTAACTTAATCATCTTGGTGACTAGGTAAGATATGGTTTTATCAGATCAACTAATTAAGGTGCCGCTGTACATGAGACGCAGCCATAATGTATAATCCATATAAATTTATCATTGGCGGTAGTTATTAAATTTGCCCTTCATAAATTTTTGTCAGTTTTGGGATAAACATTTTACAGGCTGACGATCTGTAGGGCTTCACTATCTATTATGCTAATTTTTCACCTGATTTTAATCGATTGAACCAAAACTATCATTTCTCCAAGATAAAAAATGTTGTAATATCCCGTAATTTTTTTTTATTTGTATCCATATCGTTTCATCGTGCATCATACATAAATCAATTGCATAATGTTTAGTCATGCATCCTAGAAGTAGTTAGTTTATGTTTTCCTTTTCGTATCGCTTATGCCAGTCATTTTCTCACACATGAGCGTGGTTATCTTTGTTACAGTGCCATTGTAGTATTAGATCCTTGCTTTAGAAATCTCTTGATTAGTAGAAGAGTAGGGTTTGGGGACCATGTTGTTGAGAAAGAGAGAGAGAGAGCTGCTGGAGAGCTACTGTTTGGGAATAGAGAAAGAACTGCTATTTGAGGAAGAAGTGAGAGAGAAGAACCATTTCTGATTGAAAGTAAAGAGAGGGAGAAGAGATGCTGCAGTTGAGAGAAAAATTGTGGCTGTTGCTATTGCAGTGGTGGTCTTCGTGATTGAATCGAATTGGAGAGAGTAGAGAGAGGTGCAGATCAACCCACCACCTCCAATCGATAATTGCAGGTATACTGTTGATCTTTCTACCTTATTTTTCATGCTTGTTGGATAAGTATTTCACCCTTTAATGTTGGTTCAATACCTTAGGATTTTGGGAGATCAAGTTGGGTTTTGAGAGAGGTTTATACTGATGTTGTGGTTGGGATCAGAAGTCTGTTAATTTGTTTTCATCACCTCCTGCTGTACTTCTGAATGCAGCAACTTATCTTCTAGTTCTTGGTTGTTTAAGGATAAGAGATGAAGAGAGAGGAGTTGCCTTTAACACCCACACCTTCTCTCATGAACTGGTTGTAATTTCATACCAAACTGTTCTTTTTATTTCATATGTTTTCCCTCCTTTGTGTTTGAAAACTTTAGGGCTGTATGGACCTTTTAATATTCATCAAACCCTTCCTCTATTAACAACTACAGCTATCTTGTCATGCTTTCTTTTGGTTGGACATTAAAAATCAGCCCCTTGCTTATAACAGATTGGATTACATGGTTGGTTAGTTGTTTAGTGGGAAACCTTATAATTTGTACTTTGGTTCAATGTAGTTATAGTCAGGTTAGTATGGTGCAACTAGATTTATTCTTCGTTGTTTGTACTAGTGTTATAATCCAGAAGAGTTGCGTGAAAGTTGTTGCTCTTGATCGGGTAGTTCAGTCCGTGATATACCGTTCTTGGAGCGTTAAGTTATTTGCTTGGATTGATTCATCTTGAGCATTGCATCAGGCGAGTTTTCCTCCCTGAAAAACTAAATCGTTATTCTAATTTGTAAGTTATAGCAATACATGGTTTATTATATTTATACATTGATTAAGGTTAGTACATGGTTAATGGCTAAGGGCACTTGAATGGTTTATTCGTTTAATCCAGCATTTAGTTGAGTATTTAAGGGTTTGAAAAGTTATTAAAACCTATGGGAAAATTGTGATTTAGCTACTTGATAGAACCTTATAAGTTATAGATCGTCATATCCTTAGTTATTATCGATACGATGACTTTGCGTCATTAATATATGAGTATAGAATTGTTGGATGTTTATTAGGGTACTTAACCTGTTCCTTGACACGAGTAGTTAGTTCGGTAGTTAGTACATATAGATATACGAATGAGACGCGGTTTAACCACTGTTATTAGAATAAAGTTTAGAGACACTAGGCCAAAATGTGTAAAAAACGACAGGGCGGGTTAGTCGTTATTTTTCTAAAGCGACATCCATTTTAGTTTAAAAAAGAATCATTCTTTTTGAAGTAGTTTTATGTTATCGACTCGAAAAGCTTCGTAAATTAACGACTGAGGGGGCGGGTCAAAGTATTCATCGTATTTACTAATATTTATGACCCTTTTAACAGTTGTTTTTTTGGTTGCAATCGAATGACACAATTCTTAGTCGCAACAACCGACATATTTCATACTTTTTATGACTATAAAATTTGTTGCTATATGCATCGCTTAACTAAACGTCGAAAATAATAATCTTAGTAGCCAATTTTTGAAATATCTAATGACACATTTATAAGTTGTTTTATACGTCGTAAAAAATACATCACAAATGACAGTAACAACATCAGTCATAATAATTTCATTTTAAGACATGACAATTAGTCATTTTATATGTCGCAAATATAAACGTCCCAATTTTTGTCACATTAACAGTCATTTTGTTTTAATATACAACAATCATAACAATCGGGTCATAATCACAATAGTTGCTATAAATTTTATTAACTAAAAGCAATTAATGTAAAAAACAACATATTTTAATAACAAGAACAAGTTTTATTATAAATTAAGGGGTTATTGCCTAATATCAATGTCAAACTTTATTTCAAGAAACAATAAAATAAAAAGATGGCGTTCACCCGAAACAAGTAAGACTCTTATACCATACAACAGTTTTACCCGAAGAGATGTCACCTAGAGTAACGCCTTCCATAAATAATTACACATCATCGCAAATAAGAGCATCTACTATGACACGATAAAACCCTTCAGGAACCACCCCAGATAATTGAATACTTTCGTAAGCAACTGTTCCGCCATACATATCTTTCATAATGCAATTTCTACCCCTCACTCCATCAAGTGGCGGTGAATCTCTTGTTGCCTACAAAAGAAAAAAAGTTATCATGAGTACAAAGTAGAAGAACGTTTTAAACAAATAACAAGTTGTATCAATAACATTAAAAAAAAAAATTTTTTTTTTTTACAACCAAAATCTCAAACGATATTCTTTTGTCAAAATGTTTATCCTAATGGTCAAATTTTAAAATTCATATTCTCCTGTCAAAACTTTATACAGTAAAGCAATGCTTTGATGCACAGGTTCTCTGAACCATCGTTCACACACTGACAATGAAGGAAAAATTTAATGTCGATTTGATGAAGGATGGAGAGAATCATAAACATGTTACATTTGTGAAGTCAGTCATCTTATAAGCTGTTTGCAACCTAGGCTTCCCCAAATTAATAATATCTCATCTTAAGCTTGGCCATTCTCATGTCGCCTTTGCGTCCCTTTCGACAACCCTATATAGACGATCTAAACTATAAAGCACATATCCAAACATGCATTGAGCATCATCTACCAGTCCTCGATTTAGGAATGTTTAGAACTTCATAATCCTTTCCTCAACCTCTATTAAAAGTAACCTCCTATAGAGTCGAGCAAGCCTTCCCCTCCCTTGCGCCCTTTCATCCCCTTTAAACCATGTTCTTACAAACATGAGCAGAATAAGAGAGAGGGAGAAAGCTTGCAAAGCGACAAGCGTAGCAAATTTGATCTCATTTTCCTTGAGAATCTGGTTTAGTTTAAGCATTGCCGTCTCAGTATCCATCTTTAGCTTTTGAATCTGAATAAGCAATGCACGTACGAGCTCTCCTCCAAGGAGATTTTGAATTGGATGTACAGCTTCCTTCTTATACCTGTTCATAACAACCTTTAACATTTCCTGATCTGATGTATTGTCTGGAAGTTCGGTAAAAGCTAAGAACATTTCGTAAAGTGAATTTTGAGTTAACTGTACCTCTTCCAATTCTATTATACCTTTGTGCCTCTTTCAAAATGTCTCAAAAAGTTTTTCTCTAATAAATAGAAGAGGATGCACAACGTGATCATTCCATAAGCTAATTGTTGACTCTCGTGCTTTACAAATCCAGTTGTCAATATTAGAACTTCCCGTCAATCTACTATGCGGTAGGAGCCACACTAAATAGGTTGAGAGGCCAACAGCCCTACATATATACTGCATCTAGTATAAGGTCATTATCCTTGGCTTCTGGTATTAAGCAACAAGCAAAGACAAGTAAGAATCAAGTTTGTGAAGATTCTGATAAATCATGTTGATAACATCACTTATTTCACAATCTATCCACTGAGAACCCTCCTGATTAATCACTGGCAGTTTCTCAAATTGTAGGTAACATAAGTTGTTTCCATCAGCACAACCAGAAGATTCACTCTGATGGATTGTGTTGAGTTCACCAACCGATACTTCTAATTTTGAAAATAAGATATTAATGGTCAGCAATAATGAAGGCAATGATTTCCCTGGATATTTAGATAAATCCTCTCCAAATTTATCAACCTCCATATAAACCTCTGCCAAATATGAAGCAAAGCAATGGCTTAAACTTGTTAAGATGGCTATTATTACATAAATATAAGAACCTGCTGAAGGATACAAATTTTGTGAAGAAGAGCCTTCTGTAAGGCATCCTTGTATCAGCTGACTTGACACACGCCCCAAGCAGACTTACATATGTTACCACATCCGGTTCAAAACCGCACGACTGCATCCTTTGCAGTATCTTTAAGGCCTTCGCACCATCTCTAAGTTATTGTACAGTTGTACCTTATTCCCTAATATATTCCATAATAAGAACAAGTGTTGATGGATTATAGTGGAGCTGCTGAAGATGTTTTTATGGCTTACAATGAGATGTAAGGCCAAAAAAAACATAGACTGAGAATCATTGATATTTATTTTCAATGTTATCGTCTAATATATACTATCATTTGAAAATCTGCAAAGTATAGTTTGTTGAATGTATTTTATTTTTCTTGTTCGGTAAAATCCAAATTCTACTAAACAATAAATTAGTATAAGGGGTTGTTTGGATACTTAAATTTTTGGGTCAGCCAAGGATAAACCTAGCTGGCCTATTCTGGATATGTATAAACCTGAACTAGTTCAGTTTAATATGTTGTTTGGTCATTTTTACTTGTTATCCTGGTTCTAACTTGTATGTTGTTTGGATATTTGTATCGGAAACCAGTTCTTATAATTAATTTTAACTTTTTCAAATAAAATACTTAAATTAAATTTATTAAAAACATCAATACATGTACTCAAAATTATAACAAAATACTCATCAATACAAACACGTGATTGTAATATTACTTATTACGTTAATATTCAAATTGTTTATACGAAAACCAAATATTTGTTATTCACCTTCTTCACTTTCTTCACTTCCTTCACTTTGCTCCTCATTCCACATTGCATTAGCAATTGCTTCTCTCAATTGAATTGCAGTTTCTCATAGCACAGCGCACCTTTTCAATGATATTATGGTACCAACAACAGTTGAACATTACTACACCGCTTATCCAAACCAAGTACTCGACCTATCGAATGATCGTACTCTATGTCGGATAGGAGGAGATTGTTGTCGCAAAAATTTCTCAATTTTGATCCAACCATATCTCATCAAGTGATCAAACACATTCGTAATCCAATAAATAAGCGCATATTATCAAATATATTGATATTCATAATTTCAAAACCTCATCATTTGCAAAATAAACTTTGTTAGGAAGTTAAACTACAATGGCTGGGTAAACAGTAACTTTTGTCGACTCCTCAAGATGCCATACCTGTCATTCTTGAATAAATGATAAATATCCGCATTCCATATACATGGTTTTATAGAAATCGTTTGATCGCGAAACTCTTGTCAATAGAGATATGGATTGGCTAAGACGTGTGGATGTCAAGGATGATGACCACACGCAAAGACTAGGGCTGTACTGGTTTTATTGTTGTTTCTCTGGATTATGCACTGAAGAATGTAGTTATTTTGTTGTTGTGGAGCTACAGGAAGACGTCTTCTGCAGAACATCGTTCAAACTAGAATTATCTTTCTCCGTAGAAATACCGTAAGCAAGCCTCTCATAGACCTGCAACAATAAATTTTCATATAAATCTGGGTTCAAGCATGACATATTCAATGTTTAGTAATGTGAATAAATATTGAACTATGATATCCTCAATTGATGTTGAGTCATACTTTGGAAAGCTGCTCAGTCTTATCTGGCTCATCCCTAAATGATGGGTCATACCTACATTAGAGAGGATGTTAGGTCTTATAAAGTGACATTACCTTCTTTGGAAATGCAAATAAAAGGGAATGAAATGTTACTCACCAATCACGAGGGATTCCAGCTATGTCTCGAGCTGAATAATTAAAGGTCCCCTTTAATTCATCATTATATTCCTTCAGCAAGTCTTTGAAATAATTCCAGAAATTTAAGATATGAATAATCTATGCCTGTGTTATCAGAATCTGTGGAAGAGGTAATTCTATTTCAAGATGAGGGCTACCTTTAAAAGTGTCGTAAGGTACACGACCTAATTTTTGGCAGACTGCATAGAACCAAAAAATACCAACAACCATGTATGCAACTTCCTCATAAGCAATCTGAGCCACAATTTTTGATGTCCTACGATCTCCAAAGCCAATTAGCTTTTGAACTAATCGTGGCCCAGTATCAAGCCCTCTAGCCTCCTGAAAAAGATGACAAATAAATTATGTTGATCCACATTATAAATTAAATACAAATATAACATATATAATGAATGCAATACTGGAGAATTAAATACAACCTATGTGGGTTTGGCATTGTTAAACATAAGCTCATGAAACACAATTTGAGCAGAATTACCAATAATTTATGCTAGGGTTGGGAGGTGCTAACAAACTATAACTATCATCATAAAGGCAGGATTTAATTTTTTGGAACCCCAGTGAGGTTAAACTCACCCACACCTTATGTATAGACCAAATAATTTATGTTGATATCATACACAATAATAACACATTGTTGCATGCTTCTTTTATGTATGGGAGTAATAACTGCATCCACAAGAGACTTTTATGGAGTAGATTGATCGAGATCTCCTAACAACATGACCTTGCCTTGGACTGCACTTAGGGATTTAATGTTATTCAAAACTCTTAAGAAAGAGTGGAATGGGAGCCTGTGAGACCATTTCACATCATTAAAGCTAGAGGTTGATTTTTGACATGAAACAACAAGAATATTAAGGGCAAAAGAGTTGCCAGCAAGATTAACATGGCAATGGTCGATTCTCACTGGGTTAATAATTAAGAAGTTGAGTTCTTAAGCAAGGTATGTCTGACCATTGTTGCCAAGAGTGCCAAAAGTAAACCCAAACCTTTTAAATTCTATCATGCTTGGTAGAAAACCCATAATTTGAAGAAAAAAAAAACTATTCAGGAAGCTTGCAGGAAGCTTGGCACTGCAGTGGAGAAGGGAATGACACTTACAAGTTTAAGGCTAAGTTGAAGTTTGTGAAAGAAGCTTTAAAGAACAAGCTCCATAGAGGTACACCAACATGGATGATAAGATTGAGAATGTTAGGGATGCCTTAGATGTTAAACAAGAGAGCCTTCAATTAGACCTCCTAAATGACAACCTTGCTCTTCAATCAAAACTTCCATTTCAACTCAACTATCCACAGCCCAAATTGCACCCAAATCAAAGGGAATGATTTTCCTTCTCTCAAACACTAAACCCCACGCTTGAAGTATCAATCAAACCCATTTCAACATTTTAGCCACTCAAAAACCCCCACTTTGCAATCTTAAAACCAATAACTCAACATCATTTCTACAACCCACCAAAAAAATCCCAAATTTTCCCACAAAATCAAACGCAAACCCCAATGATCAACTCTAACTTCCTAATTTCCAGATTAATTGCTCTATTCTTCTTCAGCTAAGAAAACATAGAAACTATAAAAAGTCAAATAAATAACTTTTTATACTAAAACAAAGAAATTTAGTTACTTTTTTAGCAAGATCAAAACTTTAGAAGATCTGGGTGTGATCTGAAATAAAACCCCAATATTGAGATATGAGAGAGAGAGAGAGTTAGTTGATTCTCGAGGACAGAAAAAGAGGTGTACCTTATTTTTTAGGAGAGTCTTCTCTTCACTCGAAAAGTTGGAGAAGAGAGAAAAGCTTTGAGTGACAAGTTGGAGAAGAGAGGAAACTTTTGCGATTTGAAAAAATAGTTAAACTCGTTCTGTTTTAAAACGTGTTGTAGTTGTTCCCCGAAAGAATTGGTTTTTCTCAAATTTTGGAGCAGACTAGTTCAAGGTAAAACTCAAAAACTTAGGTCCCACATGTTACAAAACACTGATTTTATCATCTAAAACAGTTCTGAACCGAACTAGCCCAGTTTTAGAGAGTACCCAAACATGCCCTAAGTTGAATAAATAAGTGTAAGAGAAAGAAGAAGAAAAACCTGGGAGAAAGAGGCATTGCTTTGAAAAGCATGGTGCATATTTATTCCATGTCGACTCTCACATGATTCAAATGCTCCAATCTTTTCTTCAAGTCTTCTACGTTTACTATCTTCCACCTCTAGCTTTTCTTCAAATTCTTGTCGCATTGAAACTACCTCATTTGCAAACTCGTTGTTCTCAGATTTTTCCCGTTTAATGACCTTCCTCTAAAGTATCATAACTCAAACACTTGTCTTATTAATATGACTACTAAAACCTCGCACATACTCATTTCCATCTTCTTCATATTCCTTTTAGACATGAAAACAAAATTTGATAAGAACGGAATTAAAGTCAGACATATCACAAATACCTAGAACAAAATTTGATAAGAACATACAATATAAAGAAGTTACCATAGCAAGAATTGAATTGTGTATAGAAGGTATAGGCTAATCAAAGCTCGAGTATCTCGTTCTTTTCATGGATAAAATGTGTCTCTGAATACATTATCCCTTATATTAGTAGATAGACCTTCATGAAGACCATTATCAAGCCTGAACAAAAAAACTTTAGAAATGAGTGAATTATGACGATTGTTGTTCCTGGCAAGTTTTTGTTAAAAAACTTAAAAATGGACCAGTAATAGGTATACATACCTCTCGGGTTATAAGGCTTCTCTCTATATTCTGAAAGTCAAAGATTTCACTTCCTCTTCAAGTAGCAAGATGCTCATTATAAGCAACTTAAGAATAAATCTAAAAGTTTGCACACAAAATATTTTAAAGAAGAAATATGATTTAAGAGATATCTATATTAAATCCAAGAAGGGTATTTTTGCCAAGGACAAGTTTGCCGCCCAAGAGAGGAATTTTATAAAGAGACAAAGAGGGGTTGGGATAGACTTACAAATTTTTTGGATTGAAGATATAAAAAGATTGATGTAGATGGGTAGAGAAGATTAAATCTTACTAATGGTAGTTTTGTGAATTCTCATTAGTCTTAAGGGCATGATTGTCTAAAAGAAAACTTTAAAAATTTACTTTCTAACTCTCTCTCCCATCCCGACACTCTCATCGACTCTCTCAAACCCCTCTTACTTTTGAGGGTGTTTCCTCTCTCTCTCTCTCTCTCTCAAGCAACCTTCTTTCTAACTAGATAACTATACTCCAATCTTTTGTGTGTCTCAAGCCGATCTCTCTCTAATGGTACTTATCAATCTCTTTTTATTTCTCTCGCATCTCTTCACAAACACCTAAGGTTTACATCTTGCTTTATCTGATTTCACTTAACTCGTGGCTTAGGATTTGAAAGCAACTCGCCACACCAAGTAGTCATGAACTTTATTTTTCTTGTTGTGAATGAGATAATTGTTTGAAATGTCCAACTTGGATTATGTATATGAAATTTAGTTTTCAGTAATTATTAAACTTTGTATATAATTGATGTAGTAGTTTTTTGGGTTCCATTAGTTAAAACCATATGCAAGATCAGCAAAAAATTTATATGCTTCTTCAGACATTTGCATCTTGGTTTAGTGACACTACTGAGTATCTTTTCCTCATTAGATGTTTTAAAATGATTCAAGAGTAGATTTTTGAGGGCTTCCGGTGGTTGATTCGCATTTGAGAACAGGTAGGTAAAAGGAGATTTTTATGTTGTGATTCATCGAGAATATGAAAATGAGTTATGGTTGGAGAAGTTATTGTGATTAAAATGGTTAGAAGACCTTTGTTATATTAATTTTTACAGAGCCATTCGACATAAGAGAAAATGAAGAATGTAGTGGGGTACGACGATGGAAAATAAGATCCCCAAATTTTTAGGCATAGGATAATTTAAAGCTCCGCAATTCTATTGGTTGGGAAGAATTGTATTAATACTTTAGGATTTACAAATGCTCGGATGTTATCAGTAATACATACTTATCGTAAATACTATTTCTCATGTATGCCTACATGTTGATGCATTTCCATGTAGAATACCCCGTCCCCATTTCTAAACCTGTTCTGAAATACTGAACGAATTTGCACTTATATATTGCATGTGTAGTGCCAAAGGCACGTCGACATATTCACGAGTATCGTCGAAGGCGCGTCGACGTTCTTGCTGTGGCGAGCCACGGGTTGTACTAGTACTTACATATTCAAAAACATAGGAAGTTAAGAAACCAGTGAACTATCATCATTGTTGTCAAGTTGATTAAGATTTACTTGTGACTGCGTGACATAATTACAATGGAAATGAACTTGTCATTTCCTAATTAGATCTGATAAAAGAAGTGTAAAATGTTTGTATGACCTGCAAGATAAAGAAAACTTGAACACAAATATCTGGTCTATGATTAAAAAAAATAAAATTAAACTAACCTCGGTCTTTTATTCCTTCATGAACTCGAAGTAAAAAAAGTATCACTTTACTATATATAAATTATCTAAATCAGATTTATACAATGCAATGTTTATTTTAGAAGCTACATTTTATGGATTAAAATATGTTAACTATATTTATGTTTCCACTAAATCTAAGCCAGCTCGACCTAGTACAACTAACACGAGTGAGGACCACTTTCTTTGAGTTTAATAGCATACGCTAAGATAGGCTCTGAACTAAACAATGAAGAATATAGATCGGGTTTTGAATCAATTTGATTATGAACCTAATCTAAATTAGAATAAGCATAAATCAATCACGCCCATGGGCTCTCGGCCATAATCAATTTGCAATTGCATAATGAAATACTATTAGCACGTAAAGAAAGTAGAGTCATATTTTAGAAAAGGATAAATAACAGAAGATAGAGTTAAACCTAATCCTTGAAGCCTCGGGAAAGCATTTAGTCAGCCTTATTCAATACGAACATCTTGATGTAATATGAATGAAAGAATTTTCCGCATAACAGGAAATAAACTAGGTTTCAGGAGCTATATAGTCAATAACGAGTATCATAAGAAAGTAAGAACTTAGTTTAGCTTCATAAAATAATCTAACTTGACTACTGAATCGAATGAGATCAGGCCTTTTAAATATCATGTATTGAATATGAAGCCATATACAATGTATGTTAAGTATAGATGTTGTTGTCTTCATCGTCAGAAGATGACTCCCAGTAATCGTTGTATTCTGATTGCAAAGTTCCTTCTCTAGCACCATCTGTAATAACGATAGTGGGAGAGCAGGCTTGGCACAAAAGAGTATGTTGCATAAAATTTCGAAATCCCAGATACATCAAGAATGCGAATTTTTTTCTTCTTTGGACAGTAGAGTAAGAGTTGATTAAAATCCAGCCCGGCTAAACTACGATGATATATCGTATTCTGAAACAAAAAACTTCCATTCTCCAAAAAAATCACAAACTCAAGATCCGGTATGGTATAATAATCGGCAACTCGTGATTGTTTTTAATAATGCAGTTTAGGGCAGTGTTGTTAACTAGAAATCTGTATACACAAACTTGATCCTGATAGTTGAATTTAACTAAGGCAGGGGAGTCTATGTAGTTATATGGGTAAAAACCATCACGATTTTTTATAGAAACCACAAGTTCCATTGTTCGAAACTTCACACTGCCAATGTCAAGAACAAGAATTTTCTCCATATCTAACGGGGATCCTTGTTTTCTGAAAACTCAATGAAAGGCTCCATCTAAGATTACTGGCTTTAATATCTTAAAAAACCTTATATGAGGGTCATCTAACAGTCTCAATGAATTTTCACCCAATGTAATAATTTCCCTAACTCTATAACACCATGGGACACTATCATCACCAAGTTCACCTAGTTTAAAGAAATATAGTTCCACTTTATAGCTTTTGTTATAAAACCAAAACAAACACTCTCAATCTCGGATGCACTGTTACAACCTGATTTGGGCAAACTAACAAGATCTCTGGTAATTGGGTTATAAATGAGAAAACGATGTAATACAGAAACCGAAGAGGGAACCTGAAGTAAAAGTAAGCCATTGCAAGATCCTAGAATTTCAATAGATCTCTTATTCGCAGTCTTTCTAGGGATCTCTATGCATTTCCACTCAAAGTCCCTTTCCCCTTCAACTCTAAAATATAGACTTCGTGGGGCATCACCATTTTTAAGAATAATAGGGGGTTTTGCTCTGCTTAGTTGCATTTGAATGAATATCTTTTTTTAAGGCATCAAAGACCTTAGAAATAGAAGTGAAACACATAGAGTCTCAATGGGAAGTCTTGATAAGATGTCACATATAATATCCCGAGGAAGATAAACCACTCTTCTACTCTTTTTCTCGCTACCAATACCAATCTCCATTATATTGCTTTCCATCCTTACAAGAGAAAATACCCCAATAGCAAATCTGCAAGAATCTTGACCCAATAGTTAAATGAGACATTGAAATAGCATTACAAGAGAAAGAGAGTGACATCCTTCACTTGTTTTTCTTGTAGTCTCCACTGGTTTCTTCCTTTCAAAAAACCTGCTATACTTCCAGCTTCATAAATCGACTAGGTTGAAGGGAAGTTATACACTAGGTTGTAATTCATTTTTGTTTGGTTATATAGCTTTCATTCTTTGGTACTGATTTCAGTTGTCAGTTATGTTAAGGTTACTCATCTTGTTCAGTTCAGCAGACTAGGTAAATTTAATACTTCTTGAGTTACTTTGATCTTTTTTATGGTCTAAGAGTCTCATTGACCTCTCCGAAACAGCGAGGAAGAATTCCTTGCTTCATCAAAACCAAATTCCTCTACATGTATGTATCTACTCCAAACTGACACACTTTTCTGACACACAAAACTCACTCAAATCTTTGAATCTCAAATGGGAGAGAGAAGCAGAAATGGCGAATCGGAGCTTAAAACGACTCTTCTACCATCTCGAAAAAATGGGAATGAACTCGAGAACTTGGAAAACAGGATGTGAGTCATCTCTCTTCTTGTAACCCTAACCCTAGCCTTTCCTTGCTAGGGTTGCCTTCTTTTCTCTTGGTTTTGAAATTCAATCTTCAATTTAATCCCCTCCTTTGTGGCTGTTTCATTCTCTCTTTGGATCGCGTGTTATCTTCTTTTTACCATATCTCTCCATTTTGTTTCTCCCTTTCAATGGCTTCAAGTTCCTCTTTGAGCAATCATACAATCCCCCCAACCCTCACCACCGATTAGCCTCTCTCCCTGCTGGCTGGTTCTTCCACACCTTCACTGTTACCACCTGCGCAAGTCGACTCTATTTCGGCTGCCACTGCACAACCCTCCTTTGCAAATGTTGCCTCAAAAGCGGTAAAACCCCGGCTTGAGGAGTTCAAACCTGACGCTCGGATATCGTCAAAAGATGGGATGCCCGTGATATCGTTTACACCCTCGGATCTGACCAAAGCAACAGCTGCATTTAGCACTACAATCATTATGAGTTTTCTGGCCAGAAAACCTCAATTTGATGTCATTGGGAAGAACATCGTGTCCAATTGGGGTCTTCTCGAAGTTCCTAAGGTTGCAGTGCTAGATTTCAAGCACATTATGGTGCGAATGACATCGGAAAAAGATGTCACAAGAGCGTTCTCTAGAGAGTCGTGACAAATCAAAGAAAGACTCGCCGTTTGCTCCGGTTTGGGTTCAGTTCCCAGTTCTTAAGCTTCATCTTCAAAACAATGGAATAGTCAAGGAACTGGCTGGTCTCATTGGTAAATACCTTATCACGGATGCAACAACACTCAGCCTGAGTCGACCTAGTACTGCAAGGGTTTGTGTCGAGGTGAATCTCACGAAAAAACTTCCAGCGAAAGTGGGGCTGGCTCTCACAAAATCTTTCATCTTAGAACAATCAGTGCTATATGAAAGGCTGCCTATGTTCTGTTTGCACTGCTGCCTGCAATGCCATAACAAATCAAATTATACGAAGACGAATCCGATTGTTCTAACAGACAAGAGGGACGAGGTTCAGAAGGGAAAAACATCCATTGGAAGATTCGTTCCTGCTAAAGGTGGGAACATCAACATACCAAAACAAATTGTAAAGGGAAGTACCACAACACTGAACAGCGACGTACCAGAGTTGGGTGCTACTGACAACAACGTGCCTCTCTCTGAAAAGGAACAACTGCTAAATACAGGGTTACTGCAACCACAAACTACCTCTACACAAACTGCGACTGATAGTACACATGCTATGGAGAAGGTGCAAATGCTAGAAACATCGACAAATAGCAGCACTGAAGGCAGTCCAAATGAAGTACCCAAGCTCAAGAATGTGGATGGTGACAGCCTTGTGTCTGATGGCGAGCTTGCAGCAGCCTATGGCAATGAGTTTGAACGTGGTTTTCACTCCGATATAGATGGGACAATTGGCAAAGATTGAACTCCGATGAAGAAAATACGATCAAGGCAGCAGCGGATACCTCTCAGCATGATCACAAGAAGCAAGAGTGCTCGACAACCCCAAATCTAGTTCTATGGTTGATGGACCACTACTCGTTTGGAATTGTAAGGGCATTGGCAACGCCAAGACAATAAATCATCTCAAAAAGCTCATACATCAACACAATATTTCTATTGTGGTACTATTAGAACCTTTTTTAGATGTCTCGCATATTGGTAGCATATGTCGTAAAATAAAGTGCAATTCCTTTTTGTCCAATCAAGACCAGAACGGCAAAATTTGGATTTTCTGGAAACAAGATCATGAAGTAACTTTTATATCTTCTACAAATCAATATATCCACTGCAAGAGAGCACTAAACAATAACTGGAGTGCACTAGTAACTCTAGTTTATGCGAAATGCACGAGCACAGAACGACGAGCTCTATGGGATAACATATGTCTGTTTGCCCAGACCATTACTGATCGATTATAAACCGACGTCTTAAAAAACCCGCAAGCGCACGGTGTACCGTTAAGTACAAGGGTAACCAGGGTCGTATCCCAAGAAACTTGTGGCGCGAATTATACTTCGAGCTACTAGTTTTATCCAATAACAATAAGTTTGCGTAGGTTTTGAAATAAAAAGAAGAACGAAACAAATTACAAGATAAATTGGAGTGGAAACCAAGGCATCGATTCCACTCCACCCTTTAAAACCCTTAGATAGCATAAATAATTAAAGTAAATTACGAGTTCCCGTATCGCATATCCTTGGTCGGGCATATGCAATACATCAAAAAATATAAGAGATTTAGTAATCGGGAACTACCCATAAACCAACTTACTCAACCATGGTTCGGTTGATAAGTATGGATTATGTTCTCTCCTCCATGTTCCTAACCTATCTTGTTATGGTCCAACAAGATGGTTACATAAATTCATTATTCATCCTAATCTTAGCTATGGTCAAGCATAGGACGAAGGAATACGAATATACAAAATTTTGGGATAATGAGAAGGTAATTACTCTAACTAAGCTACACAATCTACACTAAGTCTACATTAGGTAGAGCTTCCTCTAGCCTTGGCTAAGAAGATTAGCTACTCATCCATTTGATTATTGTCATGCTACTATTACTACGATAAAATTAAAAGACAAGAACAAGAGAAAGAATAAGCTTTATTGCTATGAACTTTGATTTACACTCTCCAAGATGATCTCTTATGGGTAGGATTCCCCTCCTATTTATAGAGTATATGAAAGGTTACTAAAAATCACCATTATTATAAAATCCCCTAAACAATACCTAAAATCATAAATTACAACTCATGAGAATAATATATATATATATATATATATATATAATTCTCTTTAATGGGCTTCTATGCATGGGCCTTTGGTTAACAACTTCAAATGAGAATCATTGTTGGAGTGTATCACCCTTGTTCTTCGTTAAAAACTGGAAAATTGTACGACTTGTTTATCATGTGACCTACAAACAAAAACACTATTAGTGTCACATTTATTTAATAAATGACTAGGTAGATATAAATTTAGGAGTTGCTCACGTAAATATTATGTGTCTATCAATTACAACACCTTGGTGTGTATTAGGGGACTTTAACACTATCCAGTACGAATCTGAAAGACTAGGAGGTCAGAGAATACGCCACAGAGAGGTCACAAATTTGAAGATATGATGCAAGCTGCGGGGTTAATGGATACTGGGTTTTCAGGTTCAGCATATACGTGGTGCAACAATCATCAAGGCAGATCAAGACAGTGGGCAAGACTGGACAGAACACTCGTCAATGTGGCGTTCATAACTGAGTTTCCAGTACATAAAATTCATCATCTTACACGGGTTTGTTCTGATAATGCACCTCTTCTACTATTATTTACGAGCAATACTTATCAAGGCCCACGACAGTTTAGATTTCTAAAAATGTGGACAACCCACACCACGTTCATCAAGCTCATCGAAGATACTTGGCCATCGGGTGTGTTTGGAAACATTCTCTCTTCTTTTGCATACAAACCAAAATTGGTTAAGGCAGTATTGCGGGAATGGAATGCAACAATTTTCGGAAATGTCACCCAAAATATCAAGCTGCTTGAAGACAAAATTACAGAGTTGGACTTCCGATTACAATGTGGATGGGACGAACAGGTTAGCGCCGACCTTAGCAATGTACAGAGAGAACATGCTGATATGTTACACAAAGAGGAGATCTTTTAGAAAGAACAGTCCAGAGTAAAATGGATCCAGGCTAGGGATGCAAATGCTCATTTCTTTCACACAGTCACTCAGATCAACCGTAAAAAATCTTTTCTTTCAAATTTTACAATGCCCGATTACACATACACGCAAGACACTGGGATGATCCACGAAGCAGCTATTGCATACAGCAAGGAAGTGTTCACTGCATCCCCAACTCAAATCGACCAAGAACTTCTCAACTGTATCCAAAATGATATTAAAGAAGACGAGAGCAACTGTATTACGGCCACACCAACTATGGAAGAGTTAAAAGCTAGTGCTTTCAGTATTCCTATTAATAGCGCTCCCGGAAGTGACGGTTTCTCCACTAGTTTCTACACTTCATGTTGGGATATCATCAAAGAAGACTTACATGGAGCAGCTAAAGAATTTTTCAATGGAGCACCTCTTTCCAGATTCTATACCTCCACCTTCCTGACTCTTCTCCCAAAAGTTGAGACGCCTACAACATTGGGCAATTTTCGGCCAATCAGTTTATGTTCAGTGGTTTATAACATTTTTTCTAAAATTATTGCTACGCAATTGAGTTCACTGCTGTACAAGATAATCTTAGGTAATCAGGGAGCATATATACAAGGCAAGGACATCAGTGATTCTATCACCCTCGCACAAGAAATGGTAGGGGACTTACATAGAAAAACCCAGGGTACTAATGTGATGTTAAAGGTGGACATGACCAAGGCGTATGACCGGCTGGACTGGAGATTCCTCATGATGGTTCTTGGTAAATTTGCTTTCAACAATACATGCCTAAACCTCTTTTCACAATGTTTTGAGATCCTATGGTTTTCGGTGGTGTTACAGGGAGTATTCAAAGGTTTTTTCAAGTCGACCAGAGGCTTACGACAAGGAAACCCCCTCTCACCTTTACTGTTTATCATTGCAGAAGAAGCACTCTCCAAGGGGTTAACAAGATGATTTGAAGACAGACAAATTGGATACTTTCAATCATCTAGGGGTTGTTTGTCGATCACACATCTTCTATACGCGAATGATTTTCTTGTATTTCTTAATAGAAGTAAAGCATCTCTCCGAGGGCTGCTGACGCTTATGAAAAGATATGAAACATTCTCTGGGCAATTGGTCAATAATGCGAAAAGTGGTGTCTATATGCATCGTAATACGACAGCAGCTCAAAAGCAACTCATACAAACCACGAGTGGCTTTCAGCACAAGCTCATTCCTTTGATATATTTGGGGGCGCCTATCAGCTATGGAAAGGTTCAACATTCTCATTTTGAGATACTCCTCACGACTATACAATGGCGAATTGAAGGATGGCACGGTAAGCTTCTATCTCTGGGAGGCAAACTCATTCTGATTAATCACGCTTTAAATTCGATGTCTATACACCTCCTCGCATGCATCAACGTCCCCAAATCGGTTCTTTGAAACTGGAAAGCATGTTTTGAAAATTCTTTTGGGGACAGTTTGAGGGTAAAAACAAGCGACACTGGGTATCATGGGACGGCATATGCCAACCAAAAGTAGAAGGCAGACTCGGCATCCAAAAACTAGACGACATTAAACATAGTTTCCAACTCAAAAAATGTTGGAATGTATTATATACCGACACTCTATGGACTCGCTTTCTGAAAAGCAAATACCTCATACAAGACGACTTCTCTCGGCTTCGATCAAACACCTCTTCTATCTAGAAAAATATTCGCAACTTGATACCAACTGTTCAAGCTAATACAGTTTGGAGTTTAGGAACATGTACTTGCAACTTCTGGTCAGACGACTGGACAGGGGAGGGCAACCTTGCTGATCTGCTAAACATCCAATGTACACAAAATATCATGGTAAAAGACATTATCGTGAACGGAATGAACTGGAACTGGCATCGACTAGAACAAGAACTGCCTGTGCATTGGAAGACCACACTCGCCAACAAGTTTTTTATCAATGAAGACCAAGACAAGCCGTTATGGGGACCTTCTGCCAGTGGTAGTTTCATGGTGAAATCGGCATGGCAGTTCTGGAGAGATAATGCAGAAGTACTACACCGGATGGGCTGGATTTAATTTAAAATTCTTCCCACAAAAATTCAGGTTTTCGGCTGGAAAATATGGAAGAATATCATCACGGTAGATGCTTTTATTCAACACCGAATACCATTTGCACCCAGATGCAGCTGTTGCTGTTCGGGTAACATCGAAACATTGAACCATTTACTCGTTAATGGCGAAATAGCACAACAAGTTTGGCAGTTTTTTACGCTAGCATGTGGAGTACGCAATGTTCAAGCTGAAAATTTTTGGGCAAGACAAGGGGTTTGGTTATTGGCAGCAAACAAGAGTTCACAAATGGGCATTATTAAGGGGGTTCTTCTGGCCATAATAAGCTAGGAAATATGGAATGCAAGATGCAAACAGCGATTCGATGACATACCCATGAACGCAGAATCAATTGTCAACAAAACTTGCAAATGGCTCCAAGAACTCATGATTAAAACGCCAATTACTCACGGCTGCAACTTCGGAGATCAGTTGTCTCTCCAAGTACTCTGAGTACACACGCTTCGAATCAAACATAAAGCAAGCACATGGGTCAAATGGCAAGCACCATCGTCGGGGTGGTTTAAACTGAACACCGATGGATCCTCTCTGCGAAATGGTCTCTCTGGGGCTCGAGGTATCGTTCGGGATTCACAAGGAAGAATGAAGCTCGGCTATAGTGTGGCACTAGGAAATGGCACAAACATGGCAGCTGAACTATATGGGCTCCTGCATGGCCTCCGTCTTTGCAAAGAATATGACTGGTTTCAACTTGTGGTAGAGATGGATGCCGAGGTCATAGTTAACTAGTTCAAGCAGTCAAGTCTATGCCCTGGCAAGTTTCAAGCCATCTGGAAGATGGTCCTCCAACTCAGCCAGGAACTACAAATTACCATGGTATATATGTATAAAGAAGGAAATGGGTCCGCTAATAGTCTCTCCAAATTGGGAAGTGCACAACAGAACATCTTCTTCTGGTCTGCTAACACTCTACCTCATCATATAAGAGCCTCATATTTTCTCAAGAAATGAGGGGTTGCTGCAATTAGACACTGATGCATTTGTATTTTTTAGAGGTCAGGTTTAAAGCCCCCCCTCTTTGTTTTTGTTTCTTACCTACATAAATAAAACAAAAATCTATTTGCGCAAAAAAAAAACCATCTCGAAAATGGTAATAGGAAAAGAGCTCCACCTAGCACTCAATCTCCTTCACAGATTGTGGATTTCATACAACAGAATAATACGGGGATCCGAGACTGGAGTTTAGGTGATCTTACTGTCAGTTTATACCTTATTTACCATCGTCAAGCATCTAGCGAGGAAGTAGAGCATGTCAAGGGTGTTCAGATCGTTTCTGACTCTATCGTTCAAGACCTTATCTATCATACCGAGTTGGCAAAAGGGGTTTATAAAGAACATGTCGCAGGCCTTGCACACAATAACATGCTCTGGGAGCAGAACATTTTGAAGTTTTCAAAAGCTCAAGAAGTATTGTAAGACCTGGATGCTAAATAGGGACAGATACCCGTAACAAATTTGTCATTCTAGGATTCCGTGGGACTCACACGATCTATGACTTTATCACTTATATCATTTCTTCCAACGATCGAGAAATCATGCTTGAAGGCTTCTCAACGCATTTTGGAGCTCGCTGGTTTCTTCATCATGAGATGGGAACCATAAGGAAATGCTTGGAGAAATAATAGGGATTTAGATTGAGACTTGCGGGGCATTCTCATGGAGATGTTGCGGCGTCGTTGCTCGCAATAATGCTACGCAAAAAGTCATAGGAGGAGCTGGGGTTTAGTCCTGAAATTGTTTCTGCTGTTGGATTCGGAACTCCACCTTGTGTCTCGAAAGAACTTGCTGAAAATTACTCCAGATTTCTTTCAACTGTTGTAATGCAGGATGACATAATTCCAAGGTTTTTTTTTCTTTGGTAAGTGAGCTTCCCATTCAAACAAATAAGAGAAAAACTGTAAAAAAGAAGACCCTCCTATTAAATCTCACACCAACTCTCTTATTTGTACAGGTTATGATTCAGCTAGGGCAGCCGATCTCGAAGAGGCGGAGGCCATCACCGTGATCTGAGGGATGCAGGCAGTTATCAGATTGGTTCGATAGGCATTGTAATTTTATTCCTTACTTTTTAGCAGCTAGGGGTGTAGCTTCCCCATTTTGTTTTGTGTTGTGCATGAGCAGGCATCCATGCTTGTAAACTCTCTTATTCCCAACCATTAGGCTGTTTTTATTCTATCCTCCTTTGTTTAAAAAAAAAGACCCTCCTATGACAAAACCCAAAGAGGGCAGGCCAAAAAGAAGGAAAATAGCAGCAAGAGAAAAATACAAACAATAAAGAAGCTAAGGCAGCATAAGCCAGAAAGTATACAAACTCTCACATACTCATAACCATCAGCATCCTTATCAATCATAACCTTCATCTGATTAGACAACCTGTTTATATCCATTCTGAGAAACATCACTCCAGGTTGTAATCCTGCCAGATGATCTGCAACAGTATTAGCTTCTCTGTGTATGTGTATGATTCTGAAATAATCAAATTGCTCAATGATCTTGTGGATTTCTCTCATGATCCATCTTGCTTGCCAAGGAGGATCCACCATTTTCTTGATGTACAAAATGTCTAACTTTGCATCAACACCCAAGCAAACATTTTTAACATGAATGTCCACAGCAAGCCGCAACCCCATTAAAACACCCTCTAATTCATGAAAAGACACTGAGACTAGGGTAGAGCTTCCTGTAGTAAACCTGAGAATTGCTCCACAACCCCCCAAGCTACATCTCAAAGAGCCATCAGAGTTTATCATAACATCATTTAGCTCTGGACGAGTCCAAGTGCACTTAATGTTCTGTTTCATCTTGAAGATTCCATACACATTAAGCTTTCCCAACAACTGACTGTTTCTACTGTTGTTTTCCACCTTTTTTTTTTTTGGTCTTCAAAGGGAAGAGAAAGAAACAAGGTCAGTCAGCCTAACTCCAATCAGATGGAGCAGGAAGACAAAAATAAACACAACAGCACAACAAAACTAAACAAAGTCCTAAAAACACTAAAAACACAGATGAAGGAGAACCCCAAATGCTAAGTCCTTACATACCACTCTCAATAGCATCTTCTACAATAATCAGAGTGAGTTGATTGTCATATTCTTCACTAAAAACCTCCAAGAAAGGAACTTTGGGTTTGATCCCAGCCAGGTGATCCGCAGCTCTATTGGACTCCCTAAATATGTGAACAATTCTTACACTTTCCAACTCAGCAATCAGCTTGTGGATGTCTCTAAGTAACCATTTGGCTTCCCAAGGAAGATTAACAACTTTGTTGATGTATTGAATGGCCAACATAGCATCAGTCCCAATGCAGACCCTCTTGAAATTGTGAGTGATAGCACCCTGAAGCCCCATAAGAATACTCTGGAGCTCATGGAAGGGAACTGACACAGCTTGAGAACTACCTATAGCAGCAAATAGAGTATGACCTCCTGGACTCCTAATAATGGCACCACAACCACCAATATTTGCAGTTATAAAACTATCAGAATTAATCATAACTTCTCCTTGCTTAGGAGGAGTCCACTTGTATCTAATCACAGGTTTAAGCTTTAAAGCAACTTGAACATTAATCTTGTCCATAAACTTCCTATTTCTATCAGTGTCATCCATTACAAAATCAATATAGGTAAGTTTAGACTTAATGTTATCATAGATGCAAGAGAAAACCTGATGAGTAGTTTTGGCTTTAGATTTGAAAATTCTATTATTTCTTTCCATCCAGATATGATAGTAAAATGCATTGAAGGCAAGTTTTTTTTAGTAACAATAATTGGGTCCTTAACACCAAGATGAGTAGTGCACCAATTAATTTCCTCCAGCCAAGATTGAGAATAATGTAAAAAACTAACAAGGTTAAGAATGTCATACCAGATAGATTTAGAGAAACTGTAATCAAAGAAGAGGTGTTCCTCAGATTCATTACCTGTATTACACAACAAACAATCATCATTGTTAACAGTGTCCCAAATAAAAAGTTTGTCCTTAGTCCTCAGAGCTTTTTTAAGGGCAAGCTAAGTGATAAAGCTATGTATGGGGATGGATTGAGAGAACCAAACAAGTTTAATTCACTGTGCAGTAGGGTTATCGTTCCTAAGATGTTTACAAGTATCCTTCAGGGTGTAATCACCATTAGGGATGACAGTCCAAATATCCTTATCAGGGTGACCAGTGTGGATATTAACACCCATAGTAAGGTTAGTAAATTCTCTCATGGTCTGAGTAACAAATTTAGGAATAGCCCAATGCCCATCGTGAATGATATTACTCATAATAGCTCTCTTGTTAACAGTGGAGTTATAAATAAATTAGAGAGGGAACAAAGAAGAAAGGATACCAAGGGGGTGCCAAGGGTCATACCAAAGACTGGTATATCTCCCATCACCAATGGTATATAGGGTAATCCTACTAGCAGCCTCAAGCTCATTTAACACCTTCCTCCAGCACCAACTGCAATCAGCAGGAGCAATAATACTCCAAAGATTTTTACCTTTTATCATTTAACACATAATTATAAGGTTAGGTGCAGCTTCTCTAAAAAGGTTAAGGAATGAAGTTCTTCAAACTGATTGGATAGCAGTTTTAGAGAAGGAAGACTGGAAAAACATGGTAGATATGGTTGCAAATGCAAAGCAAGTTGTATCTTCAGTACAGGATGTAGCTCGAAAACTTGCTGACTATGCCAACTTCACGAGCAAGATGGATGCCTCTTCTAATTAGTTGACGATTAAAGATTTTACATTCTTATATGAAATGGATTCATGTGAAGTGCCCAAGGATCTTTTCGTGCGAGGAACGCTGTACTTTGTCAAGAGGGATGTGAATAGCAGTAGTTGTACCAATGCTTCGGATTCTTACATACTCTGGAAGAGAGAGCCTGATGAACATTTCCAAAGGGTTCAGCAATCGGGCAACATGTATTCAAATTACAAGTGTGATAGTCATCTCTATGTTCTCAGGGATGTACTTAAAGGATTACCGCGTTCTGCTGATCGTACTGACCTATACGCTAAGCATGCAGTTCGCTTTCTTCCTAAATATATGAGGCTTAGGCATTGCATAGCAGATTTCTTAGACAGTTACAGTTTATAGATAAATTTGGCCATGCTCAATTGAGACAGTGCACTAGAAATTCTTCTGAGTCCAGGTAACAAGGCCTTATGTCAATCTCTGGAGACGAGTTGTTAGATTATAGAGATGAAATATGATGAGAGAAAGATACATGGTGATGATGATGATGTTGGAGCTCTAAATATGAGACGACGAGAACCATGAAGCATCAATATTTTTTTCAAACCAGAGCACAATGTGAATAATACAGAATGTTAGGTTGAATAAAACGTGAAAAATTCAAAGGATTGGGGACCTAAGCCAAAAAACAAAGGCTCAAAATATGCTAGTAAATCTCAAAGGGGTATCAAAACTAATGAATATCTTCTGTTGGCGATGAACTCAAGGGCTAATTGATTGCAAAACAGAGAATGTACAGAGGCATTCGTACACAGGGTACTGGTCTTGCAGAATTTACTATTACCTTTTGAGTGTTCGTTCTAAAGGCGTAACTTCTTACCAGCAGAGTAGGGGAGAATATGAAAGTATTTTTGGTTCTATAAATGTCTAACAATCAAGTCGTAATGTGTATTCTTCAGTGGAATATTGATGCAGGGCCTTTAAATGATTAAGCCCAAAGGCTTGGATGATTTTAATCTCATTAGGTTTAATTTTCTTTCTTATTTTATTTGTTTCTAGATTAAGCTTATGTTTAAATAATAAGATCTTTCTAATATGGAAATCCTCTAGCTCTATATTTTATTTGTTTCTAGATTAAACTTATGTCTAAATAATAGGATCCTTCTAATATGGGAATCCTCTAGCTCTATTATAAATAGGCATATAATAGTTGAGAGATGCATTCAACCAAGATTAATAAAATTTCTCTCTTTATTATTTTTTTTCCTTGCAATCTCTTTTATTTTCTCGATCCAAATCACTTCTGCTACGTGTTCTCTATTAAGTGGTATCAGATTCAGTCATAGGCCTGTGCCAAGATGGTGAACAACGAAAATGAAGACCGTGCCCAAGACGTAAATCTTGGAAACCTTGTGACAAGGGAAGAGTTTGCCAAAAACCTTAATTGTTTGGAGGATAAAATTGAAGCTTCCAATCGACAAGTTCAACAACTCGCCGCAACCATCAACAACCTTACTATACAAGTAAGTAAACTATCACCCTTCTCAGCCCCCGTTACTTCCATACCCTTTTCACCATCCACAACTTTACCTATATACACCCCACCCTTCGCTTCTCAAAATTCTGACCTTACACTCGCCCCCAACACCCATGAAACTCCCGCCAAAGCAACCCAATACCGTTAAAACCCTAATACCGTTCCCACATCATTATAACCCAAAAACCTAATAATTTCTAATACCCATGTTGATATAACCCTAAACGACCACAATGATCTAGGCAACCCTCACCAATCCATCTCTTTTACCTCTTCCCCAAACTGCTACCACCAGCATGAAATTATACAACACCACCACAATCCACAAAAGACCAATAACCACCAAAACTACCCACCCGGTTACCAATCCTAACAAAAAAGCCATGATTATGAATTATCTATGAGCGATATGGCTCTTGTCGATGGCGTACGTGGGCGACCTCCCGATTTATATATTCATGATCCATATTTTAAACCTCACCAAGCACAACCCCATCAATTTGAGTACAAGATGAAGGTAGATCTTCCGGCCTTTAATGGCCATCTTCATGTCGAAGATTTTCTTGATTGGCTTTCTACGGTGGAGAAATTTTTTGATTACATGCATATTCCAGAGGAAAAGAAAACTTCGCTCGTAGCATATAAGCTCAAGAGTAGTGCTAACGCTTGGTGGGATAGTATTGTCGAGGATCGTCGTAAAGAGGGAAAATTACCTATTCGTGATTGGGCGCAAATGAAGAAATATCTACGACGTCGTTTTCTACCTTCTAACTACGAAGTAATTCTTTATGACCAACTTCAAAATTTAAAACAAGGTACTCTCCCCGTTGTCGAATATTTTAAAGATTTTTACCGTTTATTAGCGCGTAATGGTATGAGTGAGAATGAGGTCAAGCAACTTAGTCGCTTCATTGGAGGTTTACGTTTTGAGATTCAAGACAAGATGCCAATATCGCATATTCCTTCTATTGATATCGCTATTGAGTTAGCTCAACGAGTGGAACAATTTTTCGATAAAGCCAAACGATTTTCTAATAATGGGCGACCACAATACCGAGGGTATTCATCATCATCATCTCCTCAAACAAACCATTTTACACCCAACACATCTCTTATAAATGCCCCTTCATCCAACTTAAACAATTCTCCACAAACCCATAATTCTACCACAAACATCCGTTTCCCGCCACTCCATAATCGCCCTCCTAAAACCAATGCCAAAATAACCGTCCCTCTGACACTAAACCTTTGCTTGAACACCCCACCGACCCTTATGCCAGTCCTAAAAAAATTATTGCTATCGTTGTAACCAACATGGTCATGCATCTAATATTTGCCCATCTCGAAACAATGCAAACCCATGATAAGGAGGTCATCATTGATGGTAAGGTTCATGAGCATCCATCCGTTTTGGCTCTTTGTTATCTAATTTTATTTGAGTCATCGTCGGATATTATTAAAGAAGTTCTTGATGGATGCGACGAAGAAGATGAACGATGTTGTGTTTTTCGTAAACTTCTCTTTACACAATAAGGAGATACGTCCCAACGCACAACATATTTCACTCCTAATACTTGATTAACGGTAAACTCGCCAAATTTATCATTGATGGTGGTTCGAGCAAAAATATTATTTTTAAATCGGTGGTTTCGAAGCTTGGTTTAGCTCTTAGTTTGCATCCGGATCCTTATCCTATTTATTGGATCAAGGATACTTGTGTTTCTAAGGTTACACATCAATGTAAGGTTCTTTTTACTATTGGTAAATATAGTGAGGAGATTTTGTGCGATGCCGTTGACATGGATGTTTGTCATATTCTTCTTGAACGACCTTGGTTGTTTGATTTAGATGTTGATAGTAAGGGACGTAATAATACGTACACATTTACAAAAGGTGGTCTCAAGTATATGTTTACTCCTGTGAAGCCCAATGTGAAGCCCAAAGCACCTCCGACCGCGAAAACGCTTTTATTACTTTCTGATGATGTGGAGAAAGATGTTCAAGAGGCCGAAACTATTTTTGCTCTTGTTTCTAAAAGTGATGTCTCTAATCCTAATGACATGCCTCAAGAAGTTAAAGATCGTTTACATGAATTTTCTAGCATTCTTCCTACCGAGTTTCTGGATTCTCTACCTCCTATGAGGGATATTCAACATCACATAGATCTTGTTTCGGGTATAAGCTTGCCAAACTTACCACATTACCATATGCCACCAAAAGACCATGAAATTTCACAAGAGAAAGTACAAGACCTACTTTCTAAAAGCCTTATTCGTCCATCAATGAGCCCGTGTGCAGTTTCGGCACTCCTAGCCCCAAATAAAGATGGTTCTTGGCGCATAACATGTTGAATATGCTCATTTATAGCAAAGATGATATGTTGATAGTCGAGATATTAACAAAATCGCGGTAAGTTATCGTTTTCCGATTCCTCGCCTTGATGATATGTTAGATATGCTCTCCGGTTCAAAAATCATCTCTAAAATTGATCTCAAAAGCGGCTATCACCAAATTTGAATCCGTCCTAGAGATGAATGGAAAACGGCTTTCAAAACTAAAGAATGATTATTTGAATGGCTTGTTATGCCATTTGGTTTGTCTAATGTTCCTAGTACGTTTATGAGGCTTATGAATTAGGTTCTAAAGCCTTTCTTGAACAAGTATGTCATCGTTTATTTTGACGATATTCTCATTTATACCAAAGATGAGAAGGAGTATCTTCACCATATTCGACAAGTATTTCAAACACTCCAAGGTACCTCTCTCCAAATTCAACTCAAGAAGTGTACATTTATGCAAACTAAACTTATTTTCTTGGGATTTTTAGTTTCCGCCGAAGGTATTTATGTTGACGAAGACAAAGTCAAAGCTATTCGTGAGTGGCCTACTCTAAAAACTATTTTTGATGTTCGATCTTTTCATGGCTTGGCATCTTTTTATCGTCGTTTTGTGCGAAATTTTTCTGCTATAGCGGCCTCTCTTACCGATTGATTAAAAAAATCTCGCCTTACTTGGAGACTCGAAGCCGAGCAAAGTTTCGCCTTACTCAAAGAAAAACTATCTTCGGCACCGATTCTTATTATCCCCGATTGCACAAATCTATTTGTGGTGGATTGTGATGCCTTCGCCCGTGGTATAGGTGTCGTTTTAACTCAAGAAGGAAGACCAATTGCGTATTATAGTAAAAATTTATGTGAAGCTCGCCGTACTTGGACTACTTATGAGATGAAATTTTATTCGGTTGTACAAGCTCTTAAGCATTGGAAACATTATTTGCTTCAAAAGGAATTTCTATTATATACCGATTATGAAGCCCTCAAGTACATCTAAAGTAATACCAATATTAATCGAATGCATGCTCGTTGGATCGCTGAGATTCAACAATTTAATTTTTCTATCAGGCATAAACCGGGGAAGCAAAATAATGTTTCTGATGCCTTGAGTCGACGTGTATCCCTTCTTGTAACCGTTCGTACATCTATCATTGTTTTTGATTATCTTAAAGAACTCTATGTCGATGATGCAAATTTTTCAAAGATGTGGGAAAAATATAACAATAATCAAGGAGGTACGGCCGACTTTCTTCTTCATGATGGTTTTCTTTTTCATGATACTCGTCTTTGTATTCCCCATGGTTCTTTACGAGAGTACGTTATTAAAGAGCTACATGGAAGAGGTCTTGGTGGATATTTAGGTCATGATAAAACAATTGATTTGGCAGAAGAACGATATTTTTGGCCTTCTTTAAAGAAAGATATTGCGGAATTTATTCACAAATGTTTTGTATGCCAACAACCCAAAGGTCGTGCTCAAAATACGGGCCTCTACACCCCTCTTTCGGTTTCTAAATCACCTTGGACCGATATTTCTATGGATTTTGTATTGGGACTCCCTAAGACTCAAAGAGAAGTTTATTTAATTTTTGTGGTAATCGATCGCTACTCAAAGATAACACACTTCATCCCTTGCAAAAAAAGCTCATGATGTGGTACAAATCGCAAATTTATTCTTCCAAAAAATTGTTTGCCTTCATGGTGTTCCATAATCTATTACTTCCGATCACGAAAGTAAATTTTTAAGCTATTTTTGGCAAACTCTTTGGCAACGTTTGGATACATCTTTAAATTTTAGTAGCACCGCTCACCCGCAAACCGATGGTCAAACGGAAGTAGTTAATCACACTTTGGGAAATTTACTTCGTGCTTTATCCAGTGCAAAGCCAAGGCAATGGAATTTATATATTCCTCATGCGGAGTTTTCCTATAATGCTTCTAAGAGTAGAACTACTGGATTTTCTCCTATTCGGATTGTTTATTCCACGGTTCCTAAGCACCCCCTCGATCTTGTAGATCTTCCTAAAGTTCTGGGTGTGAATTCATTGTCTAATTATTTCCTCGATCAAGTTGCCGAAATTCATGAGATGGCTACAAAAAATATCGAAGCTTCAAATACCAAGTACAAAGCTTCGGCCGATGCACATCAGCGTGTTCAAACTTTTGAAGTTGGTGATCTTGTCATGGTCTATTTGAAAAAGGAACGTTTTCCAGTTGGCACTTACAATAAATTGAAGATGAAAAAGATTGGGCCATGTGAAATGCTTAAGAAGATTAGCGATAATGCATAAGTCATTTCCTTACCCGAAGGTTACAACATTTCGCCTACATTCAATGTGGTAGACTTTTCTCCTTATTATGGTGAGACGCATGATTCTCTTCCTTTTGAGAACTCATGGGCGAGTTCTTTTCCACAACAGGAGCATAATGCAGGGCCTTTAAATAATTAAGCTTAAAGGCTTGGATGATTTTAATCTCATTAGGTTTAATTTTCTTTCTAGTTTTATTTGTTTCTAGATTAAGCTTATGTCTAAATAATATGATCTTTCTAATATGGGAATCCTCTAGCTCTATATTTTATTTGTTTCTAGATTAAGCTTATGTCTAAATAATTTGATCCTTCTACTATGGGAATCCTCTAGCTCTATTATAAATAGGCATGTAATAGTTGAGAGATGCATTCAACCAAGATCAATATAATTTCTCTCTTTATTATTTTTTTCCTTGCAATATCTTTTATTTTCTCGATTCAAATCGCTTCTGCTACGTGTTCTCTATTAAATATCCCATCAATCATTAGATAGTAAAAGCCTATGAAATGCTTGGGAGTTAGAAAGTATATCAAGTTCTCATAATGAATCAGGATCATAATTACCAAGAACATTTTAATCGCAATTTTAAATAAAGTAGTAAGAGCAAATCCAGCAGCCAGTTGGGGTTTAGGTATGGGCTCTAATAAGGGGCCCACAAAAAACCTAACCCAAACACAGCCTCTTCCAGTAGAAAGTTTGGGTTTGGGAAGTGGCATTTTTTATTTATTTAACTTGGAGGAGTTTGAATTACCGGTGGGTGTTCCTTTTACCGCTTGGTAATCCTTTTACCGCCGCTTCAACTATTATCATTTTTGCTTCCCAACTCGACTCATTTTCACATTTTACTTCTTCCCCTCTCTCAATTCGAAGGTAAATCAAATTATTCCCTCAACAAATTTAAAATAGAGATGCCACAGGGAACCCCGCATGATAGTACATTACCTAGGTTTAGAGTGACAAGAGATCCAGAGTGGGCCGTAACTCGGTCGAGGTCCGGAAGGAAGAAAAAGCGAGTAGAATTTAAAGATGTTCAACAAACCCAACATATACCAAACCCACCCCAAGAAAACTACTAGCAGAGGTGTATTACCCAACTCCCAGACGGCGTTAATCATATCTATTACACTTGCAAGGAACTCGTGGTAAGTTTTAGTGTAATTGTGAATTTATTATTTCCATAAATCAAGTGTTTGACAAAATGCTCCAATGAACAAAATTGGGATTCGATGCGTCCGCACGGCACATTCACTATGGTGATCAAAGTTTGGAAATATATTTCCACAGTTCTACCTAGAAGGCATAACGTGGTGAATATATTTAGGCAGTTTATAGATATACGCTTGAGCAATTCCAATAATTGGCTAATTGAGGCGCTTACAGAGCGTTGGTAACCGATAACGCACACGTTTTTGTTCTCGTAAGTAGAGATAGGGGTCACTCCATTGGATTTCTAGATACTGACATCATTGTCAATCTGTTAATATCCGACACAGGTGTCGTATGACGATGCATGGAGTGTTTTATCCAATGCGAGGTAATTGCTCCCCAATATTGAATCCAACAATATAAAGAGTGGGAATGTCAGTATTTCACATTTGAGGACGTACATGACCATCGTAGCTGATCGGGAGGATGATATTACTATTGTTCGTGCTTTTATCCACTTCATGATAGGATATTTGTGATTCCAAATGGCCAACGACACTGTCCCGCTTGAATATCTTGCAGCCGTGGCCGATTTGGACGAGGCTGCCCAATATGACTAGAGTACGGTTATGCTATTCTTTCTTCCATGTACCATGGTTTGGATACCGCAGTCATGACCGGGGTTACAATCACTGAATTTTCCCAACTTCTTGATGTACACTAACATTTTTTCCTTACAAGCTACAAATAAAATATATTCCAATAAACGTCTTAAATATAATTTTTAATTATTTTTTATGCTATTTCGAAATGCAGTATTGGTGCTACGAGTATTGTGGGGTTGGTCACCCTATAGTCAAGGAAGAGGTTAATTCTCAGCCTATCCGCGCCTCAGAGCATGGGAGAGTGGGAACAGGATAAAAACAAATGACCAGACAACCAATTTGTTTATTCTAGGAAGATACCACATTAACTACTAGACTATTGAGGACGATCAACTGGCGACCTTGGTTGGATTTTGCGGTGTCCGAGTTAGATGACGTACGGACTGCGTCGCTCATGTCCCGTAAGAGGATGCCACTTCAAGTCCCAAATAGAAACTACGAGTATTACTTGGTAGATAGATGTTGGAGGTAGTTGACTGGCACTGCCGGTATTCCTTTGGATCCTCCGATTAGCATGTTGCCACATATTAGTTCAGCGGATTTATAGGTGATGAGACAGGCCGGCTTCCTTGACTGTGAGTAGTTTGTGATAGGGGAAGAGTGAGAGACTTACGCCTTATACTGAGCTGACCAAACTGGGGAAGTAGGCCACCTGTTGACAGATTCCCAGAGGATGGGGAATATAAATTTGTTCGAACCCTCTGCACTCAGGGCTAGTACTATACCCGCGGTGGTTACGTCAGTGTCGATTCATAGCTTGTCCCAGAATTAAGTTTGCCTGGCGAGCCTGAGGGACCATACCCGGGGTGGTACATGGAGTGGACAGGGAGACGTGAGCTGCTCCCCATCCACCGCTTGAGGGACCCGTCACCCATATCTACCTCCTACGGCGTAGAGGAGCTGTGGCACCTGACTTATGGTATGCGGTAACTTTTCCGTGAAGAGTCTGCGCGGAACGCCCAGAGGCTCCATGAGTTTACTGATAAAAATGCTACTTTGAGGAGGTACTTGGACAGCGTAGACGCCCAGCTATATTTACATGTAAGTAATTTATTTATGTATTTATTTATTTATTTATTTATTTATTTCTTAATGTCATATTTATTTCGCCAAAATATTTATAAATTTTTTTTGTCTTATTCAAGACCTACATCTGAGGAAGGGACGTGACGTACGGGTGAGATCACTACCACCTGGAGGTGGCGCGAGGATGAGGCAGCGTGGATCTAGTCCTCGAATGAGGGGAGCTGGTAGTAGCCGTAGTGGCCTGCCTCAGTAGATATAAATATTTTTGATGTTTTTGTAGACGTAATCTTTTATTTTAAACATTAGTGTTTAACAAATTCTATTATTAAATTTGGGTTTGCTTCTCTATAAAAGTACTTGTACGACCTGATGTTACATTTCTTTATATAAATCAATATTAATCAATTTATTTTGTGTCTTGAATTTAAATAGAAATGCAATTACAATTCTTAAAATAGTAGTTTTACGCACAAAATATAACTCAAAACAGGTACAATTAAATTTAATTCATCGTTCATGTCTGATGTAAGGAATTAACTCGACCATTTAGCAAGGGGGAGCGGATCCCGTCCATAGTTTTCTAGCTGATTATTTACAGGAGAATCAGGAGAGACGTAATTTTGGTAAAAAATATCGTATAGAGTCTCGAACGGAAACGGCTGGTTGTATTTGTCATACCATTCATCTCTGGTATCGCGGAGAATATAGGCTAGTGGAATACCTCTGACTCATCTATTAATAATCATCCTTATCTCATGAATCTCATCACACTTAGCCTTCGTAACATTTTACCTATTGTATCAATGTCTAGGAGGCTATCGAAGTTCTGTGTGTATCCTGAATTTGACATGAACTCTATTCCATAACTGATTGAAGTTGAGTTGTCGGAGAGGTAGATTATCAACAAAATACTACTAGGATGTGGCCAGGGCAAAGTCCTCATTCCAGCCAAATACTACCAAAAAATCTTTACTTAGAGCAGAAAAACTCGGCATTGCTGAGTTCAAGTAGAGGAGTATTGTTAGATCATCTCCAGCCAACAAGTAGCTGTTGTGATCCAAAATAAGTCGTTGTAATCCAAAATAAGTAGCCCGTTGTGATCCAAAACTAGTCATTGTCAAGGACCCACCAGAGAAAGTAGTCGTTGTTGTTTAAGTTTTGAATTCAAAAATGAGTTTTTTTGATGTCTATTCGAATATACTATTTATCTATTCGAACAGACCCCTTTTTATTTTAACAAAATAAGGTTTTATTCGAACAATTTTCCACAAGAGCAGTTGTATTCGAATAGACCCAAAGCTTGTTCAAACAGACTTTATTCTTAGCTATTTTATTCGAAGAGACCCTAAGTCTATTCGAATAGAAATAGGTATTTGACAGTGAAAAAGAACACCGTGCGGTGTTCCTTTTACCGCACGGTAAAATAAACACCACGCGGTGTTCTTTTCACCGCCATATCACTGATTTCCAAGACCCATATCTTATTTTTTCCCCTTTTACACTTCTCTTTTCGATTGGAAACTTGTTCCCCTTCACCTTCAACACCCTTCTCTTAACTTCACAGCCTCAAATGCTTCTTCATCATCATATTCATTTATTGTCGATCATCTATGTGTATTGTCGTCCTCCTATGACAATCATATCTTTAATTGTGCGGTAGTAATTTATATTATGCACCAAACTGTAATAAACCTAGTAGTGCATGATACAACTTCGAGTCACAGCGGGAGTCTCATGGGTCGTAAGGATAAGATAAAGAAGTGAGATTACCCATTGGGGCATTAAAGCTTTATACGGGACTACTTCAAGGCGAATTGCACATATGATCCATATGCGTATATTCGATGCAGTCGCTGCACATGATCATTACTTTGTCCAAAAACTTAACAACATTGGTACTATAAGGTTATCGCCATACCAAAAGGTAGTCGCAACACTACGTTTCTAAGCTACGGCGTTGTGGTAGATCTTTTTAACGAGTATATCCGAATAGGAGAAAGCACAACCTTGTTATGTATGGAAAGGTTTTGTATTGCGGTTATACAAATTTTTGGCAAGGAATATCTTTGAGCACCGAACGTGGCCGACGTCGAAAGGTCAAAAGCGACCGGAGAGTCACGGGGATTTCTCGGTATGTTAGAAAGCCTTGATTGTATGCATTGGATATGGAAAAATAGTCTCATAGCTTGGCAAGGCCAATTTACTGGTCATTACCTCATGGCGACACTGATTCTTGAAGCGGTAGCTTCACACGACCTTTGGATGTAGTATACTTTTTTGGGGTTACCAGGGTCTATCAATGATATCAATGTCCTACAACAATCACATTTTTTCACCGAGCTGGCAAATTGTACCGCTCCGCCTTGTAATTATACAATTGCCGAAAAGGCTTATGATATGAGGTATTATCTAGCGGATGGCATATATCCCAAATAGGGAACACTTGTCCAACATATCCAATCCGGTTACATGGAAACAAATTTTTTTTGCTAAACAACAAGAAAGTTGCTGAAAAGGCAAAGAATGGGTGCTTGGGATTTTACAATCTCGGTTCGATATTGTAAAAAAATTGGTTAAATTGTGGAAACCCAAGGTTTTGAGAAATGTCATGAAGGCATGAGTGATAATGCACAATATGATCGTCGTATAGGAACGAGATTCATTCTCATCGTACTTAGACTACAATCAGGCCAATCCCTCAACTATCGAAGGTGAACGGTTCAATATCGTACGCGAACGCGAAATAATAGAATTTTTTTATATCGAAATTGAACCGCATTCGAAGTCGAGAACTGTACTTTGATCTAAAGTATGATCTAATCGAGCATTTGTGGGTCGTGAAGGGAAATTTTCAAACCTAGTACCCCATTTCTTGTATTATCTGAGTGTTCTTGATGCAATTTAATTCTTCTTGTCGTACAAGTTTATTAAATAAGTTTTTGATATTACATTAATCTTGTATTTATTTTAACGCAATATTATCGGAAATAAACATTTCGAAAACAAGATTGCATTCTTCAATAAAAAAGTACATTATTCAAATGATTACATTATTGGAAGGTAAACTACATTCCTGGAAAAAAAAACTTATATATACAGTAAAGTTAAATTACATTTCATTACCACATTAAGTACCTAGTCTGCCCCTCTTGGCCAAATGTTCTATGACCTCAGCTTGCCTTTGCAGATAGTATTGCAATTGATATCCAAAAAGATTACACAGGCCTTTCTCCATGATTTTGTGATCTTCCCTTGCTTGTTCTAAATCCATTTTGGCTTGCCATTGTTGATTTGCTTCCACTCTTCTTCTTACCTTTCCTTCTTTTGCTTGTCTTTTCTCTAACCATAGTTTATCCAGCATTATTTGGATACCACTGCCAGATGCAACAACACCATCCAATGCCTTTTGTATTGCAAGGTTCTTTCTAAAAAAAATGGCCGATGGGACTACTTTCACACTCGTACAACGAACCATCTAATTTAGAATTTGGCCTGCAGATTGAGGTGTAGGTAGGCCATTGAGGTCCTCCGATAGATTGTTTGATCCGACAAAGTTCTCCGGAGAAGAATTTTCTGATGTTCTTCTGGCTACATTTCTTGGTGCAGTCCCCACATGGTTCAACCCATCATCCCTTAGGTTAGCCCATCGTAGTTCTCACGCCAAAATCTTATACGCTTTACAGTGTCTATAGTCATTGCCACCATTTAAGCCTTGATAGATCTTGTGTGCATCATTTTTCTATAATTTGCAAAATTACCAAATACAAATAAATAGCGTGTATATCAGTGAGAAATAAATAAAATTGAGTTAAAGGAAATTAGAACGTACCCGATCTTCTTCTACTTTCCCACTGCCTTTCCTAAATCGTTCTTAAGCAACTATCCCCTTATACGCAGCACATTGTGCATTAAGGGTATACCACTGAGCTTTGGTCGACCCACTTGATCATTGTTTAGAGTACTCGAGGTCTCTGTTAAAGGAAATGTTGACATTTTGATAGAAAGTGAAACCTTTTATATGGCCTACTGTCTGGACAGAAGTTGTTTCCCACCCCCTTGCGAGACATGTAAAGTCTACTTCCATCCAATGCAATCCATCATCATTCGTCTCGTCTAAAAACTCATCATCTTCTGGCACTTGCACATTTTGTTTTTATTTTGTGGGTGCTCTTTTCTTTCTTCATTTTCCTTTTTTTCTAAGGCACTGCCGCTTCAACAGGTATTAACCTATTTGCGTCACTTTGACTGCGCTGAGTAGATTCACCATGGAATAGGTAGCTCTAAAAGTAATTTGGAGGTTGAAAACCTTGAGGTTGAGTAAGCGGATAGGGTTGATAGTACGGGCTAAATCCCTGAGGTTGCGGTTGATAGAGTATAAATGGATTTTGATATTGTCCATAACTAGGATGCCCTTGCGACATGGTAAATAGAGGTGGGGACTGTGATTGGAATTAAGGTTAGAATTAAGATTGGTTGTGGTAGAGGTATGGAGTAAATTGTGATGATGGGAGCTGAGAGAATGGTGTTGAAGGTAGGTTATAGGAGGATAGGGTCGACGGTATAGAGTTATTACTGCTTATGCCGGAGTTTACCATTTGGGGAGAGCATAGAGGTTCTCCTCTATGTTCTGCAATTGGTTTTGGGGGAGAAGAGGCAGTCAGGGGGTGCGAAGGAAAAATAATTAAGTTTGGAGGTATTCCTTTTACCGCGCGGTATTCCTTTTACCTCCCAAAAAATCTGGGCGATAAAAGGAACACTGCCAAACTCATTTTTTTGAGTTTAAGCTCCCCAAACTCAGTTGGGTTCTGACACGTCCAACTCAACCAACCCACACCCTTTTTTTTGCTGCTGGGAGGCAAATAGTTTGAGTTTAGGTTTGGGTTTGCAAACCCAACCTAAACTCTCACCCTACTGGAGATGCTCTTAAAAGGTTCAAACCTTGTTTCACATCCGTGTGCTTGTTTCACAATAAGTTGAGATAGTACACTAGAATTGTCGTCCCTCAACATCTGTGTGCTTGATCCATATCAGCAAAGGGTCGTTTCTCTTTTCTACTTTTTGTGATATTTTTTTTGGGGTGATGTGGACCAATAAATCATTTCCGGGAACAACTTGAGCTTGTCGCAGTCGATCCTCTCTAGGCTAGTAGGTTTGGAAACTCTATAAGTAATTCTAGCCATATCATATTAAAGTAACAGTTCTTAAAGTAACATCAATATCAATAGCTAATTTGATCTATTTAAAATTAGTAATTTTTTTAAACTCTATCATTACTTTCTTCCCTTTCCAATCACGACATTTGACGCACGGACAACTATACCAATCTTTACAACCCAAATTTGCTCTATTTAAAATTAGAAAGTGAATGAATGACTCGACGCCCTTGAGATATTCGCGAGACTTTTGTGGTCCCATCATCCATTCCTTCTTTGGAATCACCAGCTTGGACGAAGTCATCCTATATTGAAGGAGAATCGAAGTTTCAAATGGGAGCTTCCAAAAGAAAGTGAGACCAAAGCTTGATATGATGGGGATGCCTTATAAAATCCAAGAAATGCAGGCATTTGTAAAATATTTGAAGATTGGAGAGGGGTTATACTAGGCATTTTAGGCAACATAGTTATAGGCCCAATAACATACAACATGGCATAGTTACAATCAATTATACAAGGTGTGGATATAACAGTTAAAAGGGGTTGTCAAAGACTATGAGTTATTTCAGATTCTAAGTCAGCCATTAAGACCTTTATAGATAAGGCTCTCAATCTTCTACAACATTCTTCTCAATCTTCTAAAACTTATTTGTTCGAACCCCTATGGGGTTAGAATTGTGCATATTCTTTGGGGTTGTCTTTGGGCTTTGTTACCCTTCGGGGTTGTAGCCTTTGGGCTTTGTACCTCTTTGGAGGGTTGTGGTTGCCTTCAGGCTTTAGGGCTTAGTTACTCTGTGGTTACGGATCCCTAAAAAACAGGCTTACCTTTAACAGAAGAAAAAAAACTTATTCGTTCAAGAGCATTGCAACCCCCAACCAAATAATACAACTTTTTTACACAATCCTATTTAGCTCTTAACGCTTTAATACCAAATTACTAATACTAATAAAATAGTTACCTATATGTAGAATCACAACAACCATGTAACAAAACTCATTATAATTTGAAATCATCGGCAATATTAAAAGACAAACCCAATAAATCTTACCTCTTGCAACGAAGACGGCGAGATTTATATAGTAAGAGAATACTGCTACAGAAAATTTGAAATCTGTAACAACAAGATTATGATAAAGATATTAGGCATTAAAAAGATAAAGAATAAGAAACCTTTGAAATTTGACATACAAAAAAGTCCAAATACTAACAAAAATAGGAAAATCTCTAAATTTTGTATTCAAGATCAAAAAATTAATATACTATTTTTTGACATTTAGTAAAGAAAAAATTAACAAACAAAAAATGCCATAACAATACATACCTCTTTAAACTTTTAAAATTTCGTGTAATTTCACACTATTTCCAAAATGAATCTGAAAGCTTTCAACTGCAATACATCAAATAAGATAAAAAGGAAATCCATAAAAAAATCTCAATCTCTAAAACTTTAGTGAAATTAAAATTTTGAAGGGAAAAATTAGATGATTCTCCTGCCAAGTACAAACCTTATTGCAGCAAATTCCTAAAATAAAAGATCGATCTCCATCATCTCCATGAAGAAGAAAAAAGGAGGAGAGATACGACAGATGAATATATAACTGAAATTGGTGTTTAGAGTGTTTGTAGAATTAATAATTGGAAATAAGAGATTTGCAGAGCTTAAGCCCTTAACTAAAATTAGATTCTGGCGTAGTTGTTGGAGAGGCAAAATCGATTGGGATTAGGGCTTTTTAGGTGCTAGATTTATGCGGGAAAATTTATTTTAGATAAGTCAATACAAAGATTATGGGATATAGATTTAAAGTTAGTTAGAGATTTCCAAATTTTAAACTCTTATTGGAGTCCGACTGTGGGAGAAGGAGAGAGAGGGCATTGGCAGGATTATGGTTTTCCTTTTGAGATTTGGGGAATTTAGGTGGGGCTCTTTTATTTTCTATTTCATAAAGATGGATTAGAGTAGTTTTAGTTTAATTAATCAAAACGACTATATAAACCGTCTAAATTGGATTTGTTTTCCAACGAAATATACAGTCGCATTTTTTATGGCGCAAATAAGAAGAAATAAAGAATAAACGATGGTGATAATAAGATTATGACTGTTAAAAGATGTAAAAAACAATCCAACACACCTGCTGGGTCATAAACCCATATCCAAAAGTATCAATATTGACTCTTTTTGGCCTAGTGAGATTATAATTATCACCTTATAGATATAACGACTTTGTTAGTTTAGTTTACTAGACATGATAATGGGATTAGGTACTATCTATTTGTGTTTTTTATAGGGAAATTGTGATCTAGCTACTTGATAGAACCTTATAAGTTATAGATCGTCATATCCTTGGTTATTATAGATAAGATGACTTTGTGTCGTTAATATATAAGTATAGAATTGTTGTCTGCTTATTAGGGTACCTAACCTGCTCTTTGACACGAGTAGTTAGGTTCAGTAGTTAGTATATATAAATATACGAGCGAGACACGGTTTAACAACTGTTATTAGAATTATGTTTAGAGATTATAGTTATCACCTTATAGATATAATAACTTTGTTAGTTTAGTTTACTAGACATGATAATGGGATTAGGCACTATCTATTTGGGTTTGTCTACATTATCCTCGTGGCTTCGTCCTTGGATACTAATAACATAGTAAGATCCTAACATATAGTTTTTGGTTCAATGTCAAGTCGCTTGGACAGTATTGCTTTCGTAAGACATGTTCTTTTGTTTTGAGCTTGTCTACTCAGAGTAATCGTCTCTTTTAGTCTTAGAATTATTTTAGGCGTATTATGTGTTCTTCTGGCTTTGTCCTTGAGCACTGTCGTTGATTCGGTAATTGATACGAGAACATTGGGTTTCGTTATCGAGTATGGTTAATGTTTCGTTATTCTTTTGATGAGCAAGAAACGTTGACTATGAATACTATAAATCTTGGATTGTTTAGTTGTTTGTTGTGAACCGACAGTTTATCTTGAGTATAGTCGATTGTTGGTGTCTAACATCTGATAGTTTTCTTTAAGATTATTGACTCCTTGTGTCGTAACACTTAATGTCCTAATGATTCACCGAGCTTATAGAGCTACTCTGTTAAGCTTTTTTTTACATCGTGGTTAGTTTTCAAAAATCATCCTCATTTGAGCGTTCTCATGGTTTTGTCCTTGAGCGTCAAGTTGTTATTCGATGTTTGTACTGTCACCATTGATGTTGGAACCTAGTGGGATTCCTGTCCATTTGTTTTGGAGACTTAAATGCATAACAGTTAAGAATTAAGATTGTGAACTCTATTCTTAGGGATTGTTGACTACTTGTAGGAAGCATGCAGGTTATCCCATGTGCACTAGCCTGCGTTGACTACTATTGTACACAAGCAATTGATAGTAATCATGTCTGCATTAGGAAATCATAGAGACTCCTTAAGTTGATATCTTCGATAATGAGGTCGAAAACATAAACTAACTCTAAATCGCTAACCCTGATAGGTTACTAGGATTCCTAGCTCGGGTTAAAATAGTAGTTGAGTTTGGGCAGGTTACTATCATACCTATGGTACTCATCTTGGAGTGTGGGATGGTATGAGACAGTTCACCTTTGGTACCCATCATATCCTCCGTGAGATTGAAATTCCTTGGAATTAAAATAAAGTGTGGACAACTAGGCTCCTTGGGTTGAATCGCCCAGAACAATTTGATTAAGTGAAATATCTTTAGCTTGGTTGAGCATGACAAAAATCGAACCCCTTGTATCTAATAATGATCTCTTTAAATGTTCAAGTCCTACGCTAGCGGTTGATCAACCAAATCATAGGACGATTCTTTTTAGCAGCTCTCATTAACTCGAAGTGTAGTTTATACTCTTAGTGTTCCTTTGCATCTGACTTTTTAGCTTAATATGTTAATTAAATTTGGTTTGTTGTACATCTTGATTAGACATCTTTAACATCATTAGCATATATCATTTTATTATTAGCGAAATTGTATATCTTACTAATAATATTATTTTATCGTTAGTCGGTATAATTGTTTAGCTATTTTGGGAAGTTTGTGAGCCGCGGTTTGCTCACATTCACAATATAAATATTTAAGATCTAGAGACGTAGTGGTTGTAGTTGAGGCGATCCTGTTGAAAAGCTAAAGCTGAAGGCTTGATCTCTGTTATTGTTTTGGATCACGGTTTAGATGTACTAGTGAGAGCTTTTATTCATGATATTGTTGTTTCTAACCTGTTGAGGTTTATAGTAATTTTAGTATAGCTATCGTTATACTTTTTTTCCGCTGTTGTTTTTATTCTTTATTACTCTGTATTGTAAACCAATAGATTACTGAGCCTAATATTATTTTGGCTTGGTTATTTGTAGGGACCTGTACGCCCTCGATTTTTGGTAATTGGTTTGGTTTATTAATTATTGAAATTTGGGGCGTGACAAATGTAAGTATACACGTATAAATCATTTTGAAAGGACAATAAACATTGGAATCTCTGACAACTACAATCAATAACAAAAGATAATAGACAACCAATACATATATTTCATTCATGTTTTATCGCAATGATTCCTAAAACGTATTTTCTGTATCCAAATGAAATATTTTGAAGAATTTAAGAGATGACTTCGCCAAAATAATTAACATATCAAGGTCATAGTAAATGGTAAGATTTTGGTAGGCTTCCATGCATCCAAGACAAACTTGCTCAATTGACTAAAAGAAAATCTTGCTGAAATGTTGAGATATTTAGTTCCTTAGTTTATTTTTATTTTTATTTTTTTAAGGCAAAAGAAAAAACTGCAATAACTAAGGAGAAAGGCTACAAGTGGGAAACTAAAGCCCAAACCTAAAGGAATGAGGGTGACCTCTGACAATTCCAGGGGGACAACTAGTTAAACCTAAAATAATGAGGACCATACATGTCTTGTACTAAAAAAAGGGGTAAAAATATCTGGTTCTTCGGCCCAATTAGTAAAATCTGGAATAATGAAGGTGCACATATTAGCCTGCTTGTCTGCAGAAGTGTTACCCTCTATGAATATATGAGTAATCTTATGCTGGATAGAGAATAGAAAATGAAGGTAGTTATACCACCTATTCATGACCTTCTAAGGAATATTAGTAGATCTAGTTTTCGGCAGGCTCACCACAGCAGCATAGTCCATCTCTTACCGGAGATGAGTAGCATTGAGAACTTTTGCCTTCTCTAGAGAAGAGATGACAACCATAAGTTCTACAAAGGATGTATTGTGACCAATAGAGACCCCACAAGCATAAATAAAGCCCCCATTGTAATCCCTAAAGACACCCCCACGGCCAGATAGGGTTACCCTTGGAGGCCCCATCATGTTCAATTTGATAACAGGAGCAATTGAGGGGTTCTGCGAAACTTGCTTAATCTGAGGCAGTGCCACACGTGTCTGCGACATCACTGCTCCGGAGACCGTTCCGGTGGCCATCCGGCGACATCTCCGGTGACCGTCCGTCAAATATTCCGTTGACCGCCTGACAAATATTCCAGCAAACTTCTGACCGGTGACAGTCATGCTACACATGTCATGCACGTGTCAGGCATGCCACACATGCCACGGCCACACCACGTCTGCATGCCACGAGTCCTCTGCTGACATCACAGTGGATAATGATGATGTCACATCTGATAATTATTAAAAAAACAAAAAACTTTATTATCTTGCTGACGTCATCGACCAAAAAAAAAAAATTTGTCGTGAAACTGTTAGTTTCAACGTGCTATTCCAAGCGATTGGTCATATACCGTTGGAAAGCTCTCGGAGTAGGCTATCCAACCGAAGTGGTCTCGCATCTATCCGATGTCCACAGAGAAAGATATACAAGTTTGAATACAGCCATTTCTCAAGGGTACAAAATATCAAAAACCCTAATTTTTAATCCGAAAAAAATAAGGAAAAATATTTTTGAACCATCATAATCTATCATATAATATAGATTAGAAAGAGATTGAATATGAGTTCAAAAACTGTAAAATACCTCTTATCTTTATCGCTTGGTTTCCCTGAAAACTTTGAATAGAAAGTGATTTTCTTCTCTCCTCGTTCCTAGAGTTTGCATGTTGATTACGTGTTGAGAGATAATCAATATAAATCAATATAACATTATTATATCTTATGAACAAAAGAGAAAGAAGAGAGGCTTTCTTATTGATTCAATACTGTTGTGTTTATATGTACCTAAAACAGTAATATTAAGATAACCCTACAACAAATGTTACCTAACCTTCTCAAACTCTCATCATAACGGGTTTGTTAGGAGTTATAATATGACACCCCAACCCTGTTGGGTTCCTAGCTTGGGTTTGGACCCAACTCTTAACAGTGAAAACCTTACCACTCAAAATGGTGACTTACTTTCATCTTTCTAGGGCTACTGAATATCAAATATAACGATAGGGGTAAGCCCAGTACTACTCAATATGGAATATTTCACACAAATAATAATCATAAGTTACTAGAATTATCAAATTACATTCCAAGAAAAACCAGATTTAGTATGAGCACAAGAATTTGTTGATGATGTCATTAAATTGACTCGATGCCTCAACTTGAATCATGTGCCCCGCGTTCTTTATTACTTCCAAGCGAACCTCTTTTCCCAATATCCTGTATTGGTTTTAGCAATATATATAAGTATTAGGTACATGTAATAATGCAAAAAGAATAATTTATATATATATACATACTCTTTAAGCTGAAAGGCCTTCTCCAGGCGAAATAATTCGTCATTTTGTCCCCATAAAATCAATACCTCCTACAAGAAAGAAACACAGTTTGGAATAATAGGAAATGAGAAATGGCCTGGTTTTGAAAATTCGCCAAAATAGTATTCGTATTTCAAAATCCGAAATTCAAAAGTAGATGGTCGTGCTGCACCCATAATCCAAAACTCAATCACCATTTTAACATGAATTTAGATGTTAAACCCTATTTGGTGGCTCTCTCAAGTATTAGTTACGAGTGCTGAAAACATTACTTGATAGTGATAGAAAACTATTAACGCGAAAGTGATTAACAAAAAAAAGACAATTACTTTGCATGAATAAAAGACTGAAAAGAAACTCGATCTCCCTACTTTAGCTATGGTTTCTTCTCTAAAACTTAACCTCACCTTACATTCTACCAATGACTTCTTTATAGAACTAGGAGTCATCTACCTTCTAAAACACTACCCTTCAAAATTTGCATTATTCTACTAAAATAAAATAAACTGAAATTAGAAACAGGGAGGGGTCTCCATAGAGGCCGGCTCCTAAGGGGATGCCACGACCAAACACGGTTATGATTCCTATCAGATAGAGTAAGCTTTGGGTTTTAACACTCTTAATTGAAAGATGAAAACAATTTTCGCTAACCTGTAGAAGCGGAGAAACACGAGACGACTCTTCTTGTCCGAGGGTTATACAATTTAGCAGTTCCCTCCGCTCCTCGATATCGTTGGCGAATATGTCCTGTGAAATATACCAACCTTGTGAAAAGTGATATGGTGGCTCTACAGTTCAGAGAATTATAGGCCAGACAATGCCGATATCATGGAAGTTGAGATGTTGTAACCAGTGAAATCTAATACTCTCATTTCATAATGGTTTTAGGTAAAATTTAGTTGATAAGCATTTCCAACTAAACTCTAAGGAATACCATAAATATCCTTCATTAGTAGTTCTTTATTTGTAGCGACATTTTGAGAATTCGTTTCCGTAGTAAGCATATTTTACATATATGCGCTTGTGAAAAAGAATTAAAGGAGGCGAAACAAAACTTACGTAAAAAGCGTCCTTTATTATAAAGTTCGGAATTCTGGAAAGCTGCTTCTTCATTGTAATTGCCATCAAAAGCTTTAGCTTCTGGGGGGTGCTAGGCAGGACCAAATCGCATATTGTCTCGGTACCAGTCAGCTCCAACAAATCAAGATAATCTTGATTAAGCAAAAAATTAAGCGCACAACTAGCTATGGTTACCTTCTCTACCCTCTCTGGCCACAATCTTGCCATATGATATGCAACAAAACTACCATAACTATGTCCCACTACAGAGTACTTCTCTACCCGTATTTTCTCTAGCAATTTTACTACACATGCGGCCTGAAAAACATCTCTTCGATCCTGAGAGGTTGTTTTTGACTCTCCCAAAAATAAGAGGTGAGGAATATAGAGATCAAAGTGCGGAGCAAGAAAGGGGACTTGGTTCTGCCATTGCCAAGTTGAGTCTGGACCGAAACCCTGCAGAAGGACGACTGATGGTTTACCTGTGAGTAAACCGGGTGGGGGTCCCCAGAAATATATTTCAGTTTCAGGATCGATCTGGACGTTTTGGAAGGATAGACCGGACAATTTGAACCTGCGACGAAGATAGCCTCGATAGAGTGGGATAAGACTCAGACAGGAGGCCATGGTACCACCACAAGAGAGGCAGATAGAGAAGATGATGTTGTTAGTTTCAAGGGTATACATGGAGGGTTTAAATGAAAAGATGTAAGAAGCTGTTTTTCTGTTGCATTCTAAGTTGTTGAGATATCTTTTGTCCTCTCATTTTTCTTCTGAAGGGAAATAATATTGACATATTAAACAAAGTAGGTTAGAAATAGAGGGGATTAAACCCTTGTAACAGAAAGTAGAGACACAACTACCATACAATACTTCTAAACAAAGTAAAGCATACAAGCCGAAGATACTGCAACCAAAAGGGTAACATCCAACCTACTAGATCAAGATCGAACAAAACGTCCATCTTAACGGAGTCTCGGACAAACATCGATGTCTACAAAGGAAAAAAAACTCATTTGAAGGCACTCCAGTCCACCCAATGTGTCCCCCGAAATCGGTCATCAACAAAGGATGACAAACTTCTAGCAAAATACCTCAATGGGTACATCAAGTGCTCCAAATGTGACATGCACTTTTAACAAACCCTCTTGGGTTGAGAAAACCACTCTAACCCGGATAGAAACCCTAGTCGTTTCCAAGGGGGAACGCCCCTTGGCGAAGTGGAATTTTCAACCATGAAAAATTCCATAGTGACCAAACCAAAAGGAGAAATGTTGCCTCTGACTGAGAGATATAGAGGGAAGGCAACTAGGAAAAATTCGGTAGAGCCTCCTCCATGAGTTCTTTCGCCCAAATCCACACAAACCAATCCGAACGACACTGTTGATACTAACTCAAAATGCATCTTGCCCAACTCCTCGGATATCACTTGCCATCGACAAACCGTTGGTCAACAACCTGCCACCCTTCCTTTTTTTCCTTTTTTATTGGCCAACTTCTTTTCCTTTTCTTCTTAATCTCAGTTTGCTCATGAGGAAATGGGTTTGTAAAAAATAGGAGAAATCGACATGAAAATTGGAAACACTAAAAAAAACCCCAAAGAATCAAATTTGAACCAAAGAATCTAAATTTAATCGAATTGAAACTCCGTGAGAGATAAACCCCAAAGAATATCCATGAAAACCCTGAGAAGATGAGGAGATGAAAGAATGATGCAAAGGGCAAGTCGATATGAAGGTTGACAAAAACATAATTGCAACCCAAAATTCTAAGACAAGCCAGAGAGTGTAGAATTGATGAAGAATCTGGTTTTCGGAGGCAAAACTGAACTTTTTGATAAAAATTTAGGGTTTCGGAAGAGTGGCTTTTCACCCTAAGAAGAGCACTTGCGGTGCTACCCCTTTTTTGTACTCTCATTAACAGCTTGTTTTCGGAGCAGTGTTGAATACATACTAAGACTTGACTGTGATAAGTTCTAGTCTCATTTGGAGATTTTGATGACATCCATTTGTAGGGCACTTGAAAATGCCATGAAAAACACATTGAGGAATGAGGCTTGAGCACCAAATTAGTTTATGTGATCTAGTCCCATCTTGGCTAATAATAAACGACAGCCCGCGAAGAGATTGCCAGCTCCACAATGGAATTCAGTTAGTTCAACATGGTGGTGAATACTGGGAGACAATTTCCACATTTCTCTTAGATATATTTCTCTCTTTTTCTCTTCTTCTAAGAGCATCTCCACCACGTAGTGTGAGTTCGGGTGTGGGCTCTGACAGGAGGCCCACAAAAAACCCAACCCAAACTAAGCATCTCCCAGCAGCAAATCAGAATATCTGACGTGGTTTTATTTATTTATTTTATATGAAATCGATTCACCGCGCAGTGTTCTGTTTACAGCGCGGTAAAATGATTACCGCCGTAAGTTCTGTTAACAAATAACTTGTTCCATCTCGACTCACTCCACACTATTTCTTCATCTCTTTCCATTCGAACCCAAAATTTGAAAAAAAATTCAATTCCTTTCAAAATCAAATGGAGATGCCATAGAAAGACGCACACCCTAGTACATTCCCTGGGTTTAGAGGAACAAGAAATCCAGAGCAAGCTGCAACTCGGTCGAGGTCCGGAAGGAAGAAAAAAAAGAGTTGGATTTGAAGAGGTACAACAAAATGAAGGCCTACCACACCCACCCCAAGAAAATGTTCAACCAGGTTTATTACCGCGCTCCGAGACGGCCAAACTCATATATATCACACTGGCAAGGATCTTATGGTAAGTTTTCGTACATTGTGACTTTGTTATTTCCGTTAATCAAGTGTTTGACAAAATTCTCCAATGAACAGAATCGAGATTCGATGCGTCCGCACGTCACATTCACTACGGTGATAAAAGTTTGGAAGGAGATTTCCACAATTCAAACAATAAGGGATCCCGTGGTGAAAATATTCGGGAGGTTTATGGATATACGCTTGGGCAATTCCGATAATTGGCTAATTCAGGAGCTAACAGAGCGTTGATATCCGACAAGTCACACTTTTCTATTCCCGTGTGTGGAGATAGTGATCACTCCAATGGATTTCTATATGTTGATATTATTATCAATCGCCAAATATCCTACATAGGTGCCGTATGACGACGGATGAAGTATTTTTTCAGAAGCGAGGCAATTGCTCCCTCGCATCGAATCTAGCAATACAAAGAGTAGGAACACTAGCATTTCACATTTGAGAACATACTTGACCATCACAGATGATCGGGAGGATGATATAACGATTGTTCATTTTTTTATCCTTTTCATGATGGGACATTTTTAGTTCTAAACGGCCAACGACACCGTCCCGCTTGGATATCTCGCGGCCGTGGCTGATTTGGACGAAAATCCTAAATATTACTGGGGTTCTGCTATTCTTGCTTCTCTATACCATAGTTTGGATACCGTAGTCACGACCGGGGGTGCCATCACTGGATTTTTACAACTTCTTGAGGTATACCAACACTTTTTTCTTACAAGCTACAAATCAAATATCTTCTAATAAACTTATTAAATAGAATTTTAAAATGTTTTTTATGTTGTTCTAAAATACAGTATTGGTTCTACGAGTATTGTGGGGTTGGTCACCCTATTGTGAAGGAAGCGCTGAAGATCACGTCGTATCTGTACCTCAAAGTATGGAAGAAAAGGAACTAGAAGAAAATAAATGACCAGACAGTGAATTTGTTTACTATAGCCAGGTACCTCATTGACCACCAAACTATTGAGTCGATCAACTGGAAACTTTGGGGTACATCTCCGGCGTTAGATTTAGATGACGAACATACCACGCCGCTCCTGTCCCGTAAGAGGATACCACTTCAAGTCCCAAATGGAAACTGTGAGTATTACTTGGGCGATAGATATTGGAGGCAGTTTACTGACACTGCGAGTATTCATTTGGATCCTCCGCTTAACATGTTGCCACATCTTAGTCCAGCTGATTTACTGGCGATTATACATGCTGACTTCATTGACTATGCCTAGTTTGTGATAGGGGAGAAGTGAAAGACTTTTGCCTTTACTGGGCTAGCCAAACTTATAAGGTAGGCCACCTGTTGATAGATTCGTAGAGGATGGGGAATATAAATATGTTCAGACTCAGTACACTCAGGACTGGTATTATACCCGTGGTGGTTATTTCAGCAAAGGTTCATAGCTTATCCCAGGACTTCATTCTGCCAGACTTAGAGATGGGGCCAAACCCGTGGTGGTACATGGAGTAGACAGGGAGGCTTGAGATGATCCCCATCCACTCGCTTGAGGAAGTCGTCACCCATATCTGCCTCCTACGGTGCAAAGGAGCTGCTGCACCTGACTCATTTTATGTGGTGAGTCGCCCTTGCAGAGTCTGCATAGGACGCTGAGATGATCCAGTACTTAACTGATGAGGTTGCTACTTTGACGACTCACAGACAATATAAACGACTAACTATATCAGCATGTAAGTAATTTATTTATGTATTTATTTATTTCTTAAGGTATTTATTTTATCAAAATCTAAATAAAATTTTCTTTATCCTATTCAGAACCTACATCTGAGCAAGGGGTGTGAGGTTCAAATGGTGCCGCTACCACCAGGAAGTAGTACGAGAACGAGGCAGGGGACCCGTGAACATGGTCCACAAACCAGGAGAGCTGATAATAGCCACAAGGGGACGGGTACTGGAGATGATATTGGCCCGTCTTAGTATATATAGGTTTGAGATCAGATTTCTTTTTGTAGACGTAAATTTTTATTGTAAACATCAGTGTTGAACAATTTCTATTGTAGAATTTTGTTTTTCTATATAAGTACTTGTACGACCTGATATCCCATTTCTTTATTTAAATCAATATTAATCAATTTATTTTGAGTCTTGAATTTAAATATAAATTCAATTATAATTCTTAAAATAATAGTTCTACTCACGAAATGAAACTCAAAATTGATACAATTAAACTTAATTCATCGTTCACGATTGATATAGGGATTAAACTCGGATCATTCAGTAAGGGGGAACGGATCCTGTCCATAGTTGGAAAGTTCGTAGTTTGGAGGAAACTCATGAGGTGAGACGTAGTTCTGGTAAAAAATATTATATGGAGTCTCGAACGGGAACAGTTGGTTATATTTCTCATACCATTCGTCTCTAGCTTCACAAAAAATATATGCTAGTGGAACACCTCTGACCCGTCTATCAATACTCTTCCCTATCTCATAAAACTCATCACATTTAACCTTAAGAACATTCTACCTGTTGTATAAATCTTCAGGAAGGTATTGAAGTTCCATGTGCTCTCTGAATTGGAGATGAACTCCATTCCATAACTGATTAAAGTTGAGTTACCAAAGAGGTAGATTATCAACAAAATACTGTCAGGATGCGGCCAGGGAAAATTCTTCATTCCAGCCAAATACAACCGAAGAATCCTATCTTAGAGCTGAAAAACTTGGTATTATTAAGTTCAAGTAGAGGACCTGTTGTTAGACCATCTCAAGCCAACATATATATAAAGCAAAAAGTAGCTGTTGAGATGCCAAAACTAGCCGTTGGGATGCCAAAAATAGCCGTTGGGAAATTCTTTTTACCGAGCGGTAATCAAAGCACCGCACGGTAACAAGAATACTGCCACCTCTACTGATTTCCCCAACCACTACTTCTTCTTCCCCTTATCCATTCATAGCTTCTCTCATCTCTATGCTTGTTCCCACTTCACCTTTATCACCATTCTCTCAACTTCACAGCCTCAAATGTCTTTCTCATCATCCTTTTCATCCATTGATGATCCTCGACATGTATCATCCTCCTCTGAGGATCTTCTATTTGATTGCACGATAGCAATAACCGTTGTGCACTAAAATGTAATGAACCTAGTAGTACATCATGTAACTTTGAGTCACCACGGGAGCGTTATTGGCCGTAAGGATAAGAGAAAGAAGTGAGATCATGAATTGGGGTATTACAACATTATGCAGGACTACTTCAACTCGGGGTACACATATAAGCTGGACGAATTTTGGCGATATTTTTGTACGTGTAGATAAATGTTTATGTGTATATTTGATGCAGTAGTTGCACATGATCATTACTTTATCCAAAAACCCAACAACGCAAAAACTATGGGGTTATCACCGTACCAAAAGGTAATCGCTGCACGTTTCCAAAGCTACTGTGTCGCGGCTAATCTTTTTGACTAGTATATCCGAATAGGAGAAAGCATAACCTTGTTAAGTATGGAAAGGTTTGTGTTGCAGTTATACAAATTTTTTGCGAGGAATATCTTCGAGCACCAAACGCGGCCGACATTGAAAGGTTAAAAGTGATATGAGAGTCACGAGGATTTCTCAGCATGTCATGAAGCCTTGATTGTATGCATTGGATATGGAAAAATTATACCATAGCTTGGCACAGTTAATTTACTGGTCATTACCCCAATGCGACATTGATTCTCTAAGCGGTAGCTTTACACGACCTTTGGTTTTGGCATGTTGTTTTTGGGTTACCAGGTTCTAATAATGATATCAATATCTTGTAACAATCACATCTTTTTACCGACCTGGTCGATGGTATCGCTCCGCCTTACAATTATTTAATTGCTGAAAAGCTTATGATATGGGTTATTACCTAGCTGATGGCATATACCCTAAATGGGGAACACTTGTCCAAACCATATCCAATCCGGTTACAGTGAAACAAAAATTCTTTGCTCAACAGCAAGAAAGTTGTCGCAAAGACGTAGAACGGGCGTTTGGGATATTACAATCACGGCTCAATATTATAAAAAATCCAATTAAATTATGGAAACCCGAGGTTTTGAACAATATCATGAAGGTGTGTGTGATAATGTATAATATGATCGTTGAAGAAGAACGAGGTTCATTTCCATCATACTTAGGCTACGATTCGGACGATCCAGCCAACGTCGAAGGCCAACAGTTCAATATTGTACACGAACGCAGAACAATAGAAGTTTTTATAAGGAAAATGAACCGTATTCGAAGTCGAGAACTGTACTTTGATCTAAAGGATGATCTAATCGAGCATTTGTGGGTCGTGAAGGGAAATCATCATTCCTAGTATTACAATCAAGTATTATTTAATTGTTCTTAATGTAATTTAATGCTTCTTATCATACAAACTTATTTAACAAGTTTTTATTATTGTATTAATCTTATGTTTGTTTTAACGTAATATTCTCATAAATATACATTTTGAAAAAAAGATTACATTCTTCTTGAGTAAAGTACATTATTCAAAAGATTATATTATTGGAAGTTAAATTACATTCTTAAAAAAAAAACTTTTCTCTTCAGCAAAGTTAAATTATATTTAATCACCTAAACCGGTACCTGGTTTGCCCCTCTTGGCCAGATGTTTCATGACCTTAACTTGTGTTTGCAGATAGTATTGTAATTGATGTCCAAAAAGATTACTCAGGTCTTTATCCATGATTTTGCGATCTTCCTTTGTTTGTTCCAAATCCATTTTCGCTTACCATTGTTGATTTGCTTCTGCTCTTCTTCTTTCATTTTCTTCTTTCGCTTGTATCTTCTCTAACCTCATCTCCGTAAGTATTGTTTGGATACCACTACCAGATGTAATAGCCTCATCCAAGGCCTTTTATATTGCAAGGTCTTTTTTAAAGAGTTATTGCCCGATAGGCCTTCTTCCACACTTAAATAACTAACCATCTAATTCAACATTTTGGCCCATAGATTGAGGTATAGGTGGGTCATCGGGGTCCTTCGATAGATTGGTTGATCCAACCGAATTTCCCGAAGAAGAATTGTGCGATGTTCTCCTAGCTACATTTCTTGATACATTCCCCGCATGGTTCAACCTATCATTCTTTAGGTTGGCCTATCGCGGTTATCGCACCAAAATCTTATACGCTTCACAATGTTTGAAGTCATTGCCGCTATTCATACCTTGATAGATCTTGTGTGCATTATTTTCCTTTAATTCAAAAAATTACCAAATACAAATAAATAACGTGTATATCGAAGAAAAATAAACGAAATTGAGTTGTTTAAAATTATAACGTACCCGATCTTCATCGATTTTCCCGTTGTCGTGCCGAAATTGTACTTGAGCAACTTTCCCCTTGTACACCATACATTATGTATTAAGGGGATACCATTAAGCTTTGGTCGACCCACATGATCATCGTATGAAGCACTCGGGGTCTCTGTTAAAGGCAATATTGACCTTTTGATTGAAAGTAAAACCCTTTGTGCGGCCCACAGTCTGGACGGAAGCCGTTACCCATACCCTTGCAAGATACGTGAAGTCTGCATTCGTCCAATGAAGTCTAGCATCATCCGTCTCGTTCACAAACTCAACATCTTCCAGCACTTACACATTTTGTCTTTGTTCTATTGGTGTTTTTTTTTTTCCTTTCCATTTTTTTTATTGGGATCCGTCGCTTTAACAGGTATTGACGCATTTGTGTCACTTTGATTGTGCTGAGTAGATTAACCATGGAATAGGTAGTTGTAAAATTAATTTTGAGGTTGAAAACCTTATGGTTGAGTGACCGAATAAGGCTGATAGTATGGGCTAAATGCCTGACGTTGCGATTGAGAGAGTATAAATAAATTTTGATACTGTACTTCGTAGGTATCCCCTACTGACGTGGTAAATGGAGGTGAGGTCTGTGATTAGAATTGAGATTAGTTATGGTAGAGGTATGGAGTGAATTGTGATGATAGGTGTTGAGAGAATGGTGTTGAAGGTGGGTTATGGGAGGATCGGGTCGATGGTGTGGAGTTATTACTTCTGGTGCCAAAGTTCGCCATTTAGGAACTGCGTAGAGGTTCTCTTCTATGCTTTGCAACTGGGTTAGGGAGAGATGAAGTAACCAAGGAGAGCTCAGCCAAGCAAAATGGAAAAATGGTATTTTAAATACCATGCAGTGTTCTTTTTACCGCCTAGAAAAATCAGGAGGTAAAAAGAACACCGCTAAACTCATTTCATTTTAGTTTGAGGAGCTCAAACCCAGTTTGTTTCTGACAGGTACACGTAGACAAACCCACACTCATTTTTTAGCTGCTAGGAGGGCCAAAGTTTGGGTTTGAGTTGACAAACTCAACCCAAAACTAAAATCTGCTGGAGATGCTTTAACCAGAAGGAATTAGGTCATGGTTTTGACAACATTTTTTATTGTGTTTAGCAGCATGAAATCATACTTCAAGGGAAAAAAAGGCATGTTTCAAAAAAAATGAAAATAACTAATTAGCAAATCCTTAGTACATGAGGCCTTACAAGGTTTTTCGCTATTATATGGCCCCACTCTACAACCTTTCCCTACTCTTGTTAGGTTTGAGCAAAATTTCCCCATACTAACAAGTAGGGGTGAGCACGGGTCGATTTTGGGCCTAAACTGAGCCCGAACCGACCTTAATTAGTTTTTAACATCTAAACCAGAAACGAACCAATTAGGCCTGAAACCCGACCTGAACCGAACCGAACCAAAAATCAAAGGTCAAAGACAAAACCGAACCAATTTTGGATCGGGTCGGGTCAGATTTGTATCTACAATTTCATAAAAACTTTAAAGCCCTTACCTCAAAACATTAAAGCCCTTATATTAAATATTAAAGCCCATTAATTACAAACATCAAACATTAAATCCATTTCATCTATAAAGCCATTAAGTTCAAACATCAAACATCAAAGTTTACATAACAAATGAATTATTCCAATGTGAATTCTCTAGTCTCAAGTCTAAACTATTATAGAAAATACATAAAAATAAAGCTCTAGAGGCCCTCTTCAGCTCCCAAAACAATATTCCAACATGAATTTTGAACTATTACAGAATACACAAAACAAAGGTCCACAACTCTCCTCAACTCCCAAAACAATATTTTAAAATGAATTCTGACTAAACACACAAAACACATAACACTATTAAAGCAGGTAGCAAGATTATGAAAACTTACATTAAAGAAGGAACTGTTAAGAAAACATGATATAAAAATAAATGCTTTATGAGAACAGTTAGACAATACTATAAATTTGTAGACAAAAATCTAGCAAATGGAAAATTGGTAGACAGAAAAGTAGGTTAGTAAGAGGGTGTCCCTTATTTAATTGTGAGCTCTATCTTTGCTATGAAAGTATGAAACGACCACTAAGATTCTAGTGTCGTGAATGAAATGAATAATGTTTCTCAATAAAACTAATTCAATTTCTACAATTTCTTAATGAAATGGATAGTGTGTAATAAAATGGATATTACTTCCTTTATACTTGCAATCTCTCTTTTCTCATATGAATATTGATCTTTTTACTATAAAGTTTGATGCTATAATGTTGAGAATTCATGTAATCTCTATTAGGACAAGTATGACATAAATTGAGTTGGGAACTGTTGATAGTTTATTGCCTTATGTCACATTAATCTATAAAATAGGATCCAAAACTAATGGGACAAGTATAAAAGGAATATTTCCTTATGCCATTAATCTCTTCCTTCTCAACCATGTTGCTGCATTGATCACAGGTCCCTAGTAAGACCATAACCCACCGATAAAGGAACTGTAGGGGTCCATTATTCTAACCTCAGGATACAATGCATTACATGCTAGAAATAAACTAATTTTTCATAATGTGCAGGTGAATGTTGTTATGATCAAAAGGAAGATACTAGTTGATTTACATAATGGAGCTACCTTAGCTAAACCATACATGCATAACACTCCCATGAACCTGCTTATCCCCCTTCTATCCAATCTTGTATGATGAAATAAGAAATGGGTGTGATGGCTCATCTCTTGGCTACTAGAATTGGGGGTTATGGGGGAGTGTTTAGGGGTCCAGGCAGCTCTCTGTAATAGCAGTTCTTGCTATTACAATCAGCAAACTATGCAGAATGCTTTGCTTTACTGAAGCCTTATGCAAGGCTAAGAACCTGGGGTTCACAAGGGCATGGATTACAACTGATTCTATTCCTGCAAATTAAGCTTTCAACTAAAACACAATACTATGGCAGCTGATGACTAAATGGAGATGAATACATAAATATTTTCAAAGGATCATAAATATGGCTCAATGCCCATATTCCGCAAGATGGTTTTCTATAAATGTTTAGACATTTGCAACTACTCTATGTAGATACTACTGGCTGCTAGCCATTGCCAAACAGCCTAAAAACAATAGCATTTTTATTGTAAAAGCTTAAAATTTCAAGAATTCAAAAACTCACCTTTATGAATCAATATCTGAATAGTAAAACTGGAAGAAAAAAGAAAACACACCTAAAAAAAAATGAATTCAATTCAATTCAAAACACATGTTTATGTTAAAAACGGTGAAGCAAAGAATAGATAGTTGCAAAGTAAGAAGAACCATATTCTTTAAATAAGTCTAAAGAAATACGAGTCTAATAAAACTAATATGTGGAGAACAATGTCAAAGTTCATAAATAGACTCCTCAATATCAAATTCATGAATATATAGAAAGAACACAAAGGATTGCAGCAAGCCACGTAATGCTATAAATTGCAATAGCATGACATTAATCAATGGACCAATACTTCCTAAAAGAAGAAATAGAGAACTTGCAGGGAATATATATTGAGTTGAAAAGAATCCTTTTGGAGTTGCCATCAGTTGAACCTATACTTTGTTATCATCCATTTTTTCAAGTATGTGAAACAAGATAAGATTTTTGGTATACTGAGGTTTTGGGCCATATGCAACAATAGTTTATGGGAATGCGGAAGTTATCTTAAGAACATACATGTATTCAATCTACCGATCTACCCTTATACCTCAGATAAAGTCAGAAAATGATGGGACCGGGAAACAATATAAAGACATAAGCAGAAAAATGAAGCTAGAAAATGAAACTGATGCAAAAAAAAGTTGTGGATATACTAGAAGCGGCATGCTACTCAATTACATGTCCAAAGTGTCTTGGGGAGATTGAGAAAATCTTATGGGCAGGGCAAACTACAGTATGTTTTGGCGAACCAATATGTTTATAAATTGGGGAACCAATATTCAATATTCAAGACTATATTCAAGACAGTATGATATTCAAGCAATATTCAAGACAATATTCAAGCAATATTCTGAACTAGGAAAACCTTTAAACCAAGACTCCATTAACTTGTCTAGAACTTAAATAACCTAAAATAACCTAAATTTTGTAACATAAAAGAGTTGAAACCATACCTAGATCTTCTATAATTGACATCTAAGTATCATCACAACTACCCCACTACAAAGGAACATCAAAACTACAACTGCCCAAACAAAAACCAATGATAAAAACACATTAAAATGTCAAAACTATTATCCAAATCATCCAGGATAAATAAAGCAACAAGTACACTTGGAAACCATACCAAGAAAATATAATTTTTTAATCCTCCAAAAGATAAGGATGTGAAGATGATCCTCCGAGCAACTCTAAAAAGTATTATAAAAGAAAGACGTATAATAGTTAGTAAAAAACTAAAACAACATAAAAATAAACAAAGTAAATTAATATTTCATTACCTTTATCAAGTATTTATAATTTTTCAACATCGGTCAATGACTCACGATTATCAATTGGGACCATAGTTGCTCGAAGCCAATCTTGAGCACAATTAAGAGCTTCCACCGTGGTAGGAGCCAATGAACTACAAAAAGAGTCAATTATTCGACCTCATGCTAAAAACAGACTTTGATGCAACTGAAGAGACGAGAATAGCCAATATATCTCTTGCAATAAGGGAAAGGATCTGGTACGTTGATAAGTTCATCTTCCACCAATCTAATATATCAAATTACTCTGCCCTTATTGGTTGGCACGTCTCTCCTAACTACCTTTCAACCTCCAAATTGTTCTTTAAACTACTTTATTCCTCCAAGTGTCTTTCATATTCCAAAGTTATATCCTTTTCGTCATCATCATAATGAACGTCCCTTCTTTGCCCTTGTGATGATTGAGTCCCACTTTGTTTCATTAGATGTCAATCGTGTAACCGAATCAATGCATCTTTTACCTTTAACATCATATCATCCACCTTCAATGAATTAAAACCTAATATTGAACCCAAACAAAATTTCATGTACTTCATTTTGTATCACGGATCGAAAATAACTGCAGCATACAATAACAAATTATTTTTTCCCATATCCCAATACTTATCAAACTTCTCTTGCATGTGTCTTGCCAACAATGATAAGTTAACATCTAGACTTTTTTTATAGGAAATCAATTTGGATTGTATAGTAACAAGTTCTTGGAAAAATGCATTTGAGGTAACATATAATGATTCAGAAAACTTTAATGTTGCATGATAAGAAAATTTAAGAGTCCTCACAAGTATTCTTGCATCTTCCCAATCTACACAAGATGGAGGCCCGAAAATATTATTTCCCCTTTCTCCTTCTCTAAAATAAGCATGGTACGCCGACTCTCTTTCAGTTAATCTTTGAAATACCATTTCAAACTTTTTAGCTCCCTTATCATGTATGTTGTGTTCCATCGAGTTGAAACAACTAAACACACCAAACTTTTCTCCTCCAATTTAGCCTCCTTCGCACTTGTCTTAAAACGCCATAGTTTATGAGGAGATGACCTTACAAATCTCACAACATTTCTTTTTGAAGTAATTACTTCACATGATTCTTTTAAACCATAAGAAATAATCAAATTAAGTATATGCTCCGAACATCTCATATGCAAAAACTCGTGATTCAAAATGCTATTATTCTAACTTTTAGTGTTTCGCCTTAAGTAATCAGCTGCGGTACTATTAGAACTTGCATTATTGCGTAACACAAAAAATACTATCTATCCCCCAATTAATCATGCATTTCTCAGCTACAATCCCAATGGTCTCTCCCTTATGATTAGCAACTTGACAAAAGTTTAGAATTTTTTTTTCCATTTTCCATTCGTTACCAATACAATGAGCGGTGAGACACAAATAACACAAGTTTTGATTAGATGTCCATGTGTCCACTGTAAGGCTGATTTTTTTACCTTTAATAAGTGCTTTTAAACATTCTTTCTCACTCTTGTACAACTTTAGACAATCTCTAGCTATGGTAAAGCGAGATGGAGCGATAAACTTTGGAATAAAAATATTACAAAATGTTTAAAACCTAGGCCTTCCACAAACCTAAAAGGTAATTCATCCATTATAACCATTTTAGCCAATACTAATTGACAAGCCTCTACACTCTAAATAGTTCCCACAACCTCATGTCCATCTCCTTTCTTCATAAAAGCAAAGGTTTGTTGACTACTAGTTTGAGCATATTTTCCAAATGGATACTTTCTACACACATTTGCTATATGGTTTTTTATAGTACTTGTCCCATTAATTTTAAGATCATAATTTATGCTTGTACTACAATAATAACATAAGGCATGAGGAGGATCACTACCTTCTACTATAGTAAAATAATCCCAAGCTAAAGATTTTTTACGTTTGTTACCTCACTTTTTGTTTTTTGAAAGCGGCGTTAGAACAATTAGAGTAGAATTTTTGGCATTCGGTACAACTTGAGTTGTTTCTCCACTTGTTTGCTATTGGTCAATTTACATCTACAATATAATTCCAAATGCAAACAATAATGGACTTTAGTCCATTAATCAATTATAGAGAATACTTAAAACAAACAACAATTAACAATAGTAAAAACAATTGCACAAAAAAACTTAACAAGTAATGGCAGGGGAGAGAAAGCTTGGTGAGATTTGGGGAGGCAGAGGAATCCCCTAGTAAAATTATCAATTCCACCATCAGATGCAACAAGTTTTGATGACTGAAATTATCAATTCCACCATCATAAACAATAGGTTCTAATGACTGAAACTATCAATTCCACCATTATAAATCCAAAACTATAATTCCTAATCACTCTCTTTAAAGAAGATTTCACTTAGAGTGGACTTAATAAGATTTTCATACGAATCTTACTAATGACTGAAACTGGAGAGTTGCTTAAAAGATGGTTTGATCTTGAGATCGATCGATGATTAAAGTGCAATAGAACTCAGCCAACTGCTAAAATAGATCCCATCGTGATCTGTGAAAAAACCCAAATAAATTTCATTAAAATGCATTTTTATCTCAGTATGAAATTCAAGAATACCATGTTTGAATAATTAGTGTTCTTTTTCTTCCAATGGGAGTTGTCCCTAGATACTAAAAACTACTTGGGGTTCATATTATCATTCTTAATTTGCTTAATTGTATGAAGAAATCAATGGGAATTAAGCTAAGGACCTACTTGAGAATACTTTAATAATAGTGAGAGAGAGATATTTACCTGTTGAGAGCAGAGTTACTATATGGGAATTTGCTTATTTGTGTGAAGAAATTCAAGGATAGGACTCTTGATTAAAGTGCAATCGAACTCAGCCAACTGCTAAAACAGGTCCAAAAATGCAGATGGGTGATGGCTCAATGAAGATTAAAGTTGGTTGATGGCTCAATGCAGATGGGTGACGGTTTGCTGGATGATTAAAGTTGGTTGATTGATCGATAAAGTAATTTACTAAACCTAAGGGTGATGGTTTGATCGATGATTGAAGATGGGTGATCAATGATGGCTCAATGAAGATTACAAAAACCTAATGGTGTTAGTTTGAGAGAGAGAGAGGACGGCAAAGTAGAGAGTCTAAGACTGAGGGGGATTGGGTATTCTAAACCTAAGGGTAGTTAAGTAATTTACTAATTATTGGTTCAGGTTTGGTTTTTTAAGGGTTACAAAAACAAGAAACCAAAAACCGAACCGACCTAATTTGGTTTAAACATTTTAAAACCGAGTGAACCAAACCACTTCATAAAACTGACCAAATCAGTTCGGTTAAGGTCGGTTCGGTTCGGTTTGGTTAGTTTATGCTCACCCCTACTAACAAAAAGTAAAGAACCAAGTACATTGGACGATTAAATATGTCTTTTTACTGTATAAATAGAGCGGCACATTAACGGATGTCTCAACTGGATTGCTTGAAGCTCTACTCAAAATTCAAATTAAAAGATAAAAATTTTGGGGGTTTTGCCAAATTTTGTTATCTGGTATTGCACGAAAAAGTTCTCATCGAAATACAGATGCTAAAGAACTACAAAAATTGTACTTGGGTCAGTGAACGCTCTAATTACTTTAATTATTAATGTTTGCCAATTTATAGTCTACGTAAAAGAATCACCATTAAAGGCATTCTTGATTGATGAAAATTTAATACTTAAGTGCCACTCAACAAATAGGTTTACCGTAGTATGTACGAACCTTGAGTAACAATAGGTACACCCATGTGAAAATATGAAGCAGAACGCATGGAAGGAAGGATAGTTTGGCATAAGCTGCAGCCACAGGTGTATGTTATTCCAACTACTATTGAATAATGTCGGTGCGCAAGTTTATATTTATAATCTTCTTTCCACTCAAGCCGGTTCTCTTTTTTTAGTGATTAGAAGCTCTTTCATCATGGGATAACAAACTAGGTTTACTTTTTATGAGTCTACTGACTCAACCGTAGTTTAGGCTTACATTTTGTAGCTCTAATATGGTTTATATAGTTATATGATTTCAAAGTTAATTTCATACACATTAATTTTCTAAAGTTCAATTCCTATATGAGCAGCGGAATAGTAGTGCAAATTCAACTTGCACGGTACAGTACAAAACGTATTTGCTCACGCTAAAAATAGGAGGAGATATTAGAGGAGGAGACCACAGAATAAGCTAGTGTTCCTCCTAATTTTAAGCTCCAGTAAAATCTGCTCATCCACAACTCCTCTTAATATTATTGTACAAGTTGTTGCCTCTAATCACCCTCCCCTCACAACATTACTAGCTCCCCTCCCTTGACTCCTCTCGAATCAGCAATGCAAGATAAAGACAATGGTAGTTATCACTTCCACCTCACGAATCATGATCAACATCTCAATAAATGAGCATTGTCTATTCCTAATTGAAGGGTTCTCCACTTTTGTTATGTTATATATATAACTTTTGTGCCCATTTTCTTGTACCAAATTTAATGATGTTATTTTTTGTTGCATGAGCACCTTAGTTTATTTCTTCAAAAAAAAAATTAGTATAAAATTACTCCCAATGAACCTCTAAATATAAAGTAGTCCCACTCTTAAAGTAACACATCATAAGTTCCTATAAACAAAACAAAAGATAATTAAAAAAAATGCTCGTTCAATAAATAGTAAAAGTATCATATTACAACGGTTTCTCTACGATATACAAAAGAAAATAAAGAACATAACAAAAATAAATGAAAGGAATGAAAACATAACGGCACTAAAAGTATTTTTACATGACGAGTTACAAGTCCCTAGTCCAAAGCATAATATCTCTCCTATATAAAAGAAAAATCAAATATAAAGTTCCATAGTTGTCAGTGGTACCTTATTAATGTATTAAAGAATAATAGTTCATAAAGCATGTAAAAAGTTTGCAAAATTAACTATTTAAGAGGCAAACTAAAACTAAATCCCAAATTAATTGAGAAAAAGAGAAAATAAACAGTACATGGGAAGTAAGACTAATAGGTTCTAGATCTAAGAAAGCAACCTATGCAAGTACAATAAGATAACAATAAAATTTGGCTTAAAAACTACACAAAGCAAAATCTTTTCTTCGGAAGCATTATGTCCACTTTCCATCTACCCTAATCAATAGAGCATCATCATCCAAGTAGAAGAAATATGTAGAAGTTTAAAAAAACTCATCCCTAGCCTTAATCCACTTCACTAGTATCAAAACCTTAAAGCAAAAGCTTCAAACATAATAAACCTACTCCATCACTAACCCTTACCCTAACTGATTTTTGAAGACATATCTAGATGTGTTTAAACCATTAATATCAATTATATACTGTAAAAATCTGCCCTCGTGATTCCAAAGTCACATACCAACAAATTCCAAGTTCTAAAATTTGAGGAAAGCCAACACCAATGTAATTCTAAACCTTAACCCATTCTCCTTTGTATCAATCAGAATCATACATATCAATATTTTTATAAACCGGCCAACCCGTCCATGCACAAGCCAAAGCCCAAACCCCAATTAGCATAGTATACCAATCTATTTTTGCACAATCAATTTCAAAATCAGCCTCCTGCCATAATTTTTAGACCCATCACATGATTTTGGCACATTGAAAGTAAAAATATATATATAATCATGGAATATATATGATAGGAACTTCAAAGCCAACACCAACCTGTAATGTACACTACACCAATTTACGTAATTTTCCATAGTGCTGCGTATATGATAATACGGTCGTCCCCCACCAAAGCATCATTTGGCACAATTGATGGCATTCTTTAAAAAGGCTAATATAATAGTATAAAAGACACAAAAAAATATTGCATGGGTTAGTTAAAGATCCATGAAGTAGATTTTATGAATATATTAGGTGAAGTTTAGAATCTTAAATAAATCGAGCAAATAGAAACCTGAAATATTGCTCATCGAGTTGTGTGCAAACACATTTTTAGTTTACAAGAAAAAGATAACAAAAATACATTAAGAGTTACATGGTTAATTGGTTTGGCTGGTGACTCTAATATATATTACCTATGCGAGCAATACATTTTCGTTTCATACATTTCAAGGATATAAAAAGTTCAATCCATATCCACATAACCGACATTTGCATCCGTCTTACCCTACTAGATGAATGAATTTGTTGTAATACAAATTAATAATGCTCATTTAGAAGTTCATCTTATAAACATGTTATATGAGTTTCTCTGATAAGAAGCCATAAACAATTGAGATGGGACTAACTAAAGAGTTCCCAAACTTATAAACAAGCAAAACCCTGTGACAATACCTTAATTTACAGCAAAAACTGGATACTAAACCTTAATTTACAACCTGGATGACTTCCAAGATCAAGAAATCAAGATTCTTAAACCCAAGCAAACAAGTTTTCAATCCAAAACATTGAGTGACTAAAATCGATACAAATTCTCCTACCTATGAAATGAAAACTCTGATGAACTTAGTACCAAATCACAACATAAATAAATAAATAAAGCAAAACTCAAAAATCACATGGTCACCAACAATTAATAAAGACGGAGAGATAGATTTTTTGGTAATAAATTATTGGAGTTCCTCTTCCTTTCTATGAATGCCCATTTGATAAAAACAATAAACAAATAACTAATAAACCTAATTAAGAGGTTAGAAAATTAAACTTGGAGAACTCTAAGATCTAATCTCCAACCCCCCTGGAACTTCAATACTATAAAATAAAAATAATAAAAAAACATTAAATAAAATTAGAAAATAAAAAAATTCGATAATAAGAAATTAGGAATTTCAAAATTGAGATCGATTACTGATTCTAACATTTAAATAATAAGGATTTTGAGGATACATTTGACCGATTTCATCTAATGGTCTTTGTAATGGCCAAATTCCGTAACCTCGATGTGATTAGGAATTAGCTATCATACCAATGAACCTGTAACAATACTCTACCAGAAAGTAAGAAATGGAAATAGGTGTTTTTAGCGTGGAAAACCTCTGAACAGGTAAAAAATTATGACCTCGTATGGAGGATTTTTGTAAAAGTATATTTATTGCTTGGAGTGGATTTTTATATTACAAGTGATCTCCAAAATATAGAAATGTTTTTGATCTTGTAAATAAGAAGTTTGAGTAATTTTTTTGGTCTTTGTCTCTTATGGAACTTTTCCTTTATATAGGCTTCTCCACAACTCTTCATCGTGCAAGAACACGTTTTCTGAATAATATGGTTAGTGACGGTTGATTGAATAACTAACGAGTTCCTGAGAGACAGGTGTCTTTGGCTGAATAATATTTTCTAGGTTTAGCTCGACCCACGTTCTTGAGTAGTTCGTGGAGCTGGTTGGAATGTTGACTGAAACGTTAAGTGTTTAAAAATGTGTGAGCCTGAGATGGAGGTAAATCGAGCTGCGTGAGTTCGATTATGAGTGAGATCGAGGGATAAGTCCCTACAATCGTCCCCTCGTAACCGAAGTCACGTGTGGCTTTGGTTGGAAAAAAATGTGTGAAAAGTTTGAAATTCAAAATGGACTAATGATGGCGTTTAACTGGGTGGCAGTTACGTAATATTGGGAAGTGATGGGTATTAAATGATGATGCGTATGTATGTGATGGTTGTGTTTGAATAGTCGCGTTCGCAATGAATGATGACGCTTGGGAAAATGTACCAGCACAATAAATTTAGGGTTATATAAAGAGTACTTGTAGCAAATCTTTGGAACAATTCCTGTATGCGTGACTTTTTCTGAGATGGTGAAAACTCGGAGTATGGTTCTTAAAAAGAGGATTGCGTCTGAAACGCAGAGGTTGAAGTTAAAATACTTTGGTGATCATTCCTTGGAAATGGCGATACCTACACCTATTCCTTCGACATACCAAGGCTTGATAGGAGAGGAAGCGGTTGAAGCTGAGGAAGAATTCTACTATAAATGGAGATTTCATGTCTTCGTCTTGATAGGTGAGGAACGTTGAGCCTGTCTCTGCACTCTTGCGGAGGAGAGGGTTAGGGCTTCAAATACAGGGGTAGGTGTATCTGCGGGGCAGATATGCCAATTTCTTGTGTCGCCATGGATTCTAAGGTTATGCCCTCTTCATCTCTACCAACTCTTCGATGGTGGTGGTTATAGAAGAGGCGGTGATTGCAGTGGAGGAGGATGATGAGAAGTGAGAGTCTGCTGACGCATTTCCATCATATTTTTGAGCTCAGAAGTCCTTCATCTTGTTTTATGGGGGCCAACACTGAGTCTACTGCTTGCATAGTTTCCGTTTGAAGCTCGGCTGGACTTTGACCAAACTCATGTGAGGGAAACTTTTTGTTGTATCCATTGTCTTCTTTGCATCAGGGTAAAAAATCACTGAATTAGAAGAACTAGAAGACACGATACACCTGTAACTTTTAACAAACAGGGAAAACTTGTTATCTGTAAAGTACCTAGAGTTTGGTGCTTGATGGATAACATTCTGTTGTATTCCTGTGTGAGATTTTGTTATCCGTAAATTGTATGTAATATCTTTGTCATGAATAAAATTTTATTTTTACTAAACTGTGTATAGAAATATTTCTTTGAATAGAACTGAACTGTGTTGGGCGTTGGTTGAATAATTGCTTCTAAGTGATGAAACAATGTTGTAATGTTACTCGAACTGAGATGAATATGTGCCGACAATGTCATATTGATATAAATGATTTATGTTTAACAGGTGAGGGATAGAAATTGTAGGAAATACATAATTGCAGGAACTCAAGCTGTTACAGGTCGAAAGGGGTAATACTCATGGTAGCGTAAGGTCGACTACAATGACTATTTCGTATACTGGTGATGGGATAAGTTCAAATAATTTATTCCAAAAATTTAGGGTTTTCTGCTACGAGATACACGGTAAAAAAAATCACGTATTTGAGGGGAAAATGTGTGAGAAACGTATAAATATGGGTAGAATGAAAGAAAAATGTAGGAGAGATTAGGATGGTACGGCTCAATCTCAAAGGATTCGTCTTGCCGTGGAAGGACCATTGACAATAAAGATTACTGAAGTACGTAAGAGGATCTTGAGTTTGTTTGGTTATAATGCTGAACTATTGGGGACGGAATGTGAGCTCGAAGGTTCGATGTAAGGAGTCCTCGCGAGTATGTTCTTTATTTTGATGAGGTATGCTCCCGTAAATTGGTGAGGGATTCAACAGATCAAGAGAAGTTGGTTTGTTTGATTACTGAAGTTGAGATCGAGTTCGAAGATCTAAAGACCTACGAATAATGTGATTGGATGATATTTGTTTAGATCACTAAGGCTGTGATGGATGTTGTGTAAAGTGTGTCTTATGAATAATATAATAGTTTTGAATGTAGCAGAAATAATATAAGTCAATCAGATCCTCTATAGGGGCGAATCTGTTTTAAGACTGTTTTAGCAAACATTTTGAATAATTTTAAACATTTGTACTGTTTAGAAAATGATGTCAATCATAAGTATGATAAACAAGGATAGAGAAACAAAAATATGAAAATGCAGAAGTTTCTAGTTTTGTTTTGTATGCAAAAGGAAATAGAACTCTGACATCGTACAGAGTGAGTTATCATGAGTATGGGAAGGTCAGGAAAAGATATGGAAATAGGGAGAAAAAATATGTTAAAAAATGAGGGGAGTTGTAATGATGGAAAGGTAGTTTTATCCAAAAGGTACAGGGCGTCTGACATGGAGAGTGGAAAGGACGCCACAGTTCTGGAATCGAGGACGGTTTGTGTGAGGAGCAATAAATGCCAGCCGCTGGAGAAAGAAAAGATAAATAGTACTTTTTTGTCTCCAATCAAACATTTTACAGCTTCATAAAATTTGGAGAGCACTCAGAGAGAGAAAGACGAAAGATTAGGGGATTTGATAAAGAGATATCTGAAGGTCATAACTGGTTGTACAGGGAAAAAGATTATGGATCTCGTAGGTGCCTATACAGCAGTATCCTGAGGGAAAAGGTTAAAGCAACTGCTCATACTCATTCGGATACTGAAGGTTAATAGAGATGAGCGCAAATATATGATGACGTATGTATATGTTAAAGATATATTATTATACGTAAACGATTAATCAGAGATACATGTTGAATATATATATATATATATATATATATACATAGATGGAAGAATGATAAATTCCTTAACCTGTACGTAGGTCGAGCGTGAAAGGCATCTCTGCAGGTCAAAAACGTGCCTGTTGAAATTGTTTTAAGATGGGCAGTTCATCTGTTAATGAGGTATCGACCTCTGGTTGGACGAATGAGTCTGATAATGAAGTAGAAGTAGGATTGGAACAATTTCTGGGTTTCCCTGGTTAATTGGTATCTTATCTTCCCGGTTCTGATGCCTTTAGGGAGTTTTGTAAAGCCAAGGTGGCTATAAGAGGGAAGTGGGGCAAATGTGTAAAGCCAAGGCGGCTATAGGAGGGAAGTGGTGAGGTCGCGAAAGATAAGAGAAGGAGGGTTGAACCCTCGGGGGAGTCAGGAGAGAAGGTCACCGAGGGGCGATCTGCTTCAGTAGACAACCTCAAAGAAGTTGTGGAAAGGGCCAGGTTGGCAGTTCTCCAAGGAGAGGAAGACACGTGCAAAATGGTAAGTTTATATTATTATAAAGAAATGCTTAATATACTTCGAACTAATCGCTGAGATCGATATAATTTTTGCAGGTTGCTCGCCTTGTCAAAGGGATTTGACTCAGTATAGAGGAAGAGAAAAGCGAGCTGAAGAAGGTCAATGTCGAGCTGGGAAAAGAATTAGCTCAATCCAGGGATGGCTCTTTAAAGGACGTTAAGCAGCTGAAGGCTTCTCATGCCGTAGCGATTGGTTAGTTGTAGGTGGAGGCAAAGGCCAATCTTGACGAGATGGTTAAGGAGCGTGGCAGACTAGGGCATCATTTGATGTTGAAAGGTTATTCTAAGGAGGAGGCAGATGCCATTAAGGCGAATACCTATGTTGAGGAAGAAGATGAGGAGGAATCTGAAGTGGTCGGGATCATGGAGGGTCTAGATGGTGTTAACCACCACATGGTGCTCGACAATCAAGGGGATGACGTTGAGCTTCTAGAAGGTGGTAGTGAGAAGGTAGGGTAGACATACGTGCTTGTATAAATATTTATAAGTAGTTTGAACTGTGTGTGGGGAAGAAAACTTCTTTAAATTGACTTTGTTTTATAAACCTTTTGTAGACAGTTAGAGAGATGAGTCTCATAATAAATGGTCTAGAGTTTGGACTTGTCAGGGAAAGAAAGACCTTTAAAGCCTTGTTGTCTACACAAGCAGAGCTTAAGGTTAGATCGGAATAGGTCTTTCAACTTGTATGTTATTCCAACGTTAAGTTATTAAGTAAATAGGATATAAATGCATGGCAAAAATCCAACGCTATTAATATAGAGTAGTATATCGAAAGTATGTACCTTGTACGTTGAAAGAAGGCTCATGAATCATTTATCTGAGAACGAACTCCAAACTTTTAGTCTAAAAGTATTGGAAGCAAATGTTTAGAAATCACATAGTTTCTTCAAAATGTAGTATGCATATATTCAAAGGCTTTCCTGAATCGAACTGTACTAAATTTGTTATACTTCCCAGGTCGAATTAGATTCATCTCGCTCACGTGTGGATAACGTACTCATGTGTAATCGGGAATTTGCGAAGCAGTTTGATAGGATGATGGAGGCGAACAAGAACAGAGTAGGTCAATACGTAAAAGTGCATTTTAGACTTGTGAAGTTGACCCAAGCCGTCACCGACATGACTATTCAGGTCGAAGAGAAAGATTCTGAGATAAAAAAGGGATTAAAAGAGCTATCTGAGGTAATAGAACGTACCGAGAAGCTTCAACGTCAAGTCGACGCGTTGGCTGTGAAGGGTAAGCAGGCTGACATGGCACAATACCGTATTCAGGCACTGGAACAATCAGAGGAACTATTTTGATCTGATCTTCATAACTGTAGGAACAAACTGGAGCGAATGAGACAAAAATTCGTCAAAAAGACGATGAGCTGAGGGTAGCTCGAGAAAATCTATCGGCTTCAGAAGTCGTAGCTGAACATTTGCAAACAGTCCTCTCTGCCAAGGATTTGGAATTCTGAGAAATGCAACGAAGATGCAACGATTTAAACGAGAGGGTTCCACGACTTAAAGTTGAACTGGCATAAGCCATTGCTCGTGCCAAGAAAGCCGAGGCTAGAGAGCGTTCTGGGGGAAATAGAATTGAGGTTAAGGCTCCTTCGTTCAGGGGAATGTAGTTAGTCTCTCAGGTCAAATTAGAGAGCTAGAGAGTGACGTATCTCGTATTAAGGGGCATATTCAGAAGGGAAATACAAATTTGAGGAAATGCCAGCATAAGTTGGATGCTGCTCTTATCAGGGAGAAAGTTTTAGAAGGGGAGATCAAAGCGAAGGAACTGCTTGTGAAGAGGAAAGAAGAATTATTAAAAGATATGCCGGCTAGGGAAGAGTTGACGCGGAAATTGGGAGACTTCGTGCTCGGGTAGTAGACTTAGAAGCCATGAACCTTGCTTAATCTGCAAAGTATATTGTAAAGCTGGAAGAAAATGTAATCTACCATGCTAAGGTTGATGCCAAAATGACTGAACTGAAGAATGATTACGCTAGTCTAGAGTCACGCCTCAAGAGATTGTGAGTGAGACTTACAACAATGGTAATACCTAATGATTCTCAATCTGAACTAAAAATAAATATTATCTATCGCAGACACATTGAAATAGATTAAAGCTAGTATGACCATTGCCTTATCTTGTGTCTAGTGGGGTCTTTGATATAAAGCAATTTTTTTACATTCATTTTAATCGCAAAAATGGGTTGAGTTAAACCAAGTTGAAACTTGATTTGAACTATAGAAATGTCATAGACATATTGAAAGAGATGAAAGTTAGTATGACATTTACCTTATCTTATGCCCGTCTGAGTCTTTGATATGAAACAAGTTTCTACACTTGCTACAATCGCAGAGATGTAAAGAGTCAGCTAAACCAAGTGTTATCCTTGATCCAGCCTATGTGAATGATCCAAACAAGTTGAAAAAGATGAAGACTAGTATTATCTTTGCCTTATCTCTTGTTTTACTGAGTCTTTGATATGAAACAATTTCTTACAGTTGTTATAATCGCAGAGATGTAAAGAGTGAGCTAAACCAAGTGTTATCCTTGATCCAGCCAGTTGAAATGATCCAAACAAGTTGAAAAAGATGAAGACTAGTATTACCTTTGTTTTATCTCTTGTTTGGCTGAGTCTTTGATATGACTAATGCATAATGATGTGGAAATTTGACATGGCTAGTATCGTAATCCTCAAAGGAGATTCCGAGTCAGCGATTGCTCAACTCGGGAAGAAGTTTGGCTTCTTTGTCTTGAGGTGTAAGATCACAGCATTCTGAGAGCCTCCAGCGCTTTGATCGATTGGAATTAGTGATCAGATTGATTTCGATCATGTTGCAGAGGTGCATATAGCAGAGATGCTTCTTCTAACCTCTGTTGCTGACCTGAACAACTTTGAGTTACTTCTTATAGTTACCATCTTGGTACGACTTCAAGTCAATAATGCATTCGAGTATCCGTCCTTCCTTGAAAATGAGCTCGAACAACCTCTGTAGAGCATAGAAATTGTCAGTAGAATGATGATTTACCTTATGGTGCATAAAAAATGGTCGATTCTCAATGGGCTCCAGTGGCTGAGAGATGTGGTAGAGTGTGTCTTTCAGCAGTAGTGGAAAAATTATGGAGATTCGGACATTCAGCTTTAGAAAGATGGGCTTGTTTTGCGGATAGCTTCTCTGAGGGTATCCAGTGTTTCCCTTGGTGCGTTTCTGATCTCCCTATTCCTCCTTAGGCTCGCTTGTTTGACCTGTAGGTGGGGATTTGGTAGAGATGATAGATTTTGTAAACTTTTGTCGCTCTGACATCATCCTCTTCAAGTCGAAGTAACCAATGACTTTGGTGATCATCTCCTCTAATGTTGCAGGCTTGTTAAGGAAGAGGTATTCTTTGGCTTTACAATCGAGCCAGAGAGTATTGGTAAAAGCGGTCACAATTGTTTTTTGGTCGAGGATATCCACCTTTCTCACGAGCTTTAGGAATTTCTTTTAGAAATCTTTAAGCTTTTCTCCATGTGACTACTTAAGACCGATAAGAGAGTATAAGTTCTCCTCAATGTCTCTGTTGTGAGCACATATCTTGATGAACTGCTTCTGCAGCAGATAAAATGTATAGATAGATTCCTCAAGAAGAGAATGGAACCATTGGAGTGGGTCCTCCTGCAAACTTGTGGCAAACAAGTGACAGAGAATGTGGTTGAGATTGGAGTACAACCCCAATGAATCACGGTATTGTTGAATATGCTCCTTCGGGTCAGTACCTTTGTATTTGTGAATTTTGGGAGTATGGAAACTTTTGGTATCTCCATATCAAATAGCTTTTTGTCAATCGGACTCCCTTGTAACTTTATGGTATTGCCGGTAGTTCCCAAAACTTGTGCCTCGATCAGCTCCGTAATTCGTTGCTCTGTGTGTTCATTCGTAACGTAATGACGTATTGGTTGAATCGTTGGACGTGCTGACAGGGGATGATAAGTTCCCGTACCTTCACTCAAGTGATCTCGTACTGGAACTGGATATTAAAGTCGCTGGTCCTCCTCCTGACGGATGGAAAGTGGGTGACCTCGACTGACTTCTGATTGTACTTCTTCCCCCAAATGAATGGAGGGTTACAGTCCATGTGGTAGATTTATGGAAATGGCTTTACTGGCAACTCCCTGAGGTCCCAACCATTCCCTTGCTAAAATACGGGAGGTCTCTAGAAGTTGATCGCGATCACAGGCCGGAGGAGCATGCTGAGTATTTTGCAGAGCCTTGAGTGCAGTCTGCATCGTCGTCATCTGATCTTCGTACCGTTTGAGCACTGTCAAACGAGCTTGTCGTTCTGCATCGAGCTCTTTCTCTCAGAGCTCGTGATCCTTTGTCAATTAAAGTTTGAGTTCGGTGAGTTTCTCTGCCTCTACTTGGAGATTCGCCCGTAACTCGGTGAGTTGTACCAGATCCACAGATATTTTGAGCTAAGTTTCGGCGACCTATCGTCGGGAAGAAACCATAATTGAAAATTGTTAAGAAAGACTGCCTTAGGGTATCGTGGAAATATAATCTTTCTCACAGACAGCGTCAAATGTAATGGCAAAATTCCTTAAGCTCGATATGATTAGGAATTAGCTATCACATCAATGAACCTATAATAATACTCTACTAGAAAGTAAGAAATGGAAATAAATGTTTTTAGCGTAGAAAACCTCTGAACAGGTAAAAACCATGACCTCATATGGAGGATTTTTGTAAAAGTATCTTTATTGCTTGGAGTGGATTTCTTTATTACAAGTGATCTCCAAAATATAGAAATGCTTTTGATCTTCTAAATAAGAAGTTTGAGTAATTTTTCTGGTCCCTGTCTCTTCTGGAACATTTCTTTTTTATAAGCTTCTCCACAGCTCTTCATCGTGCTAGAACACGTTTTCTAAATAATGTGGTTAGTAACGGTTGACTGAATAACTGACGAGTTCGTGGGAGACATGAGTCTTTGACTTGATAATATTTTTTGGGTTTAGATTAACCCACGTTCTTGAGTACTTCGTAGGGCTGGTTAGAATGTTGACTAGAGAGTTAAGTGTTTAAAAAATGTGTGAGCCTGAGATAAAGATAAATCGAGATGCGTGAGTTCGATTATGAGTGAGATCGAAGGATAAATCCATACAGTCTCCAATTTTAAAATAGAGAAAAGTTTAGGGTTTGACACTAGGAGACTACAAGCCAATTGAATAGATAATGTTAAGGTATGAACTCGAATTATGTTCGTGGAAATTTATCAGACTTCCTGGGACACGCGAGAATCGTAGACGGATGAAAAATATGATTTTTCAATATTCAATTTTAATAGATTTTTGCCTGTTTGAATAGAAGAGGCAGGGGAAATTTTATTCGAATAGACTTTGAGTTTGTTCGAACAGAAGAGGCCAAACCCACTTTATTCGAACAGACTCTAGGTCTGTTCGAACAAACTTTGTAAAGTAAGTTTTTAAAGGTTAGGCTGAAGGCATTGGCTTGTCTCGGGATCCATAATTTTAGTCTAACTTTATATAATATCTTCATATCTATATAAGGGATACTAGGGGCATTTCTAATGGTATCTCAGTAAGTTTAATTCTGAGAGAACTAAGGTTTGAGAGACTCCATTAGAAATCTTGAGGAAGCTTTGAGAGATTGCTTGTAACCAATTTAATCATAGTGGATTATTCGTGTGGAGTAGTTTTTTATCCGTACGGATTTTCAACTTCCTTCTCTGGGTAAATACTTTTTCCCCTGATTTGTTCTTTGCTTGATTAATAACTCGTTCGACAATTTTTGCATTTTACTTTTGTCATAGTAGAGAGATTAGTTACCTTGATTCTCAACAACTGATATTAGAGCGATTGTTATAGGGCTTGTGTGGTGAAGTGCGATGGCCGACGTAGAGAAATTGAAGATTACAAAGTTCAATGGTTTAAATTTTGGAGTGTATAGATAGAAGATTATCTTTATAAGAATGATCTCAACTTACCACTGGGTAGAATTAAGTTTAAGCCAGCATATCATGATTTTACAAAGTGGGCGTGATTGGATCGCAAGGCGCTTGGAACCATTAGGTTAGCACTATCATCTCAAATTCTACATATGATCTCCAAAGTTGCGACTACGAAAGATTTGATGGAGACTTTATCCTTTATGTACTCGGAATCGTCAGAGGCAAATAAGGTACATCTTTTGTGTCGTTTATTTACTTTAAAGATAAATGATAATGGTAGTGTGCAAGCTTATATTAGTGAGTTCAATACTATTTATGCTCTAATTGAATTGGAGAAAATTACTTTTATCAAGGATGTGATAGTGTGGGCACCTTTGGGGTAGATGCTCGAGAGCTGGAAAGGGCTTATTACAGCTATGGGCAATTTATCGGGGAAGGAAGACATTAAATTTAACACTATAGTCTCTTTGATTATGAGTGAGGATAATAGGCATAAATCATATGAACCCAACGCCGGGGAAAGAGGGCGGTCCTATAAAAATGAGCAAAAGAATGGAAGGGGTTGTTCACAATCAAGATGAAAGTCTAAGCCACCTGGTACGTGTTCGACACGTGGAAAGAATAGTCATTTTAGGCGTGATTGTAATTCTTCAAAGAAAGAAAGTCAATGGTGAGGTGAAATATACAATGAACCTTACTAAAGAGGTTACTTTTGTCAAGGTTTTACTTCTTTCGTGTGACGATGCTAATGAATCATGGATAGTTGATTCAGGTGCTTCATTCTATGCTACTACAAACGTAGGTTTCTTAACCAATATTGTTAAAGGAAACTTCGGTAAGGTCTTCCTTGTAGACAAGAGTATGCGCAATATTACAGGAAAGGGAAATGCTAAGTTGAACTTGCCTTCGGGGGTGACGTTGGTTTTGAAGAATGTGCGACTTGTACCCAAATTGGGGTGTAACCTTATTTCGGTAAGCCAATTTTTTGATGATGGTAAATATGTAAGCACCTTTGCTGATAACTTCTGGAAAGGCACAAAGGGAGCTATGGTAATAGCTCGGTGCTTAAGACAAGGAACGTTTTATGCAATGAAAGGCGCCATTTCCACTATTTGTGCAACCACTCCGGGGATTGATACAAGTACTTGGCACAAACATCTCGGTCATATGAATGAAAAAGGGATGAAGATGATGGTAACAAAGAGAGAGCTAGAGGGTCTTGATAACTTTTGTGAAGAGTGTGTTCTTGCGAAGAAGAAGAAGGTTAGTTTCAAAATAAGATGAAGATAAAGGAAACCTGAAAAGCTGGATCTTGTTCATATAGATGTTTGGGGGCCAACCAAGGTGTATTATATTGGCAGTTCTCATTATTATGTTACTTTCATCGACGATGCTACTCATAAACTATGGGTCTACTTTGTGAAGAGAAAATTGGACGTGTCTGATAAGTTCATGAAGTGGAGGGCTCTAGTTGAAAATAAAACCAGTTTAAAACTGAAGTATCTTAGGTTGAATAACGTGGGCGAGTACTGTGGTAACAATTTTTTAGACTTTTGTTCATCAAACAGGATTAGGCGACAGAAGACTATTCCCATAATACCACAACAAAATGGTGTTCCAGAAGCATGAACCAAACCATAAACAAAAAAGCGAGGAGTATGAGACTCAATGCTAGATTGCCAAAATATTTTTGGACGGATGTGGCTAGTATGGCGGCGTACTTGTTAAACAGAAGGCGTTCAGCGGCTTTGGACTTTGGATTGCCTGAAGAAACATGGACCGGTAAAGAGGTAAACCTTTCATACTTTTGTATTTTTGATTGTACCTCTTATGTACTTAATAATTCAGATACAAGGACAAAGTTGGATGCAAATTTAACGATGTGCATATTTATTGGATATGGTGGTGAGGAGTTTTGGTATCGATTTTTGCATGTGAAGAATCAAAAAGTCATTCGGAGCTGTAATGTTACATTCAATGAGAATGTTTTGTATAAATACTTCAAAGTACCTGAGGAAAGGAAGCAATGTGATGCAGAAGAAAGTGCAAAAACTCTTAAGAGGTGGAAGAACCTAATGATCTTGACATTCCAATAACCCTTCGAAAGGAGCCAGGAAATGCAAAAGCTCTTGTTAGGTACATTAACTTTCTACATCACTTGGTACTTACAGATGGTGGTGAGCTGCAAAGTTACAAGGAGGCTTTAGATGTGGAAGCCAAGAGCAAGTGGGAGCTTGCTATGGATGATGAGATCTAGTCATTGTTAGTAAATTGAACTTGGGATTTATTTCGGTTACTGAAAGGGAAGAAAGCATTATACAACAAGTGGGTATATAGACTAAAGTAGGAATCTAATGGTTCAAGGAGATTTAAGGCCAAACTTGTGGTAAATGACTTACAGCAGAAAGATGGCATTAATTTTGATGAGATCTTTGCTCCTGTTGTTAAGATGCCTACTATTTGGGTTGCGATGAATATAGTTGTAATTGAATATTTACATCTTGAGCAACTGGATGTCAAGACTGTATTTCTTCACAGCAACCTTGATGAAAAAATTATATGAAGTAGCCTGAGGGGTATTCAGTTAAAGGGAAAGAAGATATAGTGTGTAGGCCAACAAAGAGCTTATATGATTTAAAACAAGTGCCGAAGCAGTGGTATTTAAGGTTCTATCAATTCATGTCCAAAAATTGTTATTCGAAATATAATGTGAATAACTGTTGTTTTATCAAGAATACGAGGAACTTATATATCATTCTACTTATGTATGTAGATGATATGTTGGTAGTAAGTGTGGACATGGGAAAGATTGTCAAGTTGAAGAAACAGTTGTCCCAGGATTTTTTTATGAATAACTTGGGTGCTCCATAAAAAATTCATGGTATGCATATTACACAGGATAGAAAGTAGTAAGAATTAAAGTTATCTATAGCAGAGTACATCGGCAAAGTACTTAAAGCAGTTAAACATGGATAGTTCTAAGGTTGTTAGTACACCATTGGGAGGTCACTTTAAATTATCAAAGCAGTATTGTCCGAAGACGCAGAAGGATCGCGATGAGATGCAGAAGATTCTTTATCAATCAGTGGTTGGTAGCCTTACGTACTCTATAATTTATACGAGATCGGATATTGTCTAAGCAGTGGGAGTTGTTAGTAGGTATATGAGTAATCCAGACAAGAAGCATTGGAGAGCTGTAAAATGGATACATAAGTTTCTATAGGGGACTCAAGATATGGTATTTTGTTATAAGGATTCTTAGTTATGCTTACAGGGTTTCGCTGATTCTGATATGGTGGATAATATTAATAAACAGAAGAACACTAGTGGTTTTGTATTTACATTGGGAAGCGGTGGGGTTACATGGGTTTCGAGGCTATAGAAATTTTTTGCTTTGTCTACAACGGAGGAAGATTATGTTGCGGCAATGGAAGAGTGTAAGGACATGGTTTGGCTTAAAGGGTTGATGAAAGAGCTTGGAAAAAAACAACATCTTTCAAAGTTGTATAGTGATAGTCAAAAGTGCGATATACTTAGCGAAAAATACGGCTTTTCACTCTTGGGCCAAGCATATTGATATTCAATATCATTATATTCGCTCACTCCTCGAGGACGGTGGGTCAAATCTTGGGAAGATTCATTCTGATGTGAATCCGACCAATATGTTTACAAAGGAGGTGATTTTTAAGAAGTTGACGACATATTCAACTTATGTGGGTCTTCATGATTTAAGGTCTGGGTAGTGCGAGAATTTTATTTGGTTATCTAGAGATGGGTTATAGTAGATTCGATTTCAAGTGGGAGATTGTTAAGGTGTGAACTCAAATTTTGTTCGTGGAAGTTTATCAAAGTTTATGGGACGAGCGAAGATCGAAGACGGATAAAAATATGATTTTTCAATGCTCTGTTCGAATAGACTTTTGTCTATTCCAACAAAAGAGACAGGGGTAGTTTTATTCAAATATGCTTTAAGTCTATTCGTATAGAAATTAGTCAGTTCGAACAGAAGAGACCCAACCCACTTTATTCGAACAAACTCTGGGTCTGTTCATACAAACTTCGCAAAGTCAGTTTTATAAGGTTGTGTTGAAGCCGTTGGCTTGTCTCAGGATCTGTACTTTGAGTCCAGCTTTATATAATATTTTTCCATCTGTATAAGGGATGCTAGAGGTTTTTCTTATGGTATCTCAGTAAGTTTAATTCTAGAGAGAACTAGGGTTATAGAGAATCCATTAGAAAGCTTGGGGAAGCTTTGAGAGATTGCTTGTAACTGATTTAATCATAGTGGATTGTTTGTGGGGAGTGGTTTTTTATCCGCAAGGGTTTCCCACTTCTCCCCTCCATGCAAATAATTTTATCGTTAATTTTTTCCTTACTTGATTCATTACTCATTCGGCGATTTCCGCGTTTCATTCATGTGGTAGAAGAAAGACTAGCAACCTCGATTCTCAATTGATAAATGATAGTTATAGCAAATCAGTTGTCAAACCGAAAGTTTATTTGGCAAAGAACCCATCAGAGCAGATTTAGGTTTTGGTTTTGTGAGAAGAATACAGGCTGCAATTGAAAACAAAGAACTAAGAGGGAACCCAAAATAAATTATAGGAAAAGCTGAACTTCAAAATACCAGGACGTTTCAACATTTTTCCACAGAGTAAAACTGTAATTACTTTACTAGGGAATAAGATTGTGCCAAATCTATGAATAGACTATGGTAAATTTTTAATTTTGGTGTAGTGACTACTATATCTACCCAATATTGCTTTGATAACTCGATGAATCATTTGATACTTCGCATCCTTTTAGTAATCTCATGGACCACACTTTCAGCCACACCAACCCATTGTGGTGTCATTGGGATCTTCTGAAGCCTTTTAATCCTAATAGATGTTTCAAACAGAGTAATGCCATCACTGCAAAATCGATCACCATCACCGTTAGACCTGAGACACTTCAACATTGTGCCCGTCTCAATCTCAACCTAAGCTTTTCATCTAGCGAAGACATTAAAGAAATTCATTTCATTCATCAAGGAATGTACACCAAACTCTCGTGTGGAATCACCAGTGAAAGCAATAAAACCAAGAAAGCCCCCGTTGGAAGTAACTCTAGCCGGTTCCCATAAAATATCGTATACGTGGTTTGATCTCATATTCCATTTTCTTTTCTTTCTAGGAAACCCAACTTTCCTTTAATTTACTAAGACGACGTCTTCACAACAGAGAAAATCTATCAATTTTAGCTTATGCCATGCTCTTTTGTGAATACTGTTTTCATCCAATCTTTTCTTTCGCGACCAAGTTTCTTGTGCCATGCTCTAGAATTCAGCATCGAAGTAGTGACACCAATAATCCCATTATTGGTCTCAAACATCCCTAAGTACGTATCTTATCTATTGTCCCAAACTATTATCTTAGTCTCCTCCGTAATCTAAAAACCATCGTCGCCAAAGGTAGCCAAAAGACCCAAGTCCGATAGTTGGCTATTAGAAATAGTATCTCTAGCCACATTAGACACTTGTTGCACTATGTCCGAATTTAGCAATCTTTCGATTGTTAATTCAATCCGAATATTTCCATCATCTACTATGTGATAACACTCATCATAGCTAGACATTTCGTATTTACTCGACGTAATTTCTAATGAAACATCCAAGTCTAGCCTCAACTTTTTACAAACACCATAAGGTAACCCGCATTACTCATCCTGAGTACCACGAATCACATTATAGGTTTATCCCTAATATCGCAAGTTATATCACAAAAATTATTAGAAATATGATTGGAAGCACTATCGGAATTTTTTTCTTCCTCGGAGAAAGTCACTAAACGTCTCTTTACAGATCTTGTCTTTTTCATCGATCTGCAATTATCTTTATTAAGACCAACTTAACCGCAATTTCAAAAAATATCTTGTTGAATGCAACGTTATACCTTGATGCATCTTTTGCTTATATTTTCGTTATAAGAAAGTCTATTTCCTCTAACTTCAATATCCGACCCGATGGTAACAACGAAGCTCTAAGAAATATTACGTGAGAATCTTCACCAAAGACTTCTACTATGTCACTAAAAGTAACCCTCTTGTGAGAACTTGAAATACCCATAACACGATTCAAAGAATTTAAATCAGTTGAAGCTGATTAAAACATCTTTGACAGTTTGTCAATTATCTCTAACACCATACTCACCATAGGAAATTGAGAAGATATAGAACTTGAGAGTGTTCGATGAACTTTACCTAGAACATCTTGATCAAGAAGCTCCCACTCCAAATGATCCATATTGGCTGGCTTTGTCGAAATCCCTCCTAAGTGATAATCACAATCTTCCACATATAGAAAATCTTCTACTTACATATTCAAAATCCCAAAGTTTAATCCATTAAATTCCTCGATTTCTAATTCCTCCTCATCGGCCATTGTTCTTCACCACACAAGCTCGAACCAAGCACTTTTGATACTAGTTATTAGGAAATAGGGTAGTTAATTCCATTAATCCCTCGCCCAAGAAAAATGCGCGAAGACGCCAATTGAGATTTTAAACTATAATAAAATTAAACACACAACGATTTACCCAGAGGAAGGAAGTGAAAAACCCTTTCGGGTAAAAAATTACTCCCCGTACGAACAATCTACTAATCAAATATCAAATGTTACAATCACTCAAGCTATGTTAAAGCATTTAATGGAGTCTCGCAAACCTTAACTTTTACTCTAGGATTAAACTCACATAAGGTTATATTGAAAGACTCTAAGTATCCCTTATTTACTTGGAAAGACTTTACAAGAGCTAGGGCTCAAAGTATGAATTACGAGGCAAGTAAAAGATCACAAAACAACTTCAAAAAGCTATAATTTATGGTCTATTCAAACAGAGAAATGTTATATTCAAATAGAACCCTTTCTGTACTATCTATTCGAATATATTGATCTCTGCACCATCTTGTTCGAGCTGGCTAAAGACGAAATCCAAAAAATTACCGATGTGATCTTTTATCTTCATCTTTGACCCTCGTTCGTCCGACGAACGTAATGATCTTCTACAAAAACAATTCGAAATCATTATTCAACAATCTCCCACTGATAATTAAATTTGCGTAACACATCTCCATATCTCAATAATTAATTGCTCATACTACCTAGACAATCAATTATGAAGACCCACTTACGAAATTTTATTGATTTCAGCAATTGTAGAACTTTCCATAAATGACTCGCATGTGCAAACTTATATTTTCGATCCCAGACTGTAAGACATGAAAGCTTGGGGAAAATTTTGTTAGAGTACTCTCGCAAAAGAGTAAAACTAGTAGATAACCAACCCTTGAAAAACATGTCAGTCTCCAAAAAAAAACCTTGCCCTATAAGAGCATCTCCTAAAGTACATCACTGACTTAAATAAAAAAAATCAAATCCAAGTCAGTGAGGATCTATTTCCTCCAACAGTACCAGTAGTGGCTTATTTCGTATCTCAAACTTATGCTTCATCTTTGAACTATATACAAACTTTCGACCTCAACAGCAAAGCACGTGGCACAATTGGAAATAAGACAACAACGTCAGGAAACACATACAACACGAGTTTCTTAACCAACACCACTCATACATGATGCTACTCATGCTATTGATTGAGAGCCATATTGTAATAGCTTATTTCGTATCTCAGACTCAAAGCCTCATCCTCGACCTCATCAGTATACAGGAAACACTTCTAAAATCATATTCAATATTCCTCAGTTCGGGCCATCGCTTTCTACCTCCACATCAATAGTTTGATTTATGCAAGTGTACAGTCATCAATAGATCCATTGTACAACAACAGAGGTCGGAATATTATACTATCTAGTCAAAGAATATCTTACATGTACTTTGAAACATCCATCATTAAGAATATTTATGGTCATCAAACGGTCATATTATAAGACCTATAAATAGAACCAGAGAACTACAAATTAAAGACAGGCAATTCTATGCAGAAGAATCCCTACTCCAGAACTCCATATTCTCAGAGTGCTCATTATAATAGGTTAGCAACTTCAATAATATCATCTTCTCTTTCTCAAAATCCTCAAGAGAGGTTGCAGTTTTCAACCTATTTAAAGGTTCTTCATGCTAAATTATCTTGTTGATTATTGTTTACTGCTCTTCAACATTCTAGACAAATTTGGTGTAAAGGCTAAGTCCAAATACCAGAATTAGGCCATTACATTTGGCGCCGTCTATGGGAAAGAAGTTCTCAACCCCATTATTTCTGAAACTGCTGATCATATCCTTTCAGAATATCACCTCAAGGTCAGAGCACGCCAATTGTTCAAGAAGATGAAAATGCAGCACTAGAAGATCTGTAGGCCACCTTAAATTCTGAAACAGAAAGATGTGCTGCTTTAGAGCAACAGTTGGTGAGTGTACATGACGCAATGAAGGTTCTACAGGGTCAGCAAGTCGCCGCCCAGATGAACAAAGCCGTCCAATCTGAAGGCCCACAAATTTTCATTAATGATAGAATAAGACCTCTACCGAAAGGCAATCACGTAGGACGCACATTTTGATCTAACCATCACCAAATGGAAATAGAACCCATCCCAATTCAGGAGGCCCACCAGGAAGTAGATGGCGACCAAAATCTACCTCAAAGAGTTTGAGTCCTAGCAAAAGAACATCTAAGTGAAGGGAGTGATGACCATAATCTTAGTGAAGGACGTGTCACCCACCCGACCACCGCAGCTCGACAATACATGACTCAGGAACATGTCAAGAGACGAATCAAAAAAATGCTCGAAGCTTAGACCCTGACTAAAGGAATCAACAACATATTTCAAAAAAGCCCGATCGCACAGGAGCTATTGGACGGTGAAGTCCCAACCGAATTCCATTTTCCAAAGATCCGCAAATACAAAGGAACAGATCCAGTGGAGCACGTCCAAGAATAATAGGATTCCCTAGGCCTACTTTCCATGTCCAACCACAATCTCTACTGGGTCTTACCTACCAGCTTTTCCGAAGAACCACTGTAATGGTTCCACACACTATCTGAAGGATCCATCAAAACTTTCGAATAGCTGCGATAACTCTTCATCATGAATTACTCGCACAACAGAGAAAAAAAGAAGAATCTATACTCCCTTTTCAGCCTTAAGTAGATGCCAGGTGAGAAGCTCGAGATGTTCACTAAGAATTTCTTGGAGTTAGTTTGAGATGTTTACTAAAAATATTACCATTTTGGCTTTACCAATGCGTTACTTTTTGATGGAAGGGCAAAGGAATACCTCGTCCTCAAAAAACCAACAAATCTAGAAAGCATAATCAAAAAGGTCAACGGTTATATCGACCTAGAAAGAATGGTGTCTGACCGACAGAAACCCTAGAAGTTACCATTAACAGCTTGAGATCAGTCAGCCAGCTGACTTTTATCATACTGTTAATCAGGGAGGAAATAGGAAGCGGGCAAAATCTAACGACGAATGACCTTAAAAGTGGAATAACTTACCCAAGCCCTACCTTCCCAAGATGAATATGACCATAACCAGCATTTATCCTGTACTTCAGAAGGATAAGTTTTTCTGCAATACACAATATCTCCAACCCATTGAGAACAAACCATATTGCATTCACCACAAGGTCAAACATCATGAAACAGAATACCGCTTTGCCTTATAGTGGTTATTAGAGTATATCTTTGCTGATAGACGAATGCATGAATACATTATAGACGTCAAAAGCTACAAGAATGGGAATTTCAAACTTACTACAAATGTCGTACAAACTAAAGAGCCGGCAGGTGAGAAACACTTATTCCATTTCTCGCTTTGCCACTTCGTTGAGACCCAGATCGTCAACCAATAGAGCAGAACTAAAAGACGATGGGTCAACTAATGTTATGACCTATCCATGAAAGACAAAGAAGCTCATTTACTTCTCGTTTATAGCTCTCAACGAACATGAATTTCTTTTGACGACTGTGATGTTCATCATATCAACTATCCTCACCATGATTCTTTGGTGATCATGTTTAAAATACGAAATATGGCATTTTATACGATAATGATAGATACTGGGAGTACTATAAAATTATTTTTTCAAAGCACGATTGATCAGATGGGATTGGCAGACAAAATACAGCCCAGTAACATTGATATATGTGGATTCAACGAATCTAAAGAAGAACGTGTAGGAAAAATTATACTTCCTATCACGGCAAGACCTACGATACTCGACGCTGTCTTTTATGTTATTTATACAAAATCCTGTTATTTAGGGAGAATGGGGCGTTGTTGGTTACACAATATACTAACTATTTTGTCCACCTATCATTTGGCACTGCGATTTGAGTGGAATGGCAGCGTATATGAGATCAAAGGAAGTCAGAAGCTAACTCGGGCATGTGAAAAAAAATTCATCATCGTTCCAGAATCCTCAGAGCCACAACTCGCATAGCCATTATAGAAAACAACAGGAAACGTTATAGAAAATTATATAGTAAACTCTATAGAAAGCCATCTGCCAAGCACAAAAATAATAGAGTACGTTGAAATCAGTGGCAAAAAGCAAGGAATACACATTGGCACTCTTTTGCCAAGAGCAGAACGAGACGTTCTTATTCAGTTCCTTAAAGACAATAGTAATGTATGGACATTTCACAAAATACCGGTTATTGAACCCAATCTAGCTTGCCATAAACTCAATTTAAAATATAAAGACGGAGCTGTCAAACAGAAGCAGAATACCTTAGCACTGAGACTCCGATAAGAAGTAAAAAAAGAGATTGACAAACTCATCGAAATTGGCTTTATCAGAAAGGCCAATTACCCAGAATGGATCTCGAACATTGTGGCAGTCCTAAAGAAGAACGGTAAGATTAGAGTATGTGTGGATTTTACGGACCTCGAGAAACATACTCCAAAGGATAGTTTTCCACTTCCTACCATAAACTATCTACTCGATTCTACTATGGGACAGAAACTCCTTTCAGTGATGGTTACAATTAGATACCTATACAACCTGATGACCAAGAGAAGACAACTTTTATTACAGAACATGGCTTATAATGTTATAAGGTCATGCCTTTTTGTCTCAAGAATGTTTGAGCCCCTTATCAATGGTTGAAGACACAAATGTTCAAAGATCACCTCGGAAAAATGATGGAAGTCTACATCAATGATATGTTGTGTAAAAGCCATAAAAAGGAGAACCATATTACAGACTTGCGCACTACTTTCGAAATTATCCATTTTTATAAGATGAGGCTCAACCCCGAAAAGCGCCAGTTCGAAGTCCACTCAGAAAAATTCTTGGGACATTTAATCAATAAGAGATGTATAGAAGCTGATCCAGATTGTATTTACGATTTACTGTCTATGTCTTCGCCAAAAATAAAGAAAGACGTACAGAAGTTAGTAGGCAAGATCGCCGCAATAAATCATTTTGTTTCAAAGTCTTCATATCGATGTTGATGGTTTTTCAACCTTTTACTTGAGGGACAAAAAAATAGAAGCCTAAAAAGGATCCTGAGATCGAGTGGACATCAGAGAGTGAAGCAGCATTTCAGGAGCTTAAACTTTACTTGGGGTCACCTCTAGTGATGAGTACACCTAACGAAGGGGAAGAAATAATAATATATCTTACAGTTACCAAAGAATCCTTAAGTTCTATCCTCTTTCAACTTGATAGGAAGACAGAAAAATGTGTCTATTTTATCAATCAGACTCTCACTCCTGCAGAGTCCCGGTATACCAAGATCGAGAAATTACTCTTAGCTCTTGTGTACACATCACAAAAGTTGAAATAGTATTTTCTAGCACACTCAATTCGAATGGTGACAAATTACCCTTTACGAGAGATCTTATCTAAACGAGAAAAGTCCAGACGAGTATAAGCATGGTCGGTCACTCTTGGCAAACACGACATCCGTTTTGAACCATGACACTCTAAAAAAGGTCAAGCAGTAGTAAATTTCCTCGCAGATTTCCCAGTATAAGATCCTGACTATAAAGAAAATAGTACGGATAGCAATGAGGAGCACTTCAAAGAAAAGTCAGACTAGATAACTCAAAAGGGATGGCGTCTATTAACTGATGAATCTTCCGGACCTGCAGGATCAGGTATCGGAATCGTACTTATCACACCTTTTAATGAAAGGATCGAGAAAACATTCAGGCTCAATTTTGAAGCAACCAACAATGAGGCCGAGTATGAAGCAATGATTCACAGCCTAGATATGGCTCTAGAGATTGGAGTCTTCGAGTTATCTGTCTATACCAACTTATTTCTCATTGTGAACCATTACATAGAAAAGTTCCAGAAGAACAAAAAGATGGTCGACTACGCAGCAACAGTCGCTGATAAAATGAGCAGATTCAAAAAAATTATTTTCAAACATTTACCGCACGGAGAAAATCGATATTCGGACTCTCTCGCTTACTTGGCAGGAATACTTGATATGGAAGCGCGTTATCTAAATATCAAAGTATTATCCACCCCTAGCATTAATATAATAAGTTCAAATTTTGTTAATACTGGGGGCATTGAAGTGGACGAGGACGATTGGAGATGACCTTACCTCAAGTATATTGGGACTAATAGCATATTTGATGGTAAACTCCCTACAGATCCCATGGAGAAGAGACGCGTACTTGATAATGCTAAGAAATACATCATGGACAATGGTCTCCTTTACAAAAAATTGTCACAGGACCGTACCTTGAATGTTTGCCGAACAAAGAAGCTCAAAAGTTCTTATACGAACTCCATGAGGGGACTTGTGGTCCCATATAGTGGGATGATCTCTCATAAATCGAGCTCTTACTCAGGGAGTGTTTTGGCCCAAGATGAAAGCTCAAGCCATTGAACTCACAAGCAAGTATGATGCCCACGAAAGACATGACCCACAAATTCAAGCTCTAGCCTTGGAACTCCATTCCAACAACATTGTTTGTCCATTTAAAAGATCGGCCCTCAACCTTGTAGAAGAATTCCCCATGGCACCAGGCAAAAGGTAACACCTCCTAGTAGTGATAGATTACTTTTCAAAATGGGTAGATGTAGTCCCTCTATGCCGCACACGCGAAGACGAAGTCATCAAATTCATCTGGGAAACTATCATCATCTAATTCGGTTGCCCTCATCTCATCAGAATCAGTAATGGACCTTAGTTCGTTGGCTCAAGAGTTTTTGAGTTCCTCAATCAACACAATATCATCCACTCCCCTTCAAATCCATATTGCCCTCAAGGAAATGGCTAGGCAGAAATTACTTATCGAGCTATAGTGGATGGGATCAAAAAGTACTTGATAGAGAAGAAGGGTAATTGGTTCCAAGAACTACCACATGTCCTGTGGGAATAGCGCACAACACCTCAGGTATTAATTGGATACACGCCGTTTATACTAGTGTATGGTACAGAAGCAATCATCCCCACTCTTATCATTACCCATTGCGTAAGCATAACATGACAGATAAAGAGAATGAGTACCAGTTGGCATTTAACATGAATTGGATCAAGGAAACTAGAGATAGAGCAATCATGAATTTAGGAAGATACCACCAAGCTCTAGCCCGATCTTACAATAAGCGCATTTGTCACAGGGAGTTTGAAATCAAAGATCTCATCCTACGGGAACTTCCCAAACACAAAAAATAAGCACTGGGAAACTGCCCAAAAATTGGGAGGGCCCTTTTGCTATTATCAGAAAAAGTGGCCTTGGTTCTTACGATCTCGCCACTGAACATGGATATCGAATCCCTAATCCTTGGAATACGTGGAGATTGAAATTATATCGCCGATAAAATTCTATTACAATGTACTTTTCTACAAGTCAATCTATCATCTTGTATGACGATCTTACTTCAATGAAAGATTTATGTTCGATCCCTATACATCTGAGTACTTACTATTTCATACAGTACTTTATCGAACACATTCAACGTACGTCAATCTTACACCAATGAAATACTTGTGTTCGATTGCCCTACACTATAGTACTTTTCTAATATATCCAAAATGTACTTCTATATACAGGTTACAGATCATTTGCTACTTTGGCTAAACTAATCATCTATTACATTACAGATTGTTTGTTGCTTTGGCCAAACTGATCATCTATTACATTACAGATCGTTTGTTGCTTTGGGCAAAATTATCATCTATTACATTATAGATCGTTTGTTTATTTGGCCAAACTGGTCATCTATTACATTATAGATCGTTTGCTGCTCTCGCAAAACTGATCATTTATTCTCATTAAAGATCGTTCGTTGCTCTGGCCAAACAAATTACCTCTTATATTACAAATCATTTATAGCATAAACCGAACCGATCTACCAACTATGCTCCTCTACGTTCGATAACCTATGGGACCATCCTATACAACAGATGTTCGACTAATACGGTATCATTGATTTAACAAAAGGTTAGTATAAATCATTATTCTAGACATTCCTATTTTCATACATTATATGCGTTAGTATACATAGCGCATCCTCCCTATCATTACTCCTCACTAGAGCTATTACTCGAGCCATTACCTATATAGAAGGTCCCGCAATGTCAGGTACATAACTCGTGTACAACCGTTGATGCATACACTCTGGCATTTTCCCCATAACGATTTTCTTTCCATCTCTTAGCATACTCTGTCTTAGAACTCCAATGTTGGCTACCATGGGACCTAAATACTCATACCGTATTGCCTCCATGTCACACTGCGTACTTTTTTCAACTATAATATCATACACCAGTTTGCTTTCTTCTTCCAATCTCTGGAATTCTGATGCAAAGAATGAAATCACTACTATCATATATCTCTCATACACGTCACCTACTTCAGTCTTAATCTGTTTAGTTTGAGCTTCCTTCAGTGAAGTTTTCAATTGATTGCAATGCTTCTCTACTCGTCGTTTCTCATCCAGCATAGCAGAATTCCGAGACTCCATATGATAAATCAGAGACATTGACCCGTCAAGTTACGCTTCACGGTTTTCCCATTCTACCCTTCTTTCATCAAAACATATCTCTGTCTGCAATAGGTCAGCATCTAACTTCGTATTTGCATCATGCAATTTCATATTCTCATCAAGGTGTTCTAAGGCATTTAACTTCAACCCTTGTATGGTATGCTCTAGAGTGACTACTTTGTTCCAAGCCGCATTTATGTTTTCATTCTGTTTATTACGGGCCTCTTCCTCTTCTTTATGAGAACGTCAGCAACTAACCATAACACTTTATACTAAGAAGCACGCGCTCGCGTATCAGCTACCTCCGCTTCAAGCACATTTAATTAGAATTGTAAGTCTTTCACATTCTTACCCTCCTCCTCTAATTCTGCCAATAGTCCTGTAATACGAACTCGAGTAGATGTCAACTTCGCCTCCTACTGGCTCGCTTGCCTCGAGATGCCTGTAAATCCAACCTCTTTTTATCTTATAATTTCTTTTAACTCTTCTACCATTCTCAGTCTGTTGGATAGATCTGCCTTTTTCTTCTGTAAATCCTCAGACAATCGGGATCCAACGTCTTACTCTTTTACCATCTCCACCTTCGTTCAATGTACTAACTCAGTAGTACCTTTTAGTGCGACCTGACTCGAACTTAGCTCAGTGTTTAGTTGTTCATTTTGGGTGCATAACGCATCACACAGACTTTAAATAGCCAGCAATTCCACCTGTCATCACAGTTTATATTCATAACAATTCAATTATACCAACAAATTACATATCACAGTTAACAAGTTTAAATCAAGAACATGGTATGTGAGTAATATCGATACACTATTTCATTCACCATCACAGAGAACAAATTTCATTTACCATTAATAACAGTATACAAAGTGTAGTAGCCTACTCGCAGCCTTTTACCCCAGTCAAACACTCGAAAGCTACTTCGAAGCCTACTCGAATATCTCGAAGCCCATCCAATCCTTAAACAAATCTCCCAAAGATCACCCGAAGACAAAGCCTCAACTTTGAACAAGCCTTGAAGAAGAACTCCACTTCAACATTAAAAATACTTTGGCCATATCCGTACATGGTCGAAGTGTGACAAGACAGACAGCCAGCTCACTAGACAAGACGGCGGCGTTATTGGTCCTTGCAGTTACAGTGACTGGCCCAACAACTGTTATAGTGTCATAGCACAGAAGCAGACACAACAACTATTGTAGTGACAGCTCCAACATTTCTGGAGTCCATACACATTCTGGGATACCTACTCAATATCTGGATGGTACCCTTGTAATGTGACCTAACCTTGTTAACTTAGCCCTTCCTATGTTCATTAAATAGGAGTGATGGGGAACCAAGGAAGGGTTACAAAATCTCTCCTCTGAGCCCATACAGTTTACCATCGATCACCTTTGACTACTCGACAGAAATATAAATACTCTTAAAAAGCCTCATCAAAGGTCGCGAAGAGTTGCACACTAGGCCTCCACTCAAGCATATTGTTTATAGATTATTCACATTCTAGATTATATACTTGATTTCCTGTGATAAAGGATTAACCCCGTGGTGTAAGAGCCGACTTCCCCTCTGCCCAAAGTTAGGCCCCTACATTTGGCGCCGTCTGTGATTCTCACCCTACCAATCTCATTTCCTTATTTCCCTTCCTTTTTTCTCAATTTCAACAGATTATTCTCAATGACACCCACCCTCTAATCCAGTTCTACCCATACCGGAAACTCCATCAATGGAGTGGTCACCCAAATAGCCTTACTTTCTCAACAATTCGCCCAAGCCGAGGAATGCCACCATGCACAACTTTACCAGGAACGTGAAAAACACCAGCAGGAATTCGAAGCAGAATGGCATCGCCATCGAAACGATGCCGACAGTCAAAACAGAGCAATTGACGAGTTACGGAACACCACCTGAGAGTTGCAGAGACTACAGCCTCTGGAAGCTGCTCGACCATCCCAAGCACCAGTCCCGTTGCGCATATCTACCCGCGCCCGTCTGGGGCCCCTACCAAATCTCAAAATACGCCCAGTCAATATCGGTACCGTGGGCGCTCCTCACACTATTCCTCCTATTGGCTTTATCCATCTCGGCATTCACCCATAGAAGATTTCACAGACTCCACTCTCCACTCCTCCTGATACCCTAAACGCCGCCCTATACAAGAACATCTCGGGGAGCACAATACAGAAAACATACCACATTTTCGGCCTTATAATCCTCGAACCCCTTATCCCTTCCTCACCCTGCCTACTGCAAATAGAATGACTTCGACTACAAAATTAAATCTGTTATTCGCATCAGCACGAGCATAACTCCCAACTCATGGAGTCGACTGAATAACCCTCTTTGCCCTAAACTTCTCGCCATTGAGATGCCTCCAAATTTCTGTGCTCCCAAACTCAGCAAATACTGTAACACCGACCCTCACTCTCATATACTAAAATTTTAAAATGCTCTAAGCCACTACTCTACTGCCAACCACCTGATGTGTCGTCTTTCCTAACAAGTCTCACAGATAATCCCCTTCGTTAGTACCACAACCTCCCCAGCAGTTCTATCCGAAACTTTAAGCAACTATCCCATCTCTTCATCGCCCAGTTTGCCTTCAACAAAGACAGAGAGGTCTGAGTCGATGCCCTGTTCAATTTCAAAAAATCCAGTAATGAAACCCTTGAAGCTTTCACCAAGAGGTTCCTCGATGAGTCCCGAAAAATCAAAAACCTTGACTGCGCGAATGCTATACTTGCGTACACGAATGCCTTGCTTAATCACAGTTGTGTCAAAGAGCACCTGGTCCTCCATAAACCTTAAACCCTCGAGGAGATGCTCTCCAAGGTCAATGGCTATATCGACCTTGAGCGCCTTCGCGAATCAAATAAACAGGGGAAACCTTCAATTTTTGCTATCAATAAACCTCGACAAGGCCCAACTTCTATCCCTACAACCTTGATCCCTCCCATCTCACAGGAGACTGAGAGCTGCAAACGCCTTAACAATGACAATAATATTGAAGCTTGCTAAAAGTGGCCAAAGACGGTCCTACCCACACTTACTGCCCCTCCCTTCTACCACATATATGGGTAGATCCCATATGACGTACCCCTTTCCCCATCAAAGTCAAACCAAGTGAACCTTACTGCGCCAATCACAAATATAACTGTCACCAGATCAAAAAATGTTTTGCCTTGCAGCGCTCCCTCGATATCATCCACAAAGCAGGTCGTCTACACTAGTATGTTGCCAACCTTCCCAGCTACCTTAATGGGTCATACCTCAAACCTCAATCCACCCCTGCTGCTGACCTGGCCGAGGTGTATATCTGCGGAATAAATTTATTGAATTCAACAACATCGACAGTGGCCATTTTAATAGTAAACGCAAGCGTGTCGAAGAATGTTACAAACTCACTTACCAGAAGAAGCTGCCCCCCCCCCTCTTGCTAGGATCAAGCATTTTTCCTCAACCCGAAGGTATCTCTTTTATCGACTGCGACACATCCCATGTCCATTTTCCCCATTCCGACCCCTTAGTCATTTTGGTTAAGATCGAACACATCATCCTCCACACCATGCTCGTCGATACAGGGAGTACAGTCGATGTACTTTTCCTCCAGACTGTTCAAACCATGAAGAAAACTGACCTCGTCACTGCTGCCAATGTCGAACTCAAAAGTTTTAATCGGGCCATAAAAGTTGCAGTTGGCTGAATCAGCCTCTCAGTTACCACTGGCCCAGTCGCACTCCAAACCAGCTTTCTTGTCATCAATAAGAAGTCTGAATACCTTATTATCCTTGGGCGCGATTGGCTCCATTCCATTCATGCTATACCTTCGAACTATTATCAGACCCTTCCTTTCACCACCCCCTTGGGTACTTGGAATTTAAAAAGCTCTCAACGCCTCGCCCATTCATACGAGCATCTGGAGAACGATCAGACCCAGAGGCTTGTCAGCCACCCATTACAATCACTGTCTCTCTCTATTCCCACACCTTCGACAGATGTTACCTCACCCATCGAACCTACAACTAATATTGAAATCGACGGTCCTAGTCGAGGTACATTCATTGAAACTTTTCTAAACAAGGTAGAACGCCTCGAGCTCTTAGACTTTCTTCGAGCAAACAAAGACGCCTTTCCATGGACGTTCCAGGAGATCCCAGTTTTCCATGCCACTGGGTCGATCTTATTTCCCACTTCACAGCAGTTAGATAGAAGAAGCGTACCTTGGCACCTCGACTTCGAGAAGCAGTAAGCCTTGAAGTCGACAAACTTATAGCCGCGAATTTTATCAAAGAGGTCAAGTATGTTGACTGGATATCAAATATAGATGCAGTTCCCAAAAAGAACGGCAAGATTAAAATCTGCGTCGACTTCACAAACCTCAACAAGCACACACAGAAGGATAGTTTTCCCCTCCTAATTATCTCAGTACTCCTCGATGCTACTGGTGGACATGAGCGTCTGTCTATGATGGACGCAACTTCGGGTTACAATCAGGTACCCCTCCTTGCCGAAGATCAACTTAAAACTTCTTTCATTACTGAGCAAGGCCTTTACTATTTTAACGTCATGCCCTTCGGCCTAAAAAATGCGGGTGCTACCTATCAACGCCTTGTCATAACCATGTTTAAACCCTTACTAGGTAAATCGGTCAAAGTTTACATTGACGGCATGTTATACAGGAGCCTTCAAAAATAGACCCATATCCAAGACTTAACCGAAGTCTTTTCGATACTTCGAACATACAACATGAAATTCAACCCAGAAAAATGCTAATTTGGTGTTTTATTTGGTAAATTTTTAGGCCACCTTATCAGTAAACGAGGTATCGAGATCGACCCTACCCATATTCGATCCCTCATCGCCATGCCTTCACCCTAAACCAAAAAAGATGTCCAAAGAGTGGCTGGCAAGATTGTGGCCCTCAACCGTTTCATTTCCAAATACTTAGACCGTTGTGCTTGGCTCTTTTTCCTCTTATGCGACCAAGGCATCCACAAAGCAAAAAAGAAAAATAACCTTGAGATCAATTGGGCACCCGAATGTAAACAGGCTTTTCTCAAACTTAAAACTTGCCCTGGTCGACCACCCATTATCAGCAGCCCTATCAAAGGCGAGACACTTTCTCTATGTCTCGCTGTTACAGACACCTCCATCAATTGAGTGCCCATTCGACTCGAATCAAACATCAAAAAACTTGTATATTTTATCAGCAAAACTCTAACATCTACAGATACTCGATATTCAAAACTTGAGCGTTTGCTCCTCACCCCTGTCTACTTGTCCCGTAAACTCAAGCCATATTTTCAAGCTCACCCCATCCGTGTTATAACAAGTTATCCAGTTCGAGAAGTACTCAGCAAGAAAGAAAAATTCAGGCGAGTACAATAGTGGTTTGTTTACCTTGGCAAACATGGCATCACATTTGAGAAGCAAATATCCCAAAAAGGCCAAGCAGTAGTAGATTTCCTCGCTGACTTCCCCGCCGAAGATGTTGATTGGGAAGAACATGAAGACGACCTCACAAAAGATCAGCCCGAAGTAACAGATCCATGGAACCCTAATACAGGAGGGCAATCTGTTGGGGCTAATAGTTCAGGGATTGGTATAGTCCTGGTCATACCTACGAATAATCGAATAGAGAAGGCAGTTAAGCTAAACTTTGAATGTTCCAATAATGAAGTTGAGTATGAAGCTCTGATACATGCCCTCTACCTCGCACTCAAACTTAGCATTCCCAAACTTGCAGTTTTCACAGATTCCCAACTTTCTCTGAGACACTATACCGGTGAAAATCAAGTTAAAGGTCGCATAGCTGAATATGCTACTCTCGTTCGACAGCGCATGGACCATTTTCTCGAAAAATCATCTATCACTCATTACCCATGAGGAAAAAGCCGACACGCAGATGCCCTCGCCTACATAGTAGCTATGTGAGGCCAATCAGAATCACGACCCCTCCATATCAAAGTACTCGAACGCCCAAGTATCGACCAGATAGAAGTCAATGCCATCAATACTGGGGGTGAGAGTCTCGATTCAGACGACTGGCGAATACCATTCCTCTATTACTTCAACAAGGCTACCCTCCCAGATGATCCCAAAGCCAAAAGATCATTATTAGAGAACTCCCGCAGATACACCATTCACAAACACGAGTTACATCGCAAATCCCTAAATGGTGTCCTCCTTTGTTGCATCTCTCAAGCCGAAGCCTAAAATCCTAGCTGAACTCCATGAAGGTACCTACGACACTTATACTACTGGTCGATCTATGGCCCTTTGAGTCGTGTCCCACTGTTTATTCTGGCCCAACATGAAAAAATAAACTGAAGAATACGCCAAACACTGTGACAAATGCCAGCGCCACGCCTATGACATCCACTGCCCTTCACAAGACCTCTATTTCAGTCAAGTCTTCTGGCCATTCAAAAGATGAGCTATCGATCTCATCGGTCCCTTCTCTAAAGCTTCAAGTAGCCTAGAAAACATCCTTGTTGAAATAGATTATTTAACCAAATGGGTCGAAGCCGTGCCTTTGTGTTAAACCAGAGAAGAAGAAGTCATCAAATTTATATGGGAAAATATCATCACACGTTTCAGATTCTCTCATGAGATTAAATACGGCAATGGTCCCCAATTCGTCAGTAACAAAGTCAGAAATTTCCTCGAGAAACACAACATCATCCTTTCCCCCTCAACACTTTACTACCCCCAAGGCAATGCTGAAGTCGAAGCTATCAACAAAATCATAATCGACGGCCTCAAGAAACGAGTCGACACAAAGAAAGGTCGATGGATTCAGGAGTTACAGCATGTCCTCTGGGCCTATTGAACAACACCAAGAAAATCTACAGGTTGTACCCCTTTTCTTCTAGCCTATGGTACTGAGGCAGCGCTCCCTACTCAATTCAAAGTACCCACACGAGATCCCAACCTCCCAGACGAAGATAATGATTTTGAACTCGGATGTAATATGTTATTGATCGATGAAACTAGAGACTGAGCCATCGCCAACCTCGACCATTACCATACATCACTTCAGAAGTTATACAACAAGAGAGTTCGACCACGCAGTTTGAACATTGGAGATCTAGTACTTCGACGCGTCAATCAATCCTCGAAGCCTCAAAACGCCGGCAAGCTAGCCGAATCCTGGGAAGGACCTTATATCGTATACAATAAAACTGACAAGGGTTCCTACTATCTGATGACAGTAGACCAAGAGCCTCTACCTAATTCATGGAACACAATGTAGTTATTTTCATACAATAGTCCACGGCCTCTACTGTCACGCCCCAAAATCCGATAATCGGTAGCTTAACCAATTACTAGATTCTAAGTAGTGCAGGTCGGGGAATCCAAAGATTCTACCCCACAAATAGCCAAGCCGTAGACAAATTCTGGCTCGGCTGTTCACATATAGCAATAATCATTGGAGTAAAGAAACGAAATAATAACATAGCAGAAGCGAAAAACATATATACATATCTGACATAAATAAATACAATGTTCAAAATAAGGTACAGCAACATACGTTGAGATAACAACAAAAGTCTAAAATACAACTGGTCGGCAGCGTCAACTACTTCAAATACTGCTAAGGCTCTCAGCAACTCAAACTACTCAACCTCTGAAAGGGGGGAAACAATGCGAGAGTGAGCAAAACCACGGCTCACTGAATACCCAACAAATCTAAATAACATACTAGTAAATATATACAGATAAAGAGAGTGAAGTGAAACAGATAGAGTAAGTTAAAGTAGAATAATAGTAACTAATAGATTCATGATCCAAGTAACTGAGTAGCAAGAACAGAAAGGAAATATAGGAGTAACCAGAGTAAGAATAAGGAATATAAGAGAAGGAGGGAATGTGACAATGAGGGAAAGATGCAATGATATGCCAATGATGTGATATGTGCTAAGTTCTAAATGTTAAATGAGCTGATGTTGAAAATGTGATGCAATCCTATTATAATAATTAATGGTTGATCAACCGCTAGCATGTTTGACTTAAAGAGATCTGTTAAAGGGATACAATGGGTACGATTTTTGTCAAGCTCGACCAAGCTAGTGGATACTCACTTGATCAAAGTTTTCCAGGCTTTTCAACCCACAGAGCCAACGTCCGAACTGCATTTCATTCCGAGGAGTTTCAACCTCAAGGATAAGCCCTGTACCGGATTGTAAATACTTTCTCATACCTTTCCACACTCCCGGATGGGCTTATAAGGTATGATAGTATCCATCCTGGACCCACCTACAATTTCAACCTGATGTAGGACTCCTGCGATCCTATCAGAGGTCAAGCGATGTAGAGCTTTGTTATGTATCCGATCTCGATATGTTAAAAGAGTTTGCATGATTTGAAAAGATCCAACAAATACCGAGGATCACAATGTAACAGCCGTGAACCCGGCAAACAAATATAGGATAACCACTTACAGAAGAGCGTGGCAATAATCCTAAACAAAATGTCCAATGACTCGGTTGCACCATCTAAACCGATGAATCAGCAACCTAACCGTCATCACAACTAAACAACCTTAGTCTCAAGAAGATTGAACCCAACAACATGAATGCAACTACTAGTAACTACACTAACAACTTCTAGCAAAACCCAAAGCCAATTTAACTATAGTAACTAAAGAGTTATCAATTATATGGAGAAGTAATATGGAAATAAACCCTAACTGATCACAACACTTCTATGCTTAGAGTACTACTCAAATCAACATCTATTAACTAGTAATAGAATTTAGAAATGAAGGGAAAACTCGCCTGAAGGAAATCCCGAGTACTGCGGAAAACCAACTCGGAAACCCAACTACGATCCGCGGAAAAGCAAATGGAACTCCTGGTAATCTAACACACACCAGGAACAACAAACAACCAACAGTTTAAGGAAACGAGAATAAAATCCAAACCCTAGAAATCAAACCCTAAGCCAAATCAAGCGAAATTGACGGAAAGGAATAAGAAAATTACTTACCAAGGATAGGAGAAGAGATCGCGACGAAGCTGAGGAAGAATCCATGAGCGAAGAAGAAGGTTGGATTAAGAGTGAGGAGGAGAGAGAAAAAGGTTAGGGAAAGGAAAAAGTGAAGGAGTGAAGAGAGGAATGAAGAAATGAAGTATATAAACCCAGACGCAGCTGAAATCGCGCCTCTGTTCGAACAGGGTGGATCCCGTTCGAACAGACAAAGGCTTGTTCGAATAGAAGGTTGCAGGGATGAAAGAAAATTGTCCCTGGTTGATCCTATTCGAACAGAGAAAGTCCTGTTCGAACAGAACTGGTCTGTTCTGAAGCTGAACTTACCAGAAAAGCTAAGGAATTGCTGGGAGACACCACGGACCACCCCGGACACCCCGGAACTCCACAAACCACCTCCACCACCACACAAACACTTCTACGAACCCAACCAAGGTTCCTCAAGGTGAACACACCACCACTACTGCCCCTGGGCAGCCAAAACGCCTAAGCCCCCAAAAAGTAATCTTTTCCTCGGGCGACCCCGGAAATCTACCGGCCACTCCAAGGGTTCACCGGAACCACCCCAAATCACACACACACAATACATAAATACCAGTACCAAACTTTTTACAGGCTCCCAAGGCCACAAAACCACCTCTAACTCCAAAATACCTCCGAACCGCCCAAAACTACTAAAGGAATCTAATACTAAACCACCGAAAGGAATAAACGGATGCATAAAGAATGAGTATAATGGATGAAAGAGTACATGCGGAAAATGAATGCAGAACTTAACGTGAAGGAAAGGAATCTAATATGCCAATGAGATTAAGAATAGGATTAAGAGTGAATATTAGGAATAATTAAATACGGGTCATTACAATCTACCCCCCTAAAAGAAAATTTCGTCCTCGAAATTAAACACATACCTCGGCCTGAGAATAAATGCGGATAGTATCTCCTCACATCGGCCTCCAACTCCTAGGTAGCCTCCTCTTGTCCATTGTGAGTCCACTGGACTCTCACAAACGAAATAACCTTACTGCGAAGAACTTTCTCTTCCCGATCTATAATGCACTCTGGATATTCAATATACGAGGCATCGCCCTGAATCTCTATCGGTCCCCAATCAATCACGTGAGTAAGATCCCGTTAGTACTTCCTCAACATAAAAACGTGGAAGATGTTTGAACTCTACTCAGCTGCGGCGGTAATGCTAACCGATACGCTAACACTCCAACTCTATCCAGAATCTCAAATGGCCCAATATATCTCGGAGCTAGCTTCCCCTTCTTGCCGAAATGTATCACGCCCTTCATCGATGAAACCTTCAGCAAAACATGATCTCCGATCCAAATCTTTAACAGTCTCCTGCGGATGTCAACGTAACTCTTCTGTCTGCTCTGAGCTATACATAGTCGATCTCTGATAATAGTAACTGCCTCTGTGGTCTCCCGAACTAAGTCTGTCCCCAGTAAACTCTGCTCGCCAACCTCTGCCCAAATCAAAGGTGATCTGCATGGTCTACCATATAAAGCCTCATATGGTACCATCCCGATGCTCGACTGGAAGCTGTTGTTGTACGCGAACTCCCCCCAAGGTAAGTACTCGTCCCAGCTGCCCTTGAAGTCCAAGACACAAGCTCGAAGCATATCCTCAAGGATCTGGTTAACTCGCTCTGTCTGACCATCGGTCTGAGGGTGAAATCCTGTACTGAAATCTAGTCTAGTATCCATAGCTCGCTGAAAACTCTGCCAAAACTTTCTGGTAAACCTGGCGTCTCTATCTGACACAATAGACACTGGAACCCCGTTTAAATGAACAATTTCCCTCACATATATCCTGCTCAACTCATCCACTGCGAATGTCATGCGAACCGGAATAAAATACGCCAATTTGGTAGCCAGTCCACAATCACCCAAATAGAATCATGTAGCTTCTTCGTCTGCGGTAAACCCGATATGAAGTCCATCGTCACATGCTCCCATTTCCACTCGGGAATAAGCAAGGGCTTAAGCTGTCTCATCGGTTTTCTAATGCTCGGCCTTCACCTGCTGGCAAGTAAGACATTTGGAAACAAAATCAGGTATCTCGCGCTTCATATTGTCCCACCAAAAATGTCTTTTCAGGTCCTGATACGTCTTCCTAATGCCTGGATGGATTGTGTATCTCGAACCATGAGCCTCGCTCAAAATCTCACGTTTCAGTACCTCGAAATCTGGCATGCATAATCTGCCCCTGTATCTGATGTTGTCATCTGAACTAGCTGTCCAATTAGGTTGGGTGTCGTCTGAAGCCCAAGACTGTAATCTGTCGTCCTGCTGCTGTACCTCCATAATTCAAGAAATCAAAGAAGGCTGAACTTTCAGATTTGGAATAAGGTCACCCGTAGTCTGTGAACTCATAGTCAACCTGAACTCCGCGATATCACCAAACATCGTCCACTAACGAATCATCAGACGTGCAACTAATCCCCTAGGTAAACGGCTCAAAGCGTCAGTCCCCATGTTTGCCTTCCCCGGATGATACTGCCAAACTACATCGTAGTCCTTCAGAAATTCCATCCACCTACGTTGTCTCATGTTCAGCTCCTTCAGCAAGAAAAGATACCGTAAACTCTTGTGATCAGAAAAGAGCTTGAACCTCTACCCGTATAAGTAGTGTCTCCAGATCTTCAGCGCATAAACCACTGCTGCCAACTCGAAGTCATGAGTAGGATAATTCCTCTCGTGTACCTTAAGTTGTCTCGAACCGTAAGCCGCCACCTTTCCCTCCTGTATCAAAATGCAACCAAGCCCACTAAGCGATGCATCACTGTAAACTCTATATCTCTACCCACTGGATAGAACGATCAGAACTGGTGCTGTCATCAATCTTCTCTTCAACTCGGTGAAAGCTGAAATACATCAGTCATCCCAAATGAACCGAACGTCCTTCTGCGTCAAACGGGTCAAAGGAGCTACAATCTGCGAAAACCCCTTGATAAATCTTCGATAGTAACCCGCTAAACCCAAAAAACTGCGAATCTCGGTAACACTCGCCGGCTGTGCCCAATCTGCGGCTGCTGCAACCTTGGAAGGATCTACTGCAATTCCATACTTAGACACCACGTGTCCTAGGAATTTCACCTCCTGCTGCCAAAGCTCATACTTTTCAAACTTAGCAAATAGTGCGTTCTCCCGTAAGGTTTGTAAAGCAATCCTCAAATGTTCCTCGTGCTCTACCTCGGTCTTCGAAAAGATCAATATGTCGTCGACGAACACAATGACGAACCGGTCAAGAAAAGGGCTGAAAACACGGTTCATCAAGTCCATAAAGGCTGCGGGCGCGTTCGTCAGACCAAATGGCATTACCCGAAACACATAGTGTCTGTAACGAGTTCGAAAAGCTGTCTTCAACATATCAGCTTCCCTGATCCTCAGCTGGTGGTATCTTGATCTGAGATCAATCTTCGCAAAGAACTGCGCTCCTCGAAGCTGGTCAAACAAGTCCTCGATCCTCGGCAACGGATACTTGTTCTTGATCGTAACTTTGTTCAACTCGCGGTAGTCTATACACAAACGCATCGAACCGTCCTTCTTCTTTGTGAACAAAGCCGGAGCTCCCCACGGTGAAGTACTCGGTCGAATGAAACCCTGATTCATCAACTCGGAAATCTAATCCTTCAGCTCTTTCAGCTTAACAGGAGTCATACGGTACGGTGCCTTCAAAATCGGTGCTGTCCCGGAACAAGATCTATGCCAAAGTCAATCGCTCTCATCGGTGGTAACTCAGGAATCTGCTTGAACACGTCAGAATAATCGTAAAGTACCGGATAGAGCTGACGTCCACATCTGAGGACTCTAACTCTAAGAATGTTAATAAGCCGTCCGCTGTCCATTCAGGTTTCAAACTAGAGAACACGAAGCACCTCTCACCAGGAATACGAAAGGTAGCCATCTTCTCGAAGCAATCTAAAGCGACTCGGTGTGTCGACAACTAATCCATGCCTAGGATGATGTCAAACTCATGCATCAGCAAAACTAATAGGTCTGCTGAGAGGATACGACCACAAACAACTATCGGGCAATCTCTACATATACGTGAGATGAACACCAAAGAACCTAAAGGAGTACACACCAAAACCTCATCTATCAATAAGGAAGACTCAAAGCCAATAATGCAGAGGAATGCAGATGCAATGAATGAATGCGATGCACCAGAATCGAAAAGGACATGGCGGGCGATGAAGAAATATGGATCGTACCTTCCACCACAGGTGGAGCGGTGCGAGCACCTCGCCTCCCCACTGCGTACATCCTGCTCTATCCGCGGCCTTGCCCTTGCTGTACTGGATGATGTGGTCTCTGAACACCATGAGGTCCTGGAACTATCTGCCTGCCCTGAGGACCCTGGAACTGTCGCTGCGGAAACTACTGAATCTGTTCCGGTCGTTGCTAAAAACCAACTGGACTCTAAAACTGCCTCTGTGGCTGCGGTCCTCTGACTATTTTAGGACATTTTTGCTTGACGTACCCGACTCCCCGCAGTTCCAACACTGACGTGAAGCAAACTGTGCTCTCTTAAAATACTGTCCGCCCACAACTCTAGCTGGAGTACTCTCAAACCTCGGCCTCTTCGAATCCAAGCTAGTGTACTGCGTCCGGACTACCTTGCCCTTATCGGGTCTTTGGTCTTGCCTCTGCTGGTCCCTCAAGTCCTTGGACTTGCGATCCTCAGTATCGTTCTTCTCCAAAGCCAAAGCTTTAGACAAAACCTCTCTATATGTACTGGCACACGAAAGTAATCAAGAACCTCCTAAAATATGGACGAAGTCCCTTTAGGAACATCATCATCTTCTGTTCCTCGTCATCAATAATGAACGAAACGTAATGAGATAACTCGTTAAATCGTTGATCATACCCAATAATACTCATATCACCCTGTTCAAGTGTGCAGAACTCTGAATGTAGGCGTCCCTGTAGCTCTGAGGGAATTATTGATCGAAGAAACGCTCCTGGAATGATGGCCAAAGAATAGGAGACTCCAAAACTGTCCTCTTGGCCATATCCCACCAATAATCTGCCTCGCCCTGAAGTATGTAAGCTGCAAGTGTCACCCGCTGATCGTCGGGATACTTCATCGCGGCCAAGGTCTTCTCTATAGACCTGAACCAAGTCTCAGCCTCTGAAGGAATCAACGTGCAGGAAAATGTAGGGAGTTTGTACCTTTGAAGCTGCTCTAAGTAACTGCGCTCTCTATGCACTGGGCTCCTAGCCTACTGAAAGGAAGTGGCAAAACTATCCATAAACTGTCTCATCTCAGCTGAAACACCTGAAGCTGCTGGAACTGGTAAAACTCCTAGTTGTCCTGGAAGCACTGGAGTAGATAGGGTACCCTGCTAAAGTTAAACCCCTGGTGTTACTCCCACGCTAACCCCAGCCTCAGAAACTATTGGCTCAGTCGGCAGGATTGGAACGGACCCCAAACTCTCCTGACTGACCACTGGCCTATTAGCCACTGCGCCACTGCGTAAACCCTGACGAATACCTCCATAGATATCCCCATGGGTTCGAGCACGACCTCTAACTCTGTCACCTCTAGCCATCTGTTACGAATAAGGAAATACAACTCAGAATGGATAAGGAAGGATTATAATATGAAAGGAATTCGATAAATATGAAAATCCAAAAAGAATTGATCCTAACTCCGTCTAAAAAGTAACTCGTCATGTGATCTGCAATAATAAAGATAAGGATTTACCCTACGCTCTGATACCAAGTCTGTCACGCCCCAAAATCCGGTGATCGGTAGCTTGAGCAATTACTAGATTCTAAGTAGTACAAGTCGGGGAATCCAAAGATTCTACCCCACAAATAGCCTAGCCGTAGACAAATTCTGGCTCGGTTATTCACATATAGCAATAATTATCGGAGTAAAGAAATGAAATAACAACATAGCAGAAGTGAAAAACATATATAGATATCTGGCATAAATATATACAATGTCCAAAATAAGGTGCAGCAACATACGCTGAGATAACAACAAAAGTCTAAACAAAAACTGGTCGACAGCGTCAACTGCTCCAAATACTGTTGAGGCTCTCAGCAACTCAAACTACTCAACCTCTGAAAGGGGGGAAACAATGCGAGAGTGAGCAAAACCATGGCTTACTGAATACCCAACAAGTCTAAATAACATACTACTAAACAAATACAAATAAAGAGAGTGAAGTGAAACAGATAGAGTAAGTTAAAGTAGAATTATAGTAACTAATAGATTCATGATCCAAGTAACTGAGTAGCAAGAACAGAAAGGAAATCTAAGAGTAACCAGAGTAAGAATAAGGAATATAAGAAAAGGAGGGAATGTGACAATGAGGGAAAGATGCAACGATATGCCAATGATGTGATATGTGCTAAGTTCTAAATGCTAAATGAGCTGATGTTGAAAATGTGATGCAATCCTATTATAATAATTAATGGTTGATCAACCGCTAGCATGTTTGACTTAAAGAGATCTGTTATCTTAGCGTCAACTGGTCGCAACGTTTGATAACGGGTCAACTATTATCTAGTCAGCGTTTGATAACTGGTCGCGCAATGTTTGACTTAAAGAGATCTGACATGGTTGATCAACCTGTTATCAACTGGTCGCCAATGGTGCAGGCTCTCAGCAACTCAAACTAAAACTGGTCGGCAGCGTTAACTGCTCCAAGGAATTTAATGTTGATTTAACTGGAATAGAAATAGATATTTGATTTATGTGGTGGGATGTATCTGCATTGAATGACGGTTGGAAGTATTGATGTACGCGATGCTTGGGGTTATGAGAGTCGCTCTATTTTGAATGATGACTGCCTTGCAAATGTACCTGTGCATTAAATATGAGGATTATATAAATAGTACCTGTACAGTGAAATCTGGCCAAGTACGCTATTGTTTAAAAAATTCTTTGTAATATTTGAGTTATAATGGTAAAAACCCAGAGGATGATGTATGACGAGAGGGTTGCCGCCAAAATATAGAGATTCAAATGAAAATACTTTGGGGATCAGTCTGTAGAGATGCCCACCCCCACTTCTGTTTCACCAACGTATCAGGGTATATCAGAAGAAGAAGCGGCTGAAGTTGAAGAAAATTTTTACTGCATGTGGAGATTTTACTACATTATCTTGATAGGCGAACAACGTCGGAGGTGTCTCCACATCCTTGAGGAAGACAAGGTTGAGGAGACAGATGTGGGGACCGGTATAACTGCTAGGTAGTATTGTCGGCATCTTGCGTAGGATTGGATTTAAAGGAAGGACCCTCTTTCATCTCTACCAACTCTCCGATGGTGGTGGTTATAGAGGAGGCAATAGTGGTAGTAGAGAAGGGATACGAAGAATGGAAGTCTGCCCCTGCACAATCATAATTTTTTGGCTCAAAGAAGTCCTTCTATTTGAAGAGTTGGTTCAAGGACTGACTTTCTTTCTTCCATAGTTTCCATTTGAAATTCGATTCCATGCCTAAACTTTGAACAAACTTGGGAAAAGGAAGATGTTAATGTTTGCTTTCCTTTAAAAGATTCTCGGAGTGAGACATCACTGAAGATATATGAACTGAAGGATTTGCTGGCTTCAGAGTTCCTGAAAGACTTGTTATCTATGAAGTACCTGAAAGACTTGTTATCTATAAATTACATGTAATTTATATTCGAGCTGAATAAAATATAGTTATTCAAACTTTGTGCTGATTGATAGAATAACTCTTATTATTAAAATTGAGTTATGAGTAATTCGAAGATTTATGAATAAAGGATGAAGGTAATATATAAGATTGAACTACAAAGTATATTATAGCAATCGAGCTGTAAAAATGTGTTTGTGAAATAAAAGATGTGTAGAAACTTGTTTCGAACTGAATAACTTAGAATTATTGGGGGAGATAACTGCAGAAGATTTAGAATTTGCAGGAATTGGAAATTTAAGCTCAGAGAGCTTTTTTAAAATGTTGGCTTTGGGGAAAATAAGTTCAAAATGAGGTAGGCCAAATTTATTGAGGTCGATGTGGATAAATGAATTCAAATAATTTCGAATCGGGATACTAGGGTTTGCTGTTATGGAAAAACATAATATTTATACGAATTGAGAGAGATTTGAAGTAATCTAGAAAACTGCATAAATAGGGGAAATGAGTGTAGATAGGAGAAAGACATAGAAGATGGTGTGGACTCGATCTGAGAGAATTTTTTATGTCGCTGAGGGATGATTAACGATTAAGATAGTTAAAGTGCAAGAGTGGATCTTTGGTTTGCTAGATTATGATGCTGACTAACCAGTGTCTAAAAAATATAATCACTCGTTTCGGCTGCCCCCACATTAATTCTTGGAAGGCAAGTTCGCATTCCGGTGTCCACTGAATATCCAGGTTCTTTTGGTGATAATTCTTGATTGATTCGACCTTGAGGAGAGGGAAAATCCACTTACATCGATCCAAAGATTTTGAGATAAAGCGATTTATCGCAGCAATTTTTCCTGTTAACTTTTGGAAATCCTTATTGTTACGCAGGGATGGCATGTCAATAAAGGCGTAGACATATTGAGGGTCAAGCTTGATTCTTTTTGTACTAATCAGGTATCCTAAGAATTAACCTAAAGACACGCCAAACAAACATTTGTCAGGGTTTAGTCGCATAGTGTAGGACCTAAGTGTATGAAAAACTTGGGTGAGATCTTCAATGTGTGATTCCTTCTTCAAACTTTTGCATAGCAAATCGTCGATGTATACCTCAACCGTGGTTCTGAATAGGGGTTTAAACATTTTTGTGACCAGCCACTGGTATGTCGACCCTGCATATTTTAAACTGATAACTAGATGCGAGCGGTACCTGGTTGTAACCAAATGTTGGATCCATCATGGACAGTCGGTCATGGCTGCCAGTAGAGTCGAGGATTCGTTAGATTCTGGGTAGGGGGGAAACTATCTTTAGGTATGCTCTTGTTGAGGTCAGTGTAGTCGACGCAAATGCGAATCTTTTCATTTTTCTTTAGGACTGCCACGATGTTGGATATCCATTTAGGATATTTGGTTTCACGAATAAATCTTGTGGCTAAGAGTTTGTCGATCTCGACTTAGATGGTATCGCGCAACTTGGGGGGAGATTTCTTTTCTTCTGCTTGACTTCTGTGGTATTGTAGAATAAGCCTAGTTTATGACAAGTGAGACTATGGTCAATTCCTGGCATTTCAGTGAAGGACCAGGCGAAAATATATTTGTTAAGTTTGAGAAAATCAATTAGGGCAGCTTTATCTTCCTCGTTTAGGAGGGCTCCGATTTAAGTACCACAACCGGTCCAATCTAACTCGATATAGATTATGGGTTCGACGAGGGGTTGCTCGATAACGTTATCGCAATCTCGAGCTACACCAATGCTCTATAATTGTTTTGCCTTTACCAGTTTACAGGTCATTTCAATCTTTGGATGTTCACAGGAGAAAGCTAAATGTTGGGACTCTTTCATGTCATAAGTGTCATCTTTTGTAGTAAATCAAAGTACTTGATGATAAGTGGAGGAGATGGCCTTCATCACATGCATCCATTCTCGACCAACAATACCCAAGTATTTTTATTTTTTGTCGACTACGAGGAAATTAGCTTGCAGAACAACTGGACCTGCCATGACCAGAACATAAAGTCTGCCTTCCACTGCTTCTGTTAAACCATTGAAGCCTTTCAGTTCAACGTTGGCTGGAGTAATGTGATCTTCCATGTTCATGGTGCAAGATGACATTCTCGATTTTGAGTGTGATGACTAAGGGGTTAGAGTGTGGGAAACGAACATGTGAAACGTCACAGCCGACAAAAGAGATACCGACTGGTCGAGGATGATGGCTAGACTCGGGAAGAAGAGTGCGCAATTTTTGTTCATAAGCGAGCCGGATGCATTCCTCAACTCTCTTTCGCTTAGTAGTACTATGAACACTATCGACATTATTAACCTCGATCATGTGAGCTTGGTAGATGTGTACTTATTTTTCGTCGTGATCTTGTGTTCGAGGGGATTTGAGGTAGGATTTATCGAGGTAACTAGGTAAATCGACAATGTATTTGTGTAATCGTCCATCCTTAAAAATTAACTCCAATAATTTCTTAAGCGCATAACATTTTTCTATGGAGTGATTGTGGCATTTGTGGTTGAGGCAATGAGGCTCGTCTGGTTTAACCTCGATGGGCTGGGGGGATCACCAAATTGGATCGGCTTCAACGAGGTGGTATAATTGTACAAGCTTAACCTTGAGTTTTGGTAAGACGGGAATAGGAAGCTTCCTTCGTTATCGGTCAGCTTGTGGATCTTGAGTTGGTCATTTTTTTGAGTCTTTATCAGTGTGGACGGGTGCGACCAGCGACTTGGGTTTGTTGGGCTGAAAGGAGTGTTAAGGTGTTTGGCGGTTATGTCCCCGAATTCATTCTAGCTCAATGTAGTTGTTAACTTTTAAAAGCATTTCTTCGAATGAGGTCAGTTTGTGCAAAATGATGTATTCCTTGACTTTACTGTTGTTATGAAGCATATTGGAGTACGCGAGGATGGCATTCGAGGAATCAGGGTTCTCGACTTTTCTTAGCATGTCAAGAAAACGTTTGGTGAAAGTTTCCCGGGTTTTGTCCTATGCTTGCATAAGGTTAAACAGAGAATCAACCTGAACTTCTCTGTTTTTATTATGTACGAAATTAGCGATGAATAATTTGGATAGCTCTTCAAAGCTGTAGATCGAGCCGTTGGGTAGGTTATGGTACCATTTTAGGGGACTGTTGGAGAGGATAGAAGGGAAAACCCAACACAAGATGTGATCGGATGTGGCGTGGAGGCTAAGGGAATTCTAAAATTAAAGGATATGAGATTCAGGATTGGTGTTTTTGTATTTACGGAGTTTTGGCACTTGAAAGTTTGGAGGGACCTCGATATGGAGGAGGTATTTGCATATTGAGTTGTTTAGTCGACTCCATGAGGTGAGGGACTGGGGTCGAGCTGATGTTAATGGCTTCGCCTATTTTTTGATCGAACTCGCGCTGAGTGACATACATAGCTCGGGGGAAATTGCTCAGGAGCTGCTCGATGGTGTTCATGACGTGGTCGATAATCTGTACTACACTCGCCCAATCAATCTCTTGCTGATCTGCGTGGTCTCTCTCTCCCCCAGCCACGCCCAAAGGATAGACGCGGCTGGGGGTGGAGGTATCAATTCGGCCGCTCCAAGATGGATGGGAGGTGGTTGGTGTTGAGGAGTTGATCTTAGTCTTGCTCGAACAGAAACCCTAGGGTGTGGCAATCCTTTTGAGTTATTGGGGTTAGCGACTTGGCAAGTGTCTTGAAGGGGGTTATTGACTTGGCGAGTGTCTTGAAGATTGCGGACTGTGTTACGCAAGTCTTCCATTTCTCTGTTGTATTGATTTATGTCTTCTCTGCATCGATCTCGCTCTTCCTGGAGCTCTTTGCGGTGAGCTTGGCATTCGTAACGAAGTGGCTGGGTGTGGCAATCTTCAGCTTGGACGAACGCGTCTCGCATCTGAGCCAATTGAGCGTTCACATCGTTTTGCTGATTATCCCCCACTATCATCGAAGTAGACCTAAAGTTGGGTGTCATTTCATTTTTGGTATCGGGAGGAAGAATTGTTGTGTGTGTGGTGTGGGTTTTTAAGTACAGACGGTGCCAAATGTGAGGGCTTGGTTCCGAAGTATTAAGGAATAGTTTCTACATTGAGATACGGTGCCAAATGTGAGGGCTTGGTTCTGAAGTATTAAGGAATAGTTTCTACATTGAGATAGTAATAACTAATGAAGAAGGGTCAAACAACATTTGCGTGAGTTTCGTTAACGAGGATTGTTCACGACCTCTCAAGACGATTTGAAATGTGGTTCTATATATATATATATCACTTCTATTACAGAGCTCTCTAGAATGTGGTCGAGCAGTTACACTCCCCTTTTCTCCTCCCCTTGCCTTTTGACCTCCCTCCCCTATTTATATGTTTCAGGCGGGGCACCTTTAGATTAGAGGCTTAATTACCATTATATACTTAATACAACTATGCATTACTTGTCTATGTTACTTTACAGTTGTCTCTTGCTGGCACTGCTTTAGGGGGCAGACTTAGTTCGTCCTGATGGAGGTCGATGTCCCGACTGACTTTAGTTGCGACAGCCTGGTGTAGGTCGATGTCGACCGTATAGTCGATCATTTATGCTAGCATGTATGGGGTCGTGGTCTGTGTAGCTAATGGAGATCGACCTGATCGAGTAGGCTACTACACTAAGGCATTCCTGCAAATAAACATGAAAACTAAATATGATTTAAATAAATAAATTTGTTTACCACAAATGTGATTTGAGTTGTCAAGGCACCTTTGAGTTGCTAATGAGAAGATTGATTGGAAGGTGATAGTCGTAACCATCGTTGCATTCGCACTCCATTTTAGGTTAAAATGATAGGCATTAATGTTTTGAAGGAAAAGAAAAGGGGAAGAATCAAATTATATAGTAAGTTGGGGAGAATTAGAAACAAGAATTTGCAAAAAATATAAGTAAATGGTATTTAAGGCAATGGTGGAAATAGACTAATTGGGGGGCTTTTTGCCTAAATATTGGGGAGTTGAGCAAAATATTGGCTCCCTATTAAAGCATCTCCTAAAGTACCTCACTGGCTTGGTTAAAAAAAAGCCAAATCCAAGTCAGTGAAGCTCTATATCCTCCAACAATACCTAACTTGGATTTTTTTTAACAGGTATCCAAGTCAGTGGGAACCTGCTTCATTTTTATTTATTTTTAAATAAAACAAAAATAAAAAATTTCATCAGGTGCCTAAGACTTGGACACCCGATTTGAATATATATATATATTTATTTATTTATTTATATTTGGGCGCCTAAGTCTTAGGCGGCCAATTTGAATTTTTGTGAAGAAAAAAAAAATAATTGGGCGCCTCATAAGAAAACACACAGGCGCCCAACAATTGGGTAAAAAAAGCAAGGTTGGGTTCTCCTAGTTATAAGGCAAATGTATTTAAGCAATGCCGGTAAAAGCGAAGTAAACCCTCCAGTGGTGTTTTCTCATAACATTGGAAGATTAAACAACACAAAAAAAAACTTTGTACTCATTCCTACTCATAACTAGGGCTGCATATCGAACGCTCGGGTTGAACGCGTTTATAAATGTGCCCAATCTCGACCACGATTTTGGTCGCTTTGCCCATGACCAACCCAACCCAACCCAACTTCAGGTTGTAAATTCTTGACCGTGACCAACCCAAAATTTGCCCACACATGTTCGGGCGGATCAAATGATCAAAGGTATGCGGTTGGTCAATCAATTTGATTGGTTATGTTCGTCGTCATTTACACAAATTTACCAACACTAAATTCGGTAAAATAAACTTAACCCACCCGAATTTCGGGTTGTAAATTCTTGACTGTGACCAACCCAAATTTTTGCCTACACATGTTCGGGCAGACCAAATGACCAAAGGTATGCAGGTGGTCAATCGGTTTGATCGGGTGGTCAATTCGATTGGTCACGTTCGGCGTCATTTACGCAAATTTACCAGCACTAAATTCAGTAAAATAAACTTCAGTCGATGTACAATACACCGTCATCAAAATATGTTTCACTTTAAACATAAAGTACACTATCATGAGGAGATTTTTGTGGTAAGGAGTGAATCAAACTCTTATAGCGACTTCAAGCTGTTAGGTTTATGAGAGAAACACCTAAACTAGAGGTTGTAAAGTTACTTAAGAAGTTGAACTCAAGTAAAACCTAAATATATATTAAATATATTTTATATCATTTTCGGGTTCGGGTTGAATCGAGTAAGGCAAAGCTTCCTGACCATGACCAACCCAAAAATATTCGGATTTCTGGTTGAACGTATTATTTTTGTGACCATGACCGACCAAAGTTTGGGTTGGGCGCAGGTTAGTCGGGTATAGCCTACCAAATTTGCAGCCCTACTCGTAACAAAGTTCCTGTCCTACGGTATCCTAGTTAGGCACATACACTACTGTGAAAAGAGGACCAAAAAAGCTCCTCAGAACAATTTTTTAGTAAGCAAACCCTGAGAGTTTTACCTCACTGAAACTGTCAAAATGAAACCCGTTGTCCACTGCCACCACCGACGGCAGCGAAATATCACACCAACCAATAGTCTCCTTTCCCCACGCATACCTAACAAATCCTTCCAAGACATAATCACTCCCTGATGCAATAAAAATAGAGTTGTTTTGCCCGTAAAACCTCCAATAGCTAATAAGCCCTTCTAAGATAGGCTAGACCGGTCATCATTAAGTGCATAGTATTGAGCACCTCTTATTGTATAGACGGCAGCTGCTACGAGAAACATGATGCAAACGTTGGAAACATAAGCCAAAATATCAAGAGGTGGTGATGCTGTGGGCTTGACGGTATAAAGTATTTTCAAGTTTTAATTACCATACTTGATACTTGTTATATAGAGAAAGATAAAATGTCAGTAGATAGAGAATGTAACATCAAGTAACATGTTGTCCAGAGTACGTATAAAATAAATATCCCACCAAATTCCAGTTCTTTGGAAAGAAGAAAAATCTCATTTCACCTTGTATCTTAACCTAAAGAAGTCCATCCAGTTGCACTTGTAAATCTTGTATGGACACCATACCTATACCCTGTATTTCTTCAGCAGAGTACTCAGTTTTTATAAGGGAATATACTTGCAAGTGGGCTTCAACAATATTTGTCCTGCATACAAAAAAACATTTAATTAAGACAAGATGTAGAAATACATATCCACTTAATTAGTCTATGACCACTAGGATCTCCTAAACGTTCCATTTCGGGTTTTCATTTGAAGATCACATGATATATCGTCTGCTGTACAACTACTGCGGTGAAAAATAACGAAATTTGCACTTAAAATATTGTAGGGAATGCATATTAGAACATAGACTGTAAAATCAACATATTGCTGAAATATCCCGATTTGGGAAAATTTGTGATTTTCTAAAGGCGATGAAATATACGCCTTCGTAAGGATATACCATAACCTATAACTCCAATGTTTTTATAACTTAGTTGATAAGGTTGGGAAACCTCAAAAGATCATTTATAGTGCTTGCGATATTTTACAAATTAAATTTTGTGAGATTACTTGATGTGCCAGATTCAAGCTGAAATCTAGGGAACAAACTTATTTTCGCCCTTATGTTCCAATACAAAAATACAATTAGAATGACGTCAAATTTCAAAGGTATTTTCTGTTTACAAAAATCAATTTTTATTACTGAACACACATGGGACCAAAGTTAAGTAATATAGCAGAGATTTTCGAGTTTATAGCAACAACAAAAATACTTCCTTTTGAAAAACCTACTTGATTGGTTTAAAAAGAATTGTTCTCGTTGATGGGTTCTGCAGATAAAGCTTCATCTTCGCCATCACCCTTGGCAACTCTTCCTGAATAGCCTCAGCAACCTATTCCATCATATATAATGTAAGATTTAGCTCTAGTTAACTTGTAACTTGAGAGGCACATAAGGACACAGATCTGTTCATTCACTCCTCATTCATTAGTGGTTAATTAGAGCTGCTAAAATATGAAAGCTAGAAGTCATTGAGCTGGCTGATTTTTGGTATGAAGGTCCACAAATATTGAACAGTGTCTTATAGGACATCTTCTAACGTTCATGGCACCAATTTGAACTTTCACACCAATAGTCAGAGTGATTGATGATTTCTAGCCACTGGATTTCAGCAACTTCAAGATAGATAATTGTTAAAAAGTAAAATCTGCTAGAAGTCATTGATCATGCTGATTTTTGGCATGAAGGTCCACCAATGTTGGACACTGTCATAAGGACATATTTCCCAACTCGTTTTGTATCATATATAAACCTTCACAACAATAATCATAGCATTTGGTGATTTATAGCCAGTAGATTTTAGCAATGTCAAAAGGAAAGACTAAGGATCAAACAAAAAATAGAACAATAATATTTCTTTTCCTAGAGCCTAGGAATCAGTTGTTTTGTTCAACAAAACATTTTCAGATGGTTGATATAATCAATATGATAGGAATCGTGCACGTCTCGTACGTCGCGTGCGTACCTTTTTTATTTAGTTATTTCTATTTTATTTAATTCCTTTAATAATAGGACTAGTTTCATAATTAGATTGGTATTAGGGTTTCTAATTGTGCTAGGTCTCTTCTCTTATAAAAGAGAGGCTAAGCTTAGTTTATTAGGGAGGTTGGTTTGAGTGAGAAAAAGGCTTAGCCTTAGAGAGAGATGTAAAGCTTGGGGTAAATCTAAAAACCCTACGTCTTCGACATTTTATTTTATGCAATTGAGAGATCTTAGTTTTAATTGAGATTAATTTAGTTTTCGCAAACGTAGTTTTTAACAACTTGGTACCAGAGCTAGCAAGATTCTGCGGGAATTATTTTACACCAACTGCTACAGTGATTTCACATCTGTTATAGTGACCTCTGCGTTGTTACGGTGATTTATGCTATAGCAATGTTAAGTCAAGAAAATTTAGAAAGATTATGGGCCAAGTTCGGGTGGAAAGACTGCGAAGTAGAAAACTATATGAAAAAATGGATAAAACAAAAATTAGAAAATGACGAATGCATACTTTTATGGAGAGAGAACTCTAATGTTACAAAAGATGGGTTTCGAACAAGTGGTGTTGAAATCGATATAGATGGCTTGAAGATTAACCACCACGATGTTACGGTGATTTATGCTATAGCAATGTTAAGTCAAGAAAATTTAGAAAGATTATGGGACAAGTTCGGATGGAAAGACTGCGAAGTAGAAAACTATATGAAAAAATGGATAAAACAAAAATTAGAAAATGACGAATGCATACTTTTATGGAGAGAGAACTCTAATGTCACAAAAGATGGGTTTCAAACAAGTGGTGTTGAAATCGATATAGATGGCTTGAAGATTAACCACCATGATGTACCGACAGAGAGAGAGGTTCCCCTTGCAGCCGATTTCGTGGGTGGGGTAGGCGAAAACACGTTGAAGATTGAAGCAAGAGTTGTGACGGAGGAATCGCGGAAATTCAATGGAGATGGCTTGGAAATTAAACACTACGAAGAAAAAACGGAGAGAGAGGTTCACTGTGCGATTGATATAGTAGGTGGGAAAGACGTAGACCTATTGGAGAGTTCTCGATCAAAGTCCCACGAAGAGGTTACAACATTGATGAGAGAGGTTCACATAATCAACGACAAAGACTAACTCCAATCCAAAACCCTTGCCTAGAATTCGGAGAACAATCGGAGTGGGGATGATTACATCACCAACGACGGGGGCAGGGTCACCGGTGACTACGGTGACCGAAAATCAAGAGAGAGAGGTCCCCATCACTGCCGAGATCGGCAAACTACACAATCTAGGGCGCAAGGAGGACCAGAAGACCGGGGAAGATAACGTGGGCATGCCACTAAGACATGGCACAAAAGGCACGGGTATGCCACGGCATAGTCAAGGCACATGTCAGGGTGTGTCGGACACGGGTTAGGGTGCATCGAGCAAGGGTCAGAGCATGCCTTCAGCGGGGCAGGGCACGAGACTGAGTGCAACGGGTACGAGGAAAGTAGCGACGGGCATCAGGTAAGGCATGTCTTCGAGTAACTCAAGCATACCACAGCAACCGTTTGCGCCTACGGAGGACGCGGGCCACGAGGGAACCAACAAAGAACGTGGACCTACAGTACCGACTCGGACACCACACGTCCCCTACTTGTTTCGGAGTAGTCGCTAACCGGGGGTGACCATATCCGACTAGAGGCGGGCACATATCAAGCGGATGAATCACGGGTTCCGACGGGGCCGACGACAGACGTGGTTGACAAAAATCTGACGGAGAAGTCGGAGAAGTCGGAGAAGACAGTAGGAGATTGCTCACAAAGTGAGCGAGGAGAGGGCAATTAGTTTTGGCGATATGCAGGGACACATTTGGGAACCATGAGGGAATAATTTCTCGCAGCTGGGTGTACCGAAAATAGTTCCCTATATTAACCCTTATTGGATAGAGTTTCTAGTACGTTCTTTCAACTTTGTAGGTCCAATGTTTTGGCGACTTCAAGTACAGTGTATAGAGTCCGCAGTTGGTAATACAATGAAGCAACATGAGCTTTGAGATGATGCGTTACAACGTCCAAATGGTATATTAGCAAGTTACGGTAAAATTCGTTACCGTATTCCCAAGCTGTTAAGCGTGTACTTTTGGTTTCATATTGATGATGCCTTGCAGATTTTCTCACACCACGAACTCTTCTTAGACGGGGAGAGTTGATAGGAATCGTGGTCGTGGATACGACCACGAGTAGCACGTCACGTACGTCGCATGTGCACCTTTTTTATTTAGTTATTTTTATTTTATTGAATTCCTTGAATAATAGGACTGATTTCCTAATTAGATTGGTATTAGGGTTTCTAGTTGTGCTAGGTCTTTTCTCCTATAAAAGAGAGCCTAAGCTTAGTTTATTAGGGAGGTTGGTTTGAGTGAGAAAAAGGCTTAGCCTTAAAGAGATGTAAAGTTTGGGGTAAATCAAAAACCCCAAGTCTTCGACATTTTATTTTATGCGATTGAGGGATCTTAGTTTTAATTGAGATTAATTTAGCTTCCGCAAACGTAGTTTTTAACACTATACAACATAGGTTTCACCTTTTACGAATGATGTCAAATATTTGTTGTTAAGTGGTCATAACAAGATGCAGCAGTTATGCAGCATACCTTCTGAACAAGCTCCGACACTTTCTCTGGAGTAGCAAAAGCTTGATTCTTGAGGGGTTTAGCCAAAATAGAATCTGCCTTCTGATTTTGACTGCCCGAGGACAATGCAACTTTCACGGCAGTGACCTATAAGATAAATTGGTCAAGATCCCACTTGTGTTCTTAAAGAAAGAGAACTCTGACATGTATTTGGACCGTCAAAGCAAATCACTTAAAACTGATAAATGTTCAAAAAGAACACTAACCTTCGTAACAAAGGAAAGCATCGGATCCACAACTACCTTCGTTACTGACATGATGAACTCTTCACAGGTAGCTTTAAGGTTTCTTTCTAGATCCTTCAATAACAAATACAGTCATGAAATACAACTAAAACATGAATCGGCTACCGAAAACCTCAACTTGCTTTAGCAAAAAAAGAGGAAGAATAATAATAATAAATAGAAGGATACAAGAAAAGAAAAGAAAAACTGATCAGAAGAAACGTTAAGTAAATCCTGAATGACAAGTATGAAGATAAGTAATATTTAGATAACGGCTATCGGCCTCCAATTCTTGGTTTTACACTCCAAATACATGTGAAAAGGCACACAAGCGTATGCGTAGAGTTTAGTGTTTTGCCGCCTCTGTAACTATTAGAGAGTACAGTAGAGATGAAACAATATTAAGGTGTACTATGATACGCTGAAGGTTTTAATTCTAAGTTTATATATATTTAGGATTGTTTCTAGACTTTTCCAAAGTTCTCTAAATACGTACCTGTAGAGCACTCACATTATAACAATATTATTATTATCACTAAGAGCCTGTTTCTATGAGCAGCAATCATCGGGCCTCGCCTATTCTCAATCTTTCCCGATTTTTTACTTCTTTGGCTAAGTATTCCCTGTTTTGGACTTTCCCCCTACATTGCTTGCTGGCAACGTAGGTGATGGACATAGAGCCAAAACCATTGTTTTTTATGAACCCGGATCACCCTAGTTTGCCATAAAAAAAAAAGATTTCTTCAAGGATAAAGATTAATATATATCTGCAAATCTACGTAACAATGACACTCCTATCTCCAAAAAACATTCGTGTCCATACGTATCGGACGCGGATACGCGTACGGACACACGTAGACACGGGGTTGGACACGGCCTTCCTCAGAGACCAAAAAAAAAAGAGGGAAAAAAAACTTGCTTACTTTAGATCTGTAGTATATACATCTTCTCCATTTTACCTCAAATCTGCAGTATTTAACTAGTTGCAATAGATGTAGCTTCGTTTAAAGAGGAAGAATCGTTATTGTAGTTGCAGCAATAACTTCTTTTAAGCCCTAGCCGCCGCTAGGGCAAGCACAAAGCTTTCTTTGTTTTTTATTTTTAAGTCTTAGAAGTTTGTTGTGTTGTGCTAGGGTTAAGAGTAGTTGTGGTTTATTCAATAAGAGTTGTTCACTCTCTTCGAGATTTGTTTATTATGTTTTAGTGGTTGGGTGAGTTAATGTGGTGGGGTAGTGTGTTAGATAGGTTAAGATGTGTTGGGACTTGGGAGAGTGGTTGGGTGAGTTAATGTGGTGGGGTAGTGTGTTAGATAGGTTAAGTAACCAACATAAGCATAGTAGAAAATAAAAAATAAAAATAAAAAATTTACAACCGTGTCCCCGTTTTTACATATTTTTGGGTCGTCGTGTCCGACACCCCGACCCGTGTCCGACACCGACACCCGTACCCGTATCCGACACCGACACCGACACCGACACCCGTATCCGTGTCATTGTTACCTAGCTACAAATACAGAAGTTGCACCTCAGTCTCAAAAAAAACAAAAAAAGTATTGCCTCATTGATATGCTTAGGTTTTCAATGCTCTGAGGAACCTCTTTATAGCATAGAGAATAATTTAGCAATTTGTAATTGTGAATTAGCAAATATTGTGAGTAGTAGTAAATAGAAAGCATATATTCTTCATATACGTACACATTAATCTACAATTTTATAATATCAACTAAAAGTACATAAATCATCAATTATAAATCCAAATAGACGAGAAATCCAAATTATAGCAATAATCCATAATAAACTCACCAATCATAATAGGAATTCAAAATAAAACACATATCTAAAGTAGTCTCTCTCTCTCTCTCTCTCTCTCTCTCTCTCTCTCTCTCTCTCTCTCATCTAATTATGAAAAAAAAATGGATGTCTAGAAAAAAAATATAGGTGTTTCTCCAAGTTGCTTCTACACCTTAGAGTAAATGATAGTAAAGGATGAGTTTTAATAGAAATTTGTAGTTTTATTCCTATCATTTAATAATTATAATTAGTAATTAATTGAAAATTTCTAGAATTGGTAATCCTATTCTAATATGTAAATTAACTTCCGGATTTATTGCCCTCATGTATTTTGTACTTAATTGATTGGATTTATCGAGCCTTAATCGATTGATTTCTTCCAAAATTTTAATCAATTGGGTCCTCGAATTTAATAAATTGATTTCCTCCATATTTTAGTCGGTTGGGTTTCTCGAGGTATACTAGACAATTGCGATAATTTGAAGATATTTTGGAGTCGTATTGAAGCTTTTATTTTCTGTTTTGGGATAATCTAAACATATTACAAGTTTTAATCGAAGTTTTATTCGGATGTTTTGGAGTTAAAGTTTTAATCGAACCTTAAATTCGATGTTGTTTTCAGGTTTTATCAGAGAAGACGCAATTGCGACGTAATATATGTTATGTTGCTAAATAAATTCCAACAAGTCGTATGATTAAACGAAGAAATTGTGTATTATCTCAACTGAGGCTATTCAAACGGCATACGATGTAACAACCAATCGCAATTGACGATATTAAATAATGCTCTGGCATATGCTATACTAGTATACCGCAAAATGGTAGGGAAAACGACCAAAGGACCTGTAACACAATATTTTTCTAATTGAATACTAGATCTTTATATATTGAAACCAGCATCACCCAACCCAATGGATTGATACTAAAACATGTATTTAAGTTTACTTCAACTATAAGTAATCTAAGAACAAGGAGAGTATGTACTAATGGAGAATGGAGTAAACTAAACAATTGGGTACTCACTGAAACCTAAGATTTCAATTACACAACAAAGAGAGAGGGGTTGGGGAAATCCAAGGAGAGAACTTGTGTAACCCAATTTATACAAAGCAACCCCTTCACAAAACTACTAACAAGCTAATCAAAATCAAATATGATCACAAAGTCGTTAAGACCTATCAAAACAACGAACCTAACCCTAAAATCAAAGTAAAACACACAAATTGAAATCGAATTGAGATTAAAGAAATAATACCTGAATCAAAGCGAGATTGAGACTGAATCCCTCAAATGAGAAAACGAAGCAAAATTGAAAACCCTAGAGAGTGATTGAATGGTGAAAATCTTCACAAATCAAGGGAAAATGTAGATTACAGTACCTTTGGGGTAGAATATGTTGTTGTCAAATCATCAAAATCACAAATGCATATTTGTAATCATCAACGGATGCACAGAGAGAAGGATTGAACCCTTGACAGTAATGAGAGGCGATGAAGAGCAAAGGGGGAATAGGTATTGGGAGAGAGATAGATTTTGAGTTCAGAGGAGAAGACGGAAAAAATTGAGCGTCCCATGCAAATGTTAAACTGTGCCTAACGTAGGAACACATCCTACGGTCATTTGATCACAGCTTTTATTCTAATACTTATAACTTACTAGATCTTGTTTATCCTTCCTGCTACAACTTTTATTCGCCAAGCTAGGGAATTCTGTTATGCTAAAGATTGAGGCACATAGCGACCATATAAGACCAAGAGATATTAAGTCAATAGTGAGCACATGATGAAAAAAATAACTGAACCCATCCTTAGCCTTTTTTTCATCAAAGATCAATGATCATTCATCATATTGAAATATGTGTATCACTAATAAAAGAAACAACAAATGTATCACGTTTTTCAATTGATGCTTTGAAGCTCAAAAATCATTGTTATTAGTTTTCTTTTTCTTTGAAAAAACCAATTTGAGGAAACAGTGTTTACTGAAATTTTAGGCAAACATTTATTTTCTTGTTCTTTCTTTTTTCTACAAAAGCCAAACATAAAAGTGTGCATGTTCCCGTCAACCTATCCATTTACCAGCATTGAAAGGCTAAGACTTGACTTAAAATGATGCTAACCCAGTTGACTGCCCCAACAACCAGCATCAGTCGATTATGTTTTGTATAATTCGCAACCATCTCGAAGAAGTAAAATGAAGTAATAAAATGAAAAACGACACATGCATTTTTATGTTTGCCTATTGTTTTTATTTCCTCACTCATGTAATAGACCAGTATATTAAGTATAAATATATTGAAAAGGGTGCTAAACACCACTCAAAACAATGATAACCGGTTGATCAGTCCACCAATCAGCATCACTCGAATTAGTATTAGTTCACATATAGGCAACAATCTCTAAGAAACAGAATACGGTGATGAAATGAAGAACGTTAAGAAAATCATAGAAAGAAGATGACAGAAAATATGGAGAAACTAACAGTTACCTTCTTCGCATCTATTTGACTTTCCAAAACCCGGGGGGATAAGGTCCGAGCCAACGAGGTTGATCTTGACCAATCAAACAACGAGGCTTGACCTCTAAGAATCCGTCTCAGATGCTCCTGGCAATGAAATTAAGATAAAAGTAAGATCTTCTCCTGAAATAATTAAGTAAATGAAACAATTATTTCACAAATAGGTGTACTTTCTGACATTAACATTAATATGCTGATTCAGGATATATTGCATTAAAAGCACTATTCCTAAGTCCTCTCAAACACCCCCTCCAGTCCTGCATTCTAAGTCGTTTTGTAAGAAACTTTTTCTATTGAAGTTCTTCTCACAGGGTCATCCAAACAAAAAGATTTATTAAACTACAAATCAGGATGTACTTACGTACGTGGTAGTTCTTACCACAAGCACCACAGTTCATACGTATTTATATGGTAATTATTTCCTGTTGCTTAAAACGACTTCATTCCTACTTATTTTTCTACACCACGTGTGTGTGAACTGTTAACTTGAAGGAAACTAAAAAGAATAGAGAGCTGAGCATAAAATTCTTATCATAGTCAAGAAACACTTCTGTTGGTGAGACTTACCAGTACATGCGAGAAATCAAGCTCCTTGTATGTCACAGAAAATTCAATATCGAAAGGCGCGATCTGGAACACCAACAATATAAGATATCAGTTCAGTAGTTTTGAATAGAAAGTCAATTTATGATGACAAAAAAGCGATAAAGACATAAGAGCCAACCTGCTCCCTTAAAATAAGCAGATGTTTGATGAGGAAAAGTTGTCCATCCATTGGTGTTGATCTCTTTGCAATGAGTTTGCTTGCTTTCTGGGAATCATAACAAATGTATATTATAGATCATGGACCAGTCCATCCATAAATAAATATGGTATTGCAGTATTGTATTTGTCTCCTAACGATGCAATTGGACTTCCACCTACCAGACAAAACTATCTAATAATATTTATTAACTTCCTCACCTGGATTGATGTCGAGCAAACCTCAACGGCTTCCTGTGCCAAACCAGTAAATACCGCAGGTTCCAAGGAGCGATACAACTTTGACAGACAAGATAGAGTTTTCTCCAATGGAGGGTACCAAGTTTTGAAAACATCTGGGTTTTCATCATTCTGATAAAAAACATACGGAATTAAAAATGTCATGGTGTAGCAAAAGAAACCTTCTAATGTTAAGACTGAAATTGCAAAGTGCCGGAACTTTCACAAACAAAGTACCTGTTCAACTCATTAATATAAAAGCTATGATGTACAAGATCATCAAATTTGAGATGCCTCTTTTAATAAACAAAGTGCAGTGCAAAAAGTAAAATTAAAAATTTGAAATAAGTATGATTGGATTACTAGTTTTTACCAGGGTAGTTCCTGATACTATCTCGGCAGTACGCCCTAGCTTAGCAGGATAATCCAGGTCTTCGTCCGTAGGAATATAATTTGCTATCTGCAGGAAACAACACAGCTTAAGCCATATACAGTAAATGAAAATTTCTAGCATTTAAACTATACTGAATAAGAAAAATACACAAACCAGAACTCCTAAAAAAGGGACGTGGAGGGGGAGAGAGGTTTACTAATAAAAAGTTGGAAGGATAGAAACAAGTGATTATCTATACTACCGGGGTACCCGGATACGGCTTTGAAACGGCACAGATACGTCACTTTACATTTAAAATTGAGGTATCCGATACTAAAAGGGAACTTTTAATTTTGGCACCTAGAAGTATTCTGTTGCAATAATCATTTACGGATTGAGGTAACACAAGCAATATGATTTATGCCCTTGAGCCAAACTCACAGATTTTGATAATATAACCCAGCCACAGTTTAAATACTGAATTCCCATTCTCGAAAGTTAAACCCTGACTAACGTAAGTATAGCCGAATTTGACAAAGCAAGCCATCCAGCACAGCATAATAGTGAACCCTTACCATTAAAATATGACTTCAACAAACTTACACCAGCTCTAATTCATGATTTTCCTTTCCTTTGAGAAACTAAATCAGTTCATTATTGAAGGAGTAACGAATGACAGCCAGGAAGCAAAAAAAGAGGAAAAAAAATATAATGCAATGGCCATAGCGCCACCACCTGTTGCTTAACCTTCCATATTCAAGCAATTAAAAACAAAAACCCTAACGAATATTGTGATGCAATACTGTGTCCACTGCCCACTAGATTGAAATCAACCAAAACTGTTACAGTAATTTGGGCTTTTCAATTTTCTTAAAGCCAAACTAACACTCTTTTAAAGTTTTTTCTCCTATTCTAACCCGTCCCTGTCAACTTTATTAACTCCAAGCCCTTCTCTAGCATTAGAACTCTTTTACTTGATGTAATTGACAATCTTCTCTATTTTAAATTTTATTCTTCTTGTTTATTCAACCAAAAAGTATGCCATCTTCCCCCTTCGAATTAGAACACTAGATAGTGGAAAAGAGAAGTATCCAGGTGAGAGTATGCATATTAAGGCCACAATGACAGGAACTCTATTTGGTGTATGTGTGGAAAGAAGAAACGACGGGGATATCAATATTGAAAACAGTTTGCCAGTAAGTACCATGATGTTGTGAGATGTTCAAAGGCCATTAAAGAATCTCTAAGAGTTAATCAAACATGTAATGATCAGATAGTTGTGCACATTGCAACTAATCATTTTTGAGAAGGTTTTAGTAAACATGAGTTCAACCGGATTACGGGACACTCACAATCTCGAATTTGAATGTGTTTAAATTCATTAGAACCATAGCAGTAACTTTTTAAATTGATGATTGCAATAATACTATGCCATGGCACTTTGTTTATCAAAGGATTAAAGGAAATCAATAGTGCCTTTTCTTTATTTCTTTGTTCAAAAGACGAAAGAGCTGAAGTTTTGCCAAATGGTATAAAACTGTTTGTGAACAAAATGCACAATCTACTGGAGGAAACTCCATAAAGGAGCTTAGACGTCACAAAAATAGAAAATTTAACCATGCCACAAGTTCATTTAGATGAGAGAGAGTCTATGTGTGCATGGGTGCATCGGTGATCGGGAGGGAGCTCATGTTTTAGATAACAGTAAAGGTAACAATACTGATAAATAGAAATTTAGTAAAAAGTTGTAGTACCTCATCACGGATATGAGTACGTGCTCGGAAAGTCAACCTCTCATGAACATCCGCAAGAATTCTTTGTAATGTTGGACGTAACCCCGCTAATGACTCGCCACGCTTATTGAGCTGTTCTCCCAGGACTTCAACTTTAAGAATATCAACAAGTTCGCAAAGAAAATCAAGGTGTGCTTCATGAATAAGTTTTGGACGTAGTGTATCATACAAGTAAGTACATCTGCAAAAAATAATTAATTGCCGTGAGAATATGGCATAAATGAAATATAACCAAGATGATTAAACAACAACCTCATTGCAAAAAAATCTAGAATTTTCATAAATATAAGAAAGTTCTCAAGAGAAGCAACAAAATGAAGGATTCTTCTTAAGAATCTAGATAACTATTCAATCTACATTTTTACATCTAGAATAAATTAAAATGGCAGAAAGCTTACAGAGGGTCTATTAATGGAGCCAAGTTCAAAACATCCTCGGAAGAAGAAGGAAAAAAATGATCAAATAGCTGATGCTCCAAATGGCATACCTGCATTTTTCAATAAGATGACTTAAGAAGCTACTTCCTGTAACACCGCCAAAATACTTTTAAACTGCATTTGCATTGGTAACAGGCTCAGAATGAAACTTGAGCATTCAAATAAATTACAAATAATCATATTTGGTCTAGTAACACCTGATAATATATCTATACAACATTGAAATATTTACAAACTAAAATCAACATTAGCAGTCTCATTCGACAATGAGCACCTTGACAAAAAACACAGGCACGAAAGGAGATAAAGGATCACCCTGTCAAAATTCCTCTAGAGCTAGAGAAAAACCCTATCAAAACTCCATCAACCAAGTCCAAGACTGAAAAACTTTGTTGTTAATATACAAACATTTATCCACCTCCTCCACTTATCTCCGAAACCCATCCTCTCCAATATATTTTAAAAAAAAGTTTCAGCTAATATGGTAAGTATTATCAAAATCAATTTTGCAAACCACATCATCCAACACGCCCACCCTCATCCTAGAATTGATAGATGCATTGGCGATAAGAACATTATCCAGAATTTGCCGATTGGAAACAAAAGCCCCTTGAAATTTTGAGATCACAAAGCCCATCACTACTTTCAATCTCCTTGCAAAGCCTTAGCTAAAATCTTGTAAACACCACTGATAAGAGAGATCGGCCTAAAATTCTTTAGTTCCCCAACACCAGATGACTTTGGTATAAGCTTAAGAAAAGTTGTATTTAGCATCCAATTAAAGAAACCATTATGATGAAACTCCTTTATTGTAGTCATAACATCTCTGCCAAGAATATAGGGTATTCATCTAGCCAATAGCTTTCTCCCCACAACTCTTCAAAGCCTCCAAAATCTCTTCTTCATCAAAATTCCCCCTCAAGCCAATTGCATGCTATGAGCTGATATCGTCGAAGTTCAATCCGCCCAATCTGGGTCTCCAATGATGAGGTCCCTTGTACAAACCTTAATGGTACTCAACTAAGTGTCCTTAATTTTGTTATTATCATCCACTAGCTTATCACCGAGTGGGAAAAAAAACCTTTGTATTGTTGTCTTCCTTTTTCAGCCACTTCACGTTGGATCGTTGCTTTCATTTAATTTCCTCCCAAAGCAATAACTTCTTAATCTTAACCTTCTTACCTCTTTCCGTGACTTCAATATCACTCAAAGATCTGCCTTCTTCCATCTTGTTCACCCCCTTCACTTCTTCCAAAAGTGTTTGGATTTTCAACTCCATTTTACTGAATTTATACTTACTCCACTACTTTTATCCGTCCCCTTCACTTCTTCCACAGTCTTGTAAGTTATAACTAGTAACCATTGAATGGTGGTGGCTGATGGTTGAAGAGCCGGAAAAGAAAGATTGTGTCCAACAAAGGAATTAAATCTATGATGATGAGCATTGCATGTATAATGTAACATCTTGTCTCTTCCACAAGAAGGCTACCAATAGGAGGAAGGGGAGGTAAGACGTCTAGTTCTTCCAAGGAATCCAAATGATGCACCTATTCAGGATTGCAATGGCCTGACGTAGTGTCGCCATAAGAAAGAAACAGCTAAGGATCACGTACAAAAGAAGAACGCCCCATCAGGCAAAATGAGTTGACTTCCTTCTACGCTACTTCTAGCCCTTTCTCCAAGACAAGATTTTGAAAGTAAAAGCAAAAAAAGAGGATCTTTATCAAAAGTCTATATATACTTCTCGTGGTGAACAGCCACCCTAAAGAGGTCCTCTCCATCGGGATCTATGGATTTATGCAATTGACTTACAGTTTCAAGACCTTTTGTTGGTAATACAGACCAAAAGGTAACAGCTCAATGATATATGCAGACATGGTAGATGAATACTAGTGGAGTTTAATAAGTAAGTAGTACCTGTATTAGGTATGCGCACCCAGACCTAGTCAATGATGGCAATGTCTCTTTCTTGGAAAATTCGGATATCCTTTGATGCACTATGCTTTTTACCTAGGAAGTATAAAATAGAACTGACATTAAATATTTGTCTAGAAATAAATGACTGACCTAGAAGGAATTACATAGATAATAATCATCAATTAGCTAACCAAAGATAGCCGCTGCTCACAGTACAATCTGTGGCATTCAGCAAGAACTTGAGCATATTCTTTCCTTGAAGATCTACTTTCGATTTCCTCCAAGACTGGCTTGAGCTGTAAATTTAACATTAGGTTAGGCATCCTTCACCAACCATTTTGTATATATAACGCCTGTTCTTAGCGATGCTCTTGGAGAAAAAAGAAACAAGAAAATGATTTACCTCACTGGCTGCTGCCTTAAAGCGAACATAAATAAGAGATGCCTCCACACCCTCAGAAACAGAAATTGTGTTGCCCCCACTGCCACGGATCACAGCCTGGACCTAATAAAGAAACCCATACAAAAATTAAAACTACAAAGTCGTTTTTCTTAACAACGGGCAACTTTGAACTCTGCAAGGATATTTTACCTGAGAAGAGGCACTTTTGAGAACAGAAAGTATATGCGACCGAATCATACCCAGAGCTCGAGACTGTTCAAAGCATGTTTTAGCGTTGATCGAGTGTTAGAACTTTGTATTTGAAATGTTCTACAGCAATGACAAGAGAGGTTGTTGCCATCACACTCAATTAGAGACAGGTTACTAAGTACCTGGAGTTGCCGAAATTTGACCAAATAAACACTTGATTCTGCAAATTGTGGATTGCTTTCAACATACCTAAGCTTTCAGTGAAGAAAAGTATTAGCAATCTGCATCCGCATTCTTTACCAAAATTTTCAGAAGAAGCAACTATAAACAATGACTGGAATAGAAATAAATTTCACTTACGAAATACACTCGTCGAGTCGTTTTAGCAAAGGAAGAAAGTGTCCATTTCCAACACTCATATTGGGAGAATAAAAATTAGTAGCAATCTGCACATATGCATACATTCCATAAATTTTAACATAAGAATGCAATGCAGTTTGTCATCGAAATTCAGTCCGTAGGCATTCATCTCTATTAATAAAGAAAAACCTCAATATTTGATTTGAAGCACAACCGTACATCAACGAATTGTCATTTTCGAGGAGTGGATTAAAGTCCTAAGATGATGTTAACCAAAAAAAAAAATGACGAAAGAATAGATCATGGCCGTTGATTACATACTCAATATAAGCCCTCTATTTCCATAAATAAAAAAAATACACTACTCGAGACACTACCTAATTAAAACCTAATTTTACCCTCTTCACACTTCACCTCCTAGGTATCGATTTAATTACGTTGTCCAGGAACTTCACAAAGTTAGCTTGCTTATACTAATGATCTCTTGAATATGTTCTTGTTAAATCCTTTTTTTCATGCATAAATCCCACTTCCTTCCATAGATGTATTAACAGGTGTTAGAAAGAATAGATCAATCTCCATGGCAATCTCTCCTTAATCGTCCTCTCTTCTTACTTCTCTCCTCTCCTCTCTATAACCATTGTTTGGACTAAATTTTGTAACATATAGTGTAATAGGCTTTGATTGAAGTACATGGGAACAACACTAAAATAAAACAATATCTTCGAAACTAATTCAAAATAAAACCCAGCCATATCCCCAAATGTAGCGTGTTCGCACAGGTGATAGCGTGTGCACAATTGCTCGTATACAATAAGAAAATGTGCTCAAAAATAGATGTATACATGAAAGTGTATGGAACAAAAATCAAATGAATTAGGTAGCACTGCAGCAGCTTAGGAAAAGATAGTATTTGCTTAAACGGCCTAAAATATGTGTCCCATATGAATAAAATTGAACATGTACAAGCTTAGACGTTTAAAAGTAGTCTCTACGGCTCTATTCCACATTCCTTGTAGGCTTTCCATGCTCAAGGGTCCATCAGAGCTACTCATGTAACATGTCGAAATGTAATTTGTACCTTAGTTAGTTTCCTATCCTGGTTCGATAAAATATTCCATTTTTCTTTCATCTCTGGCTCAGTAGCCGGATGATATATGGGTAGAAAGAAAAAAATCATCAAATATATTGTGTCAAAAAGTGGCAAAAGTGGATATATATATATGCACATCAAATGTGGTACAAGATATAGTATGCTACGCTCTTTATCTGCATCTGAGGTAAAGTCCACACAGAGATTTTGATTTAGAGCAGATGTTAGTTTGCTAATATCTTCCAAAAGATAGAAAGAAAATGTCATACATTACATCCCAAGTATATGCTCAATAAATTTCGATTCCGATATTTGCCCTCTCATTTCTTTTAATCGCGTTTGCCATATTTGGAGTACAAATTCATATGCAGTACTAAACTATTATCTTCTTTTTCTTCTTTAGGTAACGAGAATGGTAACTCAAGATGCTACTTGCAGAAAGTGATCCTGGATCCTGGATCCTGGATCCTGGTAACAACTACCAGGTATCTTACTAGCTAGGCTAGATGGCATTCGTCTACTTCACCGCTATACTTGTCATACTACTATTTATTTCCACTATCGATCAAATGGGATTGTGGTAATAAAGAGAAACGACTTATCCCACAAATCGTTGGGTCGGAAATTTCAAAAATAGAATAAGCCTTAAACACTATAGCCTATAATTTTTAATACTTACATCCCAAAATTACTTGCGTCTCTAAATTTATATGCAATGATAACCCTCCTCTCTCCAATCCCAATCGCAGTTCTCCGTATGTGAATAGTACTAGCTTGTGTGAAGCCACCAATTAAAAAGTTCACTGAAGCAAACTCCACTTACAAATTCGGAATTCTTAACTTAGAAGCAAGTGCCAGTTTAGTGTTTGTTAGACATAAAGCCTGTGGAGACTCCAGAGGTGGTTATGGGGGGTTTTATTCCGTAAGCGAGAACAAATAAGTAATTTTTGTAACTATGCATTTAATTTGAGCTTCAGCAAAGCCTTCATTTTTCAGAATAATAATAGAATCACAAAGATAAGAGGGACCGGGACTGGGACAGATAATGAAATGCATATGCTAGTCGTTTAACTGAACAAAAAACTTTATACTTTGAGACAATAAGACAATTATAAGACTTCGAAGAAAATAGCATAGAAACCTTACATTCTCCAACTCATCGAAATAGTTGAGCTTACTCCGAAGGGCTTCTGTAAACTCAATTAGTCTCTGTTTCTCCATGAGCTGTGGTCCAAATCAGACATGCCTTTAGTTACGTAAAAATAAGAAAAAACCAGAAATCTAGCAGCACGGTCATTGAATTTATAGGAGCTATAAATTAGTACTAAAGAATAATGGTTATGATGTTACAGGTATCAGTTATAAAACAAAAAGTCCCAGCACATTGCCGAACCAAACTAGCAAAACCTTTGAAGTGTTAATAGCTTGCATCGATAATTTAGTTCCGAAATATAATATTCCACATATGGACAGAAACATTTATTCAGAATAAAGGATTAAGAAGATACGACCTCCCGAAATCTATAGCAGACATTGACGCTCAACAAGGATTTAGATCAAATAAGTTGCTTACCAGGTTACAGTCAATTTCACTATGTCCTTAAACCATGTCAAAATTGATATAGGCTAATGGGTCTTGGCGTAGTTTTTTTATCTCCTCCTAGAGAGGCGGGTTCATTTTTTTATTCTTTTTTGGGGTGTTGTGCTCATTCATTCATCAATAAATTTTACATTCATAAAAAAACAAGGAGGCATTTGGGTTCAGGATTAATTTGATGACAGATGTGATCCATCTAACGTTTTCAAATTCCAGTCCACACTTGTAGCAGTTAAAAGGTTGGGTTACTTTCGTTAGCCACTTACCTAACTGAAGGTCCTATTAGATTATAGATTACTAATGTTACTTGTGCTCGTTGTTTTCTTCTTCTTAATTCAGAGTTAGGTCACAGCCATTGTAAAAGATGCACGGTCCGCAACTTAGTCCTGAGGTCACCACCATCCACTGGTATACTAGTCTCTAGTGTTGGCTTGAGGATGCATCATATAGAAATTGCTGCAAATTGGCAGTCACGGGTGAATTTGATCGAAGTGTAGCAGCAAGGTTTAGGAAAAGTGGGAGTGCAATGTATTATTAGTATCAAAAATAGTTCTTCTGTTATGCTGCAAACAGTATATGACTTTTATGATACCTGCTATGAATTCATTTTTTTGCTTGTTTGACTTTATGTTTTGGTATTTGCAAAATCAAGGCGGAGTTAGGAAAGAACCCTACCTGTATTAGAAACAAAAATTTCATTCTGGACTTCTACTGTATAGGTTTCAGTAGAATCATGGTAGAGTAAGTTATCCATATGTCCTTTAAAAGGCCCTAAGAGGAAATAAGGATTACATTGGTCTAAACCAGCTAAATGGTTAGCTACTTTGTTTTCTTCTCAGAAAATGTTTGATACTGAATCCTTCAAGCTCTCTTACTTTGATCCAAGCAATATCATGCTACTCTCCATGTATGTTCACTAAGTATTCTACCATCTTGTAACACCCCGCCCAAGCGGGTGTACTGAAGAGGCGCCTAACCCATAGAGGTAGCAGCTGCACCCGTAATCTAGCCCCCACATTGCTTATGATCTTGCCAGACATATGGTCCATAAGATCTCACTCTACTTGTCACCGAAATCTTTTTGAGGGAAACAAAACCTCACACCTCTACTGGCGGTGGTTAAGGGTGGACAATATTGGTAGTACGTAGAGCACAGTCGTGACACATCTTCACTGCTGTCTTAAGATCCACTCCCACCTGAATTTTGAAATCACATGCCTCTACAGAAAAGAAAACCCGCTAATATATCTTTGACTCCAACGGCTAAAATTGAGTTACTTGTGACTGCTGCTTGGAAGCCTCAAACCTCTTCCATTGTAAATCTCATCACTCTCCCTATACCTCTGTGGTTGTCCCTTAAAGCTCCATCATATTTTTCGCCACCAATCCTTCCTGTTGTGGATGACCCATTTAGACCAAGTAGGTTGTAAGTTCTTGAAGTTCCTCTGAAACCATTGTTGTTAAAGCTCATCACTCCCCCTATACCTCTGTAGTTGTCCCTTAAAGCTCCATCATTTTTGTCATCACTAATCCTTCCTGTGGATGACCCATTTACAAAGTAGGTTGTAACTTCTTGAAGTGGCTCTGAAACCATTGTTGCTAAATGGGAAAGAACCATCTGCAACTACAATCGAGATTGTGAGACTGGCTCCTTCTGTACTATTTTGTGTTGAGAATTTATTCATTTTATTTTTATGGGAACAAAAATTAATGGAACCTGTAATATTTGTTTTTGCAAAATAAGTAACAAGAAATGCTCAAAACATAAAACCAGCAAAACAGCCTCCCTACATTGAGAAAGAACCTGAAACAGAGGAAAGCATACCACCTAAACTAGGAGAGCCAAAAGACACGAATGTGGCTATAAAAATGGTTACCCCTACTAAAAACCATACACTGATGATACCCCTTTTAATCTCCCGGGCTCCTCAAGAGACAATGATATATAAGGGTTTTGAGCAGCTGATGCCATCTCCCTACAATTCTCATGTAACAAGTGGCAATCCACAACACAACTGGCACTCCCCTAATTAATACTCAGTTTTTGAGAGCCAGGAACTCCCCTAGAATATCTGACCGGCACTAAGTTGGTCAGAGTCCAATTTTTATACCTCAAAATGTAATTTGCGTTTAATCAGATGTCTTTTATGAAAGTTAGTTAATATATGATGCATAAGTAACCAATCCTGGTTCAAGTTGGATCGATCCTATTAAAAACAACTTTATTATATTTGATGATGAAAAAAAACGTCTGAAATAATACTAAAAGAACAACACAAAATAACTTTCCTTGAAAATTCATTGGTAGTGTTAAGAATATAGTTCGAAAACTAGGATCCTATTGACTCAATTCGCCAGATCCAATGGGCTTGATCTTGTCCAATTCAAAGTGAATTCACAAAAAATCATTAGTCTGTTCAACTCAACACGGATCTCCCGAGTTGTTTTGAGTTGAAATTTGCAGGAGATCTTATAAACAATATTTTTCCATCATCATCAGCAAATGAAATAAAAATCTTAATAAGACCATTCCAACTCTAACAATGATCAGTTATTAACTAACTTGCAGAAAAAACCTATAAAATAAATGTAAACTACATTTTGAGGTACAAAATTTGGCATTTGAGAGGTTGGACCATATTTATTACCAAAAGAAAAGAAAAAAAACTACATGCTTCCAAGTTCCACCATGTATATCACTTTTACTGTTCTAATTACATATCAGTGCATGGGAACAAATTTAATCCAACCAACAACACTTCTATGACCATATTAAAGTAAAATCATACCAATCGGTCACAATCGTCATGCAAAGACTTAGTCTTGGTTGCAACTGCCTCATGCTGCAGCTGCAGTTCATTGAACAAATGGAGAGTTTCATCTACCTGCAGACAATAACTATAACTTCAGTTGACTCAATTTAAGAATATTATTATAGTTAAATGGATCAGTTACAAATCCAAATCATACCACGATAAATATATAACTAATAACATGCAATTACCTGATGAAGGATATCATCACATGTTAGTCTGCTTTCTGTCAACGTATTTTCATAGTGGCGATACTTCTCATCTGTCTGTTACAAATTAGGTGAAATCATAGTCCACAAACCCAAATTATAATTTCAAAATTAGTTACAAGCAAACTACTAGCACTAACCTCGGACTTCATGGCTGATTCAAGTTCAGTAAACCACTTGTAGAACTGCATCCAAAAATATATATGTAATTAATAAAGAACCCATATAAAATAAACCTATCATTTTCCATTTTCTCCTTTCCCCAGTATGATGTATCTATAGTTCACATAAATTATAGTTTGCCAAGCTTCCACGCTGAAATGCTGGAATTTTTATTATTAACCAAGAAATACTAGCAAAATAGAATATAGACAATAAAAGAGGACAAGTTATAAACTATTAGGAAAAGAGTCCTTTTATCAAACTGAGGAACCTAACAGAAAAATAATAATAATAATTGAGAACCCAAAACCGTGCGCGGTACACCATATACCACATTTATAAGTTCATCTTGTATGATTGCCTACTCCCACTAAAGCACGTTTGAATAAGAAAACTTCAGCTCGTAGAAAATGACTCGCATTCGTTTCATCCCCTTTATACAGTTTTAAAGTAAAAGAGATTGAGAATGAAATCATTTGAAAATCTTGATCTAATCAATTTACTTTACATTCCAATGAGAAACCTCACACATAATTGTATAACTTTTTTATGTTTCGAGTATCCAATCATATTCCTAGAAAAGTTCTTATTAGATAAGAAAGTAACAAAGATGTCAAGAAGAGCTTCAAACCCACTACATGAGATAATAAAGGTATGTCCATTACTTGAGGTTCATACTCCTAAGTGAAAAAATCCTTAATTTGTGTGGATTTAGAATCTGAGAGAAACCTGATGTGTATTGACTAAAACAGCTTCGATAGCCCCAGAATCTTCAGAAGCATTATCCCTTGGGGAAACTGAAAACCCGTTATCTTGTCCTGAGATCTGCTCTTGAGACTGCAAAAAACATTTATCAATGATAATGTGCACTAATGAAGTTACAATTAACGTGATTAATAATTAACTGAGGAATGGCGTGTGCTCACCACATTAAGTGGAAAAGGTCGCTCTGCGACGTCATGAGACAACAATGATATTGCATCGTGTGATTGCTCAGTCAATGGGGCATTCTGTGAAGAAAAAAGAATTGAAGGTCGCCACTCACGACTAAGATGCCTAATGAAGTTGCAATAGCCGTGGCCATATCTTATTCAGCACCACATGTAACAAAAAGTAAGAAAATTTCATGGAAGTTATTTTTTGGAATAAGATTTATTTTGAAATTATTCATATCACCTTCAGCTTCCAATGCTAGGCAACGCAAACATATTAACTAGGTGTGTCAATTTGTCACTAATTAGGTTACTCTTTTATTACAAAAAAATAGCATATCACAAATTATTTGCCGAGTAAAAACCGAATTATAATTGAACAACCATAAGGAGAGTCTTCTTTCAGACGCCTTCAACATTGTGTTTGTCATACCCCCTTTCCTCATCTATCTTCTTCTCTAAATAGATCCGACAACCAGAAACCCATCCTCTCCTTGTCTCTGTATATCACTCTCCCTATTTAACCACCACAAGCAAAAGAATCTACTCGCTCTCCATAATCATACAACATGACCATAGTATTTCAAGTAATCGTCATGTAATTGGGTATTTCCCCATACTTTAAGTAATATAACAGATTCAAATCCCTTAATGAATTACACAAAATATCAAAAAGGGGGTTAACTACTTAACTGTTACATGCTTTGGGTGTAAAATCAGTCGCGACTTCACTTAGCAAGTCCAACACTTTGTAAAATACATGCGACACTGTCCCAATTTTACTAAAATTCGGAATTTTTACATGGGAAGAGAGCTACACATGTTCCAATCTTAACAGCAATTCTGTAAATAGTTTGCGATTACATATTATAAAATCTTCTTGTAGACAAACTCGGGTTTTCCGATACATTTCGCTAGAAATAAAGGGGATCTTCCAATACTTAATTGGAGACAATTGCGTTGTTAAGAAATATTAAGGGGGTCAAGATAGAAAGAATACCTGTTCCCAAGTTTGAGTGAAAGTTCTAGCTTCTTCAACTGGTCCAGATTTGGGGAGGGTTGCAGAACTCATTTTGGCAGCCATGAAAGCTCTGCTTTAAGTAAGATACTTCCCTTATCAAATGTAAACAATTATAATACCTAATCATTAGATTAGGCAAACCAAGGACTTTGTTAAGGGACCAAGGACTTTGTTAAGGTCGGTGTGTGTTTGTGTGTGTGTGTGTGTGTTTGTGTGTGTGTGTGTGTGTGTGTGTGGGGGGGTGGAGAAACCAAACAAAAACCCAACCGTAACGAAAAAGGGTATGGTTTTGAGATTTCAGTTGTGGTTTCGGTTTCTAAAAGAGGGACTGAAAATTTTGGTTTCGATTTCGATTCCTTCCAAAAAAGGACCAAAAGAACACAAACCGAAACGAGAAAATGCATTCTTAATAAAACAAAACTCTAAAATTAATCTCAATCCATGGTCATCATTCTTTATCTAAATCGCATTGGGTTATGGCGCGATTTTCTTAGAGCTATAGCTGTCGTGAGGCAGCCTAACCGTATCCTAGGTAGGTTGTTCAAAGGGGCCCCACTCGCTTAAGAAAGGGCCAAATTTAAGTATCATCAAGTAAATGCTTGAAGTAAACAAAAAACTTACTAGACACGATGAGATGGAAAACTGAAACCCACTTGAACGAACAATTTTATTCGGTTCAGTTCCAGTTTGGGTTTTGGTTTAGTTCATAGGGTTGTCAGTTTCAAATTTAAGGAACATAAGTTTTAGGTTTTGGTTTTAGTTTTGGAGTAAAACCGAACCAAACTGACCCTGCTCACCCCTAATTTTAATATCGAAAAAAAATAAATATCAGAGCTTTTAAGGAAAATCCATTGGATGGGGGTGACCTCAGGTCTCCTAAATTTAGCTACATTCAAACCCTAGAATCAAATCTAACAAACCCTAACAACAAAAAGAGGTGATTCACAAACCGAAACAGCAAACTAGGTGAATCATGAACCCAGATATAGGTAAATCACAAATAAAATATATCTGAATTTGGCTTGAAACACAGTAAGGATGCAACAATGGCAGCAGATTTGAATTTTGTTTATGGTCGTGATAAATCCGAACTTCGCTCAAAGAAACAACAATGGTGGCAGATCTGAGCTTCGAGGCAATAATGGGGTTCGATGCTTCGAGATGCAAACATAAAGAAATTGAACCTAGAGTTTTAGCAAGGAACAACTAAGCTCCATTAATGACAAAGGTCGAAAAGTGGAGGGAATTTTAGAGGAGAAGCCGCGTACACAAGTAAGTTTTTGTGGAACTGTAATAAGAAAACCTTTGGCCAGATTATTACACCATAGGATGGTGGTGACCTAAGATCTCCTTAATTTAGTTAGATTCCAACTCTAGAATCAAATCAAATGAACCCAAACAAAACAGAGGGGAAATTCATGAACCCAAACAACACAGCGAGGTGAATCAGTACCCAAATCATATGAACCCAAACCAAACATAGGTAAATCACGAATAATACCTCTGGATTTTGTTTTAATCACGGTGAAGATGCAACAGTGGGGCAGATCTGAGTTTTGGTTAGGGTCGACCAAATTCGAACTTCACTCGAAGAAGCAACAATGGCGTTCGATGCTTCGAGATGTAGACATGGAGAAATTGTCTAGGATTTTAGCAAGGAGCAACTAAGCACCATAAATGGCGAAGAAACAAGAAGTAGAATTTTTTTAGGGGAGAAGTCACGGAATTAAAAGCTGAGCTAACAGACACTACTCCTTTAATTGTGATACTGCAAAACGCAGACCTTCAGACTGACTAGTATATCATTGTATCCTAGTAAACTCAAATCTCCTCAATTTAGTTAGACTCAAACTCTAGGCAAACGAACCCAAACAAGAAAGAGGATCCAAATCAAGCGAACCTAAACATAGGTGAATCACGAATAATACACTGAGCTTCATTCAAATCACAGTGAAAATGCAAAAAATGGCGGCAGATTTGAGGTTTGGTTAGGGCTGCAACAGATCCAAGCTTCGCTCAAAGATGTAACAATGGCAGTGTAGACCTAAGCTTCGAAGCCACAATGAGGTTAGTGCTTCGAGACGAAGACACAAAGATGTTGAGCCTAGGGTTTTAGAAGAAGCAGCAAAGCTCCATTAACAACATAGAGTAGCGAATAATAGTGACTTTTTAGAGTAGAAATCACATACATAAAAAAAACGTCCACGGACACAAATCACTTTTCGTGAGACCAAACAGGAAGACCTCTGTTCCGAAAAACATACCACACAATTTGGAAATCCATACCATGAGTTACAATTACACATGAATTTACCACAAGTCATCTAATTATTCAGATTTTGTTGCTATTACTTGCCTTTCGATACTCGTTATTCGTGAAGTTCTTTAGATTAAAACTTATAAAAATCACTACCACCACCCAAAATTACATAAATCCAGAAGATGGACAGATGTGCGTGACCATACATATATATTTTGACCTCAGACTCAAACTAGTACAATACAACAATAGAAGACCTCCAAATTTGAAAAGAAAACTAAAGCTTACCTCTAAAATGAATCACCCAGCAGAACCCAGATCAACAACTCCTGCAATAAAGACCAAGAAGCAAAAAAATGTCAGATACCAACTTAAGAGAAGCGACAAACATTTTTTATATCAGTGACAAAAGAAAAAAACCAGATTTCACACTAAAAAAAAAGCTTCAAACATTTCTCCTAAACAAAATCTATCATGAAAAGAGAAAAAATTTAAAACCCGAAAACAACATCAGCAACATTAAAAGAGAAACCATGAGAGAAAATTACGCTTAATCACCGAAATAGTGACTACACAAGGTCCCAAACACAAATCCAATCAAAACCCACTCGTGAAATTCATCTAACAACAATACCCAAACTCAAAAAATCTCACATTTCAACTTAAACCAAGTTTCTACATTGCTCCCACCGTTAGTCCCAGATTAAGAACAAATCTCACATTCCTAATCTAAACTAATCAGAATCAAGAATTAACGATTCAAACAAAAAACCCAAATTCGTCTAGAGAGAGAGAAGAAGAGAGACTTACTTGAAAGAGCAGTGTTTCGGGAGAAGGGAGTGAGATCGTGATTCTTTGTTGCGTTTTGGAGAGATCGCGAGAGAAGCGATTTGACTCCTGACTCCTGACTCCTGACTCCTGAGAGGGTATTGTGCATGTTCCCCTCTTTGTTTTAGTTGGGTGTGGTAAAGATCCCCTCCAGCTGTGCTTCAATCACAAACACCAAGCACCAAGCACCAAGCACCAAGCACCAAGCTGCCTCTTTACAAACATCAAAAGATTATTGTATCAAAAGTACGTCCTGAAGCAGCTAGCTCATAGGCTATAAAATTAACCAGTCTTGGCACAAAAAGAAAATAAAGGGACTTGAACATGTTACAATCAAATCAACCATACAGGAGTCCCAAAAAGAGGCAGTTGGCCAAGAAATTCCATGTTCACGATTCTGCAGATAAGAAACCATTAATCATGCTCTTTTTTAGTGTGAATGGGTCTCTAAAATATGGTTTTCTCCCTTTACTTTACACACACAAGCTCAAGACTTTGATTTACAACTGGTAGTTGACTCTATCCAAGCTAGTACATGTAATGTTCAAGAGAGTTTACAATCTCTATTTTTGTTTTTTGCAATTTCTTTAGAAATTTGGGAAATGAGAAATGTTGTTGTTTTTTCCCTGAAGGATACTGATAGTATTACTATTATCCAAAAGGCTTTATATGCTATCAAATTACGTGACTCTGATTTAAATGTTGCTAATGATTAAAATGAAGCTGAACATCATAAAACTTTGCACTTTCTTCACACTAACAATGTTTTCAAGCTTATGACTTTATGACTGATGCTTTTGGATCCCTGGAACCCAACTTGGTGCATGGTTTAGGATTTTTTCTTCTTCTTAACCACACTAATGCTCATATCCTTGCAGGATTCAGACAATCAACAACCCGATGTCCTGAAGAAGCAGAGGGACAATGCATCCCCTGGGCCCTCAAAGCATAAAGCCAGTGGTGGAAGGCAAGCAACTTTTGGTGTTGGCAGACATAAGGTTTTTTCTTATTTACAGAAAAAAGAAGCTGGAATTTCATGGAGAGCTGCCACGCTTTTTTTTATCCTTGTCATTGAGAGTGTTGTAAGAGCCTAAATTCGGAGCTTAAACTTTGATTCTCACACCAAAGATGAGCAGAATACTTGTAATAACAATTAACCACTAATACACAATAAATAATGTGGAAACCTTTGAATAGGTAAAAACCACGACCTCTCTTGAGGATTTAGAATTGATTATGGTATTGATGGAGTGATTACTTATCACAGCAAGTATTTTGAGTAGTATTGCTTAGATCTTCTTGATATAAAATATGTCTCTAATTTATTCTTCCTTGGTCTTATTTATAGGTCTCATATTATGACCGTTTAGTGACCACTATCTACTCTTAATGACGTACGTTACAAACAATTTTGATAAGTCTTCATAATGGTTATGTAACGGTATGATTCTTCTTCTTCTGAAATGCCTTCTTTAATGACATCATGTGACTATAAAGTCGAACTGTTTGAAAAGAGGTCGATATCAATGCTTGAGTTTGCTATCGGGAGTAAGTCCTTACAATCGCCCCCTTTTAACCAAGTGCATGAGTGATGTTAGTTGAGAAACTCATCTCTGATTCAGTAAATGTTGGTGGAATCATTACCAATGTCATCCTTAAATACCTGTCTTGACTTGACTGGACTTTTTAGAGTTTCATGGTGTATTAATGACATTCCTTTTGACTGTTGAGATTTGGCAACATAAGTATTTAGCCTATAAATAGTATCCTCTCTATTAATACATTGCTTACTTGCTCACCGAAACCGCACAATGGTGAAAACAAAATCTCAGACTTGTTGTGAAGAATTTGAAGGATGTGTGCAAGCCAAACTGGAAGAACTTAAAACTCGCTACTTTTGGCCAACAGTCTCTTGTAGATCCAACTCCAATACTAGTGAAACCTACTTACTAGGGTCTGTGTGATGTTGAGGCAGAGAATACTAGCAAAGATTTCTTCTGGCTTTGTCAATTCTATTACATCATCTTGTCGAAGGTTGAGCGCCTTCGTGGCCTTGCCGAAGGGATTGTAAAAAATGAAAACAATACATCTGTTATTGACCTTAGGAAAGCCCGACCGTGTGAATGTATAGGCTGTAAATAGGTTTAAAAAAAACTTATTTGTAATCTATGCTTTTGAAATAAAATTGTCATTTGTTTCATGTCTTTTGTATGTGACTTCTAGAGCTTTGTAATTTAAGTATGTCAAACTTGTATGCATACTTTAATGCGAACTGTGATATTTGAACTGTAGGGGATTGACTCAAATTGTTTAGGTAATAGTTACCTCCGATTTGGTCAAAGATTGTTCCTCTTTTTATGGTAACCTTGTGACAGGAAATATATTAGTATTATTGCATCTCTGTAACCATGTGCTAGGATTGGTAGGGAAGATATTTTGTTTCCTAAAAAGGCTGGTTCCTAAAAATTTGCTTCCCAAAGATATGCAGTCCAAAAATTTTCTTCCAAAAAGATTTGATGTTTCAAAAATTATACTTTTCTATTGCTATATAAAGGACTTGGTCCTTGGGTATATTTCATCTTTCTCTTCCTCACAAATATTCTTGCTCATTGTGCTTAGGCTTCCATGGTAAGAACACGTTCCCAACGTCGTCAACATGCAATGGAAGGTAAATTAATCATCAAGGTAGCTAAACTATGTGAGTGATATTTATGACTGTTACCCTATGACGCAGTTTTACCGGAGTGGCTACTGCAGTTAGAGAGTCTGAATGAGGAGGAAAAATGTGTAAAACTGGATCGTCACATATGATGTAATGTTTTTCGTAGTCTTATCCTTGATGTAGCAGTTCGAGAAATTGTTATGAGGGAGATCGCTCTGGACAAGCTTGCAGAAGAGGATGAGAGAGCAGTGGGTAGGGAAATAATTCAATGTGGCAAACCGAATCATACTGGTTGCTTTAAATGTAACTATATTTGAATGTATGTGTTAGTGTTGCAGTTCAATTTGGATGAATAAAGATTTTTCTCCAGGATTTAGTATTCTGTAATTTTCAACTATAAATTTTTTTTTATATAAATTTGATCTCATCTAATAAGGACAAATTTATCTTCGAACTATTTGATAAGTCTGTTTGATTCGTGCCGTATATAGTGGCATCTTTCATGTATGACAGATATTTTATCGAAGACAATTGTTGAATACTTTAAAATTTAAATTGTTGTTGTATGAATTAATAAATAAGAGGGTCTGGAGTAATACAAATGTTTGAGGGAAAGAATAGTAAGTAGTCGTACATAGTGTATGGTACTCAGACTTTATTGGGAAGGAGGAGTAAAATTAATTAATGGTTATGTGAAAAGAAGACGTGATGACAGAACTCGTTAGCAATTATGAAACTGGGCGACAAAAGGACATCTTTGTTCAGAAGGCAGGGGTGGCTGACACGTACATCAAAGAACCGTCATTTTAAATTGAAAGAGAGTATAAAAACTCGTCTCTCTCTTCCCAATGGGCATTCTATAGTTTTAGAGAGAGAAAAAATTGTTGAAAAATGAACGTCTAGAGAGAGAAAGTGTCTAATTTCTAAGAATCTACCATAATTTTTGATTAAAAACTCTTGTGGTGGTCGAATCTTTCCTGAAGAACAGTGCAAATGGAAACTTATTCTTAAACTTTATGTAAAAGCAGAGGATTATAGTTCTTCTAGTACAAGTTAGTATATTTCCTGAAGATTTTTGATTGTGTACTGTGAACTTTGCATTTTTACTTATTTGTATGCAAAGTTTTGGGTTTTTTTTTTTTTTTTAATGTTTGTTGGGAATTTAGGAGTTGGTTACTATAAATTTGGGGTTTCTGCTTTCAAGGTGAGATTTGGGGGGTTTTAATTTGAGAGAAGTATGGGGAACTGTTTGTAAATCCCTCTTAAAAATTTGAATAAAAATGAAGAAAAGGCTTTTTGCAGGGGTAACTGAGTAATTAAGGGGAACCAACATCTGTAGGACTGTTTTATCTATTTTGTAATTATGGACCCAATCTATTAGGACATACCATATAGAAATATTTAACAAACGCATATCTCTTGAATTGTAAGTCGAGTATACGTACTAAAGAACTTAAGTCCTATGAGTAAATTGGTAGTCTCATCGAGCTTGGAAGAAACGTCTTCATCTGGATGAGAGGACAATTGCGATAACATGGAGGAGGAGGCTGTAGATAGTAGGGAGGTATTAATAGGGGTAGTAGAAACTGTGCCTATTCAGTCGAACATAAAGTGTTAGAGGCCACTAGAGGGAGGAAAGGGTTGATGAGACAGAGTTTTCATGTATCCGGAGGAGGCAGATATTTGAAAAAAGTTCCTGAGGTACAAAAAGAAACTAAAAGGGAAATGGGGGGGAGTATATAATGGAAGAAAGTTTATATTTTAGGGAATTTTTTCCAGTAGAGAGAAAAAAATGTTATCAAGTTCTTAGCCTCGAACTGTTTAGGAAAGATAGAGAAATTCAGGATGATATAAACCATAGAGTACTATGTCGGGCCCACGGAGGTTGGCCCGGATGATGGTTTTTTATATTATACCAACCAGTTGGTATATGGTCTTAAAATACCTCTTACCTATTTTCAAAAGGGCGTTATGAATCTGCTACACAGCTGCCCAACGCAACTTAATGGTAATGTGTATGAGATGATGAAGGTCTATGAGACCTTGAATGAAAGGTGGAGAGCGAATGGTGTTGAGAAGCAGTTTGTTGTTGTTGACGTCATGAAAATTAAAAATATGAAGTATCTTAAGGCCCGCAAGAGTTGTTATCTGTATAGTGATTCTTCGAGACCAAATTTTTTTGACTTTGACTTTGCTAGTCGACCATGGAATGATCATCTTGTATTAGTTAGGGGCAATTGTATGCAGGTCCCAGATGAACCAATGCTTAAGCTAGAATTTAAGTATTTTAATCCGAGTAAGTGTCCATTTCTACCTTGAGGAGTAAATGTCTTTACATGTTTGAGCTTCTCATAATTTCTTGTGTTTCCTCTTGTAGGTCCTTAGACCGTTGCTACTCCTAATGATTCGAGTTTGTTTGATCGTGTAGCTCAAGAACATAACGAACTCAAAAAGTTCTTGCTGATTTGAATATCCATAAGGACAATAGGGTAAATTTGAGATTCCCAAAGTCTAGCGTGCTAACTAGAGGTGAGCGATGGCTGGTCGAGAAGAGAATCCCGCCAAAAAGAGTTCCTCATCAAATATTGGTGGATTCAATCTCCCCACTATACCTGATTTGGCGGATATCCCACCTCTTAAGTCTTCTGGTATTATTCAAAAAAATCGTTGGCTCAAAAAGTCAAGCCAAGAGCTTTTGCAGAACTGGAATGTGGATCCCTCGGTGAATTCAGGTTTAAATTTACTTGTTCCTGCAGTTGCTAAAGTTGGAGTTCTGAAAAAGAGTAAATTCGGTGAGAGCGAGGGAAATGATGAAGATGAGTCTACGCTGACCAGGTAGAAAACTCACGAGCTTGAAGGAGGTGATCGGATTCGATCTGATGTTGAGGCAAAGCTTAGAGCAGTAGAGAGTCACTATTTTTTACTTGTTGATAATGACCGAGAAGCTCAATAAAATTTTCCAAGAGCGGGTTACGCATGTATAGTTATATTTGACCCGCTTTCGTAGTTTTGATACTATTTTCATAGTACTCTTTCTGAATTGAGTGGTTTTGGCAGCAATGCTAATGAAGGGCTTGTCTCAGTTTTTGGTAAAGAGAAATAAAAAAACATCTCGAGTTCTCCTGCAAGGTCAATGCTCAAATTGAAGAGAATATGCCCAGTTAAAGGCCCAATTGAGTGGATTGGCTGCTGAGTTCGAGAAAGAGAAGAAGAGGGTTGTGGAGGAAACTAAGGTGACGATGAGGTTAGAATTGCAAACTCAGTTGCTGGAATACCATAAGGTCATGAAGAAAGCGGTGGAGACGATTAAGGTCGGGCGGAATAATTTGATCCAATTTTACCACAATTTCGGCCTGTTAGAGGACGATATCACATTCGAGCTCACTGGAAAGTCTCATGACATTATCTTCCCTTCTGATGTCGAGCATGAATATGTTGATCCAGATCATCCCGATGTTGGTTCTTCTCCTGTGAATACTGAAAATGTTCGTCTTCCAAAGTCTTTTAGTAGTATTCCTCCAGTTCCTGTCACTGCTAGTGATAAAGTGGTTCCTCAAGAGGTAGAGCCCACCAAAGGCTGTTATGTCTATCCTTCTTGTAAATTTGATATGTAGAGATTTTATGCTTAATTATCGACATGTTATGGGAATTTGAATGTTCATGTGGGAAAACTATTGATTTTTTTTACAGAGATGACTTATTTGAAAGTTTAATTTTAATATGGGAATAATATATAATTTGTAATCTATGTAGGATGTAGAGTGGTTGAGGGTGACTGTAGATAGTCTATAGAAGGCATTGAATAGGGCTAGGAACTCCATGTGTCGCACTCATCAAGTAATAGCTCAAACTAAATATGAAAGAATATATTATAAATCTTTATCAGAGAAAAACTTTAAGGAATTATATGAGTTTCAAGGTAGATATGCCAAGATAATAAAAGAGAGAGATGAGTCTATTAGGAAAGAAGAAGAGGTTCATAGTACTTAGAAAAATGTTAAACGCGGTTCCTTTTAAAGATATTAGTGAAAAAGATAAGTGTCAAAACTCATTGTTATCCTTAACATTGTATTTTGAGGCCAAAGTTGATAGTGAGCAAGGATTAAAGGATGCTTATATACACATACTAAAAGAGAGGGGTGCGGTACCATATCCAGCTCATGTTCAATATTTGGCGCAAGAAGCAAGAAATCGCTATAATGTAAATGTAAAAAAAATGTTCAACTCGAGCTGGTGTATCTATTATTTATAGAACCTAGTAATATGGGGTTATGTATGTATATTTCTAAACCAATTTCTTCCGTCTTTTATAGGGTCCGAGAGCGATGAGAATATTGTTTTTCAAAATAAACAAAGAACAGAAAAGTACACAAACCAACTTAGATAGTGAGCTTAAAAAGGCGCAAGAAACTTTAAATCACTGTACCGAACAGAACGATCAACTTGCCGCTCAAGTGGCAGTGGAGATAATACTAAGAAAGAAAGAGGAAGAAAAAGTAAAGGCTTTAGAGATATTACAAATACAAACTCATGATCGGCTATATGATTCGAATAAGAGGATAAGAAAATATTTGCATCCTACCCAAGAAAAGGTTGCTGGTAAAAATGAGCATAAGTGACAGGTGGAAGCATTGATTAGCTTTTATGGTAGTGAATTGGACAGAGTGGAGAAAAAAATTTAAAAGTATATTACTGATTATAGAAAATGCAAAAGATGAAAATGCAAATGGCTCTAATCGTTTTAATGTTCCAGCTCATGTATCTATGGAAGACTAGTTAGACGATGAAGATGTTGAGGGTCTAATACTGTATTCTTATCGAGCACATCATGAAGAAGATATCAAAAAATTTCATTCGCCAACGTCTAGATGAGGGAAGAAGAAATAGTCCTCTCAATATTCAACAAAAGGGTAAAAAAAAGTAATTTAAACACATACTTAGATATTTTAGAGATATTTTGTTTATTGTGTATTATAATATAGTAAGCTGAGTTATCTATTTAAATCTATAGTAGATGTATGTTGTTTCTTATAAGTAGATGGTTTATATTTAGACTAGATGTGTATGTCAACCAAACATAAATATTTCATTAATATAAGAGCAACGTACATCGAAATGGAGAATGATTCACACTTTTGTAATGCAAATAGATGAATAAAAATTTGAACTGTAAAATGTTCTCATCGGTGATATGTTTTCAACCTCCTTGTATTTTAAGGGCTTGGAACTCAAACTCCTTTTGTGATCAGATCGTAAGAATTGAGGTTATTTTTACCCACTGCAATAAAAGGACTTTCCCAATTTTCTGCAAGCTTCCCGGTGTTTAATTCCTTTCAATGTTTGGGTATTTCTCATAGAACGAGATCTTGAATACCAAATTCTTTGTTACGAACTTTTTTGTTGTAACACTTAGCCAACACATGGTGGTATCTTCCAAGATTTATAATTACTCAGTTTCTTGTTTCCTCGAACCAGTTAATATTGTATGCTAACTAAAATTCATTTTCTTCATATGTCATTTCATGATCATGTACAGGGTGATAATATTCGGTTGGGAATATAGCTTTAGTTCCATAGGCTAAAAGGAATGGAGTATAACCCGTAAATGCTTGTGGGGTTGTTCTATATGCCCCCAACATATGCAGTAATTCCTTAATCCAATTTTCTTTTTGATCTTTCAAAGACATTTTTATTTCATTAATTATTGTCTTGTTAGTGATTTTTGCTTGACCGTTTCCTTGTGGGTAATAAGGGTTTGAAGGAGAATGGATGATGTTATGCTTGTTGAGAAATTTGAGTACCTATTCACCAATGAACTGTGGTCCATTATCAATTTTGAAGAGATGTGGGCAACCAAACCTTGTGATAATATTCTCCCATATTATCGGTTGCCACTAAAAGATGTTTTCTATTCCCGGGGGTGTTTGGTAATTCTCCCACTAGATCGAGAGCCCATCTTTTGAAATGCCAATATACTTTGCTTGCGTGAAGTTCTAGAGCTGGAGCTCTAATTTTGTACCCATGTCACTGACAGGTATCATATTTCTTCGCATATTCTTCAGCTTGTATCCTCATTTTAGGCCAAAAGACATCTTGAGTGATTACTTGATTTGCCAAGGATCAACCTGTTGCATGTGATCCCCATGTTCCTTTGTATAATTCTCGTAAAAAGTCATTGGCTTTTATGTCAGACAGACACTTCAGATAAGGACTTGCGACTGATCTTTTGTAAAGGACATTGTCAACAGCTATGTACCATTTTACGTTCTCTATTAGTCTTATTCTTTCATTGATATCTTCAGGGAGCTCACTGATAAAATCGTTTTGTGGTCTAATATATTTGAGAAAAGGCAACCTCCAATCGTCTTCCACCACTTCATTGCCCCCGGTGTTAATGACAGTCGTACTAGTGGCATTAATATTGGAGGTAAAGACTACTTCAATTTTCAAATATTGAACTTCTGTTCCAAGAATTCCTGCAATATAAATGAGGGAATTCGTCTGTCTATTTTCTCATTGAGGTAGATATTTAATTATGGCTTTTTGGAATATGCTCATTTTGTCAACTACTAACGCAGCATAATTTACCATTTTTGCATTATTATGATACTGTTCTATGTAATGGTTTATGATCAACAAATAATCAGTGCATATAGATAATTTGGGTACTCCAAGCTCTTGCAACATATCCATTCCATGGATTAATGCCTTGTATTCTATTTTATTGTTTATTACTTCATAATTCAGTCGGATTGATTTCTTAATTTTATCATTTGAGGGTGTGATGAGGACGATTTTGATTCCTGAGCTTGCCAGTCCAGCGGACCTAGCTGTTAAAATGTGCCACCATTTTTTTGACATCCAATTCGCCTATTCTTAAAACTGGTCTTCAGCAAGATTGATGTCATGTTCTTTCTAATATGGGTTTTTGACTGGGAAATCTGGTAAGAAATTAACTACTACCTGCCTTTTTAGAATGTCTTTATTCGAAGCATATATCGTGCTCCTCCAAGCTAACTAACCACTATTGTACTCGTATAGATTTTTCTTTCTTTAACAAGACCTATCATAGGGGGTAATTCGTCATTAGGCGAATTAAATGAGCTTGAAAATGGACAATTTTAATTACACCCCAAACTCTAAAAACTCACCCCACCCTACAATTTTCAAGTTAATTACACCTCTTTATATATAAAGACAATTATGCCCCCTAAATAAAAACTTAATTTCTAATTCCAAAAGCTCACCTCCTTCCTAATTCTAACCAGTCTACCACCTTAATTTCTCTTAAACACAAAATATTCATATACTCTAGCTTATTGACGAGAAAAGAATAAAACAAAAAAAATAATTATTTTCGAAGTTCTATAAGTTGTTCGATTAGTCTCATCTTCTCTATATCTAATTAAACAAAGCAAACAAAACTTAATCAGAAATACAACACGGAGAGAGAGGGAGGATTAAGAGACTTAGAAAGGAAAAAAAAGGCTGAAAGAGTGGGGTGAGCTACCTATTTAATTTATTTTTTAACTTAACTTTGTATTTAAAATAAAGATAGGGTTAGCTCATTAACCTAGAGAAATAAAAGTGAGGTAAGGTTAAATTGGAGTAAGCAAATTAGAGAATGGGGTGTATTTAAAATTTCCTTGAAAATATTATTTTAACTTCTGTGAGGTGTAAACAAGGGTAAAGAGTAATTTTTTGATTTTGGTGTACCGTGTTTCTGTAGGAGTAAGGGTCTTACTGATAAAATAGGCAAGTTTTTTCTATTTTTCATCAAGTCGGATGAGCACCAAACTGAGTGAGTTTTTTGTAATGGCAAGGTTACTGTAAGTTCTTCACCTTCAGTGGGGGTACTCATGATGGGAGGTTTTCCCAAATAACTCTTCAAGTTCTGAAAAGCTATTTTGCACTCGTTACTCCACTCGATCTCTAGATCTTTAATATTCTTACCTCTTCGTGTCCCTTCACGCAATAAGTTAAATAGCCATCTGCATTAATCTGATAACTTTGATACAAATCTGTTAATCACTGTAACTTTACCAACCAATTTTTGTACGTCTTTCTTTGTTTTTGGTGAAGGCATTGACAATAGAGCTTGAATGTGACCAGGGTTAACTTTGATTCTTTTTTAGCTGATTAAATGCCCCAATTTTTTCTGATTGGACTCCGAACTGGCATTTATCAGGATTGAGTTTAATGTTGTAAGAGCGAATGATTTTAAAAACTATGTGAAGGCTAGCAAGGTGGTCTTCTTTCTTGAGACTCTTACATAGCATATCATCTATGTAGACTTCCATCGTTTTCCTGAGATGATCTTTAAACATTTGGGTCATCAATATTTGATAAGTAGCTCTAGTATTCTTAAGTCCAAAATACATAACTTTATAGTAATATAATACGTGTTCTATGATCAATGCTATTTTTTCCTAATCTTCGGGCAGGAGTGGAATTTGATTATAACCTGAGGTACAGAATACTAGAGTGTGCTTATTTAGGTCATGCCTAAATAAGCACATAACTTTATAGCATCCATCATGGACAGAAGCTCATGCCTCGCAGTTACATCCAACATATGATTGATTATAAAAAGAGGAAAACTGTCTTTCAGAGTGTGTTTATTTAGGCCGGTGAAATCCACACAAACTATTTTTTGTTGTTTTTCTTTGGAATCGCTACGATATTTGAAATCCAGTCAGGGTAATTTGCTTTTCTGATAAGCCTAACTTCAATAAGCTTATCTATCTCCTTATTAATTTCCTCCTAAAGTTGGGGTGCTAATGTTCTCTATTTTTGCTTAACTACCACAATCTTATCTGCCAAACAGAGTTTATGACAAACTACAGTGGAATCAACACCTGACATTTCATGAAATGTCCAAGCGAACACATCGCTGTTTTCCTTTAAGAACTGGACAAGTTTGTCACAGTCTGTCAAAGATAAGTGAGTTCTGATATATGTGCCTTGATTTGTACCGTTGATCTCGATGTACTCTGTGACTTCCACGTATGATGGTTTGCTCTCTGTGGGTTTGGTTTTCTGTAATTGTTATGCTTCAAACTTCTCATAAGTGTTTATCGCAATAGTCACAGTATTCTCGCAAGATCAAGATAGGTTTTGATTGCCTTTGATTTTATATATCCTTCCATTCTAATCAAATCGTAATGCCAAATGATAAGTAAAGGGAATGGCCTACATATTGTGCAGCCAACAACGTCTCATGATTCTCAAATATCTGAACTTTGTATTCACAACATAAAACATTATGTCTATCGTTGCTAGTCCTGCTGTGATGAGAAGAACAAGATTGCCAACTTGCACATCTTTAGATGCATTAAATTCATTGATATCTATATCACTAGCTTCGACCTAATCTGTTAGTCCCATCTATTCGATTGTACTTTGAAAAAGTTATTTAATAGCGCTCCCAGTATCTACCATCATTGTGTGTATTATGATATTTTCCATTTTTAACATAATAACTACTGCATCATGATGAGAGAACTTAACATGGTTGACGTCACAATCTTTGAAGGAGATCCCCGTTTTCCTGTTACTGGATTCCAGAAGTAATCGAGCTTCTTTTTATACTATGGATAGATCATGACATTGAATGAGTAAGAGTTTTTGAAATTTAACTGTTATGTTAAATTTATGCGTCTCGATAAAGTGGCTAAGATGAACATTATAGAGGTGCCTCTCCTCAATCCCTTCCTCGATCAGGACTACTTTATTGTTAGTTTTATAGCTCCCATTCTTATAGCTCCCCAAATCGACAATATATTTGTGCAATTTACCGTCCTTAAGTATGTACTCCACGAATCTCTTTAGAGCATAACATCACTTTGTATCATGATGTCCGACCTTGTGGTGTTTGTAGTGAGGCTTACCCTCGATGGGTTGGAGGGGTTGGGCATTTTTGAAGAATTTATCTTTATGAAGTATGGGGTAAATGTAAGTTAATTTAGTAGTTAATCTTGGAAGACAAGGCTTTTGAAAATTGCTTCCCTTTCAAGGTCGATCTTCTTCAAATTTAGTTTGCTTTCTATCCCCTACAGTATCTATAGTGTATTCGAATTCTCATTCTGTGCTTTGTCCTTTTACTGCTAGGATTGACTTTAGTGGCTTCAGTCTCACGGACATCATTCTTTCAAGATCGATATAACTGTTTACCTTCTCGACTATATCCTCTAGATTCATTGATTTGTTCAAGATAAGATGTTCCTTTGCTCTACTTTTAATGAGTAGAGCATTTGTAAAGGCCGAAACATTAATTTTTTGGTTAAGGCTATCCACCCACCTAGCCAAATCCAAAAGTTTCTTGGTGAACGCCTCAAGCTTCTCCCTCGGTATTTGCTTAAGACTGATAAGGGAGTAAAGATTCTCCTCTTTGTCCTTGTTTTGTGAATAGTTTTTGACAAAGAGTTCTCGTAACTAGTTAAAAGAATGAATCGATCTTTTTTGCAATGAGTAGAACCATTGTAGAGGCTCACCCTAGAGACTTGTGGGGAATAAATGACACAAAATGTGGTTTGACATCGAATGCAACCCTAAAGAATCTTACAATTCCTGAATTTGTTTAACGGGACCAGTCGCTTTATACTTTTAAATATTTGGCGTATGAAAGCTGGATGACATTTCACTATCTAATAATTCTTGCGCTATCAGGTTCTTCTGTAGTCTGCTGAAGATGATTTTAGTTGTATGTGTTTGGGCTTCCAAAGCCTCTTTAATGCGCTTGGCCATGTGTTCTTGAGTAACGAACTATCGAGTTATGATTATGTAACGTTGGAGATGTCCCTCCCTAGGGTTGTGATCTCTATTACCTACTGAGTTTTTTGTGCATAGGGATTCGAGTCCTTACCCTTTATACGTCTTCTACTTGTCTGAGGTTAGCAAAGTCTTTATCAATCTCTTGTTAAACAACAAGTATCAAAATTATCCTGGGTCCACATTGGCTTTGATCAAGTTGAACATTAACTCCCTGGTTGATACCTTTACGTGGTCTTAACCTGTCTCGAGCTAAAATTTTGGATATAGTGGGCAGTATTTCTTTGTTTTTCTATGTTGTCATCTGTTATCCTAAAGAATTTCAATGTCTCTTGTACTTCTACTAGTTGTGTATCCAATTGTTCACTTTTCTCTCTCGAAGTAAAGCGTTGCGTACAATTTTGCCATTTGATTTGCTCCCGCACTTGTTCTTTCCGTCTGCATAATCGGGGGATTCTGACTGAGATTTGGTATTTTGTGACAAGAGCCAGTACCTATCGTATTCGAGAACTATAGCTGATTTTATCATTTTCCACATATGACACCTAATATAAGAGCCTAAATTCGGTGCTCAAACTTCGTTTTGCAGCCCAAATATGAGTAGAATACTAGTAATAACAAATAACCACTATTACACAAGAAGTAATGTGTAAACTTTTGAATAGGTAAAAACCACGATCCCTCTTGAGGATTTAGAAATTATGATGGTATTGATTGAGTGATTACTTATTACAACAAGTATTCTAAGTAGTATGGCTTAGATCTTCTAGATAAAATTTTTTGTCGCTAATCAATTTTTCCTTGGTCTTATTTATAGGTCTCATATTATGACCGTTTAATGACCATTATCTACTCTTAATGATGTACATTTCAAAACAGTTTTGATATGCTTTCATAATGGTTATGTAACATTATGATTTTCTTATAATAGCTTCTTTAATGACGCCGTGTGACGTAAAGTCAAACTGTTTGTAAAGAGCTCAATATCAATGCTTGAGTTTGTATATGGGAGTAAGTCCTTACATTCGCCCCCTTTTAACCAAGTTCATGAGTGATGTTAGTTGAGAACTCATCTCTGACGCAGTAAATGTTGGTAGAATCATTACCAATACCATCCTTAAATACATGTCTTGACTTGACTAGACTTTTAAGAATTCCAAGGTATATTGATGACCTTTCTTTTAGGCTGTTGGGACTTGGCAACATAAGTATTCAGCCTATAAATAACATCCTCTTATTAACACATTGCTTACTTGCTCACCGAGACCGCACAATGTAAAAATAAAATCTCAGAACGTTGTGAAGAATTTGAAGGACATGTGCAAGCCAAACTAGAAGAACTTAAAACTATGCAAGCCAAACTATTTATAAAGAAGTCGATATCAATACTTGAGTCACTCTCAGGAGTAAGTCCTTACAACTGCGAAGACTTTTATTTATATTTCTTTTTAGTTTAATCAAGAGGGGTTGAACTTTATTGCGAATGAACTTATTAAATTAGGCCGTAAAGGCAATGGGTTGTATAACTATGATATTATTTTGATATGGTGTGGAACTCTGTACAAACTTTGTCATCACTCATATTTGAGCAATAAGTGGGCCAAGAGAGGTTGTGTCCTTTTGCCACTTCTGGTGATATTGCAATGACTTCATTATAATATGCAAAAACATGCATATTTGTATAATAAACAAAACACCATAACTTTTTTTTACGGCAAATTAAGCCATGAAACATCCACCGTTAACAAATAATTTTTCATTTTCTATAATTGAGATGAAGATGTATGTGTAGGTAGGCCTGTAAAAGTAGCCTTTGGCCCAACCCAACCTTACCCTTACAAATTAGGGCTTCAGCCCTTTAAAGCCCTAATTTAAACATCTAAGGGTTAGGCTGATTCGTCCCTTGCAACTGGTAGGGTGGGGCTAAGGTCTAATATTTGCAGCCCTTGCCCAACCATTTCACACTTAATCTAGCCCTAATTAAAGCCCACCCACACTAAGCCTTGCAATACTGTAGAGAAGTAGGACATATGCCCCCTTCTTACTCTTTCCATTATTTCTAATAAACTGATTAATATTTTTGTCAAAAGATATTGATAATATTTTAAAATTTTAAAAGGATGCCTATTTTTTATTTTTTTTATTTAGACATTAAAGTTGGCCAGATGGGGCCCACCACTTAGCTCGACCCGTAACCCTAATACTAGGGACAATAAGCAAGTAATGGTTGATGTTGTAGGCTTTGGACAAGGCCGGCCCAACCCTTAACATATTTGACCCTAAGTTCATAAGAGCCTTATCTCTCTAGGGCCGGGTTGACTCTAGCTTGGCCCATTTCATACCACTATGTGCAGGAGAGGGTGTGTCCAATACTATTATCATCAACAGAATGAGAATAATTATTTTTAAAAAATAAAATAGAAGCATTACAGCAAATACAAGCATTCACGTCTTCTAAATATGACATATATTGTCTTGCACTGTGATTTTGCAGTCTTTGTTTGACTAGTAACAGGTTTTTGAAAACTTTCCATGCAAATATTTGAAATCTACAAAGGCAACTTCAATTTCTAAGTTAATTTGCCCCATTGTTTGAAGATTAACGGTTACTATGGTTGGATTGATCTTTTACAAGGGCTTATTGTGTAGTGGAAAAAAGGATCTTATAAGACAGTCTCACTGTAAACTTGGCATTTGAGTCAGGGGTCTACTTTACATGCCTGCATGTATTAGTAGTGGAGAGTGGGATAGCAAGAATATGAAAAGTCTCTTCCGAAGTAAATAATTGATGAATAAGATAAGTTTTCCATGCTCTGTGGGCTTGGTTAATAAGTTGTGAAACCCTTCCACATTGTTATGAATGGTAGTTAGACTTATATGTTTAATGGTGTTAAATGTTAGAATCCAGTTGTTAGTTCAAATGTGAACACTACAACTATCACCAATTTTTTGGCCTATAAAGGGTTTGATGTAACAAACACTAAGGCATGCGCTAATATACGTTCTAGCCCGTCAGTTGAGTTTTGGTGTAATCTTATTATTTGACGCATGTGTCCTCATTTGTGTTAAAGATTACTTATGAGATTAATAGTAAATGACGTAATTGCCCCTTATTGTGTGGATTATATATGTCAGTTGAATATTTTTATAGAATAATGACAGTTGGATTATATAGTTATACTAATTCATTCACTCATGCATTTTAGCACTAACATCTTCATACAATATTTCAAATTTGGAGGAAAGAAGTAGGAATAAATTTAACAAAATGAAAGGATGCCGAAGTACTTTCCTTCGACCTTTAACAAACTTAATTTATTCATAACTTTTTTTTAACCTGTACCATCTTTATTATTCAGTAATATTCATCACATGTAATTAACAATAATCTGAATTCATAATTATCCTCTAGAAAAATAACTATGGGGTCTGATGGAAAAAACAAAGTTTCTTATACTATGTTCACACATCAAAACTTCAAAAGTAAATAAAGATAACATTGAGAGATTAAAAACGGTATTTAGGTAGTCACTTATTATACAAAAAGGATATTAAGATTAAGATGATAATTGCATATATATGGACATATTTATTCTCCCCTTAACCGCATCTGGTTTCGTTTAATATTCATTTTCTAGTCTTGTAATTTCCATTGACCATTTCTGCAGACATGGAGCTCTTGTGATTTAACTTGTTTTGATCATTCTCTTGTGCTTATTCCCTTGGAAATGTACTTCTAAATCATTCTTTGATGTGGTTTTCACTTGACAAAGTTTACAAAACAAGTCATGTTGTTTCTCATTTCTTTTGTGCTTCCTTTGGAAGTGTATTTCCAAATCTTCCTCACATGTGTGCACTTGACAGATATGACAAAACCATCCCTTTTGAGGTTTATTCTTGTTAGAAGTGACAATGGGGAGGTTGCCACTAGTTGCTCCGGGTACAAATATTTTTATTTTGGTGCCAATAACATTAGGAATCACGGGCTTAGTCCGCAGCGCAACAATCGAGTGCAGTAACATCACTTAGCATGAATCAGGTATCAATCATATCGGTGTTTTTCTTATATAAAATAGGATGGAAGAGATGATCGTAAGATTGATAAAGTTCGCAAACACCCCAATTAAATTAGGAGAAAGAGCTCCCTAAATATTAACTAACACCCACACTCAGTTTAGGAACTATATATATAGGGACAATGGACTAAAAGAGAAAAACATCAGGACCAAAATATTTTGTGGATAGCCTGTAATCTTGTGATTATAAATGCTCAAAAAAGATTGATTTCACATGGGTCATCACGGTTTTCGCAGTATGCAACAAATGTTAATCATGCTATTAGATATTATACAGAGGTGATATAAGGAAACATCAGTTAATTGAAATTGGTCTCAATACATGTAAATCAAATTACAAAATAATGGTATTAAGAGGAACACAAACAAAATTATATCTAATTAGTGCCAAAACTTGACCAGTAAATCACAAAGTGATATTTTGGCCAAGACTTCAAAATATGTGGACAGCTTTCAAATCAATTAAGTCCCTTTGGGGGTGTTTGGAAACAAATTAAAACCCGGCTAGTTTAGTTCAAAACTAAACCAAAATGCAAAATTATGTTTGGTAACTTATGGGACTTGCTTTTTTGGTTCTTTACTAAGCGAAGTTGCTTTAATTTTGCCTAAAAACTAGTTCTTTTGCGAAACACATAAGATAGGTTTCATAATGGAACTTGTTCTACTTTTCAACATAATCACGAGATAGATAAGAACAAACACTCGCTAAACAATGGAACCTTAAAATCTCTTTCTATTATCCCCTTTATTTTTGCTTTGGTCATCTCTCTCTTTCTAAGTTTTATCCATGATTGACGAACACCATGAATGCTTCTTTCCCTCTCTCTCCTGTAATCAAACAAGATAGTGACACCAAAATTTATGAAGTTGATGATGCATAACTCAAGATCATTTTAAAGGAAACTTAATTTAAGATTATGAGATATGGGTTCTTCTCCTTTATCAGTCATCTCTATTCTTTATCCCTCTTGTAAAATCTCCCTCTCTCACTTCATTAACTCACTATATTCAATTTCATGATTTCATCATTTATGGCCCCATGAACCACACGCCATTTGTGTTATTTTTATCACTCATATTTTACCTTAAATTTAATTTGCTGCTCTCTTTTAATCTTCCATTTTGTAATAAAGCTTCTTTCATTAGCCTTGTAGTGTAGATCACCTCTTGTTTTGGTAACTTTCTCTCTACCCAGCACACAATTACATAAACCAGTTTAATTAATCTTTTTAAATATTTTTTGCCAAATATGCAATTAAAGTAAACTAGTTCAGGTTCAACTTTGTGATGTTCAAGCTAGCCTAGTTTGAACTTGGCTAGCCCAAAAAAGTATACATCCAAACAACCCCTTTGGAAAAAAAATGATTGTCGGATGAGAAAATAATGTATGGTTATATTGTGTACTAAAGCAAGATGAAGTTCTACCCAGGCCAGCATTAACCGAAGTAACATCTTACTTAGGATGTCATTACCAGGCTAAATATTTGGGAAACAATTATACAAGACCAACTTCATCTTGTGTCAAGTATCAAAATCTTTCAGATTAGGAGCTTATAGATACCCCTGTGCATATTTATAAATTAAGAGACTTCCAATAAATATATGAACTATATAACCTAGTGCCTGCAACTATTTAAGTACATTTCGTAAAAAAAAATATCAATCGAAAGTTTAGATGACAACTTTTAATATAAGGTTTAAAAATTAATGTTTAGTAAAGTAACAAATACTTATACATAGATAAACGCACTCTTCTTCCAATAAATCTGTGAACTATATAACCTAGTGCCTACAACTAGTCATTTACATTTCGTAAAAAAAGATCAATCAAAGGTTTAGATGACAATTTTTAATATAAGGTTCCAAATTAATGTTTAAGAAAAGTTACAAATACCTCTACATAGATAAACACACTCTTTTCCCAACGTTCTTCACTTATCTCTCTTTCCATCATAATCCCAAAACCCCTTTGACCTCCATATTTATATTAACACTCAATTAGTTGAGTATCAGCTTAAACATATCAAATTCAAATAAAATCAACAAATCCCACTAATACACAACACAACCAATTCACTATAAACCAATACAATGAAAACAAATATCAATTATTATAATCTAATTAGGTCTAAGCATGTAAAGTATAATACAAGTCTGAAATTCACCAACCACCAAAGTGTAGAGATCATTTAGGGTTCCCTAAGATCTAATCTACAACCAAATTATGTTTAGGTGAATTCACGGTGGAGCTTGAAGACTAATGCCTCTCTTTAAATTCAAGGAAGCCTTAAAATATATACTCTATTTCACAACAACATCAAGTCCTTCATATATATATATATATATATAGAGAGAGAGAGAGAGAGAGAAGAGGGAATTTTTTGCGAATGAGGCATACCTACATGTAGTCACCGACCACTATGTCGGTTTTGGCAGATGATAAAACCATAATCTATTCTAATTGAAGAGGAGTGAAACAGATAGAGAACTAAATTGCCTCAAAGATCCTTTTATTAGACAATAAAAAAGAAGATAGTAGTACTACATACAAAGAAACCAAAACCCCTTATATTCATAGTAAAATCAATACCAAAATGTAATGCAAAGCACATGCTTTTAACCAAATGTTAAACCAAAACCCTTTATGTTCTCTAGCAGCAACGGATGTCAAACCTTCGAAACCATACACCCAAATTGAAAAAAATCATAATGATGTAAAATTGTTCAATAAGTAGTCAAAAAAATAGCTTAGTACTATTTTTTCCCGGCACTTTAGCATCTTTATCCTTAATAAGCTCTAAACCAAACACTCCTATAGTATTATTCGATAAACCCCATATCATGTTGAGACTTTCCAAGCTTTGTATGCTCAAACCTAAATCATGCTTAGGGTTTCACATATTGGGCTTCAAAGAAATAATTAATATGTTTTAAAGTTTGGTCTAAATCATACCCATATAAATCTACTTAAATCTACCAAATTGTAAAAACCAGAACACCCTAGATCAACAACAAGTACTAATTTGGGGTTTTACAATTAGCTCAATTGCAATTCAAATACTTAAATCATTAACTAGGATGACTTAAAATAGTGATCTGGAATTGAATCGCTTGTAATTACAAGCTAATTTCAATACAAGCAAACCCTAAGCAAATAGAGACGACGAAGATGGAAAATTAGGCAATCTTGCTTACCTTCGATGGAGTTATGTGGCTTTGATGATGAGTCTTAGGAGTTGGTGACTCTAAAAGAGAACGAGAGAGAGAGATAGAGAGAGAGAGATTTGAATGAGCAGGATTGGTTAAGATTATTTAAGGGATAGAGATGATGAGCTGGGGTTTAGAGGGAGATAAAGGAGTTTTCAGGGTTTGAAAATCGATTGAGAAACGAGAATTTTGTCGAATGATTTGATGTGCTAAAATCGATGACAAAATTTTGACGAAAAAAGCCAAATCATTTGGCACTTATAAATAAGAATCGATGGCAAATTTTTTGCTACAGATTCGATGGTTGGGTTTAAACTTCAAATTGAAAAAAGATCTGAGCCTTCCAAAAAACCCTCGACGCACGAGAAAAGGTGATTAACGGTATGGATTAGGAATTGGCCGATCACCTATATTCTTAGTAGTATTGATTGATTACTAGAGTCAAAGCATATTTCCAAAATCTTAAATGCATTGATCTTCTGGAACATTGTAAGAAGGTGGATTGTAGATTGTATTTAACCTTTATTTTATTTTCTTGGAAATAAAGGCTCTAGGTTTAGCCATAAACTTTCAAGTATATTTGCCTAACATGGCTATATTTTGTTAAAAGGAATATCTAATATTTATGTCACCTTGAGCTCTTGGAAGACTAATATTATCCCATTTATATGAGTATATTATTGGTTTGCCCTACATATTAAAGCCTTACCAAGATCCTCTATTAATATTATTCATTTGATCTAACATAGATTTAGGTAATATAAATGTGCTTATTTGTAAATGAGGATAACATAAGACATAGTCTTAATTCGAGTTTAGTCTGTACTCGGTGTAATGGCCAAATTCTGTAAGCTTGAAATGGCTTGGAATTCGCTATCATACTAATGAACCTGTAACAATATTCTAATGAAAAGTAAGAAATGAAATATGTGATTTTAGCGTGGAAAACCTCTGAATAGGTAGAAAACCACGACCTCGTGTGGTAGATATTTGCTAAAAGTATCTTTATTGCTTGGGGTGGATATCTTATTACAAGTGATCTCTAAAAATAGAAAAGCTTGAATCTTGTAACTAAGAAGTTTTGATGATTATTGAGAATCTAGAACAAGTTGTTTCTAGGTGATCTCTTGTGTAATTTTTTTGGTCTCTATCTCTTATGAAACTTTCCTTTATATAGGCCTTTTCTGCAGCTCTCTGTCGTGTTGGAGCACGTTTTCTGAATAATGTGGTTTAGTGGCATTTTACCGAATAACTAACGAGTTCGTGTGGAGACAGGTGTCTTTGACTGGATAAGATTTTTTAGTTTAATTTTGGCCCACGTTCTTAACCAGCTCGTAGGGTAGGTTAGAATGTTGACTGGGGAAATGTGTTAAAAATACGTGAGTCTAAGATGGAGGTAATTTAAACTAGGTGAGCTCAACTTTGGGTGAGATCAAGGGACATGTCCTTACATTCGCCCCTCAAAACCGAAGTCACGAGTGGCTTTGGTTAAGAAATGATCAACTTGTAATCTGGGTTGAAATTCTTGATAATTGAAATGGAATAATAATGGTATTGACTGTGTGGAACTATGCGGGTTCTCGAGAAATGACATTTATTAAATGAGGATGTTGATATTGATGTATGTGACAGTTATGATTTGAATAGTTGCATCTGTAATGAATGGTGATGCTTGGTAAAACATACCTACACATTAAATGTAGGGTTATATAAATGATACCTGCATCAGATTTTAAAAGCATAGTACGCTTGTTCTTTGTGAAATTCCCTGAAAAATTTAAACAATAGTGAAGACTCGCAGTATGGTCCTTGAAGAGAGGATTGCATCTGAAATGCAGAGGTTAAAGTTGAAATACTTCGGTGATCAATCCTTAGAGATATCGATACCCGCTCCTGTTCCTCTGACGTATCAAGGCATGTCGGAAGACAAAGCGATTGAAGTTGAGGAAGAGTTCTATTACAAGTGGAGGTTTTATGTCGTCATCTTTTCAGGCGAGGACCGGTAGGCCTGTCTTCGTACTCTTACGAAAGATAGGGTTAGGGCTTCATATGCAGGGATAGGCATTACTACGGGGTAGTTATTGCTGATTTCTTGTATCATCATGGATTCTAAGGTCGGGCTCTCTTCATCTCTTCCAACTCTTCGGAGGTGGCGGTTTCATAGGAGGGAGTGATTGAAGTGGAGGAGGGAGACAACCAGTGGGAGTCTGCTTCTGCATTTCTATCACGTTTTGGCACTTAGAAGACCTTTAGTTCAAGAATTTGGTTCTAGCACTCAGTCTACTGCTTTCATAGTTTCTATTTAAAGTTCGATTAGACTTTAACCAAACTTAAGCAAGTGAAGCTCTTTGTTGGTTCCAATTTTTGCTTTGTATTAGGGTGAAAGATCACTGAAGCAAGAAGAACTAAAGGAGTTAATGCGTCGGCACGCCTGAATGACCTGTGACTTTTAAAAATAGTGAAAAACTTGTTATCTGTAAAGTACCTAGAGTTCGATGCTGGACGGATAATATTTATGTTGTATACCTGAGATTGATGTACTAAAAAACTTATTATTTGTAAAATCGTATGTAATGTTTCGATATGAATAAAAAGTTCTCATCCAATTACTTGTATCATGTAGATAGAAAATGTGTCTTAGAATTGAACTAAATTGTATAGGACGTATGAAATGAATAAGAATTTATAAGTATTGAAAACATTATTGTTTTGATGTTTGAATTGAGATAAATATGTGCGGAAATTGACGTTGTGATGTAAGTATGATATTATTGTATGTTTAAACATGCGGGGGAGACAAATTGTATGAAATATGCAATGCGGAAATTCGAACTACTACAGGTCGATAGAAGTGTAACTCTTGGTAGAATAAGCTCGACTAGGATAAATAATGTAACGTAGGTACTGAAGTGAAGGGATAAGTTCGAATAGTCTATTTCAAGATAAAATGCGAAAAGCTCGCTTTAAGGGGAAAGTGTGTGAAAATCGTACAAATAAGGGTATGATGATTTGTAAAAATGGAGAAGAGATTAGGATGGTACGGACTCGATCTCAGTGGATTTATCATGCCGCGGAAGGACGGTTGGCTATAAAGATCACTGAAGTGCAGGAAAGGATTTTTGGTATGTGAGGCTATGATGTCGAGTTACCAGTGAGGAAGCGTCAGCTCGAAGGATTTGATATAAGGAGTAGGGAACTTGAGTATGTTCATTATTTCTATGAGGTATGCTTTCGTGAATTTGTGAGGGATCTGGTAGATTGAGAAAAGATGGCTGGTTTAATTGCTGAGGTTGAGATCGAATTTGAAGATCGGAGGACTCACAAATAGTATGATCGGATGTTGTCATTCAGGTTATATAAGGTTTTTCTAGATGTTGTGTAAAGTATTTATCATAAGTAAAGATAAGTTTGTTGAATATAACAAAAAATATGTAAATCAATTGGATCCTCTATAGTTGTAAATGCCATTTTGAGGCTGTTGTGGCAAATAATTTTGAATAATTTTGAAAATTTTCTCAGCTTTAAAAATAACGTCATTATCATTATAAGTATGATTAATAAGGACAGAGAAACCAAAATAAAGAAACGTAGATCTTTTAGTTTTATTTTGTTTGTAAAACTGTAGAAATCAGATATCGTATAGGGTGAGTTATCATGAGTGTGGGAAGGTCAGAAAAAGATATGAAAATAGGAGAAAAAATAGGCTAAAATATGAGAGGAGGGGTAATGATGGAAAGATAGTTTTATTGAAAAGGTACAAGACGTCTGACATGGATAGTGGATAGGATGCCTCAGTTCTAAAACCAAGGATGGGTCGTACGAGGCGCAATAACTGCCAACCGCAAGTGAGAATAAAGATAAATAGTACTTATTCCTTATCATTCAAACGTTTTTCAACTTTTGAAAATTTGGGAAGTACAGAGAGAGCGACGCAAAAATATTGTAGGGGATTTAATAAGGAGTTATCTGAAGGTGATCAACGGCTGAAGAAAGTGAAAGATACTGGATCACGCAGGTGGCTATACAGCAGCGTCGTGAGAGGAGGATTTGGTACTACTGCGGATTCTTATTCGGACACTGAAGGTTTATAGAAACGTATGCAGTATATATGTGTTTGTGCAAATCGTAATCGTTTTGTAAACAAATCTTAAAAATAACTATTTATGGCAATCTATATAATTTTAACATATACACAAAATATACTAAATATATATGTTGTACGTAAATGATCGATGTATTCAAAATAATAATAGATACCTGAACCTGTATGTAGGTCGAGCGTGAGAGGCAATTGTGTAGGGTCAAAAGCTTGCCTATAGAAATTGTTGCTGAGATGGATAGTTCACCAGTTAATGAGTTGTCGAGCTCTGGTCGGGTGATTGAGTCTGATAGTGAGGTTGAAGTAGGATTGGAATAATTTTCAGGTTTTCCTGTCCAATTGATATCCTATCTTCCTGGTTCTAATGCCTTTATAGAATTTTATAAGGTTAAGGTGGCTGAAGGAGGGACGTGGGGTAATTGTGTAGAATACGCCGATAGGTAGTTTATGGGTTGTACGGTAGTGGCGCGGGAAGAGTATTTTTATCTGTTGGCTGATTTGGAAGTCAAAAAATGAGATCGCGGTATAAATGAATCGATCTCGTTAGAATATTTTGATGGGGGTGTTCGGAGTGACCTCCCAGAGGGTTTTTTATGTTACCTGTCTCAATTAGAGTACGGGTTGAGTCTTTCCCTTATCAATTTGGCGAAGGGGATTATGAATACGATTGGGGCATGTCCTGTTCAATTGAATGAGTATATATGAGAAGTAATAACTGTTTGCGATCATCTGAATAAAAAATGGGAAAATGAGGGGAAAGTGAGGAGGATAACCCCTGATGACGTTTTGCTATTTTACGGGGTGAAGAATTATAAGGCTAGTGGTAGGGCATATTTTGTGCAAGCGCAACACGGCGTCGCTTCTTCGATCTGAATTCAGTAGGTCGAACCTGAAATGACAACATCATATGGGTGAATGGTAATTGCCTTTAGAGAGACGATGAAGAACCTTTGGGCCTTCGTTTTAGAACTGCAAAACAAAGTAAGTATAACCATACATAGATAATATTATTGCTATATATAAATTGATGCTTGTAGCTGATAATAAAATGTTGTGCATGGCAGGTATGAACTCCCCCATGGAGAGGAAATAGTCATTATTGGACGAAGTTGCGGAGGAGGAAGCTGAGCTCAAATTTGTGCTGGAAGGACTTGACCTTAGTAGAAAGAAGAGGGTTGATTACAGGTTGAAGAAAGTTCAAAAAGCTCAGTCGACCAGGTTGATGGCGGGTGCTGACAAAGGGAAAAAGCAAATAGCTGGTGGGGAAGGTTGTACCAACTTGGTCAAGACCCTTGGGATAAGTAGCTCAGTTCAGCCGGAACCCATTACGTCGAGCAAAATAGCTCAAAAATATCTGAAAAAATGAATGTTAAGGACTCTGCCGTCCTCTGGTACCACTAGAAGTGGTGAGGTCGTAAAAGAGAAAAGGAGAAGGATCGAACCCTCAGGGGAGTTAGGGGAAAAGGTCGCTGAGGGGCGATCTGCTATGGTGGACGACTTGAAAGAGGCTGAGGAAAAGGCCAGGCTGGCGGTTCTTCATGGAGAGGAAGACATACGCAAGAGGGTAAGGTTATCTTAATTATTCATAAAAGTTATCTATTGCATTTCGAGCTAACTCTGAGGTCGGTTTGCATTTTGCAGGTTACTCGTCTGATGAGGGGCATTTGGCTCAGAATTGAAGAAGAGAAATCCGAGCTGAAGAAGGAAAGAATTGAGCTTGAAAAGAAGTTAACTCGATCGAAGGGGAATGTTCTTAAGGAAACAAAGAAGTTGGAGTCCCTGAAGGCTTCTAATACAGTAACGATTTGCCATCTTCAATCGGAGGCCAGCTTGACTCTTAAGGAGGTAGAGGTGGAGCGCAAAAGGTTAGGGTTCCACCTGATGTCGAAGGGATATTCTGAGGATGAGGTGGATACCATTAAAGTAAACACTTATATCGAGGAGGTAGATGACAAAGAAGTGGAAGAAGTAGTTGTGGGGGTCGGTGATGGTCTGGACGGTGTCTCCCATCAGATGGTGCTTCACAATCAAGGGGATGACACCGACCTCCCAGAGGGTGATAATGAGAAGGTAGGGTAGAAATGTGCTCTTGTATGAATATTTGTAAACTGTTGGATTATGTGTATGGAGGAGAGTTCTATAGGTTGACTTTTTTTTTATAAACCTCTTGTAGGCCCTTAGAGAAATGAGTCTCAGAATAAAGGATCTAAAGATCGGGCTTGCTAGGGAAAAATAGACCTCTACAGCCTTGCTGTCTTCGCAAGCAGAGCTGCAGGTTAGATCGAAATAGGTCTTTCGACATGTATGTCATATCGACATAAAGCTACCAAGTAAATAAGATGTAGATGCAGATTGTAAATTTTGCTATTAGGTTTAAGAAAATAACATTAATATAGTGCATACAATAATTTAACGTTCTTTATACAAAGTAGCATATCGAAAGCATGTACCTTAGACTTTGTAATATACCTCATGGAACGTTTATCTAATAATGTACCCCGACTTTTTAGTCTAAAAGTATTTGTACCCCGCATATGTTAGAAATCATATATAATTTTAGAAATGAAATATACAGATATGCATATTGATGGTGTTATGAATTTAACTGTATTAATATCTTTATATTGTACAGGTCGAATTGGAGTCAGCTCGCTCGCATGAGGACGATGTACTCCAATATAACCGGGAATTTGCAGAGATGTTGGATAGGATGAGGGAGGTGAATGGGAACAGAGAAGATCAACACGTAAATGTGCATTTTATACTTGTGGAGTCAACCCAGGCTGTTTCCGACCTCACTCATAAGGTCGAAGAGAAAGATGCCAAAATAGACAAGGGGCTAAAAGAGCTAACAGAGATAACAGAGCATGCCACAAAGCTTTAAAGTCAGGTTGACACATTGATTGTTAAGGGTAAGCAGGCTGAAATGGATCAATACCGTATTCAGGCGCTAGAAAGATCAGAGGGACTATTTCAATCAGATCTTCAGAATTGTAGAAACGAGCTGGAGTGACTGAAACAAAAATGGTTAAAAAAGACAATGAGCTGAGGGTAGTTTGAGAAAATCTATCAGCTTCGAAAGCCATGACTGAGCATTTGCATATAGCCCTATCTGCCAAGGATATAAAGTTTCAGGAAATGCAATGAAGGTATAACGATTTAAATGAGAGGGTGACACGATTTAAGACCAAACTGGCATAAGCCATTACGCGTGCCAAGAAAGCCGAGGCTAGAAAGCGCTCAAGGGGAAGTAGAAATGAGGTTAAAGCTCCTCTAGTCTAAGGGGATGTAGTTAGTCTCTCAGGTCAAATTAGAGAGCTAGAGAGTGATGTGTCTCGCATTCAGGGACATGTTCAGAGAGAACATGCAAACTGAAAGGAATGCCAGCAGAAGTTGGATGCTGCTCTTATAAGGGAGAAGGTTCTGGAAGGGGAAATCAGGGCAAAAGAAATGTTGATGAAGAGGAAAGAAGAATTATTAAAGGATATTCTGGCCAGGGAAGAGTTAAACGCAGAAATTAAAAGACTTCGTGCCAAGATAGTAGACCTAGAGGCCATGAACCTAGCTGAATCAACTAAATATATAAAAAAATTGAAAAAGAATGTAGCTCATGATGCTCAGGTTGATATGTAAATGACTCATCAGAAGAATTTGTATGCTAGATTGGAGTCACACCTCGAGAAGGTGAGAGCGAAATTTATAACGATGTTCATACCTGATGCATCACGCTCAGACCTGCTAAAGTTGATTGTTGCGTATTTTGTTGAAGAAGTAAAAGGACTTGAGTTAGAATAGGATACCTTGTTCAAAAGTCTGTCGGATAAGGGATGCATTTACGGAGTTATCATAGATCGAGGGAACTGTATAGCCTCCATGGAAACCATTTTAGGCCCTTGACCTGCTAATTTGATAGAGAGGGGTAGAGTTACTATTGGGGAATGCACGACTAATGTTTGACCTTTGGCTGTAGGGGGATGCATGGCTGACATCCCATTAGCAGAAAAAAATCCCTTATAATGTGAATTTGACCTAAAAAATAAATAGTATCTATCGCAGATACATTGAAATAGATAAAATCTAGTATGACATTTACTTTATCTTGTGTCTGGTGGGGACTTTGATATGAAATAAGTTTTTACATTTGTTTCAATCGTAGAAATGGGTTGAGTTAAGCCAAGTTGAAACTTGATTGAACTATTGAAATGTTGCAGACATATTGAAAGGCTAGTATTACCTTTGCCTTATCTTATGCCTGATAGAGTCGTTGATATGAAATAAGTTTCTACACTTGCTACAATTGCCGTGATTTAGTAGAGTCGGCCAAACCAAGTGTTATCCTTGATCTAGCCGGTATAAATGGCCCAAACAAGTTAAAGTAGATGAAGGGTAATATTATCTTTACCCTATCTGATGTTTGGTAGAGCCTTTGATATGAAACAAGTTTCTACACTTGCTACAATCGCAGAGATTTAGTAGAGTCAGCAAAACCAAGTGTTATCCTTGATCTAGCCGATATAAATGACCCAAACAAGTTGAAGTAGAAGAAGGCTAGTATTATCTTTACCCTATCTGATATTTGGTAGAGTCTTTGATATGAAACAAGTTTCTACACTTTCTATAATCGCAAAGATTTAATAGAGTCAGCCAAACCAAGTGTTATTCTTGATCTAACTGGAATAAGATTGATTGAAAGCTAGTATTATCTATGCTTTAATCTATAAAATGTGGTTGAATCTACATAAGTAACGAGATGTTGTGAAAAATTTGGAGGTTTCATTGATAAGTTCAGAATTTACATTGTATGGAAAAGAAAATCTTACTTTTGGAATTGAAAAATAAAATAACAAAAGCGAGGAAAGGAAATGGAGTAGTAAGACGCTTAACGATAGTACCGTTTCAGTCGCTTAGTGTTCCATGGATTTAAAATGAGGATTCCCTCTTCGGTTATAAGATAATATGATCCCAGGCTTGAGAGACCTGTGATAATGAATAGACCCTCCCAATTGTGAGCTAATTTTCTAGCATAAAGCTCTTTGTGATGTTAAGGAATTTCTCGGAGGATGAGATCTTTGATTTGGTAGGCACAACTTCTGACTCGGTTATTGTACGATCTGGCAAACATATGATAATATAGATCTAGGTTAGCGATGGTGTCTTCCCTGGTTTTATCTATCATATTGAGGTTATAAGCTCACTCGAACTCATTTTTCTCGTCAGTTAGCTCGTGGTCACGAACTGGATGATGATATTCAGAAGGAATGACGGCCTCAGTGCCATAAGCAAGGAAGAATAGGTAAACCCAATTGATTATCGGGGAGTGGTATAATATGCCCATAGGACATGAGGCAGCTCGCAAACCCAATTCCTTATTTTTTGTGAGTGAAATATTTTTTGAGTCCATCCATGATGGTTTTGTTAGTGATTTCGGCTTGGCCATTGTCTTGAGGATAATAAGGATTAGATGGTGAGTGGATGATATTGTGGTGGTTTAGGAAGGTTATAACTTTCTCTCCCACTAATTGGGACCCGTTATCGATACGAATTAGGTAAGGGCACCCAAACCGAGTGATTATGTGGTTCCAGATAAAAGAGATGACATCTTTTTATTTGGTTCGACATAACTGCTTCTACCCATTTTGTAAAATAATTGGTAGCTATGAGCAGGTGACGACAGTTACCTAGAGAGTTAGAAAATTTACCGACGAGATTTGGTGCCCATCTTTTGAATGGCTAGAAAACCTTGCTTGCATGGAGTTTGAGCTTAGGGGCGCATATCATATGTCCATGTCTTTGGCAGGTATCGCATCTGTGGGAGTACTCCTCTGCTTTCTTGCGCATGCCAAGTCAGAATACTCCTTGAGTAAAAGCCCTATTTGCTAATGATCGACCTGCGGCATGGGTGCCACAAGTTCCTTAATGTAATTTGCGGAGCAGTTCATCTACTTTTAATTTGGAGAGGCACTTGAGGTAAGGCACTGTGACGGAAAGGCAGTATAACATACCATTTTGATTAGTGTAGCGCTTCGATTTGTTGATCAGTTGTCGGTGCTCTTTTGGATCTTCTGGGAGTGGTCCATCGCAATTGTTGTCGATACCGAGGTAGGCTAAGAAAGGCTTTTGCCAATTGTCGTCTCCCCCTTTATCGCTCCAAGTTTTGATCGTGCATACAAAAATACGATCAATATTGAGTATTGAAATGATTTCAATCTGGAGATATCGAGCTTCTGCTCCTAAGACCCCGGTTAGATATGCAAGGGAATCGGCGTATCTGTTTTCACCTCGAGGAAGATAATCGAGAGTTGCTTTCGCAAACTTGCTCATCCTCTCCGTAATGAAGGCTACATATTCGATCATCTTCCCATTCTTCTTGTATTGCTCTGAGTAGTGGTGGACGATGAGTAGTGAATCTCTGTAAGCTGAGAGTTTGGGGACATTGAGCTCAATAGTGAGGTCGAGTACATGAATGCAAGCTTCTTACTCGGTAATATTATTAGAGGCCTCAAAATCCAAGTGGATTGATTTCTCAATCCTGTCATTGGAAGGGGTAATCAAAATAATTTGATTCCTAACCCTGCGGGTCTTGCTGATCTATCTGTGAGAAGTCTCTACCCTGATGTAGTGATCTATTCAGCTTGTTCGTTGAATGGCTTGGGGGGCAAATCCTTGGGTATTTCTTTTGTAAGGTCAGGGTCGTGCTCATCCCACTTGGGATCCTCTACTAGAAAATCCGCAAAAAAATCGGCAACAGCTTGACCTTTTTTGGAAAGACGTTGTTCGAACTTGATATCATGTTCTCCCATACTGACTGACCACTGTTGTACTCTTCTTGATTTTTTTTTCATGGATAAAACTTCCTAAAGTGGGTAGTTCGTCATGACTTTGACTGAATGAGATTAGAAGTAGTACTTGAGTTTCTGTGAAGTGTAAACAAGAGTGAAAAGAAGTTTCTCAATTTTAGAGTACCTTGTTTCCGCTGGTGTGAGGGTCTTACTGATGAAGAAGACTGGTTTCTATATTTTCTCTTATAGGCGAATGAGAACCCAGCTGAGGGATGTATCTATAACTGCTAGGTAGATAATCAGTTCCTCATTATCTAATCGGATGCTCATTATGGGAGACCTCCCCAAATAGGTTTTGAGATCCTTAAAAGCTGCTTCACATTCTGGTGTCCATGTGACCTCTGCATTTGGCTGAACTTTTCCTTATTTGGTACATCTGCGGAGTAATAGGAATAGCCAACGGCAGCGGTCTGAAGATTTAGAAATGAAACGGTTGATAGCGGCAATCTTGCCGGTAAGTTTTTGAACGTCTTTTATTATTTTTGGAGAGGGCATGTCAAAGAAAGCCCAAATTTGATTCGAATCGGCCTCAATTCCTTTATTGCTGATGAGGTGGCCTAGAAAGTGGCCTAAATGTACCCCAAATTGACATTTATCAGGGTTGAGACGCATCCTGTAAGACTAAAGGATGTTGAATATAGTGTTAAGATCTGAGATGTGATTGGCTGACTGTACGCTTTTGCACAAGAGATCGTCGATGTGGACTTTAACGACTTTCCCTAGGTGTGTTTTGAACATAGTAGTCATCAACTGTTGATATGTGGCACCCGCGTTCTTGAGTCTAAAGGGTATGACTTTGTAATAATAATGACCTCTTTCAGTGATGAAAGTTGTTTTCTCTTGATCTTCTTCCAAAAGTAGAATTTGATTATACCCCAAAGTAGCGTCCATCTTAGATAAGTGGTCATGGCCTAATATGGAATCGAGGATCTGATGAATATTGGGAAGAGGGAAACTGTCCTTTTGTGTATGTTTATTTAGATCTGTGAAATCTATCCAAACTCGAACTTTTTCGTTCTTCTTTAGAACAACGACAATGTTGGATATCCAGTCTGGATATTTGGCTTCTCGAATGAATCCCACTTTGATAAATTTCTCAATCTTAGTGTTACTTCATCTCGAAGACAAGGTAAAAGTCATCGTTATTTCTGTTTAACTGCTGCGGCATTGATATTGATAGCTAATTTGTGACAGGCCATGGCTGGATCGACCCCAAGTATTTCTTTGAAATACCCTGCAAAAATGTCTTGATTGAGTTGCAGTAACTGAATAAGAGCATCTTTTTCATGCTGAATCAGCTTAGTACCAATGAAAGTACCTCTGCTAGGTCCATAAATGTTAATATATTATGTGGGCTCCTCTGTGGATGGTTGATCATTGAGGTGATCAGCTTCCTGTAATTATTATGCATCAAATCTGTCTGAAGTATCTAGGATAGCAGAGATGGTATTTTCACAAGTTTGAGAGCTTCTAACTACCTCTGAACTCATAAATACCATTTTTGTATTTGAATCGGAGTGCTTGATGATAGGTGGAAGTGATTACCTCCATGTTATGTATCCAGCAGCGGCCCATAATCCTGAGATAACGAGATTTGGCATTAATAACATAAAAAATGACATCGATAGTGGCTGGTCCTGCGGTATTGGGTAAGATGATCTTGCATACTCATTCTTTCCTAGAACCATTGAACCCACTAATATCGGTGTCACTTTGAATAACTTGGTCGGCCAAACCCATCTGGTCGATCGTACTCTGAAAAAGAATCTCAATACCAATTCCCGTATTGATCATCATTGTGTGCATGACAAACTTCTTCATCTTGAGCATTATGACTAATGCATCATGATGTGGAAACTTGACATGGCTAGTATCGCAATCTTCGAAGGAGATCCCGAGTCGGCGATTGCTCGACTTGGGATGAAGTTTGGCTTATTTGTCTTGAGGTGTGAGATCGCAGCATTCTGATAGTCTTCTGCGTTTTGACCTGTTGGAATTGGTGATTTGGTTGATTTTGATCATGTTTCTGTGGTACATATAGTAGAGATGCTTCTCCTCAGCTTGATCATTGACCTGAATATCTTCGAGCTACTTCCTATTGCTACCATCTTTGTACGACTTCTGATCAAAAATATATTCGGGCATCTGTCGCTCTTTAAAAATATATTTGAACAACCACTGTAGAGCATAGTAATTGTCAGTAGTATGATGATTTACCTTATGATATAGGCAATATGGTCTACTATCGATTGGTTCCAGCGGTTGAGAGACAGGGTATAGTGGATCCTTTAATAGCAGTATACAAATTGTAGAGATTCGGATATTCAGTTTTGGGAGGATGGGTTTGTTTGGTGGACCGCCCTTCCGAGGGTAACCAGTGTTGCCCTTGGTGCGTTTCTGATCTCCCTGTTCTTCCTTGGGTCCACTGGCTTAATCTGTAGATGGGTCTTTGGTAGAGAGGACAGATTTAGTAGATTTTTGTCCCTCAAACATCTTTTCTCTCTAGATCGATGTAACCATTGACTTTGGTGATCATCTCCTCCAAGGTTGCAGGTTTGTTAAGGAAGAGGTATTTTTTGGCCTTACAATCAAGCCGGAGAGCATTGGTGAAAGCAGTAACAACCGTTTTCTGATCGAGGTTATCCAGTTTTTGCGCAAGCTTTAAGAATTTTTTTAAGAAATCTTTGAGCTTTTCTCCATGCAACTGTTTCAGACCGATAAGAAAATACAAGTTCTCCTCTGTCTCTATTATGAGCATATGTCTTAATGAACTGCTTCTAAAGCTGATCGAATGTGTAGATGGAGTTCTCTGGGAGAGAATTGAACCATCAGAGTGGTTCCTCCTGTATACTTATGGCAAACAGACGGTAGAAGATGTGGTTGATATTGTTGTACAACCCCAATTAATCACAGTATTGCTGAATGTACTCCTTCGGGTCAGTATCTTTGTATTTGTGAATTTTTAGAGTATGGAAACTTTCGGTATATCCATATTGAATAATTCCTTAACAATCAGACTTCCTTATAACTTTGTGGTATCGCCGGTAGTATCCAGAACCTGTGCGCTGATCAACTCCTTAATCCATTGATCCATATGCTTTTTTATGACGTAATGACATATTGGCTGAATCGCTGGACGAGCTGGCTATGGATGATGAGTTCCCGTACCTTTACTCAGGCGATCTCGTACTGGAACTTGATATTGAGGTCGCTGCTCTTCCTTCTGGCGGATGGATATTCAGTGACCTCGACTGACTTCGGACTGAACTTCACCCCCCAAATGTATGGAGGGCTGTGGTTCGCGTTGTAGATTCCTGGTAATAGCTTTACTAGCGACTCCCCGAGGTCTTAATTTTTCCCTTACAGAGACGCAAGAGGCCTCTAGAAGCTGATCGTAACCTTTTGCTGGAGGAACCTACTGAGTATTTTGCAGAGCCTCTAGGGCAGTCTGCATTATTGTCATCTAACCCTCATGCCGTTTAAGCACTGTTAAACGAGCTTGTCATTCTGTATCGAGCTCTTTTTCCCAGAACTCACGATCCGTTGTTAACTGAAGCTCGAGTTCAGCGCGTTTCTTTGTCTTGGAGTTGAGATTTGCCCATAACTCTGTGTGCTGCCCCAACTCTAGGGAAACTTCAAGCTGAGTTCCTACAACTGGTCATCTAGAAGTAACCATGAATATCGTGGAAGACTGCCTTAGGTTATCATGGAAATACAATCTTTTCCACAGACGACGCTAAATGTAATGGCCAAATTTTATAAGCTCGAAATGGCTTGGAATTTTGCTATCACACCAATGAACCTTTAACAATATTCTAATGGAAAGTAAGAAATGAAACAGGTGATTTTAGCATGGAAAACCTCTGAATAGGTAAGAAACCATGACCTCGTGTAGAAGATTTTTTGTTGAAAGTATCTTTATTGCTTGAGGCAGATATCTTATTGCAAGTGATCTCTAAAATTAGAAATACATGAATCTTGTAACTAAAAAGTTTTGATGATTACCGAGAATCTAGAATAAGTAGTTTCTAGGTCATCTCTTGTATAATTTTTCTGGTCCCTGTCTCTTCTTGAACTTTTCCTTTATATAGGCCTTCTCTGCAGCTCTCCGTCGTGCTGGAGCACGTTTTCTGAACAATGTGGTTTAGTGGCGTTTGACCGAATAACTGACGAGTTCGTATGGAGACAGGTGTCTTTGACTGGATAAGGTTTTTCAGTTTAAGTTTAGCCCACGTTCTTAACCAGCTTGTGCGGTAGGTTGGAATGTTGACTGGGGAAATGTATTGAAAATGCGTGAGTCTGGGATGGAGGTAATTCGAAATAGGTGAGCTCAACTTTGGGTGAGATCGAGGGATAGGTCCATACACTCGGGATACCACATACCGATAGTCCAATTTTTTATATCTTGAAAGCAAAATGGGAGTGCATAGTAATGTGGGCCTTTTGCATTCTAATAACCCTTCTAATAATATTAGCAAGTCTCGTACGAATATGAGGACTGATAAAAACCTCTTATTTATTATAATTCACATCTTGGCCAGAAAATACATTATACTCCCTTAACACATTTTTCATGACTCCTACCTCATTCAAATTAGCTATATAAAATAAAAACGAATCATCTGCTAAAATTATATATGAGATGGGTGACACATTTCTTCCAACTCAATGCCATGTATGTAGCTGTCATGTTTGCTCTTAGTGAAGAATCAATCTTAAGAACATCTTTGTGCATAATATAAATAAGGAGATATATAGAATCTCCATGTCTTAATCTTCTAGAATGAGAGAAGTGCCCATAAGATCTACCATTTAGTTTAAGTGAGGATGAAGTACAAGACACAATGGTCATGATATTTGTCAGTATAGGACCTTTAAAATCAAAACAACTAAGAACAACCTGAAGAAAATCCCTGGCATTTTTCTTATTCTAGATTTTAAGAGCCTCTTTTAAATTTGGAAGGTTGAGTCTAACAATGGCTGAAGATGTACATCTAAACTGCTTAAACACCTTAGAGGTAGATGGAGTGGTATCCAACATAGTTAGCTTATGGTCAAAAGTGGTAATTGGATAATTTTGTATTTTAGCATTTGGGATGAGAGATTACTAAAGGGATCAATTCATAAAAACTTTGTCAATTCTCTTTCTAATCAGATTACCCTTCTTATGGTAATGGGCAAAGTGAAAGACACCCCTGTAATGGGAATGCTGATGTATTGGAATTTCTGCTTCAATAAATTCCTGCTACTGTTATAGTATATTGATAAACAAGGTCGAAGCATGTTGGGGATTGGTACCGGTTCTTCAGTTTGTGAACGGGGGCTTTGGTTTTTCTTTCTGGAGCTAGTCGTTGGAAATCATTTTGAGAGAAGAGGAGAATTCTAGCTGGTAAAGATACTAAGACTTCAAGATTTACATCCCCTACTTGAGCTAGATATATCTAGATTTACTAGTGGGGTTACTTTCCCAAGTTCTCTTTGAGTACCTTTTTATAGGGTCAATACTTGCAACTATTCGGAGTCAAGACCCTCTTCATTTAGGGTTGAGTATAGATCTTCTATTTTAGGGGTAATGCCTCGCCGTCAGCAGTTGGTCTAGAGAGAAAGGAGAAACTTACTCCTAACCTTATTTTGCTCCTGGACCTTGTTGTGCCATAGTGAGCGTAGTCAAAGTCCTGTTAGCCACTTTTTGGGCTAGGACCATTCTCACAACTCAACTGGGATTTCAGATGTAATCTGAAGAAGGGATAACAGTCTCACACCAATTCCTGTCAACGGAGGGAACAATGACATGGTTTGTCTACAAAGACCACCACCTGCCCTAGTTTCTACCTCAGATGAGGCTGAAGTATGATTAATCCTCTAGGTGTGCCCTCTATGAGAGACATACTCCTACCCCTCGTTAGTTCTTAAGAGAGGGGGGGGGGATTGAAATAGGGGCTAGACTCAATTAAAAATGCTAACCCTCCTAGTCCCTCCTTTAGACTTCTGATCATGAGGACTTTCTACTTGTCCAGATACACCCCTCTCATAGTGAGGCGTACTTCTATGCCACTAGGGTCTTAAGGATGGACATTAGGAATAGGGGTTAAACCCAATTAGGAGCACTAACCCTCCTAGACCCTCCATCATACCTTTTAGGGGAAGATCCAAAGGCAACCCAACAACTAGACGTAACTAATGGTTACTCAGGTAGGCTAGTTTCCTCCCTAGTCATAACTAAGGAGCTTAGATGGACATACCTGGGTTTATGCCCAATAAAGTCCAAACTAAAATATAACTTAATTCTTAAACAATCAGCTCTCAATTAAATTTTATTCCTGTGAGAGATGATTTTATTAAGACTGAGGGGAAGTTTTTTGTATAGCTAAAGAAACCAATGGCCTTTTATTACATAAGCAATCTGGGACTTAATAAAGCTGGGTTTTTCTTATTTTATTTATTTATTTAGCGTACATAGGGAAATAAGGACATTTTATCAAAGTTTGAGGACCAAGCAATGTTATGAACCCATGATAGCCGGTGTCATGTGCCTTACTGGGCTGTAATTGCGGATCTATAGTGACCTCTAGTTTTTTATTTTGGCTAGGCTTTATTTAGGTTTCTTTTAGATGTAGGAATTGGATAAGATTTGACTATGTCATCTTAGAATGTGTATAATGTTATGTCGCCAATCCTCAGAGACTGAGGAACTATCTGAACTACTGGAACTTGTCTCTAAGTACACTTGGTGTAGCTCCAGGTAGAATTTATTATGTTTAGGCTCTTCTGATTGCCTCTGGACGAAGGAATGCATATTGTAGGGACCTATCCCTCGATCTTACCGAAAGTCAAGCTCACCTAGTTCGAAGTACTTCCATCTCAGACTCACACATTTTTAATTCATTTCCCCAGTCAACATTCCAACCTACCCCACAAACTGGTTAAGAACATGGGCCAAACTTAAACTAAAAAACCTTATCCAGTCAAAAGACATCTGTCTTCCATAAACTCGCCAGTTATTCAGTCAACCGCCACTAACCACATTGTTCAGAAAACGTGCTCCAACACGACAAAAAGCTGTAGAAAAGACCTATATAAAGGAAAAGTTCCAGAAGAGACAGGGACCAGAAAATTATACAAGAGATGGCCTAGAAACTACTTATTCTAGATTCTCGATAATCATCAAAACTTTTTAGTTACAAGATTCATGTATTTATAATTTTGGAGATCACTTGTAATAAGATATCTGCCTCAAGCAATAAAGATAGTTTTACAAAAATCCTCCACACGAGGTCATGGTTTTTTACATATTCAGAGGTTTTTCACGAAAAAATAACCTACTTCATTTCTTACTTTCTATTAGAATATTGTTACAAGTTCATTGGTCTGATAGCGAATTCCAAGCCATTTTGAGCTTACAGAATTTGGCCATTATACATATAGATGGTTTCTTAAGGATTTTTACTCTTGTTTTACATCGAGTTCTCTTAGGAGGGTCTAGAATCCTGAAAATAAAGAACATAGGTCTTAGTTAAACTTATTAGCAACCCAAGATGGCCAAAATGACTTGTTTTTGGTATTTCAAAATGTAAGAATTCAGTACTTATCAAATGACAATAAGGTCGGCGTCAGTGATGAAGGCTTGAAATCTATGATTAACTTAAATTGTAGAGCTTAATTCAAATAGCTTAACTTGGGGGTCTAGCATCTCATTTAAGTTCCCTAAAAGCAACCATGGAAAATTAAAATACTTACGATATTGATGGAGTGATTCTCATATAAAATGTTTATATATGCATTCTACTAGAAATATGATTAATGAAAGAACCAAGCCAACTAATGTTAGGTGGGTGAGATGTGATGATCACTTGTATAAGACAATCACAACAGTAAATGACTTTAAGTTGAACATTGTCTTACCAAAGCAACCACAACCCAGTTTTACTACTAGTGGAAGATGAAACAATGAAATGTTGATACCCTAACTAATTAATTTTCTAATAACTACTAATACTATCTTGCTTCGTTTCAATCACAAGGATTATATCAGGCTTTATACTTTTTGTGAATGTGGCTTTAAGTTGTTGAACTATCGTGGACGTCTCATCTTCATGGCAGTTTTAACCAGTAAATTTCATTATCATAGTGGCTAGGAATTTGATAAAAGTAGTGGAAACATAAACTAAATAGATAAACAATGAAATTCAATTACCTGTTGGGGCCAAGTTAAAAGTGTCAATTGTACCTTAGGAAGAAGAGTCCAACATAGTTGATAATTTGATTTCTTTTCTGAATTATCTTCTGAATTTTAGTAATGGAAAGAACAACACTATAAGGACTTTTTATTTGGAGGTGCTGATTTGCAGGTAATCTAAATAGTTGATAAGTTTATAAGAAAATGCTAAATATAGAAATGGGTTGCAGAGAAAGTAATGAAAGAAAGAATTTTGGAGAAATAAAAGGTAGATAATGTTCAGGAATAATATTGTTCAAATTTTAACTGATTTGAAACCCAAAAATCAAATTAGGTTTTGGGCAGTCCATAAATTATAGGTGTAGAAAAAGCATTTGTTTACATGGTATATCAAATTGGTGGTTGTGGTTCTATGGCTTTGGTTGTGCATAATAATCTTTGAGATACCTAGCGCTAGCTCTAAAAAGCAAAGTTTCAAAACACTATGTCCCCCCTTGATTTTGTAGATATCTCAAAACAGATATCTACAAAATTCAAATAAATTCATGAATCAAATATATATATTTTTTCGAATAAAATAAATCAACCGCTAGTCTATCTTTCTTTCAAAGGGGTGTCTTAAATATTGAAATTGTGTCAACACCATAATCTTTTTAAGCAAACCCTTCTGGTTCATTCCCATCAAAGGTGATCACCATTTTTTATTTTTGGCAAAAGTATGATATAGTTCTTGTAATGAAAAAAATGGAGAAAAAGTCAAAAATATTCTTTATAATATATAATTTGTCGAATGCGGATTATAAAAAATATTTTTTCGCATATAATGATCGCCAAATAAATACATGCCCTTTTGAATACTTGATTTTTTAAGTACTAGAAAATCTCAAACAAGTTTGTAAGAAACGGGTATGATAGTTGTGCACATCTTTCAAATTTTAGGAGGCCATGCCTTATTTTTTAGGCAAACTTTAAGATAATATTGCGAAGGAAGCAAAGTACATGCGATACAATCAACTAACTCTAATTATCATATGTACTTTCATGCTCTTTGCTTGAAAGTAACTCTAATTACTGGTACAAAGAAAAAGCATACGAGTGGCCAACTAAATCTCTCAAAAAGAGAGATTTGATTAGCAAGTTCTATTTTTTTTCTTAATACTTGGGCAAGGCTTTTAAGAATAATTTCAACTGATGTAGGAAATTAATCACCATCAGAGAATGTCTTTCAAGTTTTACTCTCAGAAATAAAAGCTTTCAATCACGAGGGTATCTATATAATCTCTCTAGAGATGAATTTGATAAAATCACAAATGCTTTGAAGTCAGCATTAAATTTTATTAGGAGTGAAAGATTGGAGATTACAATTTCTATCATACCAGAGATTGTGAGACCTCAAAAGATACCGACATTGTTTAAGAATATGATTGAAAGGTCTAAAGTATCTGTAAGTTGGTATGGAACAGTTTTAAGGTACCTTAACTTTCCTTCTCACTATTAACGAAGAGAAAACCATGATTCATGTATTTCTCACCTGAGTTTGGTCTACGTAAGGTCTAGTAAGGTTCATCGGTAGGATTGTATTTTTTGTCACAATCATGAATTGTATCGCGCTGATGTTTGAAACATCGGTCGAGGTAAGATTTTTGTAGGGACCTGTTCCTCGAGCTATGATAAACTCGAACTGATCCAATACCAGACTCGCGCAATGTACATGTGACATACATAATCTGTAATGACACTTGTACTACGAACTAATGAGGAATGTTTCTCGAGTACTATAGATGAAATGAACAAGTCAGAGACACCTATCTCCCACGAATTAGTAGTTACAAGTCCAACCGCCACTTACCCCCATTTTTAAGAGAATGTGTTTGCATATGTAAACAAATTGAGAGTAAGGTCTATAAAAAGGATGTGCTCCAGAGGAGAAGAAAGACAAGTTTTTCTAGCTCAAGAGATTATAAACTTGTAATCAAACATCATCCTCAAGCAATAAATGTTACAGTTACTAAATCCTCAAGCCAATGTTGTGGTTTTTGCCTATTCAAAGGTTTCCACACTAATCACCTGTATAAATTTATATTTTGTTATACTAAATTTTGTCTCAAGAACATTTTGTGTAAGAGCTATTTCTATCTATTTTGAGCTACTACAAAATTAGGCCCTTACATTTGGCGCCGTTTGTGGGAAAGAAGACATTTCTACGAAATCCTAAGGAATACAATTACTCAATGATTAGTTTCTAATTATGGTAACTTCCAAGCAACCCGCCACAGGAGTCCAGCTTGATATTTTAGTTAAACAAGATCAGCCCGTAGAATTATGGGCAAATCTTCACGCTAAAACCGAGAAGCAGAATGGGCTCGAGCGTCAGTTGTTGCTTGATCGCGAGCTCTACGAACCGGAACTAGAAAGTGAGCGTCAAGCTCATTAAACATAATTCAAGTAACATGAAAAACATATGACGATGATGCGAACTGCCTTGTAAAACTTACAGAATAACCAACAAGTTCTCCTTTCAAGGGAATGTGATCAAATACCAGCGAACTCTAGAGTTTCGCCGTGAGAAAGGTTGGGACCTCGCGGGGCAACTGGCCTAGGGGCTTCAAGAGATATACGTAATGATTCACCTGTACCAAAAGCTTCAGCGTCAAGCTCATTAAGCAGAATTCAAGTGACATGAAGAACAAATGACAACGATGCAGACTGCCTTGTAAGCCTTGCAGGATAACCAACAAGTTCCCCTTCTAAGGGAACGTGATCAAATGCAAGCGAATTCTAGAGTTTCAGTGTGAAAAAGGTTAGGACCTCAAGGAACAGCTAGCAAAGGAGCTTCCAAACATATACGTAAGACCCACCTCTACCAGAAGCTTCAATTCATCTGGGACGAGAAGATCAGTCTGACGTAAGTAGAGAACGTCAGCTTTCCAAATGTCAAGAAGAGGAGCCATGACCTCAATCTAGGATACCAGCTCGTGAATGTTTGAGTAAGGCTACTGGTACTCATAACCCTCGGCCTGCACACCAAGTCGCTCAAGCACCATGACAGTACGTCACCCAGGAACATATGGATCAACGTATTAAAGAATTAATCAAAGCTCAAGCTCTTGGCAATAAGGACGATTTGACCAAATTGTAAGGTAGTTCGATTGTTAAAGTGTCATTTGATATGGAAGTACTAACAGGTTTACATACTTCAAAGATACATAAGCACAAAGGTACTGATCCAAAGGAACACATTCAACAATTCTACGATTCATTATGATTGTATTCAAATTTGAACCACATTTTGTGTTGTTTATTCGCCACAAGCCTATAGGGAGCACTTCTCAAGTGGTTTCATTATCTACTTTAAGATTCCATCCTCACATTCGACCAACTAAAGAAGATCTTCGTCAAGACATATACTCATAGTAAAGACAAAGAAGTGAATTTGTACACTCTTATTAGTCTTAAATAGTCTCAAGAAGAAAAACTCGTGGTCTTTGCAAATAAGTTTTTGGAATAAGCCCGTAAGGTTGTCAATCTCGATAAAAAAACAACCATTTTTGTGTTTATTAATGCACTACAGATCAATTGCAAAGTGAAGGAGCATCTCTTCTTAAGCAATCCCTCAACCTTGGAGGATATGATTACCAAGGTCAATGGTTATGTCGACTTGGAATGGATGATGACCGAAAGGCATAATCTAATAAAAATGTCTTACCATGAATGGTCTAAACACATATTTCAGCAGTAAATCTAAGGATAGCCAGGGTAATCAAAAGTGAGCTAAAGTAAACATAGACAAATTTTGAAAAGGTAATTTATTACCCAAGTCAGTCCTCCCAAAGGTGAATGTATCAATCTCAGTAATTTTTCCATACTGGCAAATGATAAATTTAATCGTGTATCTCAGCTGCTGGAACGAATAGAAGGCAAACCATACTGCATGCATCACATGGTAACTCATCATTATACTGATAATTGATACGCTTTACAGAGATTGCTAAAAGCATTTTTTAAGACGGGAGAATGCACGAATGCATTATCAACTTAGAAGGATATTAGAATGGAAGCTATAAGATGCAAGTTAAAGTAGTTCAGGTTAAAGAGCAATTCGAGGAAATATACTTATATCATATGTACCACAACAACGTGATCGAGATCCATCAAATTAATACTCTACCAGATTTAAGAGGAGGAGGTTAACGGAATGCTATGTCCTTACTGTTCAGGATAACGAAGCTAAACTCCTTCCCAAATCAAGCAATTGACAAACTGGGATTTCATTTAAGGACTGTGATATCAGTCACGGCAGGTTTCCACATCATAACGCTCTAGCTATTATGCTTGAGATGAAGAAATTTGTCATGCATACCATGTTGATCGATACCGGCAGTGGTATTGAAATCCCATTTCATAGCATAATGGAATAAATGGGATTTACAGATCAAGCTATAACAAGCGACATCGATATCAGCGGGTTTAATGGATCTAAAGAAGAATGAGTAGAAAAGATCATTCTACTTATAATGGCCTAATTTTGGAGCTCGACGTGGTCTGGAATTAGTCCTTATACTAATGTCCCTGTGACTACAATCTAGTAAACAAGAAATGACAAAGGTATTTAGCATGGAAAGCCTATGAATAGGTTAAATATCCACGACCTCGTGTTGAGGGTTTTGTAATAGTAACTTTTATTGCTTGAGGCTAACGATATCTTATTACAAGTTATTTCTGGACTTAAAAATATTTGATCTTGTGAATAAGAAGTTTTGAGTATTGAGAATCTCAGAAGATATAGCCTTCTTGGTGATTTTTGTTTCTTTTTCTAGTCCTTGTTTCTTCTGAAACTTTTTCTTTATATAGGCCTCTTTCGCAGTTCTTCATCATGCAAAAGCACATTCTCCGAACAATGTGGTTAGTGGCTGTTGACTGAGTAACTGTTGAGTTTGTGAAAGACAGATGGTTTTAACTTATTAAGGTTTTTTGGTTTGAGCACAACCCATGTTCTTCATTAATTTGTGGAGTATGTGGCAATGTTGACTGGAGAAGTCGTATGGGGAATGCGTGAGCCTGATATAAAGGTAATTCAAATTAGGGACAACTCTTTTTTATGTAAGATTGAGGGATAGGCCCCTACAATCGTCCCCTCACAACCAAAGTCACGAGTGGCTTTGGTTGAAAAAGTATTATGATATATGGGTATTCGGGTTAGAAATTCAAATTTTGAAAGAAGTAATGAAGTGTGCTGATTGTATAAAAATTGTGCTTGTCAAAGATGGATGTATGTGCATTGAATGTTGATGGGAATTGATGGACGTGACGGTTAGGGTTTGAAGAGTTATGTCTTACTGAATAATGATGCTTGGGAAAACGTACCTATACATTAAATATAGGGTTATATAAAGGGTACCTGTACCGCAAATTGTAACAAAGTACTCTGTGGTCTATTGTAAAATTCTCTGTAAGTTTTGAAGATGGTGAAGACTTGTAGGATAGTTCTTGAAGATCAAAAAATGTAGAGGTTAAAGTTGAGATTTTTCAGAGATCGCTCTTTCGAGGATCCTGTTCCTGCTCATATCCCTCCAATCTTCAGAGGCATGTCAGCATACGAAGTGGCTGAAGCTGAGGATAAATTTTACTGTAGATGGATATTTTATCACATTGTCTTAACAGGTAAGCAACGCTGGGCTTGTCTCCGCATTCTTGTGGAGGACAAGGTTGGGGAGACAAATGTATCGATAGGGATGACTGTGGGGCAGTTGCACTGAAATCTTGTGTCACAATGAATTCCAAGGTCGGGTCCTCTTTATCTCTGCCAACTCTGCGGAGGTGATGGTTTTAGTAGAGGTGGCAATGGTAATGGAGGTGGGAGACACATAGTGGAAGTCTACTTATGCATTTCTATCACTTTTTGGCTTTAAGATGACCTTCAGTTTGAAGAGTTGGTTCAAGCACTGAGTCTCCTGCTTTCACAGTTTCCATTAGAAGTTCGTCTTGACTTTGGACAAACTCATGAGGGTGAGGATACTCATTGTCTCTAATTTTTACTTTGTATCAGGGTGAAAGATCACTGAAGCAGGACAAATTGAAGGATTTGATGTGTCAGAGTGCCCGAATGACCTATTACTTGTAAAAGCACTAAAACACTTATTATCTATGAAGTACCTGTTGTTGAGTACTTGAAAGACTTGTTATTTGTAAAAATACTTGTAATCTATAATAGCACTTATAATATGTAAAAGTACTTATAATCTGTTTCGACATGAATTAAATTTGTTATCCAATTTTCGTGCTGATATAGATATAGGATAGCTCTAAAAATTGGGCTGTATGATCTGAAGAATGTATGAAATGAAATGTACGAGTGTAGAATGTACAAATACTGTAGCATTTGAACTGATATATATATATATATATATATGTAAAAATGTATGTTAAGATGTAAGTCTGATTCGTCCTGCGTGTTGGAAATGTGGGGTAAAATAAATTATAGGAATTTTAATAATGAAGATTCAACCTCAACGAGGAATTAAAGTCTAGAAAGAATTAGGCCGACCAGAAAAGATGTGGAATGATTGAGTTCGATGGGAATTGATAAGTGGAAATAATTTCACAAGATTTTAGTATTTTTGTTACGAGATAAGAGGATATTAACACTTTTTGAGGGGAATTGGTAGTAAAAAATATATAAATAAGGCAATTTTTTTTTGAATATGGGGAAACAGATAGGAATGGTACGCACTCAATCCTAGAGGATGCGCAATGCCGCTGAAGGACAATTTTCCATAAGGATTGCAGAAGTGTGGGAAATGATTTTTAGATTATTGGGTTATGATCCTGAGTTGCCAGTGAGGGAGTATCAGCTCAAAGGACTAGATTCAAGGGGTTGGGAACTTGAGTATGCTCGATTTTTCTTTGAGAGATTTTTTCATGAACTTTTGAATAATCCTGCAGATCGAGAAGAGGTGGTCAGATTGATTGTTGAGGTGGAGATCAAATTTGAGGATATGAGGATTGCTATAGGTTAACCGGTTGGATGTGGTTCCCTGGTGACCATGGCTATTTATCATATAATTATATGTGAGGTGCCTGGAGTGGATGTAAAATAGGGTGGAAGAATAGGATTGTTTTAAGTTCGAATAATCTAAAATAATTTGCTGAATAGATCCTTTATTTTTGTAAACATTGTTTGTGGCTGTTGTATAAAAATGAATTTGATAATATTTAAAACTCTATTATGATAGCTTTGGAAATGACGTCATTGTTGCTATAAGAGTAGAAGAAGAAGCACGTACAAAATAAGTAAGAAGGTTCGGATTTTGTCCCTCATGAAAAATTGTAAAAACTCGATTGCGTGTAAAGAGTGAGTCATTATGAGTGGGGCGAGGTAAGAGGGAGATTTAGAAAAAAAAAGATAAAATATAATGGAAAGGGTAATAATGGGAAAGCTTTTGTACTGAAAAGGTACAAGATGTCTGACATGGATAGTGGAAGGGACGCCTTAGTTCTAAAACCGAGGACGGCTCGTGCGAGGCTCAATAACTGCAAGCAGTTAAAGAGGAAAAATAAAAATACTGCTTCATCTTCCTCATTCAAACATTTTTCAACTTCTGAAAACTTGAAGAGCAGTGAGAGAGGAAGGAAAAAGAGAGGCAAAAACAATACTAAAACTTATAGAGACTCAAGCAAGAGGGATCATCTATCGAAGCATGAGAGAGTTACAGAATCTAAGTCGCGAAGGTGGTTGTACAGCAACGTGGTAAGGGAAGGATACGATGCTACCTCAGATTCTCATTATGATATAGAAGGTTAATAGATATACGTGATATGTGTATGTGTTTTTGAAGATCAATTTTGTATTGCTTGAAAAAGTGATAAATTACTATTTATAGTAATCTATAAAAATTTGTAATTATAAGAGATATGAAAGATATTAGAATATTGTTGACGTATATTAAAAGAAAATAATAATAAATACCTAGACCTGTGTGTAGGTCGGTCATGAGGAGTTTTGTGTAGGATAAAAATCCTTTTTTGTAGTTGATATGAGGAATTCCCCTATAAGGGAGGCATCGACCTCTGGTAGGCTGACTGAGTCTGAGATCGAAGCGTCCGAAGGTGAGGAAGAACTAGGTGTTGACCAATTTCTAGATTTCCCTAGAAGATTGGTATCTTACCCTCCTTGTTCAGATGTATATAGAGAGTTTTGTAAAACCAAGGCTTCTACTGGAGGTAGATGGGGGAACTGTATCGATTATGTCGATATACAATTTAGGGGTTGCACTGTAGCAAAGGGAGAAGAATACTTTTACTTGCTGACTGATTTAGAGAAGGAAAAAAGGGATAGAGGCTTAGATGAATTGATCTCTTTTGAGTACTTCGATGGGGATATTCAGAGCAAACTCTCGGAGGGTTTTCTATGTTACATGTCTTAGTTGGAGTATGGGTTGAGTCTTCCCCTTAGTAATCTGGGGAAAGGGATTATGAATCTTATCGGTGCATGCCCCATTCAAATAAATGGGAACATGTGGGAGGTGATAAGTGTTTGTGAAGCTTTGATCTTACGATGGGAAGGATAGGGTATAAAGAGTCGGATATCCCCTGAGGATGTGTTACAGTTTTATGGCATAAATTTTTTTGGTGCAAGTGGAGGGGCTTATTTTTGCATAAGTGCAACTCGACTTAGCTTCTTCGATCTGAAGTCAGTAGGTCGAACATGGAATGATAATATGATATGGGTGAAGGGTGACTGTCTTTAGAGAGATGATGAAGAACCCATAGAAATTCTGTTTAGAACTTTAAAGCAACATAAGTATAATAATGTATAATATATAAGTTTGATAGTTGAAATTGTACGATGTTTGTTGATGTTCATGTTGTGTGTATGACAGGTCCCAAATCACAGGTGGAGAGGAAAGAATCATTATTGGAGAAAGTCGCTCTAGAGGACACTAACCTCTAGGCTCTATTAGAAGATCTTGGCATTAGCAGGAAGAAGCATGTTAGCAGCAGAGTTGAAAAAGTTCTAAAATCTCAGTCGATAAGGCTGATGACGAGCACTGACAGCAGCAAAAAGAAAGGAACTAATGGGAAAAGGCAAGCTATCTTGCTGAAGACCTCTGGAATGGACAAACGATTTCCAGAGTCTATTACGTCGAGCAAATTTGGTCAAACGTTCCCCAAAAGGCAACCACTGAAGCATGCTGTTGTTGATGGGGCCTTGGGAAGTGGTACAGCTGCAGAAAAGGCAAAAAAGAGAAGGGTTGAACCTTCTAAAGTATCGGGTGGGAGGATCGCTGAAAACCAACTGGATTTGGATGATGATTGGAAAGAGGTAGAGGAAAAGAATAGGTTGCCAGCTCTCCGTAGAGGGGAGGAAATGAGAAGATTGGTAGGTTTATATGTTCGAGTACTTATTTATGATGGATTTTGTACTATGATTCGAACTAGTTAAGAAGGCTGATTTGTTATTTTATAGGCTACTCGATTGATAAAGGGAATATGCCTCGAGGTTCAGGAGGTGAGAGCTGAGCTAAAGAGGAAGTCGATCGAGCTCGAAAGGAACGAAGCTCGATTGAAAAATTATTTGAGCAAGGAGAGGAAGCGGCTGGAGGTTCTGAAGGCTTCCCAAGATATTGTGATTAACAGGCTACAAGCAGAGGCAAGAGTGGACTTAGAGGAGGTGAGAGTTGATTGTGACAGGTTTGGGCATCACCTTATGTCCAAAGGATACTCTGAAGAGGAGGTGGATGCCATTAGGGCCGATACTTATGTAGAGGAAGAGAATGAAGAGTTTGAAGATGATACTGCTAGGGTGGTTGATGGGCTGGATGGTATGTCTCCTCAGACGGCAAGGAATAACTAAGGGGATAACATCGAACACTCGGTGACTAAAACTGAGAAGGTAGGATAGTGTGATTGTACTATGATTGTATGAATATTATGGGATATTTGTAAACTAGTTGGACATATTCTGGATAAAATTATGTTGGCTAAGTCACTTTTTGCAAACCTTGCTATAGGAACTTAAGGACATATGCCACAGAATAAAAGATTTAGAGGTTGAGCTTGTTAAGGAGAGAGAGACCTCAGTGTCCCTGCTATCTTTGAAAGCAGAGCTACAGGTTAAAATAGAGAAATAAATTTTAATTTGTATGTATAATGGCTAAATTTCGTAAGCTCGATTTGATTAGGAGTTAGTTATCACACTAATGAACCTGTAACAATACTTTACTAGAAAGTTAGAAATGCAAACAAGTATTTTTAGCATGGAAAACCTCTGAATAGGTAAAAACCATGACCTCGTATAGAGGATTTTTTCAAAAGTATCTTTATTACTTTGAATGGATATCTTTATTACAAGTGATCACTAGAACATAAAAATTCCCTTGATCTCGTAAATAAGAAGTTTTGAGTAATATTTCTGGTCCCTCTCTCTTCTGGAACTTTATCCTTTTATAGGCTTTTTCACAGCTTTTCATCGTGCTAGAACATGTTTTTCAACTAATGTGGTTAGTGGCGGTTGACTGAATAACTAGCAAGCTCATGTGAGATAGGTGCCTTTGACTGTATAACGTTTTTCGGGTTTAACTCGATGCAGTTTCTTAAGTAGTTCGTGGGGTTGGTTAGACTGTTGATTGGAGTGTCAAGTGCTAAAATTGTGTGAGCCTGAGATGAAAGTAATTCAAACTCGATGAGCTCAATTTTGAGTAAGATCGAGGGATAAGTCCCTGCAATCGCCCCCTCGTAACCGAAGTCACGAATGGTTTTGGTTGAGAAAGGATGTATTAAAAGTTTGAATTTCGAAATGGGGAAATGATGGTATTTTGACTTATTGGGAGATATGTGATATTGAGAAGTGATGGGTATTAAATGATGATGCGGATGTATGTGACGTTTGCGTTTGAATAGTCGTGTCCTTAATGAATGATGACGCTTGGGAAAACTTACCTACAAAATAAAGTTAGGGTTATATAAAGAGTACCTTATGTCAATTCTTTGGAACAATTCTGCATGCTTAACTTTCTCTGAGATGGTGGAAGCTTGAAGTATGGCTCTTGAAGAGTGGATTGCGTCTGAAGCGTAGAGGTTGAAGTTGAAGTACTTTGGTGATCATTCCTTTGAGATGGCGATCCCAGCCCCTATTCCTCCGATGTACCAAGGCTTGTCGGGAGAGGAAGCGGTTGAAGTTGAGGAAGATTTCTACTATAAGTGGAGATTTCATGTCTTCGTCTTGACAGCTGAGGAACGTTGGGTCTGTCTCCGCACTCTTGCAAAAAATAGGGTTAGGGGTTCATATGAAGGGAAAAGTGTATCTGCGGGGCAGATATCCTAATTTCTTGCGTTGCCATGGATTCTAAGGTCGGGCCCTCGCCATCTCTACCAACTCTTCGGTGGTGGTGGTTATAGAAGAGGTGGTGATGGCAGTGGAGGTGGAGAATGGGAAGTAAGATCCTGCTGACGCATTTCCATCGTGTTTTTGCTCTCAGAAGATCTTTCATCTTGTTTTGCGGGTGCCAACACTGAGTCTACTGCTTGTATTGTTCTTGTTCAGAGTTCGGCTGGGTTTCAATCGAGCCATGTGAGGGAAGGTCTTTATTGGTTCCAATGTCTTCTTTGTATCAGTGAAAAGAATCACTGAAGTATAAGGAACTAGAATTCATGATTCCGCTGCGCCCCTGAATGACCTGTAACTTTTAACAAATAGGGAAAACTTGTTATCTGTAAAGTACTTAGAGTTTCGTACTGAGCGGATAACGTTCTGTTGTATTCCTGTGTGAAAACATATTATTTGTAAATCGTATATACTTTTCTTTGATATGAATAAAAGTTGATTTTTATAAAGTTGTGTATAGAAAAACTTCTTGAATCGACCTGAAATGTATTGGGTGTTTAGTTGAATAACCGTAGATAAGTTATGAAACAATGTTGAAAAGTTGCTCGAGCTGAGATGAATACGTACTGATAATATCGTGCTGATATAAATGATTTACGTTTAACATGTGAGTGATTATATGTAGGAAATAAATAAACTCGGGCCGTTGTAGTCGAAAGGGGGAATACCCGTGATAGTGGCAGGTCGAATATAGTGATTATCGTGTATACTAGCGAGGGGATAAGTTTTAAGAATTGATCCCATGATTTGGGGCTTTATGTTACGAGATAAAAGATAAAAATCATATATTGTGAGGGGACAGTTAGTAAAAAATGTATAAATATGGGTAGGACGAAAGAAAAATGGAGGAGAGATTTGAGGATGGTATGGCTTGATTTCAAAGGATTGTGTTGCCGTGGAAGCATGATTATCTATAAAGGTTGCCAAAGTATGTGAGAGGAACGTGAGCTTGAGGTTAGCTAGTTTGATTGCTGGAGTTGAGATCAAATACGACGATCTGAGGAACGACGAATAATGTGAGTTGATGACGTTTGTCTGGGTTACAAAAGTTGTGATAGATGTTGTGTTGAGTGCGTTTTATGAATAATATAATTGTTTTGAATGTAACAAAAATAGTATAAGTCAATCGGATCCTCTATAGGGGAAAATCAATTTTAAGATTGTTTTAACAACATTTTGAATAAATTTAAACATTTATACAGTTTAGCAAATGACGTCAATCACTATAAATACGGTAGATCTGGACTGAAAAGCAGAAATATGAAATTGCAGAGGCTTCTAGTTTTATTTTGTATGTAAAAAGGAAATAGAGATTTGACATCTCACAGTGTGAGTCATCATGAGTGAGGGGAGGTTAAAAAATGATATGGAAAGAGGGAGACAAAATATCTTAAAAAATGTGGGGAGTTGTAATGATGGAAATGTGGTTTTATCGAAAAGGTACAAGGCGTCTGACCTGGAGAGTAGAAATGACGCCTCAGATCTAGAATCGAGGACGGTTCGTGCGAGGAGCAATAAATGCCAGCCGCATGAGAGAGAAAGGATAAATAGTAGTTCTTCTTCGTCTTCAAATAAACATTTTATAATAAAAAACTTGGAGAACACTCAGAGAGAAAGAATAAAAATCAGAGGATTTGATAAAGAGTTATCCGAAGGTGATAAACGGTTGAAGAGGGCAAATGATTCTGGATCTCACAGGTGGCAATACAGCATCGTTGTGGGGGGAAAACTTGACTCTACTGCCGATTCTCATTCAGATATTAAAATGTTAGCAGAGATGTATGCGATATATGTTGATGTATTTATATATGTTAAAGATATATGTTATAAGTAAATGATTGATAAGAGATATATGTAGAATATATATTTATATAATATATGCATAGATGGAAGAATGATAAATACCTTAACCTGTATGTAGGTCGAGCGTGAGAGGCATCTGTATAGTTCAAAAATGTGCCTGTAGAATCTATTTTTAAGATGGGTAGTTCATCTGTTGATGAGGTTTTGATCTCTGGTCGGACGAATAAGTCTGATAATGAAGGAAAAAGAGGATTGGCATAATTTCTGGGTTTCCTTGGTCAGTTGGTGTCTTATCCTCAGGGTTTTGATGCCTTTAGGGATTTTTGTAAAGCCAAGGCGGCTGTTGGAAGGAAGTGGGGTAAATGTGTAGAGTTCGCCGGTAGGCAGTTTAGGGGTTGTACGGTAGCGGAGGGGGAAGAATATTTTTATCTTTTGGAAGATTTGGAAGTAGAAAAATGAGATAGGGGTATAGATGAATCGATCTCGTTAGAGTATTTTTATGGGGATCTCCGGAGTGACCTCTCAAAGGGTTTTCTGTATTACCTATCTTAATTAGAGTATGGGTTGAGCCTTCCCTTCACCAATTTTGCGAAGGGGATTATGAATGCAGTTGGGGCATGTCTTGTTCAAATGAACAAGAACATGTGGGAGGTAATAACTGTATGTGACCATCTGAATAAAAGGTGGGAAAGGGAGGAAAAAGTGAGGAGGATAACCCCTGATGACGTTCTACAGTTTTATGGGGTGAAGAATTATAAGGCCAGCGGTGAGGTTATATTTTTGTGCGAGCGTAACTCGGCATCATTTTTTCGATCTGAATTCAGTTAGTCTAACCTGGAATGACAACATCATATGGGTGAAGGGTAATTGCCTTCAAAGGGATGATGAGGAACCTTTGGACCTTCAATTTAGATCTGTAAATCAAAGTAAGTATAGACATGCATATATAGAATTATTGTTATGTTTTGTTGACAAATGTAGTTGATAGTAAAATGTGTTATTGCAGGTGTGAAGTCTACAGTGGAAAGGAAAAAATCCTTGCTAGACGAAGTTGCGGAGGAGGAGACTGAACTCGAACTTGTATTGGAGGGACTTGGCTTGAGTAGAAAAAAGAGGGTTGATAGTAAGTCGGACAAGGTTAGGAAGGCTAAGTCTACTAGGTCGATGGCGGGGGTCGATGAAGGAAAAAGCAAGTTAGCGGTGAGGGGGTTCGAGCAAATTTTTCCAAGACTCCTGGAACTAGAAGTTTGGCTTAACTGAAACCTGTCAAGCCGAGAAAAGTAGCTCAATTATATTCTAAGAAACGGATGCTAAAGACTCAGCCGGCCTCTGGTACTACTGGAAGTGTTGAGGTCGCAAAAGATAAGAGGAGGAGGGTCAAACCTTCGGGGGAGTCAGGAAAGAAAGTCATCAAGGGATGATCTGCTACAGGGGACGATCTCAAGGAGGTCGAGGAGAGGGCTAGGTTAGCAATTTTTTAAGGAGAGGAAGATACGAGCAAGATGGTAGGCTTATATTACCAGAAAAGAATGTTTAACATACTTCAAGTTAGTAACTGAGATCGATATAAATTTTATAGGTTGCTCGTCTTGTCAAAGGGATGTGGCTCGGTATAGAAGAAGAAAATAAATGAGCTGAAGAAGGTCAAGATCGAGCTGGAGAAAGACTTAGCTCGAGCCAAGACTAACGCCATGATGGAAGTTAGGCAGCTGAAGGCCTCTTGCGATGTGGCGATTGGCCAGATGCAGGTCAAGGCAAAGGCCAGTATAGACGAGATGATAGAGGAGCATGACAGACTGGGTCATCAGTTGATGTTGAAGGGCTATTCAGAGGAGGAGGTGGATGCCATTAAGGCTGATACCTACGTAGAGGTGGAAGATGAGGAGGAAGCAGACGTGGTGGGAATTGTGGACTGTCAGGATGGTATCTCCCGCCAGACATTGCTCGATAACCAAAGGGATGATGTCAAGCTCCGAGAAGGGGGGAGTGAGAAGGTAGGGTAGACATATGTTTTGTATAAATATCTGTGAGTCGTTTGAATCGTGTATAGGGAAGAAAACTTCTGTAGAATGACTTTGTTTATAAACCTTTTGTAGGCAATTAGAGAGATGAGTCTCAGAATAAATGACCTAGAGTCTGGACTTGCTAGTGAAAGAGAGACCTCTAAAGCCTTGCTGTATGCTCAAGCAGAGTTGCAGGTTAGATAGGAATACATTTTTTAACTCGCATGTTACACCAATGCTAATTTATAAAATCAGCAGGATAGAAATGCATGGCAAAATTCTAACGCTATTAATACGGAATATTATATCAAAAGTGCATACCTTGTATGCCGAAAGAAGATTCATGTAGGGTTCATCTGAGAATGGAGTCCAAACTTTTAGTTTAAAAGTACTTGGAAGTAGATGTTTGGAAATCACATAGTTTCTTAGAAATTAAGTATGTATATATTAGGAATTGGATTTCCTTAATCGAACTTTACTAAAACTTATATTTCCCAGGTCGAATTGGATTCATCTCGTGCACGTGAGGACCACGTACTCATGTGCAATCGAGAATTTGTGGAGCAGTTTGATAGGATGAAGGAGGCGAACGTGAACAGAGAGGATCAATACGTAAACGCGCATTTCAGACACGAGAAGTTAAATCAGGCCGTCTCCGACTTGTCTTGTCAGGTCGAAAAGAAAGATTCTGAGATTAAGAAGGGATTAGAAGATCTATCCGAGGCAATAAAGCGTACTGAAAAACTTCAACGTCAGGTCAATACATTGGCTGTGAAGGGTAAGCAGGCCGACACGGCTCAATATCGTATTCAGGCACTGAAACAAACAAGAAACAATTTCGATATGACCTTCAAAGAAGTAGGAACGATCTGGAGTGAATGAGGCAAAAATTCATTAAAAAGGATGACAAGCTGAGAGTAGCTCGTGAAAATCTATCGGCTTCGGAGGCCGCAGCTGAACATTTGCAAACTGCCCTCCCTGCTAAGGATATGGAATTTTGAGAAATGCAGCGATGGTGTGATGACTTAAACGAGAGAGTCGCCCGAGTTAAAGATGAAAAGGACCAAGCCATTGCTCGTACCAAGAAAGCCGAGGCTGGAGAGCGTTCAGGGGGAAGCAGAACTGAAGTTAAGGCTACTTTAGTTTGAGGGGATGTAGTTAGTCTCTCAGGTCGAATTAGAGAGCTAGAGAGTGACATATCTTATGTTCAGGGGCACGTTCAGAAGGGAAATGCGAATTTGAGGGAATATCAGCATAAGCTGGATGCTGCTCTTATTTGGGAGAAAGTTCTGGAAGGGGAAATCAAAGAAATGGAATTACTGGTGAAGAGGAAGGAGGAATTATTAAAAGATTTACTGGCTAGGGAAGTGTTGAACGCATAAATTGGGATACTTCGTGCTCTGATTGTAAACTTAGAATCCCTAAACCTATCTGAGTCAGCAAAGTATATTGCCAAATTGGAAAAAAATTCGATTTATAATGATAGGGTTGATACGGAAATAATTGAATGGAAGGATAATTGTGCTAGGCTAAAGTCATGCCTCGAGAGGATGAATGTGTGATTTGCAACAGCGGTAGTGTAGGGACCAGATTTCATAAAGCTCGAACTAGCTTGAAATCGATCCTTATACCAAGAACTATTATGTCAAGAATTAAATAAAGGATAGCACTTGGCACAGGGGTTTTACCATGGAAAACCTATGAAAAGGTAATAACCACGACCTCGAGTGGAGGGTGAAAGCAATATTATTGCTTGAGAAAGTGAGAGAATCTGATTACAAGAATCAATCTAAGATAAAATAGCTAGAGATCAGATAATTGTATAAATCGAATTCTCTATTGACCCCTCTCTTTTCCTTAGGAGCTCTGCTCTTTTATAGACCCTGTTCTCAGCTTGACATCGTGCTCGACACGTTCTCCTAAAAGTGGGAGTCATGGGCAGTTGAGTATGTAACGGCTAACTCGTGGGAGACAGGTGTATGCTAACTTGTTCTGTTTACATCTGCTATGGATGATCCACGTTCTGCTTGAGTTCGTGGTCGATGTATAACTATTAACGTGCTTGTTTATGCGCGAGTCTGGTACTGGATAAGATCGAGTCTTCTAGAGCTCGTGGTATAGATGAGATCGAGTGTCTATAGCTTAAGGGATAAGTCCCTATAATTGCCCCCTCGCAACTGAAGTCACGTGTGGCTTTAGTAGAGAAAAACCCTAAAACTCAGACCTTGTGATGACGTAAGCGACGCTTGAAAAATGGAATGCTGTATTGAAGAGTGTGTTGTCATTATGACGCGTGAGTGGTATGGACAGACTGTTAGTTTTCCCAAGCGGATGACTATTTGGGGAAACAATTTGCATTAAATGCGGTATCATTATAAATAGTGGTCAGAGTTGATCGCCGAATAACCTGTAACACATCTTTACTGCAGAGAAAAACAAACATGTCTGTTTTGTAGGGTAGGAAAAAAAAAGAGTTTTTTGGAAGCGTACCTTTGCAAAATCATGGTGAAGATGAGGAATCAAGTGTATAATACCCGGTTTTCTTTCATCATGGAGAGATTCCAGATATGGTTTTGTGGTTATCAGAGTAGGGAGATTTCCTTTGCTATTTTGTTGGAAGAGTATTGTTTGAAATATTTCTGGGTATTATGTAGCGTCCGATTTAGCGGCCGGGGTGTATGCGATGCAAAATCCCTGGTCTCTATTGATGTTCCAATTTCTAAGGTAGGAGTCCTCTTCAATTTCCACGAACTCCGGGTTAGTGGGGATAAGGAGGAAGAGACGACGGTGGTGAAGCTAGAAGATGGATCACTTCTTTCGGTGCCATCGCTTTTTCTTTTAATTCTTCCTATAGGGAAATGAAGGGGAAATAGTTTTTTGACCTGCTGTAGTCTTGCAATTTTTGAGCTGTGGCTGAGGTGTCTCTGGAAGATCAGCGTTATCTTGGCAACGAGAAAAGAACTCGAGACTTGTAAAGTAACGTTGTAGGAGTAGTCCTGTAACCAACTTGTTAGATAAAAATCGAGCGTAATAAACAAATATTTTGTTTGTTTCTTACTTACGAAAGGCAGAAATAGGCGACATGTTATCGAGTTGTACATAATATGGGAGTGAATAGTTGGTGGGATAACATACCTTATCCTACCTCGTAAGTGAATCGGGCTTAACAAATGTAAACATAAAGCTCAAAATATAAACTTTAGAGAGCTCAATTAAGCACGAAAAAATAATAGTAAGTAGCTCAAAACCGGGAAGAGTTGGTTATAGAAACTGAAATACGTTGCGTATAGTCAATCGAAAAATTAGTCCTGTTAACTGAACAGTATAAAAGTGTGACTTGTTTTTAAGAAGGTTATTTATAAAAAATAAAATAAAATGGTGAAGACTTGTTCTCAGAGGGCTGTTGAAGCGCGTGTGTTGAACGACTTGCGTTTAGCATTCAAGATTGATGAAATAAGCGAAGCCATTTTTGGGCTGCAAGGTTATGATACGGTTCTGCTCGATACCCGAGCGAACTACGTGGGTAAGACTAATGTAGAAAGGGGTGAGGTAATGAACTGCGTGTACTGGTCTGAGTCCATGCGTACCTATTTGCGGTCTGTTGAAGATCATAAAAAGTTTGTCCTTATAATGGCCAAGGAGGAGATCATCAATGAGGATAGGGATATCACCTCAGGGCTTCTGAAGGCTTGTGGTGTTGTTGGGCACACTAGTTGCTTCAAATGCAAGTATCTTGGGGAATAGAGTGATTGACTGTTGTATTTTTGAATTTTTGAAATGTAATTGCCCGAATTTACTTGAAGAAAAATCTGTTCACGAAAAGAGGCTATGACTAGGATTGTTGTTGAAACTGAATTTTTAAATTTGTGTTGCTAACTGATATTGACGTTAAAGTCAAGTTGTATAAGTAGGGCAAATAAATGTACATGAAATTTTGAAGTAGAAATTTAGAATCATGAGTTTGGGGTATTGTGAAAAGAGTGGGACCAAGAGGCTGAGATACGCTAAAGTATAATATTTGGTGTAATGATGGGAAGGTATTTTCACCGAAGCCGTACGACACGTCTGACAAGTTTAGATGAACAGACAGCTCGGTTCAGGAATCGAGGACTGCTTACTAGAAAACTCTAAACCGCCAGCGGTTCGGGGAAAGGTGTATAAGTACCCCCTCTCTTCCCCTTTGAATATAGAAAACCAGAAAAAGAAGAGAAGGGTTAGAGAGAGAGAGATCTTAACTGATGATTCCATTACCGCTGAAGGAGGAAAGGATAAGAGGAAGGCAGTAACCAGGAGTCTCAATTGCAAACTACGAGAGGAGGCTGAGATCTAGGAGGTTTTGCAAAAGTTGCAGAAATTGAGCAAACTGGCGTGGACTAACGCTGCAGACTCTCACTCAGGTGTTGAAGGTAAGTTTGTCTTTGGGTTTATAAGAGTTTTTGTATAAAAAATTTATTGTGTCGGGATAAGGATGTAATCCCTACCCAAGCACAAAAATGAAATAAAAATGACAATAGGAATAATGACTGTGGGGTGATACAAATCGTTTTGGTGACAGTTTAGTGATTGTATAAGTTATCTAGCAGTGCGAGATAAAAATTGATATATACCCTCGACCCTCTGTAGGTTTTGTGGGATCAGCATCTTGTAAAGTAGACCCTTTACCATAGATAAGTATGGCTTCGACTTCCGATTGTGCAAAGGCTGATAAAGTAGACCTCGTAGGGCACTAATCCCCTGTCATTGGAGTAGGGGATGAGGAGGATACTGTAGCCAAATTGGTAGAATGGCCTCGTTTGAAGGGTTCTTGAGTTGAGTACCCAACAGGTTTTAGTCGGTTTAGGGAGTTCTGTATGGCCAAAAGTAGTATAGATGTGATTTGGGGGCACGCCTTCAATTATAGGGGTAATTTCTTTAGGACTTGCATTGTTAGTCAAGGAGGGGATTACCTGTATTTGCTGCCTGATTTAGCTAAAGAAAAGAAGTACAGGCGTTTGGGGGACGAAGTATCCTTGGAGTACATTCAAGGCGTGGTGAAGGATAGTCAAACTAATGGGTTTTGTTGCTATTTAGCCCAGTTCGACTATGGGTTGACGCTGCCTTTGAGCAATTTGGCTAAGAGTGTTATGAATATTATTGGGGCTTGCCCGACACAATTGAATTGTAATTTTTGGGAAGTTAGCCTTGTATGCGAAACCCTTAATGAGAGATGGGCTGCATCTGGCAGTGAGAGGAGGATTACTGCCAAGGATTTTTTAGAGTATTATGCTGTGAAATATGTCACACCAACTGATGGTACATATCTTTTTAGAGTATTATGCTTCTTCGACCTGCCTTCAGCAGGGCGAGTGTGGAACGACAACCTTTTATGGGTGTCTGGTGAATGTCTTCAGCGGTCTGATGAGGAACTCCTGGAACTTAATAATAGAACTATATCAAAGGGTAAGTAGACCATTGAAAATTGAACTATCATTTGTATGTTGAACTATATTTCTATAGTTGATTTGTATCTTACGTTGCCAATTTTTTATGCAGGAATTAATTGCAAAGTTTCGAGGAAGGAATCTTTTATTGACGCCGTTGCCAGGGATGGCACTGAGCTCAAAGCTGTTCTTAAAGAGTTAGAGATAAGTAGGTTCAAAAGGGTAGCTAGTAAGGACGACAAGGTCAGGAGATCTTAAGCGAAGAGAAGAGTGGCTACAAAAAATTTAGGCTCAATGGAAGAGAAATTGTCAACTCCTAAACATAATACACCTTTGAAGCTCGCGTGGCTCAATAAAATGCCAGATGGGCCAGTAGACATGGTCACTGTCTCTAGCACTGCTGTATGGAACCTGTCTCGGGAGAGGCAAGCTTTCCATTTGGAGCTGGAGAAAGAAAGGGAAGCTGCTGCCCTAAAGCTGAAGGAAGTTAGGGCTGAAAGTGTAGCTGAAGCGGAGTGATTGGTTACTATGTCCGCTACTTCTCGGAACAACCTTGCTGGGAAGCTCTACCAGCTGAGGTATACAAAGGCGGAGATTATGGCATTCAACGAAGGGAATTATAAGGAGAAGAAAATTATAGATGAAGAGGAGGTTGAGGAAATGAAGGATGGTCTGAATGTTGCTGAAAAGACCGCTACCAATAATCAGGAAACTATTAATCAGGTAGGATGATCGTGTAATGTAACATTGGTTGTGAAACATGAGCTCGAGTTTTGTAATATTTTATTGCTATTTGATGTCAACAACATTTTGCTTATGAAACTCCGTATTGTAGGAGATAGAAAGCTCGCGCCTCAGAGTTGTAGACTTAGAGGGCCTGCTTGAGGTGGAGAAAAAATCCTCTGCTGAATTGCAGGTTAGATAATTTAGATAAATTAATAACTAGATGAACAAGAATTTAATAGAAGAAAGGATATGTACCTTGTATGTTTATTCTAGTTCAGGATGTTTGTGCATGTACACTCTGTCTTGAGACCAAAACATGTTATAGTCGGTAGGCCAAGGAGGAATTGGATGCTTCGAGCTTGCAGGTATCTATACTGCAAGTTTGTCAGTATGCTTCTGTCGATTTGTTTCTCAATTAGGTACTGATGTTGTGAGTTCCTGCTAACTATTATGCAGAAGGAGCTAGATGTTGCTAGAGAGAGAGAGAAGAACAGACTCTTTTGTATAATGCCAAGTATGCAGAAGAATATGAGGCTTTGATTTCCCAATATGAAGATCGATTGGATGATAATGTGAAGCTTTCTTTGAAGCTCGAAGAAGCTAAGAGACAAGCCGAGGATAAGACTGTAACAATTTTGAGCAGGGATTCGGCTTTGAACAAACTTACCAATGAACTTGTCGAGTTGAAGGAAGAGGCTGCGTCAGGTTCTCGGCACGAGGCTGAGTTAGTCGAATACCATATTAGATCATTAAATGAAGAGATATCTGATATGAAATGTAACATTCATGCTCTGAACGAGCAGTTGTTGAAGAGAGGGATCAACCTGGATACCGTGCGAACTAACTTGGCTGTGTCTGAGGCCGATTTTGAAAAATTGAGCAGTAGTGTTGTGGGAAAAGATCGAGAATTGCGTAACTTTGCACAAATACGTGATAGTTTAATTGCCAGGTTAGATCGTTTGAAGGCTGATTTACGTCGTTTAAAAGGGAGAGAGGTTTAGAGCAGGGCTGATTTAGCAGAGATTCAAGCCAAGAACAAAAGTTTGGTGGACGATTTGGCCTACGCTCGCGGAAACTTGAGGAGGTCTGTACAACCTGAGAAGGAGATGAATGAAAGAGTTAATCAACTCTGTGTGTGAATTTCCGAATCGGAGCGGGAATTACATGTACGTGAAATGAAGTATCAGAAAGATTTTAAATTTAAATTGGATAAAAGGGATGGTGAAATTACTTTTTGTGAGGGGAGTCGAGAGATGAAGGAATTTCTTCATCGAAAAGAAGAGTTAGTAGAAAATATGCGTATTGATCTCACAAACTCTCGGCAGAAGTCGATAGATCTTACAAGGCAGATGAGTGAATGTATTGATCAATTAACAGCTGAACTGGCTGAATCGAAAGCTCATTGTTGGAAGGATAACAAGCGTGCTGCTGTTACTCACCAAGCCTTTAAAGAACTAGTAGTTTACGAACAAGAAAAATATGATGGTGAAGCTTTGTATCAACGGCAATTAAGCGCATTGGTTGCATTTTTTGTCGAGGAAATAAAATTCCTGCAGGTTGAGAGAGATTTGATGTAAGATTGTTTCTCTGGAAGGACTTGTGTATGTAAACTCGATATCTCGAGCATAAATCCAATTGGGGTTATGGATCGTGGTATTGGGACAACGACGACTGAACAGATAGCTCGAGGGAGAAAAATTGTTGCTGAACGAGCTCCAGAATATATGGCTTCCAGGACTAAACTAGGGGGAAGCTCGAGTGGAGTCTTACCTACTCCTGTTATGGGAGGAAGGTCAACTGCTCTCCCATCAAGAAAATCTAGCAGAGTTAAAAAGAAATAGACTTGAACTATGATAACGAACACCTTTTGTATGTAGTAAATGTTGATGCTTCAGTGCTCAATGTAGGACTTTGAAAGGGGCGTTGTAATTTGAAATGCTGATATGAGAAAATAATATTTCCACACCTGCAGTAGATGTTATTCTATGGTTTGACCCATTGAATTAGAAGAAGTCTGTGGGTGTAGAAGTAAGTATTATCTGTGCTTCAACCCTTGGACTTCAGGGAGGCTTAACGGTAGCGAGCTAGTATTATCTTTGCTAGTACTTTAGGTGGTCACCGCAGGCGAAGAGGTTCTTTATGGCCTCCGCCTCGGATCTGTGTTTCCTCAGGGGTTCGACTAGTATTTTCTATGCCTTGATACCATATTGGAGATTTGGGCTTATCAGTAACAAGCAACGTCTCACTCGTGCTTTAGGCCTGATCCCGCAGGCTGAGGCTCTTTATGGCCTCAGCCTCGGAGGTTTTGAGTCCTCAGGGGTTCGGCTAGTATTATCTATGCCTTGATACCATATTGGATATTGGAGCTTAGCGGTAGCGTGCATGTTTTTTCCTTACTCATACTTTAGGCTTGTTATCTTCAGGCTAAGAGGTTCGTTATGGCCCCCGCCTTCGGATGTATGAGTATCCTCAGGAGTTAGGCTAGTATTATCTATGCCATTACCAATGTTGGATGCTGGAGCTTAGCGGCAACGAGAAAGTTTTTTCCACACTTGTGCTTTAGGCTTATTATCTTCAGGCTAAGAGGCTCGTTATGGCCCCCGCCTTCGGATGTATGAGTATCCTTAGGAGTTATGCTAGTATTATCTCTGCCATTACCAATGTTGGATATTGGAGCTTAGCGGCAGCGAGTAAGTTTTTTTCCTCACTCGTTCTTTAGGCTTGTTATCTTCAGGCTAAGAGGTTCGTTATGGCCCCCGCCTTCGGATGTATGAGTATCCTCAGGAGTTAGGCTAGTATTATCTATGCCATTTCCAATGTTGGATGTCGTTTACCTTTAGGGATCGAGCTAGGATAAACTGTACTTTTACCCTTAGAGATGATGAAGATGAAGGGGAACTGTATAGCAGGGATTCTTGTGATAAAAAAGAGATTTTATTGATTGAAAAGAGTTTGTACATACATTGGGGGTGAAATCTCGATGTGGATTGAACGTTGTTGAGCGACGGAGGAGTTGTTTAACGTCGATATAACTTTAATCTTCTTGTATTCCATAGATTTGAAATTTTGTCACCAACTTCCGTTATGAGATAGTATGAACCCAGACCAGTTCGACCTATGGCCATGAAAGGACCTTCCCAGTTCTCTGCTAGTTTCCTAGCATGTGGATCTTTTATGTTTTCTGGGATTTCTAGAAAGATCCAGTCGCTGATAGCGAACTCCCAAGTGCAAACTCATTTTTATATGATTTTTCCAGTGTTTGATGATATCGACCAAGATTTGCGATAGCTCGATCTCGTGTCTCATCGATCCAATTGAGGTTGTAAGCCAATTTGAACTCGTTTTCTTCGTCTGTGAGTTCGTGGTCTCTCACAGGATGGTGGTACTTCATTGGGATGAGTGCTTCAGTTCCATAGGCAAGCATAAAAGGAGAGCACTGTGTTGACTTCCGGGGTGTAGTTCGATAAGCCCATAAGACGTGAGGTAATTCACGTATCCAGTTGCCCTTCTTCTGTAACATAAGGTACTTTTTGAGACCATCCACGATGATCTTATTTGTGATCTCCGCCTGTCCGTTTCCCTGGGGGTAGTATGGGTTTGATGGAGAATGGATTATGTTGTGTTTGTTGAGAAATTCTACGACCTTTGCTCCAACGAACTGAGGGCCGTTATCGATACGGATCAAATATGGACAACCAAATCTTGTGATGATATGCTGCCAAATGAAAGAAATGACATCTTTTTCCCGGGTTCTGCATAGAGGAACTGCTTCGACCCATTTAGTGAAGTAATCCGTGGCAACAATGAGAAATATCCTATTACCCGGAGTATTGGGGAATTCGCCAACTAGATCGAGTGCCCATCGCTTCAGCGGCCACTACACCTCACTTGCATGGAGTTCGAGGGCAAGGGCCCAAATTTGATTTCCATGACGCTGACATGCATCGCATTTCCTTGAGTATTCTTCTGCTTGCTTCCACATCCCTGGCCAGAACACTCCTTGGGTAATAGCTCTGTTAGCAAGAGCTCATCCTGCCGTATGGGATCCGCAGATTCCTTCATGTAGATCATGAAACATGTTGTTGGCAAGTTCCTTAGAGAGGCACTTGAGGTATGGACCAATGACCGAGCATTTTTAGAAATTGCCGTTTGGTTGGACTGTGTAGTATTTTAAATTCTCGATGATGTGTCGGCGCTGCTGTGGATCATTTGGTAGTGGCCTGTTGTATGAGTTATCCTGATCGAGATAAGTAATGAAAGGTTTCCTCCAATCATCTTCCGCCATCTCATCACCCCCAGTATTAAACGCGTATATTTTAGTACAATTAATACTGGGGCTAGAAATAATCTCGATTTGAAGGTGTCGTGATTATGTACCCAATACTTCAGCTAAGTAAGCCAAGGAGTCAGCGTGGCGATTCTCTCCTCGTGGGAGGTATTCGAGCGTAGTTTTGCAAAATTTGTTTAGTTTTTTGCAACCAGAGCTGCATAATCGTCCATGATGCCGTTCTTCTTGTAATGTTCTGAGTAGTGATAAACGATTAGAAGAGAGTCTATGTAGGCTGAGATTTCAGTGATTTCAAGTTCGAGAGCCATGTCCAGACCATGAATGAGTGCCTCATACTCTGTAACATTGTTCGAGGCTTTGAAGTCGAGAGGATGGATTTCTCAATTCTTTCGTTGGAAGGTGTAATGAGAACAATCCCAATTCCCGACCCTGCGGGTCCTGCTGAACCATCGGTGAGGAGCCTCCACCCTTTTTGAGATATCCATGATGCTCGATCATCAAAATATTTAGACGGTGGAATTTCATCTACTGCATCTTCGGCGAGATCTGGATCATGTTCTTCCCAGTCAGGATCTGAAACTGGAAAGTCTGCTAGAAAATCAGTGACTGCTAGACCCTTTTCAGAAATTCGCTACTCAAATTTGATTTCGTGCTCCCCCAAACTGATGGACCACTGCTGTACTCTTCTAAATTTCTCTTTTTTAGACAATACATCCCGAAGTGGGTAGTTCGTCATGACTTTGACAGAATGTGCTTGAAAATAGTGTTTGAGTTTTTGTGCGGTATAAACGAAAGTTAAAAGTAATCTTTTAATTTTAGAGTACTTCGTTTCCGCTGGAGTAAGTGTCTTGCTAATGAAGAAGATTGGTTTCTCAATTTTTCCTTCGATCCGAATGAGAACTGAGCTGAGAGATGTATCTGTAACTGCGAGGTAGACAATCAGTTCCTCATTGCCTATCGGAGTGCTCATGATTGGAGCCCTCCCTAGGTAAGTTTTGAATTCTTGAAAAGCTGCTTCGCATTCTGGTGTCCAGTTGATATCTTCGTTCTTTGAACCTTTGCCTCGTTGAGTAGAACCTCTGAGTAGCATAAATAACCATCTGCATCGGTTCGAGGTTTTGGATACGAATCTATTGATTGCTGCAATCTTTCCTGCGAGCTTTTGTACATCTTTCTTTGTTGATGGTGAAGGCATGTCCAGAAGAGTTAGAATTTGATATGGATTTGCTTCTATCCCTTTCTTGCTGATAAGATGTCCCAAGAATTTGCCTGAGTGAGCACCGAACTGGCATTTTTTCAGGATTAAGCCTCATTCTGTAGGATCATAATATACTGAATACTATAGAGATGTGATCTTCTTTCTCTAGGCTCTTGCAAAGCATGTTGTCAATATAGACTTCGACTCTTTTTCCCAACTGTTCTTTAAACATACTTGTGACCAGCCTTTGGTAAGTGACTCCAGCATTCTTAAGGTCAAATGGCATGACCTTGTAACAGTAGAGACCTCTTTCTGTTATAAACGTAGTCTTTTATTGATCTGCTTCCAAGAGTGGAATCTGATTGTACCCCGAAGAGGCGTCTATCATGGACAAGAGTTCGTGACCTGCTGTAGAGTCGAGGATCTGATGAATGATTGAAAGAAGGAAGCTGTCCTTTGGCGTGTGTTTGTTGAGATCTATAAAATCCACGCAGACCCGAACCTTCCCATTCTTCTTTGGAACAACAACGATATTAGAAATTCAGTCTGGGTACTTGGCTTCTCAAATGAAACTGACTTTGATAAGTTTGTCGATCACCTTGTTCACCTCGTCTCTAAGTCTTAGAGATAACCTGCGTTGCTTCTATTTAATTGCTACGGCGCCTTCGCGGATGTTTAAGATGTGGCAAGACTTTGAGAGGTCTACGCCTGGTATTTCTTGGAAGTTCCATGTGAAAATGCCTTTGTTGGATTGGAGGAAAGAAATAAGGCTTCTTTATCTATTTTAATTAATTTTATACCAACATAAGTACCTCGGTTAACTCCATCGACCTGGACGTATTCCACGGGCTCGGGTAAAGAAGACTGACCATCGAGGTGATCAGCCTTCTGTGATTGCTATGCAGCAATCTGTTTTGAATGGTCGAGAACTGGTGGGACTATATTCTCGCAAGCTCGAAAGAGTTTTTAACTTCCTTTAATTTCATAAATACCGTTGTTATGCTTGAACCGGAGTGTTTGGTGGAATGTGGATAAGATAGCCTCCATATTGTGAACCCAACAGCATCCTAGAATCCCCAAATACTTTGATTTGGTATTGATGACGTAAAAAATAACATCAATAGTGGTAGGCCCTGCTGTGATCGGGAGAGTGATCTTCCCAACTCGTTCTTCTTTGGACCTATTAAATCAACTGATGTCTGCCTCACTTTGAACGACCTGATCTGAGAGTCCCATCTAGTCAATCGTACTCTGGAAAAGATCTCAACCCCACATCCTGTGTCTACCATCATGGTGTGCATTACAAAGTTCCTTATTTTGAGCACAATTACTAGTGCGTCACGATGAGGATACTTCACATGTCTTATGTCGCAGTCCTCAAAGGAGAGTTCCTTTCAACGACTGCTTGACTCTGGGAGGAGCTTGACTTCCTTATCTTGGACGGCAAGGTCACAACACTCGCTCAACTTCCTTTGCTTGACTCTGTTAGAATTTGAAACCTGATTGATCTCGATCATATTACTGCAGTAGAGATGATACAGATGCTTCTCCTTTGTTTGTTCTATTGCTTGAGCCACGTCATCTTGTTTCAGATAGTTCTCGTCTTTATAGTTGGAAAGATCGAGGATGTATTCGAGCATCCTCGCTTCCTTAAAAATGATATCCAGGAGCTTTTTCAAACCATAGTAATTGTCGGTGTTGTGCTGCTTAATCTTGTGATATTCGCAATAAGGTCGACCTGCTATTGGATCAAGATGTCAAGCTAGACGGAAACATTTATCTTTCTGGAATAGGATAGATCACGGAAAGCTTGGAATTCAACTTTGGTATGATTGTTCTGGATGGTTTCTGCGACCTCTGATTGTTGTCTCTTTCTAGTTCTGTCTCTGCTCATTTAGGATCGCCTGGATCGCTCGAGCTGCGGTTATTGTTGAAATTTATAGAAGGAACCTTGGTGTTGTGGACTACCATTACAGGTTTATTCTGTTCGGGCATCATCCACTCCAGATCGATGTAAATGTTAACTTTCCCGATCATATCTTTGAGTGTCTTGGGCTTCTTCAGGAAGAGATACTCTTTAGCTTTGTAATTAAGCTGCAGAGCATTTGTGAATGCAGACACGGCTGTCTTCTGATCTAGATTGTCGACCTTCTGAGCCAGTTCGAGAAACTTCTTGGAGAACTCCTCGAGCTTCTCCCCATGTGCTTGTTTGAGACTTATAAGAGAATATAAGTTCTCTTCTTTGACTTTGTTGTGGGCATAAGCCTTGATAAAAAATTTCTATAACTGCTCGAAGGTATGAATCGAACCTTCCGGTAAAGAGTGGAACCAGCGGAGAGGTTCGTCCTGAAGACTGGTAGCGAAGAGCCGGCAAAGGATGTGATTCTGATTATAATACAAACCCAATGAGTCATGGAATTGTTGAACGTGCTGGCCAGAATCGGTTCCTTTGTATTTGATGATCTTGGGTGTATGAAAACCTGTTGGGACATTCATATAAAATAATTCTTTAGCAATTGGATTACCTTGTAATTTGTGCGGGTCATCCTTTGCGTCTAAAGCCGTTGCTTCGATGATCTCCCTAATACGCTGGTCCATGAGTTCCTGAAAAATATAATGCTGAGGGATAGGAGCTGCTGGAACTGCTGGAACTTTCAGAATTGTTTGACGTATGAGTCTTGGAGCGTGGTCACCTATTTCCTCGCTCACATGTTTTGGAAGCGGGGCTCGGTAAGGAGGTCGCAAGACTTCCTCGGGCTACTTGGATGGTCTGCGATCTCTACTGATATATGTCTGCGCCTCCTGTCCCAAATGAATTGAGGCTATCGGTTCTTGTGGATCCTCATAATGAATCCTAGAAATGTCTATACTATGTACCTCATGTGCCCATAACCTCTCATGAACGGAAACCCTTAAGATTGTTGGTACTGTTTCCCACTCTCTCAGGGCTGGTGGTGGTTGGCTGCTCTATAATGCTTTCAAAGCTGTTTAAAAAGCTAACATTTGAGCTTCTTACTTCTTTGTCTCTAGAAATCGAGCTTGACGATCTCGTTCTGATTCCTTCTTTCGGAGTTCTCGATCTTCTAATAACTGGTGCTTGAGCTGACTCCGTTTCTCAGCTTCGGCTATTAAGCTCTCCCAAAACTCGGCAACTCGATCAGGTTCCCTCAATCTTTCAGGCTGAGCTCCTGAAGATTGACGTGTTTGAACCATAATTGAATACTACTTGACTGATGAGTATCAATTGTGGCTCTTAAGTACGTGGAAAAATCGTGTGTTCCCACAGACGGTGCCAAATGTAGGGACCAAATTTCGTAAAGCTCGAACTAGTTTGAAATCGATCCTTACACCAAGAACTACTATGCCAAGAATTAAATAAGAGATAATGCTTGACACAGGGGTTTTAGCGTGGAAAATCTGTGAATAGGTAAAAACCACGACCTCGAGTGGAGGATTTTGTGAAAGTAGTATTATTGCTTGAGAAAGTGAGAGAATTTGATTACAAGAATCAATCTAAGATAAAATAGCTAGAGATCAGATAATTGTATATATTGAATTCTCTGTTGACCCCTATCTTTTCCTTAGGAGCTCTTCCCTTTTATAGACCCTGTTCTCAGCTTGACATCGTGCTCGAACATGTTCTCCTGAAAGTGGAAGTCATGGGTAGTTGAGTGTGTAACTGCTAGCTCGTGGGAGACATGTGTATGCTGACTTGTTCTGTTTACATCTGTTGGGATGATCCACGTTCTGCTTGAGTTCGTGGTCGATGTGTAACTGTTAACGTGTTTGTTTATTCGTGAGTCTGGTACTGGATAAGATCGAGTCTTCTAGAGCTCGAGTTATAGATGAGATCGAGTGTCCATAGCTTGAGGGATAAGTCCCTACTGGTAGTACCAGGTGTGCCTTGATCTAGCCTGTTAAGGGTGATCATTGTATATTTTGTAGATGAAGTTAAAAGACTTGAGTCAGAACGAGATACCTTGCTCAATACTCTTTCTGATAAGAGATGCACCTGTGGAGCTAAGATAGATCAAGGGAACTGTGTGGGTGCCATGGAGACCCAACTGGGCCCTCAAACTGTTGAATCAGTAGATCAAGGTAGAGCTGCTGTGGCCCCTGAACTGATTACCATGCCTCTTGATGCGTGGGGAATCACTGTTAACCCTCCATAAGCAGAAAAGGATCCTCTGTAGTATGATTTTGACCTAAAAATAAATAGTTCTTGTCGCAGACACATTGTAATAGATAAAAGCTAGTATTAGCATTGCCTTATCTTGTGTCTGGTGGGGTCTTTGATATAAAACAAAGTTTTCATATTCATTTTAATCGCAGAAATGGGTTGAGTTAAACCAAGTTGAAACTTTGTTTGAACTATAAAAATGTCACAGGCATATTGAAAGAGATAAAACCTAGTATGACCTTTGCCTTATCTTATGCCTGACTAGATCTTTGATGTGAACCAAGTTTTTACACTTGCCATAATCGCAGAGATGTAAAGATTTAGCTGAACCAAGTGTTATCCTCGATCCAGCCTACAGTAATGATCCAAACAAGTTGTAAAAGAAGAAGACTATTTTGACCTTTGTCTTATCTCTTATTTGGTTGAGTCTTTGATGTGCTCCAAGTTTTTACACTTTCCATAATCGTAGAGATATAAAGATTCAGCTGAACTAAATGTCATCTATAGTAGCCTAGTCGCAGCCTTCTACCCCAGTCACGCACTTGAAGGCTACCTCGAAGACTACTCGAATACATTAAGGCCCACTCAATCCATTGTAGTAGCCTACTCGCAGCCTTCTACCCTAGTCACACACTCGAAGGCTACCTCGAAAACTACTTGAATAAATTGAAGCCCACTCAATCCATATAGCAGCCTACTCGCAGCCCTTTACCCTAGTCACATACTCGAAGGCTTCCTCAAAGCCTACTGGATTATCTCGAAACCTCGAGGACAAACTCCACATCGCATCAGAAACACTTCGACCATATTCATACATGGTCGAAGTATGACATGATAGACAGCCAGTTCACTAGACAAGATGGCACAGTTATTGGTCCTTGCAGCTACAGTGGCAGACCCAACCACTGCTACAGTATCAAAGTACAGAGACTGACCCAACAATTGCAATAATGACATTTCCAATATTTTTGGTGCCCATACCCACTCCGGGATATCCAAATAGTACCCTTGTAATGTGACCTAACCTTGCTGACTCAGCCCTTCCTATGATTCTATAAATAGAAGAGATGGGGAACCAAAGGGAGGTTACAAAGGCTCCCCTTTAAGACCTTGCAGTTTACCTTTGAACACCCTGTAAAACCCAGTACTCGAACCTTCGATTACTCATCAGTAATATAAACACTCTTAAAAATCCTCATCAGAGGTCGCAGGGCATCACATTCGGACCTCTTTCCAAGTCTATTATCTATAGAGTATTCATGTTCTAGATTATTTACTTGTATTCCTTTGATTAAAGTTTAACCCCGTGGTGTAAGAGCTGACTTTCCGTCTGAAAGAAGTCAAGCCCCTATATTTGGAGCCGTCTGTGCTTCCCATCCTTCCAATCTCCCTTTCCTTTCCCCCTCCCTCTGTTTTCAACTTCCCACAGATTTCCAGTTCTACCTATGCCGACAACTCCATCGACGGAGTGGCCGCTCAAATAGACTTACTTTCTCAACAATTCGCTCAAACCGATAAGAGACACCATAATGCAGCTAGTCTCATACAATAGGCCACGGCCTCTACCTTGTACACCCAATGTAAACACAGAATAATTAATCAACATCTTTTCCCAAACTTCGCCTCCTATTTTCAATTGAATTTCTTGGTTAAGCCTGATTATCACGTCAATCCTTTGACCCGACTAATACTTGGGGGCAACCTTGAAAATTTTCAAACCTTCAATTTCGAGCAAACTCGAGGGGCAAGGATGGTTGAAAGATCAGGCCCTCGAGAATGCATTTGGGGTGAACAGTTATACTTCGATCAGGCTCGCAAAGCTGTTGAAGTCTAGTAAATTTCTTGGTTAAGCCTAAGTATCATGTCAACCCTTCGACCCGACTGATACTTGGGGGCGACCTTGAAAATTTTCAAACCTCCAATTTCGAGCAAACTCGAGGGGCAAGGATGGTTGAAAGACCAGACCCTTGAGAATGCATTGAGGGTGAACAGTTATGCTTCGATCAGGCCTGCAAAGCCGTCAAAGTCTAGTGAATTTTGTGGTATCCCCTAAGTGTCATGTCACCCTCGTCCCGACTGACATTTGAGGGTGACCTCGATGTTTTTTCGAACTCCCAACATTTAACCTCGAAGTTTAGACTTTGACTCCGATAGATCATACATTTCACTTCACGAAGTTCCAACTTCTACTTCAACAGATCAGACTTTTACTTTGACAGATCAAACTTCTACTTCAATAGATCAAACATCTACTTCAACAGATCAGACTTCTACTTCAACAAATCAGACTTCTACTTTGATAGATCAGACTTCTACTTTGACAGATTAGACTTCTACTTCGACAGATCAGACTTCTACTTCAATAGATTAGACTCTTGCATCAACAGATCAGACTTCTACTTTGACAGATCAGACTTCTACTTCGACAGATCAAACTTCTACTTTGACATATCAGACTTCTACTTCAACATATTAGACTTCTACTTCAACATATCAGACTTCTACTTCAACAGATCAGACTTTTACTTCAACAAATCAGACTTCTACTTCAACAGATTAGTCTTCTACTTTAACAGATCAAACTTCTACTTTGATAGATCAGACTTTTACTTTGGCAGATCAGACTTCTACTTTAACAGATCAAACTTCAACTTTGACAGATCAGACTTCTACTTTGACAGATCAGACTTCAACTTTGACAGATCAAACTTTTACTTTAACATATCAAACTTCTACTTAAACAGATCAGACTTCTACTTCGACAAATCAGACTTCAACTTTAAAAGATTAGACATCTAGTTCAACAGATCAGACTTCTACTTTGACAGATCAAACTTTTAATTTAACATATCATACTTCTACTTTAACAAATAAGACTTCTACTTTAACAGATCCGACTTTTACTTTGACAGATTAAACTTCTACTTTAATAGATTAGACATCTACTTTGACAGATCGGACTTCTACTTTGACAGATCGGACTTCTACTTCAATAGATCAGACTTCTACTTCGACAGATTATTCTTTGACTTCGACAGATCATACTTTTTACTTCACCAAGTTAGGACTTCTCCTCGCTCCTAGTCTCAGCAGCAGAATTCTCCTGCTCCACCATCTCTTCTGCCAGTGATTCCAACAAAAATAAATGGTGGCCGCGAAATGGACCTATCATCTGAAGAACCCCCCATCAGCATTTCTTTATTACCCTATTTAATTATCTCCCCAAAAACCAATACTCAAACCATTCAGCTTCCAACGCTAAAGAGTTTTCTCAGCAAACGCCTCTACACCTGTTTTCGAGACCTCGCTGAGAGAGTCGATTATAGTAGCCTACTCACAGTCTTCTACCCCAGTCACACACTCGAAGGTTACCTCGAAGACTACTCGAATACATCGAAGCCCACTCAATCCATTGTAGTAGCCTACTTGCAGCCTTCTACCCCAGTCACACACTCGAAGGCTACCTCAAAGCCTGCTCGATTATTTCGACATCTATCCTAGTTGAAGCCTCGAGGACAAACTTCACATCGCATCAGAAATACTTCGACCATATCCGCACATGGTCAAAGTATGACAGGACAGACAGCCAGCTCACTAGACAAGATGGCGCAATTATTGGTCATTGCAGCTACAGTGATAGGCACAACCACTGCTACAATGTCAATATACAAAGACAGACCCAACAGCTACTATAATGATTTTCCGACATTTCTGGTGCCCATACCCACTCCGGGATATCCGGATAGTACCCTTGTAATATGACCTAACCTTGGTGACTCATCCCTTCCTATAATTCTATAAATAGAAGAGATGGGGAACTAAGGGGAGGTTACAAAATCTTCCCTTTAAGCCATTGCAGTTTACCTTCGAACACCCTGTAAAACCCAGCACTCGAACCTTCAATTACTCATCAGTAATATAAGCACTCTAAAAATCCTCATCAGAGGTCGTAGAGTGTCACATTCGGACTTCTACACAAGTATATTATCTATAGATTATTCATTCTCTTGATTATTTACTTGTATTCTTTTGATTGAAGATTATCCTCATGGTGTAAGAGCCGACTTCCCCTTCGAAAGAAGTCAGGCCCCTACATTATCCTCGATCCAGCCTACTGTAATGATCCAAACAAGTTATAAAAGATGAAGACTAGTATGACCTTTGTCTTATCTCTAAATTAGTTAAGTCTTTGATGTGAACCAAGTTTTTATACTTTCCACAATCGTAGAGATGTAGTAACGGAAGCCAATCAAGTGATATCCTTGATTGAACTTAGAAAAGATTGATCATAAGCTAGTATTATTTATGCTTGAATCTGTAAAATATGGACGAATGTTCGTGAAGAGAATGACATTGTTCAAAATAAACTTTCATTGATAAGTTCAGAATTTACATTGGATGGAGATAAAAATATCACTTTTGGAATTGAAAAAAAAAATGAGAAATGGAAATGGAGTAGTAAGACGCCTAACGATAGTATCGTTTCAGTCGTCTAGTGTTCCAATGATTTGAAATGGGGATTCCCTATTCTGTTATGAGATAGTATGATCCCAGGCCTGAGAGACTTGTGATAATGAATGGACCCTCCCAATTATTGGCTAATTTTCCAGCATGAGGCTCTTTGCGATGTTGAGGAATTTCCTTGAGGACGAGATCTCTGATTTGGAAAGTACGGCTTCTGACTTGGTTATTATACGATATGGCAAGCATATGATGATATCGACCTAGGCTAACGATAACGCGTTCCCTGGTTTTATTAATCATATTGAGGTTGCAAGCCAATTCGAACTCATTTTCCTCGTCAGTTAGCGCGCGATCACGGACTGGGTGATGATATTCAAAAGGAATTATTGCCTCAGTGCCGTAAGCAAGGAGAAACGGGGTACACCCAGTAGATTGTCGGGGAGTGGTTCGATACTCCCACGACATGGGGTAGCTCGCGGACCCAATTTCCTTTTTTCTGTGAGTGAAACCATTTTTTGAGTCCATCCACGATGGTTTTGTTGGTAATTTTGGTCTGGCCATTTCCTTGAGGGCAGTATGGATTTGATGGTGAGTGGATGATATTGTGGTTATTTAGGAAGGTTATTATCTCCTACAAATTGAGGCCCATTATCGATACGAACTAGGTGGGGGCACCCGAATCGAGTGATTATGTGGTTCTAGATAAAAGAGATGACCTATTCTTCTCTGGTTCGACACAGCTGAATTGCTTCTACCCATTTTTGTAAAGTAATCGGTAGCTACGAGTGGGTCATGGCGATTACCTGGAGAGTTGGGGAATTCGCCGACGAGGTCTAGTGCCCATCTTTTGAATGGCTAGAAGACCTTGCTTTTACGGAGTTCGAGCACTGGGGCGCGTATCATATTTCCATGTCTATGGTAGTTGTCGCATCTGCGCGAGTACTCTCCTGCTTGCTTGTACATGCCAGACTAGAATACTCCTTGAGTTATAGCTCTAGCTCGGTTAGCTAATGATCTACCTACGGTGTGAGTCACAAGTTCCTTCATGTAATTCATGGAGTAGTTCACCTACTTTTGACTTCGAGAGGCATTTGAGGTATGGCCCTGTAACAGAGAGGTGGTAAAGCATACCGTTCTGAGTAACGTAATACTTCGAGCTGTTAATCAACTGTCGACATTCTTTTGGATCTGCTGGGAGTGGTCTTTTGCACTTGTTGTCGACTCCGAGGTAGGCTAAGAAAGGCTTTCGCCAATCGTCGTCTCCCTCGTTATCGCCCCCAATGTTAATCGTGCATACAGAGATGTGATCAATATTGGGGGTTAAAATAATCTCGATTTGAATATATTGAGCTTCCATTCCCAAGACCCCGGCTAGATATGCCAAGGAATCGGTGTATCTTTCTCCCCCCGAGCAAGATATTCGAGAGTTTCTTTCGCGAACTTACCCATCCTATCTGCAACGAGGGCTGCGTAATCGATCATCTTCCCATTCTTCTTGTACTTCTCTAAATAATGATGAACGATGAGCAATGAATCTGTGTAAATAGAGAGTTCAGGGACATTGAGCTCAAGAGCAAGGTCGAGTCTGTGAATGAGAGCTTCATATTCGGTGACATTATTTGAGGCCTTAAAATCCAAGAGGATTGATTTCTCAATTCTGTCATTAGAAGGGGTAATCAAAATGATCCCGATTCCTGACCTGGCAGGTCCTGCTGAGCTATCTATGAGAAACCTCCCCCCTGACGTGGTGATCTAGTCAGCTCGTTCGTCGAATGGCCTGGGGGTTGGAATCTTTGACGTGTTTTCGGTAAGGTCCAGGTCATGCTTCTCCCACTCAGGATCCTCCATTGGAAAATTTGTGAGAAAATCGGCAACGGCCTGACCTTTTTTGGAATGATGCTATTCAAACTTGATATCATGTTCGTCCAAACTAACTGACCATTGTTGCACTCTTCATGATTTCTTTTTTTTGGACAGAACTTCCCGAAGTGGGTAGTTGGTTATAACTTTGACGAAATGTACATGGAAATAGTACTTGAGTTTCTGCAAAGTGTAAACAAGGGTGAGAAGAAGTTTCTCAATTTTAGAGCACCTTGTTTATACTGGTGTGAGTGTTTTACTGATGAAGAAGACTGGTTTCTCTGTATTTCCTTCCAGGCGAATGAGAACCTAACATAAAGAAGTGTTTGTAACTGCAAAGTAGATTATCAGTTCCTCATTACCTACTGGGGTGCTCATTATGGGAGACCTCCCCAAATTGATTTTGGGATCCTGAAAAGCTACTTCGTATTCTGGAGTCCAGGTGACTTCTGCTGTTGGCTGAACCATTCCTCATTTGGTACATCCATGGAGTAACATGAGTAGCCAACGGCAGCGGTCTAAAGATTTAGAGACAAAGCGGTTGATCACGGCAATCTTGTCGACGATTTTTTGAACGTCTTTTGTTGTCTATGGAGAAGGCATGCCGAGGAGAACCCAAATTTGATCTGGATCGGCCTCAATCCCTTTCTTGCTGATGAGGTGGCCTAGAAAGAGGCTAGAATGTACCCCAGATTGACACTTATCAGGGTTAAGATGCATTCTGTAAGATCGAAGGATGTTGAATATTGTGTTGAGATCTGAGATGTGATTATCTGACTGTACACTTTTGCACAAGAGATCATCGGTGTAAACTTCAAGGATTTTTTCCAGGTTTGCTTAGAACATAGCAGCCATCAATCGTTAATATGTGGCCCCTGCATTTTTGAGCCCGAAGGGCATGACTTTGTAACAATAAAGGCCATTTTCAGTGATGAATGTAGTCTACTCTTGATCTTCTTCCAGAAGTGGTATTTGATTATATCCTGAAGCAGCATCCCTCATAGATAGGAGATCATGGCCTGCAGTAGAATTGAGGATCTGATGAATGTTGGGAAGAGGGAACTATCCTTTGGAGTATGTTTGCTTAGATCTGTGAAATCAACACAAATGAAAACTTTTATGTTCTTTGTTACAACGACAATGCTGGATATCCCGTCCGGATACTTCTCTTCTCGAATGAATTCTACTTTGATCAATTTCTCGATCTCGGTGTTAACTTTATCTCGAAGATGAGGTGAAAGTCGTCACTGTTTCTATTTGACTACCGGGGCACTAACGTTGATGGCTAATTTGTGACATGCCATAGCAGGATCGACTCCAGGCATTTCTTCGATAGTCCATATAAAAGCGTCTCGATTGAGTTACAAGAATTTGATGAGTGTGTCTTTCTCATGCTAAACCAGCTTAGTTCCGATGAATGTTCCCCTGTTGGGTCTATCAATGTTGACACATTCTGTGGGCTCCTCCGCAGGTGATTGGATGTCAAGGTGATCATTTTTCTATAATTGTTATGCGGCTAATCTGTCTGAAGGATCTAAGACTAATCTATCTGAAGGATCTAAGATGGCTGAGACAGTATTTTTACAAGCTTGAGAGAGTTTTTGACTACCTATGATCTCATAAATACCATTGACGTGCTTGGACTTGAGTGTTTGGTGATAGGTGGAAGCGATTGCTTCCATATTGTGTATCCAGCAGCGGCCCATAATCCCATAATAGCGAGACTTGGCATTGATGACATAGAAAATAATGTCAATAGTGGCTGGTCCTGCGGTAATAGGTAAGATAATCTTGCCAACTCGTTCCTCCCTTGAGTCGTTAAAATCACTGATGTCTGTGTTGCTCTGAATGACTTGGCCGACAAAACCCATCTGGTCGATCGTACTCTGAAAAAGAACTTCAATACCGCTCCCAGTATCGATCATCATTGTGTGCATGACAAACTGTTTCATCTTGAGCATTATGACTAACGCATCGTGATGTGGAAATTTGACGTGGCTAGTATCGCAATCCTCTAAAGAGATTCCGAGTCGGCGATTGCCCGATTCGGGAAAAAGTTTGGCTTCTTTGTCTTGAGGTGTAGGATCACAACATTCCGAGAGCCTCTGGTACTTTGATCGGTTGGAATTGGCCATCTGGTTGATTTCAATCATGTTGTTGAGGTGCATGTAGTAGAGATGCTTCTCCTCAGCTCTGTCGTTGATCTGAACAACTTTGAGTTATTTCTTGTGGTTACCATCTTAGTATGACTTTAGGTTAATAATGTATTCAAGCATATGTTCTTCCTTGAGAATGAGCTCGAGCATCCGCTGTAGAGCATAACAATTGTCAGTAGAAGGGTGATTTACCTCATGATGTAGGCAAAATGGTCAATTCTCAATGGGTTCCAGTAGTTGAGAGACGCGGTAGAGTGGGTCTTTCAATAGTAGTGCAAAAATTATGGAGATTTGAATGTTCAGCTTTTGGAGGACGGGTTTGTTTTGCAGACCGCTTCACCGAGGGTACCCAGTATATCCCTTGGTGCGTGTCTGATCTACCAATTCCTCATTGGGCTCGTTGGTTCGCTCTATATGTGGGACTTTGATGGAGAGGACAGACTTGGTAGATCTTTGTTGCTCAGACATCATCCTCTCCAAGTCAACGTAACCGTTGACTTTGGTGATCATCTCCTCCAACGTTGTAGGCTAGTTAAGGAAGAGGTATTCTTTGGCTTTGCAATCGAGCCGGTGAGCATTGGTGAAAGTGGTTACGACTATTTTATGGTCGAGGTTATCCACCTTTCTCGCAAGCTCTAGGAATTTCTTTGAAAAGTCCTCAAGCTTTTCTCCATGTGACTGTTTAAGACCGATAAGAATACAAGTTCTCCTCTTTGTCTCTGTTGTGAGCATATGTTTTAATGAATTATTTTTGTAGCTGATCAAATGTGCAGATAGATTCCTCTGGAAGAGAGCGGAACCATCGGAGTGGCTCCTCCTGCAAACTTGTGGCAAACAGTCGGCAGAAAATGTGATTGAGATTGGAGTATAACCCCATTGAATCGTGGTATTGCGGAATATGCTCCTTCGGGTCAGTACCTTTGTATTTGTGAATTTGGGGAGTATGGAAAACTTTTTGTATTTCCATAACGAAAAGTTCCTTGGTAATCAGACTTCCTTGTAACTTTGTGGAATCACCTGTAGTACCCAGAACTTGCGCCTCAATCAGCTCCTTAATTCGCTGATCCATATGTTCTTTTGTAATGTAATAGCGTGCTGACCGAGTCACTGGACGTACTGGCACGGGGTGATGAGTTCCCGTACCTTCGCTCAAGCAATCTCGTGCTAGAACTTGATGCAGAGACTATTGGTCATCCTCCTGATGGATAGAAAGAGGGTGACCACGGCTGGCTTCTGATTAAACTTCTCCCCCCAAATAGATGGAGGGCTGCAGTGGTAGATTTCTGAAAATGGCTTTACTAGTGGTTCCCCGAGGTCCCAACCTTTCCCTTGCTAAAATGCAGTAGGTCTCTGGAAGTAGATCGTGACCCCTGGCTGGAGAAACCTGCTGAGTATTTTACAGGGCCTCAAGTACAGTTTAATTCATCGTCATCTGATCTTCGTGTCATTTGAGCACTGTTAAATGAGCTTGTCACTCTTCATCGAGCTCTTTCTCTCTGAACTCACGGTCTTTGTTAATTGAAGTTTGAGTTCGATGCTCTTCTCTGCCTCTGCGTAGAGATTTGCCCGTAACTCAGTGAGTTGTCCCGAATCCATAGAAATTTTGAGCTGAATTCCTGCGGCCTGTCGTATGGAAGAAACCATAATTGAAAATTGTAATAAAAGACTACCTTAGGGTATCGTGGAAATACAATCTTTCCCACATACGGCGCCAAATGTAATGGCCAAATTTCGTAAGCTCAATTTGATTAGGAATTAGCTACCACACCAATGAACCTGTAACAATACTCTACAAGAAAGTAAGAAATGTAAACAGGTTTTTTTAGCGTGGAAAACTTCTGAATAGGTAAAAAACCATGACCTCGTATGGAGGAATTTTGTAAAAGTATCTTTATTGCTTTGAATGAATTTCTTTATTACAAGTGATCTCTAGAAAATAGAAATGCCCTTGATCTCGTAAATAAGAAGTTTTTAGTGATTTTTTTGGTCCCTGTCTCATCTGGATCATTTTCCTTTTATTGGCTTCTCCACAACTCTTCATCGTGCTAGAACATGTTTACTGAATAATGTAGTTAGTGGCGGTTGACTGAATAACTGAAAAGTTCGTGGGAGAAAGGTATCTTTGACTGTATAGCATTTTTTTGGTTTAGCTCCATGTAATTTCTTAAGTAGTTCGTGGGGTTGGTTAGAATGTTCACTGGAGTGTCAATTGCTAAAATTGTGTGAGCCTGAGATAAAGGTAATTCGAACTAGATGAGCTCGATTTTGAGTAAGATCGACGGATAAATCCTTACATTATGCTTCATTAGTATAGAGCTATAAATTAATGACTAGAATGTAGAGACAAACCAACAACTCATTATCAATTTAGAAGCAAACGGCACAGAATGGTGCTAAACATAAAAGAATTCAATTTTTGGCATACTTATGTATAGGGAATGCGTACCTTAGATTTATGAATAATGTTATGGAGCATCCATCCGATATTATAATTTGACCTTAAATTCAGAAGTAGTTTTACACAGTGAATGCCAAAATAAAATAGATATCTTGTTTGAAATGAGAAATATAGTGATGGATGTTCTAAATCGATCTGATACAATATATTTGTAATGTGCAGGTCAAATTAGAGTCAGTTCACCTAGGCGAAGATAAAGCCCTTCAATGTATCTAGGAGTTTACAGAGGAGCTTGATTGGATGAGGGAGGTGAGCGAGGATAGGGAAGACCAACATATGAGGCTGCACTTCAAGTTTGTTGAGGCAATGCAAGCAGTTATGAATCTAACTCGGCAGATCGATGAGAAGGATGCCAAATTTCAGAAAGGGCAGCAGGAGTTCGAGGAGTTAAAAGAACATGCAGCGAAACTCGAAAACCAGAATGATGCATTGTTGGTAAAGAGCAAGGAGGCAGATATGGCCCATTGCCATATATATGCTTTATAAGGATCGGAGGAAAGCTTAAATAGGTTGGTGGCTGGTTTGAGAAATGATTTGTTTAAGGAAAAGAATAATCAAGAGCGCATTCAAACTGATTTGGCGAATAGCAGGAGCAAACTGGGGCGATTGAAGAAGAAACTAGTTGATAAAGATAGCGACATAAAAAGCTCGAGATGATCTAACTATATCTGAATTGGCAGCTGAGCAATTGACTACAACATTTTCTACAAAGGATATGGAATTGCGAACAGCTTAGCGAAGATGTAATGAGTTGAATGAAAGGGTGGCACACCTGAAGGCCGAGTTGGGTCAGGTCAACTTGCGTGCCAGGAATGCTGAGGTTGGGGAGCACTTGAAGGGGAAGAAAAATGATGGCAGAATCCCTCTTGTTCAAGGCAACGCTGTTAGCTTATCATCTCGAATAAGGGAGTTGGAGGGGGATGTTGCTCAGATTCAAGGGTATGTACAAAAAGGGGTAGAACAATTACCGACTTATATAAAAAATTAGACGTTGCTCTTACCAAGGAGAGAGAGTTAGAGAGTGTTATCAGATCGAAGGAGATTGTGATAAGGGACAAAGTGGAATTATTATAGAAAATTCTAGATGTGAACGAAGCGAAGAAGGAGATCGAGATACTCCGTACTCAAGTCATTGAATTGGAGGCGGTTAATAGAGCTGAGTAAACAAATGCTGACAAAAAATCTACAGAGAGCATTGCCTTTCAAATTGGGTTGACAGAGAAATGAAGAGTCAAAAGGCTAAGTGCAAAAGGTTAGAAAATCACCTTCAGAGGTCGAGGATGGCTTGGTCTCGTTAAATTATAACTCAGGCCTCGCATTCAGACTTGTTGAGGTCTGTGATTGTTTATTTTACAGAATAAGTTAAAAGAATTGAGTTAGAAAGAGATACCTTGTTTGACTGTATGCCAAAAAGGGAATGTATCCGCAAGGTTGATATAGATCGAGGAGATTATACTAGCTCCATGGGAACGGATCTGGGCTCTCGAACTGCTGAATTGATATAGGAAGGCAAGACTGTTGTGACTGCTCAAGCTCAAGAATTCATGGCTAGTCAACCTCCTGTTGTAGGGTTAAGCGAAGCTGATACCCCCGCAACAGAAAAAACTCCATTGTAGTGGTTGTATAAAATCTAGAAACAGAAATAATATGTTTCGCATACATGTTGAGAGATGAAAACTAGATTTACCTTTGCCTTATCTTATGTCTGCTTGAGCTCTTTGATTGAAAACTAGTATCACCTTTGTTTTAATCTAGGAGTTAAGTAGAGTCATTCGATGCAAGTATAACCTCGATCAAACCGGTAGAATGTCGCAGACATATTGAAAGAGATAAGAACTAGTTTTACCTTTGCTTTATCTTATGTCTGGTAGATTCCTTTGATTGAAAAAAAGTTCTACCTTGTTCTAACCGCAGGAGATTTAAAAGAGTCATCCAAGCCAAGTATATTATTGATTTAACTGTTTTGATATCGCAGACATATTGAAAGAAATGAAAGCTAGTATTACCTTTTCTTTTTCTTATGTATGGTAGAGTTTGTTGATTGAAAGCAAGTGCTACCCTGCTTTAATCGCAGGAGAATTAGTAGAGTCAGCCAAACCAAGTATATTATTGATTTAACTGGTATAATGTTACAAACATATTAAAAGAGATGAAAGCTAGTAATACCTTTGCTTTATCTTATGTCTGGCAGAGTCCGTTGATTGAAAACAAGTGCTACCTTGCTCTAATCACAAGAGATTTAGTATAGTCAGCCAAACCAAGTATATTCTTAATTTAACTGGAATGATGTCAATTGAAAGCTATTATTATCTATGCTTTAATCTATGTGTTGTCTACAAAGTAGAGAGATGTATGAAGAAAACTTATAAGTTTTAATGATTTCAGAAAAAGGATGTATATTGGATGGAGATAGAAATCTCACTTCTGGAATGAAAAATGAGAAACTAAAATGGAGTAGTGAGGGACCTAACGATAATATCGCTTTAGTTGCCTAGTATTCCAAGGACTCGAGAGGTGGACGCCCTCTTCTATTATAAGGTAATATGATCCCAGGCCTGAGAGACATGTGATAATGAATGAACCCTCCCAATTGTCTGCTAGTTTCCCAGCATGAGACTTTTTGCGATGCTGAGGTATTTCTTTGAGAACAAGATCATTGATTTGGAAAGTACGGCTTCTGACTCATTTGTTGTACGAACTGGCTAGTATTTAATGATATCGACCTAGGTTAGCGATAACGCATTTCTAGGTTTTATTGATCCAATTGAGGTTGCAGGCCAATTCAAACTCATTTTCCTCGTTAGTTAGCTCGTGATCTTTGATTGGGTGATGATATTTAAATGTAATGATGGCCTCAGTGCCATAGGAAAGGTGGAATGGAGTGCAGCTTATCGACTATCATGGAGTAGTACGATATGCTCATAAGACATGAGGGAGTTCGCAAACCCAATTCCCTTTTTTCTGTGTGTATAGCCTTTTAATGAGCCCATCTACGATGGTTTAGTTGGTAATTTTGGATTGGACATTGCTTTGAGAGTAGTAGGGATTGGATGGTGCGTGAATGATGTTGCGTTGGTTGAGGAAAGCTATAACTTTTTCTTTAAAAAATTGGGGCCCATTATCGATACGAATTAGGTAGGGGCACCCAAACTGAGTAATGATGTGTTCCCAGATAAAAAAGATGACCTCTTCTTTTCTTGGTAGCTACGAGAAGGTGGCGGTGGTTACCTAGAGAATTAGAAAATTTGCCAACGAGATCAAGTGCCCATCTTTTGAATGGCCAAAATACCTTGCTTGCATGGAGTTCGAGCGCAGGGGCATGTATCATCTTTCCATGTCGCTGACGTGCATCTCATTTGAGTGAGTACTCTTCTGCTTGCTTGCACATGTCGGGCCAGAATACTCCTTCTGTAATAACTCTGTTTGCTTGTGATCGACCTACGGCATGAGGTCCACAAGTTCCTTGATGTAAATTGCGGAGCATCTCTTCCACTTTCTTTTTGGGGAGGCACTTAAGGTAAGGCCCCATGACTGAACAGGAGTATAAGGTACCGTTTTGATTGGTGTAGTGCTTCAAGTTGTCTATCAGCTTTTGGCTCTCCTTCAGATCTACTGGAAGTGGTCCTTCACATTTGTTGTTGATACCGAGATAAACTAAGAAAGGCTTTTACAAATCGTCATCTCCCCCTTTATCGCCCCCAGTGTTGATCTTGCATGCAAAAATGCGATCAATGTTGGGGGTTGAAATTACTTTGATCTGGAAATGTTGGGCTTTTGTGCCCAAAACCCCAGCTAGATATGCCAAGGAATCAGCGCGTCTACTTTTGCCTCGAGGAAGATAATCGAGAGTTGCTTGCGCAAACTTGCTCATCCTATCTGCAACAAGAGATGCATATTCGATCATCTTGCCATTCTTCTTGTATTGCTCAGAGTAATGGTAGACGACGAGTAGTGAATCTGTGTAAACAGAGAGTTCGGGGACGTTGAGCTCGAGGGAAAGGTCGAGTCCATGAATGAGAGCTTCGTACTCGATGACATTATTTGAGGCCTCAAAATCAAGTTGGATTAATTTCTCAATTTTGCCATTGGAAGAGGTAATCAGTACGATTCCAATTCCTAACCCTGTGGGTCCTTCTGATCCATCTGTAAGAAATCTCCAACCCTTCCTTGTAATCTATTCAGCTTGCTCGTCAAATACTTTGGGGTGTGGATCTTCTGTAACTTCCATTGAAAGGTCGGATCGTGCTCCTCACACTTGTGATCTTCCACTGGAAAATCCGTGAGGAAATTGGCCACGGCCTACCCTTTTTTGGAATGGCGTTGTTCGAACTTGATATCATTATCTCCCAAGCTGACTGACCATTGTTGCACTCCTCTTAATTTTTCTTTCATGGATAGAACTTCCCGAAGTGGGTCGTTCATCATGAATTTGACTGAATGAGCTTGGAAGTAGTGTTTGAGCTTCTCTGACGTATAAACAAGAGTAAGAAGAAGAAGTTTCTCAATTTTTGAGTACCGTGTTTCTTCTTGAGTGAGGGTTTTGCTGATGAAGTATACTGGCTTTTCAATTTTCCCTTCAAGTCGAATGAGAACCGAGCTGAGTGAAGTATCTCTAATTGCGAGGTAGATAATCAGTTCCTCATTATCTATTGGGGGTGCTCATGATGGAAGACTTCCCCAAATAGGTTTTAAGATCTTAAAAAGCTGCCTCGCATTCTGATGTCCATTGAACCTCTGCATTTGGCAAAACTTTTCCTCGTATGGTACAACCGCGGAGTAATAGGAACGGCCAATGACAGCGGTCTAAAGATTTTGAAATGAAACGGTTGATAGCGGCAATCTTGCCGGTAAGTTTCTGAATGTCTTTTGTTGTATTTTGAGATGGCATGTCAAGGAGTGCCCGAATCTGATCTGGATCCGCCCCAATCCCTTTCTTGTTGATGAGGTGGCTAAGAAATCGACCTGAATATACTCCAAATTGACACATATCAGGATTGAGACGCATTCCGTAAGATCGAAGTATATTGAAAATTGTGTTGAGATCTAAAATGTGATTGATGGACTGTACACTCTTGTGCAAGAGATCGTCAATGAAGACTTCCACGACTTTCCCGAGATGAGCATTGAACATAGTAGTCATCAATCGTTGATAAGTTGCACCTGCGTTCTTGAGTCCAAAGGGTATGACTTTGTAGCAATAAAGTCCTCTTTCAGTGATGAAAATAGTCTTTTCTTGATATTTATCCAAGAGTAGAATCTGATTATATCCTAAAGCAGCGTCGATCATTGATAGGAGTTTATGACTTGCTATGGAATCAAAGATCTGATGAATGCTGGGAAGAGGAAAGCTGTCTTTTGGAGTATGTTTGTTGACATCAGTAAAATCTACACAAATACATACTTTTCCATTCTTCTTTGGGAAAGCGACGATGTTAGATATCCAATATGGATACTTAGCTTCTTGAATGAATCTCACTTTGATTAATTTCTTGATCTTCATGTTAACTTTATCTCGAAGTTGTGGTGATAGGCGCCGCTATTTTTGTTTGACTACGGTGGCATTGATGTTGATTACCAATTTCTTCGAAAGACCACGCAAAAACATCTCTATTTAGTCCTAAGAGCTGAATGAGAGCGTTATTTTCATGTTGAATCAGCTTAGTACCGATAAATGTAGCTCTGCTTGGTCCATCAATGTTGATGTATTCGGTGGGCTCCTCCAGGGAAGGTTGATCATCGGGGTGATCTGCTTACTGTAATTACTATGCAACATATTTGTCAAAGGTATCTAGAATTGCAGAGACGGTATTTTTGCAAGCTCGAGAATGCTTTTGACTATCCCTGATTTCAAAAATACCATCATCTTGTTTGAAGCGGAGTGCTTGATTATAGGTGGAAGCGACTGCTTCCATATTATGAATCCAACAATGGCCCATAATCCCGAGATAACAAGATTTTGAGTTGATCACATAGAAGATGACGTCGATGGTGGCTGGTCCTGCGATAATAGATAAGATGATCATCCCTACTCGTTCTTCTTTAGAACCATTAAGTCCACTATCTGTGCCCACTTTGAATAACCTTATCGGCCAATCCCATTTGATCGATAATACTCTGAAAGAGGATCTCAATACCGCTACCAGTATCGATCATCATTGTGTGCAGGAAAAACTTTTTCATCTTGAGCATTATGACTAATGCATCATGATGCAGAAATTTGACATGGCTAGTATCGTAATCTTCGAATGATATTCCGAGCCAGCGATTGCTCGATACAGGCATAAATTTGGCTTTATATTAAGGTGTGAGATTGAAACATTTTGACAATTTCATGCGCTTAAATCTGTTAGAGTGTGTGATCTGATTGATCTCGATCATGTTGCTATCGCGTATATGGCAAAGATGCTTCTCCTCAGCGTGATCTTCGACCTGGACAACTTTAAGTTGCTTATTATAGATGCTATCCTTGTAAGATTCTAGGTCGACAATATATTCGAGCATCCGTTCCTCCTTAAAAATGTATTTGAGCAACCTCTGTAAAGCATATCAATTGTTAGTAGAATGATGGTTTACCTAATGGTACATGGAGTATGGTCAACTCTCGATCAGTTCCAAAGGTTGGAAGAGACGGTAGAGCTTATCTATCGTAAGGATTAGAAAAATTGTAGAGATTTGAACATTCATTATTAGGAGGACTGGTTTGACTTGTGGTCCACTTTTTGAGGGTGCCAGTATTTTCCTTGGTGCGCTTCTGGTCACCCTGGTCCTCCTTAGGTTTTATGTTCCGATATGTAGAGGGATCTTTTGTGGTAAGGACAGATTTAGTAGATTTATGCCTTCCGGATATCATCCTTTCCAGGTTCACGTAACTATTGACCTTGGAAATCATACCCTCCAAGGTCGTAGATTTGTTGAGGAAGAGGTACTCTTTGGCTTTAGAGTCTAGCTGGAGTACGTGGGCAAAAGCAGTAACAGTGGTTTTCTGATCAAGATTTTCCACTTTACGCGCGAGCTCCAAGAACTTCTTTGAAAATGTCTTGAGCTTTTCTCCGTTGAATTGTTTGAGACTGATAAGAGAATACAAATTTTCTCTTTGTCTTTGTTGTGAGCATATGTCTTGATGAATTGTTTCTTCAGTTGGTCGAATGTGTATATGGAGTCTTCAGGCAGTGAATGGAACCATCAGAGTAGTTCCTCCTACAAACTTGTTGCAAATAGACAGTAGAGAATGTGGTTGAGATTAGAGTACAACCCCAATGAATCACATGTATTTGCAAATTTTTGGAGTATGGAAAAATTTCAGAATATACATATTGAATATTTCTTTGGCAATTGGACTTCCTTATAACTTGCTAAGGTCGTCGATTGTGCCCAGAACTTGTGCTTTGATCAACACCATAATACCTTGGTCCATATGCTCTTGTGTGACATAGTGACGAATCAGTTAAGCGGCATGACGAGGAGGTTGTGGATTATGAGTACCGGTACCTTTACTCAAACGATCTCGCGTTAGAACGCTTGACGGAGGTCTCTGTTCTTCATCTTGATGGATGGAACATCGGTGACCTCGGCTAATTTAAGGTTGAATTTCTCCCCTCCAAATGAATGCACGGTTGAGGTTTTTCTCGAATATGTATGGAAATAGCTTTGTTGGTGGCTCCTTGAGGTCCCAATCTTTTTGACGCTAAAATCTTAGAGGCTTCTGGAGCCTAATCACGATCTCGTATTGGAGGAGCCTGCTGAATGTTCTATAGAGTTTGCAAGGCAGTCTGTATTATTATCATTTGATCTTCATGTCCTTTGAGCGCTGTCAAGCAAGCTTGTCATTCGGCATCGAGCTCTTTCTTACGGAGGTCTCGGTCGCGATTTAATTGTTGCTCAAGCTCCGAAAGTTATTCTTGCTATATTGTGAGATTGAGTTGGACTCCGGTAGTTAGTCGCCTGGATGTGGCCATGATTGAAATGTTGTAATAGAGTGGTTGAATATCTTAGGATACCATGGAAAAAATTTCTTTCTTATAGACGGCGCCAAATGTAATGGCCTAATTCCGTGAGCTCGATATGGTCTGGAATTAGTCCTTACACTAATATACCTATGACTGCAATCTAGTAAACAAGAAATTATAAAGGTATTTAGCGTGGAAAACCTATGAATTGGTTAAAAACTATGACCTCGTGTTGAGGGTTTTGTAATAGTGACTTTTATTGCTTGAGGCTGGCGAGATCTTATTACAAGTTATTTTTGGATTTAGAAATGTTTGATCTTATGAAAAAGAAGTTTGGAGTGTTGAGAATCTCAGAAGATATAATATTCTTGGTAATTTCTTGTATCTATTTATGGTTCTTGTCTCTTCTGGTACTTTTCCTTTATATAGGCCTCTCCCACAGTTCTTCATTACGCTGAAGCACGTTCTCTGAACAATGTGGTTAGTGGCTGCTGACTGAGTAACTATTGAGTTCGTGAGAGACATGTGGTTTTAACTTGTTAAAGTTTTTTGATTTGAGCTCGTCCCACATTCTTCATCAGTTCGTGGAGTATGTGGCAATGTTGACTGGAAAAGTCGTGTGGAGAATACGTGAGCCTGATATGGAGGTAATTTGAACTGGGGACAACTCCTTTTTAGGTAAGATCGAGGGATATGCCCGTACACTACCAATTACCATTGGTCCTACCACTATCGACGTTATTTTCTACATCATCAATTCAAAATCTCATTACCTAGGGATCATGGGCTACTGCTCGACACATAAAATGGAAGCAATTACTTCCACATACCATCAAACACTTCGTTTGAACCACAACTGTGGCATCTATGAAATCAAAGGCAGTCAAAAGCTCTCACAAGTTTGCAAAATTTTTGTCTTTTCCATACTTGACACATCCAACAGATTTACTATATAACAATTATAAAAAGCAGGTCACAACGATGATCAGCCTTCAACAGAAGAGCCTTCAGAGTAGATTGACATCGATGGGCCTAGCAGAGGTACTTATATTGGTACTAAGCTTGTCCAACTGGTCCAACAAGTGAAGGACACTCTCATACATATTTTATAAATGAATCGAGACGTCTTCGCTTGGACTTTCAAAGAAATGCCAGGAGTCGACCCAGCCAAGGCATGCCACAAATTAAGCATCAACAACAAAGTCACGATAGTCAAACAGAAACAAAGAAGGCTATCACCTCGTCTCAGAGATGAAGTTTACAATAAAATCGATAAGTTGATCAAAGTCAGATTCATTCAAGAAGTAAAGTACCCAGATTGGATCTCCAATATTGTTCCAGTTCCAAAGAAGAATGGGAAATTTCGAGTTTGCGTAAATTTTAAAAATCTAAACAAACACGCGCCAAAGAACAATTTTCCTCTTCCAATCATTCATCAAATTCTTGATTCAATAGCAGGTCACGAGTTATTATCTATGATGGATATTGCTTCGGGATTCAACCAGATATCTCTCTTAGACAAAGATAAGGAAATGACCACTTTCATCACTGAAAGAGGACTCTATTATTATAGTGTCATGCCTTTCAGGCTGAAGAACACTGGAGTAACTTATCAAAAGTTAATGACAACTATGTTTAAGGCACACGTGGGGAAAATTGATGAAGTATACATTGACAATCTACTATGCAAAAGCTTACAAAAGAATGATCATATTACATATCCCAATACGGTCTTCCACCATTTATGATCATACTAGATGAAGCTCAATCCAGATAAATGTCAATTTGGAGTGCACTTAGGGAAGTTCTTGGGACATCTCATCTGCAAGAAAGGGATTGAAGCTGACCTAGATCAGATTCAAGCTTTACTCAACATGCCGTTTCCAAAGACAAAGAAATATGTAAAAAAACTCACTGGCAAGATTGCGGCTATCAACAAATTCATCTCTAAGTTTTTAGATCGATGTCGATGGTTATTCTTGTGAAGCAGATTTTTAAGAACTTAAAGTCTATCTTGGGAAATCTCTTATAATGAGTACCGCAATAGACAATGAGGAATTGATCATCTACCGCATTTGCAAAAACTTCCCTCAGCTTGGTTCTCATTCGCCTTGACAGAAAGATTGTAAAGCCAGTGTATTTTATAGGAAATACCCTCACACCGATGGAAACATGATATTCCAAGATCGAGTGACTCCTCCTAGCCCATATTTACACTTTATAGAAGCTTAAGCACTACTTACAAGCTCATTCAGTCAAAATCATGAAAAATTACCCACTTCGGAAAGTTTTATCTAAAAAAGAGAAATCACGAAGAGTACAACAGCGGTCCATAAGTTTGGGGGAACATGATATCAAATTTAAATAGTGACATTCAGATAAAGGTCAAGCAGTGGCTAACTTTTTAGCCGACTTCCCAGTAGAAGATCTAAATTGGGAAGAGCACAATCCTAATTTTATAGACGAACTCGCATAATATCCACCTACCAAGCCCTCTGACGAACGAACTAGATGGGTTACACTAAAGGGATGTAGACTTCTTACACAGTTCATAAAGGCCATTTATATCAAAGAACAGTGATGGGGCCTTATCTCAAGTGCCTCTTAAAGTAATCAGCAGATGGAATGCTCATGGAATTACCTAAAAGGAATATGTGGCTCCTATACAGCTGGACATTCCCTTACTAACAAAGTAATTTCACAAGGATTTTTCTGGCTAGGGATGTGAAAGCAAGTAGAAGAGTACTTACGCAAATGCGATGCATGCTAGAGACATGGTCACTAGATACGAGCACCTGCACTCGAGTTCCATGCCAGTAGGGTATTCTATCCTTTCAAGAGGTGGGTACTCGATCTAGTGGGTGAATTCCCAAATACGTCAGGTAACAAAAAGTTCTTACTCGTTGTAATAGATTGCTTTACAAAATGTATGGAAGCAGTTCCCCTTTATCAAACTCATGAAGAAGAAGTCATCTAATTTATCTAGGAAAATATTATCACAAGATTTACCTGCCCCCACATGATTTAAATCAATAATGGGCTACAGTTTGTTGGAGAGAAGGTAGTTACTTTTCTCAACAAACACGATCATTCATTCCCCATCCAATCCATACTACCCCCAAGGAAATGGGCAGGCCGAAATAACAAACAAGACGATAGTGAATGGAATCAAAATGATACTCAAATTCGAAAAGAAAAGAAATTGGATAAGGGAGCCGCCTAATGTCTTATGGGCATACCGTACTACACCAATACAATCAAGTGGATGTTCCCCCTTCCTCTTTGTTTATGGAACCGAAGCAGTCATCCCAACATAATATTACCATCTGGTCAAAGATCGTGAGCTAACAGATGAGGAAAATGAATTCGAACTAGCCTGCAATATAAATTGGATTGATAAGACCCAAACTTGAGCTGTTGCCAACCTGGGTCGATATCATCATATGCTAGCCAGTTCGTACAATAGAAGTGTCCGAAGTCGTGAGTTCCAAATTGACGATCTATTCCTTAGAGGGATTCCCAAGAGCTGAATAAAGTTAAATGTCGGGAAGCTCGCAGAGATTTGGGAAGGTCCATTTCTGGTCGTAGGATGAACTAGACTTTGATCCTACTAGCTCATGATAGGGAAAGGCATCAGAATACCAAGCCCTTAGAATACTAGGAGATTGAAATGATACTATCAATAAATCCGTAGTTCCTAGGCACATGATACATCTATTATCATTCTTTACATTCCAACAGTGAGATTACAATCTCTAGTAGTGTATATATTATTTTCTACTAAATAAAAACTTATAAGTTTTTTCCCACATTATTCTCTAAAGACATACATGCAATATCTACTAAATCTCAATGATTAAAGAAAATGTAATACTAGCTTTCAATAGATACATATCTATCATCTACTAAATCTCAACGATTAAGGCAAAGATAATTCTAGTCTTCAATCGATACACATCTACTTACTATCAAAGATTATAGAAAATGTAATATTAGCTTTCAATCAATGATCTCCTTTAAGACTCATGATAAAGCAAAGGTAAAACTAGCTTTCATCTGTCTAACATCTACACTACAGAGGCAAAATTAGTTTACTGATTTATATAAGTTTTTCTTACTGTACAGCTGATGAACCTTCCCCTACAGTCGAAGCTCATGAAGCCATAAAGTCCTGTGCTCGAGCAAAAGCAATTACCCTTCCTCGCTCCACATGTTCTACAATAATGTGGCCAACTCAGATTTCCATTAAATTCAGCAACTTACCTCGATTCACTTCAGTATGAAAAATAGCCTTTAAGCACCAGACAATCATGTAACGTATCCCTTTCAAAATCAAGCCTCTTCACTTCCTCCACAAAATAAGTAATTACTGCCGTCATCTCCTTCGAATGTACTTCATCAATGGAAAGTCTGTTTCGATTATGTATGACCAAGTCAGTAAAACTACTACATATACTCAATTTTTTTTATTTAACTTTGCGCAGCGAGTCTTGGCTCACTTTAAGCGTCCTTCCTGATCTGATATGATACTAGTCAACGACTCTGTCAGTTCCAACAATATACTCTGTTCAACCTTACTTTTTTCTTTATTATCATTTCACTCTTGTACATTCCTTTGCAACACCAGCAACTCTACTTTTTCTGCAAAACCTCATCAACGTTACTTCCTTTAGAAAAAGAATTCTTCAACATTTCATCCTTTTTATTGAGAGATTCTTCCAACTCTTTTTCTTTGATTTGAGAAATGTTCAACCTACCCCCATTCTCTTTAGCTCGCTCATAAGCTTTCTTTACGGCAACTCGAACATAAACCAAATCTGCCTCCAATTATTTGATTTTAGCCTGGGAACGAACCAATTCATCCTTAACATTAACAACTTTGGCATCCCTCTATTTGATCTTTGATCTCTCTATAACCTCTGCCTTACTGCCACGAGGATTTGATAGCTCAGTTTTCAGGTTTTCCACTCGCTCATTAAGCTTATCACATTAATTCTGAGCACACCAGAGACTACGCTATTTTACCTTTACGGTCTCACTCAACTTCTCCACATCACTTTCCATACTCAACAAATCAGCTCACACACTCACCACTTTGCCCTCCTTCCTCCTCAATTCCACCCTCAAATTATTGAGATATCGTGTTAAGTACAACACTTTTATTCTGACGATCTAATACGATATTGCGAGGTAGATACCAGCTTCTTTGTAATTCCCCTTTGCACACTCTAACATGCTCTTCAACTTCTCAATCTCATTATAGGCACTCACTAGCTCACCTTGAACTCTCTCTAAATTCGCTTCCTTATTCACAATCTGTTGCCTCAGCTCGCTAACTATCTTTTCTAACTTAGTCAACCTAAGCTCCACTTTTACATACTAATCTGTGTTTTATTTAAATACTTTCTGGATCCTATCTAATTCAAGTTTAAACTCTTAATTCCATCTCAACACATTTTTCTCATGAGATCGTGCAGCGTCTAGCTCGGCCTACCCAGTAGTTCTATTTCAATTTTATATCATTGAGAACATTTTATATTTCTCATATAAATAGTTCGATATACCATCTCAGTACATCTTTCTCATTAGATCGTGTAGCGTCTAGCTCGACCTACCCAGCAGTTCGATTTCAATTTTATATCATTGAGAACATTTTATATTTCTCATATAAATAGTTCGATATACCATAGTTTACATAGTCATTTCTCTATCATATGTCCACCAGAACGAGCTAATAGTTAGCCTTCAAGCTATGATGACTTCTCGTCTTGGTGACCATATGCTCTTCAATCTCAGGATCATATGAATACAATGATCTTCTAATATTTCAAGGTACACATTTTTTAAACTTCTCTCACTGTGTATTACAGCTCATGAGAATAAGGTTTATTATATATGTTTTTAATTACTTCTGGAGTATATTTTTCTAATAAATCCAGAAAAATGTTACATTTTTGGACTTAATCCTATCTTTTCTCTTTGGTCAATCCTAAACGAGTTATGAATATATCAATTCAATGTTTTTTGCTATTTCCTTTATATTCTTTATCCTGAAACTCTGTACGAGCGACCGAGAAAGCTTCTACATTCGCAATTTTTTTCTCATTGTGAGCTCTTGTTCTAAATCTTCAATTATGAGGTGCAAGTCTTTAAGCTCCTGCAAATGTATATTTATACATCAATGCAGCATATACTGATTCTTAACATACTTTACATATATACCATCTAACAAATAGTCCCATTCCACAGAAATGTCACTACAGTTTTACTTTACCTTATCATCCTCCCCCTGATTCCCAAACTTCTTCATAACAGAGACCTCATCCAAACCTTTAATAGTGTCATGGGGAGGAGTACTACCAGCCATAGGGTCATCCTCCTGGTCGAGCTTCTCGACCTCCACAAATCATCCTTCCATTATAGCTTGGCAATCCTCCCTAGAGTAACCGACCTCTTGGATTTTTAACCCAAGATTATTACGAGCAACAGTCACCTCCTCCACATTCTTTCTCGACTCCTCTTCGAGTTGGTCCATGGTTATTTGGAATGTCTCCTTCAAAGATTTTACCTCCAAGCTCGAGAACTCATTCCCTTCCGCAAGGTGAGCTCGCTCCCTTGCCAAATCCTTATCCAGCTGAGTAACCCGATCTTTAAGCTCTACCTTCCCATCCTTTAAACCCAAACAAATACCTTTAAGCACACGTGCAACCTGCACAACAAGATACATAAATTATTCAAAAATTTCAAATACATATAACAAATTATAATGTTACCATTACTCTACATAGCTTCAGACTCACTGTGCGTCCAACTCATCAGAGCCCTCTAGCGTAGCAAACCTCATCTTAATTTCAATAGCGATAACCTCATCTTCCTTGCTCGAAACCATAACCTCTTCCTCCACCTCATTTACTGCAGGAGGGGCAATACTATTTACTTTTATCCTCTTCGAAGGAGTCTCGAACTCCCCACTCTCTAAGGTAGCAGACTTCGAAGAGACGACCTTGGATTCTCTCTTCTTTATCTATCTATTCCTTATTTTGCAAGACAAAGAGCAGATAGGCTTCGATAACAACGACACATGTCCAGCCTTTAACAACACTATCCATTTTCCAATACTTGCTGGTAATTCATCTCCTGCAGTAATGGATGAGCCCTCTCCAGTCATCTTAATCTTAGCCTATGATTTCTACATTTTAATTGATCTACTATTAACCCTCTTGTGCCTACTAATCTCTACCTTACCCAATACAACATCAAGCACGACTCCCTCTCGAGCTACAATATCGATCAAAGATCCTTTTTTGGTCACTTTCAAACTAGGATCTATAAACAAAACACAAAATACTATTATAATTGCAGGGACCTAACTTCGTTTGGAGGGGAAGTTAGTTCTTACAACGTAGTTTCAATTTTCAATCAAAGGATACAAGCAATTGGCCTAAAGTAAGATCTAACTATAGACAAATACTTACATAAAGGCCCGAATGTGACTCTCTACGACCTCTGATGAGGATTTTTAAGACAGATTGTATTACTAAAGAGTAAATAACAGGGTTTGAGTATAGAGTGTCTGGGTGGTCGAAGGTAAAATGCAAGGGGCTGGAGGTGATTTATCTATCCTCTTCTTGGTTTCCCCTCCCCTTTATTTATAGAGGTATAGGGAGCTGAGTCACCAAGTAGGGGTCAGGATTACATGATAACTGTCAGGAAATCCTGGCAAGCTATGGGCACCGGTCATGTCGGACTATCACAACAACATTTATTGGTGATGTCTCTGAATGGCGCGGTGGTTGGACAAATTACTATAGTTGCAGGGGCCAATCAATGTGCTGGCTCATCTGAAGAGGTGGTTGCCTGTCTTATCTTGCTTCGATCGTGTATTAGTAAGGTCGAAAGATTTCTGCTGTAGTATGTTAATCCGTCCACAAATCTTTATCTGATGTTGAAGCTTCATCTTCGGAGGATCTCTGGGGAATCTATTTTAGAGATTGAGTAGGCTTTGATACATTCGAGTAGGTTATGAAGTTGGCTTTGACTGTATGTCGAAGGCTACGAGTAGACTACTACATTCCCCCCCTCTCAGCGATGGTCTCGAAGCCAGATAGAGAGGCGATCGCTGAGAAAACTGTTTGGTCTTAGAATTTGAGCAGTTTGACTGTGAGTTTCTGGGTAGGTAATAAAAGAGGGCTTTTAAGAGATGTAGGTGGTAATAGGGTAATAAGTGAATTGAAGGCTATAAGTATGGGTTATTGTGGAGGTATACTGTATCCACTTCCATTTGCAATAGTCTTCTACTCTTTCTTAATATTCTGAACATCTGAATGGATACCACGCCGAATACGCATTACAAGAAGAAGATGGGATTCGCTTGCGACCGTCGAGTGGGGCAGAAGATAGCAGAGCTGCATATGATGTTTTTTGGGCAGCATGATCTGAACTGAGACATGCCGGTCCTTGTAGGGGTAGGACCTGAGGAATTCATTAATGGTGAACCTTATGCCTATCTGTGGGAATAGCTGAGGCTTCATTTTTTGACTACTGAGAGGCGCTATCACTTTCTGATGGCTCAGGCCAAAAGTCTTGTTTGTGCGGAGGAGATCATCGAGGATCAAAACGCGGCAAGCGGAGCTGGTTCTTCTGAAAATGGGGCTTCAGGTTGATGTGGCAAATATTTTATATTATTGTAGGTTTTTGTTTTGCTATGTGGGGTTTTTTTTGGTTTGGGAGTGGTAGTAGAAATGTAATTTATTTGTTTGATCGGGTGTTTGGAATGGACAAAATATTTTCTGCATAGTTGTATTACTGTGTTTGATAGATAATATAGAGAAATGTAGACGAATACTCTTATAGGCGCGAGGTATAATGATATGCTGGAAGCTAATGATGATTGAATGCTCGACGCTCGCGGAATGCCCGACTAGGAGTCCTCGGGAATGAGGTTTGAATGTAGGTACCGATGAATCAGTTAAATCTGGGAAGCTGGAAAATTTGTTTGCTGACTTTTTGAGGTTAGGAATTGAAGGTTGCCATTAATTCGGTTAGGGAAGATGGAAAGTTGTGGTGGGTTTGTAGGTATAAAAGGGGATAGGTAGGAGGAAATTTCTTCATCTGTCCTGCAACTTTCTCTTCATCTACTGCTTTGTTTACTGATCAACATGGCTGAAAACGTACCGGTTCAAGGAGATCAAGCGACGGTGAGGGAAAGGATGATCCAGGAGGCCTTGTTGGGTCTTCAACGATGGTTCAGAATAAAGGAGGATATTGGTGCTGAAATGCCAGACCTTTTTGAAGTGGAACCTGGGGCACCACTCTATGACATGCCCTTCGCGTACTGGTGTGGAATAGTGCAGATAATGGGGCCATTTCCTGGCCATTGGCTGTCTCTTCTCAAAGGCTTCACGGAGGATATAATGAACCAGGAGGATGAAGATGCAGCGACCATTGTTGAAGAGAAGCAACCCGCCAAAAAATAGGGTTCTCTTTTGTATTCTTTCTTGTTGTTGGTTTTTCTATTGTATGAAGCCTGTAATCTTGTCTGAGTTGCTAAATGAAAATGGCTTTTATTGATAACTTGCTTCGTCGAACTGTGGTAATAGTAATATAATCTGGATTGTAATTTGAGGTGTTGAATGAATAATATAGTTGTCGAAATATATTGTTTGTGTTGTTCAATGATAAAAGTAAATTTGTCGAATTGAAAGGTAAACTGCGTTGAAGCTGAAAACTTTATCCGTAAGCAAGAGATTTTTGAATGGTCGAAGTTTATAACAGTATTCGGTCGAAGGGTCGAAAGTTTTTATAGTTAAAGGATGAATTGGATGTCGAAGGTCGATATATTTGATAAGTTTATTTGAGGTTGTCTACTGCGGATTGTTCGAGATGTATAATGGTCGATTACTCGAGTTTGGGGATTGTGTCGACGGTTATGCTAGATTTTGACTAGCTATTCTGTCAGCCCAGACAGCTGGTCTGTCTGACTGGTTCGGGCACCTAGGGCAGTGTACAGAAAGTAATGATGATGTTTTTCTCGTATGATGGAAAAGGTTATGATGTGACTGTTTGGACTTGGTTGTTTAGCTTCGAGTGGGGGAAAAAAGGTTCGAGAAGCTTCGGTTTTTACAGGCAATTAAAAGTGAGGGTGCTATTCGCACGTGAGAGGTACGAGGGGTATATTGGTTAAAACACATTGCAGCCGAAAAGCTGGGTAGTGGGACGGCGGTAATGATAGTAGTTAGAAAATCGAGGTAGTTTTGGTTTTTTGAAAGATATATAAGAGGGAGAAGAGTAATTACTGTACTGTTTAACTGTGAGAATCAAATAGTAGAGAGAAGGGAACGTACGCCATTCTGAACTTGGGAGTTTCTGCTGCACTTATTGGTTTGGTCTTGCTGATTCAAGGGTAGTGCGGCTAACCAATGGTAAGTCACATGATATTTGCTACTTGTACTTTGTTTTTTTTTTCTTGTGAAAATGTAAGTAGGGCAGTCTGTGTTTGGTCTTTAGAGGTTATTTTTGAGGGTTTGGGAAGTTTCAGAGGGGGTATTGGATTTGAGATTGAGGTTGTGATGAATATCTGGAGGGGATGGACGGGATAGGGTTTGTGAACACGGAATTGTCGAGTTTATCAATCTAATTGCATGCCTCTTCTTCTGTAGGCTATAATGCATAACCGTCAAGCTTTGAGATAGAGACTGATAGATTAGGAGGTCAAAGAATTCGAAGCTAGTATTTCTGGTCGATCCCCAATGGATGAGTGTAGTGATGTAGAAGTGTTAGATGTTGTAGCCGAGGCTCCATTGTCTATGGTTCTATCGGCTGAGGAAGTTCCGGCTTGGTGACGTCGAAGAACGATAGTAACCGAAGATAATGATGAATAGGAAACAGTATGGGGGGGGGGGGGGCAATGTAGGGCCTTCTGGTAGTGGAGAGGAAGATAAGGTACAGAATAAAGATAGTGGGGATTCGACTGAGTTGGATAGGGTCGAAGGTGCCATTTCAGCTAAAGATAGGATTATATTAGGTCAGTTTTCTGCCAAATTAGAATTCTCGTAGGTGGGGGTGTATCTGAGTGTAGCAGGGGCCGGGTTGACCTTCAAGTCGGACCCTGGGGAAGGGATTTTGGCTTATAGAGGCCAAATTTGATTGGGACTGGAGCTTTTCTCTGAAGATTGGTGAAAGAAGTTTTGAATTTCTGGGGGGTGGCTCCGGTGCAAATGAACAGTAATTTTTATGAGATGATGAGGGTTGTAGAGGGGATGAATGTAAAACTGGCTAGTGAGGGTCGATATTTGATTAAGTGGTTTGATATTATCACCTTTTACTCGAGGAAGGCTAGTTAGAGCCCGGGGACCTATCACATCCAATGTTACCCATAAAAACCTTGGTTCTTTGATCTATGTTCGACAGGCCGGGGGTGGAATAAAGATTTATTGATAGTAAGGGGTAACTATGAGAATGTTGACAAGGATGAACCGTATAAATTAGATCATAGGGTATATAACAAAAGTAAGTTTACTGTCGAAAGGTTGTTGTTGATGTGTATTTGAAATAAGTGATAATTGTGCTCTTATTTTAATCTACAGGTCCGAAGAGTTCGTCTTGGGATAATCCGGTAAATTATATTGATACTCTGCTCAAAGCTTATGAAGATTGGGTAAATTCTGTGTTTGACAGTCTCAAAATCAAAAGGCAAAGGAGGAAGAAGGCGGATTCCATACTTTGAGACGTACCCGCTATGCCGAAGCTACCAAAGAAAAAAGGAGGTGAAGGTGTTTCAAAGGGGCAAAAAGAGATGGGAGGGGAAGAGTTACCAAGGAACTACCATTTTGTACAGAGATCATGTAGGGTATCGAAGCAAGCAGTGCCAGTGCCCGAAGTGGCAGGAGATGCGTCGAAGTTGAGGCAGAGGCCGGTAGCAACTCAAACTGAAAAGGGGAAGGGCCGGTTAGCTCATGAATCCCCAAAGGTGCAGGAATTGAAGGCTGGCCAATGCAAGAGGCGTAAGGTTCTGGGGGAGGATGATATACTGGAGAAAGATAAAGAGATGACGGAGGTTGAATGATTGGAGCAGGTTGTGGCAAAGTAGGCTTCGATGGTCGAGCTCTTGGAAGATGATCCAAATGAGGCTTTGAAGGAAATAAAGAAGCACATGTTTCTGGTAACTATATACGGCTTTCTGGTATAGTTCTTTGAGATTTTTTGAGAATTCTTTGAGTTTTGAGTTGCACCGATTTCTTGAAATTTTTAGCAGACGGATGCTTGGGTGAAAACTTGCAGCAAGGCAATGAATTCCGTAAAGGTAAAATTGAAACAAGAAAAGGACAATCTGAATCTTTCTCTTGGGAAAGAAGCATCACTAGTGTCTAAAGTCAAGAAGTTGAAGCAATATCTGGGGGTGCTTACCGACTCTTATGACGAGAGGCTCGAGCTGCAGCGGTCGAGGTTGGAGTAAGAGTGGTCTGCAAAGCTAGTGGCGTATAAGAGGGAGAAAGCGGAACATAAGGTGAATTTCTAGCGGCAATATAATGGCGAATGCAAGGTGAACGTTAAATTGATAAACTTTATAGATGATAAGGGGTATGACCCCAAGACATTGGAACCTTATCCTGTGTCTCCAGATCGTCTTGAAGGCAATGATTTGTAGATGAAGGGAGGGTGGGGCAGTTGGAAGTACTGAGGGTGGTGTAGATACTTCTCTTGTTGGAGCGCCCATTGATAGAACTGTTGATGGTTTGGTTATCGAAGGTTCGATTGAAGCTACTGGGGGATCTGTGGAGCAAGAAGGTGTAACCATGTTGATATGAGGTATTTGGATTGGGGCTTCATGTCTTCTTCTGCTGATTATAATGTTGATTTATAATATTTTGAACGATCTTGTTGCTTTCTGTTGGTCTCTGAACTCGGTAGGTTATTTGTGCTTTTATTATCTGTTGAACTTCTGAAGTTGATGCTGAACATATTGATGCATATTTTATGAACATACTGATTCTGAACTTCTGATTTGATATCTAATTTGCTGATGGGTTGTGTAATCGTGCTCTAACCTTAAATTATTGAATTTGAATGCACATTCTGTTGATTTTGCTTGTCTTAGACACTTGATGATTGGTATTTGAATTATATTGCAACTATTTCTCTGATGGATAATATGTTGAATGTGCTCTGCATTTGATAGAATTGTAGATAGTATTTTTGTATATGGTTTTGTAGAAATTGAATCTGTTTGAGTAGAAATTTGATATGCTTGAATGACTGTAGTGTTATCGAGACCTGAGCAGTGTCGAAGATATATAGATCAAACTTAGAATATTTTATAAGACATTGAAGGCCAAAGCCACAACGATGTTAAAATTTAAAAAAATTTCTGGATCGCCTCGAAGTATCAGTCGAGCCAAGGGGACGTGATAACTAGAGGAAACCCAAAAAATTACTGGACTTCGAAGGCCTAAGACATAACGAAGCAGTATCTGATCGCCTCCAACGTATTCCCGAGGGTCCGATCATTCGACCATTCAAGCCCCTCGAGTTTGCTTGAATGTTGGAAACTTGAGCAATTCAAGGTCGCCCCCAACTATCAGTCGGGGTGAGGGTGGACATGATACCCAAGGTAAACCAAGAAAAGGTTTGGACTTCGATGGCTTTAGAGCCTGGACGAAGTATATCTGATCACCCCCAATGCATCCTCGAGGGTTCGGTCTTTCGACTATCCTTGCCCCTCGAGTTTGCTCGAATTTGGAGACTTGAGCAATTCAAGGTTGCCCCCAAGTATCAGTCGGGGCGAGGGTGGACATGATACCCGGGGTAAACTAAGAAAAGGACGGACTTCGAAGGCCTTGGCCACAACAAAAAAATATTTGATCGCCCCCAATACATCCCCGAGGGTCCGGTCTTTCGACCATTCTTGCCCCTCGAGTTTGCTCGAAGTTGGGAGCTTGAAAAATCTCGAGATTACCCTCAAGTATCAGTCGGGTCGAAGGTTGACATGATACCTAAGTTAAATCAAGAAATTCAAAATGAAATAGGAGACGAAGTAAGGGTTGAAAAACTTATTTATTGAATGTTCTAGATTACATCAATTGTACATGGTTGGAGATATGGTATGTTATAGGAGACCAGCTGCATTGTATTCTAGGGGTTTGGTAGAGGTTCTTCATCTTCAATCATTAGGTAATAAGAACCCTTATTTATTTTATCATAGACAATATATGGTCCTTCCCAAGATTCGGCTAACTTGCTGGCATTTCAAGGTTTCGATGATTGATTGACACGTCAAAGTACTAGATCTCCAATGTTGAAATTCCGTGGTCGAACTCTTTTTTTATAAGATTTCTGATGTGATGTGTTGTACCGGCCAAGGTTGGCGATAGATCGATCTCTTGTTTCATCGATCCATAACATGTTGCATGCAAGTTCGAACTCATTATCTTCGTCTGGGAGGTTAGGGACTCGAGTAGGTACGTCGAATTGAGTTGGTAATACAGCTTCGGTTCTATATGTTAGGAGGAAGGGGGTGCATCCTATAAATTTCCTTAGGGTTGTGCGATAGGCCCAGATGACATATTGTAACTCTTGAACCCATCGTCCTTTCTTTGCATCGACTCTCTTCTTAAGACCATCGACAACGGATTTGTTAATTGCTTCGACTTAACCGTTGCTCTAAGGATAGTTAGGTGCGAGGATGAGAGGACGATGTTGTGTTTTTTGAGGAAGTTTCTGACTTTGCTGCCAACGAATTGGGGACCATTGTCGCATCGAATCATATGGGGACAGCCGAAGCGAGTGATGATTTTTTCCCATAAAAATTTGATAAATTCCTCTTCTCGGGTTCGGAATAGAGATACTGCTTCGAACCATTTTGTAAAGCAATCGGTTGCGACGGGGATGTTTTCTCTACTACCCGAGCCTTTTGGGAAGGGTCCAATGAATGTCATGGGCGTGACGTTGGCATTTGTCACATTGTGTCGCATACTCTGAAGCTTGTTTTTTCATATTGGGCCAAAATAATCCTTTGGTAACAGCTCGAAGGGCCATAGAATGACCGGCAGTATGAGCACCGCAGGTTCCTTTATGAAGTTTGGCTAAGATTTGAGAGACTTCGGCTTGGGATAAGCATCGAAGGAGGCTGTCATTTGGGGATTTTCGATGTAGTTGGCTTTTGTGGATAGTATATCTGCGGTAGTTTTCTAACAGAGAACATTTGGCTTTGGGATCATCTGGGAGAGTAGTATTGTTGAAGTAGCAAAGAAACGGTGTTCGCCAATTATCTGGATCGTGACTCTTGCCCCCAGTATTGATGGTATTGATTTCCATCTGGTCGATACTTGGGCGTTCGAGTACTTTGATATGAAGTGTCTGAGGTTTTGATTGTCCGAGCATAGTTGCTATGTAGGCGAGGGCATCTGCATGTCTATTTTCTCCTCGATGGTAATGTATGATTGTAGATTTTTTGGGGAACCGGTCCATGCGCTATCACACAAAAAGAGCGTAGTTAGCCATGCGACTATTAGTTTGGTTTTCTCCTTTGTAATGTCTTTGAACAAGTTGGGAGTCTATAAAGACTGCAAGTTTGAGAATGCCAAGGTCGAGTGCGAGGTCAAGGCCGTGGATCAAGGCTTTATTCTCTGCTTTGTTATTGGAACGCTCGAAGGCAAGTTTGATAACTTTATCTATCTGGTCATTAGTAGGTGTTATCAAGACAATACCAATTCCTGAGCCATTAGGTCTTGCTGATCCGTCTGTGAATAAATGCTAGCCAGTGAGAGGGTCCTGGGGATCTGCTATTTTGGGTTGGTCTTCTGATAATTCATCCTCGTGTTCTTCCAAATCGACATTTTCGACCGGGAAGTTAGCTAGAAAGTCTTCTACTGCTTTGCCTTTCTAGTATATTTTCTTCTCGAAGGTAATGTCGTGTTCGCCAAGGTATACGGACCACTGTTATACTCATCTGGATTTTTCTTTCTTGCTAAGTACTTCTCGAAGGGAATAACTGATACTTACACGGATGGGATGAGCCTAAAAATATGGTTTGAGCTTACAGGCTGAATAGATAAGTGTGAGGAGTAAACGCTCGAGTTTTGAATATCGAGATTCTGCGGGGGTTAGGGTTTTGCTGATGAAATATACAGGTTTTTCAATGTTAGAATCAAGTCGAATAAGCACTGAAATGAGAGAGGTTTCTATGGCAGTAAGGTATATAAAAAGTGCTTCTCCTTTGATAGGTGTGTTGATGATCGGCAGACGGCCAAGATAAGTTTTGAGTTCAAGGAAGGCTTGTTCGCACTCAGAGGTCCAGTCTATTTTGGGATAATTTTTCTTTTTTACTTTGTGGACGCCTTGATCGTGTAAGAGTGAAAAGAGCCAGGCACATCGATCTGAGGAATCGAAATGAAACGATTGAGGGCTGCTATCTTGCTCGCCACTTTTTGGACGTCTTTCTAGGTTTGGAGCGAAGGCATGTCTATGAGGGCTCGAATGTGGGCGAGGTCAATCTCTATCCTACGTTTACTGATAAGGTGACCCAAAATTTTTATGGATGACATGCCCAATTGGCACTTGTCTGGGTTAAGTTTCATATTATATGTGCTAAGTATCGAGAAGATTTTTCTTAGAGGTCTTGGATATGAGTGTTTTTCTGAAGGCTCTTACATAACATATCGTCGATATAGACTTCAGCAGATTTTCCAGGCAAAGGTTTGAACATGGTTGTGACAAGGCGTTGGTAGGTGGCTCTAGCATTTTTAAGGCTGATGGGTATAACATTGAAGCAGTAAAGGCCTTATTCAGTTATAAATGAAGTTTTAGGTTGATCTTCGGGGAGGAGGGGTACCTGATTGTAACCCGAAGCCGCATCCATCATGGATAGGCGCTCGTGTCCAGCAGTGGCATCGAGGAGTACTGAGACAGTTGGGGGGGAAACTGTCGTTCGGTGTGTGCTTGTTGAGGTCTGTGAAGTTGACGCAGATTCGGATCTTGCCATTCTTCTTAGGAACTGCTACAATATTTAATATACAGTCTGCGTACTTTACTTCTCTGATAAATCCGACAGCTATGAGCTTGTTTACTTTAAGGTTCACGGCATCTCGAAGTCGTGGCGCCAGGGTACGCTTCTTTTATTTTACTGCTGAGGAATAGGGGATGAGATCGAGGCAATGGAAGCCCAGGTTAGGGTGGATATCAGGCATCTCTTAAAATGTCCAGGCGAAGATGTCTTTCTTTGCTCGAAAGAACTCAGAAAGTTCGTGGCACTCAAACTCATTAAGGAAGGTTCCGATAAATGTACCCCGACAAGGACCATCGAGTTCGATATAAAAAGTGGGTTCGATGGATGGGGTTGTATCTGTCGAAGTCGAAGAGATAAAAAGATGTTGCGATTGCTATGGGCGGCTGACTTGTTTTTGGGTTTGGTCGATCTCTGGGTGCTCGTATGAGCGAGCAAGGCATTGAGAGCCTTTCAAATTCCAAGTACCCTCGTGATTGCTAAATCAAAGGGTCTAATGGTAGGTCGAAGGTATATCTCGCATGGCGTGAAGCTAATCTTGTCTGAGTATTCCGAGGTATTCGGACTTCTTGTCAATGATGATGAAGTTGGTTTGAAGGGTAATGGGGCCTGTAGTGACGGGTAGGCAGATACGGCTAGCAATGGCTTCTGTTGATCCATTGAAACCTTTTAATTCAATGTTGGCAGCGGTTATGAGGTCTATTTTCTTCATGGTTTGGATTGTTTGGAGATAAAGGACATCGGCTATACTCCCAGTATCTACGAGCATTGTATGGAGGAAGAGGTTCTCGATCTTAATCATGATGACTAACGGATCAGAATGGGGGAAGCGAAGGTGTGAAGTGTCATAGTCGATGAAAGAAATACATTCGAGTCGAGGGTGACAGCTTGATTATGGCAGAAGGGTAGGAAATTTGTCCTGATAGGTGAGCTTGTAACATTCTTCGATGCGCTTTCGTTTGCTCTTGGAATGTCTACTGTCTATGTCGCTGACTTCGATAAACTTGACTTTAGAGATGTGTACCTCGGCTGGGTATGTAGTAGAGGTGGATAGAGATTTGAGGTTGGACCCATCGAGGTTTCTTGGAAGATCAACAATATACTGGTGCAAACATCCTGCTCTGAGGATAAGTTTGAGAGAGAGCTGAAGGGGGAAGCATTTATTTGTATGGTGACAGTTGTACTTATAGTTGGCACAGTAAGATTCACCTTATCTGACTTTGATGGGGAAAGGGATGCGCCAAATGGGGTCTGCCTGCATGTGTGGTAGAAGGCTGAGGGGGGCAGTGAGTATAGGCAAAATAGGCCTTGGTCGCATCTTGCGAGCTTCGGTGCTGTTATCAATGTTGGGGCATTTGCGACTTTCAGTATCTTGCGAGACAGGAGCGATCAGGGGTGTGGGAGCAGAGTGGGGGTGTTACCGAGGTTTATTGAAGTTTGCTGTTTGTGAAGGCTGGCTTTGCTTGCGAGACTCTTGAAGGCACTCGAGATCGATATAGCCATTGACCTTCGAGAGCATCTCTTCAAGTGCTTTTGGTTTGTGGTGGACTAGGTGCTATTTTAATCGGTTGTGGTCGGGCAGGGCATTCGAATATGCCAAAATAGCATTAGAGCACTCCAGATTTTCTATTTTCTAGGATTCGTCGAGGAATCTCCTGGTAAAGGCTTCGAGGTTCTCACTGCCAGATTTTCTAAAATTGAATAGAGCGTCATCTCTGACCTCTCTGTCTTTGTTGAAGGCAAACTTGGCAATGGAAAGTTGTGATAATTTCTCGAAGCTTCGTATCGATCCATTGAGGAGGTTGTGGTACCATCGAAGGGGGTTTTCAGTAAAGCTCGTTGGGAAAAGGCGACATAATAGGTAGCCAGCCATAGAGTAGAGGCTCAGCGAGTTTTGGAATTCGAGGATGTGGGATTTGGGGTCAGTGTTACGGTATTTGCTGAGTTTGGGGGCACGAAAGTTGGAGGGTATTTCGATAGCCAAAAGTTTGGGACAGGTCGGGTTATTGAGGAGGCTACAAGAGTTTGTGGCTGGGCTCGTGCTAACGAGAATGACGGGTTGTATTTTGTGGTCAATGTTCTGTTGTGTAACATATGTAGGATGTGGGGGAGATTGATGAATGCGAAGGTTGTGAGGTCGCGTGTGTGGTATGAAATCAGCACTGCATTCGCCGAGCTGTTCCTGAGCAGGACGACGTCTGGGCTGTCTGGAGGAGCGGAGGGTTGAGTCAGAAGATTCTTCTCTGGGGTAAATCCCGAGGAGCATGGAGCCAGTTGGGGGAATAATACGGGGAGAGCCTTCGGCACCGGTGTGAACGGGGGGTATCTCGAGGTTTGGTGAAGGCCCTAAGCGGGCGGGAGCAGAGACGCGCAATGGGTCTGGTACCTGGGATGGGCGAGTAGGTTCCAAGAGCTGTTCTCTGTAGCTCTTAGACGGTATTGCGTAGTTCGTCGATTGCTCTGTTCTGTCTATTTTCATCATCCAAGCAAGAATTTTGCTCAGTTTCCAGTGTCAAGCGGTGGTTTTCACGCTACTGGTTTAGGTGGTTCTGGTGGCGCTCCTTTGCCTGAGCGACTTGATAGGATAAAAGGCTATTTGGGCAGCTACTCCGTCAATGGAGTTGCCTGTCTGGGTTGAGTTAGAACGGCGTGTGTGTGCCATTGAATATAATCAGTTGAGGTGGAAAATGAAAAGAGGGGAGAATAAAGGAAGGGAGATTGGTGGTATGGGAAGCGCAGACGGCGCCAATTGTAGGGACCTAACTTCATTCGGAGGGAAAGTTGGTTCTTACAACGTAGATTAAATTTTCAATGAAAGGATACAAGGAATTGGCCTAATATAAGATCTAACTATAGACAAATACTTGCGTAGAAGCCCAAATGTGACTCTTTATGACCTCTGATGAGGATTTTTAAGACAGATAGTATTACTGGAGAGTAAATAACAGGGTTCGAGTACAGAGTGTCTGGGTGGTCGAAGGTAAAATACAAGGGGCTGGAGATGATTTTTCTATCCCCTTCTTGGTTTCCCCTCTCTACTATTTATAGAGATATAGGGAGCTGAGTCACAAAGTGGGGGTCAGGATTACATGATTACTGTCAGGAAATCCCGGTGACTTATGGGCGCCGGTCATGTCGGTACTGTCACTACAACATTTATTGGTGATGTCACTGAACGGCGCGGTGGTTGGACCTATCACTGTAGCTGCACGGGCCAATCAATGCACCATCTCATCTTAAGAGGTGGTTGTCTGCCTTATCTTTCTTCGATCGTGTGTTAGTAAGGTCGAAGGATTTCTGCTATAGTATGCTAATCCGTCCCGAAGCTTTATTTGATGTCGAAGCTTCATCTTCGGAGGATCTCTTGGGAGTCTGTTTTAGAGATTGATTGGGCTTCGATACATTCGAGTAGCCTGTGAAGTTGGCTTTGACTGTCTGTTGAAGGCTACGAGTAGGCTACTACATTCGCCCCCTCTCAGCGAAGGTCTCGAAGCCAGATGGAGTAGAGTTAGCTGAGAAAACTGTTTGGTCTGCAAATTTGAGCAGTTTGACTATTAGTTTTTAGGTACGTAATAAAAGAGGGTTTTTAGGAGATGTAGGTGGTTATAGGGTAATAAGTGAATTGAAGGCTATAAGTATTGGTTATTATGGAGGTATACTGTATCCACTTCCATTTGTAATAATCTTCTCCTTTTTCTCAATATTCTGAACATCTGAATGGATACCACGCCGAACACACGTTACCAGAAGAAGATGGGCTTTGCTCGCGACCGTCGAGTGGGGCGGAAGATGGTGGAACTACTTATGAAGTTTTTTGGGCAACATGATCTGAACTGGGATATGCCAGACCTTGTGGGGGTTGGACCTGAGGAATTCATCAATGATGAACCTTATGCCTATTTGTAGGAACAGTTGAGGCTTCATTTTACGACTGTTGAGAGGTGTTATCTCTTTCTAATGGCTCTGGCCGAAAGTCTCGTTTGTGCGGAGGAGATCATCGAGGATCGAAGCACGGCAAGCGGAGCTGGTCCTTCCGGAAATGGGGATTCAGGTTGATGTGGCAAATATTTTGTATTTTTATAGGTTTTTGTTTTGCTATGTAGGGTTTTTTTGGGTTTGGGAGTGGTAGTAGAAATGGAATTTGTTTGTTAGATCGGGTGTTTGGAATGGACAAAATATTTTCTGCATACTTGTATTGCTATGTCTGATAGATAATTTAGATGAACATTCTTATAGGCGTGAGGTATAATGATATGCTCGAAGGTAATGATGATTGAATGCTCGACTAGGAGTCCTCGGGAACGAGGTTCGAATGCGGGTACTGATGAATCAGTTACATCTGGGAAGTTGGAAAGTTTGTTTGCTGACTTTACGAGGTTGGGAATTGATGGTTGCCATTAATTCTGTTAGGGAAGAGGGAAAGTTGTGGTGGGTTTATAGGCATAATGGGGGATAGGTTTGAGGGAATTTCTTCATCTACAACTTTTTTTGCTGATCAACTTGGCTGAAAACGTATCAGTTCAAGGAGATCAAGCGGCGGTGAAGGCCAGGAGGATCTAGGAGGCCTTGTTGGGTCTTCAACTGAGGTTAGGAATAGAGGAGGATATTGATGCTGAAATGCCAGACGTTTTTGTAGTGAAACCTGGGGCACCACTCCATGAGATGCCCTTCGCGTACTGGTGGGGAATAGTACAGATGATGGGACAGTTTCCCGTCCATCGGCTGTCTCTTCTAAAAGGCTTCGCGGAGGATATAATGGACCAGGAGGATGAAGATGCAGCGGCCATTATTGAAGAGAAGCAACCCGCCAACAAATAGGGTTCTCTTTTGTATGCTTTCTTGTTGTTGGTTTCTCTTTTGTATGAAGCCTGCAATGTTGTCTGAGTTGCTGAATGAAAAAAGTTTTTGTTGATAACTTTCTTTGTCGAATTGTGGGTAATAGAAATATAATCTGGATTGTAATTTGAGGTGTTGAATGGATAATATAGTTGCTGAAATGTATTGTATGTGTTGTTCGAAGATAAAAATAAATTTGTCGAAGTGAAAGGTAAACTGTGTCGAAGCTGAAAACTTTATCTGTAAGCACGAGATTTTTGAATGGAGATTGGTGGTGTGGGAAGCATAGACGGCGCCAATTGTAGGGACCTAACTTCTTTCGGAGGGGAAGTTGGTTCTTATAACGTTGATTCAATTTTCAATCATAGGATACAAGCAATTGGCCTAATGTAAGATCTAACTATAGGTAAATACTTGCGTAGATGCCCGAATGTGACTCTCTGCGACCTCTGATGAGGACTTTTAAGACAGATTGTATTACTGAAGAGTAAATAATAGGGTTTGAGTATAGAGTGTCTGGGTGGTTGAAGGTAAAGTGTAAGGGGTTGGAGATGATTTTCTAACCCCTTCTTGGTTTCCCCTCTCCTCTATTTATAGAGATATAAAGAGCTGAGTCACCAAGTGGGGGTCTGGATTTCATGATTACCGTCACGAAATCCCAATGACTTATGGGCACCGGTCATGTCGGTATTGTTACTGTAACATTTATTGGTGATGTCTCTGAACGGCGCGATGGTTGGACCTATTACTGTAGCTGCATGGGCCAATTAATGCGCCGTCTCATCTGAAGAGGTGGTTGTCTGTTTTATCTTTCTTCGATCGTGTATTAGTAAGGTCGAAGGATTTCTGTTGTAGTACGTTAATCCATCCCTGAAGCTTTATCTGATGTCGAAGCTTTATGGATCTCTGGGGAGTCTGGTTTAAAGATTGAGTGGGCTTCGATACATTCGAGTAGGCTGTCGAAGGCTACGAGTAGACTACATCAATAAACAAACAAAATACATTCACAAACACAGTGCGAAAGTAATATAATTTACTCACGTTTCTTAAAAGATTTGTATTTAAGGGGAAGGGTATCCTCATCAGTTTGCTGGAGATACTCGCCCTTTACCCAAATCAAATTGTCATTCCAAACCCTTCTAGCTAAATTCAGGTCGAAAACTAGAGTCGGGATGGGATAGAACAGAAGTACGCACCCCCAATATTTACATAGTATTTTATAGTGTATTACCGCAAAAACATCTACAGGAGTCAATCTTCCCTCATTCCCCTCATGGGCCCACCTCCTATTCAAATTTTCACAAACATTTATGAGCTTCCACATGTTACCATTCAACTGGGCAGGGCAAGCTTTGATTTCATTCATAATGCCTTTAGCAAGATTGCATAAAGGCATCACTAACCCATAATTGAACTAGACAAGGTATCACAAAAAACCGTCATCTAAATCACCTTCCTTATTCCCATTAAAATACTCATGGAAAATACCCTCTGGGATTTTCCTAAAAAAATTCTCATGCTCCAGATCAGGAAGCAAGAAAAATATACTTTTACCCTCTTTCCCATCCGAACACCCCCTAAAAAACTTTCTAAAATGTTCCAAGGCATTCCCTATACACTACCTACAATGCATTTATGCTTACAAAATTCCTTGAACTCTGCGGGACATGGAAGTAGATTACCAAGAAAATATGGAAACTCGAACTTTTCCTCTATTTTACTCTCCTCTAAAAAACTCTCATCTTTGACATCAACAAAGATATCCTTCGAGCTATTTATCATTAACTCTCCCCCTACATATTTGACATCAGGTTCTGCACTTTCATCCTCAGCCGAGGAACCAGAGGTGGAAGGTTCCATTTTGGACGATAATATTGAAGTAAGAGAGATTTTTCTAGTTCTTTCGCGCGCGTCTACCTACATGCAGGTCTAAATATTTAAGTCAATTTATCTATTTTTTCTTAATTATTGTTATCAATAATACATCAAAATACAGGAACTTATTTTTTATATATTCACATTATTGATTTTTCAAAACATATATATCCGTACTTTTTATAACAATTCATATTTACAGAGCAACATTTTCAACACCTACTGTAGTAGCCAACTAACAGCCTTCAAAGACTAATCAAATACTTAAAGGCTACATCAAAGCTTACCAAAGACTCAAAGCCTGGTATACTCAAAACTGCCTGGGCTCGACGCTCACACGAAGTTTTCCAAAACTAATTAATTACTCAAATCCTACAACAGAATTCAAAGCCCAGGTATTCGTACAACAAATAGAACCCAAACATGAGTTCAAGATGACTTCACCCATATTAGTTTATGGTCTAATGCAGACAAACCTGATAGACCACGTAATAGACAATTTAGCAAACAAGCCCGCAGACAGCTATAGTGGCAGAACCAACTTCCGTATGGGACACCTACCCAAAAGGGTATATATGTAACTTAACCTCTCCATGGTGACTCACCATTTCCTATCTCCTATAAATAGGGAAGGAGAGCTACCAAAAAGGGGTTAAGAAACATTAGTTAAAATACCCCAACTGTAAGAGAGGACCTTCGACTACAAGGTTTCGTTATTCCAAAAACTGTATCATGCTTCATATATACCATTATACTTTCAATCCTCATTAGAGGTCCTGGAATACCCCGTTCTCTGATTCTACACACGTTTACTTGCCTAGCTAACCTGAAAGTTCTCAGCCAACATGTAATAGCCTAATTTTGTAATCTCAAAGTGGCTTGGAATTAGCTCTTACATCAATGTACCTATGACAAAATCTGATTGAAAGCAAGAAATAGCACAGGTGGCTTAGCGTGGAAAACCATTGAATAGGTAAAAAACCATGACTCTGAGTTGAGGTTTTTTGTAATAGTGATTTTTATTGTTTGAGGTTGATATCTTATTACGAGTGATCTCTTGACTTAGAAATGCTTGATCTTGTGAATAAGAAGTTTTTGAGAATCTAGAAAATATAGTTTTCTTGGTGATTTCTCGTATAATTTTCTAGTCCTTGTCACTTCTGGAACTTCTTTATATAGGCCTTCTCCGCAGTTCTTCATCGTGCTGAAGCACGTTCTCCAAATATTGTGGCTAGTGGCAGTTGATTGAGTAACTGTTGAGTTCAAGAGAGACAAGTAGCTTTGACTTGTTTAAGTTTTTTTGTTTGAGCACGACCCACGTTTTTCATCTGTTCATGGAGTAGGTGACAATATTGACTGTTGAAGTCATATGGAGAATGCGTGGGTCTGACATGGAGGTAATTCGAACTGGAGACAAATCGATTTGGGTAAGGTCGAGGGGTAGGCCCCTACAATCACCCCCTCACAACCGAAGTCACGAGTTGCTTTGGTTAAGAAAGAATTTGTGGGTATATGGGTATTCGGGTTGGAAGTTTAAATAATGAAGGAAGCAATGATGGTATTTGACTGCATGAAAAATGCGCGTGTTATGGAGGGACGTACGTGCATTGAATGTTGATGGGAATATTGATGTATGCGACGGTTAGGGTTTGAAGAGTTTTATCTGTATTGAATGATGACGTTTGGAAAAATGTTACTGCATAATAAATGTAGGGTTATATAAATAGTACCTGTACCGAGATTTGTGGCAAAATATGCTTGTTTGTTGTCCAAATCTTTGAAAGTTTTTAAGATGGTCAAGTCCTGGAGAATGGTTCTTGAAGAGAGAATTACTACTGAAATACAGAGGTTGAAGTTGAAATATTTTGTTGATCAGTCCTTAGAGATGCCTATTCCCATTCCTATTCCTCTGACGTATCAAGAAATGTCAGAAGATGAAGCAGCTAAAGCTGTGGAAGATTTTTACTGTATGTGGAGGTTTTATAATGCTGTCATAGTAGGCGAGCAATGTTTGGTTTATCTCCACATTGTTGCAGAGGTCAAGGTTGGGGATAGGCAAAACTGTGGGACAGTTGTCCTGATGTCTTATGTTGAAATGTATTATAAGGTCGGGCCCTCTTTATCTCTATCAACTCTGTATGTGTGGTGGTTATAGAAGAGGCAGCGATGGAAGCGGAGGAGGAAGATGGAGAATGGAAGTTTACTTTTGTACTTTCATCGTTTCTTTGAGCTGAAAAGACCTTCAGTTTGAAGTGTTTGTTCAAGTACAAATTTCTTCTCTTCAATAGTTTCCATTTGAAGTTTGACTAGACTTTGACCAATCTCATAAGAGGGAGGATATTCGTTGTTTCCAATGTCTGCTTTACATCAGGGTGAAAAATCTCTAAAGTAGAACGAACTGAATGATTTAACGTCTTAGAGTGCCTAAAAGACTTGTTAGCTGTAAAAGTACTTGATAAACTTATTATCTGTAAAGTACTTGATGTCGGAGTACTTGAAAGGCTAGTTATTTGTAAAAGTACTTGAAAAACATGTTATTTGTAATGTACATGTAATTTGATTCGAGATGTATTAAATTTGTTATCCAAACTCTGGGTTGATATAGAATTGAATAACTCTAGAAAGTGCTGTATGATCTGAAGAATTTTGAATATTGGATGAAATGAAATATATAAGATTAGAAAGTATACTTTTGTAATAATCAAGTTGTTTGAAATATGTTTGTAATGTGAATATATGTGTTAAATACTATGTTCGACCTGGGGACTGGAAATTTTTTTTGGGGGGGGGGGGAAAATTGTTAAAATTTTAAAAATGATAGATCAAACTCAGAGAGGTCGTTCTGGAATACTAGATTTGGATAGAATCAGCTTGATTTGGAATATAATGAAATGACTGAGGTTGATAAGGAGAGATATGTTCAAATTATTTTTCTCAAGATACTAGGGTTTCTGTTACGAAAGAATAGGATAATATTCTGAGTTGTGGACTCGATCTGAGAGAATTTGTTATGCCACTGAGGGGTGGTTGGCAATAAAGATCGTTAAAATGCGGGAACAAATTTTTGGACTGATGGATTATGATGCTAAACTACCAGTGAGCGAGGTTCAAGTTGATAGTTTAGATGGGATTGGGTGAGAACACGAGTATGAAAGTCGTTTTTATAAAGAGATGTTTAGAGAAATCATGGTGGATACTGCAGCTCGAAAAGATGTAGTGAGATCGCTTGCTGTAGAGGAGATTGAATTACAAGACGTAAGGATTGTTGGTGGACACTTGATTGGATGTGGTTCCCAGGTCATCATGGTTGCTTTAGGTATAATTATATGCGAGGTGAATAAAATGAATTTAAATATGGATGGCACGAGTGTATGTAATTATACGAGTTTATATAATTTTAAAGAAATAGAATGAGCATAATAGTTAAATCAATCCTCTATTTTTGCGAATGTTGTTTGTGACTGTTGCAACAAATTTTTTTTGAAAAGTTTGAAATTTTTGAGAACTTGGAAAATGACGTCAGCATTTTTATTAGATGAAGAAGAAAAAATAGAAAAAAGTAGGTAGCTTGTGATTTTGTCTTTGTTAAAGCTTCAAAAAATCTGATTGTGTGTAAGTATGAGTCATCATGACTGTGGGAATGTCAGAAAGATATGTAGAGAAGAGAGATGAAAATAGATTAAAGTATAAGGTGAAAGGCAATGATGGGACAATAATTTTATCGAAAAGGTGCAAGACGTCTGACATTGATAGTGGAAGGGATACCTCAGTTCCAAAATTGAAGATGGCTTATACGAGGCTTAATAACTGCCAGCAGTTAGAGAGAAAAAATATAAATATTGCTTCATCTTCGTCATTTAAACGTTTTTCAACTTTTGAAAACTTAAAGAGCAGTGAGAGAGGAAGGAAAATGAAAACAAAAATAGCAGAGAATCTTGTGAGGATTTAATCGAAAGTGATCAACTGTCAAAGCGTGAGAAAGGTGTGCAGGCTAAGTCACGAAGGTGGCTATACAATAGCATTGTGAGAAAAGGATTTGGCGCTGTCTCGGATTCACATTCTGACATAGAAGATTAGTGTAATAGCTTATTTCTTATCCCGAACTCAAAGCTTCATCCTCAAACTCATCAGCATACAGAAAATACTACTAAAGACATATTCAATATTCCTCAGTTCGAGTCATCGCTTTCAACCTCCACAGTAATAGTTTGATTTACGCAAGTGTACAGTCTTCGATAGAGCTGTTGTGCATCAACAAAGGTCAGGATGCTACATCATCTGGTCAAAGAATATCTTACATCTACTTTGTAACGTTTACCATTTAAAATATTAATGGTTGACAAACGGTCATATAATGAGACCTATAAATAGGGCCAGAGAACTATAGATTAGGACAGGCAATTCAAGACAGAGGAATTCCAACTCCAGAACTTCATAGATTCAGAGTACTGATTGTATTAACTAGTATTCTCAATAAGATCTCTCTCTTTCTAAAATCTTCAAGAGAGGTTGTGGTTTTTAACATATTCAAAGGTTTTTCACGCTAAATTATTGTGTTAGTTATTATTAACGTTTCGATTACATCTGGTGTAAAGGCTAAGTACGGATCCTAGAATTAGGCTATTACATTTGGCACTATCTGTGGGAACTAAAGTTCTCAAACCCATTATCTCATAAACCGCTGATCATCTACTTTTAAAATATTGCCTCCAGGTCAGAGCAGCCAATAGTTCAAGTAGAGGAAAATGCCGCTGTAGCAGATCTGTGAGCCACTTTAAATTCTGAAAGAGAATGAAGTGCTGCTTTGAAGTATTAGCTGGCGAGTATACAGGACACACTGAAAGTTCTATAGGGTCAACAAGTCGTCGCTCAGAAGAATAAATCCGTGCAACCTGAAGGCTCACAAATTTCCGTTTATAACAGAATAAGACCTCTTACGAAAGGGAATCACGTCGGAGGTGTGCTTCGGTCAAACCATAATCATCAGGAAATCGAACTCATCCCGATTCAAGAGGCCCACCAGAAAGTAGATGGCGGCCCGATGGGAGTCAGACAGATTAAAAATCTACGTCGAAGAGTTTGAGTCACAGCAAAAGATCGTCAAAGTGAAGGGAGTGGCAACCATAATCTTGGAGAAGGATGCGCCACCCGCCCGACCACCACAGCTCAACTATACATGACCCAGGAACATGTCGAGAGACGAATCAAAGAAATGCTTGAAGCTTAGACTCCAACTAATGGAATCCACAACAGATTATTGAAGAGCCCGATCATACAGAAGCTGTTGGATGGCGGGGTCCTCACCGGGTTCCATACTTTGAAGATATGCAAATACAAAGGAACAAATCTAGTAGAACACGTCCAGGAGTTCCAGGATGCTTTGGGCCTGCATTCCACATCTAACCAGATTCTCTGCCGACTCTTCCCAACTAGCCTGTCTGGCAAACCCCTGCGATGGTTCCACACGCTACCTGAAGGATCTATCATAACATTTGATCAAATTTGAGAGCTCTTCATCAAGAATTACTCGCACAACAGAGACAAAGAAGAGAATCTATACTCCCTCTCCAGCCTTAAGCAGATACCAGGTGGGAAACTCGAGTCATTCAGTAAGAAGTTCTTAGAGTTAGCCCGAACAGTAGATCGACTCGACCAAAAGATTACCATTTCGGTTTTCACCAATGCTCTACTTGTTGATGAAGGGAAAAGTATTACCACATCCTCAATAAACCAACAACTCTAGAAGACATGATCGAAAAGGTCAACGGTTATATCGACCTGGAAAGAATGGTGTCTGACAGACAAAGCCACCCAAGACATTAATCATAATGTCGATCCGGGAGGAGCCTGGAAACGGACAAAATCTAACTATGAGCAACCTCGAAAGAGGAATAACTTGCCCAGGCCCTGCCTTCCCAAGATGAATGTGACCATAGCTAGCATTAATCCTATACTTCAGAAGGATCGTTTCTTCTAAAATGCACAATATCTCTAACTCGTTGAGAACAAACCATATTGCATCCACCACATGGTCAGACATCATGAAACAAAGCACTATTTCACCTTACAGAGGTTGTTAAAGTATATCTTCCCTGATGGACGGATGCATGAGTACATTGCAGACGTCGAAAGCTACAAGAACGGGAGTTACAAACTTCCAATAGATACCGTACAAACCAAAGAGCCAGCAGGAGAGAGACACTTATACCATATGTCGCTCTGTAACTTTGTTGAGACTCAAATCGTCAATCAATCGAACAAAACTAAGAGAAGATGGGTTAGCCAATGTCGCGACCTGTTAATGAAAGGCAAAATATCTCATTTATTTCCTGTTTCCAGCTCTCAGCGAATAGGAATTTTTTTCGATGAATATGATGTTTGTCATATCAACTATCCTCACCATGATGCTTTAGTGATCATACTAAAAATGCAAAATATGGTACTTTACATGATGATGATAGATATTGGGAGTACTATCGAATTATATTTTCAAAGCACGATTGATCAGATGGGACTGACCGAAAAAGTATAGCCCAGTGACATTAATATCTGCAGTTTCAACGGATCTAAAGAAGAGCATGTAGGAAAAATCATACTTCTTATCACTGTAGGACCTGTGACACTCGACGCTGTCTTTTATGTTATCAACACAAAATCTCATTATTTGGGTATAATGGGGCGCTGATGACCCATCCCATTATTTCACTCAAATCGCATCAGGATACAATTAGATACCTATGCTACCTAATGACCAAGAGAAAATAATTTTCATTATAGAAAATGGCTTATACTGTTATAAGGTCATTCCTTTTGGTCACAAGAATGCTGGAGCCACTTATCAACGGTTGATGACACAAATGTTCGAAGATCACCTCAGAAAAATGATGGAGATCAACATTGATGAAATGTTGTGTAAAGCCTTAAATAGGAGAACCATATGGCAGACTTGCGCACTACTTTCAAAATTCTCTGTTCCTACAAGATGAGGTTCAACCCTGAAAAGTGCCAGTTCGGGGTCCAGTCAGGAAAATTCTTGGGATACTTAATCAGTAAGAGCGGTATAGAAGCTGATCCAGATTGTATTCGCAGTTTACTATCTATGCCTTCTCCAAAAATAAATATGTACAAAAGTTAGTTGGCAAGATCGTCATGATAAATCTTTTTGTTTTAAAATCTTCAGATCGATGTTGATGGTTGCTCAACCTTTTACGTAAAGGGACAACATAATAGAAATCTAAAAATGATTCCGAGATCGAGTGGACAACAGAATGTTAAGTAGCATTTCAAGAGCTCAAACTTTACTGGGGATCACCTTCAGTGATGAGTACACCTCACGAAGGGGAAGAACTCACAATAAATCTTGCGGTTACCGATGAATCGTTCAGTTCCGTCCTCATTCGACTTAACGGGAAAATAGAAAAACCTGTCTATTTCATCAGTAAGACTCTCACTCATACAGAGTCCCGATACACCAAGATTGAGAAATTTTTCTTAGCTCTCGAATACACATCGTAAAAATTAAGACAACATTTTCAAGCACACTCGACTCGAGTGGTGATAAATGACCCTTTATGAGAGATTTTATCCAAACGGGAAAAGTCTAACCGAATGCAAACGTGGTCGGTTACTCTTGGCGAACACGACATCTGTTTTGAACCACGACACTCTGAAAAGGGTCAAGAAGTAGCAGATTTCCTCACAAATTTCCTAGTAGAAGATCCTGACTGGGAAGAAGACAGTACAGTGAGGAACACTTTGAAGAAAAGTCAGAGTTGATAACTCAAAAGGTATGACGTGTTTTAACTGATTGATCCTCTAAACCTTCAGGTTCAGGTATCGGAATTGTACTTATCACACCTTCCAATGATAGAATTGAGAAAGTAATCAGGCTAAATTTTGAAGCAACCAATAATGAGGCTGAGTATGAGGCAATGATTTACAGTCTAGATATGGCTCTAAAGATTGGAGTTTCTAAATTATCTGTCTACACCGACTCATTACTCATTGTAAACCATTACACAGACAAGTTCGTGATAACGAATTATGACCTCAGAATGAAATTACTTCATTAATTTAAAATTTTCTTTACAGGATACTTTACAGATAACAAAATGTCCCTAATAATTACTGCAGATTACATCATAAAGTTACAGCTCGAATTGCAATTTAGGAATCAACAGAGGAGATGATGAAAAACTAAAGCAACTTCCAATCCCTGATCCCATGCTATAAGTTTCGGGAAAACAGTCAAAACTTAAAATTACAGATGAAAGATCTTCTTCATGGAATAAATTTATGGTCTATGGCAGAAAATGATCATCTGCGTCCTCCCACATCTTCCACCATAACCCCGACTTCCTCGCATGCTAGAGACAGTCGAAAGGCCTTATTTTTTTTAACAAAACCCACTCATTAGAAGGGTACCGACAAAACTCCCTCGGGTGAACGCCTGTCGCTTCATCTTCCATTGTCACAGCCTCCTCCGCTAGCAACCAAAGGCCATTTCAACTTTCTGCCTCAGATATCAGCTGATAGTAGTGTAGGGGCCTAACTTCTTTTAGGGGGGAAGTTAGCTCTTACAATACAGGGTTAATCCACTATCAAAAGAATACAAGTAAGTGATCTAAAGTAAGAACAAACTAGAGGCAAATACTTGCGTAAAGGCCTGAATGTGATACTCTACGGCCTCGGATGAGGATTTTTAAGATATATTATATTACTGATGAGTAATTCGAAGGTTCGAATACAGAGCTTTACAGAGTGGTCAAAGGCAAACTGCAAGGGGTCTGGGGAGGGGGGCGGTTTCTAACCCCTCCTTGGCTTCCCATTACTCCTATTTATAAAACCATAGGAAGCTGAGTCACAAAGTATGGGTCAGATTACATGATTACTGTTAGTAAATCCCGGCGGAGTATGGGTACCGGTCATGTCTGCACTATCACTGTGGCAGCTGTCGGAGGTGTCTCTATACTTTGGCACTGTGGCACAGTAGTTGGGCCTGTCGTTGTAGATGTAAGGACTAATCATTGTGTCGGCTTGTCTAGGGAGCTGGCTGCCTGTCCCATCGTATTTCGACCATGTGCAGATATGGTTGAAGGGTTTCTATTGCGATGTGTTAGTCCGTCCTCGAGGCTTTGTCTGGTGTCGAAGCTTTGCCTTCAGAGGATCTCTGGAAAATCTATTTAATGGGTTGAGTAGGTTTGATATATTCGGGTAGGCTACGAAGTAGACTTCGAGTGTCTGAGGAGGTTAAAGGCCACGAGTAGGCTACTACATTTGCTCTCTCTCAGCAAGAGTCTCGATGCCAGGTGGGGAGGCATTCGCTGAGAAAATCGTTCAGTCTTGGAATCTAAGCGGTTTGACTGTTGGCTTTCGGGTAAGTAATAAAAGAAGGTAATTAAGAGGTATAGGCTGTTATAGTGTAATAAATGAAGTGAAGGCTATAAGTATGGGTTATTGTGTAGGGATATTGAATAACTTACTTCTTTTGATTCTTCCCTCTTTTCTCTGAAAATTTTGAAATCTTCATGGATACCACGCCCAATACACGATATCAAATGAGGATGGGGTTCGCCCGGGACCGTCGTGTAGGGCGGAAGACTGGTGAGCTTCATATAAAATTCTTTGGGCATCATGATCTGGACTGGGATATGCCCGAACTGGTAGAGGCAGAGGCTGGGGAATCCATCAATAGGGAGCCTTACACCTAACTTTAGGATTGTCTAAAGTATAATTTTACTATTGTGGAGAAACGCTATCTCTTTCTGTCGGCGTTGGCCGAATGTCTTGTTTGTGCAGAAGAGGAGATGGTGGAATAGAGCGCGACAAGTGGAGCTGGACCTTCTGGAAGTAGGGCTACTGGTTGATGTGGTGAATATTTATATCTTTGTATGTGTTTTTTTTTGTGTGGTAGTAGCAATGTAATATGTTTTTTCAATCGGATAATGGAATGGAAATGGTATTTTCTGAAAACTTGTGTTACTGTGTCTGATTGATAATGTAGACGAATGCAGACGAATACTTTCATAGGCGCGCTTAGCACATGCATGTCATCGAATTGTTAATGGTGTCGAGGTATAATGGTATGATCAAAGGTTATGATGATCGAAGGTTATAATGGTCGAACGTTCGATGTTGGAGGTTTGCTCTACTAGAAGTCCTCGGGAGTGAAGTTTTAATGCAGATACAGACAAATCGGTTATGTTTAGGAAGTTGGAAAGGTTGGTTGCTGAGTTTATGAGGTGGGTAATTGAAGGTCACAATTAATGCGGCTTGGGAAGAGGGAAAGTTGAAGTGGGTTTGCAAGTATAAAAGGGAGTATGGTGGTGGGATTTCTTCATCTTTCTTTAAACATTCTCCTTAGCTCTTCTCTTATTTGTTTGGATCAACATAGCTGCAAACATACCCGTTTAGGAAGACCAGGTGGTAGTGAGAGTCAGGAGAATACAAGAGGCCTTATTGGGGCTTCAACGGAGGTTCAGTATCGAGGAAGATATTGATGCTGAGATGCCAAATATTTTTGAGATGGAACCTGGGGCACCCATCCTTGGCATGTCCTTCGCATACTGGTGGAGAATACTATAGATGATGGGGCCGTTACCCGGCCATCGGCTATCTCTTCTCGAAGGCTTTGCGGAGGATATAGTGGACTAAGAGGATGCGGATGCTACGACCGTAGTTGATGAGGAGCATCCCGCTGATAAATAGGGTCCTCTGTCTCTTGTTATTTTGTTCTTGCTTTCCTTTGTTCTGTCTCCATTCTGCTTTCTTTGGATGAGGATTGTAATAATTTATGTCTTTCTGAATGAAACTGGGATTTTTTTTGAAATGCTGTTGTAGTATTGCTCTTCATAAATAATAATTTAATTTGTCGAACTAAAAATAGTAGTATAATATGGATTCCTGAAATAGTATCTTGAGCTGTCGAATTGATAGTATAACTGTCTAAGTATATTGTTTTGATTGTTCGAAGATAAAACTGGAATTGTTGAAGCAAAAGTTATAGTCTGTAGAAGTAAAAGACGTAGTCTATCGAAGTCGGGGCATTATCTGTCGATGCAGAAATTATTGGTTTGTTGGTACAAAAGGCTGGGTTAGTAATCATAAATGTTTGAACGGTCAAAATGTATGATTGTAATCTGTCGAAGGGTGAAAGTTATCTATCGAAGGAAAGAAAAGCGGTAATCAGATGAAATTAGGATGGCACGAGGTTTTGAATTGAGGAATGCTCTGTATGTCAAAAGTTGATATATTAAAAAACTAAATTCGAGGCTATCTATTGATGACTCTTCGAGACGTGGAGTGTTCGATTACTCAAATTCGAGGAGTGTGTCGAATTTTATGCTTGATTTAAATGGCCGTTCTGACAACCCAGACAGCTGGTCTGTCAGGATGGTACGTGCGCCAGGGGCAGTGTGCGAAAAAGTAATCATGATGTTTTACTCGTATTACAGAAAAAGTTATGACTTGACCGTTTGGATTTGCTTGGTTAGCTTCTAGTGCGGGTGAAAGGGGTTCGAGAAGCTTTGGCTTTTGCAGGCAGTTTAAAGGGAATTGGTCAAAATGCATTGTAGCCGAAAAGCTCGGGTAGTAGGGTCGTGGTAATGATAATGGTTTGAAAATTGAGGCGGTTTTGTTTTATTGAAAGAAATATAAGTGTGAGAAGAGTAATCACTGTACTTTTTTTACTGAGAAAAATCAATGAATGTAAGCAGAAGAGAACGTATGACATTTAAACTTGGGAGTAGTTGCTGCAGTTATTGTGCTGATCTTGCTGTTTCGAGGGTAGTGCTTCTAACACAGGTATGTCACTTGATCTCTGCCAATTTTACTTTGTTTTCCCTTCTGAGTGTGTGAGTAAGACATTCTAGTTTTAGGGATTAGAGGTTATCTTCGAAGTTAAGGAGATTTGGTGAATCTGGGTTTTGACCCATTATGGGATTTTGGGTATTTTGGATGAGGCATAGGGCTTAAGATCGTAGATTAAAATAATCTTCCGAAGGGGGTAGATGGGATAGGGGTATAACCCCGATACGTTGGTGCCCTTTCCTGTTTCCCCAGAATTTGTTGATGGAGATGAGTTGTAGATGAAAAAAGGAGAGACAGATGTTTTTGATGAGGTAGTTGGAAGTGCTGGAGGTGGTGTGGAGACTTCTCTTAATGGAGTGGCCTGTCGTGGAACTGTTGATGGTTTGGTTACAGAAGGTTCTATTGAAACTGCTGAGGGTGTTGGCGCTGGGGGGCCTGTGGAGGAAGAAGGCTTAACCGCGCCGATATGGGGTATTTGGAGTTGGGGCTTCATATTTTCTTTTGCTGATATGATGTTGAGTTATAATATTTTGAACTCTCCCTTCTTTTTTTTTTTGGTATCTAAACTCGATATGTTTTTGAGCTATTGTTAACTGTTGAACTTCTAAAGTTGATTTTGAACTGCTTTGGAATTGATGCCTGATTTTCTGATTGATTTTGCTATCTTGCTCTGGCCTTGAATTGTAGAAATATTGATGCGTATTCTGTTGACTGTCTTGAATTTTTTATGACTGATCTTGAGTTGTATTGCAACTGTTCCTCTTATGGATAATGCTTTGAATTCTCTTTGTGCATGATAGAATTGTAGGTAGTATCTGCGTGTACTGTTGCTGTTTGAATAACTGTAGGGTAATTGAACCCTGACGAGTTTCGAGGATAGTCAGATCGATCCTTGTATGATCTGCTGGACATCGAAGGCCGAAGCCACAGCGATGTTGGAATTTTGAAATTTTTCAAGGTCGCCCCCGAGTATCAGTCGGGACGAGGGGACGTGATACCTAGAGGAAACCCAAAAATTTATTGGAATTCGAAGGCCTGAGCCACAGCGAAGCAATATGTGTTCGCCTCCAACGCATTCCCGAGGGTCCGGTCTTTCAACCATCCTTGCCCCTCGAGTTTGCACAAGATTGGAAGCATGAAAATTTTAAGGTCGCCCCCAAGTAGCCGTCGGGTCGATGGGTTGACGTGATACATAGAAGAAACCAGGAAATCGATTGGACTTCGTAGGCCTAAGCCACAGCGAAGCATAACTGTTCACCCCCAATGCATTCTTGAGGGTCCAGTCTTTCAACCATCCTTGTCCCTTGTGTTTGCTTAAAATTGGGAGCTTGAAAAATCACCAGGTTACCCCCAAGTATTAGTCGGGTCGAAGGTTGACATGATACCTAAGTTAAACCAAGAAATATAATAAAAAGCAGGAGTCAAAGTATGGGTGGAAAAACTTGTTTATTGATTTTTCTGGATTGCATCAGTTGTGCAAGGTTGGGGATATGGCTTGTTATAGGAGACCAGCCACATTGTGTTCCAGGGATTCGGTAAAGGCTCTTCGTCTTCTATCATTAAATAGTAAGAACCCATCTCTGTTTTATCGTACGCGACATAAGGTCCTTCACAAGATTCGGCTAACTTGCCGGCATTCTAAAGTTTTGAAGATTGATTGACACGTCAAAGTACTAGATCTCCGATGTTGAAACTTCATGGTCGAACACTCGTGTTATAGGATTTCTGAAGTGATGTGTGGTAGCGGCCAAGGTTGGCAATAACTCGGTCTCTGGTTTTGTCGATCCATAACATGTTTACATGCGAGCTCAAACTTATTGTCTTCATCAGGGAGGTTAGGGTCTCGTGTGGGTACTTCAAATTGAGTAGGGAGTATAGCTTCGGTACCATATGTTAGGAGGAAGGGGGTGCATCCTGTAGATTTTCTTGGGGCTGCTCGATAGGCCCAGGGGACGTGTTGTAACTCTTAAACCCATCATCCTTTCTTTGCATCGACTCTATTCTTAAGACCATCGATAATGCTTTTGTTGATTCCTTCGACTTGACCGTTGCCTTGGGGATAATAAGGTGTTGAGGGTGAAAGAATAATGTTGTGTTTTTTGAGAAAGTTTCTGACTTTGCTGCCTACGTATTGGGGGCCATTATTGCATCAAATCATATGGGGGCAGCCGAAGCGTGTGATGATATTTTCCCATAGAAATTTAATAACTTCTTCTTCTCTAGTTCGTCACAATGGTACAGCTTCGGCCCATTTTGTGAAGTAATCGGTTACAGCAAGGATGTTTTCTCTGCTACCTGAGGCTTTTGGGAAGGGACCGATGAGATTGATGGCCCATTTCTTGAATGGACAAGAGACTTGACTGAAATGGAAGTCTCGAGTGGGGCAATGGATGTCATGAGCATGGCGTTGGCATTTGTCACAGTGTTTTGCATATTCTTCTGCTTTATTTCTTCATATTGGGCAAAAATAATCCTTGGGTGACAGCTCGAAGGGCCATAGAACAACCAGCAGTGTGAGTACCGCAGGGTCCTTTGTGAAGTTTGGCTAAAATTGTAGAGGCTTCGGCATGGGATATGCATCGAAGGAGGACACCATTTGAGGATTTGCGATGTAGTGCACTGTTGTAGATAGTGCGTCAGCTACAATTTTTTAACAGCGACCATTTGGCTTTAGGATCATTTGGGAGGGTAGAATTGTTAAAATAATGGAGGAAGGGTGTTCGTCAATCGTCTGGATCGTGACTCTCGCCACCAGTATTGATGGTATTGACTTCCATCTGGTCAATTCTTGGGCGTTCGAGTACTTCGATATGGAAGGTCCAAGATTCTGATTATCTGGGCATAGCTGCTATGTAGGCGAGGGCATCTGCATGTCTATTTTCTCCTCGAGGTTAATGAGTGATTTTGGATTTTTTGGGAAATCGGTCCATGCGCTGTCATATCAAAAGAACATGGTCAGGCATGCGACCGTTAGCTTGATTTTCTCCTGTGTAATGCCTCTGAATAAGATGGGAATTCGTGAAAACGATAATTTTGGGAATGCCGAGATCGAGAGCGAGGTCGAGGCCATGGATCAAGGATTCATACTCTGCTTCATTATTGGATCATTCGAAGGTAAGTTTGACAGCTTTTTCTATTCGGTCATTAGTGGGTGTTACCAAGACAATACCAATTCCTGAGCCATTAGGTCATGCAGATCCATCTGTGAATAAACGCCAGCCAGTATGAGGGTCCCAGGGATCCGTTGTTTCGGGCTGGTCTTTTGATAAGTCATCTTTGTGTTCTTCCCAATCGACATCTTTGACCGGGAAGTCAGCTAGAAAATCTGCAACTGCTTGGCCTTTCTGGGATATTTGCTTCTCGAAGGTAATATCATGTTCACCAAGGTACACAGACCACTGTTGCACTTGCCAAGATTTTTTCTTGCTTGCTGAGTACTTCTAGAAGGGGATAACTTGTTATGACACGGATAGGGTGAGCTTGAAAATATGGTTTGAGCTTGCCGGCTGAATAAACAAGTGTGAGGAATCAAACGCTCAAGCTTCGAATACCGAGTTTCTGCGGGGGTCAGAGTTTTACTGATGAAATATACAGGTTTTTCGATATTGGAATCGAGTTGGATAAGCACTGAACTAATAGAAGTATCTGTGGCAACGAGGTATAAATAGAGTGTTTCCCCTTCGATAGGGGTGCTGATAATGGGTTGGCGACCAAGATAAGTATTGAGTTCGAGGAAAGCTTGTTCACACTCGGGTATTCAGTTAATCTCAGAGTTGTTTTTCTTTTTTGCTTTCTGGACGTCTTGATCGCGTAAAAGGGAAAAGAACCAAGCACATCTATTTTAGGATTTAGAAATGAAACGGTTGAGGGCTGCTATCCTGCCAACCACTTTTTGGACATCTCTCTTGGTTCGGGGAGAAGGCATGTCAATGAGGGCTCGAATATGGGTGGGGTCAATCTCTATACCACGTTTACTGATAAGGTGGCCCAAGAATTTTCCAAATGAAATGCTAAATTGGCATTTATCTGGGTTGAGATTCATGTTATATATACCAAGTATTTAGAAGATTTCTGTTAGGTCTTTTATATGGGTGTGTTTCTGAAGGCTTTTGCATAATATATCGTCGATGTAGACTTTGACCGACTTGCCAAATAAAGATTAAACATGGTTGTGACAAGGCATTGGTAGGTGGCTCCCGCATTTTTATGGCCGAAGGGCATAACATTGAAACAATAAAAGCCTTGTTCAGTGATAAAATAAGCTTTAAGTTGATCTTCGGGAAGGAGGGGTACCTGATTGTAACCCAAAGCCGCGTCCATCATTGAAAGGCACTTGTGTCCAGTAGTAGCATCGAGAAGTGCTAAAATAGTCAGGAGAGGGAAACAGGTTTGAAGGTGTGTGCTTGTTGAGATCTGTGAAGTCAACGCAAATTCTAATCTTGCCATTTTTCTTAGGAACTGCCACAATGTTTGATATCCGGTCAGCGTACTTCACTTCTCTGATAAAACTTGCAGCTATTTGTTTGTCTACTTCAAGGTTCACTGCATCTCGAAGTCGTGGTGCCAAGTTACGCTGTTTTTGTTTTACTGCTGAGGAATAGGGGATGAGGTCGAGGCGATGGCATGCCAGGTTGGGGTCGACACCGGGCATCTCCTGGAACATCCATGCAAAGACGTCTTTGTTGGCTCAAAGGAAATCTACAAGCTCAAGGGATTCTACCTCATTGAAAAAGTTCTGATGAATGTACTTCGACCGGGACCATCGACTTCAATATAAATAGTGGGTTCGATGGGTGAGGTGGCTTATGTTGAAGGTGCTGGGATAGAAAGAGACAGTGATTGTTATGGGTGGCTTACGAGTTTCTGGGTCTTATCGATCTCCGGATTCTCGCATGAGCGGGCAAGGCGCTGAGAGCCTTTCAGATTCCAAGTACCTTCGTAAGTACTGAAATAAAGGTTTTGATGGTAGGTCGAAGGTATAGCTCGCATGGCATGGAGCCAGTCGCGCCCGAGGATACCGATGTATTCGGACTTCTTGTCGATGACAAGGAAGCAGGTTTGAAGGGTGATGGGGCTTGTGGTGACTGGTAGGCTGATACGACCAGTAGTGACTTCGGTTGCCCCATTGAAACCTTTTAATTCGACATTGGCAACGGTTATGAGGTCGGTTCTCTTCATTTTTTCAATGGCTGGGAGAAATAGGACATCAGATGCACTCCCTATGTCTTTGAGCATTGTGTGGAGGATAAGGTTTTCGATCTTAATCATAATGACTAGTAGATCGGAATGGGGAAGACGGACGTGCGAAGTATCACAGTCGATGAAAGAAATGCCTTCGGGGCGAGGGCAATGGCTTGGTTGTGCAGGAGTGTGGGAAATTTCTCCTGATAGGTAAGTTTGTAACATTCCCCGATGCGCTTACATTTTCTTTGGCAACATCCGCTGTCTATGCTATTGACTTTGATAATGCACGACCTGTAGATAGGTACCACGGCCGGGTTAGCAGTAGGGGTGGGTTGAGGTTGGAGGTAAGAGCCGTCAAGGTAGCTAGGAAGATCGGTAACATACTGGTGTAGACGAACTACTTTGAGGATAAGTTCGAGAGAGCGCTGGAGGATGAAGCACTTGTTGGTATGGTGATAGTTACATTTGTGATTGACACAATAAGGTTTGCCTGCTCTGAATTCGATAGGGAAAGGGATACACCAAATGGGGTCTACCTGTATATGTGGTAGAAGGGTGCTGAAGGGAGCGGTGAGTATAGGTAAAATGGGCCTTGGTCGCTTCTTGCGCGCTTCGGCACTGTTCGAAGTTAGGGCTTTGGCGGCTCACCGTCTCATGTGAGACGGGAGCGATCAGGGTTGTTGGAGTCGAAGGTGGGTTTTGTCGAGGTTTACTAAAATTTGTGGTGTGCGAAGGCTGGCTCTGTTTGTGGGATTCTTGAAGGCACCCGAGATCGATATAACCATTGACCATTGAGAGCATCTCTTCAAGTGTTTGAGGTTTGTGGAGAACTAGGCTTTCTTTTACTCGACTGTGATCAGGCAGGGCATTCAAGTATGCGAGTATAGCATTCGCGCAATCAGGGTTCTCTATTTTCCTTGACTCGTCGAGGAATTATTTGGTGAAGACTTCGAGTGTCTCATTACTTGACTTTCTAAAATTGAATAGAGCATCAACTCTGACTTCTCTGTCCTTGTTGAAGGGAAACTGGGCGATGAAAAGCTGTGATAGTTGCTCGAAGTTTCTTATCGATCCATTTAGGAGGTTGTGATACCATCAAAGGAGATTTTCACTGAGACTGGTTAGAAAAAGGCGACATAACATATAGTCCACCGTGGAGTAGAGGCTCAGGGCATTTTGGAATTCAAGAATTTGGGATTTGCTGAGTTTGGGAGCACGAAAGTTTGGAGACATTTTGATAGCCAAAAGTTTGGGGCAAATTGTGTTGTTGAGGCGGCTCCAGGAGTTGGTGGTTGGGCGTGCCCTGACGTGAATAACTGGTTGTATTTAGTAGTCAAAGTCCTGCTGTGTAGCATATGCAGGATGTGGGGGAGTTTGGGGAATTTGAAGTTTGTAGGGTCGAGCAAGTGGTATGTAGTCAGCGCTGCATTCCTCAAGCCGCTCCCGAGCAGGACGATATCTGGGATGTCTGAAGGAGCGGAGGGTGAAGTCAGAGGAATCTTCTATTGGGTGAATTCGGAGGTGGATAGAGCTGGTTGGGGAAATAGTACGATGAATGCCTTCATCACCGGTATGAACTGGGGGTATCTCGTGGTTTGGCAAGGGTTCTAGACAAGCGCGGGCAGATATGTGCGATTGGTCTGGTACCTAGGATGGGTGAGCTGTTTCCAGAGGCTGTAATCTTTGTAGCATTCGGACGGTATTGCGCAGCTCATCGATTGCCCTATTATGTCTATTTTCGTCGTCTAGGCTCCTGGTTTAGTTGGGCATGATGATGCTCCTCTGCTTGAGTGACTTGTGATAATAAGGCCATTTGGGCAGCCACTTCACCGATGGAGTTGCCTGCCTGTGTTGAATTGGAACGGAGTGTGGGTGCCATTGGTGAGAAGCAGTAGATGTTGAAAATAAAGGGAGGGAAAAGGAAAAGGGACTGGTAAGGTGAGAAGCACAGGCGGCGCTAATTGTAGGGGCCTAACTTCTTTTAGAGGAGAAGTTGGGTCTTACAACATGGGGTTAATCCTTTATCAATGGAATACAAGTAAGTGACCTAAAGTAAGAACAAACTAGAGACAAATACTTGCATAGAGGCCCGAATGTGGCACTCTACGACCTCTGATGAGTATTTTTAAGATGTATTATAATGCTGATGAGTAATTAGAAGGTTCAAATGTAGAGCTTTATAGAGAGGTCGAAGGTAAACTGCAAGGGGTCTGGGGGAGATTTTTCTAACCCCTCCTTGGCTTTCCATCACTCCTATTTATAGAACCATATGAAGCTGAGTCACCAAGTATGGGTCAGATTACATGATTACTGTCATTAAATCCCGGCGGAGTTTTGGCACCGGTCATGTCTGCACTGTCACTGGACAACTGTCGGAGGTGTCTCTGTACTTTGGCACTGTGGCACAGTGGTTGGGCCTATCACTGTAGCTGTAAAGACCAATCATTGCGCCAGCTTGTCTGGTGAGCTAGCTGCCTGTCCCATTGTATTTCGACCATGTACAGATATGGTCGAAGGTTTTCTGATGTGATGTATTAGTCTGCCCTTGAGGCTTTGTCTGGTGTCAAAGCTTCATCTTCAGGGGATCTCTGGAAAGTCTATTTTTGGGATTGAGTAGGCTTCAATATATTTGGGTAGGCTGTGAAGTAGACTTTGAGTGTCTGAGGGGTTCGAAGGCTACGAGTAGGCTACTACAAGTAGAAATGTACCATCTGATAATAATCATCCCCCGCCTCCATCACTTCTTTATATGACATATGATGGTAGGTGGGTAACACAGGAATTCGCGTTGAGAGATGCAACGAATGGTATCCAAAATACCTGATGCGCAATTATTCGATATTCTTATAAATCTTAGATTTCTGAGCCTGAGTCCTTGTCGTCACCATGTCCTCCAACACTCAGAAAATGCCAAATTATAGTAAGCTAGTTTACTTCAGTGCAATACTGATGAAGACCCAAGAAGAAGACTTGGTTCATCATGCACAAGTCAAGATCCTCTTTAAACTACGATCAACATTAAAGGCGACTCTTCAAATTCCCAACATCAGCAAGATTCCTCAGGAAATAACATTGACTATAACCATTGGTTCTGGGAAACCCAAATGGCACAAACAAGATACTTCTTAATTTATATTGGAAATGAGTCTCAGATATTAACTACATAAATTTATTCTACATCTCAACCAACACCACTCGCCTATAATGTCTCTCGTATTGTTGGCCGAGAGGGGGCGGTTGTAGTAGTGTATTTTACTTCTCGAACTTATGCTTCATCTTCGAATTACGCACGAACTTTTGATCTTACCTACAGAGCACGTATCACAAAAAGATTCAAAGACTGCAACGTCATGAAGCAAATACAGCACAAATTTCTCATCCAATACCACTCGACCATGAGGCTCATCGTGCTATTGGTTGAGAGCTTTCTTGTAATAGTTTTTTTCTTATCTCAGACTCAAAGCTTCATCCTCAAACTCGTTAGCATACAAGAAATACTACTAAAGACATATTCAATATTCATCAGTACGAGTAATCGCTTTCGACCTCTACAGTAACAGTTCAATTTATACAAGTGTATAGTCATCAATAGAGCCGTTATGTAGCAACAAAAGTCAGGATGCAATATCATCTGGTCAAAGAATATCTTACATCTAATTTGTAACGTTCACCATTAAAAATATTAATGGTCGTCAAACACTCATATAATGAGACCTATAAATAGGACCAGAGAACTATAGACTAGGACAAACATTTCAAAACAGAGGAATTTCGACTCCAGAATTCCATAGATTCAAAGTACTTATTCTAATAACTAACATTCTTAATAAAATATCTCTCTTTCTAAAATCCTCAAGAGAGGTCGTGGTTTTTAACCTATTCAATGGTTTTCTACGCTAAATTGTTGTGTTAGTTATTATTAATATTCCGATTACATCTGGTGTAAAGGCAAAGTCTGGATCCCAAAATTAGGCTATTACAGTTAGTAGATGATTGGTGATATATGTATGTGTTTTTGAAGATCATATTTTGTTTTTTGGCAAATCTAAGAATTTACTATTTATAGTAATCTATGAAAACCTATTTATTTTATGATATATGAAAGATATATGTATGTGGTTGACGTATATGTAAAAGATAATGATAAATACCTAGACCTGTATGTAGGTCGATTGTAAGGAGTGTTTGTGTAGGATCAAACCCTCGTCTGCAGATTTGTAGTTGATATGGAGAGTTTACCAATGTTGCTCAAGAAGGGACAGAGCTTTGGTCGATTGGCAGTGTCCGAAACTGTAATGTCTGAATGTGAGGAAGAAGTAGGGGTTGATAAATTTCTAGATTTCCCTAGAAGATTGGGAACCTATCCTCCTCACTCTGATGTATTCAAAGAGTTTTACAAAGCCAAGGCTTCTGTAGGGGATAGATGGGGTAGTTGTGTAGAATATGCTGGTCGACAATTTAGGGGTTGCACAATAGCAACAGGAGAGGAATATTTTTATCTATTGGCTGATTTGGAGAAGGAGAAACGAAATAGGGGTATAGACAAATCGATTTCTTTGAAGTACTTCGATGGGAATGTTCAAAGTAAACTTTTAGAGGGCTTTTTGTGTTCCCTGTCTCAGTTAGAGTACAGGTTGAGTCTTCCTCTTAGCAATCTGGCGAAAAAGATTATGAACATCATCGGGGCATGTCCTGTTCAGCTGAACGGGAACATGTGGGAGGTGATAAGTATTTTATTAATTTATGAATAAATAGCGGGAAGGGGATGGGGGAATGAGGAGGATATCTCCTGAAGACGTTTTACAGTTTTATAGGGTAAAAAAATATTTTGTAAGTGGAGAGGTCTATTTCTTTTCGAGCTCCACTCGGCCTCGTTTCTTCGATCTAAACTCAGCAGGTCGATCATGGAATGATAATGTGATATGGGTGAAGGGTGATTGCCTTCAGAAAGTTGACAAAGAACCTATGAAACTTATGTTTAGAACTGTAAAACAAATTAAGTATAACAATGTATAATGTATGAGATCGATATGTTAAAATTGTACGTTGCTCGGCTAATGTCCATGTGTAATTATTGACAGGACCTAAATCTACGGTGACGGGGAAAGTGTCTTTATTGGATACAGTTGCTCAAGAAGGGACATAGATCGAGGATGTGCTGGAAGAACTTGGTATTAGAAGGCAGAAACGTGTTAACAGTCGATCTAAAAAAGTTTAAAAGTCTCAATCGACTAATGACAGGTCCTGATGGAAACATGAAGAAAGGAACTGATGGGGAGAGGTATGGGAACTTTCCCAAGTCCCCTGGAGTGGACTACACGGGGTTACCAGAGTCTACTACGTCGAGCAAGCTAGCTCGATTGTTTCCCAAGAAGTAAATGTTGAAGCGTCCATCGACCTCTAGAATCATGGGAAGTGGTGAGGTCGTAAGAAAGGAGAAAAAGAGAAGGGTTGAACCTTCTAAAATATTGGGGGTGAAGGTCGTTGAAGACCGACCTGTTATTGAAGACGAGCTGAAAGAGGTGGCAGAAAGTGCTAGGCTGGAAGCTCTCCACGGGGAAGAGAAGACGAGCAAAATGGTACCCTTACATGCTGTGAATATGTGATAAATTTTGTATTGTGATTCGAGCTGACAATAACGCCGATTTTGTTTATTTTACAGGCTACTCGCCTGATGAAGAGGATATGCCTCGGGGTTGGGGTGAAGAAAGAAAAATTTAAGCTTGAGAAAAGGGTAGCTCGATTGAAAGTTGATTTGCTCAAGGAGGGAAAGCGGCTAGAGGCCCTGAAGGCTTTGCAAGTGGTATAGAACAGCAATCTACATACGAAAGCAAGAATGAACTTGGAGGAGGAGGTAGCTGAGCGTGATAGACTCGGGTGCCACCTTATATCAGAGAGGTATACTAAAGATGAGGTAGATGCCATTAGGGCAGACACTTATGTAAAAGAGGAAGAAGATAAAGAGATTGAAGATGTTGCTGCTGGAGTAGTTGATGGTTTGGGCAGTGTCTCTCCCCAAACGGTCCGAGATAACCAAGGGGATAGCAATGAGCGTCAAGAGGGGCAAAATGAGAAGGTAGAGTAGAATAATAATTATGTGATTGTATGAATATTTGGGAATGTTTATAAATTGATTAGATATTGCTTGTTGGGTTGAATTATGTAGGCTAGTCCGCTTTTGTTAACCTTGTAGTAGGAACTTAAGAATATGCGCCTCAGTATAAAAGATTTAGAGACTGAGCTTGCTAAGGAGAGAGATGCCTCAGCATCCCTATTGTCTTTGCAAGTGGAGCCGCAGGTTAGAGCAGAGCAAGAAATATTTGACTTGTATGCTTCATTAGTATAGAGCTACAAAGTAATAAATAGAGTGAAGAGACCGACAAAAAATTTGTTATTAGTTTAGGAGTGTAGAGACAGACCAAAAACTCGTTATTGGTTTAGGGGCAACGCTACTGAAATGGTGCACAGGAAATACCAAAGTATTGATAAAATTAAAATATAGAGAAAATGTTCCTTAGACTTGGAAGTATATGTTATGAAGCATTCATCTGAGATTATACTTTAACCTTAAGTTTAAAAGTAGCTTTACATAGAAGGTGTCAAAAAAAATATATTTTGTTAGAAATGAGGTATATGTGTTGAATGCGTATTTTGAATCGAACTTGATATATTGTATCTGTAATGTGCAGGTCGATTGGAATAAACTCGCTTGCGCGAAGATGATGCATGCTAATGTAACCAAGAATTTGCATAGGAGATTGATAGAATGAGAGAGGCGAATGAAGACAGAGAAGGATGTTGAAATTATTAATGGGCAAAATGAGCTCGCGGAGTTAAAAGAACATGCAGTAAAGCTCAAAAGCCATAATGATGCATTAATGGCTAAGAGTAGGGAAGCTGAAGTGGCCCGTTACTGTATACAGGTGCTTGAAAGATCGAAGGAAGGATTAAATCATTTTGTGGCCAGTTTGAAGCATTAATTGACCAGGAAAATAAATAATCAAGAACAAACTCGAACTGATCTAGTGAATAGCAGGAATGAGTTAGAGCGATTGAAGAAGAAAATTGTTAATAAAGATAACGAGCTGAAGAGAGCTCGAGATGATTAATCTGCCTCTAAAGTTGTAGCTGAACAGTTGTACCCAGCTTTACCTACTAAGGATATGGAATTTTGGACTGTGCAACGTAAGTGCGATGAGTTGAATGAAAGGGTGGCGCAATTGAAGACTGAATTGGCGCAGACCAATTCGCGTGCCAGAAACACCGTGGCTAGAGAGTGCTCAATGAAGATTAAAAATGATACAAAGGTCTCCCTTGTCTAAGGAGATGTAGTCAGCCTATCAGCTCTAATAAGAGAGCTGAAGGGGGATGTTGCTCGAATTCAAGGTCATGTGCAAAAAGGAACTGAGCAGTTAAAGGAGTGCGAAAGGTAGCTAGACGCTACTCTTTTAAGGGAACAAGGGCTAGAGCGGGCTATCACAGGGAAGGAGATATTTATACAATATAAAGACTAGTTGTCACAAAAAAATTGGTTGTGAAAGATTTGAATACTGAGATTGAGCACATCGTGCTCAGGTGGCATATTTGAGGGCGATTAATCCGACTGAATCAGCTAAAGCTGATAAAAAATCAAAAAAGAACATTAAATTCATAGCTCGAATAGATAGCTAATTGATATGAATAAAAGATCGGTATACGAGGTTGGAAGAATGTCTTTAGCGAGTGAGAACGAACTTTTCTAAGGCAGTTAAACCTCATGCAGCACACTCAAATTTGTTGAGGGCGGTGTTTGCCTATTTTGTAGAGGAAGTAAAAAGTTTTGAGTTAGAAAAAATTACCTTGTTCAAAAGTTTGCCAGACAAAGGATGTATCTACATAGCTGATGTAGATCGAGGAAATTATATGGGCTCCATTGAAACAGATTTAGGCCCACGACCTGCTGAATTAATAAAGTAAGGCAGGATTGTTGTGATTGCTCGAGCTCAAGAATTTATGGTTGATCAACCTCGTGTTATAGGGGAAAGCGTAGCGGATATCCTAACAACAGAAAAGAATCCATTGTAGAGGTTGTATATGTAACTTGAAATAAAAAGTAGCTGCTGCAGACATATTGAGAGATGAAAGCTAGTTTTTCCTTTGCTTTATCTTATATCTGGTAGAGTCTTTAATTGAAAACTAGTGTTACCTTCGTTTTAATCATAAAGATTTAGCAGAGTCAGCCAAACTAAGTGTTATCCTTGATCTAACTGGTATGACGTTGCAGCCATATTAAGGTAGATGAAAGCTAGTTTTGCCTTTGTTTTATCTTATATCAGGTAGTCTTTGATTGAAAACTAGTATTACCCTTATTTTAATTGCAAAATTTAGTAGAGTCAGCCAAACCAAGTGTTATCCTTGATCTAACTGGTATGATGTCACAACCATATTGAGGTAGATGAAAACAAGTTTTGCCTTTGCTTTTATCTTATGTCTAGTAGAGTCTTTGATTAAAAACTAGTATTACCTTTGTTTTAATAGCAGAGATTTAGTAGAGTTAGCCAAACCAAGCGTTATCCTTGATCTAACTGGAATGATGTCGTAGCTATATTGAGGTAGATGGAAACTAGTTTTACCTTTGCTTTATCATATGTCTGGTAGAGTCTTTGATTGAAAACTAGTATTATCTTTGTTTTAATCACAGAGATTTAGTAGAGTCGGCCAAACCAAGTGTTATCCTGGATTTTACTGGTATAGAGGTCGATTGAAAGGTAGTATTATCTATGCTTTAATCTATGAATTGTTTTCGAAGTAGAGAGATACGTGGGGGAAAAAATTGTAGGTTTCATTGAATAGATAAGGATGTACATTGGATGGAGATGAAAATATTACTTTTGGAATCGAAAAAAGTGAGAAATGGAAATGGAGTAGTGAGGGACTTAATGATAGTGCCATTGTAGTCGCCTAGTATTCCAAAGATTTTCAAAAACTTCTTATTCACAAGATCAAGAATTTCTAAGTCAAGAGATAACTTGTAATAAGATATCAGCCTTAAGAAATAAAAATTACTATTACAAAAACTCTCAACTTGAGGTCGTGGTTTTTTACCTATTCAAAGGTTTTCCATGCTAAACCACCTTTGTCATTTCTTGCTTTCTATTAGATTTTGTCACAGGTGCATTGGTGTAAGAGCTAATTTCAAGCCACATCAATCTTATGGAATTAGTCTATTATACAACACACTTTCGAACCTCCCTAGACCCTTATACCTTACGGTGTAAGAGTGCGGTCTCCCCTCTTTGAGATTACGCCCCTACATTTGGCATACTCTGTGCTATACCCTCTTTTCCCTTTACCCTCTCTCCCCAATCCTACCCTTTTCCCATGGCCCCCACCCTCCGTTCCACTTAAGTTATTGTTGATACCCCCATCGACGGTATCGCTACTCAATTGGCCTTCACCAGCAAACAGTTTGCCCAAGTAGAAGGGTGACACGCAAACCATATTCGCCTGGAGTACGAAACCACCGACAGGAACTTGAAACAAAGCGGCAATGCCATTTAGAAGAAATTACTCGACAGTACCAAGTCCTCGACAAGTTATGTCACAAAGTTCATGTACTGCGACAGGCACAAACCAGGATGACCATGCTCGTTCCTGAGTCCCAGTACCTTTGGGCATCTCTTCCTACTTGCGCTTAGGCCCCCATCCCCATACTAAAGTACCGCCAGTCCATCTTAGTGCCGAAGGTGCCCCCACTTCTCTACCTGAAGAGTTCATGCACCTCGGTGCTCCCCTCTCAGAAGCTTAGACTGATTCCACACTCCGAACATGCCGACATCTCCTTCGACATCGTGTCCTGGAATACTTGGGAAAATGCAGTGCTGAGCAAACACTTGATCCAAGGCCTCACCACCCATGAATGTATTGTTCTCCCCCTCGAGCAGCTTACCTCACGTAATAAGAACTCAACTAGAAAATCAAGGCCACCCTCTGTATGCGCGCCATCCCAACACAAAACTCTTCAAGTTGACTCAACAACCCCCTATGCCCGAGGATCCTCACTATTAAAGTCCCTCCAAACTTCTACACCCTAAAAATTCTTAAATATTGCAACACCGACCCGTAATCCCATGTACTTGTGTTCTTGAACGCGTTAAGCCTGTACTCATATGTCGATCACTTCCTGTATTGCATATTTCCCACTAGCCTCATTAAGAGTCCTCTCAAGTGGAACCATAGCCTCGCAAATGGATCTATTCAAAGTTTTAAATAGTTATCCAGGTTGATTATCTCTCACTTCATCTTCAACAAAGACCGCGAGGTCTGGGTCAAAGCCCTTTTCAACTTTTGAACGACATCCACAAAAATACTCAAAAGCTTTACAAAATGCTTTTTTAAGGAGTCACGAAAAAATATGAACCTCGATTGCTCAAACACTGTATTGTTCTACTCAAATACCCTACCTGATAACCGCCGAGTCAAAGAGTATATCGTACTCCAAAAACCCGAAACCCTCAAAGAGATGCTATCCAAAGTCAACAGATACATCAACCATGAGTTCCTCTGTAAACATAATTACCAGGGGAAATCTCAAACCCATACTCCCAATAGACCGCAACAATTGGACACAACCATGGTCGCTCCCGTGTACAACGATGCTGACAGTTGCAAGCGTGGTATCTTCGAAGACATATCAGACAGCTCTCGAAAGGAGTACCCAATGGTCGTCCTACCCAAACTCACTGTTCCCCTCAGCAACATCCAACTACTCATCCCAGCCATCCCCATTTGGCGTACTCCTTACCCCATCGAAGTACAAAAAAGACTAACCTTATTTCAAAAACCACAAATGCAACTGCCATCCAACCAATAGTTGTTAGTGCTACAACGTTCGTTTGAGATTATACTCAATGTTGGATGCCTTCACCAATACATCGTCGATCTCCAAAGCTCCTCAATGGGTCATATCTCAAACCCCTTGCAAACGCAAACACTGGTCCCTGCGAGGTACACATCTTCCAATCCCATATGATCGAAGACAGCAATATCGACAGTGGCCACACCCGAAGCATGAGAAAGGGGGTTGAAGAATGCAGCAAACTCACCTACTAACAAAAACTCTAGGTCCTCCTACCCGAATCAAGTCTTCATCCTCAACTAAAATTTATATCTTTCATTGATTCTGACATCTCTCATGATTGATTTCCTCACTCCGAATTATTGGTCATCATGGTAAAAGTCGAGCACCTCGTTCTCCACACATTGCTCGTCGACACTGGAAGTGCAGCTGATTTGCTTTTTCTTTAAACAGTCAGAGCTATGTATAAGACTGATCTGATGACCCCTGCCAATATCAAACTAAATGGTTTTAATGGATCCACAGAGGTAACTGTTGTAGTCTCGTGATTCCTCTCAGGGACAACAATAAGTGTGCATTAGTTTTGGGCTTGATACGTCCCACTGGAGGAGGGTACCACTCGACTCTTTCCAAGTTTCTTCCCCTTAAGCTCTTTTTGGTTTCTTTGGAAGAAGGGGAAGTGCTAAACAAGAAGGTCCCCTCCTAAGTTACCACCCATCCCTAAGAGTACTCCTGCTTACGTGCCGTGTGTAATTCCTAAGGTATCCCTCCGGAGTCGTAGGCTTTATATCTCCACGTGGGTAGGGGTTAATGCCTGTTGCCATCAGTTGTGTTTATCATGCCTTTGGGGTCATTAAAAGAGCTCCATCCTAGGGTGTGCTCGTTGCTAGCAGGGAACTTGTTTGATGACCTGAACGATCGACGCTAACTGAGGTGCTTCTACTTTTAGTAGAGAGGTCGCCCATTGACCTTCCACCTTGTAGTTAGCGGGAGAGTACTCCTACAATCGTGTCCCCTCATTTATTGCCTGGAGTGAGGGAGGGCTGAGGTGGTATAATCGTGTATTGCTCAGTTGTTGAGTTGGGAGTTGTATGATATAATGGTTGTCAGCGCTTTGGGAAGGGAGAATACAATAATAAATGTTTTGAAAAATGTGTGGCATACGGTTACTGCCGCTACTATTGGTAACCTGTCCGATCATTATGGTGGGACCTACAAAATTATAGCTGCCTCTCCGCGTGTCCATATATAAAAGGAACCGCTATTGTTTGGAAAAAGCCTTTGGAGTTTTTACCTCTGGTCTCTGTGTTTGCTTGAACTTTATTTTTTTCTATTCTTAGATCTCTACTTTTGCTGGAAACCTTTGTTGATTACTATAATCTATTTGTCTATAAACTGTCCATCAACTCGCAGTTGTAGTTTTGGTGAGTTTCCCTTACAGTACTTTTAAATTGTTGCACAAATTGTAGTTGCCTGTTAAGCTTGGTTAAGTATCTCGCTATGTGCTATCTTTTATCAGTAGGGATTGTAGCAAACCGATAGTACTACCGATAAAACTGTAGTTATGTGTCGTTCAGAGGTTGTAAGTATGACCTGGGGTAGCTTAACTGTAACTCTGGGATGAATCGTGTATTGCTCGTCGTAGGGTCATAGTTGGGGTGGCGGCCGTGTAAGGCTGGCTAAAAGCTTAGGGGCAGTAGGTCCCTGAGGTGCACTAGTTGCCTTTATGACCATAATGCCCTTTATATTTTAGGGTGAGCCTAATATTTGCTCTTGGCTCACCAGGAACGTCCAAGCACGAGCACGAGTTTGTGCACCTTGACATTAGAGAAACCAAAGCGAGGGATGGGTCATCAGATAATGAGTCGACGATAAAAGGGTCTTCTGCCATGCCGCTCTACACTATATCCATAGAGTAGGGGGTAGTCATGACCACGAGGCGGGCTTCTCTGTCCCTCGTAACTTAGAAGTTGAGGAGCGTTTGGAGCTTTTATGGCACGTGGAAGATTGTCGGGGGATGTGTCCCATGAGGCTATCATTAGTAGTCATGTTAGGAGTAACTCCGAGAACTTTTGGCCTTACCCCTGCGAGTAGAGGCCACTGGTTTCATTAGTTGAGTACGAGAGTGACGGGATAAGGATTAAATACTTTGATGTGGTATATGATCAAACAAGGGCCAGTGGCAGCAATGACTGGATTTGGCCAGATTGTTCAACACTGGCTCCTAATCATTGCATCATCTATTCTGAGCAATTCGATGTGGGCTTGAGGTTCCCTTTGGTCGACCTGATCAAAAAGCACTTGAATTCGTTTGACGGGCGCCGGGACAAATGAATGGTAACTTTTGGCAGGGTGATAACGGGGTATAGGTTAATCAATCAGTTGGTGCTATATCGTTAGAACGTGGGCTATACATATATCCTAGTCATTTATAAGACGGGGTGATGCCCTTACTAATGGAATGTGGTCCCCAAGGGCGCAGGGAATGAGGTAGGGGGGCCGGGGTGTCATAGGGGCCGCATCATCGTACATTAAGCGTTCAGATTCAATAATAGGTCATGAGGGATGGCAGACTTGGACCACGGCTTAGGCGAGAATGGTGGCGGCCATGGGGTCCCTCGCCAAGGAGGAGGTGGCCCAACCGAGGTGCCAAAAGGTGATGCATACCTGTACAGCTGAGTGGATGCACTGGTATTACATAACTCATAAATTCGGCGAGCCTAAGATATTTATGTTACCTACTAGTGGTAACTACTGTGTCGCCATCCAATCTTGGTGACTGGTGCCTTTGATTTTGACGATGGTCCCAATCATCACTTCCCCCATAATGTGTTTAACACCAAGTGTACATTGTAGCTCTTATTACGTTTGAATACAGTACTTCTTTGTGCCAGTTATGTTTTACGTATTGTCTAATTGTGTGGCCGTTGTCGTGCAGGTGTGACGTTGGACAAGTTTACGTGCAAGAATTTACTGTTACGTTTGTTGAGTCATAGGAATAAGGATTGTCAAGTATTAACGAATATCCTTGATGGGACCTTTAAGTCGGATAAGTATTGGCCAACAAATAAGTATAGTGAGCTATGTTTGCATACTGCGAGTGAGACTATCTTTGTGCAAAGTGTTCATAGCTACAAATTGACAAAAGCGTGGGGATGAAGCCTCGGTTTTTGTCTTCGAAGGAGAGGAACGTGGCTGGCTTATCATAAGCGACGCCTCTAGTGGCTGGGCAACATCTCAGAGAAGGGTGTCAGTACTTACATAGAAAAGGATGCCCCAGCAGCTAAGTACCAGAAACCTACGCCCGTAGGCCTTATTGACGAAGATATGGATGCTCTTCGGGGAAGGGAAAGGGAACCCCTCTTCCAGTCTTTTTTGGAGGAGGTTACCCGCTCGGTGGGTACTGGGAAACTATGTTTTGGTGGCTTGCCTAAGGGGGAGGTACAGAGTTCCCCTTACAAGGGTAAAGAGAAGGCTCATTTGGATGAGGTGCTTGAGGACCCACTGGCTTGTCGTGCAGCGGTCATGGCAGCTGTGCAAGTAAGAATTTTCTTGGCATTTATGCTTGTAGCCCTTTTTATATTGTCTAACTAATTGTGATTGTACCGTGCAGTGCACCCTTGATTTTGAGGCTGCGCTGCTATGCGGCGAGAATCTGGATGGCCGTAATGCTAAGCCAGAGCTGTGGTTTTAGGATATACATGCCTATTACAAGGGGATCATTTAGGATGCCATCTCCCATGAGTTGGCCGCCCATATTGCAAGCATGATCGTAGGGATCGTAGAGCAGGTGAGAGTGCTCAGTAAGGAGAAGCTGCAGCTCTAGGGGGACTTGGAGGCTACCCATGGTTGTCTTAAGATGTTGGGGCTAGAAAAGGAGGCGAGTGAGCAAGCACTCCGTAACTATCTCCTAGGGGAGAAGCAGGTATCCGACGAGCTATATGGTTATATGGAAGAGTTAGTAGGGAACATGACGTGCATTGAGAAGTGATTTTGTCTTTCTACAGACTGGTTGATTACTATGCTGGCCCCACCACTCCTAACTTTGTGGCAGCCCAAGGACGTTCCCGAACTGTGGCATTTGGGTTATTCTTCGTGGCAAGGTCCAATGCCCTTAGGGAATCTCGAATGGATATCACCCCCGAGGAGGAGGCCAAGCTTGCTGAGGAGGATACGTTGGCCACTAAACCAGCCTCTCAACTGTAGGTGCAATCATAGTAACATGTGGTAAGGCCCGTAGTGACGGTGTGTAAAGTCTTTTTATCGGACCTGTGGTGGCTATGTTAAACTAGATGGTTGGATCCAATCGTGGCTATGTACTTTGTAAAATTATACCTTTACTTTTATGCAAATTTTCGTAAACGTTTTTCCTAGTGAATTTATGGAGTCTGTAGTGTCTTGTTACGTACAAAACTGTATCTTTGCTTTTATGCAAATATTCTCATTGATGCTTAATGTTTGATGCTTACCAAAGTATTACTGGTATTTGATAGACTAGGTGTCGTGGTCGTAAGGACGACCTATATTTATGATAGGTAAAATCTGCATGGGTGTTGCACTTGTCCTCGATGGATTAGGCATCGTGGTCGTAAAGACGGCCTATATTTAAGACTGGTGTGATCCGTACGGGTGTTGCGCTGGTCCTCGACGGATTGGGCATCGTGGTCGTAAATACAATCTATATTTTAGACAGGTAAAATCTGTACGAGTGTTGCGCTGGTCCTCGACAGACTAGGAGTCGTGGTCATAAAGGTAACCCAAGCTTGTTGCCGTCATCAATGCCTATTAGAAGTTTGAAAAACTTTAAACGTGCTTGGGGCCACCTTGGAAGAAGTATAACAATATCTTTATTAGGCATGGTAATTAATCATAGGGGCTGTTGGTTTTCCCCATACAAATTAATATGTGTTTGCTAATCACCTTAATAAATGTTAGGTACATTCTCTTTTTGGGCCTATAAGAGGTGCTTTAAAGTTCTTTGAAGTTTAACTATTGTTTGAAGTTGCATCCTTACTTCTCAATTTGCTGACAATAAAATACAGGCCCAATCGCAAGCTCGGTTTGAAGCTTATGTGTCAGTGTGGGTGGACTTCTACACCTAAATGTATTTCGGCCATGGTGGGATGGCGGGGAAGCCATTATAGAACATGTACGTCGATCCTTTGGCTCTTCCAGAAGGTGAGAGAAAGGCGTATTGAAAGTGCTGGTTCTAGTATCTTATTCTTCATGACCAGGTGAGGACCCTATCTGGCCATGTGGTTGTCCTTAGAGCTATGGCCATGGAAGGTGTGAAGGAGTCTAGGGTTGAAGGCCCAGGTTACGGAAGTTGGGAGAGGCCATGTCCTTGTTGTGTGTGATATTTTGATTTATCATTTTCATTTCTTAGTATGCTTTCCTTGTGTAATTGTTGTTTTAGAAATGAGAAAATCGTGTGACTATTTCTTTGTATTGTGGTGAGTTATTATAGGTACTAGGCCCCGCTCAACTGTCTAGTATGGTTGTGGTAACGACCTAATTGAGACGTATATGGGTGAAGTTTTTATCAACTATTTTATGTTGCCCTCGTTGGGCTAGTTAGTTGTGGTTATAATTACGACCTTATGGAGACAGTTTTGGGCGAAGTTCCCAACAACTTTTTTAGTAGTCCTCGTTGGACTATACAGTCGTAGTCATTATTGTGACCATAGGGAGACAGTTATGGGCGAGGTTCCCAGCAATAATTTTTTGCTTTGTAGTCCTCGTGGGACTATGTAGTTTTAGTCATTATTGCGACCTTATGAAGACAGTTATGGGCAAAGTTCCCAACAATTTTTTGTAGTAGTCCTCGTTGGACTATGTAGTGGTAGTCGTTATTGCGACCTTATAGAGACAATGATGGGTGAAGTTCCCAATAACATTTTTAGTAGTCCTCGTTGGACTATGAAGTTGTAGTTGTTATTACAACCTTATAGAGACAGTTATGGGCGAAGTTCCCAACCCTTTTTTGTAATATTCCTCGTTAGACTATGTAATCGTAGTCGTTATTGCAACCTTATGGAGACAGCAATGGGCAAAGTTCTCAACAACTTTTTTAGTAGTCCTCGTTGGACTATGCAGTCGTAGTCATTATTGCGACCTTAAGGAGACAGTTATGGGCGAAGTTCCTAACAACATTTTTTTTGCAGTCCTCGTGAGACTATGTAGCAGTAGTCGTTATTGCGACCTTATTGAGACAGTTATGGGCGAATATCCCAACAATTTTTGCGGTAGTCCTCGTTGAACTATGTAGTCACCGTCGTCATTACGGCCTTATGGAGACAGTTATGGGCGAAGTTCATAACAACTTTTTTAGTAGTCCTTGTTGGCCTATGCAGTCATAGTCATTATCACAACCTTATAGAGGCAGTTATGGGTGAAGTTCCCAATAAAATTTTTAGTAGTCCTCATGGGACTTATGTAGTCGAGAGGTAGCCCTACTTGTGGAACGCCCCCAATATGGGGGGTACGTTTTTACTTCAAAAAATGATGTACGTAAGGGGGTGGTCATTTTACTTCAAAAATGCCCCCAATATGGGGAGTGCATTTTCACTTTACAAAATGACTCACGTAGGGGGGGGGGGGGGTCGTTCTACTTTAAAAGCGCCCCCAGTATGGGAAGTATGTTTTTACTTCCAAAAATGACTCACATAGGAGGGTGGTCGTTCTACTTCAATAATTCCCCCAGTATGGGGAGTGCAATTTTACTTCAAAAAATGACTCATATAGGGGGGAGGTCATTCTACATCAAGAATACCCCTAGTATGTAATCCTGTTTGTAAGACATGTAACGCTAGAATTGAAAACATATATTATATTGAGCTCTGTACATGTATTGGCATACTACTGATTCCATTAAAGGTTTATTGCATTCCATGGGGACTTGAACACCTCGTCATCACTATTTATTAGGTAGTAGGCGTTTCCATCGACCACTCGAGAGATGAGGTATGGGCCATCCCAGTTTGGTTAGAGTTTTCCTTTGTTATGGTTGTGAGGTGTAGGGAAGACTTTCTTTATGACATAGTCCCCCTCCCGTGGAACTCTCAAGGGCGCACCCATATGTTATAGTTTCGCTTGAGTGTCTCCTGAAACCTGAGCATGTGGGTTGAGGCTTCCTCTCGAGTATTGCCGATCAGATCGAGGTTCTTTGCGAGGAGTCGGTCGTTGATCTCGCTTCATACAATCATTGACCTCGTAGTATTGGCGATGATCTCGGTAGGGAGCACCGCTTTGGAGCCGTAGGTGAGCATAAACAGGGTGAAGCTCCTACTTTTATGTGGTGTTGTGCGATTGGACCACAAAACGTGGGGTAGTTCATCAACCCATCGACCTTTAGCTACATCCTATCATTTATTAATACCGTCGATCATTGTTTTGATTTTGGCCTTGGCCTGTTCATTCTCCTAGGGGTATCTAAGGCTTGAGGGTAGGATTTTTATATTATAGGGTCGAACGAACTTGGCGACCTTACTGCCTACGAATTGTGCTTCGTTATCGGTCATCAGAACTATGGGGATGCCAAACCGGGTGGTGATGTGCTTCCATAAGAAGGTGATTACCTCTTCTTCCCTAATAAGAGCGAGGGGTATCACTTCAACCCATTTGGTAAAGTAGTCTGTCACAGCCAGTAACCATTTGCGTCTCCCACTCGCCATGGGGAGTGCCCCGACTATGTCTAATCCCCATTTTGTGAATGGCCAAGGGCTAGAGATATTATGGAGGTCTATGGAGAGGGCGTGGAAAAGGTGCCTATGGAATTGATTTTTTTCACATTTTTTCACATATTCTATGAAGTCTTGTTGCATTGTTGGCTAGTACAACCCTTGTGTGCGAGCCCGGTCCGCCATGGACCTACCCGCAGACACCCTTGCAGATTTCTGTAATGGCCGTCATTACCCATTCCCCTACAATACATGTGAGGTGTGGAGCATACAGGCTCGTCTGGAAGAGTTCGTTGTTAATCACCATATACTTTTGTGCTCTGTTTTGAAGACTCTCAGCGGCCGACCAATTTGTGGGGATGATGTGGTGTTCTCCGAAGAAGTCAAGTAATGGTCGGCTTTAATCGGTGTCTAAGAGTGCGATTGGGCTATCGGATTGTATGGTCACTATCGTATGCTCGAACACGCTTGGTTTGTCAAGGATCTTGACCTGAATAACTTTGAACCTGTCACCGATGATTCCAGCTAAGTACGCGAGGAAGTCAGAGTGCCTATTCTCACTGCAGTAAATGTTTTCGAGGTTAACTTTTCTGAACTTGCTGAGCCACTGTTTCAAGATTTCCATATAGTCAGACATTTTTTGTTGGCCTGAAATGTCCAGCTATACTGGTTAATAATGAGCTGCGAGTCGGTAAAGATGGAAATATCTTCCACGCCCTGGGCCAACGCTGAATCCACTCCACACAATATCGCCTTATACTCTGCTTCATTATTACGGAAGGGGAAGCTGACTTGTATGGCCTTCTCAATTTTATCATTGGTTGGAGTGACCAAGATGATCCCCAGTTCCAAATTGCCCGCGTTAATGGACCCATCAATGTATAGCCACCCCCCCTTAGTGTAGGCAGGCTCTATGTCATTCAGATGAGTGTGGTGGTCGTCGTCCTCCTTGTTTTTCCAATTATCACCATCAATGGGGAGATCGGCGAGGAGTTCAGCCACGGTCTGTCCCTTAATAACGATTCTTGACTCGAAGGGTATGTCTAATTCCCCTAGAGTGATTGCCCATTTCTCTATGCGGCGAGTCTTGTCCTTTTTTGCGAATATTTCTCGTAATGGTTCGGTGGTGATGACCTTGATTCAGTGGGCTTGGAAGTATTGTCATAATTTCTACGAGGCATACACCAAAACGATGGCTTGTTTTTCTACTATGGAGTACCGCCGTTCTGTCCCCAAGGAGGTTTTACTGACGATGTATACCAGTTTCTTAGTTCTATTATCCATTCAGACGAGGATTGTGCTGATAGATTCGTCTGTGTTTCCCAAATACAAGCCCAGCAGCTCGTATTCTTTTGATGTACTGAGGATTGAGGGGTGGCCAAGTATCTTACTCGTCATTCTATTGGTACTTTTTGTTCTCGCAGATACATTAGAATAGTAGACGACATTTAAAGGAGGCTTTGTAAATAAAGCGTCCGAGTATGGCAATTTTTCCCATGAGTGCTTGAACTTGCTTCAACAATCGTGGTGTGGGCATATAGGTAAGGACGCGGATCTAGTCGAGGTTGGCCTTTATTCCTCGTTGAGTGACTAGGTGTCTCACTGGGGGGGTTTTCATACTCACCACCTTGTTAGGCCCTGAAGTGCGCTACCGGCGCGGGGGGACGCATACCTTGGTATTGTGGAGCGTAATAACCCAGTGGGGGTAAGTCATTGAGGCTGGTAAACGAGTCTCTATTGAGGTGGCTGTAAGCATGACGCGTGGTGTATAGGGGGCGACGGTATTGGGCAGCGTTGTATGACCATGGGTACTATCATTCCTCGGGACGGCTAGTACGGGTTATGAACTGGTATGGGATTGTGTTCGTATATTAGCCCGTTGACTGGGGGCAACCGTGGGTTGGTGCCGCTATTGGGTGTCGCATTGTGGGGCGTAGACTAACTGATGGATACGGATGCTATTGGGCCGCCAGGCGACGGTTGATGTCCAGCGACGATAGTTTCGCGAAGCTCATCATTGGCCAGTTGGAACTAGTGGATTTGGTCCTCCTTTGTTGGCATTTGTTCTTGTAATAGTAATAGCGCGGCTCGCATTTTTCTGTAGCTTGCTCTTACGTTTGGTTTCGCGTAAAAACGACCATCGTCGTGCAGTGTAGATAGAGGTTGAAGTCACATGAATGCAGACGACACCAATTGTTGTCCCGTGATTCCTCTCAGGGACGATAATATGTGTGTATTAGTTTTGGACTTGATACATCCCACTCGAGGAGGGAACCACTCGAATCTTTCCATATTTTTCCCCTTAAGCTCTTTTGGTTTCTTTAGAGGAGGGGGAAGTGCTCAAAAAGAAGGTTCCCTCCTAGGTTACCTCCCCTCTATATTTATAGGGATGGTTTGACCTAAGAGTACTCCTGCTCACGTACTATGTGTAAATCCTTATGTATCTTTCCAGGGTTGTAGGCTTTACATCTCCACATGGGTAGGGGTTAATGCCATTGCCATCGGTTATGTTTGTCATTCCTTTGGGGTCATTAGGAGAGCTTCCTCCTGGGGTGTGCTCGTTGCTAGCAAGGAGATAATCTGACGACCAGAACGGTTGGTGCTACTTGAGGTGCTCCTACTTTTGGTGGAGAGGTCACCCAACGACTTTTCACCTTATGGTTAGCGGGAGTGTGTTCCTATAGCCTTAGGAAGAATCAGCCTCCCCATCACCACGGGTCCCATGGTGTTTCAAACCAGCTTCTTAGTCATCGACAAAAAATCTAAGTACCTTGACATCCTGGGCTGCGATAAGCTCCACGTCATGAAGGCAATCCCTTTGACCTACCACCTGGGACGTGAAAGAATCTTAAAGGCTCACTCGATCCTAAGAGCATCTAGAGATCAATCTCATGTGAAAGCTAGTCAAACCTTAGTAATCCAAGCAACTCTCCCTCACCACCACCTCGACTCTATTTACCAATCAACCAACCAACCTTCGAACAAACAGTGTATATTGAACTCAACAGTCCTTGTCAAGGAACATTTATCGGCAGCTCCTTGACAGACGATGAAAATCTTTAACTTACCATCGTCCTTTAGTCTAACAAAGATGTCTTCGCCTGGACATTCTACGAGATGCCAGGAATTGACCCTACTCTCTCCTGCCACCGCCTCGACCTTATACTCAAGTCTACAACGGTCAAACAAAAGAAGCGTATGCAAGTTCGGAGGATTCGGGAAGTGGTCTACCTCGAGGTCAAAAATCTTTTAGCTGCAGGACTCATACCTGAGGTCAAATACACTGATTGGATCTTGAACATCATTGCCGCACCAAAAAAAATAGCAAGATCCAAATTTGCGTCGACTTCGGTGATCTTGATAAGCATACACCGAAGGATAGTTTCCCTCTTCCTATCATCTCAGTATTCCTCAATGCCACGGCTGGCCATGAATGCCTCTCAATGATGGATGGGCTTCTAGTTATAATCAGGTACATCTTCTTCCTGAAAATCATATTAAAAACTTCTTTTATCACCGAACAAGGGAGCCATTCTTCATCCTTCGATTATATCAAATAAAATTAAACCCCGACAAATTCCAGTTTGGCATGTCATCAAAATTTCTCGGCCCCCTCATTTGTAAACGAGGTATTAAAATTGACCCCCAAATTCGAGCCCTTATTGATATGCCTTCCCCTCGTACAATAAAAGACGTTCAGAAGGTTATTGGCAAAATAGTAGCCCTTAACCAATTTATCTCCAAATCCTTTGACCATTGCGCTTGGCTATTTTTCTTTTTACGCAATCAAGGTGCCCACAAAGCCAAAAAAAAAACCCGACATCGATTGAACACCCGAATATGAACAAGCTTTCATCGAGCTCAAAACTTACCTTGGCCAATGATCCGTAATGGGCACCCCGGTCGAAGGTGAAGTACTTTCCCTCTATCTTACAGTTACCAACGAATCTATCAGCTCGGTTCTTATTTAAATTGAGATAGCCATCAATAAACCTGTCTACTTTATTAGTAAAACTCGGACACCAACCGAAACAAGATATACCAAACTTAAGAGACTTCTCCTTACCCTTGTCTATACTTCTCAGAAGCTTAAGTCCTACTTCAAAGCACACCATATACGCGTAATCATAAGCTACCCCCTTCGAGAAACACTGCCCAAGAAAGATAAATTCAGACGGGTACAGCAATGGCTCATCTACTTTGGTGAGCTTAACATCACTTTCGAGAAGCAGATATCCCAAAAAGGTCAAGTAGTCACAAATTTTTTGGTAGACTTTCCAGTCAAGGATACAGAGTGGGAAGAACATGAAGATGACTAGCCCAAAGACCAACCTGAACAATACGACCCCTGGAACCCCCACACAGGATGACGACTATTCAAAGATGGGTCTGCAGGCTCGAATGGGTCTGGGATCGGTATCGTTCAAGTAATACCATCAATAAACCATCTCGAAAAAGTACTCAAACTCAACTTTGAATGTACTAATAATAAAGCCGAATATAGAGCTTTTATATACGGCCTTAACCTAGCCCTCGAGCTGGGAGTCCCTAAACTAGCCGTCTTCACCGACTCATAACTTATACAGTGACAGTACTCTAGCAAATATCAGGCAAATGGTCGCATAGCCGAATACGCAAGGCTCGTTCGCCAGCGTATGGGTCAATTCCTAGAATGATAGTCGATCACTCATTACCCTCGAGGAAAAAATTATCATGCCGACGCCCTCGCCTAGATTGCAATAATGCTAGGCCAGTCCGAACCCAGACAACTCAGTATCGAAGTACTCAAATGGCCAAGTATTGACCAGAAGGAAATTAATACCATCAATATCGGGGGCGAGAGTCTCAATCCCGATGATTGGCGCATTCCCATTCCTTGCATATTTTAACAGTTTCACACTACCCCAAGACCTGAAGGCTAGGCACTTACTATTGGAAAACTTCCGAAGGTATACCATCCTCAAAGGCAATCTACATCGAAACTCGCCAAATGGAGAACACCTCAAGTGTATAAAGAAGCAGCCGACATCATAACAGAGTTGCACGAAGGAAATTGTGGCTCCCATTCTGTCAGACTATATATGGCGCTCTGCGAAGCATTGTGAAAAATGTCAACGTCACGCCTATGTCATCAAAAGTCGCCTACAAGACCTCTACTACAGCCACGCTGCCTGACCCTTTAAGCGATAGGCCATCGACTTGGTTAGGCCTTTCCCCAAAGCTTTGAGAAGCAGAGAACACATCCTCGTCACCACAGATTATTTCACCAAATGGGTCGAACCCATACCATTATGTCATACAAGAGAAGAAGAAGTCGCTAAATTCCTCTAGGAAAATATCTTCACACGGTTCGGCTCCGCACACAGGATTCGATACAACAGCGGTCCACAGTTCGTCGGTAACAAGGTTTGAACATTCCTCAAAAAATATAATTTCATCCTCTCTCCATCCACGCCTTATTACTCACAAGGAAATGCCCAAGTCGAGGCCATAAACAAAAATATAGTCGATGGTCTCAAGAAACGAGTTGGCGAGAAGAAGGGATGTTGGGTTCAAGAGCTGCAACATGTGCTCTTGGCTTACCATACAATACCATGAAACACAATGGGCTGCATACCTTTTCTACTGGCCTACGACACTGTAGTAGTCTTACCAACTCAATTTATTGGTCCCAACACCTGATCCCGATCTCCCCGATGAAGAGAACGAGTTAGAACTCGGGTGCAACATGGTATGGATCGATGAAACTCGCGACTGAGCCCTAGCTAATCTTGGACATTATCAAATCTCTCTCAAAAAGTCATATAACAAGAGGGTTCGGCCGTAGAGTTTCGACGTGGGAAACTTGGTTCTTAGCCGAATCACCCCCTCTTCAAAATCTTGGGAAATGCTGTACATTATGTATGAGTAAATCGAAAAATGATCCTACTACCTTATGAATGAAGATGAGGAACCCCTACCCAACCCATGGAATACGATGCAACTAGCCTCATACAAAGGACTCGGCCCCCACCCCATATTACCATTGTAACCAATGTCTGCTAAATCAATAAACGAATATATTTTACCTTCTCCACTGTATCTCTGCCATAATTCATATCAATGAAATTCTTGATTCGGTAAAACCTGAGTATTCATTCAGCCCTTTGACTCGATTGATACTAGGGGGAAACCTCAAAGTTTGTCAAACTTTCGATTCAGGCAAACCCAAGTGGCACGAATAGTCGATAAACTAAACACACGGGGGTGACCTCGGGGCTGACCACGTATTGCTTCGTTAAGGATCAAACCTATGGATAGAAATACTCGTGGGCAACCTCAAGGCTCAATGAACTTCTTGAGTCGGTTAAACTTAAGTATCCAGTCAACCCTTCGACCAGACTGATACTTAGGGGCAACCTCAAAGTTTGTTAAAGTTCTTATTTGGGCAAACCCTAACCTCGGGGCTGACCATGTATTGCTTCGTTCAGGTTCAAGCACACGGATAGAAATACCTGGGGGTAACCTCGAGGCTCAATGAACTTCTTGAGTCGGTCAAACCTAAGTATCCAATCAACCCTTCAACCTGACTAATATTAGGGGTCGACCTCGATGTTCGTTAAAGTTTTGATTCGGGCAAACCCGAATGGTACGAATAGTTGATAGACTAAGCACTTAGGGGCGACCTCGGGGCCGACCACATATTACTTTGTTCAACATCAAACCTGCGGATGGAAATACTCGAGGGCAACCTCAAAGCTCAATGAACTTCTTGAGTTAGTCAAACCTAAGTACCCAGTCAACCTTTCAAACCGACTGATACTTGGGACGACCTCAAAGTTCGTCAAAGTTCTAATTTGTGTAAACCCGAGGAACATGAATAGTCGATAGACAAAACACTCGGGGGCGACCTCGGGGCCGACCATGTAGTGCTTCATTCAAGATTAAACCCGCAGATAAAAATACCTATGGGTAACCTCGAAGCTCAATGAACTTCTTGAGTTGATCAAACCTAAGAATCTAGTTAACTCTTCAACCTGACTGATATTTGGGGGTGACCTTGATGTTTGTCAAAGTTTGGATCTGGACAAACCCGAACGATATGAGTAGTCGATAGACTAAACACTTAGGGGCGACCACGTATTGCTTCATTCATAAACAAACCTGCGGATTGAAAGACTTGGAGGCAGCCTCTAACCTTACCATACTCATGCTCGTCAATCAAAACCTCAGCCTTAAGCTTCCTTTGATTAAACTACCACAGTCACTTAGTTATTTTTTACTCACCATGCACAATAGCCTTATTCAAAGCAACACCAAGTTTACACAATACCTTTACAGAATGTAGCTAAAAGAAAATTAGTTAAAAAAAATATATCCTACAATAAACAAAATCTGACCTGAGTTCTCTACAATCCTCATAAACAAATCACTACACGGAGGGATTACTTTGATCCTGCCCCACGATTGAAGTTTTAACAGCAATTAGAGGGCCCTTAACAGCAGTAGTCACAACAACCTTGATTTCCAGAATGGCCACCCATATAGTAGAACTTGGCTTTACCACATTAACTCATTCCACACCCTCGATACCAAGACTGAGTATCTCTTTTGTAGGGTACCACTCGAATGTATCTGGATTATAACCCAACCATCTATGAACTACTTCAGCGATGAAGCTACATGACACTCCTAGTCAAAGTCCGCCTAAAAATGCGCGTGGTTCTCTCTCAGCTTCCCCTTTAGCTCTGCCACCTTCACGTTACACCGCTCGACCACAGCTAGGCTATCCTTCGCTTCATCCACTCGAGTCTAAAATACCTGCCACTATAATTTGACTACTCAGGTGTTTAAAGACATGATGGTTCCCTTCGAGAGTTCCTCTCCATCCACCACCTATTTCAACCACTCACCAGACACCTCCACGGCTTTTTAAAAGAAAATAGCCTAGCTTGCATCTACCCAATGAAACAAATTTTAGACATTTAGCAATTTCATCCAACCGAAGGTATTTTCTTATTTGCATTAACAAATGCCTGCCGGAACACCACCTCTAGACGACGCCCTACCTTTTCCGAGTTTTAAGTACATAAGTTGATCATCGACTCAGCCGTAGCTCAAGCAGCCTCCTCCTATTCGGTTGAAAGCTACCTAGCCTCGGACGAGCTAGGTTATTCTTTCATCTAATCGCGCGACATCTTTTGAGGTGTTAACCTAATCACCTTAGCACTCGATCCATCCACAAGGGCCTTTGTGAGATGGATAAACTAACTCTTGAGGGATTGAGCCTTACCTCCCTGCCTCGTCTGCTGCCGCCGCCACCCTGCATCGAGTCCTCGGTATGAAAGTAGACTTCGGCCACGTCAGATTGTCATAATCCACCTCAATTGCCGCTTTGGTAGGGTCAATGTTCTTTCTTATCTTTGAAGGCCTGCCCGAGGTTGAAGGTACCCTGAGAAACATGTCAGTCTACTTCCACCTCTTCCTCGATATCTTCATTCATCGAAAGACCTTATTTTTTAGCTCGTTGCTCCCGCAGATAAGATCATCTAGATAATGTCGTGGATTGCTCAATGCTCAATTCACTGGATCTGTAATAAACACATATCCAAGATCAAACAAGGGCCAAAGAATTGAAGTACAAGATACTCGAATACAACTTACTAGCGTTAAAAAGTCTATGTTATAGCGCAAGATGCATTTCATCATCTGTATACTTAAAATAGCCCTTCACTAACACCAAATCTTTATCCCACCCATAACCAGTCGAGTATAGATCAAACAACAAATGTTTCTCTGGATGACATTGAATGTGGTAAGTCCCCACCCTCTTATTTCCCTTCCCCGAATAGAACGATACCATGTCGGCCCACTCGAGCACTACCCTTCCTGCACTTATCAACTCACTATTCAAACCCTCAATGACCCACATCATCTCATTTAAATTCCTATTCATTTGGCGCCACATCCAAAAAATTTAGCACCTCCTTCATCAGCCATCGAAGGGGCTGCTGCATACCTGGCCAAATTTGCCCTCTATACGCCATCATCCCCTTGCGGGGCACGTCCTCATAAGAATGCTCTGACCAACATGGAACTAGAACATTACCCTTTCCAACTAGATCATGTTATAGCATGAATTGATTGAGCCTATTTTGCACCCTTGGTAAGACGTCCCCATAAGCGGAGTCCCCATTGTCTGTTCGCTCGCTACTACCCTCACTTTCACCTTCATCCTCCTCCTCTCCATCCTCACCATCACCACCCCTATGGTTGACCTCAACCGCCTCCTCCTCCTAATTACTCTCCCTGACTACCCGAGCCCTCCGCCGGCTTTGCCTCACCAGTATAACTTCGGGCACCACCACTGCTAGAGGTGCATCAGTCACAATGTGTAACTCTTTAATATCACTACTTCTCGCTTCTCAACCAGATATGCTCGGCTCATTTGTCACATCCTCATCCTTGAAGCCTTGCGGGTACGCATTATACCTTACAGAAGAAGAAAGAACAAGATTAGCTTGAGATATTCGAGTTAAAACCCTGAGTTCACACAAATACTACAAAACAAGCTACTATCTTTCATCTGGCATATTACAGCCAGCCTCAACTACTGTCATAACCAGTTAACTGCCCCCTATTCTACCCCCACCTTCAGTACCATCTTGAAGTCCACCTTCATAAGGTCTCTTCGTTGACTATTTCAAATAACCACCACCTTTACCACATACCCACTATTAATGGTGGACCCCAATTTTTCCTTTTATCCATTAATATAAATAATAAAACAAAACACAAGCAAGACACATAGAAGGAAGGCCAAAAAGCCTACTGGTAATGATTAATACAACACTAGAGCAACATGATTCCTCACACAGCACAACAATGGCAGTTACTCTCTTTCTTGTTCTTTCAGAGCAATTGGAAATAATGGGGTAAGCCTTACTCTTCTTTCCTACTGACCACAGCTTGTGTTTCTCTCTCCTTTTAAATACACCCACTTTCAACTGCCTCATTTTCCCAATAATGTCATCATTACCCCACTAACCCTATTCTCTCACCTCTTCCACTTCCCCCCACATTTTTAGGAAATTGTTAGTCTTTTACATAAAACCCCCTACTTCTACGAACGTGTGACAACCATGCCTTCATACCCTCCCAATTTTATCTTTACTCATTGACCCTTCGACCCTTCGACTCCTCTCCAAAATACCAAATAATTTCAATTTAATATTCACCCATCAACCTTCAATTACCCAGAACTGTCGATGATAAACTTCTGATAACCCATTATATCATGCCTCTTCCCATACGTGTAACTCACCTAACCTACCACGTGGCAAACAAATCATCTCCATATCCCACATGTCATGATTACTATCTGCCGAGCACACTGGTCATGGTTTGATGTTCCATCTGATAGTTCTACAATTATACCTGTCATGTCCTAGCCGATGTAGTAAAACAAGCAATGTCCCCACACATGGACAAACTAAAAGACAAACCTCGTGCCATTCACACTAAAACCATATCATTTATACCTCTCCTCTGATCTCTCGATCTAATCCATATCATCAAATATTTTTCGCCATAAACTATGGTATAGGGGCACAATCTCGTAGAGGAAAGTTCGTGCTCTTATACCATGTGATTTAGGTTCGACTAAAGGTTTACACAAATATATAAGACTGAAATAAGAGAATATACTGCGCTAACATACTTGCGTGGAATCCATAAATTGGTAATCTCTATGACCTCTAGCGAGGATTTGAATAGGTTGATGGATATATGAATGAGGTTGCAGTTCAAATCGAATTGATCTTGAATATGCTCGAAGGTTCCTAATTTTTGGCAGATTTTGGGTTGAGGTTCTCTAGCCTCATTATGTTGCCTCTCTTCTCCTATTTATAAGAAATAAGAAAGGATGAGTCACCATGGGAGTTCATATTACATATTTACCTTTTTATTGTTGTCCTACAAGGAAGGTCGGTTCTATTATAGTAGCTGTCTAGTGGCTTGTTATGTTGGAATGTTTGGTGAGCTGGCCGTCAGGCTTGCTTGCCTTCGGCCCTGCACTGATATGGTCAAAGTCCTCTTAGAACTTGTGTTGGGCTCTGTATGATGCACGACTATCTTCTACTTAAAATCTTGCAGTAAGCTTCGAGTCTTTAGTTAGTTTTGATGTGGCCTTCCAGTGTTCGGTTTGTTTAGGAAGGCTTCGTGTAGATCATATGCCTTTAGCTATTTTGTGAGTTCCCTAGGCCTTAATTCTATGGTAGGCTTCGATATAGACTTCTAGTATTCGATTAGTCTTGGAAGGCTATAAGTTGGTTACTACATTCGCTCCCTCTCAACTGGTACCTCAGAAATTATTGTAGATGGCGCATGCTGAGAAAAACTGTTATGTGTGGGAAGTTGTATGGTCAACTGATGTGAATGTGCCAAGTTCCAAGGGCGTTGATTGTGACTATGCTGATTAAAGGGTATTAGTGCTTCCATAAACATGATATAAATAGCGTTTGAGGGGTAAAATCATTGTAGGTTTTGCTCATCTTCTTCCATAACTTGTTCTGTTCTTCTACTTCCTGAAACGCCATGAAAAATCGTTACCAACAGAAGATGGATGAGAAGGAGGCCCGCATAGAGGTGAAGTATGTGCAGCTGAAGAAAATGTATTTCTGCCGCATGGACATGGGGTCATCACTACCAGACTTGGTTGACCTATACCAGGAAGAATTGACCAGTAGGGAGCGAGAGGAGGCAGAGTCTTTCACCTTTTGGTAAACAATGTCCTTACAGCACTTGCTGAGCGTGGCAGTGCGCTCTTTCATGTTGCGACAGTTGGCATAGCGGCTGGTGGAGGCCAAAAATTATGACAAGAGCTGTCCATGGTATTAAAAGAACTACCCCGTATGTAAGTAGGGTGGGGAGCTCATGATTGTGGGTGGGGGTACTGATGAATGAAATTATTATTCTTTTTATTCTCTCCTTTTTTGTTGAATAAAATAGAATCATACTACTTCGTACTGCTATCAGTTTTATTTGAAAGTACTCGTAGGTAGATAACTTGACCGATAATAAAATAGGTGCGGCTAGTATTCTTATTGGGTAAACAAAGCATTTGCTCAATATCAAAATATTGAAAAGATATCGAATAAGAAATTATTTGATCGAAGGTCGTTAATATAGTAGATGATATTGTGCCATAGTGAAGGGTTAAAAATGATCGAGGAAATAGAGTAGGCCGATTATAGCAAGATGGACTAAGTGATCAAAGAAGGTATGTTAACGAATTGGTTTAAGGCTTGTGTCACTTCGACTGCAAGAACCTGATAGCCGTAATTACAGAGCTGTCAGATGTGATATTGTGCATTAAGCAGTGTGTTGGGCATATAATAATCTTAACATGTCGGCGTGGTAGGATATAATAGTTTATCAGAGGTTTGTCATCGATGGTTATAGGTAGTCAAAGATAATTGGCAGAATATGCAATTGGACAAATGTGGTATTAAAAGGGAGTCGAGGGTTCGAAAGGTAAAAGGTAATTCCATACTGGTGAAGATGTGCTTGTCACAAGTTCATATTTAGTAGGGGTGTTTATGCTAAATACACAATTAGCAAAAAATATGGAGGGAAGTGGGAGAGGTAGTGGGGGTAGTGGTTATAATTGCAGTTTAGGGAAAATGAGGCGGTTTAGTGAGCTGAATTTAAGAGAATAGAGAGAGAGAAAGAGTTGCTGGAAATAATAATCAAGTAAAGAAAACAACCAGAGGAGAGGAAGGAAGAAAACCATTGTTATTGTGAAGTTTAGACACCATTGTTATTGTAATTCTTTGTTGGTGTGGTAATCTCTACCGGACAGGTAGGTCTTTTGATTGATGTGTTGTGTCTCTATTCTCTCTTATCTCTTTTATTGTTAAGAGTAATTGTAGGGGCCTATCCCTCGATTTAACCCAAATCATGCTATTCCAGTTCAAAGTACCTCCATGTCAGACTCACGCATTCTACACGTAACGTCAACAGTCAACATTGACACCTACTCCACAAATTGATGAAGAACGCGGGCCGAGCTTAAATAAAAAAATATGAACAAGTCAAAGACACCTGTCTCTCACGAACTCAATAGCTACTCAGTCAACCGCTACTAACCAAATTGTTCGGAGAACGTCCTTCCGCACGATGAAAAACTATAGAGAAGGCCTATATAAAGAAAAAGTTCCAGAAGAGATAGAGACCAAAAAAAGATACGATAATTCACCAAGAAAACTACATTTTCAAGATTCTCAAAACATCAAAACTTCTTATTTACAAGATCAAGTATTTCTAAGTCTAGAGATCACTTATAATAAGATATCGGCCTCAAGCAACAAAAGTTACTATTATAAAAACCCTCAACTCGAGGTCATGGTTTTTTATCTATTCAGAGGTTTCCTACGCTAAATAACCTGTGTCATTTCTTATTTCATGTTAGTTTTCGTCACAAGAACATTGGTGTAAGAACAAATTCCAAGCCATCTCAAGCTTACGGAATTAGGCCGTTACATTTGGCATCATTTCTGGGAAAGAAGATATTTCCACGATATCCTAAGGCATACATTCATTCTACTACAAATTTCAATCATGGTCACCTCTAGATGACCAACAACAAAAATCCAACTCGATCATTCAATTGAGCCAGAATAACTTACAGGGCTACGGGCAAATCTCAATGCCAAAATAGAGAAACGCAGTGAGCTCAAACATTAATTAACTCTTGACCGAGAGCTTTGTGAAAAAGGGCTTGAAGCCGAGCGACAAGCACGTTTGACAGCGTTCAAACAGCATGAAAACCAGATGATAACCATGCAGACTATTTTAGAAGCTCTGTAAAATACTCAGTAGGCTCCTCCAATAAGGGATCATTATCAATTGGCAAAAACCTCCTGGGTTTCTGCTCAGGAAAGGTTGGGACCTCGAGGAGTTACAAGCAAAGCTCTTTCCAAAAATAATCAGCACGTACCTCAACTGTCCATTCATTTAGGTGGTGAAGTTCAGTCCAAAATTAGCCGAGGTCGCCGATTGTCCAAATGTCAGGAGGAAGAACAATGACCTCAACCTTGAGATCCAGCACGTGATCGTTTGAGTGAAGGTACCGGTACACACAATTCTTAACCTCCTCGTCAAGCCACTCAACTAACACTTCAGTCTGCTACACAAGAGTATATGGATCATCGTATCAAGGAGTTAATCGAAGCACAAGTTTTGGGCACTACATAGGACCTTACCAAGTTACAAGTAAGTCCAATTTCCAAAGAACTATTCGATATGGAAATACCGAAAGGTTGCCATACTCTGAAAATTTGCAAATACAAGGGTACCGATCCAAAGGAGCGCATTCAACATTGTCGTGATTCATTGGGATTGTATTCCAGCCTCAACCATATCCTTTGCCATTTGTTCGCAACAAGTCTGCAGGAAGAACCGCTCCGGTGGTTCCACTTTTTACCTGAAGATTCCATGCACGCATTCGACCAGCTGCAAAAATAATTTATCAAGACGTATGCTCACAACAGAGACAAAGAGGTAAATTTATATTCTCTTATCAGTCTTAAATAGTCACACGGAGAGAAGCTCGAGGCTTTACAAAGAATTTTTTGGAGCTCGCGCATAAAGTAGACAATCTCGATAAAATAAATAGTTGCTACTGGTTTCACGAACGCGCTCCAACTCGACTACAAGGCCAAAAAACACCTCTTCCTTAACAAACCTGTGACCTTGGAAGAGATGATCACCAAAGTCAATATTTACATCAACCTGGAAAGGATGATGTCCAAAAGGCATAAATCTGCTAAATCCATCCTAACAACGAAAGGTCCATCCACAGATCAAAGCACTAAACCAAAGGAGGATCTTGGTGATCAAAAGTGCTCCAAGGGAAATACTGGTAGCCCTTGGAAAGGCAGTTCACTACCCAAACCATTCCTTCCAAGGATGAATGTTCGAATCTCAATAATTTTTCCCATCCGCTCCATGAATAAGTTATACCGTCTCTCTCAACCATTAAAACCAATCAAGAACAGCTCGTACTGCATGCATCGCAAGGTAAACCATCATTCTACTGACACCTGATATGCTTTACAGAGGTTACAGGAATTCATTTTCAAGGAGGGACAAATGTTTGAATACATTATCAAACTGAAATCATACAAGGATGGAAGCCACAAGAAGTAGCTGGAAGTCGTCCAGGTGGAAGACCAAGCTGAGGAGATGCATCTCTACCATATGCACCATAACAATATGATCAAAATCTATCAAATCACCAACTCTTATCGATTTTAGCGCAGGAGACCGTTAGAATACTGCGATCTCACACCTCAAGATAAAGAGGCCAAGCTTCAACCTGAGTTGAGCAATCACCGGCTTGAGATCTCATTCGATGATTACGATATTAGTCATGTTAAACTTCCATATCATGATGCATTAGTCATAATGTCCATAATGAAAAAGTTTGTCATACACACAATGATGATTGATACTAGAAGCGGCATTGAGATTCTTTTTCAGAGCACTATCGATCAAATGGGATTAGCCGATCAAGTTATTCTAAGCGGTACCAATTTTAGTAAATTTAATGGTTCTAAAGAAGAACGAGTAAGCAAGACCATCTTACTTATTACTGCAGAACCAGCCTCCATTGACGTCATCTTCTGCGTAATCAACGTTAAATCTCGTTATCTCAGGATTATGGGCCTCTGCTAGATTCACAACATGCAAGCAATCGCTTCTACCTATCATCAAGCACTTTGCTTTAAACACAATGATGGTATCTATGAAATTATGGGTAGTCAAAAGCTTTCTTGAGCTTGTAAAAACATAGTCTCAACAATTCTAGATACCTTAGACAGAAACACTGCATAACAATTACCGAAAGCTGATCACCTTGGTGATCAACCTTCAACAGAAGAGCCTATAGAATACGTCAACATTAATGGACCTAGCAGAGGTACTATCGTCAGCACCAAGATAATCCAGGACGATAAGGATGCTCTTATTCAATTCTTACAATTAAATCGAGACATATTTGTGTAGACTTTCAAAGCGATGCCTGCGGTTGATCTGGCCAAAGCGTGTCACAAATTGGCCATCAACATCAAACCCATGACGGTCAAAGAGAAATAACGACAATTATCACCTCGACTTCAAGATGAGGTTAACATGAAGATTGAGAAATTAATCAAAATGGGATTCATTCGAGAAGCCAAATATCCAGATTGGATATCCAACATCGCCGATGTCCCAATGTAGAATGGAAAAGTCCGAGTTTGCGTAGATTTTACAGATCTAAACAAATACACTCCAAAGCACAGTTTCCCTCTCCCCAATATTTATAAAATCCTTGATTCTACTGCAGGTCACAAACTCCTATCTATGATAGATGCTGCTTTTAAGTATAATCAAATTCTACCCTTAGAAGAGGATCAAGAAAAAACTACTTTCATTACTAAAAGAGGACTTTACTACTACAAAGTCATACCCTTTGGACTCAAAAATGTCGGCATGACTTATCAATGGTTGATGACTACTATGTTCAAAGTACATCTTGGGAAAGTCGTGGGAGTCTACATTAACAATCTCTTGTGTAAGAGCATATAGTCAGCCAACCACATTGTAGATATCAACATAATATTCATCATTCCTCAATCTTACAAGATGTCTCTTAATCTTGATAAGTATTAATTTGGAGTTTATTCAGGTGAATTTCTTGGCCATCTTATCAGCAAGAAAGGGATTGAGGCCGATCCAGAACAAAGTCGCGCTCTCCTCAATATTCTATCAGTAAAATTGACTAAAGACGCACCGAAACTTATCAGTAAGATTGTTGCTATCAGCCAATTCATTTTAAAATCTTTAGACCGCTATTGTTGGTTGTTCCAACTAATCTACGGTTATACCAAACGAGGAAAAGTTTAGCCAAATACAGAGGTCCAATGGACATCAGAATGCAATGCATCTTTTCATGATCTTAAAACCTATTTGGGGAGGTCTCCCATAATGAGTACCCCAATATATAATGAGGAACAGATCATCTACCTAGCAGTTATAAATACTTCAATCAGTTCGATTCATATTTCACTTGAAGGGAAAATCGAGAAGCCAGTATATTTCATCAACAAAACCCTCACTCTTGCAGAAATGAGGTATTCTAAAATTGAAAAACTTCTTCTAACTCTTGTTTATACTTTACAGAAACTTAAGCACTACTTCCAAGCTCATTCAGTCAAGGCCATGACGAACTACCCATTCTGGGAGGTTCTATCAAAGAAAGAAAAATTAAGGTGAATGCAACAATAGTTAGTCAGTATGGGAGAATATGATATCAAGTTCGAACAACGTCATTCCATAAAAGGTCAAGCCGTTGCAAATTTTCTCGCAGATATTCTAGTGGAAGATCCTGAGTGGGGGTAGCACAATCCTGGCCATATAGAAGATCTACCCGACAAAGCATTTGACAAGCGAGCTGAATAGATTATAAAGAATGGGTAGAAACTCCTTACCGATGATTCAACAGGACCCGCAGGGTCTGGAATTAGAATTGTATTGATTACCTCTTCCAACGACAGAATTAAGAAATCAATCTGCTTGGATTTTGAAGCCTCAAACAATGTCACCGAATACTAAGCTCTCATTCATGGACTCAACCTCGTACTTGAGCTCGGTGTCCCCGAACTTTCTGTTTACAGAGATTTAGTACTCATCGTCCACCATTACTCTAAGTTATACAAGAAGAATGGTAAGATGATTAAATACATACCCCTCGTTGTAGATAGGATGAGTACGTTTGTGCAAGCAACTCCCGATTATCTTCCTCGAGGTAAAAATAGACATGCCGATTCTTTTGCATATCTAGCCGGGGTCTTGGGAATAGAAGCTCGATATCTCCAGATCAAAGTAATTTCAACCCCTAATATTGATTGCATTTCTATATGCGCGGTAAATACTGGGGGCGATAAAGCGGACGAGATACTTTACAATTTACTGGAAGGGACTTGTGGCTCCTACACTAGGATGAGTACGTTTGCGCAAGCAACTCTCGATTATCTTCCTCGAGGTAAAAATAGACATGCCAATTCTTTTGCATATCTAGCCGGGGTCTTGGGAATAGAAGCTCGATATCTCCAGATCAAAGTAATTTCAACCCCTAACATTGATCTCATTTCTATATGCGCGGTAAACACTAGGGGTGATAAAGCGGACAAGATGCTTTACAATTTATAGGAAGGGACTTGCGGCTCCTACGCCGCAGGTCAATCACTCAAAAATAGAGCCGTTAAATAAGGAGTATTCTAATCGGGCATGCGCAAGCAAGTAAAAAAGTACTCATGCAAATGTAATAAATGTCAACGGCATGGGCAAATGATACGCGCCTCTACGCTCGAACTACATGCAAGTAAGGTATTTTTGTCATTTAAAAGATGGGCACTCGACCTTGTTGGTAAATTCCTAATTCTCTAGGTAACCGCTGATACCTACTCATAACTATAGATTATTTTACAAAATGGGTAAAGGCGGTTCTACTCTGTCAAACTAAAGATGAAGAGGTCATCATTTTTTATCTAGGAACACATTATTATTCGGTTTGGATGCCCCTACCTAATTCGCATCGATAATGGGCCACAATTAATTGGGTAAAAATTCATAGCCTTCCTCAACAAACACAATATCATCTACTCACTATCCAACCTCTAATACCCTCAAGGCAATCGCCAAGCTGAAATCACCAATAAGACCATCGTGGACGGACTCAAGAAAAGGCTTCACTCACAGAAAAAAGGGAACTGGGTTTAAGAACTTCCTCATGTCTTATAGGCATATCGTACCACTCCTCGTCAATCAACCGGCTGTACCCCATTCCTCCTTGCCTATGGGACCAAAGCCGTCATACCATATGAATACCATCATCTAGTCAAAAATTACTAGCTAACTGATAATGAAAATGAGTTCAAATTGGTCTGCAACCTCAATTGGATCGATGAGACCATGGAACGCGTCATTGCTAACCTAGGTCGATATTACCATTTGCTAGCCAGTTTGTATAATAGACGAGTTAGAACTCGTACTTTCCAAATCGACGATCTCGTCCTCAGATAAATCTCTCAACATAGAAAAGAGCCTCATGCGGGGAAACTAGCAAATAATTGGGAGGGTCCATTCCTTATCACTAGTCTCACAGGCCCGGGATCATATTACCTCATGACAGAAGAGGGAGTTCACATCTCAAATCCTTTGAACACTAGGTGACTGAAATGGTGCTATCGTTAAGTACCTCACTACTCTATTTTAAATTCTTGCATTTTTCATTCCAAAAGTGAGATTTTCATCTCTATCCAACGTACATCCTTCTATATTCATTAAAAATTTCTAAGTTTTTTCCCACACAACTCTCTACTTACGTAGATAATATATAGATTAAAGCATAGGTAATACTAGCTTTCAATCGACCTCTTTTCCGGTTAAAACAAGGATAACAGTTGATTTGTCCAACTCTACTATAATCTGAGATTAAAATAAAGGTAATACTTGTTTTTAATCGTGGAACTCTACCAGATATAAGATAAAGCAATGCTAAAACTTGTTTTCACCTCACTCAATATGGTTGTGACATTATACCAATTAAAACAAGGATAATACTTAATTTGACCGACTCTACTATACTCCAAGATTAAAATAAAGGTAATACTAGTTTTCAATCTTGGAACTCTACCAGATATAAGATAAAGCAAAGGTAAAACTAGCATTCACCTCACTCAATATGGCTTCGACATTATACCGGCTAAAATAAGGATACCCTTGATTCGCCCAAGTCTATTATACTTCGAGATTAAAACAAAGGTAATACTAGTTTTTAATCAAGAAACTCTACCAGACATAAGATAAAACAAAGGTTAAACTAGCTTTCATCTTACTCAATATGGCTGCGACATACATACTCTGGAATTAAAATAAATGTAGTACTAGTTTTCAATCAAAGAACTCTACCAGACATAAGATAAAGCAAATATAAAACTAGCTTTCATCTCTCAATATGTCTGTGACAGATACTTTTTCCAAGTTACATATACAACTACTACAATGGATTCTTTTCTGTTGTTGGGAGGTCAGCTATGTTTTCCCCTATAATTTGAGGATCACCAGCCATAAATTCTCAAGCCCAAACAGTCACAGCAATCCTGCCCTATTCTACCAATTTAGCAGTTCGAGAGCCAAACTCTATTTCCATGGATTTTATACAATTTCCACAATCTATATCAGCTCTGCAAATACATCCCCTTTCAGAAAAAATAGTCGTGCAAGGTATCTTTCTCTAACTCAAGCCTTTTTACCTCCTCTACAGAATAGGTGATCACCGCCATCATCAATTCTGAGCGCGATACCTCGGGCATGACCGCCTTAGAAAAATTTGTTCTCGCCATTTGAAGGTAATTATGAAACCTATTATGCCGTTCTTCTTGCTATTCCATTTAACTATTTATTCGAGCCATGAAAGCGATGCTCTCTTCCGTATTCTTGTCTGCTTTAGTTGATTCAGCCTGATTAATTGCCCTTAAATCTGCCACCTGAGCATAAAGTTCCTCAAGCTCCCAATATAAATATTCCCCAGCCGGAGACTTCTTTAATAACTCATCTTGCTTCTTAATTAAAATCTCTTTACCCTTGATAGTCTACTCCAACCCTTATTCCTTTGTAAGAGCAGCGTTCAACTTACTTTGGCACTCCTTAACTGTTCATTTCCTTTTTGTACATGACCTTGAGTTCGAGCTACAATTCCCTCCAGTTTTCTTATTCGAGCTGATAGGCTAACTACATCCCCTTTAATAAGGGAAACCATGACATCACTTTTATTCTTTCTCGAGCGCTCTCCAGCCTTAGCGTTTCTAGCATGCAAATTGGCCTGCGCCAATTCAATCTTCAATTGTGCCACCAGTAATGGCTAAATTCCGTAGCTCGATGTGATTGGGAATTAGCAATCACACCAAATAAACTTATAACAATACTCTACTTGAAAATAAGAAATACAAACAGGTGGTTTTAGCGTGGAAAACCTCTTAATAGGTAAAAAAAACCATGACCTCGTATGGAGGATTTTTGTAAAAGTATTTTTATTGCTTTGACTGGATATATTTATTACAAGTGATCTCTAAAACATAGAAATACTTTTGATCTCATAAATAAAAAGTTTTGAATAATTTGTCAGGTCTCTATCTATTCTAGAACCTTTTCTTTTTATAGGCTTCTCCACAACTCTTCATCGTGCAAGAACACGTTTTTTGAATAATGTGGTTAGTGGCGGTTGACTGAATAACTGAGAAGTTCGTGGGAGACAGGTGTCTTTGACTGTAAAGCATTTTTCAGGTTTAGCTCGATGTAGTTTCTTAAGTAGTTCGTGGGGTTGTTTAGAACGTTGACCGGAGTGTTAAGTACTAAAATTGCGTTAACCTGAGATGAAGGTAAATCGAGCTGGATGAGCTCGATTCTAAGTTGGATCGAGGGATAAGTCCCTAGAATCGCCCCCTCGCAACCGAAATCACGAGTGGCTTTGGTTGAGAAAGAATATATAAAAAGTTATAAATTTAAAATGGAACAATGATGGCGTTTGACTGGTTGAAGTTACGTGATATTGGGAAGTGGCGGGTATTAAATACTAATGCGAATATATGTGACGGTTGTATTTGAATAGTCGCGTCCATAATAAATGATGACGCCTTTGAAAACATACCTGCACAATAAAGTTAGGGTTATATAAATAGTACTTTGACCAACTCTTTGGAATAATTCTTGCATGTGTAACTTTCACTGAGATGGTGAAAACTTGGAGTATGGCTCTTGAAGGAGGATTCCGTATGAAGCACAGAGGTTGAAGGTGAAGTACATTAGTGATCGTTACATGGAAATGGCGATCCCTGCCCCTGTTTCTCCGATGTACCAAGGCTTGCCGGGAGAGGAAGCGGCTAAAGCTGAGGAAGATTTTTACTATAAGTGGAGATTTCATGTCTTTGTCTTGACAGACGAAGAACGTTGGGCCTGTCTACATACTCTTGCGGAAGACAAGGTTAGTGGTTTATATGTAGGGAAAGGTGCATCTGCGGGGCAGATATGCTGATTTCTTGTGTTGCCATCGATTCTAATGTCGGGCCCTCTTACTCTCTGCCAACTCTTCGGTGGTGGTGGCTATAGAAGAGGCGGTGATGGCAGCGGAGGTGGAGGATGGGAAGGGGAATACTGCTGATACATTTCCATCGTGTTTTTGCGCTTAGAGGACCTTTCATCTTGTTTTATGAGTGCCAAGACTGAGTCCACTGCTTGTATGGTTCTGGCTTGGAGTTTGACTAGGCTTCAACCGAGCCACATAAGGGAAGATCTTTATTGGTTCCAATGCCTTCTTTGCATCAGGGTGAAGAATCGCTGAAGCAAGAAGAACTGAAATACATGATTCTTCTACGTACCTGAATAACCTGTAGCTTTTGACAAACAGGGAAAACTTGTTATCTGTAAAGTACTTGGAGTTCGGTGTTGGACGGATAACATTCTGTTGTATTCTTGTGTGAAAACTTGTTATCTGTAAATCGTATGTACTATGTTTGATATGAATAAAGTTGATTTTCATGAAATTGTGCATAGAAAAATTACTTGAATTGATCTGAAATGTGTTGTTGAATAATTGCTTGATAAGTGATGAAACAATGTTGCGATTCTGTTCGAACTGAGATGAATACGTGCTTTCAATGTCATACAGATATAAATGATTTATGCTTAGCAGGTGATGGATAAAAATTGCAAGAAATATGTAAACTCGAGCTGTTATAGGTCAAAAAGGGGGAATGTTCGTGGTAGTGTCAGGTCGAATACAGTGGCGACTTTAAGAGCTGAGATTTCTGTTATGAGTTGAAAGATAAAAATCACGTGTTTGGAGGCTAAAGTTGGTGAAAGACGTATAAACGTGTGTCTGATGAAAGAAAAATGGAGGAGAGTATGAGGATGGTACTGCTCGATCTTAAAAGATTTGTTCTACGTGAAAGGACAATTATCTATAAAGATTATAGCAGTTCGTGTTTGTGAGGTAGATCGAATAGGTAGATCGAGAGAACTTGGCTAGTTCGATTGCTGAAGTTGAGATGGAACCCGACGATCCGAGGACCGACGAATAATGTAATTGGATGACCTGCTAAATGTGTCTCATAAATAATATAAATATTGTGAATGTAATAGATATAAAATAAGTCAATTGGATCCTCTATAGGGGTGAATCTGTTTTGAGACTATTTTAGCAAACATTTTAAATATATTTAAACATTCGTACAACTTAAAAAATGACGTCAGTCCCTATAAGAATGACAAGCAAGGACAGAGAAACATAAATATAAAAATGCAGAAGCTTCTAGTTTTGTTTTGTATGAAAAAGGAAATAGAGCTCTGACATCTCACAGTTTGAGTTATCATGAGTGAGGGGAGGGCAAGAAAACATATCGAAAGAGGCGGAAAAAATTTGTTAAAAAATGAGGGGAGTTATAATGATGGAAAGGTGGTTTTATCGAAAAGATACAAGGAGTCTGACATGGAGGGTGGAAAGGATGCCTCAGTTCTGGAATCGAGGACGGTTCGTGCGAGGAGCAATAAATGCCAGCCGCATGAGAGAGAAAGGATAAATAGTTCTTCTTTATCTCCAAACAAATATTTTATCATAAAAAACTTGGAGAGCACTTAGAGAGAAAGGCAAAAAATTAGGGGATTTAATAAAGAGTTATCTGAAGGCGATAAACGGTTGAAGAGGGCAAAAGATTCTGGATCTTGTAGGTAGCTATACAGCAGAGTTGTGAGGGGAAGCTTGACTCTACTACCGATTCTCATTCGGATACTGAAGGTTAGTAGAGATATATGCGATATATGTTGATGTTCTATAGTTAAAGATATATGTTATACATGAATGATTGATCAGGGATATATGTTAAATATATTTATATATGCATACATAGATGGAAGAATGATAAATACCTTAACCTGTATGTAGGTCGAGCGTGAGAGGCATCCTGGTAGGTTGAAAATGTGCCTGTAGAATTTTTATTAAGATGGGTAGTGTAGGGACTTATTCCTCGAGCTATAAGACACTCGAACTTACTTATCACTCGATCTCTGGAGTACTCGATCTCATTCGGTACTAGGAAAATACATTACATACACGTCAACAGTTACACCTCGACCACTAACTCATGCAGAACGTGGGTCGTCCACAAAAGATGTAAACAGAACAAGTCAAGATACACTTGTCTCCCACGAGCTAGAAGTTACACACTCAACTGCCCATGACTCCCACTTTTAGGAGAACTGCTTCAAGCACGATGTCAAGCTAAGAGCAGGGTCTATAAAAGGGCAGAAATCCTAAGGAAATAGGACGGTCAACAGAAAATTTGATACATCGATTATCTGATCTCTAGCTATCTTTTCTTAGATTAACTCTTGTAATCAGATTCTCTCTCTCACTCAAGCAATAATACTACTTTAACAAAATCCTCCACTCGAGGTCGTGGTTTTTAACAATTTACAGGTATTCCACGCTAAATCCCCTGTGTCAAGTATTATTCCTTATTTAATTCTTGTTATAGTAGTTCTTGGTGTAAGGATCGATTTCAAGCTATTTTGAGCTTTGCGAAATCTGGTCTTGACATTTGGCACCGTCTGTGGGAATTGCACAGTTTTTCCATGTTTTCCAAAGACACACTGATATTCAGTAATCAGATATTCTACCCTGGTGTATTCCAGATAACAAGCATCAGAAGTTTAGCATGACAGCTCCCTAGAGCCTGATCCATTAGCAGAATTATGAGCGAACCTCAATTTCGAGACTGAGACTCAGAGTAATATCAACCCCAAACATCGATCATACTTCGATATGTGTAATCAACACTGGGGCGATTAAGAAGAAGAAGATGATCGGATGAAGTTTCAGATTCAATCTCAGCTTCAAATTCTAAACTCGATTTCAACTTCATCTCGAGCAACTTCAGCTCGATTTCTTCAGCTTGAGCAACTTCAGCTCGAGCAACTAACATTTTTAGCTTTAGCTTATTTCAGCTTTAGCTCTCTTTCAGCTTTAGCTCACTTTCTGCTTTAGCTCGCTTTAAGCTTTAGGTCACTTTCAGATATAGCTCTCTTTCAGCTTTAGCTCATTTTTAGTTTTAGCCCTCTTTTAGCTATAGCTCACTTTTAGTTTTAGCTCATTTTCAGTTTTAGCTCTCTTTCAGCTTTAGCTCACTTTAAGCTTTAGCTCACTTTCAGCTTTAAGTCACTTTCAGTTGTAGCTCTCTTTTAACTTTAGCTCGCTTTCATCTTTAACTCACTTTTAACTTCAGCTCAAGCAACTTCATCCCAAACTCAGCTCGAGCAACTAACATTTTCAGCATTAGCGTGCTTTCAGCTTTAGCTTATTTTCAGCTTTAGCCCGCTTACAGCTTTAGCACATTTTCAGCTTTAGCTCTCTTCCAGCTTTAGTTCTTTTTCAGCTTTAGCTCGTTTACACCTTTAGCTTATTTTCAGCTTTAGCTCTCTTTAAGTTTTAGCTCCCTTTCAGCTTTAGCTCACTTTCAGCTTTAGCTCGCTTTCAGCTATAGCTCTTTTTCAGCTTTAGCTCACTTTCAACTTCAGCTCGAGCATCATAGCATGATTTCTTTAGCTCTACTGTCCAATATAGTATCAAGGCCTAGATAATACTTGCCGAACCCCTGAAGATGTACAAACATATGGGACTGGGGCCATAAAGAGCCTCAGTTTATCAGATCTCCAATATGGTATCAAGGCATAGATAATACTAGCCGAACCCCTGAGGAAACACAGATTCATGGCGGAGACCATAAAGAACCACTTAGCCTGCGGTGATAGCCTAAAACACGAGTAAGGAACTTACTCGCTGCCGATAGGCCCAACTCTCTAATATGGTATCAAGGCATAGATAATACTAGCCGAACCCCTGAGAAAATAGAGATCCGAGGCAGAGGCCATAAAGAATATCTTTGCCTGCGGTGACAGCCTAAAGCACGAGTAAGGAAACTTGCTCACTGCCGATAGGCCCAGCTATCCAATATGGTTTCAAGGCAAAGATAATATTAACCGAACCCCTGAGGAAACACAGATCCAAGGCGGAGGCCATAAAAAACCTCTTAGCCTGCGGTTACTGCCTAAAGCACGAGTAAGGAAACATGCTCGCTACCGATAAGCCCAACTCACCAATATGGTATCAAGGCATTGATTATACTAGACGAACCCCTGAGGAAACACAGATCCGAGGCAGAGGCCATAAAGAACCTCTTAGACTATGGTGGCAGCCTAAAACACGAATAAGGAAACTTGTACGTACTTTAGGCTGTCGCCGTAGGCAAAGTGGTTCTTTATGGCCTCCGCCAAGGATCTGTGTTTCCTCGGGGGTTTGGCCAGTATTATCTATGCTTTGATCCCATATTGGAGGGCTGGGCTTATCGGCAGCGAGCAAGTTTCCTTACTCGTGCTTTAGGCTCTCACCGCAGGCTAAGAGGTTCTTTATGGCCTCCGCCTCGGATCTGTGTTCCTCAGGGGTTTGGCTAGTATTATCTATGTATTGATCCCATATTGGCGAGCTAGGCTTATTGGAAGTGAGCAAGTTTCCTTACTCGTGCTTTAGGCTGTCAGCGCAGGCTAAGAGGTTCTTTATGGCCTCCGCCAAGGATCTGTGTTTCCTCAGGGGTTCGGCTAGTATTATCTATGCCTTAATACGATATTGGAGAGCTAGGCTTATCGGCAGTGAGCAAGTTTCCTTACTCGTGCTTTACGCTATCACCGTAGGGTAAGGGGATCTTTATGGCCTCCTCCTCGGATCTGTATTTCCTCAGGGGTTTGGCTAGTATTATTTATACCTTGATACCATATTGGAGAGTTGGGCTTATCGGCAGCGAGCAAGTTTCCTTACTCGTGCTTTAGGCTGTCACCGCAGGCTAAGAGGTTCTTTATGGTTTCCGCCTCGGATCTGTGTTTCCTCAAGGGTTCGGCATTATCTATGCCTTGATAACAAATTGGAGAGCTGGGCATATCGGCAGTGAACAAGTTTCCTTACCCGTGCTTTAGGCTGTTACCGCAGGCTAAGAGGTTCTTTATGGCCTCCGCCTCAGATCTGTGTTTCCTTAGGGGTTCTACTAGAATTATCTATACCTTGATACCATATTGGAGAGCTGGCTTATCGACAGTGAGTAATTTTCCTTACTCGTGCTTTTGGCTGTCACCGCAGGCTAAGAGGTTCTTTATGGCCTCCGCCTCGGATCTGTGTTTCCTCAAGGGTCCGGCTAGTATTATCCATGCCTTGATACCATATTGGATATCTGATAGACTGAGGCTCTTTATTGCCCTAGTCCCGTAAGTTTGTGCGTCCTCAGGGGTCCGGTTAGTATTATCTGTGCCTTGATACCATATTGGACAGGAGAGCTGAAGAAATAGAGCTAAGATGCTCGAGCTGAAGTTGAAAGTGAGCTAAAGCTAAAAGCAATCTAAAGCTGTAATAGAGTTATAGCTGAAAGTGAGCTAAAGCTGAAGGCGAGCTGAAGCTGAAAGAGAGCATAAGCTGAAAATGAGCTAAAGCTGAAAGCGAGCTAAAACTGATAAAGAGCTAAAGCTAAAAATGAGCTAAAGCTACAAATCAGCTAAAGCTAAAAATAAGCTAAAGCTGAAAGAGAGCTAAAGCTGAAAGAGTGCTAAAGCTGAAAGTGAGCTAAAGCTGAAAATGAACTAAAGCTGAAAGCGCGCTAAAGCAGAAAATGTTAGTTGCTCGAGCTGAGTTCGTGCTGAAGTTGTTCGAGCTGAAGTTAAAAGTGAGCTAAAGTTGAAAGCGAGCTAAAGCTAAAAGAGAGCTACCACTGAAAGCGACCTAAAGCTGAAAGCGATCTAAGGCTAAAAGCGATCTAAAGATGAAAGTGAGCTAAAGCTGAAAGCGAGCTAAAGATTAAAGAGAGCTATAGCTGAAAATGTGTTAAAGATGGAAGCAAGCTAAAGCTGAAAGAGAGCTAAAGCTGAAAATGAGCCAAAGCTGATAGAGAGCTACAGTTGAAAGCAACCTAAAGTTGAAAACAAGCTAAAGCTGAAAGCGAGCTAAAACTGAAAGAGAGCTAAAGCTGAAAATGTTAGTTACTCAAACTGAAGTTGCTCGAGCTGAGTTCGAGCTGAAGTTGCTCGGGCTATAGAAATCGAGCTGAAGTTGCTCGAGATGAAGTTGAAATCGAGTTTTGAATTTGAAGCTGAGATTAAATCCAAAACTTCCTCCAATCATCCTCTTCTTCTTAATCACCCTAGTGTTTATTACACATATCAAAGTATGATCGATGTTGGGGGTTGATATTACTCTGAGTCTCAGTCTCAAAATTGAGGTTCGCTCATAATTCTGCTAATAGATCAGGCTCTAGGGAGCTATTATGCTAAACTCCTGATGCCTATTACCTGGAATACACCATGGTAGAATATTTGATTACTGAATATCAGCGTGGCTTTGGAGAACGTGGAAAAACTGTGCAATTCCTACAGACGGTGCCAAATGTAGGGACCAGATTTCTTAAAGCTTGAAATAGCTTAAAATCAATCCTTACACCAAGAACTACTATGAAAATAATTAAATAAGGGATAACACTTGACACATGGGATTTAGCGTAGAAAACCTGTAAATATGTAAAAGATCACGACCTCGAGTAGAGGATTTTGTTAAAGTAGTATTATTACTTGAGAGAGAGAAAAAAAAAGAATCTGATTACAAGAGTTAATCTAAGAAAAGATAGCTAGAGATCAGATAATTGTATGTATCGAATTGTTTGTTGACCGTCCTGTTTCCTTAGGAGCTCTAACCTTTTATAGACCCTACTCTTAGCTTGACATCGTGCTTGAAGCAGTTCACCTCAAAGTAGGAGTCACAGGCAGTTGAGTGTGTAACTGTTAGCTCATTGGAGACAGGTGTATGTAGGAGGGAAGTGGGGTAAATATGTAGAGTTTGTCGATAGGCAGTTTAGAGGTTGCACGGTAACAGATGGGGAAGAGTATTTTTACCTGTTGGCAGATTTGGAAGTAGAAAAATGAGATAGGGGTTTAGATGAATTGATCTCGTTAGAGTATTTTGGTGGGGATGTCTGGAGTGACCTCTCTGAGGATTTCTGTGTTACCTATCTCAATTAGAGTATGGGTTGAGCCTTCCCCTCACGAATTTGGCGAAGGGGATTATGAATCTAATTGGGGCATATCCTATTCAAATGAACGGGAACATGTGGTAGGTAATAACTGTATGTGACCATCATAATGAAAGGTGAAAAAGGGAGGAAAAAGTGAGGAGGATAACCCCTGAGGACGTTCTACAGTTTTATGGGGTAAAGAATTTTAAGGCCAGTGGGGGGTCGTATTTTTGTGCTAGCGTTACTCGGCATCATTTTTTCGATCTGAATTTAGCAGGTCGAACTTGAAATGACAACATCATATGGGTGAAGCATAATTGCCTTCAAAGAAATAATGAAGAACTTTTAGACCTTCGATTTAGGTCTGTAAAGCAAAGTAAGTATATACATGCATAGATTGAATTATTGTTATGTTTCGTTGACAACTGTGCTGATAGTAAAATGTGTTATTGCAGGTGTGAAGTCTACAGTAGAAAGGAAAGAATCCCTGTTGGATGAAGTTGCCGAGGAGGAAACTGAACTCGAACTCATTTTGGAGGGACTCGGCCTGAGTAGAAAGAAGAAAGTTTACAATAGGTCGAACAAGGTTCCAAAGGCTCTGTCTACTAGGTCGATGGCGGACGTTGATGAAGGAAAATGGCCAGTCAATGGTGAGGGAGTTTGAACTAATTTTTCCAAGACTCCTGGAACTGGAAGTTCAGCTCAGCCAACTATTGTAAAACAGAGCAAAGTTGCTCAGCTATATAAAAAAAAGGATGCTAAAGACTCAGCCGACCTCTGGGACTACTGGAAATGTTGAGGCCGTGAAAAATAAGAGAAGGACGGTCAAAACCTCAGGGGAGTCAGGAGTGAAAGTCGTCGAGGGACGATCTGCTTTAGGGGACGGCCTCAACGAGGCCGATGAGAGGGCTAGGTTGGCAATTCTCCAAGGAGAGGAAGATACGAACAAGATTGTAAGTGTATATTATCAGAAAGGAATGTTTAATATACATCAAGCTAATAACTGAGATCGATATAAATTTTGCAGGATGCTCGTCTTGTAAAAGGGATGTGGCTCGGTTCAGAGAAAGAAAGAAATGAGCTGAAGAAGGTTAAGATTTAGCTGGAGAAAGGCTTAGCTCGAGCCAAGACTGACGCCATGAAGGAAGTTAGGCAGTTGAAGGCCTCTCACGCTATGGCGATTGGCCAGATGTAGGTCGAGGCAAAGGCCAATCTAGATGAGATAGTTGAGGAGTGTGACAGGCTAGGTCGTCACTTGATGTTGAAGGGCTATTCGAAGGAGGAGGTGGATGCCATTACGGCTGATACCTATGCTGAGGTGGAAGATGAGGAGAAAGCGGACGTGGTATAAATTGTGGATGGTCTGAATGGTGTCTCCCGCCAGACAGTGCTCGACAACCAAGGGGATGATGTTGAGCTCCCAGAAGGGGGGAATGATAAGGTAGGGTAGACATATGTTATGTATAAATATTTTTGTGTAGTTTGAATCTTGTAAGGGGAAGAAAACTTTTATAGATTGACTTTGTTTATAAACTATTTGAAGGCAATTAGAGAGATGAGTCTTAGAATTAATGACCTAAAGTTTGGACTTGCTAGTGAAATAGAGACCTCAAAAGCCTTGATGTCTGCTCAAGCAAAATTACAGGTTAGATCGGAATAAGTTTTTCAACTACCATGTTACACCAATGTTAATTTATCAAATCAACAGGATAGAAATGCACGGCAAAATTCTAACGCTATTAATATGAAATAATATATAGAAAGTGTGTACCTTGTACGCTGAAAGAAGATTCATGTAGGGTTCATCCGAGAATGGAGTCCAAACTTTTTGTCAAAAAGTACTTGAAAGTAGATGTTTAGAGATCACATAGTTTCTTTGAAATTTATTACGTATATATTAGGAATTAGATTTCCAGAATTGAACTGTACTAAAACTTGTTATATTTCCCAGGTCGTATTGGATTCATCTTGCGCGCGCGAGGACCACATACTCATCTGCAATCGGGAATTTGTTGAACAGCTTGATAGGATGAAGGAGGCGAACGTGAACAGGGAGGATCAATACGTAAAAACGCATTTTGGAATCGAGAAGTTGAATCAGACCGTCTTCGACCTGACTCGTTAGATTGAAGAGAAAGATTCTGAGATTAAGAAGGGATTTGAAAATATATCTGAGGCTTTAGAACGTGCCGAGAAACTCCAACGTCTGGTCGATGCGTTGGCCGCGAAGGGTAAGTAGACCGACACGGCTCAATACCGTATTCAGGCGCTGAAACAAGTAGAAGAACAATTTCTATCTGATCATCAAAGAGGCAGGAATGAGCTGGAGCGAATGAGGCAAAAATTCATCAAAATGGATGACGAGCTGAGGGTAGCTCGAGAAAATCTAACGGCTTCAGAGGCCGCAGCAGAACATTTACAAGCAGCCCTCCCCGCCAAGGATATAAAATTTGTGAAATGCAGCGAAGGTGCGATGACTTAAACTAGAGAGTTGTTCGACCTAAAGCCAAAAAGGACCAAACCATTGCTCGTGCCAAGAAAGCCGAGGCTAGAGAGCGTTCAGGGGGAAGTAGAACTGAGGTTAAGGCTCCTTTTGTTCGAGGTGATATTTTTAGTCTCTCAGGTCCAATTATAGAGCTGGAAAGTGGCATGTCTCGAATTCAGGGGCACGTTTGAAGGGAAATGCAAATTTGAGGCAATGTTAGCATAAGCTGGACGCTGCCCTTATTAGGGAGAAAGTTCTAGAGGGGGAGATCAAAGCTTAGGATTTGCTGGTGAAGAGGAAAGATGAATTATTAAAAGATTTGCCGGCTTGGGAAGAGTTGAACGCCGAACTTGTGAGCCTCTGTGCTCGAGTAGTAGAGTTACAGGCCATGAACCTAGCTGAGTCGGCAAAGTATATTATAAAGTTGGAAAAAGATGTTATTTATAATGATAGGGTTGATGCGGAAATAATTGAATGGAAGGATAATTGCGCTAGGTTAATGGTACGCCTTGAGAGGTTAAAGGCGAGATTTGTAACTGTGATAGTACCTTGTATGTCTCAATCTGACCTGTTAAGGGTGTTCGTTGCATATGTTGTAGAAGAAGTTAAAAGACTTGAGTCAGAGCGAGATACCTTGCTTAAAACTCTGTCAGAAAAGAGATGCACCTGTGGAGCTACGATAGATCGAGGGAATAGTATGGGTGCCATGGAGACTTAGTTGTGCCCTTGAACTGCTGAATCAGTAGAACGAGGTAGGGCTGCTGTGGCTTGCGAACTTAAAGATAGACCTCTTGATGATGTGGGGGAAATTATTGCTGACACTCCATCAGTAGAAAATAATCTTCTGTAATATTATTTTGATCTGAAAATAAATAGAATTTGTCGCAGACACATTGAAATTGATGAAAGCTAGTATGACCATTGCCTTATCTTGTGTCTGGTGGGGTCTTTGATGTAAAATAAATTTTTACATTCGTTTTAATCGCAGAAATGTAGAGGGGCAACTAAACCAAGTATTATCCTTGATCCAGGCCAATAGTGAGACAGCTAAACCAAGTGCTACCTTAATCTAGGCCTATAGAGAGACAACTAAACCAATTGTTGCCTTAATCTAGGCCTGTAGAGAGATAGCTAAACTAAGTGTTACCTTGATCTAGGACTGTAGAGAGGCAGCTAAACCAAGTGTTACCTTTATCTAGGCCTGTAGAGAGACAGCTAAACCAAGTATTACCTCAGTCTAGGCCTATAGAGAGACAGCCAAACCAAGTATTACCTTGATCTAGGCCTATAGAGAGACAGCTAGACCAAGTGTTACCTTGATCTAGGCCTATAGAGAGATAGCTAAACTAAGTGTTACTTTAATCTAAGCCTATAGAGAGACTGCTAAACCAAGTGTTACCTTGATCTAGGCCTATAGAGAGACAGCCAAACCAAGTATTACCTTGATCTAGGCCTATATAGAGAGACTAGCTAAACCAAGTATTACCTTGATCTAAGCCTATAAATATGTCACAGAGATATTGAAAGAGATGAAAGCTAGTATTATCTATGCTTTAATGTGGATGAATGTTCATGAAGAGACCGACATTATTCAAAAAAAATTCTTTCATTGATAAGTTCAGAATTTACATTGGATGGGGATAAGAATCTCAATTTTGGAATTGGAAAAACAAACATCGAATAATGAAAATGGAGTAGTAAGATGCCTAGCGATAGTACCATTTCAGTTGTCTAGTATTCTAAGGATTTGAAATGGGGATTCCCTCTTCTGTCATATGATAGTATGATCCCAGGCCTGAGAGACCTATGATAATGAATGGACCCTCCCAATTGTTAGCTAATTTTCAAGCGTGAGGCTCCTTGCAATGTTGTGGAATCTCTCTAAGGACGAGATTTCTGATTTGGAAAGTACAGCTCTTGACTCGGTTATTATACGATCTGGCAAGCATATGATGATATTGTCCTAGGTTAACGATAACTCGTTCCCTGGTCTCATCTATCATATTGAGGTTACAAGCCAATTCGAACTTATTTTCCTCGTCAGTCAACTCGTGATCACGAATTGGATGATGATATTCAGAAGGAATGACAGACTCAATGCCATAAGCAAGGAGGAATGGGGTACACCCAGTGGATTGTCGGGGAGTGGTTCGGTATGCCCACTGGACATGAAGTTGTTCGTTAACCCAATTTCCTTTTTTCTGTGAGTGAAGCCATTTTTTGAGTCCATCAACGATGGTTCTGTTGGTGTTTTCGGCTTGGCCATTACCTTGAGGATAGTATGGATTTGATGGTGAGTGGATGATATTGTGGTGATTTAGGAATGATACGACCTTTTCTCCCACAAAATGGGGCCCGTTATCGATACAAATTTGGTTGGGCCCCGAATCGAGTGATTATTTGGTTCCAGATAAAAGAGATAACCTCCTCTTGTCTGGCTCAACATAGTGAAATTGCTTCTTCCCACTTTGTAAAGTAATCGATAGCTACGAGTAGGTGACGGCGATTACCTGGAGAGTTAGGGAATTTGCCGACGAGGTCTAGTGCCCATCTTTTGAACGGCCAGAAAACCTTACATGCATGGAGTTCAAGCGCAGGGGAGCGTATCATATGTCCATGTCTCTAGTAGTGTCACACCTGCGGGAATACTCTTCTGTTTGCTTGCGCATGCAGGGACAGAATACTCTTTGAGTTATAGCTCGATTCACCAATGATCTACCTGTGGCATGGGAGCCACATGTTCCTTCGTGTAGTTTACAGAGAAGTTCATCTGCTTTTGACTTTGAGAGGCACTTGTGGTAAGGCTTTATGACGGAAAGGCGATAAAGCATACCGTTCTGATTAATGTAACGCTTCGAGTTGTGGAACAGCTATCGGCGTTCCTTTGGATCTGTTGAAATTGGTCTGCTGGACTTGCTGTCGACGCTGATGTGGGCTAAGAAAGGCTTTCCTCAATCGTTGTCTCCCTCTTTATCGCCCCCAGTGTTGATCGTGCATACAGAGATGCGATCAATACTGGGGGTTAAAATAATTTCAATCTGGAGATATTGAGCTTCCTTACCCAAGACCCCAGCTAGATATGTCAAGGAATCAGTGTGTCTATTTTTGCCTCAAAGAAGATATTCGAGAGTTGCTTTCGCAAACTTGCTCATCCTATCTACAACGAGGGCTACATATTCGATCATCTTCCCGTTCATCATGTATTGCTCAGAATAATGATGAATGATGAGTAATGAATCTGTGTAAACTGAGAGTTCAGGGACATCAAGATTGAGTGCGAGGTCGAGTTCGTGAATGAGAGTTTTATACTCGGTGACATTATTTGAGACCTCAAAATCTAAGTAGATTGACTTCTCTATTCTTTCATTAGAAGGGGTAATCAAAACGATCCCGATTCCTGACCCTGCGGGTCCTGCTAAGCCATCTATGAGAAGCCTCCACCTCGACGTGGTGATCCAGTCAGCTCGTTAGTCGAATGGCCTGGGGGTTGGAGCTTTTGGCATTCTTTCCGTAAGGTCCGGGTCGTGCTCTTCTCACTCGGGATCCTCCACTAGAAAATCCACGAGAAAATTGGCAAATGCCTGACCTTTTTCGAAATGACCTTGTTTGAACTTGATATCATATTCACACAAACTGACTGACCATTGTTGAACTCTTCGTGACTTTTCTTGTTTGGACAAAACTTCCCAGAGTGGGTAGTTCGTCATGACTTTTGTGGAATGTGCTTGGAAGTAGTGCTTGAGTTTCTGCGAAGTGTAAACATGGGTGAGAAGAAGTTTCTCAATTTTAGAGTACCTTGTTTCTGCTGGTGTGAGTATTTTACTGATGAAGAAGACTGGCTTCTCTACTTTCCCTTCCTAGAAAATGAGAACCATGCTAAGAGAAGCGTCTGTGACTGCTAAGTAGATTATCAGTTCCTCATTGTCTATGGGGGAGTTTATTACGGGAGACCTCCCCAAATAGATTTTGAGATCCTGAAAAGCTACTTCGCATTCAGGAGTCCAAGTGAGTTCCGCTATTGGCTGAACCTTTTCTCGTTTGGTACATCCGCGAAGTAACATGAAGAGCCAACGGAAGCAGTCTGAAAATTTAGAGATAAAACGGTTGATCGCGGCAATCTTGCCTGCGAGTTTTTGAACGTCTTTTGTTTTCTTTGGAAAAGGCATGTCGAGGAGAGCCCGAATTTGATCTGGATCGGCCTCAATCCCTTCTTGCTGATGAGGTGGCCTAGAAAGCAGCTAAAATGTACCCTGAATTAGCACTTATCAGGGTTGAGACGCATTCTGTATGATCGAAGGATGTTGAATATTGTGCCTTGATCTGATATGTGATTATCTAACTGTATGATTTTTCACAAGAGATCATCGATGTAGACTTCAAAAAATTTTCCCAGGTGTGCTTTGAACATTGCAGTCATCAATCGTTGATATGTGGCCCCTGTAATTTTGAGCCCGAAGAGCATGACTTTATAACAGTAAAGGTTACTTTCGGTGATGAATGTTGTCTTCCCTTGATCTTCTTCTTATAGTAGGATTTGATTATTCCCCAAAGTAGAGTCCATCATAGATAAGAGATCATGGCCTGCTGTTGAATCGAGGATCAGATGAATATTAGGAAGAGCGAAACTGCCCTCTGGAGTGTTTTTGTTCGGATCTGTGAAATCTACACAAACTCAGACTTTTCTGTTCTTCTTTGGGACCACGATAATGTTGGATATCTAGTCTGAATACTTGGCTTCTCGAATGAATCCCACTTTGATCAATTTCTCAATCTTAGTGTTTACTTCATCTCGAAGATGAGGTGAAAATTGTCGTTGTTTCTGTTTGACCACCGTGGCATTGATATTGATGGCTAGCTTGTGGCAAGCCATGGCTGGATCGACTCTGGGCATTTCTTCGAAAGACATTGCAAAAATGTCTTAATTAAGCCGTAAGAACTTAATGAGAGCATCTTTCTCATGTTGGACCAGTTTGGTTCGTATGAATGTACTTTTGCTAGATCCATCAATGTTGACATACTTCGCGGATTCCTCTGTAGGTGATTGATCGTCGAGGTGATCAATCTCCTATAATTACTATGCGGCCAATCTGTCTGAAGTATCTAGGATGGCAGAGAAAGTATTTTCACAAGCTCGAGAGAGTTTTTGACTACCTCTGATCTCATAAATATCGCTGTCATGTTTGAATCAGAGTGCTTGATGATAGGTGGAAGCGATCGCTTCCATATTATCTATCCAGCAACCTCCCATAATCCCAAGATAGCGAGACTTGGAATTGATGGCGAAGAAAACGACGTCAATAGTGGCTAGTCCTGAGGTGATAGGTAAGATAATCTTACCTACTCGTTCCTCCCGGGAGCTATTGAACCCACTGATGTCTGTGTTGCTCTGAATGACTTGGTCGGCCAATCCCATCTGGTCGATCATACTCTGAAAATGAAATTTAATACCATTTCTAGTATCGATCATCATTGTGTGCATGACGAACTATTTCATCTTGAGCATTATGACTAGCGCATCATGATGCCAAAATTTGACATGGCTAGTATTGCAATCCTCAAATGAGATTCTGAGTCGCCGATTGCTCAAATTAGGAAGAAGTTTAGCTTCTTTGTCCTGAGTTGTAAGATCACAAGATTCTGAGAGCTTCCGACACTTTGATCTGTTAGAATTGTTGATCTGGATGATTTCAATCATGTTGCTGAGGTGCATGTAGTAGAGATACTTCTCCTCAGTCTTGTCGTTGACTAAAACATCTTCGAGTTATTTCTTATGGTTGCCATCTTGGTATGACTTCAGGTCAACAATGTATTCAAGCATCCGTTCTTCTTTGAAAATGTGCTCGAGCAACTGCTATAGAGCATAGAAATTGTCAGTAGAATAATGATTTACCTTATAGTATAGGAAAAATGGTCGACTCTCGATGGGCTCCAGTGGATGAGAGATGTGGTAGAGTGTGTCTTTCAGCAGTAGTGGAAAAATTATGGAGATTCGGACATTCAGCTTTACAAAGATGGGCTTGTTTTGCGGATAGCTTCTCTGAGGGTATCCAGTGTTTCCCTTGGTGCATTTCTGATCTCCCTGTTCCTCCTTAGGCTCGCTTGTTCGACCTGTAGGTAGAGCGCATCTTTCAATAGCAGTGGAAAAATTGTAGTGGTTTGGCAGTTCAGCTTTGGAAGGACAGGTTTGCTTTGCAAACCGCTTCTCCGAGGGTATCCAGTATTTCCCTTGGTGTGTTTCTGATCTCCCTACTACTCTTCAGGTGTGCTGGTTCATTCTGCTGATAGAGATTTGGTAGAGAGTACAACCTTACTGGACTTTTGTCGCTCAGACATCATCCTCTCCAAGTCGATGTAACCATTAACTTTGGTGATCATCTCCTCCAATGTTGCAGGCTTGTTAAGGAAGAGGTACTCTTTGGACTTGCAATCGAGTCGGAGAGCATTGGTAAAAGTGGTAACGACTATTTTTTGGTCGAGGTTATCCACTTTTCTTGCGAGCTCTAAGAATTTCTTTGAGAAATCTTCAAGCTTCTCTCCGTGTGACTGCTTAAGACCGATAAGAGAATACAAATTCTCCTCTTTATCTTTGTTGTAAGCATATGTCTTGATGAGCAATTTCTGTAGCTGATCAAACATGTAGATAGATTCCTTAAGTAGAGAATGGAACCATCGGAGTGGCTCCTCCTACAAACTTATGGAAGAGAATGTGGTAGAGATTGGAGTACAACCCTAATGAATCACAGTATTGCTGAATATGCTCCTTCGGATCAGTACTTTTGTACTTGTGAATTTAGGGAGTATGGAAACCTTTTTGTACTTCCATATTGAATAGTTCTTTGGCAATTAGACTTCCTTGTAACATCGTGGTAGCGCCGGTAGTACCTAGAACTTGTGCCTCGATCAGCTCCTTAATTCGTTGATCTATATGTTCTTTTGTAACGTAATGGCGAGTTGGTTGAATCGCTGGACGTGCAGGTAGGGGATGATGAGCTCCTGTACCTTCACTCAAATGATCTCGTGCTGGAACTTGATGTAGGGGTCGTTGATCTTCCTCCTGACAGAAGGTAATTTGAAGACCTCGATTGACTTCTTATTGAACTTCTCCCCCCAAATGGATGGAAGGTTGCCATCTTTCCCTTGTCAAAATACAGGAGGTTTTTGGGAGTTGGTCGTGACCCCCATCTGGAGGAGCCTACTGAGTGTTTTGAAGGGCCTCGATTACAGTATGCATCATCGTCATTTGATCTTCCTGCCGCTTGAGCGCTATCAAGCGGGTTTGTCGCTCTGCATCGAGCTCCTTCTCTCGGATCTCGCGATCTTTTGTCAACTGAAGTTTGAGTTTGGCACGCTTCTCTACCTCTGCGTGGAGATTCACCCGTAACTCGGTAAGCTATCCTGGATCCACAGAAATTTTGAGCTGAGTTCCTGCGTCTTGTCGTCTGGAAGAAGCCATAATTTAAAATTGTAGCGAAAGACTGCCTTAGGATATCGTAGAATGCAATCTTTCCCATAGACGGCGCCAAATGTAATAGCCAAATTCCGTAGCTCGATACAATTAGGAATTAGCTATCACACCAAATGAACCTGTAATAATACTCTATTGGAAAATAAGAAATGCAAACAGGTATTTTTAGCGTGGAAAATCTCTTAATTAAAAAATTACTCAAAAATTCTTATTTACGAGATCAAAAATATTTCTATGTTCTAGAGATCACTTGTAATAAAGATATCTAGTCAAAGAAATAAAGATACTTTTACAAAAGTCCTCCATACGAGGTCGTGGTTTTTTACCTATTCAGAGGTTTTCCACGCTAAAAACATCTGTTTGAATTTCTTATTTTCAAGTAGAGTATTGTTACAGGTTAATTTGGTGTGATAGCTAATTCCTAATCGTATCGGGCTACGGAATTTAGCCATTACACCACCCTTTCATTAGACTCATCACACTTCCATTGCACCATCTGAAGCTTCATATCTTTAGCAGGTAAGGCTGTAGTCAACTGGTTAACAACAACTTCAGAGGTAGATATGGCATCTTGAGTTTTCTACAGCTCGCTATCTTTCTTAGCCATTTTCTTTTTTGATCGCTCTAGCTCATTTCTGGGACTCAATAGATCAGCTCGAGTTTTCTCCTAATCGTTTGTTTTGCTGATCATTAAGTCCTTTAGACTGGCCACAAAATGACTTAACCCTTCCTCTAATTTTCCTAATGCCTATATACGGTATCGAGCCATGTCAGCATCCCTCCTCTTTGCCATCAGTGCATCATTCTGGTTTTTTAGCTTCGCTGCATGTTCTTTTATCTCCACGAGCTCTCTTTACCCTTTACTAATTTTAGCATCCTTATCCTCGATCTTTCGAGCATGGTCGTCAGTAGTTTGGGTTGCCTCAACAAACTTGAAATGTACCTTTACATGTTGATCTTCTTTGACTTCATTCGCCTCTCTCATCCTTTCAAACTCCTCCACAAAATCTTGGTTACATTGGCGTATCTCATCTTCACGAAAGTGATCTGACTCCAATTCGACCTACACGTCACAGATACAATATATCAAGTTCGATTCAGAACATTCACTCAATACATACATCTCATTTCTAATGAAATTTCTATTTTTTGACATCTACTGTGTGAAACTACTTCTAAACTTAAAGTCGAAGTTCAATCTCAATCCGATGAACAAAAATACATACTTCCAATTCTAAGGTACACATTCACTATATTTTTATTTATCAATATTTTAATATTTTCTATACACCATCGAGTGCCATTGGCCATAAACTGATAGCAGGTTTTTGGTCTGTCCCTACACTCTACTTTTTACTTTATACCTCTAGACTAATGAAGCATACAAGTCAAATATTTCTTACTCTTTTCTAACATGTAGTCCAGCTTGCGAAGACAACAGGAATGTTGAGGTGTATCTCTCCTTAGCAATCTCAGTCTCTAAATCTTTTATTCTGAGGCGCATTTCCTTATGTTCTAACAACAAGTTTACAAAAGCGTCTTAGCCTACAGAATTCAATCTGACAAACAATATTCCATCAGATACAACATTGCAAGCCATTCATACAATCACAGAGTCAACATTCTACCTTACATTCCAAGCTCATTGGCATCCCCCTAATTGTTTTACACCGTTTGGGGAAAGACATCGTCCAACCCGTCCACCTCTTGAGAAGCCTTTAAGGCCTCCAACCGCCTGCCCTCCATAATCAAGTCAGCTTTCAGTTGAGCTACGTTTTTCTCAAGCTCGACCTTCCCCTTCTTTTGCTCAGCTTTCTCCTCCTCGACCCCGAGGCATATCCCTTTCATCAAACGAGCAGCCTACAAAAAAAAACAACATCGACCTCACTATTAGGATGAATCACTATACAAAATTTATCACATATTCAAACAAATGAGCTTACCATTTTTCTCATCTACTCCTCCCCATTGAAAGTTGTAAGCCTCGCCCTTTCCTCCACCTCTTTTAGCTCATAACCTATAGCAGGTCGATCCTCTATGACTTTCGCCCCTATTAGTTCGGATGGCTTAACCCTGTTCTTTTGTTCCCCTCCTTCAGCCTCACCACTTCTTGTAGTTCCAGAGGTCGAACCACGCGTCAACATCTTCTTCTTTGGAAACGTCCAAGCTATCTTGCTCGAGGTAGTAGACTCCGGCACACCCGCATAGTCCGCTTCAAAGGCCTTGGGCAAGTTCACTGGCCTTTTCCCTTTAGTTCCCCTTTTCTTGTTGCCCTCAGCGCCCGTCATTAGCCTCATTGTTTGAGACTTTTAAAATTTCTCAGACCGGCTGTTAGTCAACTTTCTCAGAGACTCCTTCTTTGTCAACTTTGAATGAAGACCTGTTGATCAACAACGCATTATCATCAGCAGAGCAACATACAGTTTCTACATATCAATCTTATACATTATACTTTGAATGAAGACCTGTTGTTCCATGGGTTCTTTATCATCCCTCTGAAGGTAATCACCCTTCACCTATATCACATTATCATTCCATGGTCAACTTGCTGAGTTTAGATCGAAGAAATGAGGCATAGTCAAACTCGCAAAAAAATATGCCTCTCCACTTGAAGAAAAGATTTTTACCCCATAAAACTACAAGACATCCTCAGGAGATATCCTCCTCTCATTCTCATCCTCCTCTCACAACTTATTCAAAAATTCATCAAAATTATTACTTCCCACATGTTTCTGTCCAACTGAACATGATATGCCCTGATGATGTTCATAATCCCATTTGCCAAATTGCTAAGGGGAAGACACAACTCGTACTTCAACTGAGATAGGTAACACAAAAATCCCTCTACCAGGACGCCTTGGATGTTTCCGTTAAAGTACTCCAAAGTGATCGATTCGCCTAAACCCCTATCTCCTTTCTCCTTCTCCAAATTAGATAACAGAAAAAAGTATTCCTCTCCAGTTATTACGATGCAACTCCTAAAATGCCAACCAACATATTCTACACAACTACCCCATCTTCCCCCTACAGAAGCCTTGGCTTTACAAAAATTTGAACACATCAGAATTTGGAGGATAGGTTACCAATCTTTAAGAGAATTCTGGAAATTGAACAACCCCTACTTCTTCCTCCCTATCAGATATTACAATCTTGGACTCTGCCGATCGACCAAAGGTCGATGCCTCATTAACAGTTGAAGTCTCCATATGAACTACAAATCCACAGATGAGGGTTTGATCCTACACAAACACTCCTCACGATCAATCTACATACAGATCCAGGAACCCATCATTATCTCTTACATATACATCACCCACATATGTATGTATATAAATATAAATATAAATATATATATATATATATATATATATATATATATATATATATATATATATATCTATATTACATTACAAAATGGTGTTTTTCATATAGACAAGTTCGCCATTATCTTCAATTCAAATAGACAAGTTTGCCATTGCCTCAAAGATAAAGAGGGGCTGAGATTTATGGGAAAGAACGAGATCAATAGACGAGATTTGTTCAACTCTCATACACAGGGGTTGTTTCGACAAAACACGTAAAAGGGTAAGGTTACTAAAGTCTTATTGGTTTGAATACATGGACTTTAACTCTCCCAACTCTTTATCTCTCCCAATACTTCATCTCCCATAAGGTACTCTCTCTCTCTCTCTCTCTTTTTTCTCTCTCTCTTTCTAAGCATCTAAGAACATATGTCACATCGATTTTTTATTAGCTCCTCTAAGGCGCAGCTTTTCATTGCGGGAGAATCTCCAAGAGAAAGAGAGAGCAAAGGAACCGCAGAAGCTTCAAGCACCAATTCTGTGTTTTCTTTCCATCACTCGATTTTGGTAAACTTTACCTCCTTCTCCTTTTATCTCTCTAGATTGATCTCTGGTTTTAGGTTTGATTTTAAGTTTTGGCAGTTTTCGATAGCAGTTATGATAAGGCTTAAGAGGGACCATAAAATTTGATCAGTGATTTGAAGTCTTCGTGTTCAAGCTAACTCTCTCTACCTTTCTTTGCAGATTTCAATTTGAATCTCCAATTCAAGTTTAATTTGATTATCCTTTGATGTTTTGTGCCATTTATATTATTGTTGTTTCATTAAATTCGTTTTGATTGATGTAGTTATGATTTTGGTGAGAGCTCACATAACATCAAAGCATGATCAGAGTATCTCAGCGATTTGAAGTCTTCATCTATAAGGTGACTCTCTCTCTCTAGATGTTGATTGTGGATTTGAAACTCTAATTTATAATTGGTTTGATCTATCCTTTAAGTTTTGTCTCTGATTTTAGTGTTGATTCCTCCTCGCTATTCAGACCCAACAATTGGGTTGTTAAAAAAACCTATCGCCATTATGAGCTCAATCTGCTTATCTTGAGTCGACTAGACGCTCAGAGGTTTTGCATAAGAAGTTAGTGCTTATGGCTTATAGCTCCATAGTCTAGCTATAGCTGACCTAGCCTATTTTTTATCTACGTACATTAAAAGCCTTCTATACGCATAGAAGTCGCTACTATTTGTGCACAATTAGAACTGGATAGAAGTAGTGACACAGTAGGCACGCAGCCAGGCTAGCATAGAATAGGCGAAGGAAAAGATAAGAATGCAGAACTTCCACCACACACATCTGTAATCTTAACCTGAATGTAAATAATTCAGAAACAAGACATGGATTGGGTAAATGAAGAAATAGTGTTTAAGCCAATACAGTATTTTCTAAAAAGAACCTTAAGCATTAGTTTTTGCTTGCTTACGGTGGCTAAACCATTGGCCATTCCTTCAATGTAGTTCTTCTAGACCTGAGAGGAATTATTTTGTTAAAAGTTGTGAAGGACGACAAGAATCCAAATACAATTTTAGGACGATCAATGGATTCAAGTATTTTTCTCTTCAATGTAGTTCTTACCAAAACAAACCTAACTAGATACTTTTTGTGAATATATTTTGTTGATTAATCTCAAGTGTGAAAGAGTTTTATAGGATTTTATGCAATCGTATAGGATAAAGATCGATGAATGCACATTTGGCTACATATATATTTTTTTATAAGATTTCAGATTAGACTTTGGATAATACTTGATCTGTCAAAAGAGTCACATACTTTCAGTAAATAACTTTAAAGCTATTGAGCATTCTTTTTTGTGTTCAAAGTTATAAGCATAATGGAGAATTTATTATAGTTATTGAGCATAAACCAATTTGTTACAGTTATTGTTTAAACTTTGGGGATATCTTCTTTGTTGTTGAGAATTATAAGAGCAGAAACCAATTTGTTACAGTTATTGTTTAAACTATGGGGTCAAACAAAGTTATAAGCATAATAGGGATTCAAAGTTTTTATTTACAAAGTTTTAGGCTTTGTAAATCAAGTATTAATAAAGTTTGGGAAAAAAGTATTTTCAAAGTCCATTTCTACTCTAAATGAACCTACTGCAGCAGCGTCGATCGGTATCAAGATCCATCCTTTTCTCTTTTACTTTTTCCTCGGTTTTTTAGGAAGCATGACCTCCAACTACTTGCACTTTATATCTTTGCTGCATATACCACTGATTGCAGTAAACCATTTCGATTTTTCATGTTAAAAATCGCTTCCAAAATCTGGTTTATCGTATTATACCCAGAACCAATTTTCCCTTCTAAAACACTCTTGGGGGATTGTATGAGAGCATCTATTGATGCATGGTGTAAAACTGGAATAGAGGAGAAAGTGGGATTTTGAGGAGTCCATGTTATCGGAGTTGAAAGAGCCTTTAACATTGGTGTCTTAACTTTATACCATTAACCTTATCTACTGGACCGACTCTCATATTTCGCCATGTCTTGTAGGTCGATGTTGAAGCGAGCGGCAAGACAATGATTGCACTCGGAATCTGTTTGGATGGTTTTCCATTAACCAACTCCATGTATCTTGATTCCAGCTTCCAGAGCTTCTTCATCATCTGAAGCCCACATCTGCTTCAGAGCTCTCATTGAAACCCCCACTGATATACCTTCTGCCGCAGCGTCGGTCGCTATCAAAATGCGGACTTCACCGCGAGAAAAGTTGATCGACATGATCACCGCTATCACTAGTAAAATAAGATCTCTCTGTTTGACCCATTAACCTATTTTTTTGCGGGTTGTTTTGCCACTTGACAGAGTACAAGCTGAACACAATGTGTTCTTTGTGGAAATATATCCCTAATGTGGGTCAATTTCTCATCTATCTGCTCTATTCTGCACGAAAGAATAGTTATAGGCCTTGCTAAATTTTTACATTTTATAACCCTTTTAAAGTTTCTTGATAAATTCTTTTGTCCTGGTTTATGACTATTCTTTATGGCTCTTTTTACTATTTTGCTTCGCCTAATGTGGATTCCTTAGTTATTAAAACAACATCTGACAATAATCTACTCTCTAGGGCTCTCAAATCGAACAACTTTTTTGGTAATATACCTCCTACCTTGCGTAATCTTCCCGAACTATACTGATTAGACTTGGCAGGCAATCAGCTTACAGGAATTAACCCTATCTCAACTGCTCCCACCCCAGGCTTAGACCTCATTCTAAAAGCAAAGCATTTGTAAGTACATTTAATTTGTAAGAAAAATAAGAAACAGCGAGAAAGACTAAGGACAGAAGGATTACTATCTTGGTTACTGCTATATAGGATAAATAATTATCTGACTATTATGTACTTAATTGCACTCATTTAAATAAGAATCAACTATCTGGTTCTATTCGTCCTTATCTTTTCAACTCCAGTATGATTCTAATACACGTGTAAGATTATTTACGCTCATCTATCTATTATCTCCTCTTCTCTACTTCATCTAAGTGGTATTTCTTTTTTTACTTACAGACTATTAGATGGAAACAAGTTAACTGGGAGTATCCCATCTACATGGTATTGCTACTATCTTGCATCAGTTTTGACATTTTCATAGTAATTATGTATATCCTTAATCTATATTAGTTAACATATAAACCATTACCTCTGCAACAGTCGACTTGATAAGAATTCTCTAAAAGGTTTGGTTTCCTCCAACCTTCAAAATCTCACAAAGCTCAATGAACTGTGAGTATTTATAGTTTACATGTTTTTTATAACAATTTCAAGTAATAGTTTCTTTAGTTTAATCAATCTTTTTCTACTTGCGTCCAGGCATTTAGCAAATAATCAGCTGACGGGTACAGTACCTGACTTAACTGGAATGATCTCCCTTAACTATGTGTAAGAGGACTTCCTATTAGTTGATGCCTCTTAGTTAATTGCCTCATCTTGATCTATTTTGTGACTACCACACTTATTTATGTCCCTCTCATGCTTTAATAATATACCAGGGACCTAAGCAACAATTCATTTGATCCATCAAGTGTCCTGGGCTAGTTCTCAACCATAGATTCTTTTACTACCCTGTGAGTACTTTTTTATGGTTAGAGTATGAAATGATCCAAAATTTATGCTATATTAATCAATCATCTAAATGAATGATTTTTTGACTGACCAGGGTGATTGAAAATGGAAACCATAAGGGACCTGTGCTAGCAAATCTCTTCAGCTTTCCGCAGATACAGCAAGTGTGAGTATTTATTTCGAAGTACATACATAAACATGAAAATGTTCAAGATGAGCAAACCTATTTTATTTGATTGTGCCAGGGTGCTGAAAGAAATTAATTCAACTCTCTTGATATAGGAAACAATATCAGCTCAGAATTACAAAGGATCGGGTAGGGAGCTTATGGACTTGATTACCTTGGACAACTAAAAGGAACTGTGAGTGCCTGGCTCAATTTTATCTATTTTCCTTAAGTTATGATGGAAATTTACTCATAATCTCTATTCTGCTATGCTTTTTGAAGGAAGTGGCCATTAAGCAGATGAAGAACACAAAGTCCAAAGAGTTATACCAGACAAGGGCTGGTTGTAAGGATAATGCATACCCATGGTCTCTTTGTAGGTAAGCGTATGAGTCTAGACAAGAAGATTGTCGAAGCAGCTACCAAAGATGGTGAATAGCAAAGCATGCTGTACTGGAGGAGTGATAGCTCTGCAACATAGTTTACAAGGTACTCCAATTAAAAGGATGGAACCTGGAAAAGTATAAACTTCAACAATTACTCTATGGTAGAGATTTCGACATTATGCACCAGTCATTCAAGGTGGAGTCAGTTATATAGCTCCTTGCTTCCTTGAGCGACATGGACAAATCCCCTATTCATTACACAAAAAGCACAAAGTTAACTTGCAGACCCAAGCATATATATTTCAACTTTCAAAAGTTGATATCAATGTACATAAGATTATTACCTAAGAAAAAATGTAACAGTAGGAGCTGTCACTTCGAACTTTAAGTAATTAACGTAGATTTATCAATATGAGCTGCTCTTAGCGGAGCTTAATATTTTTTGCAAAGAACCTCATACGAACTTGGTAAAAAAAATCATTTTGTATTCATAGCGTATATTTCCATTCACAGCTCCTTCTATGTATACATATTATCTTAGGTAATTTAATATGATGTACATAGAGTGAGAGATTATGGAATATAAATATGTGTATCCGTTAAGAATGTTATCCATGATGTGTACATCATCCTCATAAAGTTTTATTTTTATTTCAGCACTTCTAACCAAGTAGAGATTACAATTCAAGTTAATAGTAAATGTAGATTCAGTTCTATTGTTAGCTTGATTTACATATTTACAGAATAAGCTAATAATTTGGATTTATAAAAAACTCAAAGTTCCCCTTGGATTAAAAATAGGTGATTTCACATTTACTCTTGTTGTAGTTTTTTTTCCTCGTGCTTTCTTTTCCACCTTTAATGACCTTACAACTTCTCAATTGGCTATGTTGTTCATCGTCTTATCTCTCAGTGTATGGAGTAAAGTTTCTCCAGTAAAAGCGAAAAACATAATTAAGGATTCTAAGAATATTAATGTATTATCAGTTTTACACGGCTTTATATATATAGATGTAACAAGGTAGAACTGAAAGCAAGGTTTTGCATTAACATGAAAGAGTATGTAATGATTATAAGACATTAGTTGAGGCCTGTGTATACCAATTAATTTTACTCGACTCTAATAGTTACAATGCCCTATTTCCAAATTCTACCTGTGTATAAAATAATATTTATGTTATATGTTGTAAATGAATGGATTTACTTTTTTTTCGTTCTTTTTCTAAATCCTTCTGGATTTAAAAATAAAAAAATTTATTCGTGTGCAACATATAACATAAATGTTATTTTATATTTAAGTTTGTTGTCATATTTTTTTCATTTTCATGTTTTGGTAGAACATATTTTACTTTCTCAGGTTATGTGGTTACTTTAAAGATGCATGCACTAATGATTTCATTGCATTTCTATGATGTAGGTGTTTTTAAGGCTATGCATCAACTTAATCATCTTAAGATATCCATTATTTTCATGAGTGGTAGTTCTAGCGCCGAAGGCGTGTTACTGGAAAATTATATAGCGCCAAAGGCGCGTTGACGTTGTTGCCGTGGCGAGCCACGGTTAGTACTAGTATATATATATATATATATATATATATATATATACGTATATCATATATCAAACAGGTTTTTATAGATTGCTGTAAATGGTAATTTTTAGATTTCCCTAACACAAAAAATAATTTTTAAAAACAACGCATTCAAAATATCAAATACTCTACTAACCTTCTATGTCGAAATGTGAATCAAACGCAGCGCCAAATCCTTCCCTCCCAATGTTGTTGTATAACCACCTTCGTGACTTAGTCTCTGCAACTCTCTCTCTCTTTGACTGTTAATCACTCTCAATTAATTTCTCATGAAATTCTCTGTTATTTTTCATCTTTCCACTCTCACTGCTCTTCAAGTTTTTAGAAGTTGAGAAACCTTTGAATGACGAAGATGAAGCATTCCTTGAATTTTTTCTCTTTAACTGCTGGCAGTTATTGGGCCACTCCCGAGCCGTCCTCGGTTTTGGAACCGAGGCATCACCTCCACGATTAATGTCAGACGTCTTACACCTTTTCGGTAAAAACACTTTCCCATCATTGCCCTATATTTTAATCTATTTTCATCTCTCATTTCCAAATCTCCCTCTGACTTCCCCAGACTCATGATGGATCAACACTTACATACAGCCAAACTTTCCCTGCTATTTATACAAGAGACAAAATCTGAAGTTACATGTTTTTTTTCTGCTTCTTCTACTTATATAAGTAAAGTCGTCACTTCTGTAGTTATCTACTCGCAGCCTTCTAATACTGGTCGAACACTCCAAGGCTACATCAAAGCCTACCTGAAGACTTAAAACCTAGTATGTTAATAATCAAGCCCAAGAAACCTTTTGAGACTATTCGAACACTCAAAGGAAACATCAAACCATAAATACTTCGACCATGTATCCATGGTCGAAAGGGAACATGTCAGACATCCAACTCACCAAAAAGAATAGTAGAGCACGCCGGACTACAACTGTAGCACCAGATCCAACAACTACAGTGTCAGAGCCGATAGCTATAGTGTCAGACTCGACAAATTGTAGCATCAGAACTGACTTAGGGTACAAGTCAGTTATCTTCAGAGTATACAGATATAACTGGACCTCCCATTGTGACATAGCCCATCCTATGTCCTATAAATAGGGGGGGAAGGAACTATGAAGAGGTTACGAAATGTCCCCAATAGTCCTTGCAAGTTTCCTTCGAACACCCTGTAAACCATACTGTACTCGATACTTCAGCCACTCGATATTTATATCATCACTATTAAAAATCCTCATCAGAGGTCGTGGAGTAACCAATTCAAGGCCTCTACGTAATGCATTGTCTGCAAGTTTGTTCTTATTAGTATTGATTACACGCTTGAACCCCCTGGTAGAGGATAAACTTTATAGTGTAAAATTCAACTTCCCCTCTCGCGAAGATAGACCCTACATTTGGCGTCGTCTGTGCTATCCCACCCTACCAGTTTTCCCCTGCTTTTCCCCTTTTGCTAATCCTATCACCCACCTCCAATGGCCCCCACCCTCCGCTCTACTTCTACCCATGTCGGCAACTCCACCGATGGAGTGGCCGCCCAACTCGCCCTCCTTACCCAGTAATTCGCTCAAGCCAAGGAGCGTATTCGAAGCCAATTACACCAGAAACCCGAAGAGCGCAGACAAGAGGTCAAAGATGAACGGAAACACCATTTGGACGATACTGATAGACAACATCTTGCCCTCGATGATCTGTGTAAGACAATTTACAAGTTAACGATATCAGCTCCAAAATGCTCCCCCACCATCTCGAGCACCCGCCCCATCGCGCATTTCTGCCAACGCCTGGTTGGGGCCCCAACCACATCTAGAAGTACCCTCGGTCCATCTGGGCACCGAGGGTGCTCTATCCACCATCCTCCCTACTGGCTCAATCCACCTTGGTATATAGTTCACGGAAGATTTGTCTGATTCCACCCTTCACACTACCTGACAACCTCGACGCCGCCCTGCTCAAGAATGAATCGGGAAGCACAGCGCCGGGCATACGGTGACTATTCGGCCTCTTCAACTTCAACCTCAAAGATCACATCCTCATCCTGCTTATTTACACAACAAAACTTTGACCAGAAAACCCATCCTGTCATCCGAATCAGTGCGAGTCCCATGCCAAACTCTTGGATTCGGTTAAATAATCCCCTTTGCCCCAAACTCCTCACTGTCGAGGAGCCTACGAATTTGTATGCCCCCAGAATTGCCAAATATTGCAATACCGACCCTCATTCTTACATTCTTGAGTTCCAAAACACATTAAGCCTATAATCCACGGCCGACCACCTGTTATGCTGGCTATTTCCCACCAGCCTCACAAACAACCCTCTACGATGGTATCATAGCCTCCCCAACAGCTCGATCAGAAGCTTCGAACAGTTATCTAACCTCTCAATCGCCTAATTCGCCTTCGGCATAGATCACGAAGTCTGGGTCGATACCATCTTTAATTTCCAAAAATTGCCTAATGAAAGCCTTGAGGCCTTTACCAAGGGGTTCCACGATAAGTCGCGCAAGATCGAAAACCTCGACTACGTGAATGTCATCCTTGCCTTTTCCAATGCACTGCCAGATAACAGCCGCGTCAAGGAGTACATCGTGCTTCACAAACCCTCGAGGAGATGTCATCTAAAGTAAATGGATACATTGGCCTCGAGCGCTTCTGCGACTCTAATCACCAGGCGCAACCTGCAACCACCAATAAGAACAAACCTCGACAGCAGTAACCTTTTACGCCTTCTATACCTTTGATCGCTCCCTCTAATAGAAGACGAAGAGCTACAAATACCCTCACACTGACGATACCACCACCGAGGCCCGCAAAAAATGACTGAGGCCGGTCCACCCCGAGCGTACTGCTCCAATCAGCACCCTTCTACCACAGATTCAGGTTGACCTAGTTTAGTGTACCCCTTACCCCATCGAGGTCAAACAAGCCGAGCCTTACTGCCTGAACCATAAGTACAACTACCATCACACCAACAAATGCTTTGCTCTACAGCGCTCTCTCGAAATAATTCTTAAGGCTGGTCATCTATATCAATATGTCGCGGACCTCCCCGGTTACCTCAACGGGTCATACCTCAAGCCTCAACCCGCTCCTACTGCCGACCCAGTCGAGGTACAAATTTACCAACTTTATTTAATCATTGTCAACAATATCGACAATGGCCACTCTAAAATCAAGCGCAAGCGTTTCAAAGAATACTGTAAATTCACCTACCAGGAGAAGCTACCCGCCCTTCTACCATAATCAAGCCAATACCTATGACCCGAGGGTATCTCATTTATCGATTGTGACATATCGCATGTTCGTTTCCCCCATTCCGATCCTCTGGTCATTATGATTAAGGTCGAGCACCTCGTCCTCCATATAATGCTCATCGACACGGGAAGCGCAGCTGATGTTCTATTCTGTTAGACTGTTCAAACCATGAAAAAGACAAACCTTATCACCCTGGCTAATGTCAAACTCATGGGCTTTAACGGCGCTATTGAAATCATTATGGGTCGCATTAGTCTCCCTGTCACCACAGGGCCAGTCACACTCCAGACAAGCTTTCTTGTCATCGCAAGAAATCCGAATACCTTGGCATCCTTGGCCGCGACTGGCTCCATGCCATGCGGACCATACCTTCCACTTACCACCAGACCTCTCCGTTTTACTACCCCCTTATGTACGTGGAACTTGGAAGGCTCCCAACGCCTTGCCCGCTCATGTGAGCATCCGTAGACTGATCAGACCATAAAACTTGTCAAACAACCATGGTAATAAATGCCTCTCATGGCCCCCGATACCCTCAACATCATCTACCATACCCGTCGAACCGAACACGGTCCTAGTTTATTGGTACTCCGAGAGCCTCGAACTCACCAACTTCCTTCGAGCAAATAAAGATGTCTTTGCCTAGACTTTCCACGAGATACCCGGTGTCGACCCCTCCTTAGCCTGTCATCACCTCGACCTCATCCCTTACTCAACAGTTGTAAAACAGAAGAAACCTACATTGGCCCCATAACTTCACGAAGCCATCAATCTCGAAGTCGACAAAATCCTAGTTGTGGGGTTCATCAGGGAAGTCAAGTACGCTAACTAGATATCCAATATTGTCGCAGTCCCAAAGAAGAATGGCAAGACCCGAATATGTGTCGACTTCACAGACATCAACAAGCACACCATGAAGGACAGCTTCCCCCTCCCAATCATCTCAGTGCCCCTAGATTCTACCGCTGGACATGAGCGATTCTCAATGATGAATGCGGCTTCGGGTTACAATAAGGTACCCCTCCTCCCCAAGGATCAAATTAAAAATTCTTTTATCATTGAACATGGCTTTAGCTACTTTAACGTTATGCCCTTTGGCCTCAAAAATGCGGGTGCCATCTACCAGTGGCTTGTCACAACCATGTTCAAACCTTTGCTTGGCAAGTCGGTCAAAGTTTACATTGACGACATGTTTTGCAAAATCCTTCAAAAGCACACCCACATTCAAGACCTAACTGAAGTTTTCTCGATACTTTGAACATATAATATGAAAATTAACCCAGACAAATGCCAGTTCGGTGTTTCGTCTGGTAAATTCTTAGGCCACCTCATCAGCAAATGAGGTATCGAGATCGACCACACTCATATCTGAGCCCTCATCAATATGCCTTCTCCCCAACCAAAAATGATGTCCAAAAGGTAGCTGGCAAGATAGCGGCCCTTAACCACTTTATTTTATATCCTCAGACTGGTGTGCTTAGCTTTTCTCCCTCTTATACAATCAAGGTGCCCATAAGGCCAAAAAGGAAAACAACCCTGAAATCAATTGGACATCTAAATGTGAACAAGCCTTTCTCAAACTTAAAACATACCTTGGTCGACTACCCATCATCAGTACACCCATCGAAGGAAAAATGTTTTCCTTATACCTCGCTGTCACTGATACTTTTATCAGTTCAGTCCTCATTCGACTCAAATCCAGCATCGAGAAATCTATATACTTTATCAGCAAAGCTCTGACACCCACAGAGACTCGATACACAAAACTTAAACATTTTCTCCTCACCCTCGTTTACACGTCTCGAAAACTCAAACCATATTTTCAAGCATACTGTATCCATATTATCACAAGTTATCCCCTTTAAGAAGTACTCAGTAAGAAAGAGAAATCCAAATGGGTATAGCAGTGGTTTGTTTATCTTGGCAAACACGATATCACATTTGAGAAGCAGATATCCCAGAAAGGCCAAGCAATTACCAATTTCCTTGCTGACTTCCCAGTTGAAGATATCGATTGGGAGGAACATAAGGATGATCTACTCGAAGACCAACCCGAACAAAACGACCCTTGGAGCCCTAGTATAGGTTGGTGCCTCCTCATAGATGGATCTGCCAGACCTAATGGTTCGGGTATCGGCGTTGTCATGGTTACACCCACCAATGATCGAATCAAAAAAGTCGTCAAGTTAATTTTTGAATGCTCCAACAACGGGGCTGAGTATGAAGCCTTGATCCATGGCCTCGATCTCGTACTTGAACTTGGTATCCCTAAGCTTCCAGTAATTACTGACTCTCAACTTTTGCAAGGACAATACGCCGGTGAAAACCTGGCCAACGGTCCCATGGCTGAGTATGCTGCTCTCATCTGCCAGCGCATTGACCATTTTCCTGAAATATCATATATTACTCATTATCCTCAAGGCAAAAATAGACATGCCGATTCCCTCGCCTACATAGCAGTCATGTAAGGCCAGTTCGAATCTCAAATACTCCATATCGAAGTAATCGAACGCCCAAGTATCGACCAGATAAAAGTCAATACCATCAATACTCGGGGCGAGACTCTCAATCCAAACGACTGGCGAACACCATTTTTTGCTTACTTTAAAAATTTTATCCTTCCAGAGGACCCCAAAGTTAAATGTTCGTTACTCGAAAATTGCCATAGATAAACCATCCTCAAAGGCGTGTTACATCACAAATACCCAAATGGCGTCCACCTTCAGTGTATTTCTCAAGATGAAGCCACTAAAATATATGCCAAACTTCACGAAGGTACCTGCGGTACTCACACTGCCGGTAGATCTATGGCCCTTCGAGCCATATCCCCAGGTTTTTTTGGCCCAATATGAAGAAGCAAGCTGAAGAGTACACCAAAAACTGTGACAAATACCAATGCCACGCCCACGACATCTATAGCCCTTTGCAAGAGCTCCATTACAGTCAAGTCTCTTGGCCATTCAAACGATGGGCCATCTACCTCGTGGGTCCCTTTCCTAAAGCCTCGGATAGCCGAGAAAATATTCTTGCGGCAACAGATTACTTTACTAAATGGGTCAAAGCCGTGCTTCTATGCCGAACCAGAGAGGAAGAAGTCATCAATTTTTTAGGGGAAAATATAATTACACTCTTCGGCTGCCCTTACATGATTCGATGCGATAATAATCTACAATTCGTTATGAGCAATATTTGTAATTTCGTTAAAAAATACAACATCATCCTCTCCCCCTTAACACCTTATTACCCTCAGGAGAATGGTCAGTTTGAAGTAATCAATAAGACTATAGTCGATGGTCTTAAGAAGCGGAATGATGAGAAGAAAGGACGATGGGTTCAGGAACTATAACATGTACTTTATGCTTATGGAACAACCCCCTGAAAGGCGACGAGATGCACACCGTTCCTTCTAGCCTATGGTACCAAAGTAGTTCTACCAACTCAATTTGAAGTGCAACCACGCGACCCCAACCTCCCAGACGAAGATAATGAGTTTGAACTTGGATACAATATGTTATGGATCGACGAAACTAGAGATCGAGCCATCGCAAACCTCGACCGTTACCATCTCTTTCTACAGAAGTCATACAGCAAAAGAGTTTGCCCGTGCATTTTCAATATCAGAGATTTGGTACTTCGACGGGTCACACCCTCTTCGAAGCCTCGTAATGCTGGCAAGTTAGCCGAAACCTAGGAAGGACCTTATATCGTGTATGAGAAAAGTGACAAAGGTTCCTATTATTTGATGACAAATGCAGAAGAGCCTCTACCTAATCTGTGAAACACCATGCAGTTAGTATCATACAACAGGCCACAACCTCCATCTTGTTCAATTGATGTAAATACAGTATAATCAATGAACATATTTTTCTTCTAAAATTGCGTCTCCTATCTTCCAGTAAATTTCATGGTCTAACCTAAGTATCATGTCAACCCTTCAACCTGACTAATATTCGGGGGTGACCTCAAAGTTTTTCAAGTCTCCAAATTTGAGCAAACTCGAGGGGCACGAATAGTTGATAGACCGGATCCTCGGGAATGTATTGAGGGCGGCCACGTTATACTTTGTTTAGGCCCAGGCCTTCGAATTCTAGTGAATTTCTTGGTCTAACCTAAGTATCATATCAACCCTTCGACCAGATGAGTTCTTGGGGGCGACCTCAAAGTTTTTCAAGTCTCTAAATTTGAGCAAACTCGAGGGGCAAGAATGGTCGATAGACCGAGCCCTCAGAATGCATTGGGGGCGACCCCGTTATACTTTGTTTTGGCTCAGGCCTTCGAAGTCAAGTAAATTTCTTGGTCTTACCTAAGTACCATGCCAATTCTTTGATCGGATCGATACGTGGGGCACCTTCGAAGCTCCTCAAGGTTCTAGTATACAGGACTATCAGCAACTCAACCACAAACATCTCAAGCCCATTATATTCGAGCAATTCAATTCAAACCAAACACAGCCAGACAGTTCAAGTTCAAACAAGTTACAAATACAAACCATTACTCGAAGTTATCACATAAGTTACAAATCCACCAAGTGCAAACATCCACTCCAAATTACCAACATGAAAAGAGAAAAGACTTTAGTACAACAAGACAACAATGATAGTACCTCAAACAGGAGTTGCCCATCACCTCCTTTTATATTCTTTTTAACACTAACACCTCCAGTACCCTCAGTAGAAGGGTTTGAACCCGCAGCATGCGCGACCCCTTTAGTAATTGCCCCAGCAATGTAGGGGCCTAACTTCTTTTAGAGGGGAAGTTGGCTCTTACAGCACGGGTTCAATCTTCTATCAAAGGAATACAAGTAAGTGGTCTAAAGTAAGAACAAACTAGAGACAAATACTTGCGTAGAGGCCTGAATGTGATACTTTATGACCTCTGATGAGGATTTTTAAGAGGTTTTATATTACTGATGAATAATTCGAAGGTTCGTATACAGAGCTTTAGAGAGTGGTCGAAGGTAAACTGTAAGGGGTCTGGGGGGAATTTTTCTAATCTCACCCTGGTTTCCCATCTCTCCTATTTATAGAATCATAGGAGGCTGAGTCACCACATGTGGGCCAGGTTACATGATTACTGTCAGGATATCCCAGCGGGGTATGGGCGGCGGATAGGTATGCTTTGTCACTGCAACATTTATTGGAGATGTTTTTGTACTACGGTGTAGTGATCAGGCCTGTCACTGTAGTTTCCATGACCAATTAATGCGCCATCTTATCTAGTGGGTTGGCTGCCTGTCCCATCGTATTTCAACTACGTGCAGATATGGTCAAAGAGTTTCTGCTGCGACGTGTGAATCTGCCCTCGAGGCTTATTTGGAGTCGAAGCTTCATCTTCAGAGGATCTCTGGGAGGCTTTCTTGGTGGATTGAATAGGCTTTGATACATTTGAGTAGGCTACGAAGTAGACTTCGAGTGTCTGAGGGGGTCGAAGGCTACGAGTAGGCTACTATATTCGCCCCCTCTCAGCGAGGGTCTCGAAGCCAGATGGAAAGGCATATGCTGAAAAAACTGTATGGTATTGGAATCTGAGCGGTTTGACTGTTGCTTTTTGGTTAAGTAATAAAAGAGGGTAATTAAAATGTATAGGTAGTTATAGGGTAATAAATGAATTGAGGCTATAAGTATGGGTTATTGTGTAGGGATACTGTATCCTCTTCCATTTGCAATAGTTTTTTGCTCTTTCTGCTGATTCTAAAGATTTTAATGGATACCATACCAAACACGCATTACTAGAAGAGGATGGGGTTCGCCTGCGATCGTCGTGTTGGGCAGAAGATCGCGGTGTTGCATATGAAATTTTTCGGGCAACATGATCTCAAATGGGACATGCCCGACCTTATGGAGGTAGAAGCTGAGGAGTTCATCAATGGTGAACCTTATGTTTATCTGTGGGAATAACTAAGGTTTCATTTTACGACCGCTGAGAACCGCTATCTCTACCTGATGGCTCTGGCAGAATGTCTTGTCTGGGCAGAAGAGATCATCGAGGAACAAAATGTGGTGACTAAAGTTGGACCATTTGGAAGGAGGACTGATGGTTGATGTGGTGAATATCTGTATCTTTGTATTTTGGGGTTTTTTGTTTGGGGTGGTTGCAGCAATGTATTTTGTTTTCTCAATCGGATAATGGAATAGAAGTAAGATTCTCTAAAAACTTGTGTGACTGCCTGATTGATAATGTAAGCTAATAGTCTCATAGGTGCGCTTAGCACATGCATGTCATCGAATTGTTGATAGTGGATAAGAAAGGTTATCGAAGTATAATGATATGATCGAAGGTTATGATAGTCAAAGGTTATGATAGTCGAACCTTCGATGTTGGAGGTTTGCTCAACTTGAAGTCATCGGGAATGAAGTTTAAATCCAGGTACAGACTAAGTGGCTACATCTAGGACATTTGAAAGGTTGGTTGTCGAGTTTTTGAGGTAGGAAATTAAAGGTCACAATTAATGCGGCTAGGGAAGAGGGAAAGTTGAAGTGGGTTTACAAGTACAAAAGGAACTGTTATAGAGAGGATTTCTTACCATACTACATGCTTTCCTCGATCATCTTCTTTGTTGCACGGATCGAGATGGCTGCAAACATTCCCATTCTGAAGGACCCGGCGGCTGCGAGAGTTAGGCGGATACAAGAGGCCTTATTGGGGCTGCGACGGAGGTTTGGTCATGAGGCAGACATTGATGCGGAAATGCCGAATCTTTTCAAGGTGGAACCCGGGGCTCCTATTCTCAGCATTCCCTTCATATACTGGTGGGGGATATTGCAGATGATGGGGCCATTCCCTGGTCATCGGATTTTCTTCTTGAGGGCTTATCGGAGGATATAGTGGACCAAGAAGATTCGGATGCTACGGCCATGGTTGAAGAAGAGCATCTTATTGATAATTAGGGACCTCTATCTCTTGTTGTCTTTGTTGTTCCTTTTCTCTGTTCTACTTCTTTTCTCTTTTCTTTTAACAAGGCTTGTAATATGTTTTATCACTCTAAAAGAAGCTGTTGTTTGGAAGTACCGTTGTGGTAGTATTTTTAAATGTGATAGTAAAATCTAAATGTGATAGTAAAATCTAAATCCTTGAAGTAGTATTGTGAGCTGTTGAAATAATACTATAACTGCTGAAGGATATTGTTTAGATTGCTTGAAGGGATAAACTTGGATTGTCGAAGGAAAAGTTATAATCTGTCGAAGTGGGAGTATTATCTGTCGAAGCTAAAAAGATTAGTCTGTTGGTACAAAAGGTTGGGTCTGCAGGCAAAAATGTTTGAATTGTCGAACTGTATGATTGTAACCTGTCGAAGGGTAAATGTGATATGTTGAGATAATAGGGGCATAAGGTTTTAAATGGACGAATGTGCTGGAGATCGAATGTTGATATATTAGAAAACCAAATTTGAGTCTATTTGCTGATGAGTCTTCAAAAAGGGAGTAGTCGATTGATCGAATTCGAGGAGTGTATCGAAGGTTATGATTGATTTGATTGGCCTACTAATGGCCCAGACAGCTGGCCTGTCAGGATGGTACGTGCGCCTGGGGATATCTGCCGAAAAGTAATCATGATTTTTGCTTGTATTTCAGGATAAGTTGTGACTTGACTATGTGGATATGATTGTTTGGCTTCGAATAAGGGTGAAAGGGTTCGTGAAGCTATGGTTTTAGCAGGAAAATTGAAGTAAGTGTGTTGTTTGCACGTGAGGGATATGAGGGGTAAATTGGTCAAAACACATTATAGTCGAAAAGCCGGGGTAGTGGGGTCGTGGTAATGATAATATTTAGAAAGTCGAGGCGGTTTTGTTTATTGAAAGATATATAAGTGTGAGAAGAGTAATCACTGTACTATATTACTGATAAAAATCAAGGAGTGTGAGGAGAAGAGAACGTACGGTATTAGAACTTGGGAGTAGTAGTTGCAGTTGTTGTGTTGATCTTGTTGTTTCGAGGGTAGTGCTTCTGACACATGTATGTCACTTGATCTCTGCCAATATTATTTTTGTTTCCCTTCTGAGTGTGTAAGTAAGATATTCTAGTTTTAGGATTTAGAGGTTATCTTCAAAGATAAGGAGATTTGGTGAATCTCGATTTCGACCCATTCGGGGACTTTGGGTGTTTTGGAGGAGGCAAAGGGTTTAAGATTGAAGATTCGATAAATGTTATAGAGAGGGTAGATAGGATAGGGGTTATGGACACAGAATTGTTGAATTTGTCGATCTAATTGCATGCCTCTTCTTCTGTAGGCTAAAATGCATAATCGTCAAGCTTCGAGGCAGAGACTGGTAGATGAAGAGATCGAAGCATTCAAAGCTAGTATTTCTGGTCGAGCCTCAATGGATGAGGGTAGCGACTTAAAAGTGCTAGATGTGATAACCAAATCCTCCTTATCTATGGAACTGTCGGCTGAGGAGGTTTCAGTTTTGAGACGCCGTAGAACGATAGTGACTGAGGATAGTGAGGAGAAAGAGACAGTATGGGCGGAGAGGGGTGGGGGTGATGTAGGTCCTTATGGCGGTAAAAAGGAAGAAGGGGTGTAAAGTGACGATAGTGGAGATTCGACTGAGTCAGATAGGGTCAAAGGCATCGTTTCAGCTAGAGATAAGATTAGGTTTGATCGATTTGCTGCAAAGTTAAAGCTGTCGAAGGTGGGGGTGTATCTGAGTGTGGCGGGGGTAAGATTAGCCTTCAAATCGGACTGTGGAGAAGGGATATGGCTTATAGAGGCCAAATTCGATTCGGAATGGAACTTCCTTTATGAAGGTTGGTGAAAGAAGTACTGAATTTCTGGGAGGTGGCCCCGGTGCAATTGAACGAGAATTTTAATGAGATGATGAGGGTTATAGAGGGGATGAATACAAAATTAACTGGTGAGGGTCGGGGTTTGACTAAGTGGTTTGATTTTATTACCTTCTACTCGAAGAAGGCGAGCCAGAACCCAGGTACCTACCACATCCAATGTCACCCAGAGAAGCCTTGGTTCTTTGATCTGTGTTCGATGGGTCGAGGGTGGAATAAAGATTTATTGATAGTAAGGGGCAACTACAAGAATGCTGAGGAGAATGACCCTTATAAGTTGCATCATAGGGTGTATAATTAAAGTAGGTTCATTGCCGAAGGGTTATTGTTGATGTACGTCTTGAATAAATAATGATTATAATCTTGTTTGTTCTGCAAGTCTGAAGAATTCGTCTTGGAGCAATCCGAGAAATTAAATTGATACTTCGCTTGAAGAAATCTGAGAAATTATATTGATACTTTGCTTGAAGCTAGTGAGGACTGGGTAAATTCTGTGTTTGACAGTCTTGGAATCAAGATGCAGAGAGGAAATAAGGCGTATTCCCTGCTTCGAAGCGTACCCGTTACGCAGAAGCCATCAAAGAGAAAGAGAGGTGATGGTGTTTCGAAGGGTCACAAAGAAATGGGAGGGGAAGAGTTACCAAGGAATTATCAGTATGTGCCGAGAACGCAGAGGGGGTCGAAGCAAGCAATGCCAGTGCTCAAAGTGGTTGGCGATACTTTAAGGTTGAGGTCGAGGCAGGTCCTAACTCAAACTGAGAAGGGGAAAGGTCATGTAGCTCCCAAAGCTCCAAAGGTGCAGCAATCGAAGGTTAGTCAGCATAAAAGGCATAGGGCGCTGGGGGAGAATCATGCAGTAGATGAGTATGAAGAGATGATGGAGGCTGAATGACAGGAGTAAGCAGTTGCCAAATAGGCTTCGATGGTCGAGCTCTGTGAAGATGACCCAGATGAGGCTTCGAAGGAAATAAAGAGGCACATGTTTAAGGTAACTATTTATGAATTGCTTTTATGAGTCGGAGATTTTGTTTAAGTTCTTCGAGTTTTGAGGGGTACTGACTACTTGAATACTCTAGCAGAGGGAGGCTTGGGTGTGATAGTTCAACAAGGCGATGAAGTCAGTAAAGGGGAAGTTGCGGCAAACAGTGGAAAGTCTGGATCTTTCTCGGGGGACTGAGGCATCATTGTTGTTTGAAGTCAAGTATTTAAAGCAAGATCTGGAGGTTATTACTGACTCATTTGATAAGAGGCTCGAGCTTCAGCGGGTAAGGCAGGAGCGAGAGTGGTCGGCAATGCTTGCAGCAAAAGAGAGGGTAAAAGCAGAACAGAGGGTGAATTTCCAGCGGCAGTATGATGGCGAATGTACGGTGAATGTTAGGTTGAAAAATTTTATAGACGATAAGGGGTATGATCCCGATACGTTGGAACCTTACCCTGCTTCTTCAGAACTTGTTGATGGCGGTGATTTGCAGATGAAGGAAGCAGATGTTATTGATGAGGCAACTAGAGGTACTGGAGGAGGTGTGGAGACTTTTGTTATTGGGGTGCCCAGTGGTAGAACTGAGGATGGTATGGTTGTTGAAGAGTCGAAGCCTTCGACTGAAGCTGTTGTGGGTGTTGGCGTTGAGGGACCTGTGGAGGAAGAAGGCGTAACTGCGCCGATATGAGGTATTTAGATTTGAGGTTTCATGTTTTCCTTTGCTGATATGATGTTGAGTTGTAATAATTGGAACTATGTTTTTTTGTGGGTCTCTGAACTCGGTATGTTGTTGAGATGTTGTTAACTGTTGAACTTCTGAAGCTGATTTTGAACTGCTTTTGAATTGATGCCTAATTTTCTTATTGATGTTGTTATCTTGCTCTGGCCTTAAATTTTTTAAATATTGATGCGTATTCTGTTGACTTTGCTTGTGTTAAACTTTTGATGACTGATCTTGAGTTGTATTGTAACTATTCCTCTTATGGATGATGCTTTGAATGCTCTTTGCACTTGATAGAATTGCAGATAGTATCTGCGTGTACAGCTGCTATTTGAATTACTGTACAGTGATCGAGCCCTGACAAGTTTTGAGGATATTTTGATCGATCCCTGTATGATCTGTTGGACATCAAAGGCCAAAACCACAGCGATGTTGGAATTTTGAAAATTTTCAAGGTCGCCCCCGAGTATCAGTCGGGCCGAAGGGACATGATACCTAGAGAAAACCCAAAATTTTATTGTACTTTAAAGGCCTAAGCTACAACGACGCAATATGTGTTCGTCTCCAATGCATTCCCGAGTGTCGGGTCTTTTGATCATTCGTGCCCCTCAAGTTTTCTCGAATGTTGGAAACTTGAAAATTTCAAGGTCGCCCCCAAGTATCAGTCGGGGCGAGGGTAGACATGATACCCGGGGTAAACTAAGAAATCGACTGGACTTCGACGGTTTCAGAGCCTGATCGAAGCATATTTGTTCGCCCCCAATGCATCCCCGAGGGTCCAGTCTTTCGACCATCCTTGCCCTTCGAGTTTGCTCGAAATTGGAAGATTGAATTAGGGTCACCCCCAAGTATTAGTCGGGTCGAAGGGTTCACGTGATACTTAGAAAGAACTAGGAAATCGATTGGACTTTGAAGGCCTTAGCCACAGCGAAGCATAACTGTTCACCCCCGATGTATTCTCGAGGGTCTAGTCTTTCAGCCATCCTTGCCCCTCGAGTTTGCTCAAAATTGGAAGCTTGAAAAATCTCAAAGTTACCCCCAAGTATCAGTCGGGTTAAAGGTTGACATAATACCTAAGTTAAGCCATGAAATTAAATAAAAATTAGAGATGAAGTATGGGTGGAAAAAAGTGTTTATAAATTGATTAATCTGGATTACATCAGTTGTACAAGGTTGAGGGTATGGCTTGTTTAGAAGACCAGCTGCATTGTGTTCCATGGATTTGGTAAAGGATCTTCGTCTTCTATCATTAAATAGTAAGAACCCTTGTCAGTTTTATCGTACACGACATAAGGTCCTTACCAAGATTTGGCTAGCTTACCAGCATTTCGAGGATTCGAGGATTTGTTGACACGTCAAAGTACTAGATCTTCGATGTTGAAACTTTGCGGTCGAACACTCTTGTTATAGGATTTCTGAATTGATGTGTGGTAGTGGCCAAGGTTAGCGATAGCTCGGTCTATGGTTTCGTCGATCCATAACATGTTACATGCGAGATCAAACTCATTGTCTTCGTCTGGGAGGTTAGGATCTCGTGTGGGTACTTCTAATTGAGTAAGGAGCACAGCTTCAGTACCATATGTGAGGAGGAAGGGGGTGCAGCCTATAGATTTTCTTGGGGTTGTTCGATAGGCCCAGAGGATGTGTTGTTACTCTTGAACCCATCGTCCTTTCTTTGTGTCAACTTTTTTCTTGAGACCGTCGATAATGGTTTGGTTGATTGCTTCGACTTGACCGTTTCCTTGGGGATAATAAGGTGCTGAGGGTAAATCAATGATGTTTTGTTTTTTGAGAAATTTTTTGACTTTAATGCCTACGAATTGGGGACCATTATCACATCGAATCATATGGGGGTAGCCGAAGCGTGTGATGATGTTTTCCCATAAAAATTTGATAACATCATCTTCTCTGGTTCAGCATAGGGGTACAGCTTCGACCCATTTGGTGAAGTAGTCGGTTGCAACAAGGATGTTTTCTCTGCTACCCGGGACTTTTGGGAAGGGACCAATGAGATTGATAGCTCATCTTTTGAATGGCCAGGTGACATGACTGAAATGGAGGTCTCGAGAAGGGCAGTGGATGTCATGAGCATAGCGTTGGCATTTGTCACAGTGTTTACCGCACTCTTCGGCTTATTTTTTCATATTCGGCCAGAATAATCCTTGAGAGACAGCTCGAAGGGCCATTGAACGACCAGCAATATGGGCACCATAGGTTCCGTCGTGGAGTTCGACTAGAATTGCAGAGGCTTCAGCTTGGGATATGCATCGAAGGAGGACGTCATTTGGGGATTTGCGATATAATTCATTTTTGTGGATAGTGTATCTGTGGCAATTTTCGAACAACGATCATTTGGCTTTGGGATTATCTGGGAGGGTGGCGTTGTTGAGGTAATGGAGGAATGGTGTTCGTCAATCATCCAGATGGAGATAATGGAGGACGATCATTGACTTCCATCTGGTCAAAACTTGGGCGTTCGAGTACTTCGATATGCAGGGTCCGAGATTCTGTTTGTACAAGCATAGCTGTTATGTAGGCGAGGGTATCTACATGTCTGCTTTCTCCTCGAGGGTAATGAGTGATTATAGATTTTTTAGGAAATCGGTTCATGCGCTGTCACACATGGAGAGCATAGTCAGCCATGCGACCTTTAACCTGATTCTCCCCTGTGTAATGCCTTTGAACAAGTTGGGAATCTGTAAAAATGGCAAGTTTGGGAATGCCGAGGTCGAGTGCGAGTGCGAGGTTGAGGCCGTGGATCAAGGCTCGTACTCAGCTTCGTTATTAGAACATTTGAAGGTAAGTTTGACAGTTTTCTCTATTCGATCATTAGTTGGTATTACCAAGACAATACCAATTCCGGAGCCATTAGGTTTTGTGGATCCATCTGTGAATAAATGCCAGCCAGTGTGAGAGTCCCAGGGATCCGTTGTTTCGGGTTGGTCTTCTGATACGTCATCTTCGTGTTCTTCCCAATCGACATATTTGACCGGGAAGTCGACTAGAAAGTTTGCTATTGCTTGGCCTTTATGAGATATTTGCTTCTCGAAGGTAATGTCGTGTTCGCCAAGGTATACAGACCACTGTTGCACTCGCCTAGATTTTTTTTTTTGTTAAGTACTTCTTGAAGGGGATAACTTGTTATGACACGGATGGGATGGGCTTGAAAATATGGTTTGAGCTTGCGGGCTGAATAAACAAGTGTAAGGAGAAAATGCTCAAGCTTCGAATACCGAGTTTCTGGGGGGGTTAGAGTTTTGCTGATGAAATATATAGGTTTTTCGATGTTGGAATCGATTCGAATAAGCACTGAACTGATAGAAGTTTGTGAGGCAGTGAGGTATAAAGAGAGTGTTTTGCCTTTGTTAGGGGTACTGATAATGGGTGGACGGCCAAGATAAGTTTTGAGTTCGAAGAATTTTTGTTCACACTCGGGTGTCTAGTTGATCTTGGGGTTTTTTTTCCTTTTTTCTTTGTGAACGCCTTAGTCCCGCAAAAGGGAAAGGAGCCAAGCACATCTGTATGAGGATTTATAAATAAAACGATTGAGGGCTGCTATCCTGCCAGTTACTTTTTGGACGTCTTTTTTTGTTTGGGGCGAAGACATGTCGATGAGGGCCCGAATATGGGTGGGGTCAATCTCGATACCTCGCTTACTGATAAGGTGGCCCAAATTTTTTCCAGATGAAACGCCAAACTGGCATTTGTCTGGGTTGAGTTTCATGTTGTATGTGCGAAGTATCGAAAAGACTTTGATTAGGTCTTGGATATGGGTCTATTTTTGGAGGCTCTTGCATAACATGCCGTCGATGTAAACTTTGACCGACTTGCCAAGCAAAGGTTTAAACATGGTTGTGACAAGTCATTGGTAAGTGGCTCCCACATTTGGCCGAAAGGGAAAATTGTGAAACAAGAAAGGTCTTGTTCAGTGATAAAATAAGTTTTAAGTTGATCTTCGAGGATGAGGGGTACCTGATTGTAACCCGATACCGCGTCCATCATTGAAAGGCGCTCGTGTCCAGCAGTGGCATCGAGAAGTGCTAAAATAGTCAGGAGAGGGAAACAGTCCTTCGGTGTGTGCTTGTTGAGATCTATGAAGTCGACGCAGATTCTGATCTTGCCATTTTTCTTAGGAACTACAACAATGTTTGATATCCAATCAGCGTACTTCACTTCTCTAATAAAACTTACGGCTATGAGTTTGTCTATTTCAAGGTTTAGTTCTTCTCGAAGTCGTGGTGCCAGGTTACGCTTCCTTTGTTTTACTGCTAAGGAATAGGGGATGAAGTCGAGGTGATGGCATGCCAGGTTGGGGCCGACATCGGGCATATTCTGGAACGTCCATGTAAAGACGTCTTTGTTGGCTCGATGGAAATCTGCAAGCTTGAGGGATTCTGTCTCATTGAGAAAAATTCCGATGAATGTACCTTGACCGCGACCGTCGAGTTCGATATAAACAGCGGGATCGATTGGTGAGGTGGTTTCTGTCGAAGGTGTAAGGATAGAAAGAGACAATTATTACTATGGGCAGCTTACAAATTTTTGGGTCTGATCGATCTCTGCGTGCTTGCATGAGCGGGCAAGGCATTGAGAGCCTTTCAGATTCCAAGTACCTTCGTGAGTACTGAAACGATTGGTTTGATGGTAGGTCGAAGGTATAGCTCGCATGGCATGGATCCAGTCGCACCTGAGGATACCGAGGTATTTGGACTTCTTGTCGATGACAAGGATGCTGGTTTGTAGGGTGATGGGGCCTGTGGTGACTGGTAGGCTGATACGACCAACAACGACTTCGGTTGCCCCATTAAAACCTTTTAATTTGACATTGGCAATTGTTATGAGGCCGGTCATCTTCATTTTTTCGATGGTTGGGAGAAACAGGACATCAGCTGCGCTCCCTGTGTCTATGAGCATTGTGCTGAGGATAAGGTTTTCGATCTTAATCATAATGACTAGTGGATCTGAATGGGGAAAACAGACGTGTGAAATATCGCAGTCGATGAAAGAAATGCCTTTGAGGCGAGGGCGGCGGCTTGGTTCTGGCAGGAGTGTGGGAAATTTCTCCTGATAGATGAGTTTGTAACATTCCCCGATGCGCTTACATTTGCTTAAGGAATGGCCGCTATCTATATTATTAACTTCGATGAGGCATGATCTGAATATATGTACCACGATTGGGTCAGCAGTAGGGGTGGATTGAGGTTGTAGGTAAGACCCGTATATGTGTTAGAAGGATGCTGAGGGGGGCGATGAGTATAGGAAAAATGGGCCTTGGTCGCTTCATGCGAGCCTCGGCAGTGCTGTCGAAGTTTAGACATTTACGGCTTTCGGTCTCCTATGAGATGGGAGCGATCAGGGGTGTTGGAGTAGAATGTGGGTTTTGCCAAGGTTTATTGAAGTGAGTGGTGTTCGAAGGCTGGCTTTATTTGCGGGATTCTTGAAGGCGCTCGAAGTCGATATAACCATTGACCTTCGAGAGCATCTATTCGAGTGTTTGAGGTTTGTGGAGAACTAGGTGCTCTTTTAGTCGACTGTGATCAGGCAGGGCATTTGATTATGCGAGTATAGCATTCGCGCAATCAAGGTTCTCTATTTTCCATGACTCGTCGAGGAAGCGTTTGGTGAAGACTTCGAGTGTCTCATTGCTAGACTTTATGAAATTTAACAGAGTGTCAACTCTAACTTCTCTGTCCTTGTTGAAGGCAAACTGGGTGATGAAAATCCGCGATAGTTGCTTGAAGTTTCGTATCGAGCCGTTTAGGAGGTTGTGATACCATCAAAGGGGGTCGTTAGTGAGACTGGTTGGAAAAGGTGATATAACAGGTAGTCCGCTGTGGAATAGAGGCTCAAGGCATTTTGGAATTTGAGAATGTGTTATTTAGGGTTTGTGTTACAGTATTTGCTAACTTTGGGAGCACGAAAGTTTGGAGGTATTTCTATAGCCAAAAGTTTGGGGGAAATCGGGTTATTGATGCGGCTCCAAGAGTTGGTGGTTGGGCTCGCGCTGACGCGAATGGCTAGTTATATTTTATGGTCGCAGTCCTGCTGTATAACATATGTAGGATGAGGGGGAGATTAGGGAATTCAAAGGTTGTGGGGTCGAGCGTGTGGCATGTAGTTAGTGCTGCGTTCCCCGAGCTACTCTCGAGAAGGACGGCGGCTGGGATGTCTAGAGGAGTAGAGGGTAGAGTCAGAAGAATCTTCTATTGGGTGAATCCCGAGGTTGATAGAGCTAGTTGGGGGAATAATACGATGAATGCCTTTGGCACCGGTATGAACTGGGGGTATCTTGAGGTTTGGTGAGGGTTCTAGACGGGCGCGGGTAGATATGCGCGATGGGTCTGGGGCCTGGGATGGGCGAGCAGCTTCCAGAGGCTCTAATCTCTGTAGCTCTTGGACGGTGTTGAGAAACTCATCGATTGCCCTATTCTGTCTTTTTTTGTCGTCCAGGCGGCAATTCCGTTTAGTTTCCAGCACCAAGCGGTTGTTTTCACACTCCTGGTTTAGTTGAGCATGGTTGCGCTCCTCTGCTTGAGCGACTAGTTGAGATAATAAGGCTATTTGGGTAGCCACTCCATCGATGGAGTTGCCTGCCTGTGTTAAATTGGAACGGAGGGTGGGTGCCATTGGAGGGAAACAGTGGATGTTGAAAATAAAGGGAGGGGAAAAAGAAAAGGGGTACGGTGGGAAGCACAGACGGCTCCAATTGTAGGGGCCTAACTTCTTTTAGAAAGGAAGTTTGCTCTTACAGTATGGGGTCAATCTTCTATCAAATGAATACAAATAAGTGGTCTAAAGTAAGAACAAACTAGAGATAAATACTTGCGTAGAGGCCTGAATGTGACACTCTACGTCCTCTGATGAGGATTTTTAATATGTTTTATATTACTGATGAGTAATTCGAAGGTTCGAATATTGAGCTTTACAGAGTGGTCGATGGTAAACTGCAAGGGGTCTAGGGGGAATTTTTCAAACCTCACCTTGGTTTGCCATCTCCCATATTTATAAAATCATAGGAGGATGAGTCACCACATGTGGGCCAGGTTACATGATTACTATTAGGATATCCCAGCAGGGTATGGGTGGCGGACAGGCCTACTCTGTCACTACAACATTTATTTGAGATGTCTCTGTACTATGGCGTAGTGGTCTGGCCTGTCAGTGTAGTTTCCATGACCAATTAATGCACCGTCTTGTCTTGTGAGCTGGTTGCCTGTCCCATCGTATTTTAACCATGTGCAGATATGGTCGAAGGGTTTCTACTGCGACGTGTGAATCTTCCCTCGAAGCTTATTTGGAGTCAAAGCTTCGTCTTCAGAGGATCTCTGGGAGGCTTTCTTGGAGAATTGAATAGGCTTCGATACATTCGAGTAGACTACGAAGTAGACATCGAGTGTATGAAGGGGTCAAAGGCTGCGAGTAGGCTACTACAAGAAGCAGAATCCCTGACTACAGGAGTTTCCACACTTACACCAGTAGGCTTTATCCCCATCTCCTCTGTCTGAGTAGTATCTCCGATAGTAGGTTCCTCGGTTATAGGAAAGGTCTTCAAGGTTATGGGATCATACCCCAAACTGTCTATGAAATCTTTCAAAGAAGGGGCCGTCTCACACTCCTCGTCGAATTGCCTCTGGAAGGTCTCCCTCTGTTCTTTCATTTCCTTATCCTTCTCAGCAAGCTTCGCCTCAAGCACCTTCAGCATTTGGGTATGGTTGTCACGCTGAGCCTCGAGCTTCCTCTCACATTTAGCCCTGATAGTCAACTGCTCTCATTTTAAAACTTTAACATCGGACACCAGCGATAACTCGGTCCCCCGAGCAAGCTCTAAATTATCAACTGCTTGTCTCAGCTTCTGCGAAGTTACCTTTTGAGCCTTGTAAAATCTTGAGACCAAGCATGAAACTGCTAGAATATTCGAACCATAAGTACTTCTCGAAGAATGATGAACTTTAGCAAAATATCATAATTTCAAAATTCCATAAAATAGTTCCCTGATGAAGAGACTTATTATTCCGCCTCCCAGCCTCATCTGGGTTATCCATGTAGAGTGTCGCCATCGAAGCAGCAGTGGCTCAAGAATGCTCCTCTAGTTCGGCCTCTACTCGCACTTTGTCCACATCCTCCGCATCATCATCCCCCAGCTCCCTATGTCTCTTACGCTAAATTATCTTTGGCTATTAGACCTACGAAGATTAGGGAAAGCTTTGACCTTCCCCTTGCCAACCTGCGTCGACATCTGCATCGACGCCTGCTTCGACACCTCATGTACTACTTTGGGCACTAGCACCACTTGTTGCCCCCTTGGAACATAATTTACCTTCCGCGTCAATCTTACTTTCTCTATCTCCTCGGACCCTCTTGAATTACCTTTTCCTCCCTACTTCTTTGATGGCGTAGGAGCGGCAGGAATGTTTCGGAGCAATAAATCTGTCCTCTTTTGCCTCTTCTATTTTATACCTAGCTTTCTGAATACCCAGTTTATCCATTCCTCATCAAAGCCAATCAGCTCATCAATATACTTTTGCGGGTTCGTCAAAGGTTGGCTACCAGGTTCTGCAACAAAAATAAAATTATTAAACAACTTTACCTATCTGTTCGACAAATATTTCAAAACAACCCTCGGCTATCAACTTACTGGGATTATAAACCATATGCTACAGCTTATATTCATCCTCTCCTTCGGCATTCTCATACTTACCTCACACTATAACTAGATCTTTATCCCACCCTCGACCAGTCGAGCACAAGTCAAACAGCCACGGTTTATCTACATGACATTGTATGTGGTATATGTCCACCTTCTTGTTGGCCTTCTTCGAGTAGAACGATACAATATCATACCACTCGATCACCCTCATCATCTTATTGAAGTTCCCATTCATCTTGCACGGGGCAACTTCCCAGAAGTTCAACACCTCCTTCACCAACCATCGAAGGGGTAGCTGCATCCCTAGCTGAATCTGGCCTCTAAAAGCCATGAAACCCTTTTGAGGGAGAAACTTGAAAGTATATCCAAACCCTACTGCATATAACACCACCCCCACCTTTGATAACTCCAGCTTAGCCACAAATCTATCCAGTCTATACTTCTCTCGGGTCGAGACTGGCCCCGCAGCTTCCCCCGAACCTGTTGAGCTCTCACAACTGACGCCCTCTTCTCTCTCATCTCTCAAAGTCTCAACACTTTCATGTCCCCTTCTCTCTCCACCCTCTATCTCCTCTCCAACCCTCTCCTCAGTCACTCGAACCTTTCAGCATTTACTACTCGAAGCCCCACCTTCTGGTACTGCAATAGCTAGAGGGACATCTGTAGCAACATCTAAAACCTCTACGTCGCTACTCACATTCCTTGAGCCTCGACCAAACATACTTGCCTCATTTCCTTCAACCTCTTCATCTACCAGTACCATCCTCAAAGTTCGACGGGTACACATAATACCCTACAGAAGCAGAGGAACGCAATTAGATCGAGATATTCGACTATCACATTTTCTATGCTATTTTTTTTTATCACTCCAAATATACCCAACCCACAGTCGAATGCTCAAATTCCACATATACCCAATCCTAGTCACACCCTCAACACCCCAAAGTCCCCAATGGGCCAAACCTCTAGCCATGTGGGTTACCCCTTTGTAATCGGTCACATCATCATAAATATAAACTCTAGTAGTATTTACCCTTCCATGTGAATCACATACAGAAATAGAAGAAGAGGCAGTAAGACAGAAGTCGGGTGACATACCTATTTAAATGGAGTACCCTTTCTTTCTCTCAACAAGTTAGACGATCCCTCAGCAAATAGCCAAATGTCCTCCTCCCTCAGCAATAGCCTAGCTCTCTAGAATAATGGCGTATGTTATCCTTCTCTATCTCTCTTTTATTCTCTATGATTGGGTAACTAGGAACAGTAGCGTTGTTCATGCCTCTATTTATACCTCCTCAAAATAATAAAAAACCGCCTCGATTTCAAAAACTGCCATCATTACCACTCTGCCACTTCCCCTATTTTTCGTCTGAGTAACATTTTTACTTTTTTACCCTCAAATACTCCCACGTGCGTCGCCCACATACACATTAAACCAATTCGATAATACCGAGTCAAACATTCGATAACCCTGCCCAAAGTTGTCCAGTCATACTCATACGTCATGTCAACCTTTTTTACACAACCCAAGAAAATGCTATGATGACCTGCAGGGCACTCTGCCCATAGGATCAGTTTACCCTCTGTCATGTCAAAGTTTTTGGCTGTCAGTTTTTGCAGTCAAAACTCCTTTTTTGAATTTTTTGTCCCCGCACAATTTTGTTAAAACTGACGACGTATGCATTTTCGAACCATCTCGTACATTATCTTCGATCACTACATTTTTACAGAGACACTTATTCGAAGAGTGTTGCTACCGTTATTATATATTTTTATTCAAGATAAAGTTTTGCTCCCGCGCCTAAAGTCTATTCGCTTATCCTACTTGTTAGATACAAAACACATGATGTCTTTGAACTATTTTTTCATTACAATGCTTAGACTGTACCAAACAGAAAGAGAAACAGACACAAAGCACCATCAAAACAAAAAATATTTACCCAGACCACCATACGGCCACCACCTTATGAAGAATCCCCCCCCCTGCCCAAATTTTTAGACGGACCAGTTCTTCACGCCAAGTCCTGCTCGTCCTCCAACAACTGTTCCTCTTCTTGTACGATACGCTCGGCCAAACTCTGCAAAAAGTAGTACCGGTTCTCAGCCGTTGGAAACATCCTTTGCAAAACCGCCCACCAGTGTGCATACGACTGCCCATTGATCGGCTCCACAGATTCAAGCTCCACAAGGTTTGGCATGTCCCAAACAAGTTCCCTGTCGCTAAAAAACTTCAACTTTAGTTCCGCCGCTTTTTGTCCTATTCAACGATCTCTGGCATGTCCCATTCTTCTCTGATAATGAGTGTTAGGTCTGGTCTCCATGATATTTTCACGTAATGCAGAGGAAGAAAGTAAAGACAAAGAATCTACAAAATTACCTCCTGACCCAGATTTATACCTTTATTCAACTCATTTATTACACTGTAATCACCACTACCTCTTAATTACCTTCCTTTATTACCTCCCTCGAAACTGAAAACATTTCACAGTCAACCTTTTCAGCTTCCAACGTCCAACTTTTTAGTCAATCTTTTGTGATTTTGTAAATAAACCATTGCTTGCACTCTAAAGTATTCGATACCTCGGTCCTTGTTTTGCAATACTTAGATTTATATTACAGTTCAACATTCAAAGAACTGCTGTCGCACCTAAGTTATCATCGTCTACCGTGTATGTTAAACTTACAAAAACAATTCAATATCTTACTTCGACAGTTATTTCATAAATTTTTAATTTCATTCGGGCAGATTCCCTTATACCAAAACACAGATAAAAACAATCAACATCAATAGAAAACTACAAACATTCCTACCTACCATCCCATGCCAATACTTTTACCACACTCAAGAAGCCCCTATTTGCAGATGGGGCAGTTCTTCCAGAACCAAACCTCAACATCCTCAATATGATCTTCCTTGTCCACCAGATCCTTGGCTATAGATTCAAGGAAGGAAAACCAGCTGCTAGCGAGCAGTTTCATCCATTACAGTACTCTCTACCAGTGCACATATGGTATCCCACCGATTGGTTCCTCTGGTTCCAGTTCAACCAAGTCTGGCATAACCCAATCTAGGCCTCGATCACCAAATAACCTTTACTTCCGCTCAAGGGTCTTCTCCCATATGCGAAGGTCTCTTGCCTTCTCTGGTACCTGGTATTAGGAGTGTTTTCACATATGCGGGAAGAGGACGCGCATTTTTCTCAGGAAAGAAGGTACATATGATTGAAGTTCTCTCAAAACACCCTAGTTATACTTGAAGGCAGATACAATTACTTCCTCGCTAATCACAATCTGTATTAACCACAGTCTTTAATAAGCCTTCTCGGAATTGTAACAATAACCCAGTCAAACTTTCCTCCTACCCGAGCTCAACCATTTTTCTTAGCACGTGCCTTCTACACCAATTTCAAAGGCCCCTACTGAAAGGGGGCAAATGTAGTAGCCTACTCGTAACCTTCTAATACTGGTCGAATACTCATAGGTTACATCAACCTACCTGATGAATTGAAGCCTAGTATGTCAATAATCAAGCCTAGTTGATTGAGCTTTGAGATCGCCCCCCGGGTAATTATATCCGTGGGTTTGAGCATGAAAAAGACAAGACATGGTCAGCCCCGATATTGCTCCTGAGTGTTTAGTCTTTCAACTATTCATGCCACTCCAGTTTGCCTTAATCAAAATTTTGAAAAACTTTGAGGTCGCCCCCAAGCATCAGTCGGGTCGAAGGGCTGACTAGATACTTAGATTTGCCCAAATCATGAAGTTTAGTAAGCTTCAAGGTCGGCTCCGGGTACTTTTATCCGTGGGTATGAACCTGAACAAAACAAGAAGTGGTTGGCCCCAATGTCGCCCCCTAATGTTTATTCTTTCGACTATTTAGGCGACTCGGGTTTACCCAAATAAGAACTTTGAAAAACTTTGAGGTCACCCGCAAGTATTAGTCGGGTCAAAGGGTTGAATGGATACTTAGGTTTTTCAAAATCAAGAAGTTCATTGACCTTGGAGGCTCCCCCTGGGTATTTCTATCCGTGAGTTTGATCCTGAATGAAGCAAGATGTGGTCAGTCTCGATGTCAGCCCCGAGTGTTTAGTTTTTTAACTATTCATGTCACTCAAGTGTGCCCGAATCGGAACTTTGAAAAACCTTAAGGTCACCCCGGAGTATCCGTTGGGTCGAAAGGTTGGCTGGATACTTAGGTTTTCTCAAATCAAGAAGTTCGTTGAGATATGATAAAATGCGATAGGTGGGATAAATTTCTTTATTGATTACACGGTGGTTAATCAGTATTGCGAGATGGTAGCCACAACCAGTTGTATAAGACTAACTGCATATTATTCCATGGGTGGGGTAAGGGTTCCTCGTCTTCAATCATAAAGTAATACGATCCTTTGTCTATTTTGGCATACACCACATATGGTCCTTCCCAAGATTCGGCTAGCTTGCCCGCATTACGTAACTTCGAGGAGGGGGTAACTCGGCGGAGTACCAAGTCGTATATATCAAAACTTTATGGTCGTACACTCTTATTGTATGATTTCTGGAGAGAGATCTGGTAATGCCCGAGGTTAGCTAAGGCTTGGTCTCTAGTTTCATCGATCTATAGCATGTTTCATCCGAGTTCAAACTCATTGTCTTCGTCAGGTAGGTCAAGGTTGCATATTGGGATATCAAACTGAGTTGGTAGGATGGTTCGATGCCATAGGTGAAGAAGAAAGGAGTACAGCCAGTCAATTTCCATGGTGTGGTATGGTAAGCCCAGAGTACATATTGTAAATCTTAAACCCAATACCCCTTCTTCTCGTCGATACATTTGTTAAGACCATCGACAATAGTTTTATTGATTGCTTCGACCTGGCCATTCCCTTTAGGGTAATACGGTGTGGATGGAAAGAGGACGATGCTAAATTTTTTTAAGAATGTTCGAATCTTATTCCCTATGAACTGTGGGCCATTTTCATATCAAATCATTTTTGGACAGCCGAAGCGTGTAATAATATTTTCCCAGAGGAATTTTGTACTTCTTCTTATCTGGTTTGACATAATGGCACAACTTTGATGCATTTAGTGAAATAATTTGTGGCACCTAAGATATGTTTTCTGCATCCAGAGGCCTTTGGGAAATGGCCCATCTTTGAAAAGGCCAAGGAACTTAGTTGCAGTGGAGATCTTGTGAGGGGTATTTGATGTCATGGGAGTGACGCTGGCATTTCTCAAGGTGCTTCGCATACTCTTTGGCATGTTTCTTCATGTTTGGCCAAAATAAACCTTGTGTTATGGCTCAGAGATCCATTAATTGGCCAACAGTGTGGAACCCACAATTTTCTTCATGTAGCTTAGTAATGATAGTTGCCGCTTCTTGTTGGGAAATCTATTGGAGGTGTACTATGTTTGGTAATTTGTGGTATAAACTACCTTTGAGAATGGTGTACCTTCGATAATTTTCCAATAAAGACCATTTTCTTTCGGGTCCTCGGGTAATGTAGAGTAGTTGAAGTACGCGAGGAAAGGTATGTGCCAGTCATCGAGATCGAGACTCTGGCCTCCAGTATTAATGGCATTAATTTCTATCTGGTCAATACTTGGGCGTTCGAGTACTTCGATACTGAGTTTTTAAGGTTCGGATTGGCCTTGTATGGCAGTAATATAGGTAAGAGCGTCGGCATGTCTATTCTCTCCTTGAGAGTAATCTGTGATTAATTATTTCTCCTGGAAATGATCCATGTGTTGGCGAGCGAGTGCTGCACACTCAGCCATGCGACTGTTTGCCTTGTTTTTGCCAATATATTATTGTTGGAAGAGCTGTGAGTCGGTGAAGACGACTAATTTGGGGACTCCAAGTTCGAGGGCAAGATCAAGACCATGTATCAAAGCTTTGTACTCGGCCTCATTGCTGGTATACTCAAAGTTTAGTTTTATTGCCTTTTGATGCGGTCGCTTGATTGTGTTACCAGGAGGATGCCTATCCGAGAGCCGTTTAGGCCTGCAGACCCATCGGTAAAGATACGGCATCATGTGTTAGGGTACTAGGGGTCGTTATGTTTTGGCTGGTCTTTAAGTAGGCCATCTTCATGTACTTTCCATTCGATATCTTCGACTAGGACGTCGATAAGGAAATCGGTGACTGCCGGGCCCTTTTGGGATACTTATTTCTCAAAAGCTATATTATGTTTACCATGGTAGACAGACCATTGTTGTACCCGTCAGAATTTATCCTTCTTGGCGAGGACTTCTCAAAGGGGGTAGCTAGTGATTATACGTATATGGTGTACTTGGAAGTAAAGCTTGAGCTTTCGTAAAGTGTAGACGAGGGCAAGGAAAACTCGCTTGAGTTTTCTATATCGTGTTTTGGTTGGTGTTGAAGTTTTACTGATGAAGTAGACAAGTTTTTCATTTTTGCTTCTGTGCAGATAAGGGTCGAGCTAAAAAATTCGTCAGTAATGGTGAGATAGAGGGAAAGTATTTTACCTTCGACCGGGGTGCTCATGACAGGTGGTTGGTTAAGGTAAGTCTTGAGTTCGAGGAAGGCTTGATCACATTCGGGTGTCCAATTAATGTCATGGTTTTTCTTCTTTGTTTTATGGACGTCTTGGTCGCGCAGGAGGGAGAATAACTAGGCGCAGCAGTCAGAGAATTTTGAAATATAGTGGTTAAGGGCTGCTATTTTTCTGGCTACCTTATGGACATCCTTCTTTGTTCAGGGAGAAGGCATATCAATGAGGGCTCAAATTTGTGTAGGGTCAATTTTGATGCCGCGTTTGCTAATGAGATAGCCCAGGAACTTTTTGGATGAGATACCGAACTGGCATTTCTCTGGGTTTAATTTCATTTGGTATGATCGAAGGATGGAGAAAACTTTAGTTAAATCTTGTTTATGGGTATGTTTGTGGAGGCTTTTATAGAGCATGTCATCGATGTAGACTTTGATTGACTTTCCAAGCAAGGGTTTGAATATTGGAGTAATGAGGCGTTGGTAAGTTGTGCCCGTATTTTTATGCCCAAAGGGTATTACGCTGAAATAATAAAGCCCTTGTTCAGTAATGAAAAAAGTTTTAATTTGATTTTCAAGGATGAAGGGGTACCTGATTGTAATTTGAGGCCTCATCCATCATGAAGAGGCATTTATGGCCAGCTGTGGCATCGAGAAGTACTAAAATAATCGGGAGAGGGAAGCTATGCTTCGGTGTGTGCTTGTTGAGATCAGTGAATTCAATGCAGATTTAGATCTTACCATTCTTTATGGGTACAACGATGATGTTCAAGATCTAATCGACGTACTTGACCTCGCGTATAAATCGAGCGGCTAAGAGCATTTTGACCCCGAGGTTCACTGTATCGCGAATCCTCGAGGCTAAATATGTTTCTTTTGTTTGACAGCCATTGATTTTGGGATAAGGTAGAGTCGGTGGCAGGCGAGGGTGGGGTCGACCCCGGGCATCTCGTGGAATGTCCAGGCGAAGACATCTTTCTTGGATCGATGGAAAGTGGAAAGTTTGAGTTTGATGTATACTGTAGGTTTGCTGGTCGGTGTGTCAGTGGACGAGGTCGATGTGCTGGGGAGGGAAAGTTGTAGTGATTGCTATGGCTTTGCCAGTTTCTGTGTAAGTGCAATTTTGGGATGCTCATAGGATTGTGCTAATCACTGGGAGCCTTTCATGTCCCACGTACCATATAAGGTAGTGAAACAAAGTACCTGATGGTAGGTTGAAAGTATGGCTTCATAGCATGAAGCCAATTGCGGCCTAGAATGCCAAGGATTTCAGACTTCTAATTAATGACAAGGAAACTGGTTTGAAGGATTATAGGGCCATTGGTGATAGGAAGACTAATTCGGCCGACATCAACCTCTGTTGAGCCGCTGAAGCCTTTTAGTGCGATATTGGCGGGGGTGTTCAGATCGATCTTTTGCATAGCTTGGACTGTTTAAAGGAAAAGCACATCAGCTGCACTGTCAGTGCCAACGAGCATCGTATGGAAGACAAGGTGCTCAACTTTAACCATGATGACTAAAGGCTTTGAATGAGGGAAACGAACGTGAGAGATGTCACAGTAGATGAAGGATATACCTTCAGGTCGAGGGTGAAGGCTGGATTCGAGTAGAAGGACTGGAAGTTTTTGTTGGTAGGTAAGTTTACAATACTCTTTGACCCACTTTTGTTTGCTTCGGGTGTGGCCACTATCGATGTTGTTTACTTTAATCATGTGGGCTTGGAAGATGTGTACATCAGTAGGTCTGGCATTCAGGGCTGGCTGGGACTTGAGGTATGACCCATAAGGTAATTGAGGTAATTGACCACATACTAGTGCAGACGGCCTGCTTTGAGGATCATCTCAAGTAAATGTCGTAATGCGTAACACTTATTAGTAGGATGACAGTTGTATCTATGGTTCTGGCAGTATGGTTTATCCTTTTTAACTTTGATAGGGTAGGGGGTCTACCAAATAGGGTCAGCCTAGATGATTGGTTGAAGGGTACTGAGGAAAATAATAAGTTTAGATAGGACTGGCATGGGCTGCTTCTTACGAAGCTCGGAGGATTGAGTGTCGAAGTGGCTGCAATTTCAATTGTCAGTCTCATTGTAGCTGGGAGCGACCATGGATGTATTTGGATGTCAAGGCCTATTGTGGTTGGTGGAGGTTTGTCCCTGGCAATTAGTTTCGCGGAGACGCTCGAGGTTAATGTAGCCATTTCCTTTGGACATCATCTCTTTGAGGGTTCGAGGCTTCTGGAGGATGATGTATTCTTTGACGCGGCTGTGGTCGAACAAGGTATTTGAGTAGGCGAGCACGGCATTCGCGCAATCAAAGTTCTCGACTTTGCGTGAATGGTCATAGAAATGCTTGGTAAACTTCTTAAGTGTTTTGGTGGGTATCTTTCAAAAGTTGAAGAAGACATCTACTCAGACTTCACGATCTTTCTTGAAAGTAGAATAAGAGATGAACAAACTCGATAGCTATTCAAAACTTCGAATGGACCCATTAGGTAGGCTATGGTACTACTTGAGGGGGCTGCTGGTAAGGCTGGTGAGGAATATTTGACAGAGGATGTGATTCACTGAAGAGTACAGACTTAACGCATTTTGGAACTCAAGTGCATGGGATTGAGGACCAGTGTTGTGATATTTACAAATTTTTAGGGTATGAATGCCTGGAGGCACCTCAACAGCAAGGACTTTCGGGTGGATTGGATTGTTAAGGCAATTCCAAGTGTTCAGAGTAGGGCTGACGCTGATGCGTATGGCAGCGTTTATTTTCTGGTCTAGTTCTTGTTAGGTGATATAGGCTACTCAAGGGGGAAAGCATTGAGGTCACGGATAGTTGGGCTGTAGGTTAGGAGTGTGCTCGGCACTGTATTCTCCCAGTCATTCCCGGGTGGGACGCCTTATGGTATGTCGAGAGGTTCGGACAGTGGAGTCGGAGGAGTCCTCAGAAATGGGGATACCGAGGTGTATCGAGCCTACGAGCATGTTAGTGGGGGCACTATCGGCACCAAGGTAGACCGGTGGCACTTTAGTATAAGGGTAGGGACCAAGGCGTGCGCAGGCAAATACGTGCGAGGGTGCAGGGGCTTGGGAACGCAGTGGGGCATCTTAGGTTTTTACCTGTTGGAGTTCCCAAATCATGTGGTGGAGCTCATCGAGGGCTCGATGTTGTCTGTCATTGTCATTTAAATGACACAACCATTCAGCTTTGAGCTCTTGAAGGTGATCTTTACACTCGAAGTGCATTTGGTTGGTGTGATGCTCTTCTGCCTGAGCAAACTGTTGGCTTATCAGAGCTAATTGGGTGGTGATACCATTGGCAGAAGTGCCGACAATGGCGGAGGTGGAACAGAGGGTGGGGGCCATCGAGTATGATTATAGGGTGAAAGAAAAGGGATTAAGGACAGTGGGTATAGCACAGACAACTCCAAATTTAGGGGTGTAATCTCGTAGAGGGGAGTTCACACTCTTGCACTATGTGATTTAGGTTCGACTAAAGGTTCAGAAATAAATAAGACGTAAATAAGAGAATATACTGTACTAGCATACTTACATGGAGTCCATGAATTGGTAATCTACATGACCTCTAGCGAGGATTTGAATGGGTTGATGGATATAAGAATAAGGTTATAGTTTAAATTGAATAGAGCTTGAATATGCTTGAAGGTTTCTAATTTTATAGGAGGTTTTGTGCTGAGATTCTCAAACCTCTTCATAATGTCTCTCCTCTCCTATTTATAGGAGATAGAAAAGGATGAGTCGCCGTGGGAGGTCATATTACATGTTAACCCTTTTAGGGTAGCTGTCCTGTACAGAAGGTCGGTTCTACCACTGCAGTTGTCTGGCGGCTTGTTATGTTGGATTGTCTGGTGCGCTAGCTATCAGGTTTGTCTAACTTCGGCCATGCACCGATATGGTTGAAGTCCTCTTGGAATTTGTGCTGGGCTTTATATGCTGCACGACTACCTTTGTCTTCGAATCTTGTAGTAAGCTTCGAGTCTTCGGTTAGTTTTGATGTGGCCTTCGAGTCTTCGGTTAGTCTCGGAAGGCTTTGGGTAGGTCATATGCCTTTGACTGTTTTGAGGGTTCCCTGAGCTTCCAGTTAGACTTTGATGTAGCCTTCTAGTATTCGATTAATCTTGGAAGGCTGCGAGTAGGTTACTACATATGGCACAATAGAATTTAATCTCCGCCATAGCCTTCGATCAAAAACTATTATAATTGAGTTTCTTTCAGTATTTTCACATCGAACATGATTTTTCCTCACTGCCCTAATAGTCGCGCATATTTTATTATTGAAAACATTTTTTTAATAAACTTCGACTACCAGCTAAAATAATCTTTACCCGAACAAACATAAAACGGGGGAAAATACCATTATTCATTTCATTAAAAAAAACCAGTACAAGAATAACAACAATAACACAAACACCACACCCTCGCCCTACTTGCAAACAGGGCAATTCCTTCAGTTCCATGAACACTTCTCCCCCCCCCCCCCTCCTGCGCCTTCCACCTTCACCAGTCCTCTTTCCACCTCCCACAACAAGGTAGATTGTTCTGCTACACTCCAATGGTGATGCTGAAACATCCACCACCAGAAGGTGAATAATTCTGCCTCCTCCCGTTCATGCTGGCCAGTTCTTCCTGGTGTAGATCCACTAGATCAGGTAGTGGCACCCCCATATCCCATCGCCCAAAGAACATCTGTGATAGCTCAACATACTTTTCCTCTACCAAGATATTTGTCTCTTCTTACTGTTCTTGATAATGAGTCCTCATGATGGGCAAGGAACACAGTGTAGAGAGATGGACAAGAAAACAAATATAACTTAAAACAAACCCACCCCTCAAACCCCTATTTATACCATGATTAAGGGGCCCTTAATCATCTTAACCACCATTACTCACCATTAATACCCTCAGAACTCGGCACATTCACACAATCCATTGTACAACTTCTAAAATACATAACAGCTTATCTCAGTACACGCCATCTACAGCAATTTTTGAGGCCCCGGCTGAGAGGGAGCGAATGTAGTAGCCTACTCATAGCCTTCCAAGACTAATCGAATACTTGAAGGCTTCATCGAAGTTAACCAAAGACTCGAAACCTGATATACTCAAAACCACCTCGGCTCAAGGCCTGCATGAAGCTTTCCAAGACTAATAAATCACTCGAAGCCTACTATAGGATTCGAGGCCCGAGGATTCGTGCGACAGACAGAACCCAAACACGAGTTAAAGACAAATTCGCCTATATCTATTTATAGTTGAAGGCAGACAAACCTGATAGGCCGCGCAATAGACAGCTCACCAGACAATTCAACAAACAAGCCGATAGACAGCTACAGTGGCAGAACTGACTTCCATACAGGACAGCTGCCCAAAAGGGCATATATGTAACTTAACTTCTCCATGGTGACTCACCCTTTCCTATATCCTATGAAGAGAGAAGGCGAGCTACTAGAAAGGGGTTAGAAAAACTTTAGTTAAAATACCTCAACAATAAGAGAGAACCTTCGATTACAAGGTTTCCTTGTTCCAGAAACTGCATCACTCTTCATATATACCATTACACTTTTAAATCTTCATTAGAGGTCGTGGAGCACCCCGTTCTCAGACTCTACGCACGTATACTTGCCTAGCTAACTCGGGAGTTCTTACCCGACACACCTACGAACCTCCCTAGACCCCCATACCATACGGTGTAAGAGCGCAGTCTCCCCTCTCTAAGATTATGCCCTTACACATACAGATACCAAACTTTCTAAATATAGTACTTTTTCAAAATTAAAAATACAAAATGCGAGGGATTCATCACCAATACGCACAAAATCATTTAAAAGAGAGAATACTATTCAAAAGTAGCAACTAACCCTCAATGGCAGAAGATGAATTAGGGATTTCAGGAGTCTTTTCCATTATAATAGCGCTCTATAACCATAATTTTCTCTCCAGCCCAAAGATAGTATCCTCCTCATCCCTCTGATAACGATGACTTTCACCTAGATGTTTCTCTCCAAAATTACTGAATAAATATTTGTTTTCTCTCTTTACAGTTTTGCCTCTCTGTATTTTGTAAACGTTTAGATGAAAAGGGAGAAAGATTATTTATATCTTTTTTTTCTAACCGCTAGCAGTTATTGAGACTTGTGCAACCCACCCTTAGTTTTCTAACCAAGGCGTCCTTTCGACAATTTTTGTCAAACGCCTCATACCTTTTGGGTATAAATAAATTTTCATCATTACACCAAACCCTATAATTAATTACAACTCTCTATCTCTCTCTTACCCACATCACTCTCACACCCTCTCACATTCATGATAACAAAATCGACCTACATGTAATTGAACTATATCTTTAAAAGTATTCTCAAACGCATGATTTAATTCCCCTACTCAACTTATTTATACACATTGCAACGTCATTCCCAATTATATACAATTATGAAATTTAAATTTATTTTCAACAAAATCAACAAAAAATAAGGAGCATATTCCAAACATAAATATTATCCCTTTATTTTACTTACATTATTTCGAACTCACAGAAGTTAGTCCTCACAAGCATAACTACACCTGAAGTAACCAAGGTGTCCTGCAGCATAACATCTTATCAAAACATTACCAACAAACCTCTAATCTTCAGCTGCAATCTCATCCAGCGTAATCTCCTTCACAATAGTTTTTTGAGCTTCAGGCTCAATAATCAATTCACGAAATACCTCACATCAAAATTGACGCTCGATCTCATTCTCGCTCGCCCTTAAAGTCAACCCATCCAACTATAATAGCGATTCTGGCATATCTACATCATAATTGAGCTGCCCAAATTTTCTTTCACGGATTTTAGCAACCTTTATCGCTAAACCACATGTCAAACTCTCAGAGATTGAGTCCTTACCATGTTTACTTATTCAACATCTTCAGCTACAATATATTTATAAACACAAAGTATGATCACATTCAATCCCACCTTTTGCACATATACAAGATTTACAGATAAGAATCACAATTGTCCAACTTATCCATTAGCTTTATCTCCTCAAATCAAACTGAATATAAATTTGATTACATCCTCTTTTACAGATTTTATTTTGTCATATCATTTTCACCATTAAATTGAGCTAACCAATAAACCCTCGGATCGTTTTGCAAAACTTAAGATTCTACTTTTTTTTAAAGTTCGCATTACAGTATCATATATTCCAAAATAGTTATATATACAGCTCGAAAACTTCAATTCTTTCAGCTCGAAAAATATCTTTTTATAACCTTACCACAATTTAATCAGGTAACCACATACAAAATCAGACACAGTTCGAAATATCTTTTTGATCTAATAACTATTTCAGACAGTTTAATATACTAAATTCTATATAATTTTAGATTGTGACGCATTTTTCAAAATATATCTTTCATTAGCTCAAAATTATAAAGTACATATCACTTTACAAAATACAGTCAGATACACGATATTTCCTATAAATTGTCCTACAGGTTACTCTGAAATCTCGGTAAGATCTTTAAGTATGACCACTACCTGCCTTCACACCACTACAACCACCACGTCTACAAGAAAAAGAAGATGGTCATGACTGAAGCATACTTCCTCCTCTTAAACCACCACCATCATCTTTTCTCTGTATCGCCCACCGCCACCATATCTTCTACCACCAGCTCCACCTATAAAATCCACTCACGTGTAAGATAACGGTGAGAAATCCTATTATGGATGCTATTTTCCTCATCCATCATAGCAATGGCCTTCTCCGCAAGAAAATGGAGATACACACTTCGTAACCGCTCTGATTGGATAAAATATAGCCATTCCATATGGTAATGATCCTCATCCATTTTTTATGCCACATAAATAGTCATACCTTCAAAAGAAGGACGGGCTAAATAAAGAAGGGGGAGATCAAGAGGCTAGGTTCTACAATAATGAAGCTAGAGTTCTTGTACTTTGGCAAGAACCCTATTCTTTCTTACTTAAATTCTGGTGGTCATCATTGAACGATATGGTCTCGAGAACCTGGCATCCAAACAAATCAATCAATTCAATGCCTTGATTATAATCAATACCACAACTTAGTTTTCCATAAATATCTTCATTTCCCAGAAAATCTACGCTAGCAAAATACATCATTCAATTTGGTTTTGAATGAATCCTTCCACATTCTGATTCACGAACTCGATGGGCACTTTTAAACTCAAGTTGTAGGGGTGTAATCTCGTAAAAGGGAGCTTGTGCCTTTATACTATGGGATTGAGGTTATACTGCGTAAGTGGACTAGCAATATAAGGTTATACTATGTAGATGAACTTGCGTGGATTCAAAGAAATAGGATTCACCACGACCTCCAGTGAGCATTTTAAAAGAGGAACTGAATATATTATATATATATATATATGAGATTATAGTTTTGACTCGTAAAAGTTTGAGTATGCTCGAAAGTTTTTAACCCCCTTATGATGGCTTCCATCCCCTATTTGTAGGAGATAGGAAAGGGTGAGTCATCACAGAGAGGTCGTGTTACATGTATACCCTTTCGGGGCAGCTGTCCAGTATGGAAGGTTGGTTATGCTACTGAAGCTGTCTAGCAACTTGTTTTGCTAAATTATCTGGTGAGTTGGCTGTCAGGTTTGTCTGCCTTTAACCATATACTGATGCTAGGTTGCATGCTGCATGAATGCCCCTGGCTTCAAACCTTGTAGTAGGCTCAAAGTGATCGATTAGTCCAGGAAAGCTTTGTACAGACCCTGTGCCCAGGTAATTTCGAGTATAATAAACTTTGAGTCTTTGGTAAGCTTTGATGTGGCCTTCGAGGTGTTCAGTTAGTCTCGGAATGCTTTGGGTAAACCATATGTCTTTGGCGCTGTCTTGTGGATTCCCTGGGCTTCGAGTATTCAATTAGTCTTGGAAGGCTGCGAGTAGGCTACTACACAAGCTACATGTACCTTCAGTTGCGAGGAGGCGATTGTAGGGACCTATCACTCGAGCTGTGATAAACTCGAACTGATCCAATACCAAACTCACACAATATACACGTGACATACATTATCAGCAGTGACACATGCACTACAAACTAATGAAGAACGTAGCTTGAGCACTATAAATTAAATGAACCAGTTAAAGACACGTATCTCTTACGATCTAACTGTTTCAAATACAGCCGCCACTTGCCACCATTTTCAAGAAAACGTGCTTACAGACGTAAACAAACTGAGAATGAGGTCTATAAAAAGGATAATTTCCGGAGAAGAAGATGACCAAGTTTTTCTAGCTCAAGAGATCATAAACTTGAAATAAAACATTAGCCTCAAGCAATAAAAGTTATAGTTACTAAATCCTTAAGTTGAGGTAGTGGCTTTTACCTATTCAAAGGTTTCCACGCTAATCACCTGTGTCATTTTATATTTGGTTATACTAAATTTTTTTATAGGAATATATGGTGTAAGAGCTATCTTGAGATACTACAAAATTAAGCCCTTACAGTTTCTTCTCCCAATTCATTTTGAAGCTCCTCTGAAAGTGAATCCCGAAACAGTCGAGGAAGAAATTTGATTGTGATCGGGAGTCTAATGTAGGAAAATTTTAAGCATGAGAATACATGAATTCTAGCATTTATTAGATCGATTATAGAAGATTTACAAACGGAATAATTAAGAAAAACTTTTAATATAATAAATAGGTATTTTGTTAATACATAAAAAAAGATTAACAAGTTCTTGAATAACTAATTGACCATATATGGCATATCTTGCCTACAAAAGGGTATAAAAGAAGAAGAAAAAGTTTTGTGCTTTCTTCAACAATATTTATTTGACACAATGTTTAAGTATGAAGTTGAGTTTTATCTCTTAGTCTGCGGCGAAGGCTATAGAAACGAATTTGATTTTGTATGATAAAGTTAAATAAGGTTTATATCAAGGAAAATTTAGCGTTTGTGACTCACAATTTTATAAAATTTAAAGTGGAATATGATTAAATCCTGATGGACACTATCAATGGTATTTGGCTCCATCTTCTTCTTAGACTAAAAATATATATTGCACCAGATTTTGCAATTATTAGATTTGATGGAATTCAAAAGATTTTCCTAGAATGAAATAACTTCCAATGATATTGTATTCTTGGGTTAAAATTTTACTTCCATCTATAAAGTAATCAACATATGGTTGCTACAGTAGAAGAAATTCATTCGCAAACAGTCTTCTAAAAGACAATATTTTTAATAAGTTGTGTGGTGACAAAAAATATGTACACATTTCTATAGGGAACTACATTCCAATCTTGAATGTATAAATATTCTAAAAATATATGAATGGACTGATAGAATTCTTTGAGAGCCTTGATTTAAGAGAGTACTCACTTACGTGCACCCAAATCGACCTCAAGCATAAGCAGAATTTGCTATAAAATCAAGCTACTAAAAAGAAACCTTAATAACCGCATTCTACTTATTGTAACTAAATGTCGCCATTTTTTTATGCCTTGTATGGAATTTGAGCGAGTATGCCATTAGTTATAATATGGCTGGTGATAAGTTGTTCGCTAAGGGCAATATTGATGAGAACATTTATAGGGTGTTTTCAGATGCTCTTGAGACAACCTTCGAGTATGTTATCTTTAAAGACTTTAACTTCATGGTTGTTTCACCAAATGACATTGACGACGAGTGTGTATATTCTAGGTAATGCAAGTCGGAAAGTTTGAGTTTGAAATTTAGTATTTTTACTAGTATTTTGTAGTACAATTGTCAAACTAGTTACAAAATGGATCACAATATCTTATGATTCTTATGGCTAACGATATTAATTATAGTCGGATAAACTAACATTTGTTGCTTGTTTTTGTTGAGATAATTTGTAGTTGAGTTATATGAGGAAACAAGGAATTTGAGCATCACATTTTACATCATTTTTTGGTTGTCAGAGTTTATTCTTCACACGAAGTCACGTGGTATTATTCGATGACTCTGGTCGGGTTTAGATAAAGGTACTGAAAGCTATTGTAGGGCATCTGTAAAAGGATTTTGATGTTATTTTGCGTATCTTCCTCTTCTTCTTCTTCTACTTCTTCTAATGTTAATACAGAGTATGAAGCATTATTATTTGATATAGCTCCTTACTAGAATCAGAACACTCCGATCTCATCCCGGAAAATAAAATAGCTAAAATTGAAGAAACCTTTATATAGGGCCAAAAGTGCCATAAAAATTATGTTTACCTTATATTTATGAAAACTATGAGAGGACCCTAGTCTAAAATACTCCTTTCGTTTACTACCTTAAAAAAAATTAATACCAAATTTACCACTATTTTTAATTCCTGATTTTTTTTACTTAAACCTATCCAATTAGTAATTGAGAAAAATCATCTTCATTTCTCAAGTATTCTTGTTGTCTTTCAGTTTTCTTTTCGTCAAGTTCTTCTTCTTCTTCTTCTTCTTCTTCTATGTGATCCACAAATTCACCTTAAATACATGTAAATTCCAACATAACTTTCTAATCAAGCATGTACACAAGCCAGTAAAGTAATAGTTAGTACAGACATGCTTAAGTCGCCATGGATAAGTGTAATCATTCAATGAAATTAAGATTGTAAAGCCTCATATTTGTGTATACTCGGTCATCAATTCCATACTTTTAGTTTTGGAACAATTCAATCCCAGAACTCTAACAAAATTGTTGTGGGTGGAAATAGTCTAGGAAACCAATGAGGGGGTCACAATAGTTGTGGAAACTCTTTTAAAGAGCAAGACATTGTAATTTGTTTAGAAGATGAAACCTTATGAAAAAGAATTTTAATTTCATGGAACATGGTATCAGACGGTATTTTTTAGCCAAAAGCTTAGATTTTATTAAAGACGAGACAAAAAGAACAACTGAGGGGACCAAGTCTAAACATAAGATAAGGAAAACCCAAGAAAACTAAAAGGAGAGAATAACAGACACCTCAAAAAAAGAAGAAAAAGGGAAACAACAACAAAAAATTACAACCTATTGAATCTAAAATAGATTGTATGAGGGTCCTTAATTCTAGTCAGATAATTTAGTCTTCCATCAACCTATTCTTCAAAAGGAAACAAAGCTCTGGAGCCACTCTTAGCCAAGGTGTATGTAGCCAGGGTGTATGTAGAAAAGTTTACCTCTCTCCGGATTGGGATAAATATGATAGTGTATATAAGAAAGGGGAAGCATCTACTTACTTCTAAATTTCAAAGGAATCCTGTTTGTGATAAAAGCTTGAATGGTTGCATAAGAATCAGAAAATAATCCACAATTTGTACCTGTCTCTTTGGACAGCTTTCTCCAACCCATCAATAATAGCTTGAACGTCTGCCAGGTAGTTTATAGTTGACCCCACTAATTTAAAGAAAGTACCAAGAACCCTACCCTCTCAGTCCCTGTAAATTATGCCAATCCCAGAAGATCTAAGATTACCCAAAAAAGATCCATCGCAGCACAACTTAACCTCATTATTGTCAGGAAGAATTCATATACGACTTTTGATAGAAGGATCTTTACCAAATTTATAGTTGACAATAAGAGACTTCATCACCTGTAGATCAAAAGTTGTATTGTGAATATTGTTCTTAGATAAGCTTGCACTATTTGATATATCTCATAGCATGTTGTTCTGAATCTCCTTACTAGACATCTTCTTCTCATCAAATATGGTCTTGTTTCTTAAATTCCAAAGCAATCTGCATATAGAGAACACCATCGTAATCTAGAGGTCATTTAGATAAAAGCTCAGCGCCTTACTCATTTCCAATATATCTTTCCAACCATCATGCACTAATATAGCATACAAACTGAAGGTACTAGAAGCCCAGCACCACAAAACCTTAGTAGTAGGACAATCAAAAAACATATGATCTTCAGTTTCAGCAGCACTAAAGCAATGAGAGCAAGCAGAAGTTAATGGTATGCCCTTACATTGAACAATCTCATCAGATGGAAGAATATGATTTTTAAGTCTCCATGCAAACCCACTAAGACTAGGGTGTAAACACTTATGCCAAGTAAATCTCCACCACCAAGTAGTTGCTAAATGATTTTTTGTATTTTCAATAGCATTCTTGACCAAAATTTCACCATTATATCAGGTTTCCAGATCTGAATATCTTCTACATTAGGATTACAGGGAATACTGGAAATGTCAATCCCTATAGCCAAAAAGGCTAAAGAAATGTCAAAAGGAATATTTCAGCCATCAGAATTAATGAAATCACTGACCCTAGCTTTATAGTGCTTCCAAAGGTATTGAGGAAGGTCAATATGTTCCCTTAAAGGAATATTAGAAGCCAAAGAATCTCTCCAAAAATCAATCTTCACACAATTTCCAATAATTCAACCTATAAAAGGTTTAGTACTAATATCAGATGGTAAGCATAATTGATTTAGGGGGTGTTCAATTTTTTCTCTAACCCAAGTAAGAGCTCTTACTTGGCTCAAAAACTCTAACTCTCTCTAACTCGTCGAGATACAGCCGCTTGTTTTTCCCTTTAACTTTGCCTCTAACTTCCTTTATAAAATGGGCTAATTTTATGGTAAGAGGCTCTAAGTATCTTTTTAAGCCTTGTTTACCCCTCCCAATTTCCGTAATTCCTATCCCTAATCCCTCTTCAATCCAAAGCAAAAAGACACACCCCAACTCCTTTCTTTCTTCTCCCTCATCTCCTCTCCTCTTCAACTAACTCTATTGCAGGCTTTAAAGCTTCCCCCCCCTCTCCCTAGCAAACTCTGCAACGAGTTATCTCCCACTATAGAAACATTTATGTATCGAGATATGTTTTCTTTTACTCTCTCTCTCTCTCTTTCTCTCTCTAAACTGTTAATTCTTCGGAATTGGCGATTTAATTACTGGTAAAGATTCAAATTCGACACCCCATTGCAAAAATTTGGCCAAATTTTTGTATACAATTTGCAAAACCCTAATTGGGTTAGTAAAATATGGTAAACTGATTTCGAGAATTGGGTAAAACTGTAAGTAATTCATAAATTGGCATGAAGCAATTGATTCTGATGTTCTAGAAACCACTTGGGTTGAGTGTGATTAATTGGTTTAACTTTTGGGTATGTGATTGGTTAAACTGTGATTAATGAACGTAATTTGAAATTATGAATTGCTTGCATTTGAAACCCACAACTTACCTCATTGCTTAATTAGACTGAATATGGAATGCATCTTGAAGAACCTAATTTATATGATGAAAATTTGCTGAACTTTTGTATGGTTATATGAGTTATGTAATTCTTGTTTGTGATTTGGTTTTGTAACTTGGGTAAAAGGGATAGAATTTATGATGTTTGTAACTATTGTAATGCTTTTATTGTAAAAGGGGTTTTAAATTGTTGGTATGAGGGTGTAAATATGAAAAGGGTATAGAAACATGTATCCAATGGCATGACCTTAATTTTGTAGTATATGTTTATTTCTCAATTTACTTGTGACTATAAACTTTTGGTCATTGCATTTGTTTTTCTACATTTTATGTTGTTTTTTATAGGTTTTGTTCAATTGGCTGGGATATTTGGTGTTTTGTGCTACAACTAGACAAGGAGGTAATACAATAACTTACTCCAACATATCCCATACTAGTTATAGTGGTAGTAGTCTATAAAATGTTTTATTCATCCACTTATAAATGAAACTGTACTGGTTGTGAAAGAGAGTAATTTGATAAAGTTGTATCATTGTTGTATAATTGTTTAGTTTTGAGGAAACTAAACAATTTGATAAATACTATAATGCAGGAACATTACGTGATAAAGGTTGTGGCAGATTGCAGATCCGAGTAGTGTACATTTTGGATAAAATAGGCATTGCATATATTAAACATTGATGTACTATTTATTTTTATTTGATGCTCAAAACTAAGCAATTTGATAAATGCTATAATGCAGGAACACCACGTGAAAAAGGTTGTGGCAGATTGCAGATCCGAGTAGTATACATTTTGGATAAAATGAGCATTTAATATATTAAATATTGAGGCACTATTTATTTTTATTAGAGGCAAGGCATTTTGTCCTCCTCGTGAACTGAAACTTCAATAAAATAAAACCCCTATTATGCCTAAGAAAATTGAAACAATTGGGTTATGTTTCAATTATTTGTCATAGGATGTTTCTTGTGTTTGATGTACTATAAAAGACATTTAATGTTGGTGATATTGTCTTACTTTATGTTAAAACTGTGTATGGTGTTATTGTATTGCTAGTATCTTGATATTGCACAATGTGTATGCTGATATTTTGTGGTGTGCATTTGTATAATGTTCTTTTAAAAGGTGTATGTGGTGGTGGCATTGGGTTGTGGTGTATGTGTAGAGATGGTGGTATGGAGGTATTGGTTTAGGAGAGGGAATATTATTTTCTCTTTTATTTGGGGGAGGGGTATTTAGGTTATCTTCTATTTTGGGGTGTTTAGTAAGCTCTAACTGTTATGAAAAAACAAATACTTTAGCCTCAAACTATTAGGACTTAAAGGTAGTGTTAGAACTAAAATACTCCCCTCTAACTTGTCCTTTAACATGAGTTAGTGAAAAGAGGCTTTACCTCTAACAAAAACAAGCAACCCCTTAGTCTTTAGTAAATTTTAAATAACGGTTAGTTTAGGGATATACAAAATCAGGGTATTAAATGAAGAGGAAATTTCTCTTTTAGGCCTAAAATGCTAATGAAACTACATTTAGTACCTAACAATTGGAAAAGCTACGAGCAAACCCTATTTTTCAAACTTCTGTTGCATTTACTACCTCAATGTTTCAAAATGCATAAACTACCCGTATTTTGATTTTTCTTTTGAAAATGTTAAACAAACATTAGGTCTCACCTCGCACAAGAAGCCTTTTTTTTCATTCAGTGGGTTTGGATAAAACCTATACAGTATACAATTTTGCTTTCATCATATGATCTTTTTTGGCCATCTCCATAGAGCCCCTCATCAGTTTTGGGGAGATGGTTTAGTGTTCTCGATCACCTGCAATATGTACTAAATATGAATTTCCCTTAGGAACATGTTGCTCGATACTAGTGTAGACATTAATCTTTGGAACATTAATGATAATGATATTGGTTTGTTTATTGTTTTGGTCCTATCAACTGATGTGGATTCGTTTGGAGTTTGTTATAGGTTTGGAAATATGGCGCAAGGGCAATTCCTATTACATTATTAATAAGTTGAAATTTAGAATGTGTTTAGGGTTCTCCCTTGGATGATGGAAATTCCAAGATAATAGGTGTTTGATATTTCTACCTCATGATGTAATGGTTGTACATTGATCATAGCTGCCGGTATTTCGTATGGTGTAGACTGAGGATAATTACTATGACTAACATTAGCCATATTAGCATAATCAAAATGGATAATGGACGTTGAAAAGGTTGTTAATCGCTGAGGCATAATCAGGAACTAGGGCCTGCATTGTAGTACTACGTAAAAAAAGATTTTGTTGTTGTAGAATTATTGATGAGGCCTCCTTAAGAATAGTTAGCTTGACACTGACTTCAAGGTTTCATTTGACGACCCATAAACAAATATTCACTATAGTAGGTTGTTTGAAATATGAGAACTTAGTTTAACTTCAAGAATGGTTTTCCAAAAAACTTTTAACTTTTCAAATTAGACTTTAAGCTGGGAAAGTTTGAACAAGATCACCGAATATCCTATATCGTTATTGTTGGTTAGGTTGCATTAATGAAAGAAAATAGAAATTGAAAATTGAAGGGCAAGTTTGGTATTAAGAAATAATACTGAATGAAATGATTTCTTAGAAATAGAGTCCTTCAAAATTTTATTCAAGATTAAGGTATCAATTGTAATTTTCAATGCAATTTGGACCCTATACAAAAAAATTCTCTTAAATGAAACACAACCTGAAAAAAAAAGATCTAGATGCACTTTTTCAAATAATGAGGTACTAAATTAATTTTCGTAATGATATAGATCATGTACAAAAATTTGCTCAATAAAGCATATAGTTGCACTTGGCCCAGTCAATTAAAAACCAATTTCAACAGTTCAAACTTTTCTCTATTTCAAAGTTATGGTTGCTTGATCTAAAAGAAGCGCCTAAGAGTTGAGCGCCTGAATCTAATTTTTGTTAGGCGTATGAATCATCTTTTTTATATATAAAAGTATATGTGGTTTCTTTTACAGTTAAATTATAATCGTTAGATTTCTCTATTTAGATTAAGTTATAATCGTCAGTATCCCTTTTTATTAGAGGTTATTAAGACATAATGATAAATATGATGGTTGAGTATTAATTTAAGAGATTGATCTAATAGTAAGTTTTTAATTTATAGAAACCATAAACTTAAAAACTATTTTAAAGAACGGTTTGAGACCTTTAAAAGTTAAGTGCAATATTCTTAAGAAATAAACAAACACCTAAATCTTAAGCGCGTACCGTCACTTGATCAAAATCTAAGTTTGCAACTTAAACTTCAAGTCAAAATTTCATATTAAGTAGACCATAGTTAATAGTTTTTATTTATTATTTATTTATTTTAAAGCGACGATAGTTACTGTTGGAAGAGGTACAATTTGTTGCAAGAAAATTGGCAAATAGTCAATTTTGAAGGGTACTAGATGTATAATTGTCATTATGGATGGCATCAACATTTTCCCATATTTTATTGGCTACTAGTTTGTACTTAGAGCATCTCCTACAGGGTTTGGGTTTAGGTTGTGTTTGTTAACCCAAACTTTGGCGCTCCTAGTAGCTAAAAAATGATTTTGGTCAAGCTTACCTGGAACTATCAGAGCCAAACTGGGTTTGAGCTTCTCAAGCTCAAAAAATTGAGTTTGGCGGTCTTTTGAATACCGCGCAGGCGGTAAAAAGAACACCAAACTCAATTTTTTAAGTTTGAGAAGCTCAAACCGAGTTTGGCCACACGGTATTCAAAAGACTACTTATCCAACTTGATGGGTCGATCTCTCCCTGGCTACTTCTTCTCTCCATGAACCAGCTATAGAGTAGAGTTTAGAACCTCTGCGCAGTCCCAAAATGGCAAACTCCGGCACTAGTAGTAATAACTCAGCACCGTCAACCCCATCCTCCCATAACCCACCTTCAACACCATTCTCTCAATACCCATCATCACAATTCACTTCATACATCTACCATAACCAATCTCAATTCCAATCACAAACCCTACCTCCGTTTACCATGTCGTAAGGGATACCTTCGGAGGACAGTATTAAAAATACTTTACACTCTCTCAGCCGCAACCTCAGGCGCTTAGCCAGTATGATCAACCCAATCAAGTTATTTAACCTCAACGTTTTCTTCCTCCAAATTACTTTCAGAACTACCTTTTCTATGGTAAATCTACTCAGCACAATTAAAGTGGCGCAAATGCCCCAATACCCGTTGAAGCGGCATAGGTAACAGCCTCTGTCCAGACCGCGGGCCACACAAAGTGTTTCACTTTCTATTAAAATATTAATATTACCTTTAATAGAGACCCCGAGTACCCCATTCGGCGATCATGTGGGTCAACCAAAGCTCAGTGATATCCCCTTAATGCATAATATGTGACGTACAATGGGATAGTTGCTTAAGTACAATGGTGGGAACGATGGTGGGATAACTGATGAAGATCGGTTATGTTCTAATTCCAAACAACTCAATTTCGTTTATTTTTCTTTGATATACACGTTATTTATTTGTATTTGGTAATTTTGCGAATTGTAGGAAAATGATGCACAAAGATCAGTCAAGGTATGAATGGCTGTATTGATTTTAAACACCGTGAAGCGTACAAGATTTTGGTGTGAGAACCACGATGGGCCAACCTAAATGATGATGGGTTGAACCATGTGGGAATGTACCAAGAAATGTAGCCAAGAGAGCATCACATAATTATTCTTCGGGGAACTCGGTCGGATCAAAGAATCTATCGGAGGACGCCGACGACCCACCTACACCTCAATACGCGAGTCAAAATACTGAATTAAATGGTTCACTGTATGAGGGTGGAAGCAGGCCCATCAGCCAAAAACTCTTTAGAAAAAACCTTGCAATACAAAAGGCCTTAGATGAGGTTATTGCATCTGGTAGCGGTATCCAAACAATGCTTACAGAGATGAGGTTGGAGAAGAGACAAGCAAAAAAAGGAAAGAAGAAGAGCGGAAGAAAATCAATAATAACAAGCTAAAATGGATTTGGAACAAGTAAGGGAAGATCGCAAAATAATGGATAAAGACCTGAGTAATTTTTCTGGACATTAATTGTAATACTATCTACAAAGGCAAGCTGAGGTCATGAAACGTCTGGCCAAGAGGGGTGGACTAGGTACCGGTTCAGGTGATTAAATATAATTTATCTTTGCTGATAAGAGAAGTTTTCTTTCCAAGAATGTAGTCTACCTTCCAATAATATACTCGTTTGAATAATGTACTTTGTTATTGAAGAATATAATCTTTTTTTGAAATATTTATTTCTAAGAATATTGCGTTAAAACATATACAAGATTAATAAAATATTAAAAACTTGATCAATAAGCTTATATGACAAGAAACATTAAATTACATCAAGAACACTCAGATAATACTTGATTGCAATACTAGGAACGAAGATTTCCCTTCACGGCCCACAAATGCTGGATTAGATTATTCTTTAGATCAAAGTAGAGTTCTCGACTTCGAATGCGGTTCATTTTCATTATAAAAGCTTCTATTGTTCTGCATTCGCATACAATATTGAACCGTTCACCTTCGATGTCGGCCGAATCGTCTGAAATATAGCATAAGTCTGATAGGAATGAACCTCGTTCCTCTTTAACGATCATATTGTGCATTATCACGCACGCCTTCATGACATTATTTAAAATCTCGGGTTTCTACAATTTAACCAATTTTTTTACAATAATGAACCGTGATTGTAAAATCCCAAACGCCCGTTCAATGTCTTTTCAACAACTTTCTTGTTGTTGAGTAAAGAATTTTTGTTTCGCTGTAACCAGATTGGATATGGTTTGGACAAGTATTCCCCATTTGGGGTATATGCCATCCGTTAAGTAATAACTCATATCATAAGATTTTCCGATAATTGCATAATTGTAAGGCGGGGCAATACCATTGGCCAGGTTGGTGAAAATATGAGATTGTTGCAGGACATTGATATCATTGTCAGACCCTAGAAACCTAAAAAAAATATGCCAAAACCAAAGGTCGTGTGAAACTACCACTTCAAGAATCAGTGTCGCATTGGGGTAATAACCAGTAAATTTGACCATACCAAGGCTTCCTAATATGCCGGGAAATCCCCGTGACTCTCCTATTGCTTTTAACCTTTCGACATCGCCACGTTTGGTACTCAAGGATATTCCTCGCCAAAAATTTGTATAGCCGCAACACCAAACCTTTCCATACTTAACAAAGTTATGTTTTCTTCTCTTCGGATATACTCGCCAAAAAGATTTGTCGTGGCACCGTAGCTTAGGAAACGTAATACCGCATTTACCTTTTGGTATGGTGATAACCTCATAGTTTTTGCGTTGTTGGGTTTTTGAACAAAGTAATGATCATGTACAGCTACTGCATCGAATATACGCATAAACATTTGTCTACTCATACAAAAACATCGCCAAAATTTATTCGGCTTATATGTGCACCCCGAGTTGAAGTAGTCCCTCATAATACTGTAATGCCCCAATTCATGATCTCGCTTCTTTATCTTATTCTTATGGCCTATAACACTCCTGCGGTGACTCGAAGTTGCATCATGCACTGCTAGGTTCATTGTATTTTGGTGCATAACGGCCATTACCATCGCACAATCAAACATAAGATTGTCATAGGAGGACGATACACGTGGAGGATCATCAATGGATGAAAAGGATGATGAGGAAGATATTTGAGGCTGTGGAGTTGAGAGAATAGTTTTGAAGGTGAAGGGGGAACAAACATAGAGAAGAGAGAAGTGTAAAAGGATAAGGGGATGAAGAAGTAGTGGTCAGGAAAATCAATGGAGGCGGCACCTTCACTAATTTCCCACAACCACTAATACCTCTTACGAGTCCTTCACAACGGCTATTTTCGCATCCCGACGGCTATTTTTGGCATCACAATGGCTACTTTTTGCTTTATATATATGTTGGTTGGAGATACTCTAACAACAAGTCCTTTACTCCAACTCAACACTACCGAGTTTTTCAGTTCTAACATAGGATTCTTCAGTGGTATTTGGCAAGAATGAAGACTGTACCCTGGCCGCGTTCTGGCAGTATTTTATTGATAATCCACCTCTCCAACAACTCAACTTCAATCAGTTATTGAATTGAGTTCATGTCCAATTCAGGGACCACACAAAACTTCAATACCCTCCTAGAGATTTATTCAATAGGTGGAATGTTTTTAAGACTAAATATAATGAGTTTCATGAGATACGGAAGAGTATTGATAGATGGGTCAGAGGTGTTCCACTAGCCTATATTTTGTGCGAAGCCAAAAATGAATGGTATGAGAAATATAACTAGCTGTTCCCGTTCGAGACTCCATACGATATTTTTTACCATAACTATGACCCGCCTGGTGAGTTTCCTACAAATTACCAACTTTCCAACTATGGATGGGATCTGCTCCACCTTACTGAATGGTCTGAGTTTAATCTCTACATCAGTCGTGAATGATGAATTAAGTTTAATTGTATCTGTTTTCAATTTCATTTCGTGCGTAGAAGTATTATTTTAAAAATTGTAATTGCATTTCTATCTAATTTTAAGAATGAAACAAAAATTGATTAATATTGATTTATATAAAGAAATGGGACATTAGGTCGTACAAGTACTTATATAGAGAAACAAAAGTCTATAATAGAAATAGTTCAATACTAATGTACACAAAAACAATTTACATCTACAAAAACACTAATCTAAAATAACAGATGATGGAGACGGGCCAATATCATCTCCAGTACCCCGCCCCCTGCGGCTACTATTGGCTTCCATGGTTCGCGGACCATGTTTATAGGTCCCCTGCCTTGTTCTCGCGCCACCTCTAGGTGGTAACGGCACCACCTGTACCTCATGCCCCCTCCTCAGATGTATATTCTGAACAGGAAAAAGAAAATTTATTTAGATTTTGACAAAATAAATATGGCCTTAAGAAATAAATAAATAAATACATAAATAAATTACTTATACTACACCAAAATGGCAAAAATGCCACAATCTTTATTTTCTTTTACCACGGATACTAGCTGTAGTTTATAGGAGACGGAGTTTATCCGCAGTAATTTGAGTTGGGGTCTATGGTATTTTTTCCCACTTGGATTTTCCTCTAAAAATTTTGATTTTCCTCTAAAAAAATTTATTTCCTCTTATAAAAATTTGAGTTGGAGTCTGTGGTAACACTTTAGAGGGACCAAACTCTTGAGATACTTTTTCAGGGGGAAGAACTTTCAAAAATCCCCTAAAACTAAAACTCAATACACGATTTACCGTAGATAAACTCAATGCAGTATTCTTCGAATCTGTAATTTTCAGCAATGGGTCAGTCAATTCTTTGATCTCAGTTGCTGCTCTTTGATTTGTTGATCTCAGTTGCTTCTTTTATTAGTTTTTTGATTTCAAACTCTAATTCATTTGTAGATTTGCTAGTTTCTAATGAGATTGAAAAATTAGAGAAGTATTCAATTAGTAGTAACCCCATTGATTATTCCAAAAACGATATTTGTTTTGAGCTGATTTGGGAAATTTTTGGTGTTTAGTTTTGAGTAGTTAGGGCTTTTGGTTTGAAGCAAAAATAAAATTTTTGTGGAGAACCCCATGGAATTCTGCGACAAACCCTTTTTTTATATCCATATGAGGTTGCGGTTTTAGTATTATGTAAATCTCAATAACGCCAAAAGATAAGAATTATGCGGCGAACCTTAGTACCCAATTTCCATGCGGGGGACGCAAGAATCATGCCTTTATTCTTTTGTCATCCACCTCTGGTAGTGATGTTACATAGAGACCCACCTTTACTCCAATAATGCTAATAGGTCCTACAGAAGTTGCGAGGCTGAGTGAGGTTATAATTGTTGTAGTAACACAACTTTGCTTTAGGAGAATCGCATCTCGGGCACTTTTGATTTTCTAAAACACTATTAGTTATAGTAGTAGTTGTTATTGTAGCTGTTGTTGTTGATGAATAGAGTGTGAGTTGGACCAAAAAAAATTAGGCCACTGTATGTCACCATCTCTTTGTAGCTTCATCGGTGCTGAAATATTGTTCTCTCCACTAATTAAAGATTGAGAGAGTGGTTAAATGTTTTTTGACTATTGCCCACAAGAGTTTGAATCTACAAGGAATGTTATTCGAGTTAAAGGCCTGCACTACTGCATTCGAATCATAGACCACCCATATTCTTTTGTAACTCAGAATTAAAGCTTTGGCAGAGCTTCTATAATTGAAGTGCATTCAGGGTTATAGGATGTAGTTTGTACTAGGTTGATATTAAGGATCTCAATAATGGTACTGTCACATCCTTGAAATACTGCACCACACCACACCCACCTCTCCCTGGATTGTCATCGATGAACCATCACAGCAAATCCTTACCTCATCAGGGGAAGGAGGGAGGAATCCAGAACCTATATTTTAACTTAAAAATTGATTACATGCCGTTAATTCTTAGTAAAAGACATAAATATCTTGTTCATCACCCGGAAATTGGTAGCCTTTAGGATATAATGCATAAAAAATAATATGGTTAATCAAGTTCCTCTACTGGGATGTGGTAGCCCCTAGTAGTTGGAGCTTATTTTAACAGAGCACAACGGATTGACTAGATTTCTGAGATTTGTTTCTCTCCTGCGAGAGTACGGGATATTCTCCTACGTTAGTAGGGGAGATGGGATGCCAACGGGAGATTAGCGGAACTGCCATTATTTTGTTTTTATCCTATGGCTCTTTCATTGGTTATCCATTCAAAGTAACCATTGGCTTTTGTATGGTTTTCTTCCAATCAAAGAAAACCTACTATTATTTAAGTATAATTTTTTTAATAGAGAATTGTTATTAATTCCTTCTACTTATAGTTTTATCCTTAAAGGTATAGACTAAAAACTTTATACTTCTCTTCCCCTTCTAAAATATAATTTATGTAATATAGTTAACTATTGTATACAAAAATTAAATTTTATAAATATAGTTGAGTATTTATGTTTAGTAAAATATAAAGTATCAATGATGCCTTAAGAAAACAACTATTAGAGAACTCAATGTGTGTTTGTATCACTAAATCATTATTGAATAATTTAATTAAGTAAAAGTATCAATCCAGGTCGTTTTAAAAATTATTCTAATTCTTAAAGGAATTTTATATACAAACTATCATTAAAGTTTAAACTTTAATTTCTTCAGGCATAATAATACTCCCCAAGTTAATCTGGTAGAAAGTGGCAGCCTATAGGATATAAGTTATTTTATTAAAAAAATTGTATGAACCAGCTGGTTTTAAGAATTCTTTGAATTCTTTTTTGTTTCATTTCATTAAAGTATAGGAGCCTGCTAGTTTAAAGAATTCTTTGAATTCTTTTTTGTTTCATTTCGTTAAAGTATAGTAGCCTGCACAGGTTTTAAGAATTCTATGAATTCTTAAATATTAAAAAATTAATAGATTCGACGAAGTGAAAAAGAGCATTTATTTTTTAGATTTTTTAGATCCGACGAAGTGAAACAAGGCACTTTTTTGTGTTTTTCATTTTTCTATGGAACAGCCTGCTTATATCTACCTATTAAAGTTAACATTTTTAGACAAAATGATAGATCAGTTCATCAAGTTCTCGATCGTAAGATTTCGCGAGCGTAAACTATGTCAAAAAGGCCTCTTTTGAGGTTCTAGAAACACCTTACATGTCCTTACAGGTATTTTTTCGACAATTCATGTATTTACTATAAGTTCAGACTTTGGTTCTAATTTGTCCGAACTTCACTCTCGAGTCCCGATACTGCCGGGTTTTGATTTTCTTAGTATATTTTGAAATAATTTCTATTGAATAATATTTCAAGGATCCGTATAGGCTTAGAGCTACGTGGGGTAGGGCCAATGGTGGCACTGTGAAGAAAACTAGAACACGCGATCGAGTTGTAAGAGTAATTTCTGCTCTATAAGCCAGTGTCGAGCTGCAAGTCAATCTCGATGTAAGTCAGAAAGATGCTTCTCGCCTCATATTCTTTTTCTTAATTATTTTACTTGAGTCATTAAATTATTAAATTCTAGGCATGACAAAGACATGTTGGAAGCAGTTAACAACCTTCATGGTATTTAATGGCTTAATAACACCGTTTGAGATTCTTTATGATTGAGGGTTTTACTGTTGAAGCGAAAGGAGGGATTGTAGTTAATTACAGGGATGGGAAATGACATAGAAAAATAGCCATATGTGCCAAAAGTTTAACACAAACATGTTAATAAACGTGGTGATAATATGGAATTGACACAAACATTTAGCTTCTGAATTCCTCCTTATTTCTTTAGGTGGTACAGTGTTTGACACTAAAAAGGGGTACTTCATGGTGATAATATAGTAAAGTGAATCCATAAAGTTTGACATGAACATGTCAATACACTCGATTTTTTTGAGTTTTTCTGAATCTTATTAGTATTTGAGCAAAGTATTTCAGCTCTGACATTGCACAATTATTTAAAAATTTGAGATAAAACAAAGCAACATTCATAAAAGTATATATGAATCTGATATGAAAGTAAACAGTGATAGTTTTCTATTTCATGTTTCATATCAATGAGCTTCTAACATCCATGAAAGGCATGCATCAAAAAGCCATCTTTCTCCCCCATCCATTTTTTGGGTAGTCTGGACGGCTAGTCTGCAATTTTCTTCTACTCTATTATAGATAGGATATGAAGATTCTTTCTTTACACCCTTGAGAATGTTGATGTTGTAGTTATTAGCTTCAGCCTCTGCCACCTGGATTAAAGCAAAGGAATCCTCTCCTTCTACTTTTTGAAACTGAGTTAGTCTAGATTGGACTGAACTAGTCCACTGGTCTAACCGGAAACAGTTTTGTTATTCCTTCTGTTTCAGATTTGATAAAGTTATGATCTTGTTTCCTATGCATCCTTGCCTGAATTGTTGTTGCAGCTTTAAACATATGAGATAAGTGCTTGAGTAAAAAGGAACTACCTTTGCATTTATTGTTAGTGCCTTTTCCATCCATTTTCTGAATTGAGATAGGATCTTGAGTAAAAGGAACTGCCTTTAGATTGTTAGTACTTTTCCCATCCATAGTAACTTTAGCACAAACGTATACCGCAGTAACTTTAGCACGAGTATAATCTGTGGCAAATTTAGTTTTGTCTGTGGTAATTTTCTCCTGATATTGTTGTTATTTAATATTCTTAGGTTTTTTCTCTCTCTCCCTCTATGCGGCAAAAGGGGAAATCCGAAACCACCATTACTACAACACAATTCTGTAAAATGAAAACTTAACTAATGAGTTGCGATCTTCTTCTGACTTTGAATTTAATCTCTCTCTCTCTTTCAAACTCTCAAAATAGATCGAGCAAGAAATCTCACAAAATTTGACTAATTTTCCCCAACATCTTCTTCATGAAGTAAAATTAGAACTTCGTTTGGTCGATTTGTGAGGATTTCAGCTGGTTTTATCTTTTGAAATATTTCTTCTCTTAGCAGGAAATTTGTTTTCTTGATTCTTCAGTTCTTAGAAGCGAAGAAATTCAATGAAACTATTCACAAGTAAGGTTTTTTACTCTTAATTTGTCTTATTTCAGCTTATTTTTAGGGAAAAATTGAATTTTTGTGTGTTCTAAGTTGGATAAATTAGAGCATGAGTCATGGTTTTTCTTTAATATAAGGCATTTTGATGATATTGTGAACTGGGAATGAGATGAAATTGAGAAGTATTTGTTGGGGTTTACGAAGTAGGTGATAATAAATACTTTATGAAAATCTTCTTTGAGATAAGGAAGCAGAAGTGTTCAGAGGCGTTGGACAAGTGAGTTGTAGATTTAAGTAGAATTTGTTGGCTTTTTGGTGTTTAATTTGTTTGCATTTTGAGTAGAAGGGTTTTTTTGTGTGATTCGGGCATGAAAAGTCGAAGGCGGTGGATGTGTTGGTGAAAGATTTGCAAGTGTTCTTGGAGTTCAATGGTGATCTTTTCAACGAAATAACACATCTTTTTACTTTAGAGAACTTCAAGTATAAACCCCATGGCTTAATTCTTGGATAATTCTTAGTTAGAAGTCATTTTATTTTGGTTTAGGGGATTTAATATAGTTTGGGGAAATTCTTAATTGCAGGGAGAATGAGCAATTGCCGAAATGCAGAGATATTAAGCCTTCTAGAGATAAATTATGCTTGTTGAGCTGAGGGTAAGTTGAAATATTCTCTTCACACACCCAACTTTAAATCCTAAAATTTAGGGCAATCTTTCTAATATGATTTTGAACTAGAAATTTGGGGTTTTACTCTCGTGCATTTCAAGTGCGAAGTTATTCCTAAATCAGGTTTACATAGATTGTCTACAAATTGCAACCCCACCTAAGCCATTAGCATTAAGGTTTGAGGTACTATATTGGGCTTAGACGACATTGATTCTCTATTAATAATTCGGTTGTATTTCAATCTTTTTTCATATCCATGTTGGCCTACGTTCCTCGACCTACTCTTGTAATGCGAAAACCTGCGAGTTATCAATTCTCCTATTTCCTTCATTTGACTGTTATTGCTTCGCAGGCAACCAACATGAAGAACCTCATCCTCGATGTCACTCTTGACAATTATTGGGCTAAAATAGTTGAGTATCCTAGTTTTTTTGGTTCTTTTGTCTATAGTCAGCAGTTTTTGTCTCACATGTGAACCAATTTTGCTTTGAGATTAGTACATGCAAATAACTCCTAACACAGAATCCCACATAAGTGATAGGTTAATCGAAAGCAACTTGTTATCTTTGCTTTAGGATTTTGTTGCACAAATTTGAGTTTAGAAATTCCTTCTTTATAAGATTCCAGTATCAAGTTAATCAATCCAACAAGCGTTAACGAATATGGGGTTCATCGATGCTTCAGGTATGCTCATTATCTTGTAAAACATAGGTTGATTAATAGCATTATGGGACAATGAAGAATGGGTTTAGTTGCCATGATACAAGTTGGAAGTACGCTGTAGGGGTGGGGTGATGACTGTTGCATGCTGTGTTTGTTGCCGATTTACCTTCGGTACAGTTTCGTTTGTCAAAACTGTTATGATGTGCACCATGATTCTCTCAACTCAGGACCTGGTCTAACTAGGTTTTTGTTGTTGTCAATGCGAGTTCTTGGTGTTTCAATTAACTCAAAATCAATAAAGCGTAAAGTGATTATGATGGAGAAGCTAAGGCCTTAATTATAAGTCTCTACTAACCTCCTAATTAATTTAGGACTACTTACCCTACTACACTTCTACTTAGTACTTGTTATATAAGTAACTAAAACTAACATAAGCTCAATATCGAAAATCCTCACTTCTATGCCCAATATTGGCATTGGTTATGTGAGAGGGGGATAAAGGGAGTTTTTTTCTTTAGATCATATATAAACCATATGGCCATGGTTTTAGACATGCCTCCCCAACAGCCATTAGTCCAGGAACTACTATATCCGGATTACCATCTTTTACGATGATTGCCTCTCCGTGGTAATTTGTTGGAATGCCTCCCATGTTATAGTGAGTAATACAGGGATGGGCTCCTTCGTGACATCCACACCCGTAAATATGGCAGCAGTTTCGGAGATTCCAGGAAGTCTGTCTTTCAATAATTCTGGGGGCAAGTGATTCAAGTGGAGATATTTGTAGTCCTTCAGTGGTCCTACACCGCGACCTTCTCGTATTTTCATGGTCATAGACCTTGATACAACATATCTTGATGCGAAATCCTTGGCAGTAGGGGCATACCGTTCCATAAATTGTCACCTTCATTATTGATGAGAATACCGCCTTCACCACGAGACCCTTCAGTAATGAGACAACCAGCGCCATATATCCTCGAAGGGTGAAACTGTACGAACTCAAGATCCTGTTGAGGTAGCCCAGCACGTGAAACCATGGCGTTGCCATCACCAGTACATGTATGAGCCGAGGTTGCAGAAAAATACATTATACCATAACCCCTAGTGACCAAAATGGTAGAAGCTGCATGAAATCGATGTAATGTCCCATCCTCCATATTTAACGCAATTACTCCTTGGCAGGTACCTTCACTATCCATGATACGATCCAGCACAAAGTATTCTACAAAAATTGGGTATTGTGTTTCATTGCCTAACCGTATAGAGTGTGTAATAAGGCATGCCCAGTTCGATCAGCAGCACATGCGCATCGGTACGCCTGTCCACTTTTTTCAAAATCCAGGCTTTGACCACCAAATGCTCGTTGATATATTTTTCCATCTTCAGTTCGAGAAAATGGTAAGCCATAATTCTCAAGTTCTATTACTACTTTTGGCGCCTCTTACACATACTAGATAACATCTTGATCACCTAGCCAATCACTTCCTTTCACTGTATTATACATATGCCACCTCCAGTCATCTTCAGACATATTTCCTAGTGCCGCATTTATACCACCCTGAGCTACAACCGTGTACGACCGAGTCGGGAAAAGCTTGGTAATACAAGCAGTGTTGAATCCATGCTCAAAGGGTCCAATAGATGCTCTGAGACCTACACCACCCGCGCCTACGACAATAGCGTCATAAGTGTGATTTACAACCGTGTAAGATGACCGTCTCCTAGTCGATTCAATTGAGAGGAACCTCAAAATTAGTATGGTCAGCTACAAAATGGACGACTGCGATGATTTGTACATGTGTTCTTGGACTTGTTCGGCTGTTGGGGAATTTGCTTCATTTATGGAACATGGTTTGCACTTCGAAGGTTTACACCAAAATCATGAATTTATCACCAGTGTACCTGGATTTTTTTGTTTCTCAATCCATGGTTTTTTTGTATTTATTATAGGGAACATGTATATAGCTTGTAACCAGTGTACCTAGATTTTTTGGGCCAATATTTATAAATAAAACAAGTTATTAAATTGTGTGTTTTTGTTTATATATGTGTATACAACAGGTGCAATTAGTTTTTCTGAATTGTGTAGATTTTGGCTATTTTTTGATTTTTTTTAAAATAAATAAAAATTAAATTACCACGGACTAAAGCAGTGGTAAATATCATAATTATACTACAGATATTATCCGTGGTAAAAAATTTGCCACGGATTTACTCCGTATCAATATAAATTAGATAACCATAGACAAACTTTGTGGCAAAAAAATTACCACGGATTTATTCCCTATCAATAAAAATTTGATAACCACTGACAAACTCTATGGCAAAAAAATTGCCACAGATTTACTCCGTTGCAATATAAATTAGATAATCACAGACAAACTCCGTGGCAAAAAAATTGTCACGGATTTACTCTGTAGTAATATAAATTAGATAACCACAGATAAACTCTGTGGCAAAAATATTGCCACGCACCTTTTACTACAGACCTCTACTACAAACTTTATCTGTGGCAAAATGACTATTACCACAAACTTTATCTGTGGTAATTTAGTAAAATTTGTGTAGTGTTACATGCTCATATAGTTGGCCATTTATATGGTCTATGCGCCTTTTGGCAGTAGCAAGCTTATCAGTCAAATGTTAGATTGTCTAGGCATCCCATACACTCTGCAAGGGTGATTCGCTGCATACTATGAGTTAGGTGCCACAACTCCTTTGAGTCGTAGGAGGCATACATGGGTGGCGGCTCCCTCAAGCGGTGGATGGGTATATTCTCACGTCTCCCTGTCCACTCCATGTGCCACTCCAAGTCTTCCCCCATCTCCAAGTTGGGCAGAGTGAAGTTCTGGGATAACTATGAACCTCTGCTGACATAACCACCACGGGTGTAATACCAGCCCTGAGTGCATTGGGTCCGAACAGATCTATATTCCCCATCCTCTGCAAATCTGTCAATAGGTGGCCTACCTCTAAAGTTTGGCCAACCCAATATGAGGTATAAGTCTCTCGCTCCTCGCCTATCACAAACTAGGCACAGTCAATGAAGCCGGTATGTATGATCGCCTATAAATCAGTTGGATTAAGATGTGGCGACATGTTAGACGGAGGATCCAAAGAAATACCCGCAGTGCCAGCCAACTGCCTCCAACATCTATACCCCAAGTAATACTCGCAGTTTACATTTAGAACTTTAAGTGGCATAATCTTACGGGACAGGTACAACGCTGTAAGTACGTCATCAAACTATAAATATGCAAATGTACCCCAAGGTTGCTAATTGACCGATTCAATAGTTCGGTGGTTAATGAGGTATCAGGCTAAAGTAAACAAATTCCCTGCCTGGTCATTTTTTTTTTCATATTCCCCTTCTCTCATGCTTGGAGGCGCAGATGCGATGTGATCTTCAATGTTTCCTTGATAATTGGATGACCAACCCTACAATACTCGTAGAACCAATACTGTATTTCAGAACAACATAAAAAACAATTAGAAATTCCATTTAAAACGTTTATTGGAAGATATTTGATTTATAGCTTGTAAGGAAAAGTGTTAGTATACCTCAAGAAGTTGTGAAAATCCAGTGATGGAACCCTCAGTCATGACTGCGGTATCCAAGCCATAGTACAGAGAAGCAAGAATAACAGAACCTCAGTCATATTCGGAAGCTTCGTCCAAATCGGCCAAGACCTCTAGATATCCAAGCGGGACGGTGTCGTTGGCCATTTAGAACAAAAAATGTCTCATCATGAAAAAGATAAAAGCACGAACAATCGTAATATCATCATCCCGATCATCTGTGATGGTCAAGTATGTCCTCAAATGTACAATGCTGACGTTCTTACTTTTTGTATTGTTGGATTCGATGCGGGGGAGCAATTGCCTCGCCTCAGATAAAATACTCCATCAGTCGTCATTCGGCACCTGTGTAGGATATTTTTCGATTGCCAATGATGTAAGCATTGTGAAATCCATTGGAGTGATCCCTATCTTCGCACACGGGAACAAAAAAATAGAGTTGTCGACCACCAACGCTCTTTTAGCGCCTGAATATCATTACCACAGAATCCCTTATTGTTGGAATTGTGGAAGTCTCATTCCAAACTTTTATCACTATAGTGAATGTGCCGTGCTGACTCATCGAATCCTGATTCTGTTCATTGGAGCATTCTGTCAAATACATGATTAACGGAAATAACAAAGTCATAATGTACGAAAAACTTATCGTGAGATCCTTGCCTGTGTGATATATATGAGTTTGGCGGTCTGGGAGATGGGTAATAAACTGTGTGGATAATTGCCTTGGGCTGGGGGTGGTATGCCTTTATTTTGTTGTACCTCTTCAAATCCAACTTTTTTTTTCTTCCTTCCGGACCTCGATCGAGTTACGACTTGCTCTAGATTTCTTGTCCTTCTAAACTCAGAGATTGTACTTGGGTGTGGGTCTCCATCTGACATCTTCATTTGATTTTACAAAGAATTAGATTTTTTTTCAAATTTTGGGTTCGAATTGAAAGAGAGATGAGGAAACAGTGTGGAGGGAGTCGAGTTGGGTTTGTTATTTGTTAACAGAACTAGCGGCGGTAATCATTTTACTGTGCGGTGTTTTGATTGCAATAAAAAAAAAAACGTCAGCTTCTCTCATTTGCTGTTGGGAGAGGTGGTGTTTGGGTTGAATTTCTGTGGGCCAACCTGTCAGAGCCTACACCCAAACCCACACTCGCTGCTGCTGGAGATGCTCTTAGTAGTCTCAAGCCAGTCTCCTTGTCTAAATTTTGACCAAAGAGAACTCTAATTAGGCTTTAAAATCTTAATTGGTGACAAGTAATAAATTGATTAGCAAACAAACACAACAAACAAACACCGTTTACTGACTCTGATTATTGTTCTGCCCATCGTGAAAAGTTGCACAATATACAAGAAAAATATATTTGAGTAAATACTCTCTCTCTCTCTTCACAAGTAAAACTGTAAAACCAGATCTCTAGCCTCACCCTCCCAATATCAAAAGAACAAGAAAAACCCATCCCCACATTACCACCACAAGTTGGAGTGAAGAACCCCAATAACAGCATTACACCCTTTCACTGTCTCCCTCTTCAAGGCTTCAACCCCCATCTCAATCATCACACCTTTCCTGTTACTTTAGCCCCCATTTTTTTTTTTTACTGATAATGACTGGTTGAGATTGACCATGCAACTTTATGGGGTTCCAGCTTTGATGATTTTCATCTACTATTGAGTAAATTTGAGAACCCCAAGTCTTGATTTGGGCATTTCTTCACTTGTTTAGTCATACCCATTGTTGAAGAATGAGGAAACATGGATGGCAGCTTCCTTACCATCCTCTTCAGGTAATATTTCAGATTTATTTTGGGTTATTTCTGATTTCTTTGGTTGGTTCTGGGGTTTTATGTTTAATGTTTTGATGCTTGTAGGTGGTTGCTGTGGCAGTGTTTCTGGCATTGGGGTTTGCATTTTATGTGTTTTTTCTCCCCTTTGTTGGAAGGAAGATTATTTGGTATATTGTGATGGGGCTCTACACACCCCTTGTAAGCTCATTTAACACCAACCCCTTTTTATTTATATTATTATTAATTTTGTAATGAGTATTTTTGGGTTTTAATCTTGGGGTTTCTCTCTATCTGAGATCTCTCTGAGTGCCTTTACTCATTACTGGATCTTTTGAGGAAATGTTTGTAAGTAAGAGACACTTGAGAGGAGTTTAGTTTTATTTAGTGTATGTATTATTCTTCAGTTTGTTGGTATTTAAATACATTTTACTGATAGAAAATCCCTTGATTTAGAGTGAGAGATAAGGAAGAAGACGTGAGATAATAGATAAGAGAGAGAAGAGATAAGACATGGAAGCTGATATATTTAGGGAAATGCTATCTGCAGGATTGACTATCACTAATTATCTCCAATACTCCCCCTCAAGTTGAAGAATGGATGTTATGAATGCTCAACTTGCCAGAGAGAATCGATAATTGATCTCTGCCCAATGCCTTGTTGCAGATGTCTGCACGTTGATGATTCGTTGAAGCATATGAAGTGCGAAGAAGTCATTTCTCGATTCATTCTCAAACACGACGACAATTTATTTCCATGTGCTTCATTTGTTCATGAAAGACTGGATTAGAAGCAATATAAAATTAAGGGCAGATTAGTTGCCGCAGTATAAAGTCATTGGTTGTTTGTGACGTATGCCAAAATCTGCCAAGAGATAGCTTAGACCAATTAGTTCATATGTAGTAGCAGCCATAAATTTATATTCACAGTAAGTGTCCACAAATTTTTTTTCTTCCAAAACATCGATTGCCTTAGCCATAGAGGGTTTAATAGAACTTTTTTCTTATAGTTTTTGGGCTCAGTTGTGGATGAGATTGCTACAACAAAGTTGCGGTGAGAGGGTGAAAAATTATCATAATAAATATAGTTACATAAGAGTTCCGTAAAGAACTGTAGAAACTTCGGGTGAACGATGATAATCTTTGAGATATGAGGGAGTTAGATGGAGTTGAACGTCGAATATGGATATCATTATGTTGGAGAGTAGGGTGGGTGGTTTAGTTTGTTGGGATCAAACACGGACGGAGTATCTGGTACAGATAGAGGTAACACCGTTTGGGTTTCAAGCGGAGGTGAGATAGTAGCTTATGGAAAAGTAGTTTCATGGAAGATAACGTCCCTGCTTGTGAAGGTAACATAGGTGTCTAGATCATAAAGACAGTATACTTTTTAACCAAATGGACAACCAGTAAAGATCCTAGTTGAGCAAGACTATCAAAATTATCTGTGTAGTAAATATTGTCTGTCAGAATATGCTAGAAAGCCGAACCTATTAAGTTGTTATAGAACGGCTTAACTTCAAACAACACTTAGTATGGAGATTTACCATTTAAAATTCTGGTGGCTAGTCTGTTCATTAAGTAGGTTTTATTGAAGAACACAATCCCCTCAGAATTTCAAAGGTAAATTAGCCTGAAATCGTAAAGTACAACCTACTTCTAATAAGTGACTATTTTTGCGTTCGGCCACTCCCTTTGCCATTTTATGGTGGAGTGGCAACACAAGAATAAGGATGAACAATGCATTAGTACGGAGATAATTAGTGAATAAAACTTAGACATGAAATGAAACTTCACGTGGCTGCTCTCGCAAAGGTTTCATCCTAGCTGAATTGAAGGAATGGATAACAGACTGGAACATCAATTTTTTTAACTGTGATGGTGCTAGCATTAACGTTAGGAATCTAGTGGTGTAGAATTTCAAAAGCGTCAACGGTTATATGTAATATATGTATGGAGTATGATCTTTAGAAGAAAATAAAGTATGAAGACAGAATGCTTTCATATAAAGTTTCAGATTGACTTGTTTGGTTTTGGACACCAGCCTCCTTTGATTTTGGAGCTTCTTACAGATTGCGGTACTAGGGGTCTCTGATCTGAGGTGAGGTAGGTAGGTAGGTTCGTGTGGAGTCCCCCCCCAACACACCACCCACCCATATTTCAGTAATGCCTTTTTGGGGCACTATCGAGAAGTAATTTGGGATCCCGTGCTAGAATGTTTTGGCAGGAAGTTGATTTAAAAATGGGGCAGGTCATTCTGGTTAATAGCCTTCAATTGTTACTATGCACGCCTTTTGTAGGTGCAAGTGGTAGGTGTGGTGGGTGGGTTCATTTACTTTGGTGGGAGCCAGTTTACATGGAGAAAATGGCAAGTGGTAAGAATTAGATGTGTGCATACACAGCTAAAATGGGTTAATCTTTTTTTGTTTATTTCTATTCATGTGGTCTATGAGTCTCTCCAATTTGTATGAAAAACAACGGTAATTGTTTTCTTTTAAGGTGATTTGTGTCATATTGTCGAGATGATGCTTGACGTACCACACAAAGGAAACACTGAATTTTGAACTTTTTACATTTCGTTTTTAGAACTGGAGAAAGTAAGACACGGAGAATTTGGAGAGAAGGTGAGTGCGGGCAAACCTTTTTTAGGGGCCAAAACTTGGAAAAAAATAGAAAAGGTTAAACTGGTCCGTAACATGTGTAGTTGGTTGAGACTTGTAGAATTGACCTTATGTCTATTTTAGAAAGTTAATAGCATAAAACATATGTTTAGAGTTTGTTTAGTGATCTCAATTTTAGCTTTAGCTCGGTTTTGGTTAGTGGAACATGCTTGTAATTCTAGATAACATTCTCCTCTCCTTTTGGACTTTCTGTAACAATGTAACTCGTCTTAACAGATTTCAAGCGTCTTTTGCCTATACATTTGGAGTGGAGCTGCAGATCCGGGGGACCCTGGAGTCTTCAAATCAAAAAAGTATCTTAACATTGTTGATCATGAAAGGCATAGTCGGCTGAAAGAATCTAAACTCGGAGGAGAATCAACTTCCTCTATACATGATGCAAATGCTGCAATGGCTGGAGAGAAGCCCTTGGATGAGAATATCTCAAAAGACTGTCACCCTGCTAAGGAAATTAAAATGAGCAGTACTTCACCTCAGCATTCATCACATTGTGTAATGTTATTGAGATGTTGTCTTGGTGCTCTTGTTTGTAATTGTACGGATAAAAATGAAGAATCACGTGAGCAACAAATGGGTGAAGATGGAATGTTCTATTGCAATCTATGTGAGGTGGAGGTATGCCATTATCTTCTAGATTACAAGTTCTTAAAGTTATTTAGGCAATCTATTTAGAAGATACCTTTTGGATTTTTGATTTGCCGAAACATCTATGTTGGCCAGTATTCTGATACATCAGGAAAATAGCGATATCTGGCTGACTGATGTCCGGCAGGATAGTTTGAAGATTACAAAAGGAAGAATTTGCTATAAAAGTTACATATGTAGGAAGATGTGCTCATACATCCATAGTATAGGTCAATGCTCGAAAGTATTGCCGTATAATTCTATCTGATGTAGATCTTACCTTTGATAACGTACGGACTTCGTATATAATATGGTATAATAATTAATAGCTTTAATGCAGGTTTTTAAGTACAGCAAGCACTGTAGAGTATGCGATAAGTGTGTTGACCACTTCGATCATCACTGCAGGGTATGCAGATTCTTGATTTACCAAAAAACTCCTAGTGACCAAGAGATAAGAGATTTAATAGACTGTGTCTTTGTCTTTGGTTTTGTAGTGGCTGAATAACTGTATTGGAAAAAAGAACTACCGGCAGTTTTTCACCCTCATGGTTTCTGCCCTTCTCTTGGTAAGCACAAACCTTCCTCCCTAAGGCTCTTAACCGTGTTCTGTCCCTATCCCTCAAATGTGATCCATATGATCTTTCACTTGAACATGTCAAATCCATTAATCATCCCTGACCTATCCGAGTCTGTTGGGTCTACCGTCATCCAAACCCAACTCGAACTAGCTTACATATTGTCCTACTGCCTACAGACCAGAAGTATCATGCCCCATTCAAAAGATCGCCTCAGTCGAAGAGTAAGCATTTTATTTTGCACGTCTTTTTTCATTTTGGTTGGATATTGACAGGTATGTACATGGTTTGTGCACATTGCGCTTGAGATTGCAGCTTATTCTACAATGGACGGTTGGAATTTTTGTGCTGATCTGTGGATTTCTGGAGCAAAAGCGATTCTCTATGGAGATCACCTCTAAACTGGGTAGCAGTTTCTCTTTTGCTCCCTTTGTTGTCGTGGTGGTGAGAACTAACCCCTTTTTTTTCATGTTTTTTCTTACTTGATCTTCCTCCAAAAGTTGTTTACCACTTAAATATTAGGAAACTTGGATGGGTAGTCTTATATTTTCAGAGGGTATCTGGAGTTCTATTTTTCATATTGCAGTATAATTGTTCTCTCACTAACAGGATGTCAGTTACATTGTAACAGGCTTCTTGTACAATTTTGGCTATGATTGCTACCCTACCAATTGCTCAACTATTCTTCTTTCACGTTCTCCTCATTAAAAAGGTAATTTCAGTTATCATTATTGTTTTGTACTATGTAAGTTGACAGTGGGTCTAAACAGAAGGACAATTGTTTAATACATGAATGCTTGTGAAACAGGGAATCAGTACTTATGACTATATCATAGCTTTGAGGGAGCAGGATCAACAGTTAGTTGGAGGTCAGCAAAGTCCTCAAATGTCTCCTGCCAGTTCTCTTACTGGGTTAAGCAGTGCAAGCTCTTTCAATACATTCCACCGAGGTGCATGGTGTACTCCTCCACGCCTCTTTCTTGAAGATCAGGTATATGTTTAATTCACTCTTCTTCTTGTAGAATTACAATTTGCCTTGGCTGCCTAGAATTTGAATTGTTTCTGTTTCTTCCTCTTTGTTGTTCGTGGCGTGCATGTGTGTTGTTCTTACAGTTTATTTTCAGCATAAATACTTTTTATCGTGTGATAAAAAAGCTGCAAAGAACGTATTCTGCCTATGGAACTATCCCTGATTCTTCACTTTCTATTCGTTTTTTTTCAGTTTGATGTAGTTCCTCCAGACACTGGCATGTCTGTAAGTTCTTCAGGGAAGAAAATGGTAGCAGAAGAGCCTATCAGAAAAAAGAACCATGGAACTGTAAAGATTAGTCCATGGGCATTGGCGCGCTTGAATGCAGACGAGGTCTCAAAGGTTGCAGCAGAGGCCAGAAAGAAGTCCAAAATTCTTCAACCTGTGATGAGACGGGATGCACCTTTGGGACTAGAAACCGATAGCAGTTTTGGCAGCAGCGGGAGAATGGTGCCGAAACCCGATAACCGCAGACGACCTAGCAAGCGGGTCTGGCTCCCGGCAGACCTTCCCCTTGAACCCCTTGCAAAGATATCTTCAAATTCAACCGAAGAGAAATCGGCGAGTTTAGCTCCTCTGCAACTTGAAGCACGAAGTGCATTTCGAACAAGCAAGGCAATGTCAGCCTCAGCTAATATTATTGCCTCCTCTCCTGAGAGCAGCATGGAAGAGTCACCTGACCTCCATCCATTCCGTGTTTCCTCATCAGGAGCGGAAGAGGCAAGGGGGCTTACTACTGGTTCTCATAATGGAGTTCCGCTCTCGAGGTCCACAAGTGATGGTTATGAGCCATCTGGAGGTGAAGATAGTGACCGTGTTCCATCCAGAATTGTGCACAGGTCAACTAACTGGAGTAACCTACTTTTCAGCTCCAGCCGGGATGATAGGACAGTCAAATCTAAGGCTTCTTCATCGAGTCAAGTGAACAACAGGAAGCATTGACCAGCTGAAGCCGTAATCTCCAGAAGGTGAAGTAGGTTCTGAATTCTTTCATTTGTGATCCGTTTCCAGGGTTCAATTGCTCCGAAATACCGACTCGTCAGTTGTTTGAGCTTTGCATGCTATAACGATTCAGGATGGTGATGCCACTTCCCTTACTCTGAAGAAAGGAGAAAATAGAATGTAGGTTTCAAGTTTCTGAATGTACTTTATTGCTTGAACTATGCATTTACTGACTGTATTGTTCCAGGAACCCATATGCCAGATTTTGTTTTAAAACGAAAATTGTTTCCTAGATTAAGTGTCCATAAATTGTTACAATAATCTAGTGTTTTCTTCTTCTTCTGGCATCATGCAATATATTTACATATTTTCTTGAATGCATACACTGACTGAGCCTATTTGTTTACCGGGTCATTTTTATGATATGAGGTTGTTTGGTGCACTGCGATAAGCTACAACTTATTTTCAGATTGCTCAAATAAGTTCTTTACAGAATTTTGCTTTTAGGAAGAAAATGGCACTGTGGGGCTAAGCCATTTTCAGCGGATTTCTAGGCGATGTTAGTTATCTTACGAGATCGTCTTGTGATATTATCTCAGTATCTACACTAACCAGGGTGATCCTGTGGTTGTAATTTACTACTTATCCTAGAATCTGATTCACAGCAGTTATACTATATTCACGCACTCAATATGACCTCGAAGGCTTTGTTGAAGAAGGTGGGGGTGTGTCAAGATGTTTGCAAGAAGCAAAGTATGCGTAGCCTTCAGGATGGATGCACAGAGCATATCTCTGAAACAAGTATATAATGACATTCGTTTTAATTCTAATTCTACAGCTTTCATAATTTCTTTCATCCATCCGGAAGGCTATGCACGTACTTTGCTTCTTGCAAACATGAAACATTTGTATGCTTGAATCGAATAGTGTGTTTAGCGCATAAAGGGAGTTTTGAAGTTTAAATTCAAGACCCAAAATGTTGAAAATAAACTTCAGTTGTTGCATGCTTGATGTTCTTGCTTTATAAGCTCTCTAAGATTTGCTAATTTAGTCTCCCACGTAGCACTAGAGACCCTAACCTGTCCCTATATAACAAAGCGCCAAGAAACTCTTAAAACAACCCTCAATTTTCAGCACAAAAGTGAGCTTACGATGTTGATATGTGTCCTTACCTTTCTCTCCCTGTGTGTGTGACGAGAGAACAGTATAGGCCTTCTACTTGGTTGTCTCAATAGATAGTACACCATATTTATACCCACTGCAATAATTCCCTGAATCTACATATCTGATTTGCCGTGAACCTGTCATTATTAAGTTGGTTTAGTGAGCAACTTCAAAAGTTTTAGCAGAACAGGCACAAGAATCTGCATCTGAAGGAAGTTCATAAGGATGCACTATACCGATGGGCTTGTCTAAATATTACAAACCAACATCTACAAATCTAGCCCTGCTGGATTAGTTGAATGCATTGAAGTATTTGTACTTCCTTTTACAAAGATCACCTTTGGATTAATTTTCTTAAATCAAATAGTAGAACCTAGTCTTCTGTGCAATAACCCATATATTATGTAAACTAAACTGTATGTCATCTCTAGACTGACACCTTTGCATGCAGCAATAAGAAAAGCTGGACATGATAGAAATGGCCTATATATATGTACTGACCCTGATCATGTGAATATGCGTAAGAAGTTGGGTTAATCGGTCAAGATATTAGTATGTGGAAGAAGAAGAAGTTGTACGAAAGCTGAGGAAGAAATTAATCAAACATATATAAGAAATTGAATAACGTATAATAACCTTCCAAGCTAGTCATCATCAGAATAATATCTACTTCCCAATTACACTAGAAACTGATGATTTCAACTTTATAATTATTCTATGTAGGTGTGATTACCTTTGTCCATTTTCTCTCCTCCCCCAAGTGATGTTGAAGCCTTCGGATGATTTGTTGATATTCTGAACCTTGAGCCAAACCTGGGCAATAACCAATGTCTTCCTCCACAAGTTTGTGAGAGAAGATGCTGTGTGGAATTACTTTTAACCCCAAAGATCCAATTTCTTGATATACGGCCTCATGAAGCTGACATTTTGTCCATCTTCCCTCCTCGACATCATCTTCCAGTCCTCTTAGAGCACTCACTTGGTTTTTGAGGTGCCATCGGATTTTCGTTCTCCAACAGTATCTCACTCACTCGGTTTTTCTTCTCAAAAAGCAAGGTTGAGCCTTGCTTTCCAAGGTGCAACCATGCTTTTTTACATCGAGATCGGGCGCCCAAGTGTTGGGTGTTTGTTTGTTTTCTAATCGGACGCCAAAGGTTTGGGCGCCCAATTGTTTTTTTTCAAAAATAATTCAAATCGGGCGCCTAATAGTTAGGAGCCTAATGAATTTATTTATTTCAAAAAAATGAAATGTGTGCCCAACATTTAGGCGCCTGTTGCTTAGAAGATGCTCCTACTTCCGCATCTACTTAAATCTGAGTCACCTAAACTTTGGGAATATAGTTATTGGTAGTGATTCTCCATTGCTTGTACCAATTATAACATCATCTTTTGAAATTCCAAAGAACTAATGGCCAATCCATTTCATTGACTATCCACGTATTTCCAACTCTTCTAGGGATTCTAGTCTTCCAAGAGCTGAAGTATAGATATTCTTTAAAATGGCGACAACCATTCCTCCAACTCCATTATCTGAAACATCCATAGTTGGATTGGTTTAATTTCGTGCCAAAGCAAGTTTAGAGAGGTCTTCGTTGTTAGAGTCTATCTCGTGGTTCATCATCGTCAGAGACTATTTGGTAGATCAGCTACAGCTGAACTTGGCACTATCACTCAACAAGGAAATCTTGCGTTAGGTAAGTACGACTTAAGAAGAACCTTCGTATGAGTTCATAAACTTACATTAATATTTTTTTTCAAAATAATCAATCCATGTTTGAACATGTTTGGCCTGAGTTGAATTCTAAGCTCATGTTCGAACATGACAGAATGTTTGGGGAAATTTTAATAAAACTTGTTCGATAACAAGCAATTCTTCTAAACAATCATGCACACATAATATGAGAGAAGAATAGAGAGCATATTATTGATAGGTTGTTATGTGTTATAATACTGAACCCTTTTATGGGTTAAATACTCTATGTAAAACTCTCCCCATAAAACCTAGTTTATATGGGTTTGTTAGGAGTCTTGTAGGATACCCCAACCCCGTGAGGTTCTCACCTTGGGTCGGACCTAACTCCTAACACTTCCCCTTGGGGTGTTCCATACCAGGATGACTTACCTCGTCAAGACCTCTACCTAGCAAAACCCTATTTGGGCAAAAAGCTATCCCCTGTATGGGTTGTGGACGCGTATATGTTGCCTCATCAAAACCTCTAGTCAATAAAACCTCCTAGGATAAAAGCTGCACTATCAAGAAAAATAAGTACAACAGGCATATGTCCATGTAAGGTCGGAACTACTCCCCCTGACGTTGATCTCCCCCGAGATCTCTCCCTAAGAAGAATCGACCCGAAAACTTTTGTATGCCGATTCCGTGTAGCTGTTGTTTGAGTGTAAGTGGTGCAAGAGTCTTTGTGAATAAGTTTGCAAAGTTTTCTTCTGAAATGTCTTGAATAACGTCAATCTCATTCGCCTTCTGTAATTCATAAGTATGGAAGGACTTATGTAAAATATACTTCGTTCTGTTGCCATTGATAAAATAGCCATTGACTTCAATAATGCAACCCGAATTACTTCATACAGAGTCGATGCATTATCTTGGATAGAACATGCCATAACTCTAGTTGATGTGATATACATTGGAGCGCAACCATCATTCTCAGCCAGCTTTTTGAAGTTCAAGAATTTCCCCGTGGTTCAGAGATGTACCAAACGTCATCTGCTTCATCGATCTCCAAGAATTTGTTGTATCCCCATACATAAACACATAATCTATCTGACAATGGTCTCTATGCTGATTAGAATAGACCTCTTTCATGCTATTTTTTTTGTTTGAGGTATCTAATCAGCATTTTTTTGTTTGAGGTATCTCCAAGAACATGCTGATTAGATCCCTATTTTATGCTATTTTTTTGGTAAGATAGACCTCTTTCATGCTGATTAAATACCTCAAAATATGCTTGATCTTATTCCAGTGCCTTTGGGTAGGAACAGAGCTATAACAAGTTAAATAGTTCACTGCGAATGAGTCATCAAATTTAGTAAACCCAGCTTACTATAGCAAAATACTATCTAGTTATGGCATCATGGCCCTAAGAGTTTATCTTATTATTAGGATGGTGGAAGATGTCGTTGTTTACATCCAAGTGATGGACGACAATAAGCGACTTAGCACCATGTGCTGCATCCAAATTGAATTGTTAGATAACTGTACCGATATATATCGCCTGGTGTACGAGTATGCTACCAAGATGTTCTATATGAAAATCGGGACAATACTTGGTTTCCTCAAGGTCTTTAATTTCAAATTCCTTTCTAAGGTATTCGATGGTTCTCGTGATCTACCCCGGAGTTCTAATGATATCCAAATCATTAGTATATTGTTATGATGACTTAAGTCAATATTTGTGTTATAAATAAGAATACATGGACAGAGAAAACTATTTGAGAAGTCCCCGACCTTCAAATACTCAGTCAATCTTATTATGTCACATGGGCCCTGATAGCTTCAAGTAAATAATGACTTGTCCAATTTTATTACGTACACACCTCGTGTGTCAGGCTTAATTACGTCAAGAAGCTTATAGCTCACCGGGTGGCTTCATGTAAATATCATATATATATATATACATAAGACACATATCTAGCTTATTATCGGCAACTTGATAGATAGATCAGTACCGAAATATTATAGTGTCCATAATGAGATGATAGGTCTCATTAGAATCGATGCCAGATCTCTTAAAGAGTTCTTGGGCAACCAGTCTTGCCTTGACCTAATTATCTCTCCGAGTTAATCATGTTACCGTACCTTTCCCATTTATAATTGATAGGCTCTATGGTATTACTTTCCATTATGCTAGCAAGCTGAGTTCCGCTTAGATTCCAGGCACCCACTTTAGCCAATGTACAACAACACGCAATCGCTTACAATAAGTGGTTATGAATCCTCATCCTTAATGGCGAGCACAACAATAATTATGAATACCATGTCGATAAATCTCTACTGAACGATCCTACGTTGTGCTATTACAGACTTTTAATAGATCGAGATCTCCTTGTTATCATACGTATATGCCACCCCAGACTTGTCTCGTAGTGCATCAATTAGTCGTGTAGCTACTATTGCCTTGTCGATGGGTGGTTCCATCCCCGATGAACCGCCTACGCCATTACTCATATTCGTCCCTTATTCTGCAACTCCTCTGGCTCATAATACTTTCTTTCAACGGTGCTCCGCACTAAGCGCGAGCCACAAATTTATTTGTAGTACTAATTTCCCTAGAATGTTCAGCCGCGTAGGTGCATTACTTGTAGGTACATACACCTACGATACTTCAATAATATCTATAAATGTGTCTGATAATTTATTTGTGACCTATTGCAAGTTTGTAATCCGTTGAACCTCATAATCACTTAACTTATGTAAATGGATGTGGATGAAACAACGATGGTGTTTTCCAATTAATCTTGGGAACATCCTCAGCATTGACTGCCATATCTTCCCCTAATGCTGGGTTTATCATCTCATCTAAGTGATAATCTGTGAATCTCGTAGTATATACGCCGTCAGTGGGCTTCAAATATCCATAGATAGATGCTAATCATATCTTCCATAATACCAGGTTGATGTTGGGGTCCCACCTTTGTACGTTATGGCGGTGTGATTAATACTTTTACGGAACATCCAAATGCTGATTAATGGGCAACACCGGGCTCCTACCCAGTTTCTAGCTATTTTGGGAAAGATTTGATAATTTGCTATGAGACGATTCCTAATCAGTGCTACAGGAGCAAAAGTACATAACCCATACACTAGCCGGAAGCCGTGATCATAACAACAGTGGCTTAACGATTATTTTAAATTGCTTGATTAGGTTCTCTGTCAATCCTGAGTTGGGTATGATATGGGGTACTCATGATGCTCAATTATCTATCCCTTTTAGTGGTAAAATAATCATCAAAAGCCTGTGAGTTGAACTCGCAAGTCCTCGTCAAGTCGCACCTATCTACTTGATCCGTTAATCTAGGAATTAAGCCTGCTATCGAATAATCTAACTGAGAAGTCTTGCTAACGCTGCATTCCTAGATGTTAATAATAGACAAACGTAAGACCATCTCCAAGATGCGTCAATTATGACCATAAATACTTAAGTAGGCCACTATGTGGATGCATAGGTCCGCATGTGTCTATATGGATGTGTTTAGAGCAAATGCTGGAGATCCCACTCTACCATGGTCATACTAAGACGAATAATAGACTTTCCTTGAAAGTAATTATTACACGTACACTTTCTTGATCTTCTTTCATTTTAAGGAAAGTAAAAATGCATTCCCGATAATCCTCCTAATTATCCTTTCCCAGATGAGTGTATTGGAAACCGTTTTAATAATGTATTCTAACCTTTTGACATGAAGGGAATGCATAGAACCTTGTCTGTTATCTCTCCAATAGTCTTTATGTGATAAACATTATCATGTATCTCACTAAAATTTAGTTAAATCTGGCAAGATTTACTAGTGTATAAAGTAAACTGGATACCCTATATCGTATCGTTAGGGAATAATAATATGATGTACTCAGTGCATTCTATCATGTTAGTCGTGCCAATGATATTCGTGATATCCCTAATGCGCAAGGTTAGAGACAAGAAATATGTTTATATCTCAAAAGGATCGAGTGCGTGGTACTAATGTCTCTTTACTAAGTAAAAAAGAGTAAAAAACGACTTTGCAAGTCATTCATTCTTTGCCTAAAGCGACTTGTTTTTTTTGTTGAAATAAGAGTCGCACTTTTTGTAGCAATTTTTTGTTCTTGACTTTTACTTGAGTCGTAATATTACGATTGAAAATTAACTTGTAAAAATAGTCGTTTTTTACAATTTTTATGATATATTAGAACATTGTTTTATGCGTTACAATTAAATAACATAAATAAGAGTCGTAATATTCGCCGCATTTACCGCAATTTGCAACTGATATAATTGTTGTTTTATTGGTCAAATTATAACGACCCTGCCATAGGTCATCAAATGCATAACATTTTTTCATTTTTGTGACTAACATAATGGTAGTATTAAGCATCATACAAAACACGACATAAATAAGGGTTGTTACAATTATTGTTTTTGATAAAACACATAAGTACGTCATATTATGTGTCACATAAAAAAATGACCTAGATATACGTTGTAGATAATGCCTTATTATTTGCATTTTGTAACTAATTTTTCTATTGTTTTTTGCATCTCAGGCAAGCCCTCACAAATTTAAAATAAGCAGACAACATAATCAAATAATATATAAAGCGATATTGGCATACAATTTTCAATAAAAAGAAGATAGTGAAATACCAATTAAAAGATCATGTCAAACAGCTTACCAATATCCAAAATGAAAATAGAAATGTCAAACAACTTACCAAAGGTACGACTCTTAACAAACAAACATGCTTCTTTGCATATAACTTCACCGATTATAACACTGTAAATCCCTTCAGGTGCAGCTGTATTAAACTGCATAGTTCCGTAAGAAACATTTGTGCCAAACATATCTTTTAATATGCATGAATTGCCACTCGATGACTTGGGAGGTGGTGGTGAACATTGTCTTCCCTAAAAGTAAGTTGAAATAGTATAAAGTTAACATTAAATGATAAGTACTATAAGTAAAAGGCAAAGAAAAAGTAGATGGAGGACCGTTATATACTATCTTTGGCTCAATAGAAATGACAAAGTGTTCATAAACACTTCTAAACCTGCCTGCCCTATACAATAATGTGATCACAAAGCTAAAATTTCTTTTTAAAATCAAGATCACTTATGTTAATAACATTCATAATAGCTACAAAACCATTCATTTATGGGGCATACAACCTAAATTTAAGAGTAGAAAAGAAATAATCCGTAATACGAATTGAGAAAACCCTAATTGAAGAATAATATAAAGAACACATAAATTAGTGGGAGAATTCTATTTTAGAGTTTCAATTGCACAATCAAATCGATTATAATAAAATTCTTCTCAAACCCTAAGTCTCTCCTTAGAACTTGGATTGATCTAACATGATCTAATCTTGCCTAGCCTTTTATGAGGGTTACAAGTTCCTAGTTATAAAACTGGGACAAATATGCCCTTGCCTAAAACAAAAGGCTGAATCACGCCTCTGCTCGAACAAAAAATGTGTATTCCAACAGACATTAAGTATATACGAATAAAACTACTCAGATATGTATTTCTTTGAATTGACTTAAAAGGCCGTTCAAACAGAAAAAGTGTATTCTACTAGATTAAATGTCTATTTGAATAAAAATACTCAGACATCTGTTTCTTCGAATAAAAATAAAAGTCTATTCAAACAAAAAGTCTGTTAAATAGACTTTAAAAAAGTCTACAAAATGCTCATATCCTCCTAGATCATGGCTCCCCCCTTTAGGAGCCTAGAGTTCCTGCTCAAGATAGAACTGGAGATGTGGGAATGCTGCCATGCCCATTTTTCTACTGCACCACTTTAACTTGCTAGGTAGTTGACCCTTATTCCCAACTCAAAAATGACTCAATACTACCCCGTCTTATAACATGAACTTTACTTTATAAAATATCATCTACCTACAATGAATCTTATCTTTCCATCCATAAGTCATCAACTGATGGTAGACAAGTGTCGATTGTAGAGTCTTCATCTAAAGAAGACGGCTCAAATAGCTTCAAATGCTCGGTATTAATCACCGACTACATCTTCATGAAAGGTGGCAAATCGAATTAGAATGCATTGTCACCAATCTTTTGAGTATCGTAAACAGACCATAACAGATAGGTTTGAGCTTCTTACCTTCCCCCTTTAGCCGTTCCTTACCCAAATGCAACCAAACTAGGTCGCCCTCTTGAAAAGTATACTCAACCTGATACTTGTCACGTCGAGCCTTATACTTCGCTGGAGTCTTCTTCAATTGTGCTTCAACTGCCTTTTGAACCTTGCTTATCCTCTTAATGAAACACTGAGCTTTAACTTGTTTCTCTTCCTCCTTCCATGACACCGTCTTGTCGCCAAGACTAAAAACCAAATCAAAGGGCTTTGAGGCAAGTACCCCAAACAAACTTCAAATGGATACTTCAAAGTGGAATCATGAATCACCTGGTTAAACGTAAACTAAAGATATGGTAAACTCTCATCCCCGTAGTAAATGCACCAAAGTACGATTAACTACCTTTGTTTGCCCGTCAGTTTGTGCATGAAAAATGGTACTTCTCTTCAACTTAGTGTCCATCATCCCCAAAATGATCTCCAGAAATGCCTTAAAAAGCGGTTATCCCTATCAGAAATAATAGAAGAAGGGAGCCCAAAATACCTCCAGACGTCTCTGAAAAAAATTGCGCTGCTCCTTCCCCGGTGACTGTCTTTTAGCATGGAATAAGAACAATTATCTTACTAAATTGATCCATCACATCAAACAAATAATCATTATTACACTTGGTCATGGGCAAGCTACCCAGAAAATCCATCGAAATGCTCTTCCAAAGTCGGCTAGGAACTGGTAATGGTAAGTACAGTCCTATCTTCCGATTGGAAGGCTTCAATGTATTACATAACATGCAACCACGAGCCATACGAGTAAATTCTACCTGTCTCTTTGGCCAATGAACATAATGCCACAAATTCAAAAAGTCTTCTCAACCCCAAAATGACCTGCCACCTGGGAATAATGTACCTGTCGAATCCAATGCAAACAGTCTCCACCCTCAGGAATACATAGTAGACTGCCCCTGTAAATCAAACCATTCTTCAATATATACTTGCACGTCTTGCCTTACACCAACTTCTCATGAATCACACTGAGCTCCTTGTCGTCCCCATACCCTGCAATGTATTAAGAAGGAATAATAGGCCATATATGCATAGCTACCAACAAAGCAGAAATAGTTGGCAATGGGGGTCAAGATAACATATCAGCCATTTTGCTGTCCACTCCTTTCTTATACTTGATCATCAAGGTAAACTACTGTAGGTTCAACATCGACTTCATATGGCAAGCTTGCTGTAGCTTAGATTGTGTAGATAAAAACTGTAATGATTTGTGATTAGAATGTACCGCAACCTCCTTCCCCAATAAGTATCTCCGCCAATATTTCACTGATTGATATAATGCGTAGAACTCCTTATCGCAGCTAGGATAGTTGCGTACTGCTCCTGTAAACCCCTCAGAATGGTAGGCAACCGGCTTCCCATCTTGTAAAAGAATTACCCCCAATGCATAGTCTAACGCATATGTTTCGACCTCAAAAGGCCGCTGCAAATTGGGCAACGCTTACGCCAGTGCATCTGTAATCTTGTGCTTCAGTAAAAAAAAAGTTTTTTCATGGTGATCTTCCCACAAACTTTACACTGGCTTTTGTTAAGGAATGTAATGGTGCGGCTATTTGTGAAAAATACCAAATAATCTTCCGTAAATACTGACAAGATCCCATAAAACTCCTCACTTCCATCAATGTACAGGGTCTAGGCCAATTAGTAATGACCAAGACCTTCTCTAGGTTAACCTTAAGCTCTCCGCTACAAAAAAAACCCCCAAAGATACTAACTCCTTCCCAAACTCACACTTTTTCCCATTTAGAAAAAGTTGTTGTGATCGCAAAATGCCAAAAACTTTGCATAAATGCACAAGGTGCTCCTCCCATATTTTACTATATATTAAGATGTCATTTAAATACACAATCACGAAATTATCAATAACAGTACGAAGTACCTTATTCATTAACCGCATAAATTTCACCGGAGCAATGCATAACCCAAAAGGCATCACCAACCACTCAAAGCGTCCTTGTTTGGTCTTAAATGCTATCTTCCAATTATCTTCTTCCTAAATTCTAGCTTGATGGTAACCCGACTTAAGATCCAGCTTGGTAAAAAACTGAGCCTTCTGCAACTCATCAAAAATCTTGTCAATCTGTGGAAGTGGATAATGATTTTTCACAGTAATCTTGTTCAGCATCCGATAATCCATACACATTCTCCAAGACCCATCTTTTCTTGGCACAAATAATACCTGTGAACCACAAGGTGGACAACTTGGAGTAATAACCCCTTGCTTTAAGAGTTCTTCTACCTATTTCTTTATTTTATTAGACTCTGTGACAGAAGTCTGATACAACCCAATATTGGGTAGTGGCTCACCATTCACCAAGGTGATATCATGCTCTACCTCCCTCTTGCACGGCATCCCTTTTATGCCCAGAAACAAGTTTTTATACTCTTCTTGTAACTTCCCCATATCGGTTTGTTGCTTTGGAAACATTATCGACGTAGACAACACCTTAGCCGGCGAACCCTCTTGAATCGGTCGCACTAACAATAATGAAAACTTGCCGCTTGCATTAACCAACCCCTTCACCTGAGTTGCCATTACTAAATCATTGGTAGTGATATGTTTATTGTAAGCATTGATATGGAACTCCTTCGCCTCCTTCACAAGATGATACTTGCGAGCTCTTCGGTAAAGGATTGCATCTCGGTCCCAAAGATAAGGGCTACCCAAGATGACTTGATACATGTCTAAAGGAGCCACCTCACACGTTAGTTCGTCAATAAACTTTTCAGTAATTGCAAACATGAATATACACTGCTTAGTGATCTTCAACTTTATGTCTTTCTAAATCCAACCTTAACCATATGGCTTAGGATGAGCCACAACAACCAAACCCATCTTCTTCACCACCGCCTCAGAGATCAAATTCTTCTGACTACCCAGATCCATGATAACCTCGACTAAGCTCTAGTTCACTTGAATGCTAACATGAAAAATTTCTTCTCGACTTGCCTCTTCGGTAGCTATAGGTTTCTTAAACATTAGAGTAAGCATAGGATTTGGCTTATCTAAATTTGGAAGATCAACAATCATTGTGGCTAGTATACGTTTCTCTTTCTTTCTCCTCTCCTCCTTCAGCCTAAGCTCCGGGTGCAGTTTCCAACATTTATCTGAAATGTGCCCATTTGCCTTATAATGACTACACTAATTACCCTTAGATGAAGACCCCTCCCCTTTGGACACCGCTTTATGCTCATTCTTCCAATTAGACTTGTCCCGACTTGCTCTTGTCGTCTTTCTTGTCACTCTTCAAGTACTTGCCTTCAATAACAATTGCTTTAACTGTATCATCTTCTATATTTTCCACAGTAAAGAGCATTAACTCTCTTCTAATAGACTCTGACAAACCTCCCGTATATTTCATGAACACCTCATACTCATCCACATTAATGTCTAAAACCAAAGCATGGTTATGAAACTCCGTAGTGAACTGTTGTATGAATTGCCCAAACTTTTGGCGTAAATTATGCTATTTGTACCATCGTTCTTGTTCATACCCAATTGGATAAAATTGCTTTCTACTAACGCCTTGAACTCCTTCCAACTCAAACTTCCTACTTCGTGACGTTTCTGGTAGAATTTCCACAACGTGAGTGCATGACTTACGAATTTCAATGTAGAAAAGCAAAATTTTTAAGTATTAAAATATTTATGAACAAAAAAAAAAGTCTGTAACCTATCTAACAAATTATCCAACTTCTTAGCATCAATTGAACCATCGAATACCAGAATTTCAATCTTAAAGTGGATTTGAATATTACACATAGGATTCATTGACTTAACAATACCGGATCGCTCCTTGACGGATTCGGCATCACTAGAATCACTATTTACCTCCTTAGTATCCCCGTCTTTATCCTTCTCCGTAGCCTCTTTCTTCTTCAAGCGTACTTATTGTTTTACCGAAGCGGAAGCTTGCGCGAGATTCATAAGACGTAATTGCTCTACCAACTCTCTTTGAGTAGTAGTTAGGTCAAAAACTTTCATTTTCAAATTGGTGAGTCGATCTTAAGAATCGCCCATCTCCAAATTTGCTTTCTTCTTTGAGTTAGGTTTTTGGTAAATATTTAATAGACTCTCTACCTTCCCCTTCGTTTGCTTGAGTCGGTAACATGTAGAGACCATAAACCACAATCACCCCAGAGAATCGTTACTAAAAAACTGATACCACTTAATCCATAATACGAATTGAGAAAACCCTACTTAATGAATAATATGAAGAACACACAAATTGGTGCGAGAATTTCCTTTTAGAGCTTTAATCTTACAATCAAATCGATTGCAATCAAATTACTCTCAAACCCTCAGTCTATCCTTAAAATTTGGATTAATTTAATATGATCTAATCTTGCCTAGCCTTGCCCCTTTATAAGGGTTACAAGTTTCTAGTTACAAAACTTGGACAAACATGCCCTTAAATGCTTAAAACAATAGGCTGAATCACTCCTCTGTTCATATAGAACAAATCTCTGTTCAAACAGAAAAAAATGTATTTCTATAAACATTAAGTCTATTCGAATAAATAAACTCAGATAGGTGTATCTTCGAATAGACTTAAAAGGTTGTCCGAATAGAAAAAGTTTATTCGACTAGACTAAATGTCTATTCTAATAAAAATACTCAGATACCTGTTTCTTCTAATAGAAATAAAAGTCTATTCGGACAAAAAGTCTGTTTGAATAGACTTTAAAAAAGTCTAAAAAAATATTTAGATCCTCCGGGATCAAGAAACTAAAGCAATATTGAATAGTACTATATCTTCTTCCAAAAGGAGCAGACTGGAGTGCTTACATAAACAGAGAAACATTATGGCTTTTTGTTTTCCTATTTGTCATTTGTGCAGTTATGGCAACTGGGATGGGCTTATGGCTAAAATGCCACAAATAGCAACTCGATACTTTGCCTTACTACAAAAAAATATACTTCACAATTGGTTCAAATAACAGGAAAACATATAAATTGTATGCGTTAGTCATGAAGATATTTTTCTTATTTTTGAGCTCTATTATTGTGTTCTAGATAATGATACTGATATCTTTGTATATTATAATGGAGTTGGTTCAGCTGGGTCAATCTTACTTCATGATTGAAAATAACAGTAGTAGTAACTCAAGGTTTCAGTGTAAATCATTAAATTTAAATGAGGACATAGGACAGATTTGCTATATTTTCTCAGATAAGAAGGGAATACTCGCACAGAACAAAATAAAGTTTAGAAGAGCCACTGTGTATGGGATGAATTACGGGAATTCCTTCCACATTGCTAACCAATTACTCCAGGAAGTAAGTATTACATAAGTCGTAGAAAGAAACAGATAAACGCTTAAATATGAAATTTGTGTTGATATTAAACTCGAATTATTGCAAAAAGACTTAGCTGGAAATGAAAGGATTGTCGCCTACGAGTTTTTCCTAACATTGACTTCTTGTAACACTCTCATCCCAATGATTATTCAAAGTTCATCTTCTAGATCTACAATGAGTAAATTAAATGAGCCTGTTGGTACTATAGACTATCAGGGTGAATTCTCTAACGAGTAGGCTCTTGTTTCTGTTACATTTTCTTATGGAAACATGCTCATTGAGTACACATTTGGTCACATTGTGATTGGTGTCAATGGTGAGTGCACATCTGATCATCTCTGGTCACTTTATTAACTGGCAGATCAACAAAGTTGCGGTACACAACATTTCTCATCGAGTGCAATTTGAATCTACTTGGAGCTATTGGAGTTGAAGATAAACTACAAGATGGTATGCTAGAAGTAATTGAATCTATCTAGCAAGCATGATTGAAAGTCTGGGTGCTTACCGATGATAAGCAGGAAACTGTAATTTTAATTGGTCTATCATGCAAATTCCTAATACTAGAGATGCATCAGATAGTTATTAATGGGAACTCAGGGAATGAATGTAGGAATTTTTTGGCCGAGGCCAAGATAAAATATGACATCAAAATAGCCGATTACAGGAGTAAGAATTTGGAAAGGATTTTTTTTTGAGAATGAATATCTAGAGATTTCCGATAATATAATAACTGCTAAAGCCTCAGAATGGCATCAAGTGGAAGTTTTAATTCTGAAGAATACTCCATTAACACTTATTATTGACGAGAATAGCCTTATATATGTAATGGCCAAATTCTTTAAGCTCGAAATAGCTTTAAAATTTGCTATCACACCAATGAACCTATAACAATATTCTAATCAAAATTACGAAATGAAACAGGTGATTTTAGTGCGGAACCACAACCTCATGGGGAAGATTTTTGTTAAAAGTATCTTTATTGCTTGAGGCAGATATCTTATTACAAGTGATCTCTAAGGATAGAAAATGATTGAGTCTTGTAACTAAGATGCTTTAACAATTTATCGAGAATCTAGAATATGTAATTTCTAGGTGATCTCTTGTGTAATTTTTCTGGTCCTTGTCTCTTCTAGAATTTCTTCCTTATATAGGCCTTCTCCGCAACTCTTTATCATGCGGGAGCACATTCTATGAGCAATGTGGTTAGTGGCGGTTGACTGAGTAACTGACGAGTTCATGAGATACAGGTATCTTTGACTGGTTCAGGTTTTCCAGTTTAAGTTCGACCCACGTTCTTCACCAGTTAGTGGAGTATGTTGAAATGTTGACTGGAGAAGTTATGTTGAAAAAAGCGTGAGCCTGAGATGGTGGTTATTCGAACTGGTGATAGCTCGATTCTGAGTGAGATCGAGGGATCGGTCCCTATAATCTCCCCCTTGCAACTGATGTCACGAGTGGCTTTTATTGAGAAAGAATATGAGGGTAACGTGTATTTGGGTTTGAAAATTGTGACTAAATATCGTAATCATGATGGTGTTAACGTGTTGGAAATTGTACGGTTATTGGGATGTAATGGGTATTAAATGATGATGTTGATGCTGATGTATGTGATGGTTATGACTCAAAAAGTTGCGCTTATATTAAATGATGATGCTTGGGAAAATGTACCTGTACAATAAATGTAGTGTTATATAAATAGTACCTATAGCAAATCTTTAGAGCAGTGCATGCCTGTTCTATCTAAAATAATCGATGGTGAAGACTCATAGCATGGTCCTTAAAGAGAAGATTACGACTGAAATGTAGAGATTGAAGTTGAAGTACTTTGGGGATCAATCCTTTGAGATGGTGATTCCCGCTCCTGTTCCGCCGGCGTATCAAGTCATGTCGGAAGATGAAGCGATTGAAGCTGAGGAAGAGTTCTTTTGCAAATGGAGGTTTTATGTCATCATCTTGACAGGTGAGGACCGGTGGCCATCTCCGTACCCTTACGGAAGACAGGGTTAGGGCTTCATATGCAGGGATAGGCATAACTGTAGGGCAGTTATGCTAATTTCTTGTATCACCATGGATTCTATGGTCGGGCCTTCTTCATCTATGCCAACTCTTCGGCGGTGGCAGTTTCAAGGGGTGGGGGGGTGGGGGGGTGATGGTAGTGGAGGAAGGAGACAACCATTGAGAGTCTACTTCTGCATTTCCATAATGTTTTGGTGCTCAATAGACCTTAAGTTCAAGAATTTGGTTCTAGCACTGAGTCTACTACTCGCATAGTTTCTATTTGAAGTTCTATTAGACTTCAGCCAAACACATGCGAGGGAAGCTCTCTGTTGATTCCAATTTTTGCCTTGTATCAGGGTAAAAGATCACTGAAGCAAGATAAACTTAAAGACTTGATGCGTCAATGCGTGCCTGAATTGCCCGTAGCTCTAAAAAATAGTAGAAAACATGTTATCTATAAAGTACCCGGAGTTCGGTGTTCTAAAAAGCTTGCTATATGTAAAATTGTTTGTAATGTTTTTAACATGAATAAATATTGGTCATTCAATTACTTGTGTTGTTGTAGATATAGATTCTGTAGAAATCGAACTAAATTATTATGAAGAATGTATAGAACGTATGAATATTGTAAGTATTGCCTCGCCTTATTCTAACTGAGATAAGTATGTGTGAGAATGTGTGTTGAAAAGTAGGAGCAATTTTTTTTAAGAATTTAGCAATTCAAAAATTCGTTCTAACAGAGTTCGATGGAAGAAAAACTTTAGTTTGGATAACTCAACCTAGAAAGTAATATAAAGAACGAGCTCGAAGGAAGAGATAAGTTTAAATATTTTACTCAAGATTCTAGGGTTTTCTGTTACGAGATTAAAGGTAAAAATCACATTTTGAGGGGAAAGTGAGTTGAAAACGTATAAATATGGGTAGGATGATTTGTGAAGTTGGAGAAGAAGTAAGGATGTTGCGGAATCGATCTCTGAGGATACATCATGCTGCAGAGGGAAGATTGGCTATAAAGATAGCTGAAGTCCGGGAGAAGATTTTTGGTATGCTTGGTTATGATGCTCAGTTACCAGTGAGGGAGGGCCAACTTAAAGGATTAAATGTTAGGAGTAGGGAACGTGAGTATGCCTGATATTTCTATGAGGTATGCTTTCGTGTATTAGTGTTGAATCCCTCAGCTCGAGAATAAATGGTTAAATTGATTGCTGAGGTCGAGATTGAATTCGAAGATGGCTAATTGAATGGTAATGTGATCGGACGTGGCCGTTCAGGTTGTCTAGATGTAATAATGTAAAACGTGTTTATCATGGATAAATATAAGTTTGTTAAATTTTAACAGAAAATTATGTACATCAAGGGGATCCTTTATAGTTGCAAATGTTCTTGGAACTGTTATGATAAATATTTTGAATAATTTTGAAAATTTCCTCAGCTTTGAGAATGATGTCACTATCACTATAAATATAATAGACAAGGATAGAGAAATAGAAAATGAGGAAATGCAGAAGCTTCTAGTTTTGTTTTGCATGTAAAGCTGCCGAGATCTGATATCGTGTATGGTGAGTTATCATGAGTGTAGGAAGGTCAGAAAAAGATATGGAAATAGGAGAGAAAAATATATTAAAATATGAGGGGAGGGGTAATGATGAGAAGTCTGCTTTATTGAAAAGGTACAAGACGTCTGACATGGATAGTGGAAAGGACGTCTCGGTTCCAAAACTGAGGACGGGTCGTGCGAGGTACAATAACTGCCAGCCGCTAGTGAGAGAAAGGATAAATAGTGCTTCTTCCTCATCATTCAAACATTTTTCTACTTCTATAAATTTGAGGGTGATCAATGGTTGAAGAGAGTGAAAGACATTGGATCACGCAGGTGGCTATACAACAGCGTCATAAGGGAAGGGTTTGGCGCTACTGCGGATTCTCATTTGGATTTTGAAGGTTAGTAGAGATGTACGCTGTATTATGTATTTGTGCAAATCATTTTTGAAGCAAATCTTAACAACAACTATACATGGTAATTTTTTTATAATTTTGACATATACACAGAATATATAAAAGATATGCTATATGTTGATATGACCGATTTAGATGAAATAATAATAGATACCTGAACCTGTATGTAGGTTGAGCGTGAGAGGCAGTTGTGTAGGGTCAAAAACTTGCCCGTAAAAATTATTATTGAAATGGATAGTTTACCTGTTACCGAGGTGTCGACCTTTGGTCGGACGTTTGAGTCTGATAATGAGGTTGAAGTTAGGTTGGAATCATTTCCAAGATTTCTAGGTCAATTGGTGTCCTATCCTTCTGGTTCGGATGCATTTAGTAAATTTTATAAAGCCATGGCTGCTGTAGGAGGGACATGGGGTAATTGTGTAGAATATGCCGATAGGCAGTTTAGGGGTTGCACGGTACCGACTTGGGAAGAATATTTTAATTTTTTGGTGGATTTAGAGGTGGAAAAACAAGATAGCGACATAGATGAATCGATCTCGTTAGAATACTTTGACGGGGGTGTTCGTAATGACCTTGAAGAAGGTTTTTTGTGTTACCAGTCTCAATTAGAGTACGGGCCGAGTATTCCCCTTACCGACTTGGTGTAGGGGATTATGAATGTAATTGAGGAATGCTCTGTTCAATTGAACAGGAATATGTGAGAGGTAATTAGTATTTGTGACCATATGAATGGTGGGAGAATGAGGGGAAGGTGATGAGGATATCCTCTAAGGATGTGTTGCAATTTTATGGGGTGAAGAATTGTCACGCTAGTGGTGGGGTATACCTCTGTGCAAGCATAACTCGGCCTCGCTTCTTCGATCTGAATTTAGCAGGTTGAGCCTAGAATGATAGCATCATATGGGTGAAGGGTAATTGCCTTTAGAGAGATGATGAAGAACTTTTAGACCTTCGGTTTAGAACTGTAAAACAAAGTAAGTATGACCATGCATAGATAATATTATTGATGTGTTTAAACTTATGCCTGTAGTTATTGATAAAAATGTTTTATATGGCAGGTGTGAAGTCTCACGTAAAGAGGAAATAGTCACTGTTGGATGAAGTTGCAGAAGAGGAGAGTGAGCTCAAAGTTGTGCTGGAAGGACTCGGGCTTAGTTGGAAGAAAAGGATAGATAGTAATTCGAAGAAGGTTAAAAAGGCTCAATTGACCAGGTTGATGGTGGGTGCTGACGAAGGGAAGTGGCAATGAACTGGCGGGGAAGGTCGAGCCAACATTCAGATAGGCCAGTTCAGCCAGAACCCATTACGTCGAGCACAATAGCTCAAAATTTTCCGAAAAAGTGGATGCTAAAAACTCTGTCGTCCTCTGGTACTACTGGAAGTGGTGAGGTCACTAAAGAAAAAAGGAGAAGGGTCAAACCTTCAGAAAAACCGAGGGACAAGGACGCTGTAGAGCGATCGGCCATGGTAGACGACCTCAAAGAGGTTGAGGAGAGGGCTAGATTGGCGGTCCTAGATGGTGAAGAAGATATGAGCAAGATGGTAAGTCTATTCTGATTATGTGAAAAAGATTATGGATTGTGTTTCGAGCTGATGTTGAGGTCGATTTTTGTTTTGCTGGTTGCTCGGCTAGTGAAGGGGATTTGGCTTGGAGTTGAGGAAGACAAGTCCGAGCTGATGAAGATGAAAATCGAGCTTGAGAAAAGGTTAGCTCGAGCTAAAGTTGATGCCTTTAAGGACGCCAAGCAGCTGAAGGCTCTGAAGGGTTCCTATACTGTGGCAATTGGTCAGCTGTTGGTGGAGACGAGGGCCAATTTGGAGAAGATGGTGGAGGAGTGCGATAGGCTGGGGCACCACCTGATGTTGAAAGGATACTCCAAGGGGGAGGTAAATACCATTAAGGCACACACCTACATCGAGGAGAAAGATGATGAAGGGATGGAGGAGGTCGCGGTGGGAGTAGTTGATGGGTTAGACGGTGTCTCTCATCAGAAAGTGTTAGATAGCCAAAGGGATGATAACGAACTCCCAGAGGGCGAGTAAGAGAAGGTAGGATAAAGAAATGATTTGGTTTTGTATGAACATTTTGGATGGGTGTTGTAAACTGTTGGATTGTGTACATTGAATATACTCTTAGGATCAGTTTTTTTATAACCCTCTTGTAGGCACTCATAGAAATGAGTCTCAGGATAAAAGACGTAGAGACTGAGCTTGCCAGGGAGAAAACGATTCCACATCTTCATTGTCTTCGCAAGCGGAGCTGCAGGTTTGATTGAAAAAGGCCTTTTGGCCTGTATGTTATATCGACATAAAGCTACATAGTAAATAGGATGTAGATGTAGGCCACAAATTTTTCTATTAGCTTTAGGAAAATTTCACTAATATAGTGCATAGAAAAATTCAACGCTCTTTATGTAAAGTAGTATATCGAAAGTATGTACCTTAAGACTTCGTAATATACCCCATGGAGCATTTATCAAATAATGTATCTGAACCTTTAGTCTTAAAGTATTTGCACACCGCAGATGTTAAAAATCATATATAAATTTTGAAATGAAATATAGATTCACATTGATTATGTTCTGGATTGAACTATATTAAAATCTTTATTTCGTACAGAATGAATTGGATTCAGCTCGCTCGCGTGAGGATGATGTAATCCAATGTAACTGGGAATTTGTAGAGGGGTTGGATAGAATGAGGGAGGCGAATGAGAACAGAGAAGATCAACACGTAAAGGTACATTTTAAACTTGTGGAGGTAACCCAGGCTATTTCCAACCTTACTCATAAGGTCAAAGAAAAAGATGTTGAAATTGCCAAAGGGCTAAAAGAGTTGGCGAAGATCCAAGAGCATTCCGCGAAGCTCCAAAGTTGGGTTGATACATTGATGGTTAAGGGTAAGTAAGTTTAAATGGCACAGTACTGTATTCAGGCGCTATAAAGATCGGAGTAACAATTTCCATCTGATCTTCAAAATTGTAGAAACGAGATGGAGCGAATGAAACAAAAAATTGTTGAAAAAGACAGCGAGCTGAGAGTAGTTCGAGAAAATCTATCAGCTTTGGAAGCCGCGGCTAAAAACTTTCATATAGCTCTGCCTGCCAAGGACATTGAGTTTTGTAAAATGCAATGAAGGTGTAATGATTTAAATGAGAGGGTGGTACGATTGAAATCCGAACTGGCCCAAGCCATCGTGCGTGCCAATAAAGCAGAGGCTGGAGAGCGCTCAAGGGGGAGTATGAAGGAATCTCTAGTCCAAGGGGATGCGGTGAGTTTATCAGGACGAATTAAAGAGCTGGAAGGTGACGTAGCTTGAATTCAGGGGCATTTGCAGAGAGGTAATACAAGCTTAAGGGAATGCTAGCAGAAGTTGGATACTGCTCTATTAGCGAGAAGGTTTTAGAAAGGGAAGTCAAGGCAAAGGAAAAGGATATCCCGGCTAGGTAAGAGTTGAATACAGAAATTAAGAGACTTCGATCCTAGGTAGTGGACCTGGAAGCTATGAATCTGGCTGAATCAGCTAAATATATAAAAAAGTTAGAAGAGAATGTAGCACATGATGCTAAAATCGATATGGAAATGATTCATCAGAAGAATTTGTATGCTAGATTGGAGTCACACCTTGAGAAAGTGAGAATGAAATTTGCAAGGATGGTCGTACCTGATGCATCACGCTCAGACCTTCTAAAGGCGATAGTTGCATATTTTGTAGAGGAAGTAAAAAAACTTGAGTCAGAATGAGATACTTTGTCAAAAAGTCTATCGGATAAGGGATGCATTTGTGGAATTTACATAGATCGAGGGAACTGCATGACTTCCATAGAAACCAATTTGGGCCCTTGACCTGCTGACCTGATAAAGAGGGATAGAGTTACTGTAATCTGTGAACTGAATGTCTGACCTCTTGCTGTAGAGGGAAGAATGACTAGCATCCCTACTATAGGGGGAAGCACGGCTGACATCTCATCAGCAGAAAAGAATTCCTTGTAATATGAATTTGACCTAAAAAATAAATAGTATCTGTCGCAGGCACATTGAAATAGATGAAAGCTAGTATGACCTTTGCCTTATCTTTGTGTCTGGTGTGGTCTTTGATATAAAAAAGCTTTTACACTTGTTTCAATCACAAAAATAGGCTGAGTTAAACCAAGTTAAAACTTGATTGAGCTATATAAATGTTGTAGACATATTGAAAGAGATGAAGGCTAGTATTACCTTTGCCTTATCTTATGCCTGGTGGGGTCTTAAATATGAAACAAGTTTTTACACTTGCTACAATCACAGAGATTTAGTAAAGTCCGCCGAACCAAGTGTTATCCTTGATCTAGCTATTATAAATGACCCAAATAAGTTGAAAAAGATAAATGCTAGTATTACCTTTGCCTTATCTCTTGTTTGGTAGAGTCTTTGGTATGAAATAAGTTTCTACACTTATTACAATCACAGAAATTTAGTAGAGTCAGCCGAACCAAGTGTTATCATTGATCTAGCCATTATAAATGACCCAAACAAGTTGAAAAAGATGAAGAGCAGTATTACCTTTGCCTTATCTCTTGTTTGGTAGAGCCTTTGATATGAAATAAGTTTCTACACTTGCTACAATCACAGTAATTTAGTAGAGTCAGCTGAACCAAGTATTATCCTTGATCTAGCCGTTATAAATGACCCAAAAAAGTTGAAGTAGATGAAGACTAGTATTATCTTAGCCCTATCTGATATTTGGTAGAATCTGCATAAGTAGAGAAATGTTTGCGAAAAACTTGGAATTTCATTGATATGTTCAAAATTTATATTGGGTGGAGATAAAAATCTCACTTTTGGAATTGAAAAACAAAATAACAAAAACAAGGAAAGGAAATGGAGTAGTAAGACGCTTAACGATAGTACCATTTTAGTCACCTAGTGCTCCAAGGATTTGAAATGGGGATTCCCTCTTTTGTCATGAGATAATATGATCCCAGGCATGAGAGACTTGTGATAATAAATGAACCCTCCCAATTATTGGCTAATTTTCTAGTGTGAGGCTCTTTGCGATGTTGAAGAATTTATCGGAGGACGAGATCTTTGATTTGGATGGCACGGCTTCTGACTTAGTTGCTGTACGATCTTGCAAGCCTATGATAATATCGACCTAGGTAGCGATGGCGTGTTCCCTAGATTCATCTATCGCATTAAGGTTGCAAGCCAACTCGAACTTATTTTCCTCATCAGTTAGCTCGTGGTCAAGAACTGGATGATGATATTCAGAAGGAATGATGGCCTCAGTACCTTATGGAAGGAGAAATGGGGTACACCCAGTTGATTGTCGGGGAGTGGTACGATAGGCCCATAGGACATGAGGCAGCTCGCGAACCAAATTCCCTTTTTTTTGTGAGTGAAGCAATTTTTTTGAGTCCAACCACGATGGTTTTGTTGGTGATTTTGGTTTGGCCATTTCTTTGAGGATAGTAAGGATTGGATGGTGAGTGAATGATATTATGGTGGTTTAGGAAGTTTACGACATTCTCTCCCACAAATTGGAGCCCATTATCGATACGAATTAGGTGGGGGGACCCAAATTGAATGATTATGTGGTTCAAGATAAAAGAGATAGCCTCCTCTTCTCTAGTTTGTCATAGTGGAACTGTTTCTACCCATTTTGTAAAATAATCTGTAGCTATGAGTAGGTGACGGCGGTTACCTAGAGAGTTAGGGAATTCACCAACGAGATCTAGTTCCCATCTTTTGAATGGCAAAAATACCTTGCTTGTATGGAGTTTGAGCACAGGGGCGCGTATCATGTGTCCATGTCTTGGCAGGTATCGCATCTGCGGGAGTACTTCTTTGCATGCTTGCGCATGCCAGACCAAAATACTCCTTGTGTAATTTCTCTATTTGTTAGTGATCGACCTGCGGCATGGGAGCTACAAGTACCTTTATCTAATTCACAGAGCAATTCATCCAATTTTGATTTGGAGAGGAACTTGAGGTAAGGCCCTATGATAGAAAGGCGGTATAGCACACCGTTTTGATTAGTGTTGCTCTTTGAGTTATTGATTAGCTGTCGGCGCTCCTTTGGATCTACTAGGAGTGGTCCGTTTCAATTATTGTCAACACCGAGGTAGGCTAAGAAAGGCTTTTGCCAATCGTCATTTCCCCCTTTATCGCCCCCAGTGTTGATCGTGCACACAGAAACACGATCAATGCTGGGGGTTGAAATGATTTCAATCTTAAGATATCGAGCTTCTGTACCCAAGGAAGTAAGAGATATACCTAATCAATAGAACAAGCCCCAATTGATTGTCGTAGAAGCTCAAACTTCATAGCATCTAACGGCTTCATGAAAAAATTGGCTAACTAGCTCTCTGTAGGAACATACTCAACATTGATTATCTCACGCTCAACAAGATCGCGGATGAATTTGAAGTGAATGTCGATGTGCTTGGTTCTAGAATGTTGTTTAGGATTCTTAGAGATATTGATCGCACTTGTATTATCATAAATAACTGACATCATCCCCGGCTAGATATGCCAAGGAATTGGCCTGTCTATTTTCACCTCGAGGAAGGTAATAGAGAGTTGCTTTCACGAACTTGCTTATCCTATCTGCAATGAGGGCTGCGTATTCGATTATCTTTCTGTTCTTCTTGTATTTCTTTGAGTAGTGGTGGATGATGAGCAGTAAATCTGTGTAAACTGAGAGTTTAGGGACATCGAGCTCAAAAGCGAGGTCGAGTCCATGAATAAGAGCTTCATACTCGGTGACATTATTTGCGACCTCAAAATTTTAGCGGATTGATTTCTCAATTTTTTCATTGGAAGGGGTAATTAAAATGATTCTTATTCCTGACCCTTCGGGTTCTACTGATCCATATGTGTGAAGTCTCCACCCTGATGTAGTAATCCATTCAGTTTGGTCATCGAATGGCTTGGGGGGTGGATCCTCGGGTATTTTTTCTCTAAGGTTTGGATCGTGCTCTTCCCATTCGGAAGCTATCACTGGAAAATCTATGAGAAAATCGGCAACGGCCTGACCTTTTTCAGAATGACGTTGCTCGAACTTGATATCATGTTCTCCCAAACTGACTAACCACTGTGGGTAGTTCGTCATGACTTTAACTGAAAGAGCTTGAAAGTAGTGCTTGAGTTTTTGAGAAGTGTAAACAAGAGTGAGAAGAAGTTTCTCAATTTTAGAGTACCTTGTTTCTGCCGGTATGAGGGTTTTGCTGATGAAGAAGACTAGTTTCTCTATTTTCCCTTCTAGGCAAATGAGAACTGAGCTGAGGGAAGTATCTGTGACTGCTAGGTAGATAATCAGTTCCTCATTATCTACTGGGGTGCTCATTATGGGAGACCTCCCCAAATAGGTTTTAAGATCCTGAAAAGCTACTTCGCATTCTAGTGTCCATGTGACCTATGAATTTGGCTGAACCTTTTCTCGTTTGGTACAACCGAGGAGTAATAAGAACAACCAACGATAGGGCTCTAAAGATTTAGAAACGAAACGGTTGATCGTGGCAATCTTGCCAGCAAGTTTCAAAACATCTTTTGTTACTTTTGGAGAAGGCATGTTGAAGAGTGCCCGAATTTGATCTAGATCGGCCTCAATCCCCTTCATGCAGATAAGGTGATAAAGAAAAATGCCAGAATAGACCCCAAATTGACATTTATCAGGGTTAAGACGCATCCTGAAAGATCAAAGAATGTTGAATATAATATTGAGATCTGAGTTGTGATTGGCTGACTGTATGCTCTTGCACAAGAGATCGTCGATGTAGACTTCAACGACTTTCACTAGGTGTGCCGTGAACATAGTAGTCATCAGCCGTTGATATATAGCACCTGCATTTTTGAGTCCGAAGGGCATGACTTTGTAGCAATAAAGACCTCTTTCAGTGATGAAAGTTGCCTTTTCTTGATCGTCTTCCAGAAGTGGAATCTGATTGTACCCTGAAGCAGCTGTAGTAGCCTACTCGCCGCCTTCTACCCTAGTCACACTCGAAGCCTACTCGCAGCCTTCTACCTCAGTCACATTCGAATCCTACTCATAGCCTTATACTCCAATCACACTCAAAGCCTATTCGCAACCTTCTACCCTAGTCACACTCGAAGCCTACTCACAACCTTCTACCCCAGTCATACAAGAAGCCTATCCTATTCGAATGTATCGAAGCATCAAAGACAAACTCCACATCGTATCAAAAATGCTTCGACCATATTCGTACATGGTCAAAGTATGACAAGACAGACAACCAGCTTACTAGACAAGACGGCGTAGTTGTTGGTCGTTAGGGCTACAGTGATAGCCCAACCACTGCTATAGTATTAAAGTTCAGAGACAGACCCAACAACTACTACAGTGACATTTTTGACATTTTCGACGCCCATACCCACTCTGAGATATCCTGATAGTACCCTTGTAATGTGACCTAACCTTGGTGACTCTGCCATTCCTATGATTCTATAAATAGGAGAGATGGGGAACCAATGAGTGGTTACAAAATCTCCCCTTTGAACCCTTGTAGTTTACCTTCGACTACTCTGTAAAACCCAGTACTCGAACCTTCGGTTACTCATCAGTAATATAAACTCTCTTAAAAATCCTTATCAGAGGTCGTAGAGTGCCACATTCAGGCCTCTACGCAAGTATATTATTTGTAGAATTACGTATATTATAGATTATTTACTTAAATACCCTTATAAAGGATAAACCCTGTGGTACAAGAGCTAACTTCCCCTTCACCTGAAGTTAGGCCCCTATATTTGGCGCCATCTGTTGTTCCCATCCTACCAATCTCCTTTCATTTTCCCCCTCCTTTGTTTTCAACTTCAACAGATTATCCTCAATGATACCCACATTCCATTCTAGTTCTACCCATGCCAGAAACTCCGTCAACGGAGTGGCCGCCCAAATAGCCTTACTTTCTCTATAATTCGCTAAAGCCGAGGAGCGACGCTACAATGCAGCTAGTCTCATACAATGGGCCACGACCTCTACCTTGTACACCCGATATAAACACAAATAATCAATAAACATCTTTATTCCCAAACACCCTCTCATATTTTCCAGTGAATTTCTTGGTTAAGCCTGGGTATTATGTCAACCTTTCGATCCGACTAATACTTGGGGGTGACCTTGAAAATTTTCAAACCTCCAATTTCGAGCAAACTCGAGGGGTAAGGATGGTTGAAAGACCAGACCCTCGAGAATGTATTGGGGGCGAATAGTTATGCTTCAATCAGGCTACCAAGGCCGCCAAAGTCTAATGAATTTCTTGGTTAAGCCCGGGTATCATGTCAACCCTTCGACCCGACTGGTACTCGGGGACGACCTTGAAAATTTTCAAATCTCCAATTTTGAGCAAACTCGAGGGGCAAGGATGGTTGAAAGACTGGGCCCTCAGGAATGCATTGGGGGCGAATAGTTATGCTTTGATCAGGCCACCATAGCCGCCAAAGTCCTGTAAATTTCTTGGTTAAGCCTGGGTATCATCTCAGCCCTTCGACCCGACTGATACTTGGGGGCGACCTTGAAAATTTTCAAACCACCAATTTCGAGCAAACTCGAGGGGCAAGGATGGTAAAAAAACTAGACCCTTGGGAATGCATTGGGGGCAAACATTATGCTTCGATTAGGCTTCCAAAGCCGTCGAAGTCTAGTGAATTTCCTGGTTTCCTCTAAGTATCATGTCACCCTCGGCCCGACTGATATCTGGGGGCGACCTCAAAATTAATCAAACTTCTAACATTCGACCACATCTTACTTCGCTATGGCTTAGGCCATCAAAGTCCAGCAAACCTCTCGATTTCACCAAAGTACCACACCTATCTCGAAGCTCTCCAAAGTTCGATCATTCTACGATAATTCAGCAGTTACAGGATACGCAGATATAATTATTCAGGAAGATTTACAATTCTAGTACATACAAGGCACTGCAGTCCATCATCAGCAAAGCTGTGTCAAAACAAATCAAATTTAGTTAAGAACATACATCAAATATCTAGCACAACCAAGTTAATACAAATCAATTTCAAAGAGCACAAGTCCCAAGATTAGTTTTAGCATAACAACTTAAAGCCATTCAAACCTTCTAATACTCTCTTAAAGCCACTTGAACCTTCTAATATTCACTCAAAGCCATCCAGTCAAATCCCAATATTAGTTCACACTTTTCACTTTACCAAGTACAAACTTCTACTTTAGCAGATCAGACTTCTACTTTAGCAGATCAGACTTCGACTTTGACGGATCACACATTTCACTTCAATAGATTAACCTTCTACTTTAATAGATCAGACTTCTACTTTAACAGATAAAACTTCTACTTCAACAGATAAACCATCTAATTAACATATCAACCTTCTACTTTAACAAATCAGATTTCTACTTTAACAGATTAGACTTCTACTTTGACAGATCAGACTTCTAATTCAGCAGATCAGACTTCTACTTCAACAGATCAGCCTTCTACTTTGATAGATCAAACTTCTACTTTGATAGATCATACTTATACTTTGACAGATCAGACTTCGACTTCGACAGATCATAATTTTTACTTCACCAAGTTCAGACTTCTACTTCAACAGATCAAAATTCTACTTCAATAGATCACACATTTTACTTCACCAAGTTCAGACTTTTACTTCAACAAATCAGACTTCTACATCCATAGATCATATTTTTTACTTTACCAAGTTTAGACCTCTACTTCAATAGATCAAACTTCTACTTTAACAGATCAGACTTCTACATTAGTAGATCAGCCTTTTACTTCAACATATCAGACTTCTTGTTTGACAGATCAGACTTCTAATTTGATAGATTAGACTTCGACTTCGACAGATCGTACTTTTTACTTTACCAAGTTCAGACTTCTACTTCAACAGATCTGACTTCTATATCGACAGATCAGACTTCTACTTCAACAGATCAGACTTCAACTTCGGCATATAAAACATTTTACTTCAATAGATCAGCCTTCTACTTCAAGAGATCAGACTTCTACTTCAACAGGTCAGCCTTCTACTTTAACAGATCAGACTTCTACTTCAGTAGATCAGACTTCTACTTTAACAAATCAGACTTCTACTTCAACAGATCAGCCTTCCCCTTTAACAGATCAGACTTCTACTTCAATAGATCAACCTTCTACTTCGACAGATCAGACTTTGACTTTGGCAGATAATACTTTTCACTTCAACAGATCAGCCTTCTACTTCAGTAGATCAAACTTCTACTTCAATAGACCATCCTTCTACTTCAACAAATTAGACTTATACTTCAACAGATCAGACTTCTACTTCGACAGATCAGACTTCTACTTCAATAGATCAGACTTCTACTTCAGCAAATCAACCTTCTACTTTGACAGATCAGACTTCGATGAACCCCCCACAAATTTTTCTTTATTACCCTCTTTTATTACCTCCCCAAAAACAAACAGTCAAACCGTTCAACTTCTAATGTAAAATTTTTTTCCCCGCGAAGGCCTCTACACCCACTTTCGAGACCTTGGTTGAGAGGGGGTGAATGTAGTAGCCTACTCGTAGCCTTCTACCCCAGTCACACTCGAAGCCTACTCGCAGCCTTCTACCCCAGTTAAACTCGAAGCCAACTCATAGCCTTCTTCCCCAGTTACACTCGAAGCCTGCTCGCATCCTTCTACCCAGTCACACTCGAAGCTTACTCGCAGCCTTCTACCCCTATCACACTCGAAGCCTACTCAAAGCCTTCTTCCCTAGTCACACTCAAAGCCTATCCTGCTCAAATGTATCGAAGCCTCGAAGACAAACTCCACATCGCATCAGAAATATTTCGACCATATCCGCACATGGTCGAAGTATGATAGGACAGAGATCCAGCTCACTAGACAAGACAGTGTAGTTGTTGTTCCTTGCAGCTATAGTGATAGCCCAACCACTACTGTAGTATCAAAGTACAGAGATAGGCCCAATAACTGCTACAGTGACAGTTCTGACATTTTTGGTGCCCATACCCTCTCCGGGATATCCGGATAGTACCCTTGTAATGTGACCTAACCTAGGTAACTCAGCCCTTCCTATGATTCTATAAATAAGATAGATGGGGAACCAATGAGGGTTTACAAAATCTCCCCTCTGAATCCTTATAGTTTACCTTCGACTACTCTGTAAAACCCAATACTCGAACCTTCGATTACTCATCAGTAATATAAACTCTCTTAAAAATCCTTATCAGAGGTCATAGAGTGCCACATTCGGGCCTCTACGCAAGTATATTATCTATAAAATTGAGCATATTATTGATTATATGCTTAAATCCCCTGATAAATGGTAAACCTTGTGGTCTAAGAGCTAGCTTCTCCTCCACCTGAAGTTAGGCCCCTACAACAACATCCATCATAGATAGAAAATCATGGCCAGCTGTAGAATCGAGGATCCAATGAATGTTGGTAAGAGGGAAACTGTCCTTTGGAGTATGTTTTTTTAGATTGGTAAAATCTATGAAAACTCACACTTTTCCGTTCTTCTTCAGCACAACGACAATATTGGATATCCAGTCTGGATATTTAGCTTCTCGAATGATTCCCACCTTGATCAATTTCTCGATCTTGGTGTTAACTTCATCTCAAAGATGAGATGATAGATGTCACTATTTCTATTTGACAACTATGGCGTTAATATTTATGGCCAACTTGTGACATGCCTTGGTTGGATCAAGCCCATGCATCTCTTCAAAAGACCATGAAAAAACGTGTCAATTGAGCTACAAGAACTGAATAAGAACATATTTTTCCTGTTGAACCATCTTAGTACCAATGAAAGTACCTCGGCCAGGTCCATTGAGGATGATGTATTCAGTGGGCTCTTCCGTGGAAGATTGATCGTTGAGGTGATCAGCTTCCTGTAATTGCTATGGAGCCAATCTGTCAGAGGTATCTAGGATAGAAGAAACGGTATTTTTACAAGGTCGAGAGAGCTTTTGATTACCTTTAATCTCATAAATTCCATTATCGTGTTTGAATTGGTGTACCTGATAATATGTGGAAGAAATTGCTTCCATGTTGTGAATCCAGCTACGGCCCATAATCCTGAGATAACGAGATTTGACATTAATGACATAGAATACGACGTCAATGGTGGCCTGTCCTGTGGTAATAGGTAAGATGATCTTGCATACTCTTTCTTCTCTGTAACCATTAAACCCACTGATATCGGGGTCGCTTTGAATAACTTTGTTAACTAATCCCATCTGGTCAATCGTACTTTGAAAGAGAATATCAATACCGCTTCCAGTATCAATCATCATTTTCAGTATAATTACTAACACATCATGATGTAGAAATTTGACATGGCTGGTATCACAATCTTCAAATGAAATTCCTAGCTGGCGATTGCTTGACTCAGTGAGAAGCTTGCCTTCTTTGTCTTGAGGTGTGACATAGCAGCATTCCGATAGTTTCCTACATTTTGAATTGCTGGAATTGGTGATCTGATTGATTTTGATCATGTTGTTGTGGTACATATGGTAAATGTGCTTTTCCTCAGCTTGATCATTGACCTGAATAACTTTAAGCTGCTTCTTATAGTTTCCATCCTTGTACAACTACAGATCGACAATGTATTCGAGTATCCGTCTCTCTTTAGAAATGAACTCAAGCAACCGCTATAGAGCATAGAAATTGTCAGTAGTATGATGATTTACCTTATGATGCAGGCAATCTGGTCTACTATCGTTTGCTTCCAGCGGTTGAGAGACATGGTAGAGTGGATCCTTCAATAGTAATGGATAAATTGTGGAGATTCGGACGTTCAATTTTGGGAGGATGGGCTTGTTTGGTGGACCGCCTTTCCGAGGGTAACTAGCATTGCCCTTGGTACGCTTCTGATCTCCTTGTTCCTCCTTGTGTTCACTGGCTCAATCTATAGATGGGCCTTTGGTGGAAAGGACGAATTTAGTATATTTTTGTCGCTCGGACGTCATCCTTTCTAGGTCGACATAACTATTGACTTTGGTGATCATCTCCTCCAAGGTCATAGGTTTTTTAAGGAAGAGGTATTCTTTGGCCTTGCAGTCGAGCCAAAAAGCATTGGTAAAAGCGAAAACCACTATTTTCTGATCGAGGTTATCCACTTTTCGCGCGAGCTCCAAGAATTTCTTTGAGAAATCTTTGAGTTTCTCTCCATGCGAATGTTTAAGATCGATTAGAGAATATAAGTTCTCCGCTTTATCTCTGTTGTGAGCATACGTCTTGATAAACTGCTTCTGCAGCTGATTGAATGTTTAGATGGAGTTTTCAAGGGGTGAGTGGAACCATTAAAATTGTTCCTCCTGTAAACTTGTGGCGTACAGACGGTAGAGGATGTGGTTGAGATTGGAGTACAACCCCAATGAGTCACGGTATTGTTGAATGTGATCCTTCGGGTCAGTACCTTTGTATTTACAAATTTTGGGAGTATGCAAACCTTTTGGTATCTCCATATCTAATAGTTCATTTGCAATCAGACTTCCTTGTATGTTTGTGGTATCGCCGGTAGTACCCTGTGTAGGGGCCTAACTTCTTTTAGAGGGGAAGTTGGCTCTTACAGCACGGGGTTAATCTTCTATCAAAGGAATACAAGTAAGTGGTCTAAAATATGAACAAACTAGAGACAAATACTTGCGCAGAGGCCTGAATGTGACACTCTACGACCTCTGATGAAGATTTTTAAGATATTTTATATTACTGATGAATAATTCGAAGGTTTGAATACAGAGCTTTACAGAGTGGTCTAAGGTAAACTGCAAGGGGTCTGGGGGGGATATTTCTAACCTTACCATGGTTTCCAATCTCTTCTATTTATAGAATAATAGGAGGTTGAGTCACCACATGTGGGCCAGGTTACATGATTACTGTCAGGATATCCCAGCGGGGTATGGGCGGCGGACAGGTCTGCTTTGTCACTGCAACATTTATTGGAGATGCCTCTGAACTGCGACACAGTGGTCGGGCCTATCACTGTAGTTGATAGGACCAATTAATGCACCATCTTGTCTAGTAAGCTGGCTGCCTATCCCATCGAATTTTAAATATGTGCATATATGGTCGAAGGGTTTCTGCTGCGATGCGTGAATCGGCCCTCGAGGCTTATTTGGAGTCGAAGCATCGTCTTTAGATGATCTTTGGGAGGCTTTCTTGGGGGATTGAATAGGATTTGATACATTCGAGTAGGCTGCGAAGTAGGCTTTGTGTGTCTGAGGGGGTCGAAGGCTATGAGTAGGCTACTACATTCGCCCCCTCTCAGGGAGGGTCTCGAAGCCAGGTGGTGAGGCGTTTGCTGAGAAAAATGTTTGGCTTTAGAATCTGAGCAGTTTGACTATTAGTTTTCGGGTAATTAAGAGGTATAGGGCTTTTATAGGGTAATGAATAAAGTGAGGCTATAAGTATGGGTTATTCTGTCGGGATACTGTATCCTCTTCCATTTGCAATAGTTTTCTGCTCTTTCTTCTAATTCTGAAAATTTTAATGGATACCACACCAAACACGCATTACTAGAAGAGGATAGGGTTCACCCGCGATCCTCATGTGCGGCGGAAGATGGCGGAGTTGCATATGAAGTTCTTCGGGCAAGATGATCTGAACTGGGAAATTCCCAACCTTGTAGAGGTAGAAGCTCAGGAGTTTATCAATGGTAAACCTTATGCCTATCTGTGGGAACAACTGAGGTTTCATTTTATGACCGCTGAGAAGCGCTATCTCTACCTGATGGCTCTGGCCGAAAGTCTTATTTGTGCAGAAGAGATTATCGAGGAACAAAATGCGGCGACTGAAGCTGGACCTTCTGGAAGTAGGACTGATGGTTGATGTGGTGAATATCTTTATCTTTGTATTTTGGGTTTTTTGTTTGGGGAGGTTGTAGCAATGTATTATGTTTTTTCAATCGGATAATAGAATGAAAGTAAGATTCTCTGAAAACTTGTGTGACTGTGTCTGATTGATAATGTAGGCTAATAGTCTCATAGGCGCGCTTAGCACATGCATGTCATTAAATTGCTGATAGTGGATAAGAAAGGGTATCGATGTATAATGATATGATCGAAGGTTATGATAGTCGAAGGCTATGATAGTCGAACCTTTGATGTTGAAGGTTTGCTCGACTAGAAGTCATCGGGAATGAATTTTGAATGTAGGTACAAATGAATCGGTTACGTCTAGGAAGTTGGAAAGGTTGGATGTTGAGTTTTCGAGGTAGGTATTTAAAGGTCACAATTAATGTGGCTAGGGAAGAGGGAAAGTTGAAGTGGGTTTACAAGTATAAAAGGAACTGTTGCCGAGAGGATTTCTTACCATAATGTATACTTTACTCGTTCTTCTTCTTTGTTGCTCAGATCGAGATGGCTGCAAGCATTCCCATTCAGGAGGACCTGGCGGCTGTGAGAGTTAGGCGGATACAAGGGGCCTTATTGGGGCTGCGACGGAGGTTTGATCTTGAGGTAGACATTGATGCTGAAATGCCAAATCTTTTTGAGGTGGAACCCGGGGCTCCTATTCTTAACATGCGCTTCGCATACTGGTGGGGGAAATGGCAGATTATGGGGCCATTCCCCGGTCATCGGTTGTCTCTTCTTGAGGGCTTTGCGGGGGATATAGTGGACCAAGAGGATGCGGATGCTGCAGCCGTGGTTGAAGAGGAGCATCCCGTTAATAATTAGGGACCTCTATCTATTGATGTCTATGTTATTGATTTTCTCTGTTCTGCTACCTTTCTCTTTGCTTTTGACGAGGCTTGTAATATGTTTTGTCTTTCTGAAAGAAACTGTTGTTTGGAAGTACTGTTGTGGTAGTATTCTTGCCCTTGATAGGCAATAACTTGCGCTGTCAAACTAAATGTGATAGTAAAATCTGAATCCTTTAAGTAGTATTGTGAGATGTTGAATTAATACTATAACTGTCAAAGGATATTGTTTGAATTGTTCGAAGGGAAAAACATAGATTGTCGAAGGAAAAGTAATAATCTACCGATGTGGGAGTATTATTTGTCGAAGCTGAAAAGATTAGTCTGCTGGTACAAAAGGTTGGGTCTGTAAGCATAAATATTTGAATTGTCGAACTGTATGATTGTAACCTGTCGAAGGGTGAATGTGATCTCTCGAGATAATGGGGGCATGAGGTTTTGAATGGACGAATGTGCAGGATATCAAATGTTGATGTATTAAAAAACCAAATTTGAGACTATTTGTTGATGAGTCTTCGAAAGGTGGAGTGGTCGATTGATAGAATTCTAGGAGTGCGTCGAAGGCTATGTTTGATTTGACTGGCCTACCGACGGCCCAGAAAGCTGGTCTGTTAGGACAGTACGTGCGCCTGAGGCAGTGTACCGAAAAGTAATCATGATTTTTTCTCGTATTTCGGGATTAGTTGTGACTTGACTGTGTGGATTTGATTGTTTGGCTTCAAATAAGGGTGAAAGGGTTTGCGAAGCTATGGTATTAGTAGGAAAATTGAAGTAAGTGTGTTGTTCACACGTGAGGGATATGTGGGGTAAATTGGTAAAAACGTATTGTAGCCGAAAAGCCAGGGTAGTGGGGTCGTGGTAATGATAATGGTTAGAAAATCGAGGCAGTTTTGTTTTACGAAAGATATATAAGTTTGAGAAGAGTAATCACTCTACTTTATTACTGAGAAAAATCAAGGAGTGTGAGGCGAAGTGAGCGTACGTCATTAGAACATGGGAGTAGTTGTGGCAGTTATTGTGTTGATCTTATTGCTTTGAGGGTAGTGCATCTAATACAGGTATGTCACTTGGTCTCTGGAAATATTATTTTATTTTCCCTTCTGAGTGTGTAAGTAGGACATTCTAGTTTTAGGGTTTAGAGGTTTTCTTCGAGGATAAGGAGATTTGGTGAATTTGGGTTTCAACCCATTCTGGGATTTTGAGTATTTTGGAGGAGACATAGGGTTTAAGATCGAAGATTCGATAAATCTTCTTGAGGGGGTAGATGGGATAGGGGTTATGGACACAGAATTGCCGAATTTATCAATCTAATTGCGTGTCTCTTCTTTTGTAGACTAAAATGCATAACCGTCAAGCTTCATGACGGAGACTAGTAGATGAAAAAATCAAAGCATTCGAAGCTAGTATTTCTGGTTGAGCCCCAATGGCTTAGGGTAGGGACTTAGAAGTGTTAGATGTGATAATTGAGGCCCCTTTATTTATAGTGCTACCAGCTGAGGAGGTTCCAATTATGAGACATCGTAGGACGATAGTGACTGAGGATAGTGTGGAGGAAGAAACAGTATGGGGGGAGATGAGTGGGGGTGATGTAGGGCCTTCTGGTGGTGGAAAGGGAGAAGGGGTACATAGTGATGATAGTGGGGATTCGACTGAGTTGGATAGGGTTGAAGGTGCCATTTCGGCTAGGGATAAGATTAGGCTAGATCGATTTGCTACGAAGTTAGAGCTGTCAAAGGTGGGGGTGTATCTGTGTGTGTGTGGGGGGGGGGGGGGGGGGGGGGGGGGGGCGGCAAGGTTAACCTTCAAATCAGACCCTGGGGAAGGGATAATGGCTTATAGAGGCCAGATTCGATTGGGAATGGAACTTCCTCTTCTATGGTTGGTGAAAGAAGTACTGAATTTCTGGGAGGTGGCCTCGGTGCAAATGAATAGGAATTTTTATGAGATGATGAGGGTTATGGAGGGGATGAATGCAAAATTGACTGGTGAGGGTCGGGGTTTGATTAAGTGGTTTGATATTATTACCTTCTACTCGAAGAAGGCAAGCTAGAACCCAGGTACCTACCACATCCAATTTCACCCAGAGAAGCCCTGGTTCTTTGATCTGTGTTCGATGGGTCGAGGGTAGAATGCAGATTTATTGATAGAAAGGGGCAACTACGTTAATGTTGAGGAAGATGACCCTTATAAGTTGCATCATAGGGTGTATAATCGAAGTAGCTTCATTTTCGAAGGGATATTGTTGATATACGTCTTGAATAAGTGATGATTATATTCTTGTTTGTTCTGTAGTTCTGAAGAATTTGTCTTGGAGCAATCTGAGAAATTATATTGATACTTTGTTTGAAGCTAGTGAGGACTGGTAAATTCTGTATTTGACAGTCTTGGAATCAAGAGGCAGAGGAGAAAGAAGGCGGATTCCCTGCTTCAAAGCGTACCCGTTACGCCGAAGCTATCGAGGAGAAAGAAAGGAAAAGGTGTTTTGAAGGGTCAAAAGGATATGGGAGGGGAAGATTTGCCAAGGAATTATCTGTATGTGTCGAGAACGCGCAGGGGGTCGAAGCAAGCAACGTCAGTGCTCGAAGTGGCTGGTGATACTTTGAGGTTGAGGCCGGGGCAGATCCCAACTCAAACTGAGAAGGGGAAGGGTCATGTAGCTCCCAAAGCTCCAAAGGTGCAGCAATCGATGGTTAGTCAGCATAAAAGGCGTTGGGCACTGGGAGTGGATGATGAAGTAGACGAGTATGAAGAGATGATGGAGGCTGAGTAACAGGAGCAAGCAGTTGCCAAACAGGCCTCGATGGTCAAGCTCTGACCCGGATGGGGCTTCGAAGGAAATAATGAGGCACATGTTTCAGGTAACTATTTATGAATTTCTTTTGTGAGTCGAAGATTTTTTTCAAGTTCTTCAAGTTTTGAGGGGTACTGACTGCTTGAATACTCTAGCAGACGGAGGCTTGCGGCAAGCAATGGAAAGTCAAGATCTTTCTCCGGGGACTGAGGCATTATTGTTGTCTGAAGTCAAGAAGTTGAAGCAAGATTTGGAGGTAATTACTGACTCATTTGATGAGAGGCTCGAGCTTCAGCGGGCAAGGCAAGAGCGAGAGTGGTCGGTAAAGCTTGCGCCAAAGGAGAGAAAGAAAGCATAACTGAGGGTAAATTTTCAGCGGCAGTATGATGGCGAATGTAAGGTGAATGTTAGGTTGAAAAAGTTTATTGATGATAAGGGGTATGATCCCGATACGTTAGAACCTTACCCTGTTTCTCCAGAACTTGTTGATAGTGGTGATTTACAGATGAAGGAAGCAGATATTGCTGATGAGGTACCTGGAGGTTGTGTGGAGACTTCTGTTATTGGGGTGGGTAGTGGTAGAACTGTGGATGGTATGGTTATCGAAGGGTTGAAGCCTTCGACTGAAGCAGCTGTGGGTGTTTACGGTGGGGGACTTGTGGAGGAAGAAGGCGCAGCTGCGTTGATATGAGGTATTTGGATTTGGGGTTTCATTTGTTCCTTTGTTGATATGATGTTGAGTTGTAATATTTGGAACAATGTTTTTTTGTTGGTGTCTGAACTCGGTATGTTTTTGAGCTATTGTTAACTGTTGAACTTTTGAAGTTGATTATGAACTGCTTTTAAATTGATGCCTGATCTTCTGATTGATATTGTTATCTTGCTCGGGCCTTGAATTGTTGAAATATTAATGCGTATTCTGTTAACTTTTCTTGTGTTGAACTTTTGATGACTGATCTTGAGTTGTACTGTAACTGTTCCTCTGATGGATGATGCTTTGAATGTTCTTTACACTTGATAGAATTGTAGATAGTATCTGCATGTACAGTTGCTATTTGAATAACTGTAGAGTGATCAAACCCCGACGAGTTCCGAGGATATTTAGATCGATCTTTGTATGATCTGCTAAAAATCAAAGGCTGAAACCACGGCGATGTTGGAAATTTGAAAATTTTCAAGATCGCCCCCGAGTTTCAGTCGGGCCGAAGGGACGTGATACCTAGAAGAAACTTGAAAATTTACTGTACTTCGAAGGCCTAAGCCACAGTGAAGCAATATGTGTTCGCCTCCAATGCATTCTTGAGGTTTCGGTCTTTCAACCATTCGTGCCCCTCAAGTTTGCCCGAATATTGGAAACTTGAAAATTTCAAGGCCGCCCCCAAGTATCAGTCGGGGCGAGGGTGGACATGATACCTAGGGTAAACCAAGAAATCAACTGGACTTTTATAGTTTTAAGGCCTGATTGAAGCATATTTGTTCACCCACAATGCATCCCCGAGGGTCCGGTCATTCGACCATCCTTGCCCTTCAAGTTTGATCAAAATTGGAAGCTTGAAAATTTTAGGGTCGCCCCCAAGTATCAGTCGGGTCGAAGGGTTGACGTGGTACTTAGAAGAAATTAGGAAATCGACTGGACTATGAAGGCCTTAGCCGCAACGAAGCATAACTATTCGCCCCAATGCATTCTCGAGGGTCCGATCTTTCATCAATCCTTGCCTCTCGAGTTTGCTCAAAATTTGGAGCTTGAAAAATTTCAAGGTTACCCCAAAGTATCAGTCGGGTTGAAGGTTGACATGATATCTAGGTTAAATCAAGAAATCCAATGAAAATAAGAGAGGAAGTATGGCTAGGAAAAAGTATTTATTGATTATTTTGGATTACATCAGTTGTACAAGGTTTATGATATGGTTTGTAATAGGAGACCAGCTGCATTGTGTTTGATGGATTTGGTAAAGGTTCTTCGTCTTCTGTCATTAGATAGTAAGAACCCTTGTCAGTTTAATCGTACGCGACATAAGGTCCTTCCTAAGATTTGGTTAGCTTGTTAGCATTTTGAGGTTTCGAGGATTGGTTGACACGTCAAAGTACTAGATCTCCGATGTTAAAACTTTGCGGTCGAACTCACTTGTTATAGGATTTCTAAATTGATGTGTGGTAGCGGCTAAGGTTGGCGATAGCTTAGTCTCTGTTTTGTCGATCCATGACATGTTACATGCGAGCTCAAACTCATTGTCATCATCTGGGAGGTTAGGATCTTGTGTAGGTACTTCGAATTGAGTAGGGAACACAACTTCGGTACCATATGTTAGGTGGAAGGGGGTGCAGCCTATAGATTTTCTTGGGGTTGTTCGATAGGCCTAAAGGACGTCTTGTAGCTGTTGATCCCATCGTCCATTCTTTGCGTCAACTCTTTTCTCGAGACCGTCGATAATGGTTTTGTAGATACCTTTGACTTGAGCATTGTCTTGGGGATAAAAAGGTGTTGAGGGTGAGATAATGATGTTGTGTTTTTTTAGAAAGTTTTGGACTTTGCTGCCTACGAATTAGGGACCATTATCACATCGAATCATATGGGGGCAGCCGAAGCATGTGATGATGTTTTCCCATAAAAAATTGATAACTTCTTCTTCTCTTGTTCGGCATAGAGGTACAGCTTCGACCCATTTGGTGAAGTAGTCGGCTGTAACATGGATGTTTTCTCTGCTACCCGAGGCTTTTGGGAAGGGACCAATGAGATCGATTGCCCATCTTTTGAATGGGCAAGAGACTTGACTGAAATGGAGGTCTCAAGAATTGGAATGGATGTCAAGAGCATGGCGCTGGCATTTGACACAGTGTTTGGCGTATTCTTCGACATATTTTTTCACATTCAGCAAGAATAATCCTTGAGAGAAGCTCAAAGGGCCATTGAACGACTAGCAGTGTGGGCACCACAGGTTCCGTCGCGGAATTCAGCTAGAATTGCAGAGGCTTCGGCTTGGTATATGCATCGAAGGAGGGCGCCATTTGGGGATTTGCGATGTAATTCATTTTTGTGGATAGTGTATCTGCGACAATTTCCTAACAGCGACCGTTTGGCTTTGGGAGCATCTGGGAGGCTGGCGTTGTTAAGGTAATGGTAGAATGGTGTTTACTAATCATCTGGATCGAGACTCTCGCCCCCATTATTGATGGCATTGACTTCCATCTGGTTGATACTTGGGCGTTCGAGTACTTCGATATGGAGGGTCCGAGATTCTGATTGTCCGAGCATAGCTGCTATGTAAGCGAGGGCATCAGTATGTCTATTTTCTCTACGAGGGTAATTAGTGATTGTGGATTTTTTGGGAAATTGGCCGATGCGTTGTCGTACAAAGAGAGCATAGTCAGCCATGCGACCGTTAGCGTGATTCTCCCCTATGTAATGCCTTTGAACAAGTTGGGAATTTGTTAAAACGACAAGTTTAGGAATGCCGAGGTCAAGTGCGAGGTCGAGGCCGTGGATAAAGGCTTCGTACTCAGCTTTGTTATTGGATCATTCGAAGGTAAGTTTGACAGCTTTCTCTATTCGATCATTAGTGGGTGTTACCAAGACAATACCAATTCCAGAGCCATTAGGTCTTGCAGATCCATCTGTGAATAAACGTCAGCCAGTGTGAGGGTCTCAGGGATCTGTTGTTTCAGCTGGTCTTCTGATAAGTCATCTTCATATTCTTCCCAATCGACATCTTTGACCGGGAAGTCGGCTTGAAAGTCTGCTACTACTTGGCCTTTCTGGGATATTTGCTTCTCGAAGGTAATGTCGTGTTCGCCAAGGTACACAGACCATTGTTGCACTTGCCTAGATTTTTCTTTTTTCTGAGTACTTCTCGAAGGGGATAGCTTGTTATGACAAAGATGGGGTGAGCTTGAAAATATAGTTTGAGCTTGCTGGCTTAATAAACAAGTGTGAGGAGCAAACGCTCAAGCTTCGAATACCGAGTTTCTTCGGGGATTAGAGTTTTGCTGATGAAATATACAGGTTTTCGATGATGGAATCGAGTCGAATAAGCACTGAACTGATAGAAGTTTTTGTGGCAGTGAGGTATAAAGAGAGTGCTTCACCTTCGATAGGGGTGTTGATAATGGGTGGACGGCCAAGATAAGTTTTGAGTTCAAGGAAAGCTTGTTCACAGTTGGGTGTCCTGTTGATCTCGAGGTTGTTTTTCTTTTTTTCTTTGGGGACGCCATGGTCGCGTAAAAGGGAAAAGAGCCAAGCACATCTGTCTGAGGATTTAGAAATGAAACGGATGAGGGCTGCTATCCTGCCATCCACTTTTTGAAAAAAAAAATTATTCGGGGCGAAGGCATGTCGATGAGGGCTCGAATATAGGTTGGGTCAATCTCGATACCTCGTTTACGGATAAGGTGGCCCAAATTTTTTCCAGACGAATGCCAAACTGGTATTTGTCTGGGTTGAGTTTCATGTTATATGTGTGAAGTATTGAAAAGACTTTGGTTAGGTCTTGAATATGGGTATGTTTTTGGAGGCTCTTGCATGACATGTCGTCGATGTAAACTTCGACCGACTTGCCAAGCAAAAGTTTAAATATAGTTGTGACAAGGCGTTGGTAAGTGGCTCTCGCATTTTTATGGCCGAAGGGCATAACATTAAAATAGTAAAGGCCTTGTTCAGTGACAAAAAAAGTTTTAAGTTGATCTTCGGGGATGAGGGGTACCTGATTGTAACCCAAAGCCACGTCCATCATTGAATGGCGCTCGTGTCCAGCAGTGGCATCGAGAAGTGCTAAAATAGTCAGGAGAGGGAAACTGTCCTTTGGTGTGTGCTTGTTAAGATCTGTGAGTCAGTGCAGATTTAGATCTTGCCGTTTTTCTTAGGAACTGCCGCAATGTTTGATATCCAGGCAGCGTACTTTACTTTATTGATAAAACCTGTAGCTATGAGTTTGACTATTTCATGGTTTACTGCTTCTCGAAGTCATGGTGCCAGGCTACGCTTCTTTTGATTTACTACTAAGGAATAGGGGATGAGGTCGAGGTGATGGCATGCCAGGATAGGGTCGACACCGGGCATCTCCTGGAACGTGCATGCAAAGACGTCTTTGTTGGCTCAAAGGAAATTTGCAAGCTCAAGGGATTCTGTCTCAGTTAGAAAAATTCTGATGAATGTACCTCGAGCGGGACTGTCGAGTTCGATATAAATAATAGGTTTAACAGGTGAGGTGGTTTCTGTCGAAGGTGTAGGGATAGAAAGAGACAGTTATTTTTATGGGTGGCTTTCAAGTTTCTGGGTCTGTTCATTCTCTAGGTGCTCGCATGAGCGGGCCAGGCATTGAGAGCCTTTCAGATTTCATGTACATTCGTGAGTGCTAAAATGAATGGTTTGATGGTTGGTCGAACGTATAGTTCGCATGGCATGGAGCCAGTCGCGCCCAAGGATACCGTGGTATTCGGACTGGTAGGCTGATGCGACAAACAATGACTTTGGTAGCCCCATTGAAACCTTTTAATTGGACATTGGTAGCGGTTATGAGGTCGGTCTTCTTCTTTTTTTCAACGGTTGGGACAAACAGGATATCAGCTGCGCTCCCTGTGTCTATGAGCATTGTGTGGAGGACAAGGCTTTCGATCTTAATCAAAATGACTAGTGGATCGGAATTAGGAAAACGGACGTGTGAAGTATCGAAGTCGATGAAAGAAATACCATCGAGGCGAGGGCGACGGCTTGTTTTTGGCAGGAGTGTGGGAGATTTCTCCTGATAGGTGAGTTTGTAACATTCCCCGATGCACTTACATTTTCTTTGGGAACGGCCACTATTTATATTGTTAACTTCGATGAGGCATGATCTGTATATATGTTCCACGGATTGGTCAGCAGTAGGGGTAGATTGAGGCGGGTGGTAAGACCCATCGAGGTAGCTAAAAAGGTTAGAAATATACTGGTGTAAACGACCTGCTTTGAGGGTAAGTTCGTGAGAGCTTTGGAGGGAAAAGCATTTGTTGGTATGGTTGCAATGACATTTATGATTGGTGCAATAAGGTTTGCCTGTTCTGACTTTGATAGGGAAAGGAATGCGCCAAATGGGGTCTGCCTGTATATGTTGTAGAAGGGTGTTGAGGGTAGCGGTGAGTATAGGCAAAACGGGCCTTGGTCGCTTCTTGCATGTCTCGGCACTACTGTCAAAGTTAGGGCGTTTGCGACTCTCGATCTCCTATGAGATGGGAGTGATCAGGGGTGTTGGAGTAGAATGTGGGTTTTTGCGGAGGTTTATTGAAATGGGTGGTGTTCAAAGACTGGCTCTATTTGCGGGACTCTTGAAAGCTCTCAAGGTCGATATAACCATTGACCTTCGAGAGCATCTCTTCAAGTGTTTATAGTTTTTGGAGAACTAGGTGTTTTACTCAACTGTGATCAGGCAGGGCATTCAAGTATGCGAGTATAGCATTTGCGAAAATAATGTTCCCTATTTTCCTTGACTCGTCGAGGAATTGTTTGGTGAAGACTTTGAGTGTCTCATTTTGGACTTTCTTAAATTGAATAGAGTGTCAACTCTGACTTGTCTGTCCTTGTTGAAGGCAAACTGGGCGATAAAAAGCCATGATAGTTGCTCGAAGTTTCGTATTGAGCCGTTTGGGAGGTTGTGATACCATCGAAGGGGGTTATCAGTGAGAGTGGTTGGAAAAAGGTGACATAACAGGTAGTCCGCTGCGGAATAAAGGATCAGGGTATTTTGGATTTTAAGAATGTGGGATCTAGGCTATGTTTTACGGTATTTGCTGAGTTTGGGTGCACGAAAGTTTGGAGGTATTTCTATAGCCAAAAGTTTAGGGATAATCGTGTTGTTGAGGCGACTCCAAGAGTTGGTGGCTGGGCTCACGCTGACGCGAATGGCTGGTTGTATTTCGTGGTCGATGTCCTGCTGTGTAACATATGCAGAATGAGGGGGAGATTGGTGAATTCTATGGTTGTGGGGTCATGCGTGAGGCATGTAGTTAGTGTTATGTTCTCCCAGCCGCTCTCGAGCAGGACAGCGTCTGGGATGTCTGATGGAGCGGAGGGTAGAGTCAGATAAATCTTCTGTTAGGTGAATCTCAAGGTGGATAGAGCTGGTTGGGGGAATAATATGATGAATGCCTTTGGCACCGGTATGAACTGGGGGTATCTCGAGGTTTGGTAAGGGTCCTAGACGGGTGCGGGCAGATATGCGCGATGGGTCTGGTGCTTGGGATGGGCGAGCAACTTCTAGAGGGTGTAATCGCTGTCCTTCACAGATGATGTTGTGCAACTCATCGATTTCCCTGTTCTGTCTATTTTCGTCTCCCAAGCGGCGATTCAGCTCAGTTTTCAGCGCCAGGCGGTGGTTTTCGCGCTCCTGGTTTAGTTGGACATGGTGGCGCTCCTCTGCTTGAGCAAATTTTTGAGATAATAAAGCTATTTTGGCAGCCACTTTGTCGATGAAGTTGCCTGCCTGTGATGTATTGGAACGGAGGGTGGGCGCCATTGGAGAGAAGCAGTTGAAGTTGAAAATAAGGGGAGGGGAAAAAGATAAAGGAACTGGCAGGGTGGGAAACAGAGACGACGCCAACTATAGGGGCCCAACTCCTTTTAGAGGGGAAGTTGGCTCTTACAGTACAGGGTCAATCGTCTATCAAAGGAATACAAGTAAGTTATTTAAAGTAAGAACAAACTGGAGACAAATACTTGCGTAGAGGCCCGAATGTGACACTCTACGACCTCTGATGAGGATTTTTAAGATATTTATATTACTGATGAGTAATTTGAAGGTTCGAATATAGAGCTTTACAGAGTGGTTGAAGGTAAACTGCAAGGGGTATGGGGGGAATTTTTCTAACCTCACCTTGGTTTCCCATCTCTCCTATTTATAGAATCATAGGAGGCTGAGTCACCACATCTGGGCTGGGTTACATGATTACTATCAGGATATCCCGGTGGGGTATGGGCGGCGGACAGGTCTGCCCTGTCACTACAACATTTATTGGAGATGTCTCTGTACTACGGCACCGTGGTCGGGCCTGTCACTGTAGTTGCTAGGGCCAATTAATACGCCGTCTTGTCTAGCGAGCTGGCTGCCTGTCCTATCGTATTTCAGCCATGTGTAGATATGGTCGAAGGGTTACTACTGCGACATGTGAATCATCCCTTGAGGATTATTTGGATTCAAACCTTCGTCTTTAGAGGATCTCTGGGAGGCTTTCTTAGAGGATTGAATAGGCTTTGATACATTCGAGTAGGCTACGAAGTAGACTTCGAGTGTCTGAGGGGGTGAAAGGCTGCTAGTAGGCTACTACACCCAGAACCTGTGCTTTGATCAACTCCCTAATCCGTTAGTCCATATGCTTTTTTGTGACGCAATGACATATCGACTGATTTGTTGGACGAGTTGGCTGTGGAGAGTGCCCGTACTTTCACTTAGGCCATCTCGTGCTGGAACTTGATGTTGAGGTCACTGTTCTTCCACATGGCAGACGAAAATTCTGTGACCTCGACTAACTTCAGACTTAACTTTACCCCCCAAATGTATGGAGGTCTGAGGTTAGCGGTGTAGATTCTTGGACATAGCTTTACTGGCGACTCCCCGAGGTCCCAACCTTTCCCTTGCAGAAATACGGGTGGTCTCTGGAAGCTGATCGTGTCCTTTAATTGGTGGAGATTGCTGAGTATTTTGCAGAGCCACCAGGGCAGTCTACATTGTTGTCATTTGATTTTTATGTCGTTTGAACGCTACCAAACGAGCTTGTCTTTCAGCATTGAGCTCTTTCTCTCGGAGCTCTCAAGCCTTAGTTAACTGAAGTTGAAGCTCGGTGCATTTCTCCATTTCGGCGTCGAGATTCGCCCGTAACTCTGTAAACTACCTTGGCTCTAATGATACATCGAGCTGGATGCCCGTAGCCGGTCGTCTGGAAATAACCATGATTAAAAATTCTAGCAAAAGAATGCCTTAGGATATCGGGGAAATGTAATTTTTCCCACAGACGGTGCCAAATGTAATGACCAAATTTCATAAGCTCAAAATAGCTTTGGAATTTGTTATCACACCAATGAACCTGTAACAATATTCTAATGGAAATTAAGAAATGAAACATTTTATTTTAACGTGGAAAACCTATGAATAGGTAAAAAACCCACAACCTCGTGTGGAGGATTTTTGTTGAAAGTATCTTTATTGCTTGAGGTGGATATCTTATTACAAGTGATATCTAAGGATAGAAAATGCTTAAGTCTTGTAACTAAGATGCTTTGATGATTTATCAAGATTCTGAAATATGTAATTTCTAGGTGTGTAATTTTTTTGGTCCTTGTCTCTTCTGGAACTTCATCCTTATATAGGCCTTCTCCGTAGCTCTTTATTGTGGTGGAGAACGTTCTTCGATCAATGTGGTTAGTGGTGGTGGTTGACTGAGTAACTGACGAGTTCGTGAGAGACAGGTATCTTTGACTGGTTCAGGTTTTCCAGTATATGTTCAACCCACGTTCTTTGCCAATTCGTAGTGTATGTTGAAATGTTGACTGAAGAAGTTATGTTAAAAAATACGTGGGCCTGAAATGGAGGTTATTCAAATTGGTGATAGCTTAATTTCAGCTGAGATCGAGGGATTGGTCCCTATAATATACATTTAGGAAAAAGATCTTGAAATAGACCTTTTTAAGATAACAACTGCTTGTAAGGTTGTCCTATGTTGTCGTGTTGCTTCTTTTTAAGAAGTTAGGATTGTTGATCTAATTAAGAGTCAGACAGATGACATGACACTGGCTAAAGGTGACGGTGCTAATGATATTTCAATGATCCAAATGGCTTATGTTGGTGTCGGGATTACTGGTTAGGAAGGATGTTGAACTGTAATGGTATCAGATTTAACAATGGGACAATTCTACTTTCTACAAAGATTACTCCTTGTGCATGGACACTGGAATTATTATCGAGTTGGTTACTTGGCTTAATACAACTTCTACTGCAATACTATATTTGTACCGATGTTATTATGGTATATATTATCTACAACCTTTTCTACGACATTTGTATTGACAGATTGGAGTAGCATGCTCTATTATGTGATTTATACATCTTTTCCTACTATCATTGTTGGCATTCTCGACACTAATTGTTACTCAAAGTTCATCTTCTAGTTCTAGAGTGAATAAATTTGATGAGCTTCTTTGTACTATAGACTATAAGGGTGAATTCCCTAACGAGCAGGCTCTTGTTTCTGTTGCATCTGCTTATGGAAACACGTTCATTGAGTGTACATTTGGTCACATTCTGATTGATGTCTATGGTGAGTGCACATCTAATCATCTCTGGTTACTTTATTAACTAACAGATCGACAATGTTAATGCACACAACATCACTTATTGTAGGGGACTAACTTCGGGCAGAGGGGAAGTCTGCTTTTACACTACGGGGTTTATCCTTTATCAGGGGATTCAAGCATATAATCTATAGTATACATAATATGCCGACAATATACTTCCGTAGAGGCCCGAATATGACGCTCTACGACCTCTGATGAGGATTATTAAGGGAGTTTATATTACTGTCGAGTAATCAAAGGTTCGAGTACTGGGGTTTTACAGAGTAGTCGAAGGTAAACTGTAAGGGTTCAGGGGAGGAATTTTGTAACCTCTCATTGGTTCCTCATCTCTCCTATTTATAGAACATAGGAAGGGTTGAGTCACCAAGGTTAGGTCACATTTCAAGGGTACCATCCGGATATTGATCGGGTATCCCGGAGTTGGTATTGACGTCAGAAATGTCGGAGCTGTCACTGCAATAGTTGTTGGGTGTGTTTTTGTACTCTAACACTGTAGCAGCTGCTGGGCCTGTCACTGTAGCTGCAGGGATTAGCCACGCTGCCATCTTGTCTAGTGAACTTGCTATCTGTCTTGTCACACATCGACCATACACAGATATTGTCGAAAGGTTTCTGATGTGATGTGGAGTTCGCCTTCGAGGTTTGTTCAGAGTCGAAGCTTTGCCCTCGGATAATCTTTGGAAGGCTTGTTTATGAATTGAGTGGGCTTTGAGGTGTTCGAGTAGGCGTCGAGTAAGCCTTCATATGTTTGACTGGGGTAGAAGGCTGGTAGTAGGCAATTACATTCACCCCCTCTTAGCAAGGGTCTTAAAAATAGGTACAAAGGCATTTGTTGAGAAAAACTGTTTGTAGTCAGAAATTGAACATTTGACTGTTGGTTTTTCGTGGGAGGTAATATTGAAGGGTATGTAAGAAATGTTAGTGGTTGTGGAGTAATAAATGAGGTTTAATAGGTCTATAATTAGGGGTTATAAAGGTTGTAACACTGTATATCTTTTTTTGTTGCGCCTTCTTCTCCTGTCTCTGTATCTCTTTGAAAAAGCGGAATGGACACCACACCTAATACCCACTACAAGAAAAGGATGGGATTTTCCCAAGACCGTCGCAATGGGCAGAAAACTACGGAGTGGAGGTTAAAATTTTTTGGCGACCATGAACTCGACTGGGACATGCCTGATCTGGTAGAGTTGGAGCATGGGGAAGCCATTTACGGGGAGTCCTATTCTTACTTCTAGGGGCAGATGAAGTTTTTTTGAACACTGCTATGAAACATTACCTCTAACTGATGGCTTTGGCTGAATGTCTCATTCAGGCAGAAGACCAGTTGGAGGAACACGGCTCGGCGAGTGGGACTGGACCGTCTGAAACTATGGCGGCTTCATCTTAAAATGGCAGCAAGGTGGTGGTGATGTATTTTTCTCTCTTTCTTTTTTTCTAGGGCCGTATTTTGAAGGTTTCTGTTGCTATTTTTCAGATCTCTGTAAATTTTTGTATGATTGTACTAAGAGGTCTCCTCTGTTTTTGTACTTTGAAGTATTGTAATGAGAAGGAATATTACTGAAATTGTATGTTTGTATCTGATAAACCATATGTGCGAATAGATTGTAGGCATGGTATCGACCATATTTTTTCGAATGCTAATATGTAGAAACGGATACCTTCGGGAAAAAATTGACTCCGAGTTGGAATGTGCCGGTTGAGGAAATAGGTCGGCAGTCGGTTACAATGAATAACTGTTTTTGAATACTTGAATCTCAAAGTTTATACCATAGGGGTTGTTGGAGGGTGTAAATGAAAGGGGTCGATGGTTTGAGATTAGTGATGGTTAGGCTGTAAATCTACGGGAAAAAGGGTTGAATACGCGTTCTGATGAGACGGTTAGTTTGGGAACTTGAAGTGGTTGGACTGTTGAGTTTTTGAGGAGGAGAATTGATGACGTACTATTAATGCGGTTCTAATTTAGGAGGAGTTTAATGTATCTGATTTTTAGTATGAATTGATTGTTTATGGGAGAATTGCATTCGTCTGTTCCTTCATCTTTGAGGATAATGTCTTCTTCTTCTTCCCAAAACAAAGGCGATGCTTCCAAGCCCAAGAACTTGGATCCAGTGGCAGCAAAAGCTCTTCGTGTAAAAGAAAAAAATACGGGAGTTACAATGGAGGTTTGTCGGTAATCAAGACCTTGACTTGGAGATGCCGGACTTGTTTGATGCAGAGCCAAGGGAGCGCATTGCTGGAATGCCCTTCACATATTGGTGGTGGGGGGGGGGGGGGGCGGTGTTACAGATGATGGGACCGTTTCCCAGCCACCGGTTGTCCTTGCTGGAGTCATTTGCTGAGGAGATTGTGGACCAGGAAGATGCTGCTGCTGAGGCCAGGAGCGAGAAGGAATGTCCCGAGGAGAAATAGGGGCTTCTTCAACTGTTTTGTTGGGTTTTCTTTATAGGATTATCATTAGGGGCATTTGTATATGGTGGTATGGAATGAAATTGGGTTTTGGATTTTTCTGTTTATTTATACTGTTTTGATCTGTATTGGATGAAATTGGGAGTTGATAAGTTATCTATCGAATTATATTTCATCATTGTGTATAATAAGATTCTAAATTGCCAAAGTAATATTCTGAACACTCGTAGTAATGTTCTGAGCGGTCGATGTAAGAGTTTAATCTGCCGAAGTAAAATTATGAACTTTGTATAAGTAAAATTTTGGTATGTCGAAGTAGAAGTCTGATCTGTCAGAGTAAAATTATGTTCTTATTGTAAGTAGGATAAAATTCGAAGATGATTTAGGTGCAGTTATATTGTCAAATGTCGAATGTTCAAACCACGATATAGTCGAAGGTATGTTGGATTTGACTAGGCAGACTGACAGCTCAGACAGCTGGTCTATCAGAACGGCGCTATTCCGGGGGTATAGTGCCAGCATGTCATCATGACGTTTCCTTAAATTATGGAAAGAAGGGCTAATTTGATGTGGAAATTTGATGGGATATCTTCGAGTGTGGGTCAAAAGGTTTGAGTTGCTTTTTTGATTTTAAAATTTCGTGAGTGTGAGTGTGTAACACATACATGGGGTGAAGGAGGGTAAAATTGTCAAATCACGTCTCAGCCGAAAAGCAGGGGTAGTGGGGTAGTGGTAATGTTTGCGGTTTGGGGAATCGAGGTAGTTTTTTTTAGTGCTGAGGAGGTATAAATATGTGGAGGAAGTAACCAAAGTACAATTAACAGACAAAACCAGAGAGTGAGAGGAAGGGACTTACGCCATTGGTACGTGAAGCTTGAGAGTGGTTACTGAGGTTGTTGCTAAGTACCGATTGACTTGCAGTTTTGATTGTTCTTTCGCTAACTTAGGTATGTCGATTGATCTCGGTCTATTTGTTTTTGTCTAGTTAGCCTGCCATATCTATATGTAGAGTCTTCTGGGATTGTAGTATTGAGGGTATATTTGAGGATAGGAGGAAATCATGTGTCAGGGGTTTAGCTCATTTGGGATTTTGAGGGCAATGATGGTAGGACTAGGATAGGGGTCGAGTTTTTTATTGTGTTTGTATTTGTTAGAGAGGGTAGATGAAAATGGGTTAATAATACGTAATAGTCGAATGTTTCGATCTAATTGCGTACCTCTTCTGCTGTAGGGTAAAATGTGTACACATCGGGCTTCGTAACTGAGGCCGATAGACTAGGAGGTCAAAGAAAATGAGGCCAGTGTGTCTGGTCGTGCTCTGATGGAAGAGGGCAACGACATAGAAGAATTAATCATAGCAAAAGATATCCCACTGGAAGTGGTGGTTCCTGAGACTGTGGTTTCAAGTTGTAGGCACTGTAAGATGGCAGTGACTGAGGGTAACAGTGAGGGAGATATGGGGGAAGGTCAGAGAAAAAGAGGTGAAGGTTAGGCTGGACCTTCAGGTGGTAAAGGGGGTGAGGTGGAGCAAGGTGACCATGATGAGGATTCGACTGAGTCGGATGAGGCTGTTGGCTCTATTATAGATAGGGAGAAGGAGAAGCTAGATCAATTTGTGGCTAAACATGGGTTGTTAATGCTAAGAGTTATATTGTATTCTGCGGAGTCAGAGTTCACTTTAAATTGAAGCCTCGAGAAGGTATTATGGCATATAAAGTCTTAATTCGACTAAGGATGTGATATCCCCTTCGAAGGCTGGCAAAAGAGGTGTTGAACTTCTGGGAAGTGGCCCCAATTTAGATGAATGAGAACTTTTATGAGATGATGAAGGTAATCGAGGGCATGAATGTCAAATTGAGGAGTGAGGGGAGGATTTTAATTGAGTGGTATGATGTGGTATCGTTCTATTCGAGGAAGGCGAAACAGAATGTTTGCACATGCCACATCCAGTGCCATGTAGACAAGCCCTGGTTGTTTGATGTGTGCTCGACAGGTCAGGGGCGGAATAAAGATTTAGTTGTAGTTTGGGGGAATTATGAGGATGTCGAAGGGGAGGACCCTTATAAGTTAGAGCATAAGGTCTACAATCCGAGTAAGTTTGTTGTCTAAGATTTTTTTTGATGTGTTGCACAAATAAATTGTGATTATATTTTAGCTTTTCTGTATGTCCTCAAAACCGCACTTGGGCGAATTCGAGGGATTATATTGATCTTTAATCGGTTCAGACGAGGAGTGGGTGAAATTTGTTTTTAGGTGTCTCGTATCAAGAGGAAGAGGCAGAAGAAGACAAATTCCCAGCTTTGAAATGTACCCATTACGTTGAAGCCATCAAAGAATAGGGGAGGCTAAGGTATTTCAATGGTAGTCGAAGGTATGGAGGATGATAATTTGGCGAGGAAGGTTCAGTATTTTCCGAAGGCGAAGAGTGCGACGGCAGTGCCCAAAGTAGCTAGTGATTCTTTGAGACAGAGGTTGGGCAGGTACCAATACAAGCTAAGAAAGGGAAGGGCAAGGTCGTTCCCGAGTCTCCGAAGGTACAACAGGCAAAGTTATCGCAACGCAAAAGGCATAGGACGTTGTGGGAAGTTGATACAGATGATGAGGGTGAAGAGATGACGGAGGCTGAGCGAGAAGAACAAGCTCTATCCAAGGATACTTTAATGGTGGAACTTTACAATGCTGACCCAGACGAGGCTTCGAGGCAGATAAAGAAGAGTATGTATCAGGTAGCTGCCAATTATTGTTTGTGAAATTCTAAAATTTTGTTAAGTGTTTCATTTTTTGAGAAATACTGATGGCTCGAATACTCTAGCAGATAGATGCTTGGGCGCAGTGATTCTCCAAGACAGTGACAGTAGGAAAGAGGAGGTTACGGGAGGCGGTTGACAGTCTGAAGCTTACTCGGGGGACAAAAGCGTCGTTGCTGTCTGAGAATAAAGTTTTGTAGCGCGATCTGAAGGCTATCAATGATGCCTTCGAGAAGAGACTTGAGGGTCAGCGTTTTAATCATGAGGAGGTGATGAGGTCGAAGTTTGCTGATCATGAGAAAGAAACGAAAGCACTAATGGAGCGCTACCAAGCACAATTTAATAAGGAAGTTTGGATAATGCTAGGATGAAGGGGTTCATAGAAGATATGGGGTTTGATCCTGATATTCTACAACGCTTGCCTGTTACCCAAGATACTATTGCTGAAGATTCTTTATAGATGGAGGGGATGGAGGTAGATGTTGCTGATGATGGTATTGGAGGTGGTATGGAGGCTTCAGTAATCGATGGTACTGCTATTGGGAGTGCAATTGATGTGGTCGTTGATAAAGCAAGGTCAAAATCTTCTACTGGAAATGCTGAGGATGTTGTCGCTGAAGTGCCTATTAGGGGAGAAGGTACAGCCACGCCGATATGAGGTATATGTACTGGAGTACCATGCCTATTTTTCTGATTTTCTGTTGGGTAGTAATATTTGAACAATGTTGAGCTCTCAGTGTACTTGATCTTGAACTTGTGCTTTCGTCGAATTGCTGTGCTGGAGCTGACTTGCAGACTATTCTGGAACTGATTTGTGTTAATCTTGAATTATATAGGATTGCTGTGATAGATACTTGATGTGTACTTTGAACACAATTTTACTTGATTTGTGTTGAAAATGCTTCTCTGATAATGTACTGGAGTATCTTGTGTATAGTTGAATTATAGATATAATTGATTAATTATGTCTGCATATGCTGTAACTATCGAATGATTGTAGATTGATCGCACTTTGAAGAACTTTGAGATGGTTCTAGCGCTTGGGTGGAACCAAAAGATTTACTGGACTTCGAAGGCCTGAGCTACAGTGAAGTAAGACGTGGTCACCCCCAACACATTCTCGAGGGTCCAGTTTTTCGACCATTCATGCCCCTCGAGTTTGCTCGAATGTTGGGAGTTCGAAAAATTTCGAGGTCGCCCCCAAGTATCAGTCTGGTCGAGGGTTACATGATACTTAGTGGAAACCAAGAAATTCCCTGGACTTCGAAGGTTTGAGCCAAAGCGAAGTAAGACGTGTTTACCGTCAATACATTCCCGAGGGTCTGGTCTTCCGACCATTTTTGCCTCTTGAGTTTGCTCGAATGCTGAAAGCTTGAAAAATTTCAAGGTCGCCCCCAAGTATCAGTCGGGTCGAAGGGTTGATATGATACTTACCTAGAAGTTCACTGGACTTCGAAGGCCTAAGCCACATCGAAGCAAGATGTGTTCTCCGCCAATGCATTCCCGAGGGTTCGGTCTTTAAATCATTCGTGCCCCTCGAGTTTGCTCAAATGTTGGAAGCTTGAAAAAATTCAAGGCCACCCTCAAGTATCAGTTGGGTTAAAGGGTTGACATGATACTCAGGCTTAACCAAGAAATTCATTGGAAAATAGAAGACAAAGTATGGATGGGAAAAAAACTGTTTATTAATTATTCTGTATTTACATCAAGTTTACAAGGTAGAGGCCGTAACCAATTATATGAGACCAGATGCATTATGTTCCATGGATTAGGTAAATGCTCATCATCTTCTGTCACCGAGTAGTATGAACCCTAGTCAGTTTTATCGTAAACGACATAATATCCTTCCCTGGATTCGGCAAGCTTGCTGGCATTTCGAGGCTTTGAGGGTTGAGTTATGCGTCGAAGTACTAGATCTCTTATGATAAAACTGCGTGGTCTGACTCTCTTGTTGTATAACTTCTAAAATGATGTATGGTAACGACCGAGTTGGTGATGGCTCAGTCTCTGGTCTCGTATATCCATAACATGTTGCATCCGAGCTCAAACTCATTATCTTCATCTGGGAGGTTGGGATCTCTTATGGGTACTTCGAATTAAGTTGGGAGCACTGCTTTAGTACTATAGGCTAGAAGGAAAGTGGTGCAGCCTGTAGATTTTTTTGGTGTTGTTCGATAGGCCCAGAGGACATGCTGTAACTCCTGAACCCATCGTCCTTTCTTAGCATTGACGCATTTTTTGTGACCGTCAATAATGGATTTATTGATTTCTTCGACTTGACCATTCACTTGGGGGTAGTAAGGTTTGGAGGGTGAGAGGACGATGTTGTGTTTTTTGAGGAAGTTTATGACTTTGTTCCTGACGAATTGTGGGCCATTATCACATCGAATCATATGAGGGCATCTGAGGCGTATGATGATGTTTTCCTATAGGAATTTGATGACTTCTTCTTCTCTGGTTTAACACAAAGGCACGGCTTGGACCCATTTGGTAAAATAATCTGTTGCAACAAGGATGTTCTCTCAGCTGCACAAAGCTTTGAGAAAAGGACCAATGAGATCAATGGCCCATCTTTTGAATGGCCAGGAGACTTGACTGAAATGGAGGTCTTGTGAAGGGCTGTGGATGTCATGGGCGTGGCGCTGAAATTTGTCACAGTGTTTGGCGTACTCTTCGGCTTGTTTTTTCATGTTGGGCTAGAATAAACCTTAGGAGACAGCTCAAAGGGCCATAGATCGACCAACAGTATGAGCACCACATGTACCTTCATGGAGTTCAGCTAGAATTTCAGAGGCTTTGGTTTAAGAGATGCATCTAAGGTGGATGCCCTTAGGAGATTTGCGATGTAACTCGTGTTTGTGAATGGTATATCTGCGATAGTTCTCTAATAATTATCTTTTGGCTTTGGATTGTCTGGGAGGGTAGCCTTGTTGAAATAATGGATGAAAGGTTTTCGCCAGCTGTCTGAATTAAAATACTCGCCTTCAGTATTGATGGCATTGACTTCCCTCTGATCGATACTTGGGCGTTCGAGCACTTCAATATGGAGGGTTTGGGATTCTGATTGGCCTAACATAGTTACTATGTAGGTGAGGGCATCTTTGTGTTGGTTTTCTCCTCGAGGGTAATGAGTGATAGTAGATTTTTTAGGAAAATAGTCCTTGCGCTGTCGAACAAGGGTAGAATATTTGGCCTTGCGACCGTTGGCTTGATTTTCACCGGTGTAATGTCTCTGAATAAGTTCAGAATCTGTGAAAACTACAAGCTTGGGAATGCCGAGTTCGAGTGCGAGATCGAGGCCATGTATCAGAGCTTCATACTCAACTTTGTTATTGGAACATTCAAAGTTTAGCTTAACTGCCTTCTCTATTCGATCATTCGTAGGTGTAACCAGGACTATATTAATCCCTGAACTGTTAGGCCCAGCAGATCCATCTGTGAATAAATGGCATCTAGTGTTAGAGTTCCATGGATCTGTAGCTTCGGGCTTGTGTTCTGTCAGGTCGTCTTCATGTTCTTCCCAATCGACAACTTCGACCGGGAAGTCAGCAAGGAAATCTGCTACTACTTGGCCTTTCTGGGATATTTGTTTCTCGAATGTAATGTCATGTTCACCAAGATAGATAGACCACTGTTGCACTCTTCTATATTTTTCTTTTTATCTGAGCACTTCTTGAAGGGGGTTGCTTGTTTTAACACGGAAGGGATGTGCTCGAAAATATGGCTTGAGTTTGCAGGACGAGTAGACGAGGATGAGGAACAAACGCCCAAGTTTTGAATATCGAGTTTCTGCAGGTGTTAGAGTTTTACTGATAAAATATGCAAGTTTTTTTATGTTTGATACGAGTCAAATGAGTACTAAACTGATGGAGGTGTCTGTAGCAGCGAGATATAAAGAGAGTGTCTCGCCTTCGATAGGGGTGCTGATAATGGGGGGTTAACAAAGGAAAGTTTTGAGTTCAAGGAAGGCCTGTTCAAATTCGGGTATCCAATTGATCTCAGGATTATTTTTCTTTTATGATTTGCTGACGCCTTGGTCACGTAAAAGAGAAAAAAAACCAAGCACAATGGCCTGATGATTTGGAAATGAAATGGCAGAGGGCCGCTATATTACCAGCCACTTTTTGGACGTCATTTTCGGTTCGGGGCGAAGGCATGTCGATGAGAGCTCGAATATGGGTAGGGTCGATCTCGATACCTCGTTTATTGATTTGATGGCCTTGAAATTTACATGATAAAACACCAAATTCGTATTTTTCTGGGTTAAGTTTCATGTTGTACTTTCGAAGTATCGAAAAGACTTCGGTTAGGTCTTGGATATGGGTCACTTTTTGGAGGCTCTTGCATAACATGTCATCGATGCAAACTTCGACCGACTTGACAAACAAGGGTTTAAATATGGCTGTAACAAGGCGATGATAGGTGGTACCTGCATTTTTAAGGCCAAAGGGCATGACATGAAAACAGTAGAGGCCGTGTTCAATAATGAAAAAAGTTTTAAGTTAATCTTCGGGGATGAGGGGTTCCTGATTATAACCGGAAGCTGCGTCCATCATTAATAGGCGCTCATGTCCAGTAGTAGCATCAAGGAGTACTGAGATGATTGGGAGGGGAAAACTATCCTTCGGTGTGTGGTTGTTGAGGTCTGTGAAGTCGGCGCAGATTCTGATCTTGCCGTTCTTTTGGGGAACTGCAACAATGTTTGATATCCAGTCAGTATACTTGACCTCTCTGATGAAACCTACGGCTATGAGCTTGTCAACTTTGAGGTTCATTGCTTCTCGAAGTTGTGGTGCCAAAGTACACTTCATCTGCTTTACTGCTGTGGAATGGGGAATGAGATCGGGGAGGTGGTATGCCATACTGGGGTCGACACCGGGCATCTCCTGGAGCATCCATGGAAGATGTCTTTATTTGCTCGAAGGAATTCTGAGAGCTTGAGGCGTTCTGCCTCATCTAGAAAAGTTTCAAAGAATCTACCTCAACCAGGGCCGTCGAGTTCGATATGGACGGTGGGTTTGATGGGTGAGGTGGCATCTATCGAGGGTATAAGGATAGAGAGAGATAGTTATTGCTATGGGCAGCTGATGAGCCTCCAGGTCAGATCGATTTCTGGATGTTCGCATGAACGTGCGTGGCGTTGAGAGCCTTTTAAATACCAAGTACTCAAGGGGGTGGTAAAACGAAGGGCTTGATGATATGCCGATTGTATGGCACGTATGGCATAGAGTCAGTTTTGTCTGAGGATACTGAGGTATTCTGACTTCATGTCAATGACAAGAAAACTGGTTTGAAGTGTGACTGGGCGGGTAGTAACTGGGAGGCTGATTCAAACAACAACTTTTGTAGCCCCATTAAAACCTTTGAGTTCGATATTGGCAACAGTTATGAGGCCGGTTTTCTTTACAGTTTTTAGGAAAAGGACATTAGCTGCACTTCCTGTATATATGGGCATTTTGTAGAGGACGAGGCTTTCGATCCTAATCATGAAGACTAATGGATCGGAATGGGGAAAATGGATATGGGATGTGTCGCAGTCGATGAAAGAGATACCTTCGGGTCGAGGAGAGAGGCTTGATTATGGCAGGAGGGCGGGTAACTTCTCCTCGTATATGAGTTTGTAACATTCTTCGACACGCTTGCATTAACTCTAGGAACGGCCGCTGTCGATATTGTTAACTTTGGTGAAATTATTCGGTAGATATTCACCTCGGCCGGGTCGACAGCAGGGGTGGATGGAGGTTTGAGGTACGACCCGTCAAGGTAGCTGGGAAGGTCGGCAACATAATGGTGTAGACGACCTTCTTTGAGGATGATCTCGAGAGAACGCTGCAAGGCGAAGCATTTGATGGTGTGGTAGCAGTTATACTTGTGATTGACGCAGTATGGTTCGTCTGGTTTAACCTCGATGGGGAAAGGGATACGCCAGATGGGGCCTGCCTGTATCTGTGGTAGAAGGGTACTGATGGGAGAAGTGAGTGTGGGTAGAACTGGCTTTGGCTATTTTTTGTGCGCTTCGGCAGTGTTGCCATTGTGAGGACGTTTGCAGCTCTCAGTCTCCTGTGAGACGGGAACAATTAGGGGCGAGGGAGTGGAAGGTGGGCCTTGTCGAGCTTTATTGATGGTAATGGTCGAAGGTTGCCCTTGTTTATGCGATTCGTGGAGGCGCTCAAGGTCGATATAGCCATTAATTTTTGAGAGCATCTCCTCAAGGGTTCGAGGTATATGGTGGACCAGGAACTCTTTGACACGGCTGTGGTCTGGCAGAATATTTTAGTACGCGATTACCGCGTTCGTGCAATCGAGTTTTTTGACATTTCACAACTCGTCAAGGAACCCCTTGGTGAAGGCTTTAAGGGTTTCACGGCTGGATTTTCTGAAGTTGAAAAGGGCATCGACTCTGACCTCTTTGTCTTTGTTGAAGGCAAACTGTGCAATGAAAAGATGGGATAGTTGCACAAAGCTTTGAATAAGACACTAGGAAGGTTATGATACCACAGAAGGGGGCTATCTGTGAGACTTGTGGGAAAAAGGCGGCATAACAGGTAGTCAGCTATGGAGTAGAGGCTGAGAGTATTTTTAAATTCGAGGATATGGGATTGAGGGTCGGTGTTACAGTATTTGCTGAGTTTGGGGGTACGGAAATTTGGAGGCACCTCGATGGCGAAAAGTTTGGGACAAAGGGGGTTATTCAGTCAACTCCATGAGTTGGGAGTTGGGCTCGCGCTGACGCGAATAATAGGCTAGATTTTATAGTAAAAAATGTTGTTATGCGCAGTTGGCAGGATGAGTGGGTGATTGAAGGGTTCGAGGGTGATGAGGTCGAGTGTGTGATATGTTTTCTGTGCTGCGCTCCCCGAGACGTTCTCAGGCAGGGTGGCGTTTGGGGTGCCTCGTGGAGCAAAGGATGAAATCAGAGGAGTCTTCTATGGGGTGGATGCCAAGGTGGATGGAGGCAGTGGGGGAAATAATGGGGGCATGGCCTTTGACACCACAATGAGTCGTTGGTGATGGGATACGCGGTAAGGGTCCCAATCTGTCTCTAGCGGGATCCGAGATGGGGCCGGTGCTTGGGAAGGTAAGGGAGCTTCTTGAGGCAACAAACGCTGCAGCTCCCGGACCATGTTGCGCAGTTCATCAATTGCGTGGTTCTGCCTTTTGGCATGGTTCAAACAGTGGTGCCGTTCTACTTCGCATTCCTGCTGGTGCTTTTCACATTCTTGGTGCAGTTGATTCTGATGTCGTTCCCTGGCTTGGGCAAATTGCTAAGAAAGTAGGGCTAGTTGGGCGGCCACTCCATCGACGGAGTTGCCGGCGTGGGTAGAACTGGAATGGAGGGTGGGTGCCATTAAAGATAATCTGATAAAGTTGAGAACAGAGGGAGGGGAATGAGAAAGGGAGAGTGGTAGGGTGGGAAGCACAGACGGTACCAAATATAGGGGCCTAACTTTGGGCAGAGGGGAAGTTGGCTCTTATACCACAGGGTTTATCCTTTATCAGGGGATTCAAGCATATAATATATAGTATACGTAATCTACCGACAATATACTTGTGTAGAGGCTCGAATGTAACGCTCTACAATCTCTGATGAGGATTTTTATGAGATTTTAGATTACTGTCGAGTAATCGAAGGTTCGAGTACTGTGGTTTTAGAGAATAATCAAAGGTAAACTGCAACGGTTCAGGGGAGCGATTTTGTAACCTATCATTGGTTCCCCATCTCTCTTATTTATAGAACATAGGAAGGGCTGAGTCACCAAGGTTAGGTCACATTATAAGGGTACCATCCAGATATCGAGTGGGTATCCCGGAGTTGGTATTGACTCCGGAAGTGTCGGAGATGTCACTATAGCAGTTATTGGGTGTGCTTCCATACGCTGACACTGTAGCAGTTCTCGGGCCTGCCACTTTAGCTGCAAGGACCAGCCACGCCACTATCCTGTCTAGTGAGCTGGCTATCTGTCTTATCACACTTCGACCATGTACGGATTTTGTCAAAGTATTTCTGATCTGATGTGGAGTTCGTCTTCGAGGTTTGTTCTGTGTTAAAGCTTCATCTTCGGGTAATCTTTGGATGGCTTGTTTATGAATTGAGTAGGCTTCGAGGTGTTCGTGTAGGCGTCGAGGTAGCCTTTGAGTGTTTGACTGGGGCAGAAGGCTGCGAGTATGCTACAATACTCATCGAGTGTGATTTGAATCTACTTGGGGCTACTGGAGTTGAAGATAATCTACTAGATGGTGTGCCAAAAGTAATTGAATCTCTCCAGTAAGCAGAAATGAAAGTTTGGGTACATACTGGAGATAAGCAGGAAACTGTAATTTTAATTGGTCTCTCATGCAAACTCCTAACACTAGAGATGCATAAGATAGTTATTAATGGGAACTCAGAGAATGAATGAAGGAATCTTTTGGCTGAGGCCAAGATATAATATGACATCAAAACAGCTGATTATACGAGTAAAAATTTGAAAAGGAAAAAATGTTGAGAATGAATATCTTGAGATTCCTGATGATATAAGGACTGCTAAAACCTTTGAATGGCATCGAGTGAAAGTTTTAATTCAGATGAATACTCTATTAACACTGATTATTAACGTGAATAGTCTCATAAACATTTTGGAAAAAAAATATCTTGAAATAAACCTTTTTATGATAGTAATTGCTTGTAAGGTTGGCCTATGTTGCGGTATTGCTCCTCTTTAGGAAGCTGGGATTGTTGATATAACTAAGAGTCAAACAGATGACTTGACACTGGCTAAAGGTGATGGTGTTAATGATATTTCAATGATCCAAATGGCTTATGTTGGGATTAGTGGTCAGGAAGGACGTTAAGCTGTAATGGTATCAAATTTTGCAATGGGATAGTTCTGCTTTCTAAAAAGATTAATCCTTGTGCATGGACACTAAAATTATCATCGAGTTGGTTACTTTGTTTTGTACAACTTCTACCGCAATGCTATGTTTTTATTGATGTTATTCTTGTATATATTGTCCACAGCCTTTTCAACGACATTTGTAATGACAGATTGGAGTTGCATGCTCTATTTTGTAAGCTATACTTCTTTTCCTACTATCGTTTTTGGTATTCTCGACAAGGATTTGAGTCATAAGACCCTACTAAATTTTCCAAAGCTATATTCTACTGGACATAGACAAGAAAGTTACAATAGGCAACTATTTTGGCTCGCAATGGCGGACAATCTTTGGCAAAGTCTTGTTATTTCTATTTTCCATTCTTTATTTACAAGGACAGTTCTATAATATATTTGGAGTCTCGGACAGTTCACATTTTGAGATATAATTCGAGTAGCAAAATTAACATTAGATTGTGATGTTGAATATTATGAGTAGATAGGCTAGATCTTTAACTCTTCTTTTTCTTGGGTCTCTCTCTATTGAGAGACAACTTTTGTACATTCTATAAGTGCTATAGGGGGGGGGGGTCGTTGTGATTTTAACCACAACTTCATCAACAAAAAAAATATAAATAAATAAACTAGATGTAAGAAATACCTAAGATGTGGAAACATTGTTTTGAAAAGGATGATGGACTCTCTCGTAATTCAAAATCCGCAACCCTTTTTCCAAGTTGTCTGTATTCATTAGCCTCAACCTGCAAACTTTCTAGCTCCTCGTTGAGCATTGCTCGTTTTACCCTTTCCCACTCAATAACCCTCCTTAAGGGTGTTGAAGCTCTGATGTTAGTCTTGTTGAGGTGGCCATTATATCCCATGACATGGCAATTTCCATCTGCCCCATATTTCTTTTACATATAAAAACATTTTTTGATGAGAACTAAATAGAGTTCAATGTATATATAATAAAACTTGCATTTGAAACTACTAGAATTTAGAACTATGCAAAAATGATAGAGTACTCAATGCACAACTATAAAAGTTATCACACAATTAACAATGAAAATTTAGGAATACCGATGGTACTTATAACCGCTACTGCATCGTTTTCTAAATCCTTATCCATGAGCATAGGGTCTTTTTGAATAACCCTGTTCATACGTTCCTTTGTTATAGAAATAGTAATTTTTTCTCCTCACTTAACTATACCTTCAAATATTCTAATAGTAAGATTCTCGAGTTCTTATACCATTCATTCTTTCATCTCCTCAGGATATGTGCCATCCTCCTTAGTTGACAAGCCATAAAAATCTCATACCTCTTCACAAAACCTTTAGGTCTACCTTTTTCCTGCAAAATGATCAGTAATTAAGTTTATCGTCATGTTGATTTAACAAAACTTATGAAGTATACTATATATAAGAAATATCATTCATCAGCAAAAAATATATAAATACTTCTGGAGTTCAATATATAAACACTTTTTTTTGAAGAAGGCGATGACTAGTTTCAAAAATTATTACTTTCTATCTTACCTTCCATTACAATAAGTTCCAAAACTACTATTTTGAAAAGAGAGAAACGACTCTTCAACAACACAGAGTAAAATAAAGCTATTGTTTTGAAATTAAATCAAGAGTGAGATAAGTTGTTTTTGTTGAAGAATAATAAAATCTAGAAAATAGTTCTATATAGAGTGTAATTGAGAGAGAAGAGGATATCTTTATTGATTGTAAATTGTTTCCCTGTACGTACTACAAAGAATGATATCCCTACAACATAAGTTACCTGTCCTACATAAACTCTCCCCATAAACCCTAAAGGCCTATGGGATTGTTAGGAGTCCAATAGGATACTCCAACCTAATTGGGCTCCAGCCTTGGGCTAGACCGCACTCTTAACACTCCCCCTTGGGGTGTTCCATACCAGGATAACTTACTTCATCAAAGCCTCTACCTAATAAAACCCCATTGGGCAAAAAGATGTGTAAGGAAAGAGTACAATCCTATGCTCTGCACTACGTAAAAAATGGTCATTTGCGACAAATATTTATGTCGTTAATGCTAGATTAATGTCGGATATTCTGTCGTTAACAATTGTCGCCAAAAATGGAGTTATTTTTGCTATCCACAGTTATAAATGTCATATTTTTACAACATATAAATATCTCGTTCTTTATTAAAATGCGACACTTGTAAATATTACGTTTTTTGTCTTTTCCTGGAGACAAATGTCATTTAATTTAAACATAAACGATAATTATATATGTCGAATATTAAAAAAAATGAGATAATAATAAGTACCGTTATCTGAAAAATGACTAATTTTCTCAACAAATATATTTGTCTCTAAGCTTCGAAATTCCTATTTATTTTGTTAAAAATAAAATATTAAAAATTAAAAATTATTGAACTGGACTAGATGGATTTGAACCATCCCCCTCTAAAAAAATTTGAGCGCTCTATCCATTTTGAGCTAATAGTCCAATAAACATTATTTGGCAATAGCTTAATTATTTAATTTGACAAATATGAATGTAGAAGTACCTCAGCCAAGTGTATGAATCTGAAACTATAAAATAGTCAGCAAAATTATTTAATAACCACTTCTACGATCCTTGTATCCACAAATTCCTGGGATGGAAGTGTTGAGCACGCATAACAGACTCCAATATCAAATCATCGGCAAGAGTTTCCACAACTTGTGCACACTGTTAAATGATAAAATGCAGAATTGACAATGTAGAAGTATAAGTTAATAAAGGTCATCATAATTTGTTCAAACCTCAGTTGGAATATATAAAGAATACCTTTATAGGGTTTGCCTCATCATAAGTAATTGTACTGCCAATGGAGAACTGAACCTTCCCCATACATTTATGATCGTCATGGTAAAGTGGCTACCGCCGAACTCTATCACTCTATTTAATATGTATAATATCATGACTCCAACCCTTAATTGTAGGAAATAACTAATAATCTTATGAAAAATGGCTAATTGTGATAAGGTACGAAGCTTACTGGATTATCTGTCAAAGATGAAACTTTGATTGTTGCTTGATCCTGGGTAGCTTTATTTGCATCCTAGACCTCTACCAAAAGTGTGTTCCCTTTACTCTGTGGAAAGCTGAAACATTATTTTACAAATATATGATGTATTAGGTGCATATCTATAGAAACTTCATATAAGTTATCAGCCTTTAATGTTATAAAACAACCATTAGCTTTGCTTTACAAAATTTGATTTATCATGATTACAGCCTAAATTAGTAAATTATGCTAATAAGGTTTAGGAAATCGAGAAACAAAATAAAGTTATGACTTACAATACTGATGATCACTGGTTCCCAATTACAAGCTAATAGTAGACCCTAGATCAATCTATGTATCCTCGATGGTACTCTTGAGTTGGAATAAGAATGATAACATTTCTTCTGTTAAGATAACAAAAAGTTAGAGAAAGTTTCATTCCTCAATCACTAGCTATTATGGATAAAATGTAAGATCTAGGTCACAGTTAATAAATAATAGGCTATGATTTATCTATTGCACCCATTTGCCTTAATAGTCATTTTAAATGGTTTTACCATATTTGGCATTTACGCCATTGAGCCAACCATAAAGAAGCTTCAAAAAATATAACAACCTTCTGATGTGAATGGAAATGGAGATTATTTGAGGGAGTTGATGCCAGTTTTTACCATTGCTAAAACATGTCGAACATAGTCTGCATCTGCTTGGATGTAAACTGTACCTTTGTGTGAGTACGTGGTCTTAAGCTTTTGCCTTGGTATTATTTAGACTTTTTTCATTGCCATTTATCCAACAGCAAACAGTATAATAATTTACAAACAGGATATCAAAAAGGAAATACGATAATTTTATGAAAGTACATACCTTAAGGAAAAATATGTGTGTATCAGAGGCAGTCCTTTGATCTCCAGTCACGTAGTCAGTTTCATTATTAAAGTAAGACAATCCAAATCCAACAGAAGAATTCAAGTAGATAATGTTCGAAACCTATTGGGTAACAACATGAACACATCAATCAAATTCAAAACCAAACATTTTGGGCAAGGTTACAGTTTAAGAAGACGTTACTAACAGTCTCACATTGGCTTTTACATAAAACACATTTAGAGGCAATAGCAATGTTTTTAGTTTGAATAATATCATCTGCAGGGACAGTACCATGAAAAATATCATAAACATCATTGTGAACTGTAGGTGCCTAACTTCGTGTGGAGGGGAAGTCAGCTCTTGTACCAAGGGATTTATCCTCTACTAAAGGGATTCAAGTAAATAATCTATAACAAAAGTAATCTACTGCCAATATACTTGCTTGGAGGCCTAGAATGTGATGCTCTACGACCTATGATGAGGATTTTTAAAAGAGTATGTATTTCTATCGAGTAGTCGAAGGTTTGAGTACTGTGTATTTTACAAGGTGATCAAAGGTAGACTGCCAAGACTCAGGGGAGAGATTTCGTAGCCCCACCTTGATTCCTCCTCCCTCTTATTTATAGAGCATAGGAAGGGCTGAGTCAGCAAGGTAGGTCACATTACAAGGGTACCATCCGGGTATCGGTCGGGTATCCCAGAGTTGGTATTGACGCCGAAAATGTCAGGTCTGGCACTGTGTCTTGACACTGTAGCAGTTGTTGAGTATGTCATAATAGCTGTAAGGACCAACAGCATCGGTGTTCCTGTCTGGTGAGCTGGCTATTTGACATGTCTACCTTCAAGCACGTATGAAAGTGGTCAAAGTATTTCTGATGCTGATGTGGAGTTTGTCTTCGAGGCTTGTTCAAAGTCGAGGCTTTGTCTTTAAATAATCTTGAAAGGTTTATTTTTGGATTGAGTGGGCTTTGAGATATTCGAGTAGGCGTCAAGGTAGCCTTCGAGTATTTAACTGGTGTAGAAGGCTGCGAGTAACCTGCGTGTAGGCTACTACATTCGCCCCCTCTCAGCAAGGGTCATGAAAATAGGTGTTGAGGTGTTTGTTGAGAAAAATTATTTATTATTGGATGCTGGATGGTTGACTATAGGGTTTCGAGGGGGTAGTAGAGGAGGGTATTTAAGAAATGTTGGTGATTACAGATTTATAAATGAGGTTAATGGGGCTATAAATATGGGTTATGGAGGTAGTAATACTGTATACACTTTTTTTGTTGCACTTTCTTCTCCTTTCTCTGCATTTCCTGAAAAATGTAATGGAGACCGCACCCAACACCCACTATCAGGAAAGGATGAGATTTTCTCGAGCCCATCGTATAGGGCGGAAGACTGCTAAACTAAAGTTGAACTTCTTCGGTGACCATGAGCTTGACTTGGACATGTCCGACCTGGTAGAGTTAGAGGCTGGGGAACCTATCAACGGGGTATCTTATGCTTACTTATGGGGGCTGATGAAGTTTCAATTTATGACTGTTGAGGAACGCAATCTTTATCTGTCGAGCTTTGTCGAGCGTCTTGTGTAGGGGCCTAACTTCTTTTTGGAAGGGAAGTTGGCTCTTACAACTCAGGGTTAATTCTCAACCAAAGGAATGCAAGCAAATAATCTAAGGTATGGATAATCTATAGATAAAATACTTGCGTAGAGGCCTGAATGTGACACTCTACGACCTCTGATGAGGATTTTTATTTGTGATTTTATTACTGGCGAGTATTCAAAGGTTCGAGTACTGGATGTTTGCAGTATCGTTGAAGGTAAACTGTAAAGGGGCTGGGTAGAATTTTTCTAACCAATCCATGGTTCGCCATCCCTCCTATTTATAAAATCATAAGAAGGGCTGAGTCACCAAGGTTGGGTCAGATTACATGGGTAATCTCCGGATATCCCAGAGTAAGTATCGGTGCCAAAATTATCAGAACTGTCACTGTAACAGTGTTGGGTGTGTCTCTATACTTTGGTACTGCGGCAGTGGTTGACCCGTCACTACAGCTGCAAGAACCAGCCGCTGCGCCATCATGTCTGGTGAGCCGACTGCCTGTCCTGTCATATTTCGACCATGTGCTGATATGGGTGAAGGGTTTCTGCTGCGATGTGTGTAGTCCATCCTCGAGGCTTGTTAGAGTCGAAGTTTTATCTTTAAGGGATCTCTGGAAGTCCTGTTTTGAGGATTAAATGGTCTTTAATAAATTCGAGTAGGCTTCGAAGTAGCCTTTGAGTGGCTGAATGAGGTAGAAGGCTGCGAGTAGGCTACTACATTTCCCCCCCTCATCGAAGGTCTCGGAGCTAGGTGGGGAGGCATTTGTTGAGAAAACTGTTTGGCCTTGGAATTTGAGCGGTTTGACTGCTGGTTTTTGGGTAAGTAATAAAAGAGGATAATTAAGAGGTATTGGTGGTTATAGGGTAATAAATGAAATGAGGCTATAGGTATGGGTTATTGAGTAGGGATATTGTGTAACCTTTTTCCTTTTCATTCTTCTCTTTTTCATCTGCAAAGTTTTGAAATCTCTATGGATACTACGCCATACACACAATATCAGAAGAGGATGGGGTTTGCCAGGGACCGTCGCGTAAGGCGGAGGACTGGTGAACTGCATATAAAGTTCTTTGGGCATCATGATCTGGACAAGGGCATGCCTGAACAGGTGGAGGTAGAGATTGGAGAGCTCATCAATAGGGAGCCTTATGCTTATCTTAGTGACTGACTGAAGTACGACTTTACTACTGCAGAGAAGCGCTATCTCTTTCTGTCGGCTTCGGCCGAATGCCTTGTTTGTGCAAAAGAGGTGATGGAGGAATAAAGAGCGGTGAGTGGAGCTGGGCCTTCTAGATGTAGGGCTGCTATTTGAAGTAGCGAAGATTGGTCTCTTTGTATTAGGTGGTTTTATGTAGAGGTTTTTATTTGGCCTTGTTGTATGAATGTATTTGGGTTTAAAATTTTGTTGTTTTGTTGTTGTATGTGGTAGAATAGAATGAGAATAATATTTTGCTGCATATTTAAGTTTTTGTAACTGCTAGGCATTGGAAACGAATAGGCTCGTAGTCACAATAGAAAACTTCTCTCATCGAATGCTAACGGGTAATATAGATTAATACTGCGAAAAATATTCTCAAAGTGTAATGATGTGGTCGAATGTAATTAACTGGTAGGCATTGAAAATGGTTAATGGTTTGATGAACGAGGTTCGACTGGAAGTCCTCATAAATGGTGTATTCCATGCGTATGCAGAGGAAACTGCTACGTCTGGGATGTTGAAGAGGTTAGGCTATTGAGTTGTCGAGGTGGGGTATTGAAGACCACAATTTTAAAGTATAAAAGGAACTGTTGCTAAGAGGATTTATCATCGTTATGCATTCTTTCTTCATCTTTTTACTTAAATGCTCGGATCAAAATTACTGCAAATGTACTCGCACAAGAGAACCAGGCGACAGTGAGAGTCAGGTGAATACATGAGAGGACATTAGAGCTGCAGCAGAGGTTTGGTATCGATCAGGATATTGATGCAAAAATGCAAAATCTCTTTGAGGCGGAGCTCGGAACACCTATTGCAGGCATACCTTTCGCGTACTGATGAGGAATATTGTAGATGATGGAAGCATTACCTGGCCACCGGTTATCCCTGCTCGAATCATTTACAGAAGAGATGGTGGACCAGGGGGATGCTGGTGCTATGCCTACGGTCGAAGAAGAGCATCCGACAGATAATTAGGGTCTTCTGTTTGTTTTGGTAGCTATTTTTGATATAGATTTTGCATGTAGGGTATTTGTAAGAACTAGTTGAATTGTACTTTATTATTTCTGAGGTTTATTAAATTGGATATTGGTGGCATAATCTGCCGAATTACATTTCAATGTTGTTTTTCGCATGATTTTGAATGTTTGAAGTACAACTTTTATCTCGCGAAGTAACAGGCTTGATTTGTCGAAGTAGGAGGTCATCTGTCAAAAATAAAAAATGTTTGATCGATTGATGTAAGGGGTTTATGCTGTGTAGGCACAAATATTTGAACTGTCGAAGTGCATGATTGTAATCTGTCAAAGGAAAAATGGCTGTTTATGTGTAAGTGTAAGTCGGGACTGTCGAAGGAAAACTTGTTATCTGTCGAAGCAATGTTAAGCTTCGTGTATAAAATTCTGAACTGCCGAAGGAAAAGGGTGATCTACTGAGCTGAAATAATAAAGGCATGAGGTTTTAAATTGACGAATGTGCTGTAGCTAGAATGTCGATATTTTTTATGATCGAATTTAAAGTTATCTTTTGGTGATTATTCGTGGCGCGGTGTAGTTGATTACTCGAATGTGGAAAGTGTGTCGAAGGATTTGGTGGATTTTACTAGACCCAGTGGCAGCTTGGACAGCTGGCTTGTCAGAACGGTACGTGCATCTGGGGCAGTATGCCGGATAGGTAATCATTATTATTATCCTCGTTTTATAGAAAAGTTGTGATTTGATGTTTAGGTTTGACTGTTTAGCTTCGAGTGAGGGTAAAAGGATTCGCGAAGCTTTATTTTCATAGGTAATTTGAAGTGAGCATGTGGCACACACGTGAGAGATATTAGGGGTAAATCGGTCAAAACATATTGTAGCCGAAAAGCCAGGGTAGTGGGGGTGTGGTAATGACAATGGTTTGAAAATCGAGGCAGTTTTGGTTTTTTGAGAAAGTATATAAGTGTGAGAGGAGTAACCACTGTACCATTTACTGAGAAAAATCAAAGAGAGTGAGGAGAAGAGAAACGTACGCCATTAGTGCATTAGAAAAGTTGCTAAGTTGTTGCATTGCTGAAGTTGTTGTTTCGAGTATAGTTCTTCTAACACAGGAATGTCACTTTATCTCTGTCAATTTTTGATTTGTTTTCCCTTCTGTCTCTGAGAGTAGCATATTCTGGGTTTGGAGTTTGGAGGTTATCTTCGAGGATAAGAGAATTATGAGTCTAGATCCCAACCAATTTGGGGAATTTAGGAATTTTTTAAGGAGGCACTGGGTTTTAGATCGAGGTTTTGAATGTGTATGAATGTTCTGAAGGGGGTAGATGGGATATAGATTATTGACACAAAATTATCGAATGTACCGATCTAATTGCAAGCCTCTTCTTCTGTTGGGTAAGATGCATTCCCATCAAGCTTCGGGATTGAGGCTGATAGACGAGGAGATCGAAGCATTCGAAGCTAGTATTTCTGGTCATACTCCCATAGATGAGGGCAGCGACTTAGAGTTGCTGAATGTTGTCACCGAAGCCCCTTTGTCTTTGGTATTGCCCACTGGTGAGGTTCCGATTATGAGACATCGTAGGACGGTAGTGATTGAGGATAGTGAGGAGGAGGAGATAGTGCAGGGGGAGAGAGGCAAGTGTAATGTGGGGCCTTTTGGTGGTAGAAATGGAGAAGGTGGCAAAGTGAGGAAAGTGGGGATTCAACTGAGTCGAATAGAGTCGAAGGGGTCGTTTTGACTAGTGATAAGGTTAGAATAGATCAATTTGTTGCCAAGCTGGAGCTGTCGAAAGTGGGGGTGTTGTTGAGTGTGGCGGGAGTAGGGTTAACTGTTAAATTGGATCCTGGGGAAGGGATAATGGCTTATAGAGGTCAGATTCAATTAAGAATGGAACTTTCTCCTCGAAGACTGATGAAAGAGGTGTTGAATTTCTGAGAGGTGGCCCCGATTCAACTAAATGGAAATTTTTACGAGATGATGAGGTTATAGAGGGGATGAATGCAAAGTTGAGCAGTGAGGGGAGGGGTTTAGTTAAGTGGTTTGATAATATTACCTTCTACTCGAAGATGGCGAGCCAGAACCCAGGTGCCTACCACATCCAGTGTCACCCAGAGAAGCCCTGGTTCTTTGATCTGTGTTCGATGGGTCGAGGGTGGAATAAAGATTTATTGACAGTAGGGGGCAACTACGAGAACGTTAAGGGGGAAGACCTTTATATGTTACATCATGGGGTGTATAATAAGAGTTAGTTTGTTGACAAAAGATTGTTGTTGATGTATGTATTGAATAAATGGCGATTTTAATTTGTTTGCTCTGCAGGTCCGAAGAATCTAGCTTGGAACAATCCGAGGAACTACATTGATACTTTGCTCGAAGCTAGTGAGGAATGGGTAAATTATGTTTTTGACAGTCTTAGTATCAAGAGGCAGAGAAGGAAAAAGGCGGATTCCCTGCCTCAAAACATACCCGTTACGCCAAAGCCATCGAAGAGAAGGAGAAGCGATGGTGATTCGAAGGGTCGTGAAGAAATGGGAGGGGAGGAGTTGCCAAGAAATATTTAGTATGTTCCGTAATTGAGGTGGGGATCGAAGCAAGCAGCGTCAGTGCCCGAAGTGGCTAGCGATGCTTCGAGATTGAGGCCGAGGCAGGTGCCAACACAGACTGAGAAGGGGAAGGGCAGGGTTTGTCCCGATGTTCTGAAGGTGCAGCAATTAAAGGTTATTCAGCTCAAAAGACATAGGGCCCAATCTGAATGGCTGGAGCAAGCGGTAGCCAAGCATGCTTCGATGGCTGAACTCTGCTTAGACGACCCAGATGAGGCTTTGAAGGAGATGAAGAGCAGTATGTTTCAGGTAACAGTTTATTAATTTTTTCTGTGAGATTCAAAGATTTCTTTTAAGTTCTTTGAGTTGCGAGGGGTACTGACTGCTCGAATATTCTTGCAGACGGATGCTTGGGCCCAATCTGACAAGAAGGCCATGAAGTCAGTAAAGGGAAAGTTGCAACAAGCGGTGGAAAGTCTAGATCTTGCTTGAGGGACTGAGACATTATTGTTGTCTGAGGTCAAATTGTTGAAGCGAGATTTGGAGGCAATCACAAAATCCTTTGATGAGAAGTTTGAGCATCTGCGGTCGAAACAAGAATGGGTGTGGGCGGCGAAGCTTGCAGCAAAAGAGAAGGAGAAAGCAGAACAGAAGGTGATTTATCAGGCAAAGTTTAATGGTGAATGTAAAGTGACTGTCCGGCAAAAGAAATTTATAGAGGATAAGGGGTATGACCCCAATACTTTGGAGCCCTTCCCTATTTCCCCAGAATTGGCTGCTGGAGATGATTTGCTGATGATGGAAGGGGAGGTAGATGTTGTTGATGGGGTACATAGAGGTACTGGAGGCAGTGTGAAGGCTTCTATTATTGGAGTAGTCAGTGTTGGAACCATGGGTGGTGTTGTTGTCGATGGGGCGGCGTCGAAGCCTTCGACTGAAGGTCCTATGGGTGTTTGCGCTGGGGGACCTGTAGAGGAAGAAGATGTAACTGCACCGATATAAGGTATTTGGTATTGGGGTTCCATGCCTGCCTTTTCTGATTTGTTATTGAGTTGTAATATTTTGAACCATGATTAGTTTTTGCGCTGGTCTTTGAACTTGGTATGTCCTTGAGTTGATATACTGTTCCTGATAGTGATTATCTGTAACACTTCTAAAGTTGATTCTGAACTACTTTTGAATTGATGCCTGATGTTCTGAACTCAATTTGTTATCTTGTTCTGGTCTTAGTTTATTCTGGATAATGAAATATTGATGTGTATTCTGTAGGCTTGGCTTGTATTGAACTGTTGATGACTTAACTTGAGTTGTAGTACAACTGTTTCTCAGATGTATCATGTTTTGAATCTTCTTTATACTTAGTAAAATTGTAGATATTATGTTATAATAGTATCTGCATGTACTATTTTTGTCGAATGGCTATGGAGTGATCGAACCCTGAAGAACTTCAAGGGCCATGTGATAACTTTTTTGAATTTGAAGAATCTGCTGGATATCTAAGGCCGAAGGTACAATGATGTAAGACGTAGTCGCCCCCAACGTATGCTGGAAACTTGAAATTTTCAAGATCAGCCTTAAGTATCAGTCGGGGCGAGGGTGAACATAATACCTTGGGTAAACCATGAAATTGACTGGACTTCAACAGTTTTGGTGCCTGATCGAGGCATATCTGAATTCCCCCAATGCATCCCCAAGGGTCCGGTCTGTCTGCCATCCTTGTCTATCGAGTTTGCTCAAAATTGGAAGCTTGAACATTTCAAGGTCGCCCCCAAGTATTAGTCGGGTCGAAGGGTTGACATAATAAATAGAAGAAACTAGGAAATCGATTGAACTTTGACAGTTTTTGGAGCCTGATCGAGGCATAGCTGTTTGCCCCCAATGCACTCTCAAGGGTCCAGTCTATTGACCATCCTTGTCCCTCGAGTTTGCTCGAAATTGGAAGCTTGGAAATTTCAAGGTCGCCCCCAAGTATCAGTCGGGTTAAAGGGTTGACTTGATACTTAGAAGAAACCAGGAAATTGACTGGACTTCGACGGTTTTAGAGCCCGATAGAAGCATAACTGCTCTCCCCCAATGAATTCTTGAGGGTCCAGTCTTTCAACCAACCTTGCCCCTCGAGTCTGCTAGAAATTTAAAGCTTGAGAAATCTCAAGGTCACTCCTATGTATCAGTCGGGTCGAAGGGTTGACATGATACCTATGTTAAGCCAACAAATTCAATGAAAAGAGCAGACGAAGTATGGTGGAAAAAATATTGATTGATTATTCTACGTTACATATGTTGTACAAGGTTGAGGCTATGACCTGTTATAGGAGACCAACTGCATTGTGTTCCACAAATTAGGTAAAGGCTCTTCGTCTTCTGTCATTTGATAGTAAGAACCCTTCTCAGTTTTATCGTACACGACATATGTTCCTTCCCAGGATTCGGCTAGCTTGCCGGCATTTCGAGGTTTCGAGGATTGGTTGACACGTCGAAGTACTAGATCTCCGATGTTGAAGCTTCGTGGTCGAACTCTCTTGTTATATGATTTCTAAAGTGATGTGTGGTAGCGGCCCAGGTTGGCGATGGCTCGGTCTTTGGTTTCGTCGATCCATAACATGTTTCATGCGAGCTCAAACTCATTGTCTTCGTCTGGGAGGTTAGGATCACGTGTAGGTACTTCAAATTGAGTAAGGAGCACAACTTCGGTACTGTATGCTAGAAGGAAAGGGGTACAGCCTATAGATTTTCTTAGGGCTGTTCGATAGGCTCAGAGGACATGCTATAACTCTTGAACCCATTGACCTTTCTTCGCGTTGACTCTTTTCTTAAGACCATCGATGATGGTTTTGTTGATTGCATTGACTTATTGATAGTAAGGTGTTGAGGGAGAGAGGATGATACTGTGTTTTTTGAGATAGTTTCTGACTTTGCTGCCGATTAACTGGGGACCAGTTTCACATCAAATCATATGGGGGCAGCCGAAACATGTGATGATGTTTTCCTATAGAAATTTGATAACTTCTTCTTCTCTGGTTTGGCATAAAGGTACAACTTCAACCCATTTGGTGAAGTAATTGGTTGTAACAAGGATGTTTTCTCTTCTACCTGAGGCTTATGGGAAGGGACCAATAAGACCGATAGCCCATCTTTTGAATGGCCAAGAAACTTGACTGAAATGGAGGTCTTGAGAATGTAATGGATGTCATGTGCGTGACGTTTGCATTTGTCACATTGTTTGGCATACTCTTCGGCTTGTTTTTTCATATTCGTCCAGAATAAACCTTGAGAGACGGCTCGAAGGGCCATTAAACAACCAGTAGTATGAGAACCGATGGTTCCTTCGTGCAGTTTTGCTAAAATTGTAGAGGCTTCGGCCTGGGATATGCATCGAAGGAAGACGCCATTTGGGGATTTGCGATGTAGTTCATTTTTGTAAATAGTGTATCTGCGGTAATTTTCTAACAGCGATCGTCTAGTTTTGGGATCATCTGGGAGGGTAGCATTGTTGAGGTAATGGAGGAATGGTGTTCCTCAGTCGTCTGGATCGAGACTCTTGCCCCCAGTATTGATGGCATTAACTTCCATCTGGTCGAAACTTAGGCGTCTGAGTAGTTCGATATGAAGGGTCCAGGATTCAGATTGTCTGAGCATGGCTGCGATGTAAGCGAGGGCATCTGCATGTTGGTTTTCTCCTCGAGAGTAATGAGTGATAGTAGATTTTTTGGGAAACTGGTCCATGCGATGACAAACGAAAAGAGCATAGTCAGCCATGCGACCATTATCTTGATTTTATCCTGTGCAATGCCTCTAAACAAGCTGGGAATATATGAAAATGACAAGTTTGGGAATACCGAGGTCGAGAGCGAGGTCGAGGCCATTGATCAAGGCTTCGTACTCAGCTTTGTTATTGGAGCATTCGAAGGTAAGTTTGACGGCTTTCTCTATTCGATCATTAGTGGGTGTTACCAAGACAATACCTATTCCTGAGCCATTAGGTCTAGCAGACCCATCTGTGAATAACGTCATCTTGTGTTAGGGTCCCAGGAATCTGTTCTTTCGGGTTGGTCCACTATTAAGTATTCTTCGTGTTTTTCTCAATCGACATCGTCGGCCGGGAAGTCAGTAAGAAAATCTGATACTGCTTGGCCTTTCTAGGATATTTGCTTCTCGAATGTAATGTCGTGATTATACTCGTCAGGATTTCTCTTTGTTACTGAGTACTTCTCGAAGGGGGTAACTTACTATAATACGGATGAGGCGAGCTTGAAAATATGGCTTGAGTTTGCAGGTTGAATAGACAAGGGTGAGGAACTAATGCTTATGCTTCGAATATCGGGTTTCTGTGAGTGTTAAAGTTTTGCTGATGAAATATATAGGTTTTTCGACGTTTGAATTGAGTCGAATAAGCACTGACCTGATAGAAGTGTCTGTAACAGCGAAGTATAAAGCGAGTGCTTCGCCTTCGATAGGGGTGCTGATAATGGGTGGTCGGCTAAGACCACTTTTGAGTTTGAGGAAGGCCTGTTCACACTCGGGCATCAGTTGATCTCAGGGTTATTTTTCTATTTTTCTTTGTGGACTCCTTGGTCGTGTAAGAGGGAAAAAAGCCAAGAACATCTGTCTGTGGATTTAGAAATGAAACGGTTAAGGGAAATTATCTTACCAACCACTTTTTGGATGTCTTTTTTGGTTCGGGGCGAAGGCATGTCGATGAGGTCTTGAATATGGGTGGGGTCAATCTCAATACCTTGTTTACTGATAAGGTGGCCAAGAAATTTACCATATGAGACACCAAATTGGCATTTTTCTGGTTTGAGTTTCATGTTATACATTCAAAGTATCGAAAAGACCTCGGTTAGGTCTTGGATATGGGTCTGTCTCTGGAGGCTCTTGCATAACATGTCGTCGATGTAAACTTCGACCGACTTACCAAGCAAGGGTTTAAGCATGGTTGTCCTGCAGTGTTGGTAAGTGGCTCCCATATTTTTAAGGCCGAAGGGTATAATATTGAAACAGTAAAGGCCTTGCCCAGTAATAAAGGAAGTTTTAAGTTGATCTTCGTGGAGGAGGGGTACCTCATTGTAGCCTGAAGCCACGCCCATCATGAATAGTCGCTCGTGTCCAGCAGTAGCTTCGAGGAGTGCTGAGATGTGTGCTTGTTGAGGTCTATGAAGTCGATGCAGATTCAGATCTTTCTGTTCTTCTTGTGAACTACCACAATGTTTGACATACAGTCAGTGTACTTTACTTCTCTTATACACCTTGCGGCTATGAGCTTGTCTACTTCAAGGTTGACTGCTTCTCAAAGTCGTGGTGCCAGGTTTTGCTTCTTCTGTTTTACCGCTGAGGAATAAGGAATGAGGTCGAGGCGATGGCACGCCAGGTTGGGGTTGATGCTGGGTATCTTCTGGAATGTCTGTAGGGACCTAGCCTCGTTCAGATGGGAAGCAGGTTCTTCTAGCATAGAATCAATCCTTAATCCGAGGAGACAAGTATTTGACCTAAAGTAAGATCTAACTATAGACAAATACTTGCGTAGAAGCCCGAATGTGACTCTCTACAACCTCTGATGAGGATTTTTTTATGATAGATCGCATTACTAAAAAGTAAATAATAGGGTTCGAGTATAGAGTATCTAGGTGGTCGAGGGTAAAATGCAAGGGATTGGAGATGATTTTTTCTAACCCCTCCAGGTTTCCCCTCTCCTCTATTTATAGAGATATAGGGAGCTGAGTCACCAAGGGTGGGTCAGGTTTACATGGTTACTATCAAGAAATCCCGGTGAGTTTTGGGCGGCAGTCATGTCGGTACTGTCCCAGCAACATTTATTGATGATATCTCGGAACGGCGCGGTGGTTGGACCTGTCACAGTAGCTGCACGGGCCAATAAATGCACAGTCTGATCTGATGAGGTGATTGTCTGTCTTATCTTGCTTCGACCATGTGTTAGTGAGCTTAAAGGATTTCTCCTGTAGCACGTTAATCCATTTTCGAAGTTTTGCCTGATGTTGAAGCTTCACCTTCGGAAGATCTCTGGGGAGTCTATTTTAGAGATTGAGTAGGCTTTGATACATTCGAGTAGGCTGTGAAGTGGGCTTCGACTACCTGTCGAAGGCTACGACTAGGCTACTACGTTTGCCCTCTCTCAGTGAAGATCTCAAAGCCAAGTGAAGAGGTGTTTGCTGAGAAAATAGTTTGGTCTTGGGATTTGGGCAGGTTAACTGTCTGTTTTCGGGTAGGTAATAAAAGAGGGTTTTTAAGGGATGTAGGTGGTTATAGGGTAATAAATGAAGTGAAGGCTATAAAGATGGGTTATTGTATAGGGGTGCTGTATCCTCTTCCATTTACAGTATTCTTTTTTTTCTTTCTTCTGATTCTGAGCATTTGAATGTATACTACACAAAACACGCATTACCAGAAGAGGATAGGGTTCGCTCGTGACCGTCGTGTGGGGCGGAAGATGGCAGAACTGCATATGAAGTTTTTTGGGTAGCATGATCTGAATTGGGACATGCCTGAGGTTGTGGGGGTAGAACCTATGGAATTCTTCAATGGTGATTCTTATTCCTATATGTGGGACCAGCTAAGGTTAAATTTTATGACCGCTGAGAGGCGTTATCTCTTTCAGATGGCTCTGGCTGACAATCTTGTCTGTATGGTGAAGACCATCGTGGAGCAGAATTCGGCCACTGAAGCTGGACCTTCTGGTAATAAGACCAATGGGTGATGAGGTTATCTTTGTATTTCTTTGTTTTTACTGTGTGGGTATTTTTTTTTGCTTGAGATGGTAGTAGAAATGTAATTTGTTTGTTTGAGCGGATGTTTGGAATGGGCAAAATATTTTCTCCGTACCTGTATTACTATTTCTGACTGGTAGTGTAGACGAATCTAGACAATTACTCTTATAGGCGCGATGTATAATGATATGCTCGAAGGTAATGATGATCGAATGCTCGACGCTTGAGGTATGCTCGACTAGCAGTCCTCAAGAATGAGGTTTGAATGCATGTACCGATGAATCAGTTATACTTGGGAACTTGGAAAGTTTGTTCGCAGACTTTTCGAGGTTGGGAATTGAAAGCTGTCATTAATTCGGTTAGGGAAGAAGGAAAGTTGTGGTGGGTTTGAAAGTATAAAAGGGGATAGGTTGGAGGGAATTTCTTCATCTGTCCTACAACATTTTCTCTGTCTACTGCTTTGTTTGTTGATCACCATGGCTGAAAATGTACCGGTTCATAGAGATCAATCGACGGCGACGGCCAAGAGAATCCAAGAGGCCTTGCTGGGTCTTCAACGGAGGTTCGGAATACAGGAGGATATTGATGCTGAAATGACAGACCTTTTTGAAGCGAAACCTGGGGCACCACTCAATGACATGCCCTTCGTGTACTGGTGGGGCATAGCGCAGATGATGGGGCCGTTTCCTGGCCATCAACTATCTCTTCTCAAGGGCTTCGCGGAGGATATAGTGGTCCAGGGGGATGAAGATACAATGGCTGTTGTTTGTAGAGAAGCAACCCGTTAACAAATAGGGTTCTCTCTTGTATGTTTTCTTGTTGTTGCTTTCCTGTTTTCTTCCTTCTTTTCTCTTCTCTTTTTTGTATGAAGCCTGTAATATTGTCAGAATTGCTGAATGAAAATTGTTTTTGTTGATAACTTGCTTTGTCGAACTGTGCGTACTAGTAATACTATCTGATTTGTATTTTGCGGTATTGAAGGGATAATACTGTTGTCGAAATAAATTGTTTGTGCTGGTCGAAGATAAAAATGCCTTTGTCAAAATGAAAGGTAAACTGCGTCGAAGCCGAAAACTTTATCTGTAAGCATGAGATCGTTGAATGGTCAAAGTTTGTGACTGTACTCGGTTGAAGAGTTGAAACTTTTATGTTAAAGGATGTGTTGGATGTTAAAATTTGATATATTAGATAAGTTTATTTGAGGCTATCTGCTACGGATTGTTCGAGAAGGAAAATGGTCGAGTACTCTTGTTTAGGGATTGTGTCGTCGGTTAAGCAGGATTTGACTAGCCGATGTGACAGCCTAGACGGCTGGTCTGTTAGACTGGTACCGGCGCCTGGGGCAATGTACAAAACCTAATGATGATGTTTTTCTCGTATGATGCAAAAGGTTATGATATTACTGTTTAGACTTGGTTATTTAGCTTTGAGTGAGGGAGATAAAGGTTCGAGAACTTCAGCTTTTGCAGGTAGTTAAAAGTAAGGGTATTATTCGAACGTAAGAGTTACGAGGGGTATATTGGTCAAAACACATTGTAGCCGAAAAGTTGGGTAGTGGTAATGATAGTGGTTAGAAAATCGAGGCAGTTTTGGGTTTTTCGAAAGATATATAAGAGGGAGAAGAGTAATTACTGTATGGTTTTACTGTGAGAATCAAAGAGTGGAGAGGAGGGAACGTACGCCATTTTGCACTTGGAAGTTCTTGTTGCGCTTGCTGGTTTGGTTTTGCTGATTCGAGGGTAGTACTGCTAATCACTAGTAAGTTACTTGATCTTTGTTGCTTGTACTTTGTTTTGGACTTTTGAGAATGTAGGTAAGGCAATCTGTGTTTGGGGATTTAGAGGTTATATTCGAGGGTTATGAAACTTGAGGGACTTGGGTTTTGACCCATTTTGGGGTTTGTGAGGTTTTGGAGGGGGTACAGGGTCTGAGATTGAAGTTGTGATGAATATCAGGGGGGGATGGACAGGTTATGAGTGATAGACACGGGATTGTCGAATTTTCTACTCTAATTGTGTGCCTCTTCTTCTGCAAGCTAAAATGCGTAACCGTCGGGATTCAGAACGGAGACTGATAGATAAGGAGTTCTAAAAATTCGACGCTACTATTTCTGGTCGAGCCCCAATGAATCTGGGTAGTGATGTCGAATTGTTAGATATTGAAGCCGAGGCTCCATTGTAAATGGTTCTACCGGCGGAGGAGGTTCCTGTTTCGAGGCGTCGAAGGCCGATAGTTACTGAAGATTGTGATAAAGTGGAAACAGTATGGGGGGAGGGGGTAATATAGGGCCTTCTGGTGGTGGAGAGGGAGATAAGGTACAAAGTGAGGATAATGGGGATTCGACTGAGCCGCATAGGGTTGAAGGTGATATTTGAGCTAAATAGGAGATTAGATTTGATCGGCTCGCCGCTAAGTTTGAACTCTAAATGGTAGGGGTGTATCTGTGTGTTGCAGGGGCAGGGTTGACCTTCAAGTCGGACCCTGGGGAAGGGATTTTGGCGTATAGAAGCAAAATTTGGTTGGGAGTAGAGCTTCCTCTATGAAGACTGGTGAAAGATGTGTCGAATTTTTGGGGAGTGCCTCCGATGCAAATAAACGGTAATTTTTAAGAGATGATGAGGGTTGTAGAGGGGATGAATGTAAAACTGGCTAGTGAGGGTCGAAGTTTGATTAAGTGGTTTGACATTATCACCTTTTACTCGAAGAAGGCTAGTCAGAACCCGAGGACCTATCACATCCAATGTCACCTAGAGAAACCTTGGTTCTTTAACCTGTGTTCGACCGGACGAGGGTGGAATAAAGATTTACTGATAGTAAAGGGTAATTATGATAATGTAGATAAAGATAAGCCATATAAATTACATCATAGGGTATATAACAAAAGTTAGTTTACTGTCGAAGGGTTGTTGCTGATCTGTATCTGAGATAAGTGATAACTGTGTTCTTGTTTTAATCAACAGGTCCAGAGAGTTCGTTTTGGGATAATCTGGTAAATTATATTGATACGTTGCTCGAAGCTAGTGAAGACTGGGAAAATTCTGTGTTTAACAGTCTCAAAATCAAAAGGCAAAGGAGGAAGAAGGCAAATTCCCTGCTTCGAGATGTACCCGCTACGCTGAAGCTACCAAAGAGAAAGAAAGGTGAAGGTGTTTCAAAGGGGAAAAAAGAGATGGGAGGGGAAGAGTTTCCAAGAAACTACCAATTTGTGCCGAGATCGCAGAGGGGTTTAAAGCAAGTAATGAAAGTGCCCGAAGTGGCAGGAGATACGCCGAAGTTGTGGCCGAGGCCAGTAGCAGCTCAAATTGAGAAGGGGAAAGGCCCGGTAGTCCCTGAAGCTTCGAAGGTGAAGCAATCAAAGGTTGGCCAACGCAAGAGGTATAAGGTACTGGGGGAGGATGATACACTGGAGGAAGATGAAGAGATGATGGAGGTTGAGCGACAGGAGCAGGTTGGGGCAAAGTAGGCTTTGATGGTCGAGCTCTAGGAAGATGACCGAGACGAGGCTTCGAAGGAGATAAAGAAGCACATGTATTTGGTAACTATATGCTTCTTGCTATTGTGGTACTTTGAGATTTCATGAAAATTCTTCGAGTTTCGAGTTGCACTAATTTTTAAAAAAATTTAGCAGACGGATGCTTGGGTACAAACTTGCAACAAGGCAATGAAGGAAGTGAAGGAAAAATTGAAGCAAGAAAAGGACAATATGAATCTTTCTCATGGAAATGAGGTATCACTGGTATCTAAAGTCAGGATGTTGAAGCAGGATCTGGGGGTGCTTACCAACTCTTTTGACGAGAGGCTCGAGCTGCAGCGGTCCAGGCTGGAGCGAGAGTGGTCTGTGAAGCTTGTGGTGTATAAGAGGGAGAAAGCTAAGCAGAAGGTGACTTTCCAGCGGTAGTATGATGGCGGATGCAAGGCGAACGTTAAGTTGAAAAGCTTTATATAGTAAGGGGTATGCCCCTGAGACATTGGAATCTTATCCTGTATCTCCAGAACGTGTTGAGGGGGATGATTTACAGGTGAAGGGAGGGGAGGCGCACATTGGTGAAGAAACAGTTGGAGGTATTTGGGGTGGTGTAAATACTTCTCTTGTTGGAGCGCCCATTGGTAGAACTGTTGATGATTTGATCGTCGAAGGTTCGAATAAATCTGTTGGGGGATCTGTGGAGCAAGAAGGTGTAACCGCGCCGATATGCGGTATTTGGGATTGGGGTTCTATGTCTTCTTCTGCTTATTATAATGTTGAGTTGTAATATTTTGAACGATGTTGTTGTTTTCTGTTGGTCTCTTAACTCGGTAGGTTGTTTGTGCTTTTGTTATCTGTTTGAACTTCTGAAATTGATGCTGAACATATCGATGCGTATTTTCTGAACATACTGATTCTGAACTTCTAATTTGATATTAAATTTGCTGATGGATTGTGCAATCGTGCTCTGACCTTGAATTATTAGAATTTGAATGCACATTATGTTGAGTTTGCTTGTTTTGGACTCCTGATGATTGGTCTTTGAATTGTACTGCAACTGTTCCTCTAATGGATAATATGCTGAATATGATCTGGAATTGTAGATAGTATTTTTGTATACGGTTGTTGTTAGGAAGTGTAGAAGTTGGATCTGTTTGAGTAGAAATTTAATCCGTATGAATAACTGTAGTGTGGTCGAAAACTGGGGAGTGTCAACGATGTATAGATCGAACTCTGAATGTTTTGCTAGACATCAAAGGCCGAAGCAAAAACGATGTTGAAATTTTGAAGAATTTCCATGTCGCTTCTAAGTGTCAGTCGGGCCGATGGGACGTGATACCTAGAGGAAACCCAAAAATTTACTGGACTTTGAAGGCCTAAGCCACAGCGAAGCAATATCTGATCACCTCCAACGCATTCCCGAAGGTCCGGTCTTTCGACCATCCTTGACCCTTGAGTCTGCTCAAATGATGGAAACTTGAGCAATTCAAGTCGCCCCCAAGTACCAGCCGGGGCGAGGGTGGACATGATACCCAGGGTAAACAAAGAAAAGGACTGGACTTCAACGGTTTCAGAGCCTGGACAAAGTATATCTGATCGCCCCCAATACATCCATGAGGGTCCGATCTTTTGACCATCCTTGCCGCTCGAGTTTTCTCGATATTGGAGACTTGAGAAATTCAAGATCGCCCCCAAGTATCACTCGGGGTTAAGGTGGACGTGATACTTTGGTCCAATCAAGAAATGGACTGGACTTTAAAGGCTTAAGCCACAACGATGCAATATCTGATCACCCCCAATGCATCCCTGAGGGTTCGGCCTTTCGACCATTCTTGCCCCTCAAGTTTGCTCGAAGTTGGGAGCTTGAAAAAATCTTGAGGTTACCCTCAAATATCAGCCAGGTCCAAGGTTGACATGACACCTGAGTTAGATCAAGAATTTTAAAATGAAGCAGGAGACGGAGTAAGGGTTACACCTGAGTTAAATCATGAATTTTAAAATGAAGCAGGAGACGAAGTAAGGGTTAAACAACTTGTTTATTGAATATTTTGGATTACATCACTTGTACATGGTCGGAGATATGGCCTGTTATAAGAGACCCGCTGCATTATATTCCGGGGGTTCAGTAGAGGCTCTTCGTCTTCCGTCATTAGGTAATAAGAACCCTTATCTGTTTTATTGCAGACAACATATGGTCCTTCCCAAGATTCTGCTAACTTGCAGGTATTTCCAGGTCTCGAAGATTGCTTGACACGTCGAAGTATCTGATCTCCAATGTTGAAACTCCGTGGTCGAACTCTTTTGCTGTAAGATTTCTGAAGTGATGTGTGGTACCGGCCAAGGTTTGCGATAGCTCGATCTCTGGTTTCATTGATCCATAACAGGTTGCCTGCAAGTTCAAACTCATTATCTTCGTCTGGGAGGTTAGGGTCTCGAGTGGGCACTACAAATTGGGTTGGTAATACAGCTTCGGTTCCATATGTTAGGAGGAAGGGGGTGCATCATGCAGATTTGCTTAGGGTTGTGCGATAGGCCTAGAGGACATGTTGTAACTCTTGAGCCCATCGTCCTTTCTTTTCATCGACTCTCTTCTTAAGACCATCGACGATGGTTTTGTTAATGGCTTTGACATGACCATTGCCCTGGGGATAGTAAGGTCTGGAGGGTGAGAGGATGATGTTGTTTTTTTTAAGGAAGTTTCTGACTTTGCTGTCAACGAATTGGGGACCATTGTCGCATCAAATCATATGGGGACAGCCGAAGCGAGTGATGATGTTTTCCCACAAAAATTTGGCAACTTTTTCTTCTCTGGTTTTGCATTGAGGTACCGCTTCAACCTATTTTGTGAAGTAATCAGCTGCGACAAGTATGCTTTTACTACTACCCGAAGCTTTTGGGAAGGGTCCAATGAGATCGATGAACATCTTTTGAATAGCCAGGAAACTTGACTAAAGTCGAGGTCTTGAGTGGGGAAATGGATGTCATGAGCGTGACACTGGCATTTGTCACAGTGTTTTGCATAGTGTAAAGCTTGTATGAGTACTGCAGGTTCCTTCGTAAGGCTCGGCTAGGGTTTGAGAGGCTTCGGCTTGGGATATGCATCGAAGGAGGACGCCATTTGGGGATTTTCGATGTAGCTAGTTTTTGTGGATAGTATATCTGCGGCAGTTTTCTACTAAGGACCGTTTGGCTTTGGGATCATCTGGGAGGGTAGTGTTGTTGAGGTAATGAAGAGACGGTGTTTGCCAATCGTCTGGATCGTGACTTTCACCCCCAATATTGATGGTAATGATTTCCATCTGGTCGATACTTGGGTGTTTAAGTATTTCAATATGGAGTGTCCGTAATTCTGATTATCCGAGCATAGCTGCTATGTAGGTGAGGGCATCTACATGTCTATTTTCTCCTCAAGGGTAATGTGTGATTATGGATTTTTTGGGGAACTGCTCCATGCGCTGTCGTACAAAGAGAGCGTAGTCAGCCATGCGACCGTTAGCTTTGCTTTTTCCTGTGCAATATTTATGAACAAGTTAGAAATCTGTAAAGATTGCCAGCTTGGGAATGCCAAGGTCGAGTGCGAGGTCAAGGCTGTGGATCAAGGTTTCATACTCTGCTTCGTTATTATAGCATTCGAAGGCAAGTTTGACAGCTTTCTCTATGCAGTAATTAGTGGGCGTTATCAAGACAGTACCAATGCCAGAACCATTAAGTTCTGCTGAACCGTTTGTAAATAAACGCCAGCAGGTGTGAGGGTCCCCGGGATCTACTATATCGGGATGATCTTTTGATAGATCATCTTCGTGTTCTTCTCAGTCGACATCTTCGGCCGGAAAGTCAGCTAGAAAGTCATCTACTGCTTGGCCTTTCTGGGATATTTGCTTCTCGAATGTAATGTCGTGTTTGCCAAGGTATACGGACCACTGTTACACTCGTCTGAATTTTTCTTTTTTGCTAAGTACCTCTCGAAGGGGATAACTGGTAATAACACAGACGGGATGAGCCTAAAAATATTGTTTGAGCTTACGAGCTGAATAAACAAGTGTGAGGAGTAAGCGCTCAAGTTTTGAATATCGAGTTTCTGCGGGGGTTAGGGTTTCGCTAATAAAATATACAGGTTTTTTTATGTTGGAATCAAGTCGAATTAACACTAAACTGAAAGAGGTTTCTATGGCAGCAAGGTATAAAGAAAGTGTTTCGCCTTCGATAGGTGTGCTGGTGATTGGTGGATGGTCAGGATAAGTTTTGATTTCAAGGAAGACTTGTTAGCACTCAGGGGTCAAGTCGATCTCAGGATTTTTTTTCTTTTTTGCTTTGTGGACGCCTTGATCGCTTATGAGGGAAAAGAGCCAGGCACATTGATCTGAGGATTTGGAATGAAACGATTGAGGGCTACTATCCTGAGGGGTCTTTGATATGGGTGTTTTTCTTAAGGATTTTACATAACATATCGTCGATATAGACTTCGACTGATTTGCCAAGCAAGTGTTTAAACATTGTTGTGAAAAGGCGTTGGTAGGTGGCACCAACATTTTTAAGGCCGAAGGGCATAACGTTAAAACAATAAAGGCCTTATTAAATTATAAATGAAGTTTTAAGTTGATCTTCAAGGAGGAGAGGTACCTGATTGTAACCCGAAGCCGCGTCCATCATGGATAGGCGCTCGTGTCCTGCAGTGGCATCAAGGAGTGCTGAGATAGTTTGGAGGGGGAAGCTCTCCTTCGGTGTGTGCTTATTGAGGTCTGTGAAGTCGGCGCAGATTTGGATCTTACCATTTTTCTTAGGAACTGCTACAATGTTTGATATCCAGTCTGCGTACTTCATTTCTCTGATAAAGCCTGCAGCTTTGAGCTTGTCTACTTCCAGGTTTACGGTTTCACAAAGTCGTAGTACTAGTGTACGCTTCTTTTACTTTACTGCTGAGGAATAGAAGAGAAGATAGAGGCGATGGCAGGCCAGGCTTGGGTCGATGCCAGACATCTCTCGAAATGTCCAGGCGAAGATGTCTTTCTTTGTCCGAAGGAACTCAGAAAGTTTGAGGTGCGCTGATTCACTGAAGAAGGTTCCAAGAAATATTCCTCGACCAGGACCGTCGAGTTCAATATAAACAGTGGGTTCGATGGATGGGATGATATCTGTCGAAGTCGAGGGGATAGAAAGATGTTGTGATTGCTATGGGCGGCTGACAAGCTTTTGGGTTTGGTCGATCTCTGGGTGCTCGCAGGAGCAGGCAAGGCATTAGAGCCTTTCAAATTCCAAGTACCTTCGTGATTGCTGAATTGAAGGGTTTGATGGTAGGTCGAAGGTATAACTCGTATGGGGTTAAGCCAATCTTGTCCGAGTATACCAAGGTATTTGAATTTCTTGCCAATGACGATGAAGTTGGATAGAAGGGTAATGGAGCCTATAGTAACGGGTAGGCTGATACGGCCAACAGCGACTTCTGTCAATCCGTTGAATCCTTTTAGTTCGATGTTGGCTGTAGTTATGAGGTCTGTTTTCTTTATGATTTGGATTATTTGGGGAAAGAGGTCATCAGCTGTACTCCCAGTATCTACGAGCATTGTATAGAGGGCAAGGTTCTCGATCTTAATTATGGTGACTAACGGATCGGAATGGGGGAAACGAACGTGAGAAGTATCACAGTCGATGAAAGAAATACCTTCGAGTCGAGGGTGACAGCTTGATTCTGGCAGAAGGGTAGGAAATTTCTCCTGATAGGTGAGCTTGTGACATTCTTCGACACGCTTTCGTTTACTCTTGCAATGTCCACTGTCTATGTTGTTAACTTTGATCAACTTGACTATATAGAAATGCACCTCAGCTTGTTCAGTAGTAGGGGTGGATAGAGATTTGAGGTAGGACCCATCGAGGTAGCTTGGAAGATTAGTAATATACTGGTGCAGACGTCCTGCTCCGAAAATAAGTTCAAGGGAACGTTAAATGGTGAAGCATTTATTTGTATGGTAACAGTTACACTTATGGTTGGCACAGTAATGTTCGCCTTGTCTGACTTCGATGGGGAAAGGGATATGCCAAATGGGGTCTGCCTGTATGTGTGGTAGAAGGGTGCTGAGGAGGGCAGCGAGTGTTGGCAAAACAGGTCTTGGCGCTTCTTGCGAGCTTCAGCAATGTTATCACTGTTATCATGGGTGCAGGAGTAAGGTGGGGGTGTTGCCGAGGTTTATTTAAGTTTACTATTTGTGAAGGCTGGCTTTGCTTGCGAGATCAATATTGCAGTTGACCTTCGAGAGCATCTCTTCGACTGTTTTTGGTTTGTGGAGGACTAGGAGCTCTTTTGCCCGGTTGTGGTCGGGCAGGGCATTCGAATATGCCAAAATAGCCTTCGAGCAGTCGAGATTTCCAATTTTCTGAGATTCGTCGAAGAATCTTCTGGTGAAGGCTTCGAGGGTCTCACTGCCGGATTTCTAAAATTGAAGAGAGCGTCAACTCTGACCACTCTGTCAATGTTACTAGCAAACTGGGCAATGAAAAGGTGTGAAAGTTGCTCGACGTTACGAATTGAGCCATTTGGGTGATTGTGGTACCATCGAAGGTGGCTATCTGTAAGGCTAGTTTGAAATAGGCGACATAATAGGTAGTCAGCCGTAAAGTAAAGGCTCAGGGAGTTTTGGAATATGAGGATGTGGGATGTGGGGTCTGTGTTGCGATATTTACTGAGTTTGGGGGCACGAAAGTTGGAGGGTATTTATATAGCCAAAAGTTTTGGGCTGATTGGGTTATTTAGGCAGCTCTAGGGGTTTATTGCGGGGCTCGTGCTAACGCAGATGACGGGTTGTATTTTGTGGTTGATGTCCTGCTGTGTAACATATACAGGATGTGGGGGAGATTGGTAAATTCGATGGTTGTGAGGTCGAGTGTGTGATATAAAATCAGCACTGTGCTCGCCGAGCCGCTCCCGAGTAGGACGGCGTCTGGGGTGTCTAGAGGTACAGAGGGTTGAGTCAGAAAAGTCTTCAGCGGGGTGAATCCTGAGGTGAATGAAGCCGGTTGGGGGGATAATGCGGGGAAAACCTTCGGCAGCAGTGTGAACAAGGGGTATCTCGAGGTTTGGCGAAGGTCCTAAGTGGGCGCGGGCAGAGACGCGCGATGGGTCTGGTACCTGGGACAGGCGAACAGGTTCCAAGGGTTGCATTCTTTGTACCTCTCGGACGGTAATGAGCAGTTTGTCGATTGCTCTGTTCTGTCTATTTTTATCATCCAAGCGGCAATTTCGCTCAATTTTTAGTCCTAAGTGGTAGTTTTCACGCTCCAGGTTTAGCTGGTTCTGGTGGCGCTCCTCTACCTGAGCGACTTGTTGGGATAGAAAGGCTATTTGGGCAGATACTCTGTCAATGGAGTGCCCTTCCTGGGTTGAGTTTGAAGGGCGTGTGGGTGCCATTGAGGGTAATCTGCTGAAGTGGAAAACAAAAGGAGGGGATGAAGGAATGGAGATTGGTAGGGTAGGAAGCACAGACGGTGCTAATTGTAGGATCCTAACCTCGTTCGGATGGGAAGTTGGCTCTTATAACGTAGAATCAATCCTTAATCCAAAGAGACAAGCATTTGACCAAAAGTAGGATCTAACTATAGAAAAATACTTGTGTAACGGCCCGAATGTGACTCTCTACGACCTCTGATGAGGATTTTTTAGGACAGATTGTAAAAGTGAAGAGTAAATAATAGGGTTCGAGTACAGAGTATCTGGGTAGTCTAAGGTAAAATGCAAGGGGTTGAAGATCATTTTTTCTAACCCCTCCTTGGTTTCCGCTCTCCTCTATTTATAGAGATATAGGGAGCTGAGTCACCAAGGGTGGGTCTGGTTTATATGATTACTATCTGGAAAGACCGGCAAGTTATGGACGCCGGTCATGTCGGTACTGTCACTGCAGCATTTATTGATGATGTTTATGAGCAGCGCGGTGGTTAGACCTGTCACTGTAGCTGCACGGGCCAATTAATGCGCCGTCTGATCTGATGAGGTGATTGTCAATCTTATCTTGCTTTGACCGTGTGTTAGTATGGTCGGAGGATTTCTGTCGTATCAAGTTAATCTGTTCTTTAAGTTTTGCCTGATGTCGAAGCTTCATCTTCAGCGAATCTCTGGAGGGTCTATTTTAGAGATTGAGTGGGCTTCTATGCATTTGAGTAGGCTGTGAAGTGGGCTTCAGCTGCCTGTCAAAGGCTACGAGTAGGCTACTATAATGTCCATGCAAAGACATCATTGATTGTTCGAAGGAAGTCTACAAGCTCGAGGTACTCTGCCTCATCTAGAAAAGTTCTGATGAATGTACCTCAACCAGGACTGTTGAGTTCGATATAAACAGTGGGTTCAATCGGTGAGGTGGTATCTATCGAAGGTATGGGGAAAGAAGAGACAGTGATTGCTATGGGCAGCTTACAAGTTTTTGGTTCTGATCGATCTCCGGGTGCTCGCATGAACGGACGAGGTGTTAGGAGCCTTTCAAGTTCCAAGTACCTTCGGGAGTGGTAAAATGAAGGCTCTAGTAGTTGGTCGAAGGTATGGCACGCATGGCGTGGAGCCTGTCACGCTTGAGGATACCAAGGTATTCTGACTTCTTATCAATAATAAGAAAGCTAGTTTGAAGTGACTGGTAGACTAATTTGGCTAACAACAACCTCTATGGCCCCATTGAAGCCTTTCAATTAGACATTGGCAGCAGTTATGAGGTTGGCTTTCTTTGTGTGGTTTCGACAGTTGGGTGAAAAAGGACATCAGCTGCACTCCCTCTGCTTATGAGCATTGTATGGTGGTGGAGGTTTTCGATCATAATCATAATGACTAGTGAATCAGTTGATGAAAGAACTGCCTTCGAGTCAAGGGTGAGGGCTTGATTCTGGTAGGTTGGTGGGAAGTTTCTCCGGATAGGTAAGTTTGTAACATTCTTCAACGCGCATACGTTTACTTTTGTATCGGCCGCTGTCTATCTTGTTGACTTCAATAAAGTATGATCTGTAGATATGTACATCGGCTGGGTCAGCAGTAGGGGTGGATTGAGGTTGGTGGTAGGACCCGTTAAGGTACCAGGGAAGGTCTGTAATATATTGGTATAGGCAACCTACTTTGAGGATGTGTTCGAGAATGCGCTGGAGGGAAAAAAAATTGCTGGTATGATGACTGTTACATTTGTGATTGGCACAATATGGTTCACCAAATCTGACTTGGATATGGAATGGGATGCGCCAAATGGGGTCTGCCTGTATATGCGGTACAAGGGTGCTGAGAGGGGCGATTAGTGTGGGTAAGACTGGCTTTGGTCGCTTCTTGCGAGCTTCAGCGCTGTTATTGATGTTAGGGCATTTGCGACTCTCCGTCTCCTGGGAGATGGGAACGATCAAGGTTGTTGGGGTAGAAGGTAGGTTTTGTCGAGGTTTGTTGATAGCTGGAGTCGAAGGCTAGCTCAGTGTATGTGACTCCCGGAGGCGTTCGAGGTCAATATAACTGTTAACTTTTGAGAGCATCTCTTCGAGGGTTTGAGGTTTGTGGAGAACTAGATGCCCTTTGACTCGACTGTGATCAGGTAAGGCATTCGAGTATGCGAGTATAGTATTCGCGCAGTCAAGGTTCTCGATTTTCCAGGATTCATCGAGGAATCTTTTGGTGAAGCCTTCAAGTGCCTCATTGCTGGATTTTCTGAAATTGAATAGGGCATCGACTCTGATTTTTCTATCCTTACAGAAGGCAAACTGGGCAATGAAAAGCCGTGATAATTGCTCGAAGCTTTGTATTGAGTCATTTGGAAGATTGTGATACCATCGAAGGGGGCTGTCAGTTAGGCTGGTAGGTAAAAGGTAACATAACAGGTAATCTACTGTGGAATAATGGCTCAGGGCATTTTGGAATTAGAGAATGTGTTATTGAGGGTCTGTGTTGCGGTATTTGCTGAGTTTTGGAGTACAAAAATTGGGGGGTATCTCGATGGCGAGAAGTTTGGGGCATAAGGGTGTTCAGGCGACTCATGGAACTGGGAGTTTGGCTCACGCTAACGCGATCAACGGGTTGTATTTTGAGGTCGAAGTCCTGCTGAGCAGCATAGGCCGGATGAGGGGGAGATCGAGGGATTCGAGGATGGTGAGTTCGAGTAGGAGGAATATCTTTAGCGCTGCACTCCCCGAGACGTTCCCGAGAAAGGCGGCGTATGGGGTCTCTAGAGGATCGGAGTGTAGAGTCGGAAGAATTTTCTGTGGGGTGAATACCGAGATGGATGGAACCGGTTGGAGGAATAATGTGGGGAGCACCCTCGGCTTGGATACGGCTTTAGGCTACTCCAAGAGTGGGTAGGTGTCCCAGACGGGCGCGGTCAGACATGGGCGATGGATCCAGTGCATGGGATGGGCAAGGAGGTTTTAGAGGTAGAAGTCTCTGCATTTCTCGAATGGTATTGCATAATTTATCGATTGCCCAGTTCTGTCTGTTTTCATCATCCAGGCGGCTGTTCCGTTCAGCTTCCAGCTCCAGGCGGTGGTTTTTACGCTCTTGTTTAAGTTGTACATGGTGGCACTCCTCGACTTGAGCGACTTGTTGAGATTGTAAGTCTATTTTGGCGGCCACTTCATCGATGGAGATGCCGACATGGGTTGAACTGGGACGGAGAGTGGGTGCCATGGAGGAGAATCTTTGGAAGTTCAAAACACGAGGAAAGGGGAAAAAAAGATTAGTAGGGTAGGAAAAATAGACGGCGCCAATTGTAGGGGTATAACTTCTTTCAAAAGGGAAGTTGGCTCTTACAGCTCGGGGTTAATTCTCAACCAAAGGAATGCACGCAAATAATCTAAAGTATGGATAATCTATAGACAAAATACTTGCGTAGAGTCCCGAATGTAATGCTCTACGACCTTTGATGAGAATTTTTAAGAATAATTTTATTACTGATGAGTAATCGAAGGTTCGAGTACTGAATGTTTACAGTATAGTCGAAGGTAAACTACAAAGGGGCTGGGGGGAATTTTTCTAAGGTTAGGTTTGAGTATATGGGTACTGTCTGGATATCCTGTAACAAGTATGGGCGCCGAATTGTCGGAACTGTCGCTGTAATAGTTGTTGGGTCTGTCTTTGTACTTTGGTACTGTGGTAGTGGTTGAGCATGTTACTGTAGCTGCAAGGGCCAACCGCTGCGACGTCTTGTTTGATGAGCTGGCTGCCTGTCCTGTCATATTTTACCCATGTACAGATATGGTCGAAGGGTTTTTGCAGAAATGTGTGTAGTTCGTCCTCAAGGCTCGTTAGAGTTGGAGCTTCATCTACAGGGGATCTCGAAAAGGCTTGTTTTGAGGATTAAATTAGCTTTGATATATTCGAGTAGGCTTCAAAGATGCCTTTGAGTGTCTGAATAGGGTAGAAGGCTGCGAGTAGGTTACTGCATCTTGTACATGCAGAGGATCGGTTGGTGGTGGAGCACGGTTCAGCTGGAGGATTTGGCCCGTCTGAAAATTGGGCAGGTTCTTCTTAAAGCGGTGGCAAAGTGGTGGTGATGGGTTTTTTTTTTGCAGTACTGTAGTTGAAGGTTTCTGTTGTTGTTTATTATTTTTAAGTGTGTCTGAACTTGGAAGCTTCTATTTTTGCTGTTGTAATCTGCGGAATGAAATGAGAATAGTATTTTATTACAATTTTGTGTATTTGGATCTGGTAGGCATGGTAGGCGAATAGATTTGTAGGCGAGGTATCGAATATATCTTTTTGAATGTTACATGCAGAAATGATTACCTTTGGGGAAAAATTAACTTCGATGTATATTAGGATGGTCAAAAAAATTTGTCAATATTTGGCTTTGTTGAATGGATGACTCTGTATTAATTGAAACTCGATGAAAGAGGTGTCAGACGATGTACAAAAGGGGTCGATTGTTCGACTGCAAGGCCTCAGAAATGGGGTTTGAATGTGAATACTGATAAAATCGTTTGTCTAGGAAGTTGTAAAGTTTAGACTGCTGAATTTTCAATGCGAAGAATTTAGGACTGTAATGAATACGACTTGGGATTAGGGATGGTTTAAATGTACCTTCAAGTATAAATGGGGTATTGCTAAGAAAACTTCTTACATCTCTTCTTTCTTCTCCGAGTACTATGTCTGGATCTTCGTCCCAAAGTAGCATAAATGCTCCCTACACTAAGCACCAGAACTGGGTCACAACAAAGATCTTCCGTATACGGGAGAAGACGCTGGAGTTGAAACAGAAGTTTCTCGGTGACCGAGACCTATACTCGGAGATGCCGGAGTTGTTTGAAGTGGAGCCCAGGGAACCCATTAGTGGAATGCCCTTTGCGTACTGGTGGGGTGTGCTGCATATGATGGGCCCATTTCCCGGCCACCTGTTGGCCTTACTGGAATCTTTTTCTAATGAGATGGTGGACCAGGAAGATGCTGAAGCTGAGGCTGGGTGCGAGAAGAAGTGTCCCAACAATAAATTGGAGTTTCTTTAGTTTTTTTGTTAAGTGTTTGTATAGGATGGTCTGTAGGGGTATTTGCCAGTTTCTGGTCATTTTGACTATTTTAATCTGTATTTTGTGTAAGGGCGTCTGCCCAAATGAAATTGGAAGTTTGTAAGATAACTGTTGAAGTAAAATTTTGAACTGTGTGTAAGCAGGAAAGGAAAAAAATTTGAAGGTAGTTTAGGCGCGATCATCTTGTCGAATATCGAATGTGTACGAAATCGAATGCTTGGCATATTTTGAAATTTAATGTCAGGTTCTCTGCGGATGAATGTTCGAGATCCGATCAAGACGATTACTTTCTTATGAGAAGAATGTATGTCGAAGGTCTGTTAGTTTCAACAGGATGCACTGACAGCCAAACAGTTGGCATGTCAAAACAGTATTGCTCCTGGGGCAGAGTACCGTGCAGGTCATCATGATATTTTCTAGATTTATAAAAAAAGGTTAATTTAATGTAGGGATTTGATTTGACAACTTTGGGAAAGGACCAGAAGGTTCGACTTGGTTTGCATTTAAAATTGTGTAAACGTAAGCGTGTGACTCGCACGTGAAGGTAATATGGTGTAAAGTGGTTAATACACATCTCAGGCAAAAATCAGGGGTAGTGGTAATGATAACGGTTTTGGAAATCGAGGCAGTTTTTGTGGTATTCTGAGGAGGTATATATAAAGAAGAAATAAAAAAGGAACTGTTCACAAAAAACCAGAGAGTGAGAGGAAGGGAACGTACACAATTGTTTCGTGAAGATTGAGAGAAGTTACCGGGTTGTTGCTGAGGGACCGACTGACTTACTGTTTCGAGTGTACATCTGTTAATACAGGTATGTCGATTGATCTTTGTCTATTTTGTCTAGATTTTCCTTCTGTATTTGTATGTAGAGTCATATGGGTTTGTAGTTGTGGGGATATGATCGAGGATAGGGGGGAAACCAAGTGTCTGGGGTCTAGCTCATTTAGGATTCTGAGGGTATTGATGGTTGGACTGGGATTGGGGTCGTGCTTTTAGATGTGTTTGCATCAGCTCGAGAAGGTAGAAAAAAATGAGTTGTTGACACGTAATTGTCGAATATATCGATCAAATTGCATGTTTCTTCTTCTGTAGGATAAGATGCGTACCCGTCAGGCTTCGAGACTGGGTCTAATAGATGAGGAGATCAAAGAAAATATGGCTAGTGTGTCTGGTCATGCCCTGATGGATGAGGGCAGTGACGTAGAAAAGTTGGTAATAGAAAAAGATATCCCACTTGCAGTGGTGGTTCTTGAAGCTGGGAGTTCAAGTAGTAGACATCGTAAGGCAGTAGTTATCAAGGATAGTGATGAGGAAGATATGAGGGAAGGACAAAGAGAGAGTGGGGCGAAGGTTGGGTTGACCCTTCGGGTGATGAAAGAGGTGAGTGGGAGCAAAATGATCATAGTGACGATTCAATTGAGTCGGATAAGGCCGATGGTTCTGTCTCGGCTAGAGAGAAGCATAGATTAGATTGATTTGTGGCTAAATTAGGGCTGTCGAGGGTATGGGTGGTATTAAATGCAGCAGGGATAGGGTTTTCTTTCTTGTCGAGGCTGCGGGAGGGTATAATGGCGTATAGAGGCCAGATTCGGCTAGGAAAGCAACAACCTCTCCGTAGGCTGGTGAAAGAGGTGTTGAACTTTTGGGAAGTTACCCCAGTTCAGATGAATGGGATTTTTTATGTGATGATGAAGGTGATTGTTGGCATGAATGCAAAATTTAGAAATGAGGGAAGGAGCTTGATCGAATGATGCAGGTACTGCTGCTAGAACTGCAACTGATGTGATCGTCGATGGTACAGGGTCAAAATCTTTTACTGGAGGTGCTGAGGGTGTTGGCACTGAAGAGCTTGTTGGGGGAGAAGTTACAGCCACTTTGATATGAGGTATTGTATTGGAGTGTTATACCGTTATTTCAAAAAAAAAAATTGGGTTGTAATATTTGAACAATGTTGAGCTTTCTTTGTACTTGGTCTTTGAATTTGTGGTTGCTTTGAATTGCTGTGCTGAAACTGACTTGGACAGTATTGATTCTGTTTGGTTGTAGACTGTTCTGAAATTGATTTGTGTTAACTTGACTTGTACTAAATTGTTGTTCTAGATTCTTGATGTATGCTCTGAACTGACCTTAAGTCTATAATATATGGTATATTGAAGTACCTTGCATGTAGAACAACTGTTGATATTCTTGTATAATTGTATCTACATATGCTATAACTGTTGATACTTAGGATAAATAAAGAAATTTACTAGACTTCGAAGGCCTGAGCTACAGTGAAGTAAGATGTGTTCACCGCCAACGCAGTCCTAAGGGTCCGGTCTCTCGACCATTTCTGCCCCTCGAGTTTGCTCGAATGTTGGAAGCTTGAAAATTTTCAAGGTCGCCTCAAAGTATTAGACGGGTCGAAGGGTTGACATGATACCTAGGTTAAACCAAGAAATTTACTAGACTTTGAAGGCCTAAGCCACAGCGAAGTAAGACGTGTTCACCACCAATGCATTCCCGAGGGTCCGGTCTCTCGGCCATTCGTGCCACTCGTATTTGCTCGAATGTAGGAAGCTTGAAAATTTTCAAGGTCGCCGCCAAGTATCAGTCGGGTTGAAGGGTTGACATGATACCTAGGTTAAACCAAGAAAATTAATGGACTTTGAAGGCCTAAGCCATAGCGAAGTATGACGTGTTCACCGCCAACGCATTCCTGAGGGTCCCGTCCTTCGACCATTCGTGCCCCTCGAGTTTGCTCGAATGTTGGAAGCTTGAAAATTTTTAAGAACTCCCCCAAGTATCAGTCGGGTCTGCAGGTTGACATGATACTTAGGGTAATCCCAGAAATTCAATGGAAAGCAAGAGACAAAGCTTTGAGAAAATGATGTTCATTAATTTATATTGTATTTACATCAGTAGAACAAGGAGGTGGCCGCGGCCTGTTTGTATGATACTAGCTGCATTGTATTCTATGGATTTGGTAAAGGCTCTTTATCTTCTGTCATCAGGTAATATGAACCCTTGTCAGTTTCATTGTAAGCGACATAAGGTTTTTCCCAAGATTTGGCTAACTTGCCGACATTTCTAGGCTTTGAGGATTGGGTGACGCATTGAAGTACAAGATCTCTAATGTTGAAACTTCATGGTCGAACTCTCTTGTTATATGATTTATGGAGGGATAAGTGGTAACGACCAAGGTTGGCGATGGCTCGGTCTCTCGTTTCTTCAATCCAAAGCATATTGAACCCGAGTTTAAACTCATTATCTTTGCCTGGGAGGTTGAATCTCGTATGGGTAGTTCAAATTGAGTAGGGAGCACTGCTTCAATACTGTAGGCTAGAAGGAAAGGGGTACAACCTGCAGCTTTTCTTGGTATTGTTTGATAGGCCCAGAGGACATGCTGCAACTCCTGAACCCATCTACCTTTCTTCGCATCGACACATTTCTTGAGACAGTCGACTATGGTTTTGCTGATTGCTTCGACTTGACCGCTGTTTAAGGGGCAGTAAGGTGCTGAGGGTGAGAGGATGATGTTGTGTATTTTGAGGATGTTTTTGACTTTGCTCCAAATAAATTGCGGACCACTGTCACATCGAATCATATGAGGGCACCCAAAACATGTAATAATGATTTCCCATAGGAATTTGATAACTTCTTCTTCCCTAGCTCGACACAATGGTACGGCTTCCACCCATTTAGTAAAATAATCTGTTGCAGCGAGGATATTCTCTCAGCTACCTAAAGCTTTGGGAAAGGGACCAATAAGAATGATGGTCCAGCGCTTGAATGGCACAAGACCTGGCTGAAATGGTGGTCCTTTGAAGGGCTATGGATTTCATGGGCATGGCGCTGATATTTGCCTCAGTGTTTGGCGTATTCTTCGGCTTATTTCTTCATGTTTGGCTAGAATAAAGCTCGGGAGACGACTCGAAGGGCCATTGATTGACCAGCAGTATGAGCACCACAGGTACCTTCATGGAGATCGGCTAGAATTTTAGAAGCTTCGGTTTGAGAGATGCATCGAATGAGGACGCTATTTGTGGATTTGTGATGCAAGTCATGTTTGAGGATGGTACATCTACGATAATTCTCTAATAATGATTGTTTGGCTTTGGGATCATCTGGGAGGGTAGCATTATTGAAGTAATGGAGGAATGGAGTTTGCAGGTTGTCTGGATCGAGACTCTCACCCCCAGTATTGATGACATTTACTTCCATCTGGTCGATACTTGGGCGTTTGAGTATTTTGATATAGAGTATTCAGGATTCTGATTGGCCTAACATAGCTTCTATGTAGGCGAGGGCATCTGCGTGTCTATTTTTGCCTTGAGGGTAGTGAGCAATAAAAGATTTCTCAGGGAAACGGTCCATGTGCTGGCAGACGAGGGTAAAATATTCGGCCATGCGACCGCTGACTTGATTTTCACTGGAGTACTATCTGTGAATGAGTTGGGAATCTGTGAAAACTACAAGTTTTGGGATGCCGAGTTCGAGTGCGAGGTCAAGGCCACAGATCAATGCTTTATACTCAGCCTCGTTATTGGAGCATTCGATGTTTAACTTAACTGTCATCTCTATTTGATCATTGGTAGGTGTAACCAGGATGACACCTATCCCTGAATCGCTAGGCTCAGCGGATCCATCTTTGAAATGACCACATCTTATGTTAGGGTTCCATGGATCTGCTGGTTCAGGTTGGTGTTCTGTCATGTCGTCTTCGTGCTCTTCCTAGTCGATATCTTCGACCAGGAAGTCCGCTAGGAAATCGATGACTGTTTGGCCTTTCTGGGATATCTGTTTCTCAAATATGATGCCATGCTCTTTAAGATAAATAGACCACTGTTGTGCAAGTCTAGATTTCTCTTTTTTGCTGAGTACTTCTCAAAGGGGATAACTTGTTATAACACGGATGGGGTAAGCTTGGAAATATGGCTTTAGTTTGTGGGCCGAATAGATGAGGGTGATGTGCAAAAGCTCAAGTTTCATCTATCGAGTTTTTGCAGGTGTCAAGGTTTTGCTGATGAAATATACAGGTTTCCCAAAGTTTGAATCGAGTCGAATAAGGATTGAACATATAGAGGTATTGTTGACCGCGAGGTATAAAGTGAGTATTTTACCTTCGATAGGGGTGCTGATAATGGGTGGTCGACCAAGGTATGTTTTAAGTTCGAGGAAGGCTTATTCATAGTCGGGTGTCCAGCTAATCTCAGGGTTGTATTTCTTTTTTACTTTGTGGATGCCTTGGTCACGTAAAAGAGAAAAGAGCCAGGCACAGTGGCCTGAGGATTTGGAAATGAAATGGTTGAGGGCCGCAATTTTACCAGCCACCTTTTGGTCATCTTTTTTGGTTCTGGGTGAAGGCATGTCGATGAGGGCTTGGATATGGGTAAGGTCGATCTCGATACTTCGTTTACTAATAAGATGGCCTAAAAAATTTCCAGATGAAACACCAAATTGGCATTTGTTTTGGTTGAGTTTCATGTTGTATGTTTGAAGTATCGAAAAGACTTCAGTTAGGTCTTGGATGTGGGTTTGTTTTTGGTGGCTCTTGCATAATATGTCGTCGATGTAAACTTCGACCGACTTGCCATGCAAGGGTTTGAACATGGTTGTAACAAGGCATTGATAAGTGGCACTGGCATTTTTAAGGCCGAAGGGCATAACATTAAAATAGTAAAGCCTTGTTCAGTGATAAAGGAAGTTTTAAGTTAATCTTCGAGGAGGAGGGGTACCTGATTATAACCCAAAGCTGCGTCCATCATTGATAGGCGCTCATGTTCAGGAGTAGCATCGAGAAGTACTGAGATGATCGGGAGGGGAAAACTATCCTTCGGTGTGTGCTTGTTGAGGTTTGTGAAGTTGGCGCAGATTCAGATCTTGCCGATCTAATTGGGAGCAACAATAATGTTTGATATCCAATCGGCGTACTTTACTTCTTTGATGAAACCCGTGGCTATGTGCTTATCGACTTCCAGGTTTACTGCTTCTCGAAGTCGTGAGACGAAGGTGCACTTCTTCTGTTTTACTACTGTAAAATGGGTGATGAGATTGAGGTGGTGGAAAACCAAATTAGGATCCACACCGGGCATCTCCTAAAATGTCCATTCAAGGACGTCTTTATTTACTCGAATGAAGTCTGTGAGTTTGAGGTGCTCGACCTCGTCGAGAATGGTTTCAATGAATGTACCTCGACAAGGACCGTCGAGTTCGATATAAATAGTAGGTTCGATGGGTGAGATGGCGGATGCTGAAGGTACGGGTATAGAGATAGACAATGATTGCTATAAGAGTCTGACGAGTCTCTGGGTCTGATCGATCTCTAGATGCTCACATGAACGGGCGAGGCATTGAGAGCCTTTTAAGTTCCATGTACCACAGGGGGTAGTGAAACGAAGGGTCTGATGATAGGTCGAGGGTATGGCCCACAGGGCATGGAGCCAGTCGTACCCGAGGATACGAAGGTATTATGATTTTTTATCGATGACAAGGAAGATGGTTTGAAGTGTGACAGGGCCCGTGGTGACTTGGAGGCTAATTCGATCAACAACAACTTTCGTGGCCCCATTAAAACCTTTTAGTTCGACATTGGCGGCAGTGATGAGGTCTATATTTTTCTTTGCTTGAATGGTTTGGAGGAAAAGTGCATCAGCTACACTTCCTGTGTCGATAAGCATAGTGTGGAGGATGAGGTGTTCGACATTAATCATGATGACTAGAGGGTCATAATGGGGAAGACAAACATGCGATGTATTGCAGTTGATGAAAGAGATACTTTTGGGTCGAGGAGAAAGGCTTTATTCTGGCAGGAGGGTGGGCTGCATCTCGTGGTAAGTGAGTTTGTAACATTCATCGATACACTTGCACTTAATCTTGGAAAAGCCACTGTTGATATTATTGACTACAATGAAATGTACTAGATAGATATGGACCTCGGTCGTGTCGACAGTAAGGTTGGATTGAGGTTTGAGGTATAAGTCGTCAAGGTAGTTGGGAAGGTCAACAACATACTGATGTAGACGACCTGCCTTAAGTATTATTTTGAGAGAGCGTTATAAGGCGATGCATTTGTTGGTGTGGTGACAGTTACACTTGTGGTTGGCACAGTAAGGTTCGCCTTGTTTGACCTAGTGGGGTTGGGGATATGCCATATGGGGTCTACCAGGATCTGTGGTAGAAAGGTGTTGAGAGGGGCAATAAGCGTGGGTAGGACCGACTTTGGCCGCATCCTGCGAGCTTTGGCATTGTTGTCAGTGTGAAGGCATTTACAGCTCTCAGTCTCCTGTGAGACGGGAGCGATCAGGGGTTTAGGAGTAGATGGTGGGCCTTATTGAGGTTTATTGATGGTAGAGGTCGAAGGTTGTTCCTGTTTATGTAATTCGCAGAGGCGCTCAAGGTTGATATACCACTTGACTTTGAGAGCATCTCCTCGAGGGTTCGAGATTTGTGGGGGACCAGGTACTCTTTGATACGGCTGTGATCTGGTAAGGCATTTAAATATGTGAGTACAACATTCGCGCAGTCGTGGTTTTTGACTTTTTGTGACTCGTCGTGAATCCTCTTGGTGAAGGCTTCAAGGGTTTTACTGTTGGGTTATCTGAAATTGAAAAGGGCATCGACTCTGACCTCTCATCCTTTGTTGAAGGAAAATTGGGCGATGAAAAGATTGGATAGGTGCTCAAAGGTTCGAATAGAGCCACTGGGCAGGTTATGATACCATCGAAGAGGGTAATCTATGAGGCTTGTGGGAAAAAGGTAACACATTAGGTGGTCGGCTGTGGAGCAAAGGCTTAGAGCATTTTGAAATTCTAGAATATGGGATTGAGGGTCGATGTTACTGAATTTACTGAGTTTGGTAGTACGGAAATTTAGAGGCACCTCGATAGCGAGGAGTTTAGGATAGAGGGGTTTATTCAACTGACTCCATGAGTTTGAAATTGGGCTCGGGCTGACGCGGATAACAGGTTGGATTTTATAGTTAAAGTCTTGTTGTGCATAATAGGCGGGATGAGGGGGGGGCATCGAGGGGTTCGAGGGTGATGAGGTTGAGTGTTCAGTATGCTTTTGGCACTGCGCTCCCCGAGACACTCTCAAGCAGGGCGGCATTTGGGGTGTCTGGAGGAGCAAAGGGCAGAATTAGAGGAATCCCTTGTAGGGTGGATGCCAGGATGTATTGAGCCAGTGGGGGGAACATTAGGGACAGCACTTTCGGCGCCATGATGGGTCGGAGGTGCTTGGATTTATTCTAGGGGCCCCAATCGGTCTCATGCGAAGGCGCGTGATGGGGCGGGTGCTCAGGATGGTAGTGAAGAGTCTAAAGGTTATAGTCGCTGCAGCTCTCAGACTCTGCTGTGCAATTCATCGATGGTGCAGTTTTGTCTGTCGGCATTATCCAAACGGCGATGCCGTTAGTCTTCAAACTCTTGCCGCTACTTTTCGCGTTCCTGGTGCAGTTGTGTTTGGTAATGTTCCTCGGCTTGAGTGAATTGCATGGAAAGCTGGGCCAGTGGAGCGGCCACTCCGTCGACGGAGTTCTCAGCATGGGTTGAAGTATTTCTGATGCTGATGTGGAGTTCGTCTTCTAGGTTTGTTCAAAGTTGAGGCTTCTTCCTTGAATAATCTTGTAAAGCTTATTTATGGATTGAGTAGGCTTTGAGATATTCGAGTAGGCGTCGAGGTAGTCTTTGAGTGTTTGACTGGGGTAGAAGGCTGCGAGTTGGCTACTACATGAACATTTACCTTATCAAGACTAACCCCAGCTGCAGTGAGTAGTTGATTGTTGTGAACTTCCATTTTTATTCAAATCCGCAGTTGCTATTTTTTCACAATTTAGGATGATCACTTTTCAATAATTGAAGAGTATGAATATAATGAATTATAGAAAAAATGAATAAATAACCAAGAAAAATGATCACTTAAATCTCAAGCACAAGATATAACTAATTAGAGAGTAAAATTAGATGATTGAGAAAAGTAAATATTTATTACCAATGTAGTCGACGTACTTATTCATCGAGCTACACCCAAACATTATCGAATATATAATTTAATCCCACAATAACCATTTCAATAAAAATGCAGAATTCCATCAATTAGTTAAGAGAGAGAGAAAAAAAAAAGACCTGGTTCACTGAGGAGCCGTTGCATTTCCTATATCCTTCTCGATAAAAGAATAAAACAATTAGGTATTATAAAGAGGAATAATAGCAAAATCCAAAATTCCAAAGTACAATTAGTCATCGATGAAGAGATGTTCTTTTACAAAAACCTTTTAATTATAAATTCAATCTGAAGCAATTGAACGCGGGACTGAGCAAGGAAGAAATATCTGACATACCCATTACACCATGATAAGTATCCGTAGTTTGTGAAATGAGAGAGAGAGAAAGTAACCAGTTTCATCATTCCACCCCAAGTAGAAGTTTGTATGGTTTCCCCAAATTTATGAGCCGAAAGTAGAGGAAGGGGAATTTTCTCATTGTTGAGGAAGAGACAGAGAGGGGAAGTGCAGGGGTGGAAGGTTTCTTAATCTAAACAGTTTTTGTGTTTCAAAATCGTTGTTCAGAAAATGATAGTTTTATGTGCCGTAAACATGTTAAAACGCGACATATAAAATTGTCAAGAAACAAAACGACAGATTCGATCCAAAATGATAGATTTCTTAATTTACATCAGATATATATGTTGAGAATTTGATCAATTTTTCAATAGATATATCAGTTGTTAATGGTTCTGCATAAACGCCGTTAATATCTAATTTTTACGTAGTGCTGTATGGGCTGTGGACGTGTATACGTTGCCTCATCAAAACCTGTAGTCAGTAAAACCTCCTAGGATAAAATTTGAATTATCAAGAAAATGAGTACAACACGCATGTGTCCATGTCAGGCTGGGACTACTCCCTCTGGCGTCAATCTCCCTGAGATATTGATAAATAAATCTTCTACCTACCGATTCCGTGTATTAGCTGCTTGGATGTAAGTGGTTCAAGAGTCCTCGTGAATTGGTTTCCAAAGATATCTTCTGAAATATCTTCAACAACACCAATCTCATTTGCCTTTTGTAATTCATAGGGATGGAATGGCTTCTGCGAAATGTGATTCGTTCTGTCACCATTGATAAATCGCCATTGACTTGAATGATACAAGTTGAATTGTCTTCATACATAGCCGATGCCTTATCTTGGATAGAATACACCACAACTTCAGTTGATGTATCTTAGAGTGTAACCATCATTTTCTGCCAGCTTCATGAAGTGCAAGAATTTCCTCATAGTTCGAGGATGTAGCTACCGTTGTCTACTTTATCAATCTCCATGAATCTTAATGTATCTCTGTACATAAACACATAATCCATTTGATAATGGCCCCTATGTGGGTCTAAGAAGTATTTTGTATCGGTGTACTCTATACTGTTACGTTTACCTTTTTGAGTAAAACAAACCCTAGTCTTTCATACTGATCAGATACCTCAAAATGTACCTGATCTTAATCCAGTGCCTATTGGTAGGATCAAAACTATGGCAAGCTAAACTGCTCACTGCGAATAAGTTATTAGGTCTCGTATATCCAGCTAACTATAGAAAAGTACCTCCTAGCTATGGTGCCACGACCCTAGGAGTTTCTCTCCAAATTAGGATGGTAAAAGATGTCGTTATCCACACCCAAGTAATGGACGCACACAATAAATGACATAGCACAGTGTGTTACATCCATATCGAAGTATTAGATAACTCTTCCGATATATATTGATTGGTGTACGAGTATACCACAACCAAGATGTTCAATCTGTAAATTGGGATTCTACTTGATTTCCCAAGGCCTTTTATTTTGAATTCCTTCCCAAGGTATATGACGACTCTCGCGATCTCCTCTGGAGGTCTAATGATATTCAAATCATTTAGTACACTGTTATGATGAGTGAAGCTAATATCTGCATTCTAAATAAAAGCGCATGGACCGATAATGATATTTGCTATGTCCCCGCCTTTAAATACTCAGTCAACTTACTATGTCTCATGGGCCCTGATTGCTTCAAGTCAACAATAACTATTCCAGTTTTATTGCGTGCATACCTCGTGTATCGGGCATAATTGCTTCCAGAAGCTTATACCTCCCCAGGTAGCTTCATGTAGATATCTGTATTTAGTTTTCCATATAAATACGTGGTATTTACATCAGATGTATATCTAGCTTGTCTCCGACAACTTTACTGACTGACCAGTGTCGAAATGTTATAGCATCCATAATCGGGTAATAGGTCACACTGTAATTGATGCCAAATATCTTAAAGATTCCATGGGCAGCTTGTCTTACCATGACCAATTTCTCTCTCTGGGTTAATCAAATTTTCGTACCTTTCCCATTTATAACCGACATGCTCAATTGTATTACTTCGTATTATGCTAGCAAGCTGAGCTCTGCTTGGATTCCAGACGCACACTTTCGCCAATGAAGAATAACATACAGTTATTTACAATAAGTGGTTATGAATCCTCATCCCAGATGGCGAGTACAGCATCAAATATGAATAGCTTGTCAATAAATGTCTACCGAACAATCCTATGTTATGTAATTACAAACTTTTAATAGATCGATATCTTCTTATTATCATACGTATATGCCACCCCGGGCAAGTCTCGTAATGTATCAACTGTTCGCATAGCTCCTATTGCCTCGTCGATGGGTGATTCCATCCTCGATGAACCGACTATACCATTAGTCATATTTCTCCTATATTTTGTAGCTCCCGGCTCAGAATACTTTCTTCCAACGTTGCTCTGCACTAAGCTCGAGCCTCAGATTCGTTTGCGGTACTAATTCCCCCTGACCGTTAAGATGTGGTACTAGTTCACCTGAAGCGATCTACTATGTAGGTGTATAACTTGTAGGTACATACACTTATGGTACATCAATAGTATCTTTGAATGTGTCTGGCAATTCATTTACGACCTATTAGAGGTTCATAATCCATTGAACTATATTGTTACCTAACTTATGTATATAAATCTAGATGAGACAATGATGGTATTTTCTAAGACCTCTTGGAAACATCCTCATCATTGACTGTCATATTTCCTTCTAATGCTGGGAATATCGTCTCATCAAAGTGACAATTATCTGCCCTACAATATATAAATCTCCAATGGGTTCTAAATATCCAGTGAGAAATACAAATTATAACCTACATAACAAGGCCAATGCTGAGGTCCCCATCTTAATACATTGTGGCGTTATTGACACCTGTAACGAACATCCAAATGATCTTCGATGGGGGATACCGGGATCCGACCCAGTTACTAGTCGCTTTTGGGAAAAAACAATATAATGATTTACTATGGGATGAACCATAATCAGTACTCTAGGAGCAAGAAAGCATATCTCACATACTAACCGGAAGTTGTGATCGCAATTATAGTAGCATAATAATTATCCTAAATCTCCAGATTACGTTCTCCGCCAATCTCGAGTTGGGTATGTTATGGGGTACTCACGATGCTCAATCATCTATCTTATTTAGAGGTAAAATAATTATCAAAATTTTATGATTCACATCTAAAGCCCTCGTCAAGTCGTATCGATCAATTTTGATCGGTTAATCAAGGAACTGAGCCTACAATTGAATGATCTAACTGATCCAGGCAAACATAAGACCAACTCCTAAATGCAACTATTATGACTATAAATATTCAAGTGGGCCACAATGTGGATATATTTGTCAACATGTGTCTCCATAGATACATTTGGAGCAAAGGCTAGAGATCCCACTCCACCTTGGTCATACACTAGGATGAAATAATAGGCTTTGCTTGAAATCAATTGTTATACGTACACTCCCTGGAAATTCTCTCCTTGAATATAAAATTGAGATGTAATCCCGATAATCCTCCCTACTATCCGAGCCTTGAAAAATATATTGTAAACCATTATAATAGCTTGTTCTAACCTTTAGGCATGGAATTAATACACAAAACCTTATCTATCATTTTCACCGATAGTCACTACGTGATAAGCATTATCATGTATCTTCCTAAACTAAAAAAAAATCTTGCTAGATTTACTAGTTTTTAAAGTGTACTAGATACCCCGTATCATACTATTAGAAAGTAATAGCGTAACAGACTTAGTGCGTTCTATTATATTGGCTGTGCCAATGATATTTGTGCCATCCCCATTGCACAAGGTTAGACAAAAAATATATTTATATCTCAAAAGGATCGAGCGCGTGGTACTAATGTCTTTAAGACATGTGTCGCCAATTATCCGATTATCGGTCATGCTTAATAAGCAAATAGATCCATAGGCGGCTTATATATAGTAGATCAACTATCATACATTGAATTTAACTACTTCTCAAAAAATAAATTTGAATAATTACAATTGAAAACAAATTGAAAATCTCATGTATGTCACGAGCACTTTATTGAAATATAAATAATTTATTCCCAACATAATCAAAAATACTAACAAAAAGTAAATCAGGTCTACTAGTGCTCTCTCTACTGTGACATCACATGTCTACTGATAAATTGTTATAGATTACTCTGTATGTTGATCCATGCTAGCATCATTGTCGCTGAAGAAGTCTGATGCTGCTAACTTCATAGTGATAGAAGTTATGTCAATTGTGTTGTGGTTTGCCTGAACTTTGACTCGAGGTACCCACGGTATCTTGCAGTTACGTACCCAGTGTCCAACTATCCTACATCTCAAGCAATGAGATTCTGAATCTGGCTTCTTAAGACCTAAAACTACCATCAGATAATTATTAAATAATATTATTTGCGGACATCATCATGACCTAAAACTGCCGTTTAAGGCCATGATACTGCCTAGTTTTAATATTACTTTTTCAGCGATTGGGAGACCTCCTTGAGATGTGTCATATACCGTTGAAAAGCTCGTAGGATAAGCTACGCAAAAAAAGTAGTCTTGCCTCTATCTGATGTCTATAGAGAAAGAAAATTTGGTTAAAAAATAGCTCTTAATCAAGGCAAAATAAAAACCAAAAATTGTTATTTTTGATCAAAAAAAATAGTTAAAAATAATAATAATTCATATTCAGGTATCATATATCATTTATTAGAGAGAAATTTAATCGACATTCGAAAACGTGTAAAATACCTCTCCCAATCATAAAAATTCCCTAAAAATGCTGATTTTGGAGAATTCTTTCTTCTCCTTTTGATCCACTAACTCTATTTGCTGATAGGATGTTGAGGAATAATAGATTTGAGCTAATAGTTCTATATAGAGAGAAATTTAAGCTAATAGTTTTGCTGATAACATGTTGAGGAATAATAGATTTGAGCTAATAGTTCTATATTAGAGAGAAATTTAATCGACATTCGAAAACATGTAAAATACCTCTCCCAATCATAAAAATTCCCTAAAAATGCTGATTTTGGAGAGTTCTTTCTTCTCCTCTTGATCCACTAACTCTATTTGCTGATAACATGTTGAGAAATAATAGATTTGAGCTAATAGTTCTATATAGAGTGAAATTGAGAGAGAAGAGGATATATTTATTAATTGTAAACTATTTCTCTGTACGTACTATAAACAAGGATATCCCTACAACATAGGTTACCTATCCTACTTTTAAACTCTCCCATAAACCTTAAAGCCCTGTGGGCTTGTTAGGAGTCCAATAGGACAATCCAACCTAGTTGGTCTCCTACCTTGGGCTGGACCCAACTCCTAACAGTGTTTTCTTTATAAATGTAAAAGCACATGATTTGTCATAACCCCACTCTACGAGCAGCGATATTGTCCTCACTTAACCATTGTAGATCTCCAATAGTGTGGGAATTTTCTTCCTAAGAAAAGGCCTCAGTGGTATGTAGAGTAAAATCTTAGTGTAAGGACCATACACCTGGGAGGATCTTAAGCGATGTGAGACTAAACCATTGCTGCTGCCACCATCGGTAATGTGCTAGGTACCTTTCCAATACACGCTCAGCCGCGGTGTTACATGATTGATTTCTTGTATGACATAAAAATAAAAATTGCATTATATAGCTGTAACATGTTTTAACAAAATAATCCATCAATATTAATTACCTCTTTAGCTCCAATACATCCTAACATAGCCATTGCCCACATTGTTTCCCCCTTAAAAATAAATATATACCTTGTAAACATTGATGTGAATAATGTACATACAAACTTCTAAGACAACCCTTAGAGCGGTGTTTCATACTGAAAAATTAGATCTTCAATTCGGTAGAGATGGTTGATGTTTTTTCTATCGCTTCAGAATATATCCAATTATTTATGTGGTTGACTTAACAACTCTTAATTATCAACCAATGGAAAACCCCTAACCAGATACCGAATTAGACTGTGCACACTACCATATCGACAACAAGCACAACTTATGGAAGGCATCTACCCTACACCAGGTTGCAATAAGACTGCTCGAGGGGATCAATATGATTCCTGTAAAAGGCTTTTGAATCCAACAAAATTTACGGAGTCGAAATACAAGGTGTGTAAAACCATTCCATGCATTCGTGATACAGACCATTTGTTTCTTGATATCCCTGAGCTGAAAGATAATTTAGAAGAGTATACAAATAAAGTGGTTGTATCTTGGAGCAATAATTCTATTCAAACTACAAATGCTTGGCTAAAAGAAGGGCTGAAATCGTAATGTATTCTGAGGGATCTTAACTGGGGAGTTCCTATTCCACATGAGAAATTTAAAGACAAGATGTTTTATGTGTGGTTTGATGCACCAATTTAATATATTTATATTACTTCATGTTATACTCTTGATTGGGAATACTAGAAGAAAATCCTAAAAATATGGACCTTTATCAGTTTATGGGAAAGGATAATGTGTCCTTCCACACTATAATGTTTCCTTTAATACTTCTTTGAACTGAAGAAAAATGGACATTGATGAAAACTATCTGTTACGAAGTATTTGAACTATGAAGGAGGGAATTTCTCCAAAAGTAATGGTATTGGTTTTTTTTGAAATGATGCCAAAGATGCAAAAATTTCTTCAAAGGCCTGGAGAAATTATATGCTAATTCATAGGTCGGAAGCATTAGACACATTATTCACATGGGTAGACTTGCAAGAAAAACTTAATAATGATTTGTTAACTAACTTGAGCAATTAAATCAACAGGGTCTTGAGCTTTTAGCAAAACCTCCAGAAATTGGATATGGCTATGTTATTCCTGATTCTCTAGGTGCAGTAGAATCACATGAAAGGACTAAGATATTAGCAGAAAAAGTGGGTAAATATGTTGAGCATTTTATAGAAGCCATGGAGAAGGTTAACCTTAAACAGGAACTAAAAAATTGCGATGACTATCTTTAATGAAGGAAACGGATATCTACAAGAGATCAACTTTGGTAAACTTTACATGGAAGATCCAGATTCTTGTTCTATTGTTATGAGAACTTCAGTTGGGATTGTATATCTGCTTGAAACTCTTTTAGAAACCTTTATGCCATCCTTTACCCTTAAGGTACTGAAACAACTTAATCTACCTATATCACAACTTTTACTCTATGATAAAAAAAGAGATGTTGATAGGGTGAGAAGATCTTGGGAGGTTGTACCTTCTGGCCACATGATTGGGATGCCAGCCACTATTTATGATGCTGATAGATGAAGATGTGTCGTTCTTTAAGGGAACGTTCGTAGGAAACCAAACTGAAAGAAAAATTAAGGCATAAACTGAAGCAATAGAGGGTGCTGAGCAACTAAAAAAATACTCAAGTCACAAGTTCAGCCCCAGTTCTCTAAGACCCTTTAAAGTTATCAAAGTCTGGTTGAGAAAAACATTTTTATCTGTTTATTACTTTATGGTAGTTGATGTTAAACTTAGACTTGTTTTGTATCGGTATGAAAGATCAAGAGTAAAAGTGACTTACATCTAGTAGCTTGGGCTGAGGCATGTGGTAGTTAATTCTGGTTACTAAAATCGTAATTACTCGAGTAAAACATGGGGGTTTTAAGTTAAGATTTGTAATACGGGGTGGGTCCTAACTTTAGATTTTGACATGAGTCTATGCAAAGTCATGAAATATAAACATTAAGCCATGTCCTTTAGGAAAAATATAACATGGATGTAAGAGATATTCTAGTATTTCTTTCTTTTCGGACGCGCCTAATCAACCTGCTGTGTGTGGGCTATACATTATCTCCTAACCGCCTTTCCATTTTCAGGCTTTGCTTGTTCTTCAAGAGTTAACAAATGATCTATGAATTTGATCCAGTCTTCTTTCTTAACTCCTTTTGGTAAATTCCTCTTCCTCTCCTCGTCCATTTCATATGCATTATAGTTATTTGTAGACGTAGAAATATGTAGGATTAGTACTCCTAAAAGTATCATTTTGTTAATACCGATTTATTATTTTCTAATGTTAGTATCATTTTCTTAATTTCAGGTACTTATCACTGTTGAAGCTAATAAGTAGAAAAAACATCTAAGAGAAGGTACATAAAGCTGAAGCATCTCCAACAGTCTCCCAAGTATAATGAAGATGTCTACATTCAATGTACTTGTAGATTTATTCCAATAAATAAAGAAGATGAAAGACTCTACAAGGATTTGCTTAAGAAAAATTATCTAGATAGAAGATAAAATATAAATAAGATATGATTTATCTGAGATAGGGTTTATCTTTACTTAGAGAAAGAGTTTGATAAATGTTAACAAGTATCTCCTATCTCCTTCAAATAGGAGAACAATTTTATACATTTTTCATGTCAATTTTGGAAGGATTAAAGCTTGGATTTTTTTAGTATATCTCTCTCTATCTCTCTTTATTTTATTTATACGTAAGTTGTGATCAACGTCATTAATAGAGAACTAGTCTTCTTAGCTTAGGCTAAGGATAGACCCTCCGGCGATTGGGAGCTAAGTATAATAGTTATTTAATAGAATAGATATAGTATTGCTCTACAATAGTCTAGTTTGTAGTAGGGAAGGGATGATCTAGCCATGATAACCCTGATCTATTATGAAGATGAAGGAGATGCCAAATTACCCATATTTGCTAGTCTGTGTGTTCAAAGAGATTACTAGATCACTAAGAACTAGACACTCCACAAAGCCATGGAGGGATTGTATAAGAATTAGATCTGATTGTTAGAAAATGATTAAGTCCTTATGTAAGGTTTTAGCCATAATCCTTAGATTCTAGACCCGAATTGAACAAGCCATGGCTATTACGAGCGGATAAATTTTATATTATAATTATTACTTAGTAAGCTAAGTCGGACGTTATCCAAAGCCTATGTTCTTTTCTCTATATTTTTACCAAGTTACTAATTTAGATTTTATTTTTAGTTCATAAAAACTTTTCCAAAATTATTTAATAAATGTTATTAGTTAGATCAGCAATATTAGTTTTTAATACGTTTACTCCCGGTGGATTAGAACCCCGCTTGCCCTTATTATATTATGACACCACTTGTATCAGTTATTTATTCTAAGCCTTGATTTCTAGCTTTTCAATGTCATGTTAGCCTTGTAATCTAACATAACTTGGTGTTCATCAGGATTATAGGATCAAATGTTTCCTGCTTCGACAAAATTTAGACAAACATACCAGGAAGAACAAATAAGTAATAATTGAACATATGGACTTAACTTACTGCAACAACCTTCCACATATATTATTTATCTTTTTCTTCTAGATCATGCCAAATCACCGACCAAAGGAGAAAGATTTTCCCTTATAGTCTCTCCGATGAAAGTACAAATTTTTTTGCGATTTTGAGCGATTGGTTGTCCAACATCATCAAATTGTATAGGTATTAATCCACCTCAACAGAAATGCAAATAAACCAATGTAAGTATTACCTAAATTTGTGCATTATTAAAAGGATAACATAGAAATGAGGACATTAAATCTCATTAATGATCTAAAAACTCTATATACCTCGTGGAGCTTGGAGACCACGTGGACGATATTCTTTTTGTCGAGTAGTAGGTGGCTCTGAACTCACTCTCATAAATGTCCAATCCTCGCCCAACATAAATACTAACAATAAAGCAATAGATGACAGGGTTATTAGAACAAGGGCAGATAAAGCTAAATATTTAATAATAAAAAAATAAATCGCATAAAATGAAGCAGTATATGACATGATTATTATTACAAAGTAATGAAAACCTAAATAAATATAAAATAATATAAAGATAACCACTGTAGTCCATAACAAGATAGATAATTACAACTGGGTGAAGAAAATATCCAAAAATAAAAGAACCATTATTTTTAAATTTTGAATTGCAAAACCAATTCCAAGAATCAAATAAAAAAGATTAAACATTCAATGTTGCGCATCATCAACATCTTCAATGATATTATCTTCTACAACATCATCTACCAATGATAAAATTTAATCGTCAACATTTATTCTCGCGGCAAAAACTAAGGGGTCCTCATAAGCATTTACATCTTTACTTAACCTCTTTAAAGAATCTAAGACATCATACCATTGCTCATCAGGTCGACAATAATCCATGCAATAAAAGACATGAGTAGCTTGAGATGAAAAAATAAATGGCTCATCGTTATCCTATAAGTTTCTTTGTAACTTAGCAAGATTGACATATCACAAGTTCGTTTCAGCATCTACTTTCTTCTATGCGAACCAAATCAAAACAAAAAACTAGCCTTTTAAATTCAATGTAACCTAATTCTAATATTGATTTGAATATCCCGTACTATGTGACTTCCTCGCTGGTGGGGCTTCTGTCACTGACTTTTGAAATGAATAAAGTTACAACCCTCATGGACACACAACTATTTTGGGTCATCTTATGTTTCTCTCACTTTCATGTACAAAATACATATCCATTAACTTGGTATGACATATATAAAATAACTTTAAAACTTGGTCTATCCACAAGATTTTTTAAACTATAATATTCATCATTTTTTAACTGTTGTCTTAGCCAAGAAACATAATTTATCGGTTTCCCTATTTGACGATTTCCTCTTCAACTTTGACTACGAGAATTAAGGTTTTCCTTAAAGGTATCGTACTTCCTACAAATGGAATATTAACATAGATAAGGAGAAGTATTAACTAAATAATGTAATTTTTTTAATTTAATTTACTTACTCCTCCCACTCAGAATTTTTAACTGCTTACCGAAGAACCCATTTGCGCGCTTTCTCAAACTATACCGTGTCAAGAAAGTATTCCTTCCATTTCTTATCGAGCAGTTTGGCACATTCATCGTCATAATTACCAAATGTCCTTAAACCTCACGTATTGTTTTCATTTGCTCTGTCATTCATATACTAGTTGCAATAAATCATTATTTCTTCATCGAGGTATTTTTGCGCAATACAACTTTTTGAATGTTTTATTTATTACATATTTTTTGTACCATTTCATCATCCTGTTGCATAATCAATAATTTAGATATTGGCGCTATACCTAGTACGTGTAAATAAATAAATAAAATATAGATATTATTTATCACTAAAATGGGTACATCTATCGATAACGAACGGGTCTGCCAATTAACGCTTCATCCACCAAATGCACAACGATGTGCATCATAGAAACAAAAATAAAGGTAGGAAATACTTCACAAATACATACAGTATTTCTAAAATATGTCCCTTCATCCTTGTAAGCTCACCGCGGTTTATAACCTTCAAACATAATACGTTAAAGAATGTTGACAATTCTCGAATAGTAACACGTAACGGCTTATGCTTTTTAAATGCATGCATTAATAATACTGGCAATAATTGCTGTATAAGGATATGGTAATAATGGGATTTAAAATTTTTTAGTTGAAAAACGTCCATGTTCACATTATGTTGCCAATTTCTGCTATAGCCGATCGGATCTTTAAAGTTGAATAAGGTTTTACAAATTTACTCTCTTTCGGATTCGGATAAACAAAATGGAGCTTCAGGCAATACTAACTTTCCATTCTTTTCTACTATCCACATCTTTCTCCTTATCTTCATTCTATTATGGTCTTTGCAGGCTTTAACTCCATCCTTCTTCTTGTATTCATAATTGTTGCAAACAAGATCTCTGCATAATTCTTTTTTGTGTGCATTACATCAAGATTATGGTAAAGAAATAAATCTTGTGTGAATAACATGTATTTGTTATCATACATATAATTACGGTGTATATATATTATATTACCCAATGATGTTTATCAAATAGAAAAATTTACCATTGTCTCAAAGATAACGATGGGCTGGGATTTATGGAAAGAGAGAGATGAACGACCTAGATTTGTTTAACTCTCATGCTTAGGCGTACTTTGGACATAACACATAAAAGGGGTAGTTTAGTCTTATTACGTCTATTTAACTCTCCTATCTTAAGCCTGACTCTTTTTCTCTTTATCTCTCCATATCTCCTAACTCTTCATCTTTCCCAAAGACGTCTCTTTCATCAGCTCCTCCTTCTGTCTCTCTTTCTCTTTAAGCATTAAGGTCTATGATGTTATACTATATTGTTATTATATTAATCTCAGTAAAAAGAAGAGATTAAAAATAGATCTTTAAAAGACCCCAATTTCTAAAATTTATCCAAAAGTATACAAAACCATATTTTTCTCTCTTACTCTTAAATTTGTGAGAGCAGTAATTGTGTCTCCAAAGTTCATGAGCTATGGGTTCATCAAACCCTTTGTTTGCTTTACTCCATATTCAGGTCTCTCTATCTTAAATTGGTGATGTTTGGTGTATTTAAACTATTTTGGATTTGCTAATTTAGTATATGTTAATTTAATGGGGGGGGGGGGGGTAAATAGGTAATTTCTAACTATAGATCCCAAAGTATGGTAGGGGATTGAAGATACTGGTGGCTCATCACCAACGAAACATCACATTGGAGCTGTATCCAAATGCCCTTGATTTATCATCATGTATATCTTACCTTGGAATGAGATTTTTTTATGAGTATTATCTAAAGCCAGTTGATATTGGATTTGGGGTAAGTTGAAGTGAATCCCTTCACTCGCCTGTACTTTGAAAACCTTTAAGCATTGACAGAATCCTAAATGAAGTCTATTTTTTTATGTAACTAGGGAAATAATGGGAGAGAAACCTTTAAAGTGACATGCATGCTTTATCGGAGTGTAGGTAGTAATGATAAATGAACTAAATCTTAGTGTACATTTTTAAACTAGGAAATATCATGATGCATTAACCGATATATCAGAAAAAAAATTATTGCAATATCTGCTATGTACACTAAATCTTTGTGTGCATTTAAACTTGGAAATATCAAGATGTATTAACCGATATATCTTAAAAAAAATTATTGCAATATTTGCTATGTACGCTAAATCTTAGTGTACATTTAAACAAGGAAATATCATGATGTATTAACCGATATATCACAATTTTTTTTATTGCAATATCTTTATGTTTACTGATTTTCTTTTTATTTCGTAAGCATTAATGCATTCTATTTTCACAATCCTACTGAATCCATGCATTCCGTTTACTATTCTCATATCCTTCACAAGTACTGAATCTATGCTTTTATATGAATGTATTTCAAATACATGGCTGTGCATTTACTGTTACTACTTAATTTTAGTGAAATTTTTTTGCAATATATATGTGGTTGAATGATTTAACCCTGCTTGAATATTAGCTACTTTTTTGTTTCATTGTTACTTAAAGCTTCTTTGATCACCTATGTCATTGTAATTAGGTTTCATTGGTAACTTCATGACAAATTTTTCAAATAATAACAACAACAAAAATAGAAGAAACAATAATGAAAATAACACTCTTCCTATTACTCAAGTAAGTAAAGCTTTATACTCTTGCATTTATAATTTATACATAAGTTCAAAAATTAAGTAATACAAGAGTTTGCTATTGCTTCTTGGATATTAACTACTGTTGCTTTATTTATTTTTTCTTCCAATATTTGTAACTATAGTATATTTGGATTCGGTCATCATATTGGTACATGAGTTTTAGGATAATATGTAGCACATTAGTGGATTACATATAATGCTTTTAATTACTTACATAATATTAGGGAAACATTGTGTTCCTACCTAATATAAAAAGCTAGGGGCAAATGATGTTTAATTTTGTTTTGAGTAGTGATTTAGTTTTCTTCGAGGGTCATGGATAGGTTTAAGTTTAATTTGATTTGGCTATGAATATTGATCTTACGGGTACCGCTAATGGCGCGTCGACATAGTCATGAGTAGCGCCGACTGCGCGCCGACATTATTACCGCGGGGAATCACGGGTAGTACTGGTCTATTATACATTAAAGAATAGTCTTTTTCGTATAAATTTTTTTGCCATTGTCCACAAGATATAGAGGGGCTGAGATTTTATATTCTTTGGTGGAGATTGGGTAAATGAGCGAGATGAATGGACCAGATCTATTTAAATCCTTGTACCACAAGGGTATATTAGGCAAAAAACATAAAAATGGTACTTTAGTCTTAGTGCATCTCTATCTCAGAACACCTAAGCCCGACTCTCTTTCTCGCATCACGTCTCCCCCCTCTAAAGCTGTCTATCTCTCCTAACAACTAGATTCAGAGCTCTTCGATCCTCATTTTTGATCTTAAGGTCTGATTTGAGTTTTGATCTCAGTCATCTAAGGTTTCTATCACCAATTCAGATCTGAAATTTTAAGGTTTCCATGGTTAAAACTTCTTATTCAAGAGTGCAAGAGTTTATCAAGGGTTTCATGTCAATCTCAGCAACAACTGGTTTCAGAAACAATCGATCTCAACTATGTGCATCTCCACAATCCTAGATTGCAATAGTCTGAAATGATGGTATGCATTTGGGTTTGCATAATTTTGGCTTGTAAACTCTAGATTTCTTATTTAAGGTGCTTATCTACAAATGTGGTTTTATAGATCAACGATTGAGTTATTGATTTGTAAGGAGTATTTCAAAACTTTTGGGTGATTACAGTAGCTGAGGGAGTCTTTGATTAAGTGCTGAAACATAAACTTGGGTGCTTAAGTTTACTTGAAAGGAGAGTGTCATAGTCACAGAGAAATATTATGGAGTTTTTTTACTGTACTAGGCATGTCGGATGAAGTTCCAAGAGTGGAGTTTAAGAAAATGTTATCTATGGTAGTGTCATCAAAGAATGTATTATATCTTCATCTTTAATTAAGGGTTTCAACATTTGGGCTGCTTTACTCCCAGGTTCCATACCCTAGAGTTTACTCACAATTGCCAGGAGAGTATTTGATGTGTTTTAGGCTGATTACAATAGCTAAGAGAGTATTTGATGAAATGCTAAAACATAAAATTTTAGTGCTAAAGTTTACTTGAGCAAGGGGTATCATAGATACAGGAAGTAACATGGATCGTATTTTCTGTATTAGGCACGTTGCATGAAATACCGAGGTAGAGTTAAAAAAAAATGTTATCTATGGCAGTGAAATGGGTATCCTATAGAAAGGTGTATCCTTTATGAACTTCTTTGCTGGATTCTAGTAATGGGATTCACATTTTAATTGCAGTCCTGATACAATTAAGTCAAGGAGATAAGTATAGGTTTGAGGGCACATTTGTTACAAAACAGTTTGTTGGGGAATATTGAAGGGCCAACGACCGACAACACAAAATCTATTATGCCCCCTTTTTATGTTCTTGGATTGTAAACGGAGGCAATGCATGATAGGACCCTAAAATGTGTAATGCACTGTGAGAAGTTTCCGGATACTCGAGAGTTTGATTTTCTTCATTGTTCATTATTGCCTATTCAGAAAATTACAAGGAGGTAAGTAAATAAAAAGATTGGCTCTGTGTTTGAAGAAGCATATCTGGCTAAACTTGAATATTAGCAGGCTTATGTAGTTCCATGATGCTTACACAGATTGGGTTCTCTACTTGAAGGAGCCATGTATTTGGTTGGACTTCTATGTGTTTTGTCCAAGTAGGTATTGGTGGGAAAGAAAAAGGCAAGTGAACAATGCTTATATGGAGCAAACAAGCCTCCATAGGCATAATATGCCAAGTTTTAAAGAATTGGGGAAGCTATCTTATGGGGGATATTTAAGAAGCTGGATCAAGTTGTTGATGTAAACACTATGGGTTCTCTTTTAAACCCTGAAATGGTGAAGATAGAGAGTGGTGGATGTCTGAGGAGGGTTGCTTTCCTCAAGTAAACCAGCATTGAAGATGATGGATATTGTTATGATTGCGGGGTTATACTGTCGAAGGTTATAAGGATTATTTAATCTGTGGATGTATATTTATTTGATCCATCTAAGTCTAATTCATTGGATATTGTTACGACATGAAAACTGTTGTTGGGTTGAGAGGATACACCGGTTTGGGATGAGCTTATTTTCTTGAGCATTTTTAAGTGGCAGTACAGGAAGGGGTGTAATGTTTTATTGAAATCATACTTACAATTGCAGGCATTCTCCAAGATATTTTGTTAAGAAATGTCGTACCAACTAATAACAATTTTGGGGGCAGGATTCTTGAAGGTCATTAATGATGAAAACATGTATCACAAATGGGCATAGTGTAGAAGAGAAATTACCTTAAAATGATAGAAACTACATCGCAGATGACATAGTGCTGAAGGCATGTCACATTTGAATGATTACAAATGGGCATAGTGTTAAATGCATATCACCTTAATTAGATGTAAATTAAAGTGGAAAGCAATATATGTGCCATAGGCGCGTAGTTTATTAAGCTTACAGGGGCAAACCGTGTGTACAAACAATTCCTTATCCTTTGAGCTACATGAATACATATGATCGTTACACATTATACTATTTTATGAAGTTTTAATATTTGAATTTAGATATTTTTAAGCTTAATTAATTACTATACAAGTTTCTCAATGATTTACATGTGGTTTATACTTCATCAAATAGAGAAAGTGTTGTAAATTTATGTAGAATTTAGAATAGTGAATAAGATTTTTTTTTATTTAACTCTTGAGTGTGTGTGCATCAAGGATTTAGGGGTAATTTTTATTCAAGTTAACCTTCATGACTATAAAGGAATTATGCTATTTTTTCTTTACGAGGTCGTCCAAATAATTTGTTATCTCATTGTCTTCATATTTTCTTCTCCTTTTCATATGTTGTCTTCTATATTAGTTGGACAGGGGACCTTTCATTAACGATTCATATATGGAAGACACATTTGTTCAATGTAACCCATTCAGTGAATTATATTGCCATGCGTATGAGGTATTAGAAGAGGCGTTAAGGGATAATAATATAGCGCCGAAGGAGCATCTTCGTAATCGTCATGGCGAGCCACGGGTAGTACTAGTATATATATATATTAAGGAAAATATATTAACGTACCTTCCATTATGGCAAATCAAATAGTATTAATCTCTTTGATCAAGCGGTAAATTTATTACCCATACCTTTTTCTTAAGGAGATTTATTAACAAGTTTTGTACCTCTCTTCCTTTTCAAATCTTTCTTCTTCTTATTTTCTTCTACCTTAACATATTTTGTATCAATGGCTTCAATCTTACGTAATACTACTGCACCAGACATACAGTGTTGAGGCCTGCAATGCTCTTCATTCCCATTAAATTATGAATTTTGGCTTCTGAATGGGTGGTTTGCATCATTTTGGTATATTCGATACTTCATATAAGAAAACTTCCCTCTGTGCTTAAGCCATACTGATTTAGTACTTTTAACACATACATGACAACTGTACCTTCTGACGATCCTACAACCTGATAGATTCATATACGCTGGGAAATCATGTATAGCCCAAAGCAATATTTCTTTCATATTAAACCTACTCTTAGTATAAAAGTCATACGTTTCTTTCCCATCTGACCACATCTTCTTTAGTTCTTTAATCAATGGTTGCAAATACACATCAATATCTTTTTCGGGACTCTTTTTCCCAGGGATTAAAAGTGTCAACATCGTAAACCCTTTTCGCATCCGCAAAGATGGGGGAGATTATAAGGAATAGCAATTACGGGCGTACAACTGTAAGAGTTATTCATGTTCCCAAATGGATTAAAACCATCAGTTGCAAGCCCTAAATGAACATTATGCACCTCATATCCAAACTTGGGAAATTTACAACGAACCTGTTTCCAACAAGAAGCATCTATGGAGTACCTCATGGTATCTTCGTTTGTAGTTAAGTTTGCATTTGCATGCCATCTTATTTCGTTTGCAAACCATGGAACATTGTACATTCGTCACAATATTTGTGTTAAAGGAAAGTATCTTAACTTTTCCATGGTTTATTAAGTTTTTGCTTTAATGGGTTTGTCGATCTTCATCTGCTTATACTACATGTTTGACAACTATCTTTGTCTGCGTTCTCCCTCCAATACAATATGCAATCGTTACGGCATCCACGCATTATCTAGCACTCCATACACGATGACTTAACTAATTTTTTAGCAGTGTATGTTTGGCAAAGTATTGTCATTTGGTAGAATCTCTTTCACATACCCTAAAATTTCTATTAAACATTTATTAGATATATTGTATCTGGACTTTATGCTCAAGAACTTAGCAACAACTGCTAATCTGGTATGTTCCTTTCGACAAGTGGGATATAAAGGTAGTAATGCATCTTCCATTAACTTTTTGTACTTTACATTCTATTCGCGATTAGTCTGTTCTTCATTAACACCTTCATTGTTGCATGTAAATGTAGTAGCCTCGACATGAGCTTCAACATTAACCTCATTTGGAAAATGTCCAAGTGTATTATTAACCATGGAGACTAACGGAGGACAAGAATCTTCAACATTATTGGTTGGAGGCGTACTACTTTGACAGTTCACATAGGATCTAGAGAATTGTTCTCCATGGTGAATCCATGTTGAGTATGTGGTATCAGAACCATTAATTATTAAATGCTCATTTATATGTTCTAAGTCATTCTTCCCTTTCCTATTACGATATTTATCATACGGACAACTGTACCAATCTGCACCTCCTAAATTTTGTCTATTCTCGATTAAAAAATAAATAAATATCTCAAGACCACTCATATATTCCCGCGACCCTCACGGTGTTTTCATCAATTTCTTGTCTAGGATTGCTGGCATGGATGATGTTATTGTACAGAGACAAAAAAAACCCCCAGTAAGTCTAGTTGCTGTATAATAAAATTTTATTTCACTGAGAAGTTTTATAAGTTAATGCTAGAAAGGACACAAATTTTAATATTGGCACAAGTTGAATTGTTAATTATCTATATATATACCTATTAGTTGAAAATTTATAACAATAATTTAATTAGTACAATCTGGTTTCAATAAAAAGTATTGTTCAACCAAACATCCCTTCAGTTTTAACACTAAATGCATGAAAGTTCAGAAGCCATGTTACTTCTGAACCAACAACAATATCACAGAAGATTAGTTCAAGTTTAAACTAATATTCCCAAATACTCCTCTTTAATATATATTATTATTTTCTTATGTTTAAACATAAATTTCTTCTTACTACATTCATCATTGAAAGTCCAATATTAAAAGTTAATATTGCATATAAAAATATTGCAAGACTTTATTATACCCAAAAAATTCCCCTTGGATATGTATCTTCGAGACTAGTACAATTCTTCTTAACTATTTATCCCAAGCAATAAGCAATACTATATTTAGTTTATGAAAAGCATGTACAATATTAGCATAACATACCAACTTCATGTCATTTATTGGTAATGTAATATTAACATATGTTGCTAACACCCTAAGCCCTGAAATGGTAAACCACAAAACTCTATCCCAAAAGCTATTCATAAGGGATTACTTTCATTGAAAGATAATTACTAATGAAAAAACCATTTTTTTCATTTTTTTCATAAGTTCTGTATGAAATCCAAGAGTTTTTAATAGATAGCCTATGAAGGAGTTCAGTGCATAGAAACTTCGATAGTTGCTGCAGGAGATTTTTTTTATTGGTTTCTTATATTCTCTCTGGGTTATAGATAAAGTTGAGGTCTATTTTTCCTATCAAAGATATAGTAAATGTTATAATGAAAATAAAAAGAAGAAGCTATTTTTCCAAGTGGTAGCATAGTTTTTAATGTTCTCGTCACTCTAAGATCTTCGTACTGATGCATGTCCTGCATTTTAAAATGTATTTTCCTCTTTTATAGGGCATTTGGGCTAATTATGGTTTATAGCTAATAAATTTTGAAATAAATAGAAAAAAAAAGTTCTAAAATTTTAAGGCAAGGGCTTGATGTCAGTGTAATTGTATAGTTTTCCTGTGGTATCCCCTTCTACTAGATAACACCCCTTAAGTATTATTTCCAGATAGCTCCAATATTTCATATGTTTCTTTGTTGTATTTCTATGTTCCATTAGGATGGATTGTTAGGGATGGGTTTGTTTCTTAGTAGTTACTTTAATGAAATCTTAGGAAAATAACCAATTCAGAAACTTCACATTTTATGAAAGGATGTAGGTAGGATATAAAAGCATTAATATCCATTTACTATTTTTGAAATGCAAGTACTTTAACTATAACAAACCAATAAAGTACTTGTAATATTCATCATAAAACCAAGGGAAATTAATATTCTTGGGTATTCCTTCATTGATGTGATTCCAGTTCCAAAATTGGTTTATAATGTCCAGGACAATTATGCTCATCATGGGGTTTTAAATGATTTCCATTATGTGTGTGATGATTATCTGAAGGGTCATGCAGATATGTAGGTTTTGAAGGATTATAACAAGAAGGATGACTCCTAGAAGGTTAAATATTGTATTAAAAGCCCTATAAAGTTTGGAAGATGTCTGTTATCGAGGTTTCTGCCATTGTGTATGCCTTAGAGTGGAAATATTCTACTGGAGTGCAATGGGTTGTATACTTATGAACCCAATAGCCAAAAACACAAGGAAATTGGTTTACCCGGGCTTCCAATTTCATTTAAAACGTTTGTTCATGTGCCAAGTCTTATTGTACTTAAGGATGCCATAACACTGAAAGAGTTGCGCGAAAAAGACAACACATAAAACATGCCATATTAATCTAGGAATTTGAATAAACTTGTTATATGGAACATCATCTTAATTTCCAATTCAGGTTCTTGCTTAACTTGTTGGTAAGGTTCTATAAGAAAATACTTTGATTCAGCTTCACTCTTATTGTTTCGGTTGTGAGTGACAGACTCTAGGGTTCCAAATTTACAACAAAAATGGTCATATTTAGATTTCATCAGTATCAAGTGTCGGAAGAGCTCTCCCTACTGAGAAAGATGAGCACCCAAAGATCAATCAGATGAAACTTTGGGCGACCAATGAGGTCTGTGCCAAATCCAAGTTTTGGTACTTTTTGAGAATACTTAAGAAGGTTAAGAAGAGAAATGGGCAAGTTCTGACTTTCAATAAGATATTTGAAAACTACCCAACAAAACTCAAGAACTATGGTATTTGATAGCTTTATCAGAGTTGAACTAGATATTACAACATGTACAAGGAATATCGTGACACCACTCATAATGGTGGTGCTGAGTAGATGTACACTGAGAGTTAGCTTCTCGTCAAAGGGTAAGATTTCCATGTATCCAAATCATTAAGATGGCCACCATTCCCGCTAAGATTTGCAAGTGAGAAAGTACAAAGCAGTTTCACAAGAAAAACATCAGGTTCTCTATGGTGTTCACCAAGGTTAGGCCACCTACTAGGAAGCTTAAGACAACGTATAAGGCAACCAAGCCTAATCTTTTAAAGTAATCTCTTATTTTTTTCGATGAGTAATATAAAGTTTTGCTATCTAGCGAGTGAGAGATCCTTTTGTTAGGGCTTTATCTTCTAATTTTACTGCAGTAATATGGTTTGAGAATGGGATATTGGATGCCAGTTGCTCTTGAGGGAATTATGTTTTGTTATATGCAGGATTTAAGTTTTAGCTATTTTATTATATGTTTAGGTGAATTATTCCAGCCCTTGATTAATGCAAACTAATTTGAATCAATCAAAGTACATGGGATTGATGATTATGATGATGTGAAGTACATTGATTGAAGTAAACTTCAATTGCGCTAAGCTTTTGCACATATAATCAAATGGCCATCAAATAGGGGCTGACCTCTACTAAGTCAGTGTTCAAAGTCTTTGTTAATCATTTATTGTAACGTTCTAATGTTGCTTATAAGGTTTATTTTTAAGAAAACACATTAATTTAATCATAGGTATCTTGGTTTTGTTACATGTAAGTACTTAATTTAATCATCTATCTTCTGTTGCAAAGCCCAGATAATAGTATGATGCAACTGTTGCTCATGTTCATCAGTTCACGCTATCCCAAAAGAATGAAATAGCCATATACATACTGATCAGTCATTGTTTCACCGTGGGATTGATAACTTAATCCTAAGTCATTTTGGTAAAGAATTCACCATATAGCTTTGATCAGTCATACATGAGGCAGTCATAATAGTACTATACATAAGCGATCAATTTTGGTTGTTTATATAAACGTATGAAAATATATTAGAAATTATATGTATCAATGCAACATATTTTCCATAACTTTATATTTGACTAAATTGTTTATGGCATACTCATTTATGTCATTTCGTAGTCTCAGAAAGATTTATACATTCCTTCACAGTGCTTCCTAAAACTCAAACCCAGTTATACTTTTAAAAAATAATCAAACTAACAGATTATTTCTACACCCAGATAATATTGCTCGCGTCAAAGTTCCGACTGTTACTTATCGCAGTCATACCTACTTAGATCTATAGTATTAGATGTACTATAAATTTATGAACATTCTCGAATTACATAAGAAAGGTTTGATCACTAAAAATATTTTACACCCTAACAAACCACCATTACAATATTAAGGCATCTCAAATTATTTTTTTCTTGTATTTCTTTTGTACTGACGAGGTACGTATAAATCTTTTTAAAGATAATAAATAACCAAAAAATAATAATCAAACCACATCCAGACTCCATTGAAACAAAAATGTATCTTAAATTGCTATTATAATTTACACAAGATCAATGACATAAGAGAAATCAAATAAACATGTAATTACAAAATAAATCTAATAAGATGTTCTTAATCCAGTATACTGTAAGATGTTAAATTAAAATGAAATTAACAGACAAAAAAGAAAAACCTTAAGCATAAGAATACATACCACTTGGTAGAATACAATTACCTTAATAGATGAAACGTGAGATGATAACGGTCTACTTGATCTTTAAGCTACCACTTTAATATATTTACAACTGTAATAAAAAGGACAATGAGAATGATTATAATTAAGCCGACAACTAGGACTTGAGATGGCCTCAATCATGAAATTGGTGACTTCATAGGGAATGATAACTGAGTAAGATTAAGAAAAAAATATTACTCAAAAAGGTAATTAAATAGTTGCTAATCTTTATAAGCCAAAGCGCCATTTATAGTACTAGATAATCAACGTGCTATATGAAATAAAAAATGATAACAGAAACCAGCAAACAGCCTAACATAAATTATATCGCAGATAAATTTTCTTTATAGGAATCATTCGAGCAGGAAACCTGATCTTATGAAGCAAACAAGATATACTTAAGCGACCATGACTGAACCAACTACGCAAATAATCTAATTGGGCTGTCCATTTATATACTTCACAAAAAAGGAGCCAGTATTGCCTTATGTATTTCAAATGGTAGCGATGCGTGTCTGTGTGTGTTTCTCTGTAATCTACAATACGATTGAGAAGCTTTAGTTAGAAGAACAAATATGAAGAACACCAATTGGTTTAAATAAAATAGGAGATTCGATTACTTAAAACGATATAACTGCAATGAAAAACTCTAAAACCCTAGACTTCTTCCTCAGAACTCTTTCTAGATCTAACATAAGAAAGAAATATCCTACGTCCCCTTCATATAGAGGGAACTAAAAATTACAAATAGAACGCATCTCGAGGCAAAAACACGCTTCAGAAATATAACCACCGCCAAAGTCGATCGAACGAAATAGGGAGTAGTTCGAACGACTTTGTGCTAATTGGTCAAAAACCCCTAAAACATGACAAGTCATTCGAACGGCATCCAAGCACGTTTGAACGAAATTGTCTATGGGCCAAAATTCTAGTGAGTATGTAAAAGGTCATTTGAATGAAATATGGTGCCGTTCAAACGACTTGGGTTTCCTGGGCAAAATTCTAGTGAGGTCAAATTGGGTCGTTCGAACAACTCTCAACCTCGTTCGAATGACTTGGGTCATATCCCAATTTTCCCTAGATCCTCCTGGATCATGGCTCCCCCTTTAGGAGCCTTGATCTCCTGCTCAAGCTAGAACTGGAGATGTGGGAACGCGGCGGTGGCCATTTCCCTGCTGTACCACTTCGACATACTAGGTAACCGACCCTTCTTCCCATCGTAAAGCAACTCAATACCACTCGGTCTTGTGGTAAGAACTTTTCTCTCTAGAATACCATCCTCCCGTAGTGGATCTTCTATATCCATCAATAAGTCATCAGCTGGCAGTAGGTGAGTGTTGATTTTAGAGTCTTAATCTAATAGAGACGGCTCAAACAGCTTCAAATGCTCGGCATTAATCATTAAATACATCTTCATGAAAGGTAAAAAATCCAACTAGAATGCATTATTACCAATCTTCTCAAAACAGACCATAATGGATAGGTTTGAGCTTTTTACCTTCCCCCTTAAGCAGTTCCTTACCCAAATGCAACCAAACTAGGTCGCCCTTTTGAAAAGTACACTCAACCCGATACTTTTCGTAGCGAGCTTTATACTTCGCTTGACTCTTCTTTAACTATGCTTCAACCGCCTCATGAACCTTGCTTATCCTCTCAATGAATCACTGAGCTTTAACCTGCTCCTCTTCCTCCTTCCCTGATACTGTCTTGTCTCCAAATCTAAATTCCAAATCAAAAGGGCTCTGCGGTAAGTACCCCAAGTAAACTTTAAAAAGAAACTTCAAAGTGGAACCATGAATCGCCCAGTTAAACGCAAACTGATGATACGGTAAACTCTTATCCCAAGTCTTAGGATAGTTAGAATGGAATCCCCGTAATAAATGTGCCAAAATACGATTAACTACCTCTGTTTGCACGTCAGTTTGCGGATGAAAGCTGTATTTCTCTTCAACTTAGTGTCCATCATCCCCCACAACAATCTCCAGAAATTCCCCAAAAAGTGGCTTTCCCAATCAGAAATAATAGAAGAAGGGAGCCCGAAATACCTCCAGACGTCTCTGAAAAATAATCGCGCTGCACCTTCCCCGATGACTGTCTTTTGCCATAGAATAAGACCACTCATCTTGCTAAATCGATCCACCATCATAAACTAATAACCATTCTTACCTCCAGACGTCTCAAAAAAATAATCGCGTTGCTCCTTCCCTGATGACCGTCTTCTGGCATAGAATAAGAATACTTATCTTGCTAAATCGATCCACCATCATAAACAAATAGCCATTCTTACACCTGGTCATTGGCAAACCACCCATAAAATCCATCGAAATACTCTCCCAAGGTCGACTAGGAACTGGCAATGGTAAGTACAGTTTTATCTTCCTATTGGAAGGCTTTGATGTGTTGTATAGCATACAACCACGAATGACACGAGCAATATCCACCTTCATCTTCCGCCAATAGACATAACGCCACAAATTCAAAAGAGTCTTCTCAACCCCGAAATGACCTGCCACCCAGGAGCAATGTGCCTCTCTTTTTTTATCGATCCAAAAGATATTGCACCCAAGTTCGAACTCATTGTCTTCGTCTGGGAAGTTGGCATCTTATGTGGGTACTTCGAGTTGAGTAGGGAGCACTTCTTAAGTACCGTAGGCTAGAAGGAAAGAGGAACAACCTGTAGCTTTTCTTAGTATTGTTCGATAGGCCTAGAGGACACGCTGTAACTCCTGAACCCATTAACCATTCTTCGCATCGACATATTTCTTGAGACCGTCGACTATAGTTTTATTAATTGATTCGACTTGACCGTTTACTTGGGGGTAGAAAGGTGTTGAGGGTGATAGGATGATGTTTTGATTTTTAAGGAAGTTTCTGACTTTGTTCCCGACATACTGTGGACCATTGTCACATCGAATCATATGAGGGCAACCAAAGCGTATGATGATGTTTTCCCACAAAAATTTGATGACTTCTTCTTCCCTGGTTCGACATATAGGTACGGCTTCGACCTATTTGGTAAAATAATCTGCTGCAACCAGGATATTCTCTCGGCTACCCAATACTTAAGGGAAGGGACCTGTAGGGACTTATCCCTCGACCTTATTCATAATCGAGCTCACTCAGTTAGATTCACCTCCATCTCTGGCTCACGCAATTCTAGCACTTAACACTCTAGTCAACGTTCTAACCAACCCTACAAACTACTCAAGAACGTGGGTCGAGCTAAACTTGAAAAACGTTATTTACTCAAAGATACCTGTCTCCCATGAACTCGTCAGTTATCCAGTTAAACACCTTTAGCCACACTATTCGGAAGACGTGCTCCAGCACGATGAAGAGCTATTGGAAAAGCCTATATAAAGAAAAAAGTTTCAGAAGAGACGGGGACAAGAAAAATTACTCAAACTTCTTATTTACAAGATCAAAGGCATTTCTATATTCTAGAGATCAATTGTAATAAAAATATCCACTCAAAGCAATAAAAAGAATTTTACCAAAATCTTCCATATGTGGTCGTGGTTTTTTACCTATTCAGAGGTTTTCCACGCTAAAAACACCTATTTCAGTTTCTTGCTTTATATTAGCGTATTTTTACAAGATCATTGGTGTGACATATAATTCCAAATCATATCAACTACGGAATTTGGCCATTACATTTGGCGTCGTCTGTGGGAAAGATTGTATTTCTGTGATACCCTAAGGTGGTCTTTCAATACAATTTTCAACTGTGGTTTCTTCCAGAAGATAGACCACAGGAACTCAACTCAAAATTTCTGTGGAACCAGGACAACTAACCGAGTTACGGGTGAATCTCCGCGCAAAAGTAGAGAAACGAACCAAACTCGAACTTCAATTGAGAAAGGATCAAGAGCTTTGAGCGAAAGAGCTCTATGCGGAACGACAAGCCCATTTGATAGCGCTCAAACCGCATGAAGATCTGACAACGACGATGCAGACTGCACCCGAGGCTCTGTAAAAAATATTCAGCAGCTCCTCCAGCCAAGGGTCACGATCAACTTCCAGAGACCTCCCTCATTTTGGCAATGGAAAGGTTAGGACCTCACGGAGTCACTAGTAAAGCAATCTCATGACATCTATCACATGGACCGCAACCCTTCAACCATTAGGGGGAGAAATTCAATCAAAAATCTGTCGAGGTCACCAGATTCCACTCCATCAGGAGGAAGATCAGCGACCTCAATATCAAATTCCAGCACAAGACTACTTAAGTAAAGGTACGGGAAAATATCATCCCCTGCCGGTACGTCCAATAGTTTAGCCAACACATCATTACGTCACAAAAGAACATATGGATCAACAAATTATTGAACTGATCGAGGCACAAATTCGGGGTATTGCCGACGATACCATGACGTTACATGGAAGTCCGATTGCCAAAGAAGTATTTGATATGGAATTACCGAATGGTTTCCATACTCTCCAAATTCATAAGAACAAAGGTACTGACCCGAAGGGGCATATCCAGCAATATCGCAATTCATTGGGGTTATACTCCAATCTCAACCACATTCTTTGCCGTCCGTTCGCCACTAGTATACAAGAAGAGCCACTCCGTTGGTTCCACTCTCTTCCTGAGGAATCAATATGCTCATTTGATCAATTTTAGAAGCAGTTCATCAAAACATATGCCACAACAGAGACAAATATGTGAACTTCTATTCTTTTATCGGTCTTAAGCAATCACATGAAGAAAAGCTTAAATATTTTTTGAAGAAATTCCTTGAGCACGCAAGAAAGGTGGATAACCTCGACCAGAAGATAACTGTGACTGCTTTCACCAATGCTCTCCGGCTTTATTACAAAGTTAGGAATACCTTCTCCTTAACAAACCTACGATATTGGAGGAGATGATCACCAAGGTCCATGGTTACGTCAACTTAGAAAAGATGATGTCTGAGCGATAGGAGTCTACTAAGTCTGTCCTCTCCACTAAGTCCCCATCTGCAAATCAGACCAGTGAGCCTAAGGAGGAACAGGGAGATCAGAAACGTACCAAGGGAAGCACTGAGTACCGTTGGAGATGAGGTCTTCAAAACAAACCCGTCCTCCCAAAGCTGAATGTTCGAGTCTCCACACTTTTTCTACTACTATTAAAAGACCTTCTCTACCATACCTCTCGACCACTAGTGCCCATCAAGGGTTGACCATTTTGCCAACACCATAAGGTAAATCATCATTTTAATATCAATTACTATGCTATACAGCAGATGCCCGAGCTCATTTTTAAAGAAGGACAGATGCTTGAATATATTGTTGACCTGAAGTCATACCAAGATGGCAACCATAAGAAGCAACTCGAAGTTTTTTAGGTCAACGACAAAGCTGAGGAGAAACATCGCTAGTACATGCACCTCAGCTACATGATCAAAATCAACGAGATCAACAATTCCAACTGATCAAAATGACGGAAGCTCTCCGAATACAGTGATCTTACACCTCAAGACAAAGAGGCAAAATTTTTTCCCGAATCTTGCAATCGCCAACTTAAAATCTCTTTCAAGGATTGCGATACTAGCCATGTCAAATTTTCACATCATGATGCGTTAGTCATAATGCTTAAGATGAAACCATTTTTCATGCACACAATGATGATCAATACAGGAAGCGGTATTGAAATTCATTTTCAGAGTACGATCGACCAAATGGGTTTTGCTGACCAAGTCTTTTAGAGTGACACTGACATTAGCGGGTTCAACGGCTTTCGGGAGGAGCGAGTGGGCAAGATTATCTTACCAATTGCCGTAGGACAAGCCACTATCGATGTCGTTTTCTACATCATCAATGCCAAGTCTCGCTATCTTGAGATCATTGGCCGTTGCTGGATACACAATATGGAAGCAATCATATCCACCTATCATCAAGCACTCCGGTTCAAGCACGACAACGGTATTTACGAGATCAGCGGTAGTCTGAAACTTTCTTGAGTTTGTGAAAATATTGTCTCTGCCATCCTAGATACTTCAGATAGATTGGCCACATGGCAATTAAAGAAGGCTGATCACCTTGACGACCAAACACCTACGGAGGAGCCCACAGAATACGTGAACATTGATTGACCTAACAGAGGCGCTTTCATCGGAACTAATATGGTTCAGCATGAGAAAGACTCTCTCTTAAAGTTCCTGCATCTTAATCGAGACGTCTTTGCATGGTCTTTTGAAGAAATGCCCGGGTTCGATCCAGCTATGGCTTTCCACAAGCAAGCCATCAACATCAATGCCCCAAAGGTCAAACAAAAATAATGAAGACTTTCACCTCGCATTCAAGATGAAGTTAACGCTAAGATTGAGAAATTGATCAAAGTGGGATTCATTCGAGAAGCCAAGTATCCAGACTGGATATCCAACATTGTCGCTATCCCAAAGAAGAATGGAAAGGTTCGCGTTTGCGCAGATTTCACAGATCTGAACAAAGATACTCCAAAGGAAAGTTCTCCTCTTCCCAGCATTCATCATATCCAGGATTCTACTGCAGGCCACGATCTCCTATCTATGATGGATGCTGCTTCGTGATATAATCAAATCACACTTTTGGATGAAAATAAAAAAAAGTCAACTTTCATCACCGAGAGTGGCCCTTACTGTTACAAGGTCATGCCCTTCGGGATCAAGAATGCGGGGGCCACATATCTGGGACTAATGACTGCTATGTTCAAAGCACGCCTGGCAAAAGTCATTGAAGTCTACATCGATGATCTCTTGTACAAGAGTATATAGTCGGATAACCACATCTCAAATCTGAACACAATATTCAACATCCTTCGGTCATACAGAATGCGTCTCAACCAAGAAAAATGTCAATTCGGGGTATATTCTGGCCACTTCCTAGACCACCTCATCAGCAAAAAAGGGATCGAAGTCGATCCGAATCAAATTCGAGCCCTTCTCAAAATACCTTCTCCAAAGATAACAAAAGACGTTCAAAAACTCGCCAGCAAGATTACCGCGATCAACCGTTTCGTCTCTAAATCTTAAAACTGCTGCCGTCAGCTATTCCTATTCTTCTATGGATAAATCAAACGAGGGAAGGTCCAACCAACTGCGGAAGTCACATGGACACCAGAATGCAAAGCTATTTTTTAGAATCTCAAAATCTATTTGGGGAGGTCTCCCATAATGAGCATCCCCGTAGGTAATGAGGATTTGATAATCTACCTAGCAGTTACCGATACTTCTTTAAGATCAGTTCTCATTCGCTTGGAAGGGAAAATTGAGAAACCAGTCTTCTTCATCAAAAAAATACTTACACCAGCAAAAACAATGCACTCTAAAATTAAGAAATTTCTTTTCACCCATGTTTACACTTCGCAGAAACTCAAGCACTACATCCAAGTACATCCCGTCAAAGTAATGACGAACTACCCACTTTAGGAAGTTTTGTTCAAAATAGAAAATTCGAGAAGAGTGTATCAATGGTCAGTCTATTTGGGTGAACATGATATTAAGTTAGAACAACGTCATTCCGATAAAAGTCAGGCTATTGTTAATTTTCTCGTGGATTTTCCAGTGGAAGATCCCAACTGGGAAGAGCGCAACCCAGACCTTACCGAAGGTATGCCAGAAAGTCTAAGTTCCAAGCCCCTCAACGAATGGGCTGACTGGATCACTACGTCAGGGTAGAGGCCTCTCATAGACGGATCAGCAGGACAAGCAGGGTCAGGAATCGGTATCATTTAGATTACCCCTGCAAATGGCAGAATTGAGAAATCAATCCGCTTGAATTTTGAGGCCTTAAATAATGTCACCGAGTATGAAGCTCTTATTCACGGACTCGACCTCACTTTTGAGCTCGACGTCCCGAACTCTCAGTTTTCAAAGATTCATTACTCATCGTTTATCATTATTCAGAGAAGTACAAGATGAATGGGAAGATGATCGAATACGTAGCCCTTATTGCAGATAGGATGAGTAAGTTCACGAAAATAACTCTCGAATATCTTCCTCGAGGGAAGACCAAACACGCCGATTCCTTGGCATATCTAGCCGCGGTCTTGGGTACAGAAGCTCAATATCTCCAAATCAAAATTATTTTAACCCCCAGAATTGATCACATATCTGTATACATGATCAACACTAGAGGCGATAAAGGGGGAAGCGACGATTGGCGAAAGCCTTTCTTAGATTACCTCGGTGTCGATAACCAGTACAAATGACCACTCCCAGCATATCCAAAAGAGTGCCGACAGCTGATCCACAAATCGAAACGTTACCTTACTCAGAACGGTATGATTTACCATCTATCCGTTCCAGGGCCTTACCTCAAGTGCCTATCGAAATAAAAAGCAGATGAACTGCTCTGCAAATTACACGATGGAACTTGTGGTACCCACGCCGTAGGTAGATCATTAGCGAACCAAGCAATAACACAAGGAGCATTCTGGCCCGGTATGCGCAAGCAGGTAGAAGAGTCTTCCCGCAAATACGACACCTGCCAGAGACATGGAAATATGATACGCGCCCCTGCGTTCGAGCTCCATGCAAGCAAGGTTTTTGGGCCATTCAAAAGATGAGCACTAGACCTAGTATGCGAATTCCCTAACTCTCTAGGTAATTACTGCCACCTACTTGTAGCTACCGATTACTTTACAAAATGGATAGAAGAAATTACATTTTATCGAACCAGAGAAGAAGAGGTCATCCCTTTTATCTAGAACCACATAATCACTCGATTCGGGTGCTCCCACCTGATTCATATCGATAACAGCCCCCAATTCGTGGGAGAAAAGATCGTAACCTTCCTAAATCACCACCATATCATCCATTCACCATCAAATCCATGCAATCCTTAAGGCAATGGACAAGACGAAATCACCAACAAGGCCATCGTGGATAGACTCAAAAAATAGCTTTACTCACAGAAAAAAGGAAATTGGGTTCGCGAATTACCTCACGTCCAGTGGGCATATCAAACCATTCCCCGATAGAGTACAGGGTGTACCCCATTCCTCCTTGCTTATGGCACTGAGGCAGTTATTCCTTTTGAATACAACCATCCAGTTCGTGATCACGAGCTAACTGACAAGGAAAATGAGTTCGAATTGGCTTGCAACCTCAATATTATAGATGAGACCAGGAAATGCGGTATCACTATCCGAGGTCGATATCATCATATGCTTGCCAAGTCTTAAAATAGCCGAGTCAGAAACTGTACTTTCCAAATAGAAGATCTCGTCCTACAAGAGATTCCTCAACATCGTAAAGAGCCTCACGCTGGAAAATTAGCCGACAATTGGGAGGGTTCATTCATTATCACAGGTCTCTCAGGCTGGGGATCATACTATCTCATGACAGAAGAGGGAGTCCCCATTTCAAATACTTAAAACACTTGAAGACTAAAACAATTCTATCATAAGTCATCTTACTTCCCCATTTCCACGTTTCGCTTCTTGTTTTCAATTCCAAAAGTGAGATTCTTATCACCATCCAATATAAATTCTGAACCTATCAATGAACTTATTTTTTGCATAATGTCATTCTCTTCACAAGACAGTCATCCACATTCTGCAGATTCAAGCATAGATAATGCTAGCTTACAATCAACATTTCCCATGTTAGATCAAGGAACTTGATTAGCTTCTGTTTCTACATATCTGCGAGGATGACAAGTATAAAAACTTGTTCCACTTCATAGAGCCAAACAAGAGATAACACAATGATAATACCAGTCTTCATCTTTTACAACTTGTTTGAACTACTTAAGTAGACTGGATCGAGGATAATACTTGGTTCCACTGAATTTATACATATCTGCGAGGATGGCAAGTGCAAAAGCTTGTTCCACTTCAAAGAGCCAAACAAGAGATATGACAAAGGTAATACTAGTCTTCATCTTTTAGAACTTGTTTGGTCCACTTCAGTAGTCTGGATCGAGGATAACACTTGGTTCAGCTGAATCTATACATATCTGCAAAGATGGCAAGTGTAAAAACTTGTTTCACTTCAAATAGCCAAACAAGAGATAAGATAAAGGTAATACCAGTCTTCATCATTTTCAACTTGTTTGGTCCACTTTAGTAGGCTGGATCGAGGATAACACTTGGTTCTGCTGAATCTATACATATCCGCAAGGATGGCAAGTGTAAAAACTTTTTCTACTTCAAAGATCCAAACAAGAGATAAGACAAAGTTAATACTAGTCTTCATCTTTTACAACTTGTTTGTTCAACTTCAGTAGGCTGAATCGAGGATATACTTGGTTCAGGTGAATCAGCCAGGCATAAGATAAGGCAAAGATTTTACTAGCTTTCATCTCTTTCAATATGCCTGTGACATTTCTATAGTTCAAATCAAGTTTCAACTTTGTTTAACTTAGCACATTTCTGCGAGTAAAACGAATGTAAAAGTTTGTTTTATATCAAAGACCCCACCAGACACATGATAAGGCAATGGTCATACTAGATTTTGTCTATAACAATGTGTCTGCGACAATTCTATTTGTTTCAGGTTAAAATCAAACCACAAAAGATTATTTTCTGCTGATGGAGTGTCAGTAATGCTTTCACCCACATCTTTAAGAGGTTTATCGTTCAGTTCGCGGGCCACAACAACCTTACCTCGAGCTATTGATTCAGCAGTTCGAGAGCCTAGTTGGGTCTCTATGGCGCCCAGACAGTTACCTCGATTTATCTCAACTCTGCAGGTGCATCCCTTATCTGACAGAGTTTTGAACAAGGTATCTCGCCCTGACTCAAGTTTTTTAACTTCCTCTACAAAATATGCAATGATCACCCTTAGTAGGTCAGATCGAGACACACCAGGTACTATCGCTGTTGCGAATCTTGCCTTTTACCTCTTGTAGTGAACCTTGAACCTAGAGCCATTATCCTTCCATTAAGTTATTTTTGCATCAACCCTATCATGATAAGGAACATCCGCCTCCAACTTGGCAATGTACATTGTCGACTCCGCAAGGTTCATGGCTTCTAGGTCTACTATTTGAGTATGAAGCCTCACAAGCTCACCGTTCAGCACTTCTCTCCCAGGCAAATCTTTCAATAATTCTTCATTCTTCTTCACCAACAATTCCTTTGCTTTGACCTCCCCCTTTAGAACTTTCTCCTTAATAAGAGCAGCATCCAGCTTATGCTGGCATTACCTCAAATTAGCATTTCCTTTCTGAACATGCCCGCGAAACATCACTTTCTAGCTCTCTAATATGACCTGAGAGACTAACAACGTCCCCTTAAACTAAAAAAGCCTTAACCACAATTCAACTTCCCCCAGAATCCTCTCTAGCCTCAACTTTCATGGTACAAGCAATGGCTTGATCCCTTTCGGCTTTAAGTTAAGCAGCTCTCCCGTTTAAGTCATCGCACCTGCGCTGCATTTCTCTGAATTCTATATCCTTGGTGGGAGGGGCTGTTTGCAAATGTTCAGCTGCGGCCTCCGACGCCAATAGATTTTCTTGAGCTACCCTCAGCTCACCATCATTTCCAATGAATTTCTGTCTCATTCGCTTCAGATCGATCTGGCATCAATGGAGATCAGATCGACATAGTTCCTCAGTTCGTTCCAGCACCTGAATATGGTTATAAGCCATGTCAGTCTGCTTACCATTCACAGCAAAGGCATCAACCTGACGCTGAAGATTCTCGGTATGCTCTGTTACCTCAGATAAATCTTATAATCCCTTATTAATCCCAGAATCTTTCTCTTCGACCTGACGAGTTAGGTCGGAGATGGCAAGATTCAACTTCTCCAGTCTGAAATACGCTTTTATATATTGATCCTCTCTGCTCTCGTTCGTCTCTTTCATCCTAGAGAACTGCTCCACAAATTCCCGATTGCACATGAGTGCATGGTCCTCACGTGCACGAGATGCATACAATTCGACCTGGGACATATAACAAGATTTAGTACAATTCAATTCAGAAAGTATAATTCTTGCATATAAGTACTACATTTCAAAGAGACTGTGTGATTTCTAAACATCTATTTCTAAGAACTTTTTAGCTAGAAGTTTGGACCCCTTTCTCAGACAAACCCTACATGAATCTTCTTTCGGCGTACAAGGTAACATTTTAATGTTTTATTCTGTACTAATAACACTGGATTTTTGTTATACATTTTTATCCTATTTACATAAGTTAGCATTGGTATAATATGAAAGTCGAACAACCTATTCTAATCTAACCTGCAACTCTGCTCGCGCAGACAACAGGGCTTTTGAGGTCTCTCTTTCCCTGGCAAGTCCTGATTCTTAGTCATGTATCCTGAGACTCATCTCTCAAACTACCTACAAAATATTTATAAACAGAGTCAACATAAATAAGTTTCTTCCCCACACGGAAGTCATACAACATACAAATACTTGAACAAAACAAATATCTACCCTACCTTCTCACTACCACCTTCTGGAAGGTCAACATGGTCCCCTTAGATATCAAGTACCGTTTGGGGGGAGACACCATCCAGCCCATGCATGACCCCCAGCACTTCTGCTTCCTCCTCTTCTTCCTCAACATAGGTGTCACCCTTAATGGCATCCACTTCCTCTTGAGAGTAACCCTTTAGCATCAAGTGACACCCAGTCTATCATGCTCCTCACCCGTCTCATTTAAATTGGCCTTTGCCTCGACCTGTAACTGGCCGATCGCCGCAGCTTGAGCGGCCTTCACCTGCCTAGCTTTTTTCAGAGCTTCCATCTTAGCTCGAGCCAGGTTTTTCTCCAGCTCACTTTTCACCTTCTTTAGCTCAAACTCCTGCTCTTCTATACTGTGCCAAATCCCCTTGACAAGATGAGCAACCTGCAAAAATTATATCGAACTCATTTATTTGCTTAAAATATATTAAACATTTCTATTTGATAATATAAACTTACCATTTGGCTCGTATCTTCCTTTCCTTGTAGAATCGCTAACCTAGCCCTTTTCTCGACCTCTTTGAGGTCATCCATTGAAGCAGATCGCCCCTCAACGACTTTTTCTCCTGAGTTCCCCAAAGGCTCAACCCTCCTCCTCTTCCCTTGTACGACCTCACTACTTACAGTAGTACCAGAGGCCAGTAAAGCCTTTTTTATCTGTCTCTTCAGAAACTTTTAGGCTATTTTGCACGTCGTAAGGTTTAGTTGAGCTAAACTGCACGACCCAGGTGTCTTAGCTCGAATCTCCTCTCCACTTGTTTTTCTTTTTCCTTCATCGACACCCGTCATCGACCTAGTAGACTGAGCCTTTACAACCTTTTTTGACCTACATTCAACTCAAGCCGAGTTCCCCCTAGACAAGTTTGAGTTCAGTCTCCTCCTCCGCATCCTCGTCCAACAAAGACTCTTTCCTTTCCACTGTAGACTTTACACCTGCGATAACACATTTCACTATCAACTACACTTGTCAAAGAAATAGAAAAATAATTCTATCTATGCATGTCTATACTTACTTTGCTTTTCAAATCTAAATCAAAAGTCCAAAAGTTCTTCATCATCTCTTTGAAGCAATTACCCTTCACCCATATGATGCTGTCATTCCAAGTTCGACCTGCTGAATTCAAATCCAAAAAACGACGCTGAGTAACGCTCGTACAGAAATGCAACCCCCCACTGGCCTTAAAATTCTTCACCCCATAAAACTGCAGAATGTCCTCAAAGGTTATCCTTCTCACTTTTTTCTCCCTTTCCCACCTATCATTCAGAGTGTTACACACTGTTATGACCTCCCACATATTCTCATTCATTTGAATAGGACATGCCCCAATTGCATTCATTACCCCCTTCTCCAAATAGGTGAGGGGGAGGCTCAACCCATACTCTAATTGAGATAGGAAACAAAGAAAACCCTCTGAATGGTCACTCCGGACATCCCCATCAAAATACTCTAACGAGATCGATTCATCTATACCCCTATCTCATTTTTCTGTTTCCAAATCTATCAAAAGATAAATATACTCTTCCCCCTCCGCTACTGTGGAACCCCTAAACTGCCTGCCAGAAAACTCTATACATTTACCCCACTTCCCTCTTATATCACCTTTGGCTTTACAAAATTCTCTGAAAATATCAGAACCCAGAGGGTAAGATACCAGCTGACCAGAAAAACTCGAGAATTGTTCCAATCTTCCTTCCCCTCCACCATCAGACTCATTCGTCCGACCAGAGGTTGAAACCATATCAACTGACGACCTACCCATCTTAAAAACTAATTTTACAAGACTATTTTGACCTACACAGATGCCTCTCACGCTCGACCTACATACAGGTTAAGGTATTTATCATTCTTCCATCTATGTATACGTATATATATATATATATCATCATATATCTCTGATCGGTCATTCACGTATAACACATATCTTTAAACTATAGAAAATCAAAGTATATTACATATATCTCTGCTAACCTTCAGTATCCGAATGCGAATTAGTAGTAGAATCAAGCTTTCCCCTCACAATACTGCTCTATTCCCACCTACAAGATCCCAAACCTTTTACCCTCTTTAACCGTTTATCACCTGCAAATAACTCTTAAATTATTCCCCTGATATTTTGCCTTTCTCTCTGAGTGCTCTCCAAGTTTTTATTGATAAAATGATTATTTGGGGACGAAGAAGAACTATTTATCATTTTTCTCTCATGCGGCTGGCATTTATTGCTCCTCGTATGAACCGTCCTCGATTCCTAAACTGTGGTGTCCTTTCCAATCTCCATGTCAGGCGCCTTGTACCTTTTCGATAAACCACATTTCCATCATTATAACTCCCCGTATTTTTTAGCATATTTTTCCCCCTCTTTCCATATCTTTTCTTGACCTCACCTCACTCATGATGACTTGCACTGTGGGATGTCAGAGCTCTATTTCCTTTTTTCTATAAAATAAAACTAGAAGCTTCTGCATTCACGTAATTTTGTTTCACAGTCCTTGTTTCTCATACTTATAGTGATTGACGTTATTTACAAAATCGTACAAATATTTAAATTTATTCAAAATGTTTGTTGAACAGTCTCATAACAGATTCGCCCCTATTGAGGATCCGATTGACTTATATTATTTTTGCTATATTCCAGCATTTATTTTATTCATAAGAATGCACTCTACACAATATCCATCACAGCCTTAGAAAACTTAAAGCAACCAGCATCTAATCACATCATTCGCGATCCTCATATCTTCAAAATTGATCTCCGCTTCAGCGATCAAACCCACCAACCTTTATCTTTCTGCCGAATCCCTCATGAATATTCGAAAGAATAACTCATAAAAGTAACGGGCATACTCAAGTTCTCTACTCCTAGTATCTAACCTTTCGAGCTGACATGCCCTCATTGGTAACTCAGTATCGTAACCAAGTGAGCCGAAAATTCTTTCCCGTACTTTAGCAGTTATTATAGCCAATAGACCTTCTGCAGCATGACGAATCTGCTGAGATCGAGTCCGCACCATCCTAACCTTCCCCTAAATTTTTGCAGGTCATGCTATCAGTATTTATAAGATTTCTCAATCACTTCTTCCTTTCACTTAGTTTTTACCTAGTATCACGTAACAAAAACCTAAAACTTAGACTCACTCATATAACTCATCCCCTCACTATAGACACAATGATTACTAAATAGACCTTAAACAACTCGAATTTGCATATTTTTTACAATTTCTATCCAAAATCATTTATATCAGTAGGAAGATCTCAGTTCGATTAGCATTACAACATTATATCATAACTTATAAAGAATTATTTAACCAGCACACAATACATTTCAGATCGATTCATAGACATTTTTCTATGCACAATTTCCTGGAAATAAACTTTACTCATATTAAACATGGTACATACAATTTATAGATAACAAGTTTTCACAAAAAAAAATACCATAATGGTATCTGTCCAGCACCAACCTCAAGGTACTTTAGAGATTACATGTTTTCCTTGTTTGTTAAAAGCTACAGGTTATTTAGGTACGCAAAGGAATCATGTATTCTAGTTCATCTTACTTTAGTAATTCTTTACCCTGATGCAAAGAAGACAGCGGAACCAACAAAGTTCTTCCCTTATATGGCTCGGTTGAACCCCGGTCAAACTCCAAGCAAGAAGCATGCAAGCAGTGTACTCAGTGTTGGCTCCCATAAAACAAGATGAAAGATCTTTTGAGCACAAAACCACGATAGAAATACTTTAGCAGGATCCCCCTTCTCATTCTCCTCCTCTACTACCATCACCACCTCTTCTATAACCACCACCACCGATGAGTTGGTAGAGATGAAGAGGGCCCAGCATTAGAATCAATGGTAACACATGAAATCTATGTATCTACCGCACAGATACACCTTTCCCTGCATATGAACCCCTAACCCTATCTTCAGCACGAGTGCGTAGACAGTCCCGACATTCCACGCCTGTCAAGACGAAGTGATGAGATCTCCACTTATAGCAGAAATCTTCCTCAGCTTTAACCGCGTCTTCTCCCGACAAGCCTTGGTACATCGGAGGAACAGGGGCTAGAATCGCCATTTCCAAGGAGAGATCGCCAAAGTACTTCAACTTCAACCTCTGCGCTTCAGACGTAATCCTCTATTCATGAACCATACTCCTAGTTTTCACCATCTCAGAGAAAGTTACACATGCAAGAATTATTAAAAAGAGTTGATCAAGGTACTTTTTATATAGCCTTAACTTTATTTGTGCAAGTACGTTTTCCCAAGCGCTATTATTTATTATAGACACGAATATTCAACATAAACCGTCACATAGATCCGCATCATCATTTAAAACCTATCACTTCCCATCATCACATAACTTCTACCCAGTCAAGCGCCATTATTGCTCCGTTTTGAATTTGTAACTTTTACATATTATTTCTCAACCAAAGCCACTCGTGACTTCAGTTGCGAGAAAAGTGATGGGTTTAATTCACCTTGTTTTACTTAGTGAGCCTGAGATGGGGGCGATTGTAGGGAATTATCTCGCAACCTCATTCATAATCGAGCTCACTAAGTTTAATTCACCTCAATCTCAGGCTCACACAATTTTAGCACTTAACACTCCATTCAACATTCTAACCATCCCCCCGAACTATTTAAGAATGTGGGTCGAGCTAAAGCCAAAAAATGCTATTCAATCAAAGACACCTCTCTCCCATGAACTCGTCAGTTATCCAGTTAAACACTATTAACCATACTATTTAGAAGACGTGCTCCAATACGACGAAGAGCTGTGGGAAAAGCCTATATAAAGAAAAAAGCTCTAGAAAATACGGGGACTAGAAAAATTATTCAAACTTCATATTTACGAGATCAAATACATTTTTATATTCTAGAGATCACTTGGAATAAAGATATCCACTCAAAGAAATAAGGAGACTCTTACAAAAATCTTCCATATGAGGTCGTGGTTTTTTTTACCCATTTAGAGGTTTTTCACGCTAAAAATACCTGTTTCAGTTTCTTACTTTATATTAGCGTATTGCTATAGGATCATTGGTGTAAGAGAAAATTCCTAATCATATCGATCTACAGAATTTGGCCATTACAGGACCGATGAGATCGATAACCCATCTTTTGAATTGCCAGGAGACTTGACTGAAGTGGAGGTCTTGTGAAGGGCTGTGGATGTCATGGGCTTGACGTTGGCATTTGTCACAGTGTTTGGTATACTCTTCAACTTGTTTCTTCATGTTCGGCTAGAATAAACCTTGGGAGATGGCTCGAGGGACCATAGATCGACCAACAGTATGAGCACCGTAAGTACCTTTATGGAGTTCGGCTAGAATTTTAGAGGCTTCGGTTTGAGAGGTGCATCGAAGGTGGACGCCATTTGGGGATTCGCGATGTAAATCGTGTTTGAGGATGGTGTATCTGCGATAGATTTCTAATAATGACCCTTTGGTCTTGGGATCATCTGGGAGGATAGCATTGTTGAAGTAATGGAAGAATGGTGTTCGCCAATCGTTTGGATTGAGACTCTCGCCCTCAGTATTGATGGCATTAAATTCCATCTAGTCGATACTTAGTCGCTCGAGTACTTCGATATGGAGAGTTTGAGATTCTGCTTGGCCTAACATAGCTGTTATGTAGGCAAGGGCATCTATGTATCAGTTTTATCCTTTAGGGTAATAAGTAATAGAAGATTTTTTAGAGAATTGGTCCCTACGCTGGTGGACGAGGGTAGAATATTCGGCCATACGACCGCTGGCTTGATTTTTACCAGAGTAATATCTTTGAATGATTTGGGAATTTGTAAAAATGGCGAGTTTGGAGATGTCGAGCCGAGTGCGTGGTCAAGGCCATGGATCAAAGATTCATACTCAGCCTCGTTGTTGGAGCATTCGAAGATTAACTTAACTACCTTCTCTATTCGTTCATTGGTAGGTGCAACCAGGACGATACCTATCCCCAAACCATTAGGTCCAGCAGATCAATCTGTGAAAAGTTGTCAGCCTGTGCTGGGGTTCCATGGGTCAGTTGGGTTAGGCTGATCTTCTAGAACGTCGTCTTTGTGTTCCTTCCAATCGACATCATCGACCGGGAAGTCAACAATGATATCGGCTACTTCTTGGCCTTTCTGGGAGATCTGTTTCTCAAATGTGATGCCATGTTCGCCAAGGTAGACAGACCACTGTTGTTCTCGTCTTGATTTTTCTTTCTTGCCGAGGACCTCTCGAAGGGGATAGCTTGTTATTACACTGATTGGGTGAGCTTGAAAATATAGCTTTGGATTCGGGCAGTCTAGACGAGAGTAAGGAGCAAATGCTCAAGTTTTGAGTATTTAGTTTCTCTAGGTATTAGGGCTTTCCTGATAAATTTTATAGGCTTCTCGATGTTTAATTTAATTCGAATGAGAACTGAACTGATAGAGGTATTGGTGATCGCGAGGTATATGGAGTATTTTGCCTTTGATTGGGGTGCTGATAATGGGTGGTCGACAAAGGTATGTTTTGAGTTCGAGGAAGGCTTGTTCACAGTTGGGTGTCCAGTTAATCTCAGGGTTGTTTTTATCTTTTGCTTTTTAGACGCCTTGATCGTGTCATAGAGAAAAGAGCCAAGTACAACGGTCTGAGGATTTGGAACTGAAACGGTTGAGGGCCGCTATTTTACCAGGCACTTTTTGGACATCTTTTTTAGTTCAGGGCGAAGGCATATCGATAAGGGCTCGAATATGGGTAGGGTCGATATCGATACCTCAAGAAAAAAGAGCAAAGTACAACGGTCTGAGGATTTATAACTAAAACGGTTGAGGGCCGCTATTTACCAGCCACTTTTTGGACTACTTTTTTGTTTGGGGTAAAGGCATGTCGATAAGGGCTCGGATATGGGTAGTGTCGATATCAATACCTCGTTTGTTGATAAGATTGCCTAAAAATTTGCTAGGCAAAAAAAAAGCAGGCATTTATCTGGGTTAAGTTTCATGTTGTATGTTCGAAGTATCGAAAAGACTTCGGTTAAATTCTGGATGTGGGTCTATTTTTGTAAGCTCTTGCATAACATGTCGTCGATATAAATTTTGACCAACTTTCTAAGCAAGGGTTAAAACAGGGTTGTTACGAGGTGTCGGCAGGTGGTACTAGCATTTTTAAGGCCGAGGGGCATGACATTAAAACAGTAAAGGCCTTGTTCAATGATGAAAGAAGTTTTAAGTTGATCTTTGGGGGGGGGGGGGGACGGGTACATTATTGTAACCCGAGGCTGGGTCCATCATTAACAGGTGTTCGTGTCTACCAGTAGAATCGAAGAGTACTAAAATGATCGATAGGGGGAAACTGTCCTTTGGTGTGTGCTTGTTGAGGTTTGTGAAGTCGATACAGATTCTGATCTTGCCATTCTTTTTGGGAACTATAACTATGTTTGATATCCAATCAGCATACTTGACATCTCTGATGAAACCTGCGGCAATGAATTTGTCAACTTCGTGGTTTATTGCTTCTCGAAGTTATGGTGCCAAGGTATGCTTCTTCTATTTTACAGTTGTGGAATTGGGGATAAGGTCAAGGCGGTGGCATGCCAAATTAGGGTCGACACCGGGCATTTCATGAAATGTCTATGCAAAGACGTCTTTGTTTGCTCAAAGGAAGTCTGCAAGTTCAAGGCGCTCGGCCCCATCGAGATAGGTTTTAATGAATATACTACAACAAGGACCGTTGAGTTCAATATAAACAGTGGGTTTGATGGGTGAGATGGCGGGTATCAAAGCTATAGGCACAGAAGGAGACGGTGATTGCTATGGGAGTCTAAAGAGTTTCTTGGTCTGATAGATTTTCGGATGCTTACATGAACGGGCAAGGCGTTGTGAGCCTTTAAATTTCCATATACAATAGGGGGTAGTGAAACAAAGGCTCTGATGATAGGTCAAAGGTATGGCACGCATGACATGGAGCAAGTCACGCCCGAGGATGCCAATGTATTCAGACATTTTATCGATAACTAGAAAGCTGTCTTGAAGTGTGACTGGGCTGGTAGTAACTGGGAGGCTGATTCGGCCATCGATAACTTTTGTAGCCCTATTAAAGCCTTTCAGTTTGACATCGGCAACAGTGATGAGGTCTGTTTTGTTCATGGCTTAGACAGTTTGGAAGAAAAGTACATCGGCTACTCTTCCTGTTTCAATAAGCATGGTGTGGAGGACGAGGTGTTAAACCTTAATCATAATGACTAAAGGGTCGGAATGGGGAAACGAACATGTGATATATTGTAGTCGATGAAAGAGATACCTTCGGGTAGAGGATAAAGGCTTGATTCTGGCAGGAGGGCTGACAGCTTCTCTTGGTAAGTAAATTTGTAGTACACTTTGGCACGCTTACGCTTGCTTTTGGAACGGTCGCTATCGATATTATTTACTTCAATGAAATGAACTTGGTAGATGTGGACCTCGGCAGGGTCGGTCGAAGCGGCTGGCTGAGGTTTTAGGTACAACCCATCACGCTAGCTGGGAGGGTCGGTAACTTACTGATGTAGATGACTGGCCTTATGTATTATTTTGAGAGAGTGTTACAAGGTGAAGCATTTTTTGGTGTGGTGACAGTTACACTTGTGGTTGTCGCAGTAAGGTTTGCCTGGTTTGACCTTGATGGGTAAAGGAATATGCCATATGGGGTCTACCTATATCTATGGTAGAAAGGTGCTGATGGGGGCAGTGAGTCTAGGTAGGACTAGCTTTGGTCATTTTTTATTACCTTCTGCAGTGATATCAGAGTGAGGGCATTTGTGGTTCTCAGTCTCCTGTGAGATGGGAGTAATCAGGGGTGCAGGAGTAGAGGGTGAGCCTTATCGTGATTTATTTGGGTTGGTGATCGAAGGTTACTTTTGTTTATGTGATTCGCGGAGGCGCTAAAGTTAATATACCCATTGACATTTGAGAGCATCTCCTCAAGCGTTTGAGTTTAGTGAAGGACCAGGTACTCTTTAATACAGCAGGGATCTGGCAAGGCGCTTGAGTACGCGAGGACGGCGTTGGCGCATCAAGATTTTTGACTTTGCTTGACTCATCGAGAAACCTCTTAGTGAAGGCCTCAAGTGATTTACTGGGGGATTTTCTAAAATTGAAGAGGGCATCGACTCTGACCTTTCTATCTTTGTTGATGGTAAAATGGGTGATGAAAAGATGGGATAGTTGCTCAAAACTTTGAATAAAGCTACTGGGAAGGTTGTGATACCATCGAAGAGGGCTATCTGTGAAGCTTGTTGGAAAAAGGTAACACATCAGGTTGTCAGCTATGGAGTAAAGTCTAATGGCATTTTTATATTTGAGAATATGGGATTGAGGGTCGGTGTTTCGGTATTTATGATTTTTGGGGCTCAGAAATTATGAGGGCGCTCGATAGAGAGGAGCTTGGGAAAGAGGGGGCTATTCAACTGACTCCATGAGTTTGTGTTGGAATTTGTAGTCGAAGTCCTGCTGTGCACAATAGGCAGGATGAGGGGTGGTTCGAGGGATTCGAGGTTGATGAGGCCGAGGGTTCGGTATGTGTCTTGCACTGCGCTCCTTGAGACCTTCTCGAGCAGGGCAGTATTTGGGGTGTCTGGAGGAGTGAAGGGTGGATTCAGTGAAGTCCTCCGGGGGATGGATACCGAGATTGATGGAGCTAGTGGGGGGAACAGTTGGGGGAGCACCCTCGGTGCCGATATGGACCGGGGGTACTTTTTGATGCCATAGAGGCCCCAGTCGAACGCGGGCTGATATGCGCGACGGGCCTGGTGCTTGAGACGATAGAGAAGCTTCTAGAGGCTGTAGTCGTTACAGCTCTCGAACTGTGTTTCGCAATTCATCGATGACGCGGTTGTGTCTTTCGGCATCATCCAAATGGCAATACCGTTCGGCCTCAAACTTCAACCACTTCTCTTCATGTTCCTGGTGCAGTTGAGTTTTGTATCATTCCTTGGCTTGAGCAAATTGCTGGAAAAGTAAGGCAAGTTGGGCAGCCACACCGTCGATGGAGTTGCCGCCATAGGTGGAAGTTGAACGGACGGTGGGGGCCATTGGGAATGATCTGTAAGAGTTGGAAAAGGGAGAAAATGAGTAAAGGAGATTGGTAGGGTGTGCAGGCACAGACGGTGCCAAATGTAGGGGCCTAACTTTGTACGAAGGGGAAGTCGGCTCTTACACCATGAAATTTATCCTCTATTAAAGGGGTTCAGGTATATAATCTATAGCCTAAGCAATCTACTGACAATTTATTTGCGTGGAGGCCTAGAATGTGATGCTCCACGACCTCTGATGAGGATTTTTAAATGAGTTTGTATTGTTGTCGAGTAGTCGAAGGTCCGAATACTGTGTATTTTACAAAAAGGTCAAAGGTAAACTGCAAGGGCTCCGGGGGCAGATTTCATAACCCCTCAATGATTTCCCATCTGTCCTATTTATAGATCATAGAAAGGCCTGAGTCATCTTAGGAGGCTAAATTACATGTGTACCCTCTAGGTATCAGGCCGGTATCCCAGAGTTGGTGTTGACGCAGGAAATGTCAGGTCTGGCACTCTACTCTGATATTGCTACAGTTGCAGGGTCTGTCACTGTAGCTGTAAGGACCAACAGCGTCGTCGTTCTTGTCTGGTGAGCTGGCTGTCTGACATGTCTGCCTTCGACCACGTATGAATGTGGTCAAAGTATTTCTGATGCTGATGTAGAGTTCGTCTTCGAAGCTTGTTCAATGTCGAGGCTTCGTCTTCGAATAATTTTGCATGACTTATTTATGGATTGAGTGGGCTTCGAGATATTCGAGTAGGCGTCGAGGTAGCCTTCGAGTGATTGACTGAGGTAGAAGGCTGCGAGTTGGCTGCTACAATACCCCAACCCATCTGTAAAGGTCTTCAAAGCTCTGGTCGTATCGTACTCCACATTGTATTGCCCCTAGAAATATGCTTTATTTTCCTTTAGCTGCCCCTCTTTCTCAGCCAGCTTCGCCTCAAACATTTTTTGTATTTGATCGTTGTTGGCAATTGCAGCTTCGACTTCCCTCGCAACTTCAGCTCTAATTTGTTACTTTTCCCATTTTAGCATATCGACCTGGCTCTCCAGCAACATAGCGGTCCCCCGTACGAGCTCCAGACTGTCAATCGCCAATTTTAGCTTTTTACTCGCTATCCTTTGGGCTTTGTTATAAGCTTGGGACCGAGCATTTACCTGTACAAATACTTGACTACTTAGCAGTCTTTGAAGGAGAAGTATAGCTTCGCAATTCCAGGAACATTTACTTGATAAAGAGAATTATTCATCTGATTCCCTGCTTTATCTGGCTCTATTTCATAGAAGGTCGACATCGACGCAGCCATTGCTCAAGCCTTCTCCTCCTATTCAGCCTTGTTTTTCCCCTCCTCGACTGCATCATCCACATCATCGACCATCTCTTCGCAAGGCTTCTTACGCAGAGTAGTCTTCGTCTGCTGCACTATCAAAGCTTCTGGAACGGCTTTGCCCTTACCTTTACTAGCCTACCGCGGTAGCTCAGGAATTGCCCTGGGCACGCTCGACCGTACTTTCCGAGGACCTCCTCGCCGCTCCCTCGGTACATTGCCCGAATTTTAACTCAACCTATCACGCTTTATATCTTTGGCCCCTGTCGAAGCACCTTCTTCTCTTATCTTCTTTGTTGGTCTAGGAACTACCGGAACGTCTCTCAGTAAATTGTCCATCTTCTTTTGCCACTTCTCATAATACCTAATTTACCCACTCCTAGTTGTGGATCATCTGTTCATTAATATATTTCTTCAGATTCCTCAATGTACTGTTGTTGGGCTCTACAATACAAAGAAAGCAAGTTTTGCAGCCTATTCGAGCCACATAATAACTAGCCTTCGATCATCAGCTTACTTCGATTATGCAGCCTATGCTTCAGCTTATACACCACTTCCCCCTCTGTATTCTCATAATTACCCCTTACCACTACTAAATCCTTATCCCACCCACACCCCGTCGAACACAGATCAAATAACCACGGTTTGTCTACATGGCATTGAATGTGATACATATCTTCCTTCTTATTTGCTTTCCTCGAGTATAATGATATAATATCGAACAACTCGATTAAACCCCTCTTCTCCCATTTAAACTCCATATTCATCCCCTTGACAAACCTCATCATCTCATAAAAATTTCCATTCATTTGGCATAGGGAAACATCCTAGTAGTTCAATACTTGCTTCACCAGCTTTTGATGGGGCAGCTGTATCCCTGATCGAATCTGGCCTCTGAATGCCATGAATCTCACCAGAGGGGTATCCTTGAACGTGAAATCGGCCCCTATTGGCACCAGTATAACTCCCACCTTCGACAACTCATATTTGGTAATGAATTGATCAAGTCTCGCCCTTTCCTGAGCCAATACTGGCCCTGCCGCGGACCTCGGATCATCCAAACCATCCCTATTATCACTTTGCTCCCCTACACCTTCTTCCCTCTCATCCCCCAAAGGCTAGGCACTACCTTCGTTCCTCTTTCACTCCCCCTCCTCAATCTCCTCTTCGTCAGTCTCCCTAACTACTTAAGCCCAACAACGGCTCCTACTCGAAAGATCTAATCTCTGGCACTATCACAACTAATGGGGAATCTGTTACAATTTCTAGCAATTTAATATTGCCGCTCTCACGCCCTCGACTTCGACCTGATACACTTGGTTCGTCTACTTCGTCCTTCTCATCTACCAGCCACCTCCTCGAAGCTTGACGGGTACGTATTATACTCTACAGAAGAGGAGGTGAGCAATTAGCTCGATATATTCGACTATCACATTTCGATATCATATAATGTTCTACCCTCTCAAACTCGCCCATCCCACAGTTGATTGTTCGACTGCAACCACAATCACCACCTCACTTTTCCCAATTTACCACTGGGTCGGACCTCCAGCCATATGGGCTACCCCCTTCCTCGGTTACGCCGTTACAAATAAAATACATAGCAGCACCTACCCCATAATACAAACAAAATACAAATACAGTAGATGAAATGGCAGAGCAGAAATGCAAATCACCTATTTTTAAAAAAATTAGAAGACATACCTGTTCAAATGGATTGGATCTCACAGCAACAATGAAGTATTCTTCACTCCACTCCAACAAGCTCTACCACAATAATGGCGTATGCGTTCCCTCTCTTCCTCCTTTGTTATCTCTATGATTGATTGGTTGGGAACAGTAAATTTCTCTCTTGCCTCTTTAAATACCGCCTCAGAAAAATAAAACCGCCTCAATTTCCCCCACTCACCATCATTACCTCTCCGCCACTCCCCCTTATTGTTTTGCAGGGATGTGTCTTGAAAATATTACCCTCACTTCCTCCTACATCCGTGTCACACACTCACATCAAGTAATACCTTTTATACCTCTTGAAGCTTCTAGCACACTGCAGGAAGCTGTCAGCTAAAACCCACGTGTCACCTCTACCTCTCTCCCATACCCCGAGGAAACATCATGATGACCTGCTGCAGTACAGTGCCCTTGGAACAGTACCACCACTGATCGGTCTACTATTACGGCTGTCAGATTCGGCAGTCAAAGCATATATGCCTTTGCCAATAGAAACTTCAAAGCCCTCTCATCCTTTCATTTTCAAACCTTCGTCTACATCCTAATACATACCATCGTACATACACATTAAGTACCCGAACCTTCGGTCAGTATTGTAGTAGCCTACTCGAAACCTTTTAACCCAGACAGATAATCGAAGGCTATTTCAAAGTTGACTCGAACGTCTTGAAGTCCAGTTAATCCCCAAATAAGCCTCCCAAAGATCATTCGAAGACGAGGCCTCGACTCTGAATGAGCCTCGAGGACAGACTCCACATCGCAGCAAAAATACTGACAAGATGACACTGGATGGTTGAAAGACCAGACACTGAGGAATGCATTGGGGGTGAACAGTTACTCTTTGCTGTGGCTTAGGCCTTTGAAGTCAAGTCGATTTCTTGGTTCCCTCAAAGTATCATGTCAACCCTTGACCCGACTGATACTTGGGTGTGACCTTGAAATTTTCAAACCTCGAATTTTGTGCAAACTTGAGGGACAAGGATGGCAGAAAGAACGGACCCTCGGGAATGCATTGGGGGCGAACAGTTCTGCTTTGTTGTGGCTTAGGCCTTCGAAGTATAGTCGATTTCTTGGTTCCTTCAAGGTATCATGTATACCCTCGTCCCGACTGATACTTGGGGGTGACCTTGAGATTTTTAAACTCCCAACATTCGAGCAAACTCGAGGGGCACGAATGGTCGATCGACCGGACCCTCGAGAATGCATTGGGGGGGACCACGTCTTACACCGCTATGTCCAAGGCCTTCGATGTCCAGAAAATCCTCTCATTCCAACAGAATATCCAAACCACCTTGAAGATCTTACATGTTCGATCACTCTACCATCATTCAACAGATTCCGCACATGCAGACACCATTATACAAAAATATATACAACTCTACCTCATGTATACATTTTAGAGCATCATATATCAGAGAGCAGATGTAACACAACTCAAGTCAAATATGCTTAGAACAATACATCAAACTCAATTCAGAATATACAGAAAGTATGAAGCACAAGAAAGTCAATACCAATAAGAGTTCACACAATTCAGTTCCAACAAAGCAGTTCAAATCAGTTCACACAAAGAAAGTTCAAAGATCACCACACAGAAAAATAAAGTTGGTTCAAATATTACAACTTAATAGAAATTAAGAAATAACATACATGGCACTCTAGTGCAAATACCTCAGACAGGCCTGGCTGCATCTGCTTCCCCAACATGCCCTATATCATCAACACCTTCCGCACCCATAGTCAAAGGTCTCGACCCCGCATCATCTGCACTCATGTTAGTTGCAGCCCAAGCAACAATACCTTAGACCACAATGGTTTCCATGCCCAATCTAACACCTTCAACAATGACTTCTACCACTCCCTCCTTCGCCTACAAAGAGTCCGCAGCAGCAGGTTCTTCGACAACAAGAAGGCATTTTAAAGTATCAAGATCAAAACCCATATCCTCTATGAACTCCTTCAGTCTTTCGGTCACTCTATATTCACCATCAAACTGCACCTGATAATGAAATTTTTGGTCTGCTTCAACTTTGTCCTTCGCAGCAATTATCGGCTTCAACACATGCTCATGATTAATATGTTGACCTCCATCCTCTTTTTGACTACATTATTGATAGCCTCCAGATCCTACTTCAACTTATTATTATCATACAACAGCGACGCTTCTTTTCCCCAAGCAAGGTCAAGATTGTCAAGCGCCTCCCACAACCTCCTTTTTCCTACATTCAATGCCTTGTTGAATGATTGTGCCCAAGCACCCGTCTACTAGAGTATTTGAGTTGTAAGTACCTCTCGAAGCATGAAACACTTAAGAAAATTATAGAATTTCATAAGAAATATTAGACAGTTACCTGATACATAGCCTTCTTCATCTTCCTCGAAGCTCCATCTGGGTCAGCATCGCAGAGTTTGGCAATCGAAGCAAACTTGGCTAAAGCCTGATCTTCTTGCTCTACCTCCGTCATCTCCTCGTCCTTATCCACCCCATCATCTTACCCCAGCGCCTATACCTTTTGCGCTGAACAACCTTCGTCTGTTGCACCTTCAGAGCCTACAGAACGACCCGACCTTTCCCTTTCTCTGCCAGTGTTGGTATCTGCCGCTGCCTCAGTCTCTAAGCATCACTAGCCACTTCAACAACAAGCGCTGCTTACTTCGAGACCCTTTTCGCCTTCAAAACATACTGAACGTTCCTTGGCAAATCATCCTCACTAATTTCTTTGGATACTTTTGAGCGACCTTCGCTCTTCCTTTTCATTGATGGCTTCAGCACAATGGGTACATTTCGAAGTAGGGAATCCATCTTCTTTTTTCTCTTTCTTTTAATACCAAGACTCCTAAATACATAATAAACCCATTCCTCGTCAGAATTGAGTACAGCGTCAATATAATTCCTCGGCTTCTCCCAAGACCGGTTAGTCAGACCTGTAAGAAAACATAAATATAATCTCAATTTATTTGAGAAACACACTAACATAAGACATTCGACAGTAAACTTACTCGGGTTATAGACTCTATGATGTATCCTGTAAGAGCCCTCACCTTCGGCATTCACAAAATTACCCTATACCACAATTAAATCCATATTCCAGCCTCGACCCGTCGAGCATTGATCAAAACCCCAGGGTTTCACTGGGTGACACTTGATATGGTATGTGCCCATTTTCGGGTTTGCCTTCCCCGGGTTAAATGAAACTGTAGGGGCCAAACATCTTAAGGAGGGAAGTTGGCTCTTACATCACGGGGTTAAATCTTCAAGCAAAGGAATACAAGTACGTTATCTTGAACTAGAATGATCCATAGACAATATACTTGCGTTGAGGCCTAAAATGTGACTCTCCACGACCTCTGATGAGGACCTTTAAGTGTGTTTATATTTCTGTTGAATAGTCGAAGGCTCGAGTACTGGGTTTTTAGTGAGTGATCGAAGGTAAATCACAAAGAGACTAGGGAAAATTTTTGAAACTCCTCCTTGGTTCCCCATATCTCCTATTTATAGAACATAGGAAGGGCTGAGTAGTAAAGGTTAGGTCAGATTACAAGGGTACCATCCGGATATTCTGGCTGGGGTATGGGTACTAAAAATGTCGGTACTGTTGGGTCTGTCTCTGTACTTTGACACTGTGGCAGTGGTTGGGCCTGTCACTGCAGCTACAAGGACCAATCATTGCGCCATCATATCTAGTGAGCTGGCTATCTGTCTAATCATACTTTTACCATGTATGGATATGGTCGAAGTATTTATGCTGTAATGTGGAGTCCGTTCACGAGACTTTGCCTTCGGATAACCTCTGGGAGGCCTGTTTGCGTGTTGACTGGACTTCAAGATCTTCGAGTAGGCTTCGAAGTAGCCATTTAGCTTCTGTTTGAGGTAGATGGGTGCAAGTAGGCTACTACAGAACTGGTACCATTCGATTAAATCGTTATTCTCACTACTCAATTTTGCATTCATACCTTCTATTACTCGCATCATCTTGTAAAAATTTCCATTCATTTGAACTAGGGTAACCTCCAAAAAATTTAACATCTCCTTCACCAGCCTACTGGGAGGAAATTGCATTCCTAATCAAATATGACCTTTATATGCCATTATACCCTTTCGCGGGTTCGACATGAAAGTCCACCCCACTCCTGCTACATGTAATGTTACCCCCACCTTCGACGGCTCAAACTTGGCAGCAAATTGATCCAATATCATTTTATCTCTAGGCAAAATAGAACCCTCGACCCAATCTGATTTAGTCGAATCCTTACTCTGATCACTCCGTTCCCCTTCTCCCTTTTCAACACCAGAAGGCCCAACACTACCCTCACCTCTCTTCCCCCCTCCTATCTCCTCCTCCTCACTATCCTCACTTACTATCATCATTCAACGTCTAGTATTCAAAACACCACCTGCCGGAACTATCACGACTAAAGGGGCATCAGTTGCAATATCAAACACTTCTAAGTCGCTGCCATTATCCATTAGAGCACGACCAGAAACACTAGCCTCATTTCCTTCAAGTTCCTCATCTTTTAGCCTCATTCGCGAAGCTCGAGTGGTACGCATCTCATCCTACCGAAAAAGAGGCACGCAATTAGTTGGATGTATTAGATAATCACATGTCAATAACCCATATCTTATCTAACCTCCCCAATAGATATAGACACTATTGAAAACTCGGTCCTAAACCCAATCCCTACGTCAATACCCTTTAAATCCTCAAATGGGCTCGAATCCAGACATATGACTTCCTCCCGTCCATGATTCTAACCTCTCAATTATGAACCCAAAAGATTCTACTTACAGATACAAAAAGAGAAGCTGAAAAAATTTAGACATAGATTAATTAACTTACCTGTATTAGCTGAAGCACAATCGAAGCCGCAAGTCAGTCCGTACCCCGCAACAACTTCAGCTACTTCTCTCAAGCTCTAAAGATAATGGCGTATGTTCTCTCCCACTAACTCTCAGGTTTTCTTTGTATGAACAGTACAGTGGTTACTTCTTCTTCATTTATATACCTTCTCGGAAAACCAAAACCTCCTCGATTTTCAAACCACTATCATTACCATGCCCCCACTACCCTAGATTTCTGGCTATAATGCGCCTTGACTGATTTACCCCCCATATCCCTCACGTGTGAACTGCACGCTCTCTTCGAATTAGCTATAGACTTAAAACCTCTTGAGCCTTTTCACCCTCACTCGAAGCCACCCAGTCAAATCCCAACATCAAATCACAACTTGCCTGTAAAACGAGGAAAAAAATTATGATTCACATTGCCCCTGAAGCACGTATCGTCTTGACAGACCAGCTGTCTGGGCTATCAGTCGGTCTAGTCAAATCAAACAAACCTTCGGCACACTTCTCATACACGAGTAATCGACTATGCCGTGACTCAAAAATTCATCCACAGATAACCTCAAATTCGATGCTCGAATATATCGAACATTCGACAGATTAAAATTTATTACTTCGATAGATCAGACGTCTACCTCGGCAGATAATACTTTTCACTTTGACAGATTATAATTTGTTACTTTGATAGATCAAACTTCTACCTCGGCAGATAATACTTTTCACTTTGAAAGATTACAATTTGTTACTTTGACAGATCAAACATCTTCCTCGAGAGATAATACTTTGTACTTCGAAAAATTATAATTTTACTTCGGCAAATCAAACTTCTACTTTGACAGATTACAATTTGTACTTCGACAATTCAAGATTTTACTTCGAGCATCCACAGTCCTACTTGCACACAGTAATGAAATACAATTCGACAGTTGAATTACAAAACCCAAATTTTATTTAATTCAAATCAACAGAGTACAAGTGAAACAAAAATTACAAAAACCCTTATATACCCATCCCGACTACCTAACAAAAAAGTAAGAGGTCTCAATTTATCATTAGGATACTCCTCCGCGCTCCGAGCCGCAGCAGCTACTTCTTCCTACCTTCTAGCCTGAGCAGCAGCATCCTCCTGCTCCACCATCTCCTCTGCAAATGACTCAAGCAAAGATAGACGATGGCCCTGAAATGGACCCATCATCTAAAAAATCCCCCACCAATAGAGAAAGGTCATTCTAGCAATGGGATTCCCAGGTTCTGCTTCAAAAAGGTCTGGCATCTCCGCATCGATGTCCTGATCGATAAGAAACCTTTGCCGCACTTTCAGCATTTTCTCCTATACCCGAATTACTTTTGCCAAAACCCAATTTGCACACTTGTTCTTGGAATAAATGCCGTTGGAAGAACTGCCATTGGATGAACCGCTGTTGGACGAAGAGGCAGACATTATATTAAGAAGAAGAAACAAGAAATATGAGTAATCCTCCAAAACAAGACCACATTTTTTACATGAAGGTACACTTAAGCTTTCCCTCTTCCCAAGCCACATTCATTACTGTCTTTAATTTTTCTCCTTAAAAACTCAACTGTCAACCTTCTATAAGTTCCGTGACGTAACAGTTTCATCTGCATACGCATTCAAACACGATTTACGAGAACATGCAATCGACCATCACTCCCCCTCACTAAGCTTCGATTAATTCGGGGTCAATTATCTTAGACCATATCACTATACACCGAGGCCACTTTTTCCAGCGGTAATCAGTACTACCCATTAAAATTTGATGCGATATATATGCTATCGCGCCTACAAGTCTATTCATTTCCAATACCTACAAGTTACAAACACGCAAATGTGCAATACAATATAATTCTCATTCCATTCCACCAGACACAACAACATAAATGCAATACATTTTAACAACAACAAAAATAGAAACCTCCAAATGCAACCCTATAATTCCAAAACACCCTACAATATCACCATAACCTTTACCACCACCTCAAGTAGAGGCTGCCCTATTTCCAAATGGGCCAGTTCTACTCGCCGAGCCTTGTTAATCCATCTCCTCTATTGTACAAAAGAGGTACTCGGCAAATGCTGACAGAAAGTGGTAGCGTTTCTCCGCAGTCGTAAAGTTGTACTTCAGCTTCCCCCAAAGATAAGCATAAGACTAACCGTTGACGAGTTCCCCAGCGCCTACCTCCACCAGGTCGGGCATGTCCCAGTTCAGATCATGCTGACCGAAGAACAAGTGCAACTTAGAAGTCTTCCATCCTATGCGACAATTTCGGGTGAATCCCATCCTTTTTTTATAGTGCGGATTGGGCGTAGTATCCATAAAGTTACTCAAAAACTTTCAGAAGAAAATGTAGATAATGAAACAGAGGAAGAACATGCAATATCCCTACCCCCATAACCCATACTTATAGACTCATCCCATTTATTACTCCCTAACCACCAACATTTCTTTATTACACTCTTTTATTACTTCCCACGAAAACCCAACAGTTCACTATTCCACTTCTGACTACAAACAGTTTTCTCAGTAAACGCCTCAACACCTGCTTTCTAGCCTTTTGTTGAGATGGGGCGAATGTAGTAGCCTACTCGCAACCTTCTACCCAGACAGATACTCGAAGGCTACATCAAAGCCTACTCGAGGGTCTCGATGTCTAGTCAATCCCCAAATAAGCCTCCCAAAGATCATTTGTAGACAAAGCCTCAACTCTAAACAAACCACGAGGATGGACTCCATATCACAGCAGAAACACTTCGACCATATCCACACATGGTTGAAATATGACCGGACAGACAACCAGCTCACTTGACAGGACGGCGCAGTTGTTGGTCCTTACAGCCACAGTGACAGGCCCAACCACTACTGCAGTATCAAAGTCCAGAGACAGACCCAACAACTGTTACAGTGATAGTACCGACATTTTCGGCGCCAATACCCACGCTGGGATATCTGGATGGTACCCTTGTAATTTGACCTAACCTTTGTGACTCAGCCCTTCCTATGTTCTATAAATAGGAGAGATGGGGAACTAAGGAATGGTTACAAAATTTCTCCCCAGCCCCCTTCCCAGTTTACCTTCGATCACCCAGTAAAAACCCAGTACCCGAACCTTTGACTATTCGATAGAAATATAAGCACACTTAAAAATCCTCAACAGAGGTCGTGGAGAGTCACATTCCAGGCATTCAGGTAAGTATATTGTCTATAAATTATTCGCGATCGAGATTATATGCTTCTATTCCTTTTATTAAAGATTAAACCTCATGGTGTAAGAGCCGACTTTCCCTCGTCACGAAGTTAGGCCCCTAAATTTTTTGCGCCGTCTATGCTTCCTACCCTACCAATCTCCTTTTCATTTTAGCCTCCCCTTGTTTTTAGATTCCACAGTATCTTTTCAATGGCGCCCACCCTCCGTTCCTGTTCAACCCATGCCGGAAACTCCATTGACGGAGTGGCTGCCCAAATAGCCTTACTTTCTCAACAATTCATTCATTTCGAGAAGCGCCACAACGTACAAAATTTAGCAAAGCGTAAAGAACACCGGCTGAAGTTTGAAGCCAAACGGAATCGTTGCCTGGAAGATGCCGACAGACAGAACCGAGGGATTAACGAGTTACGCAACACCGTTCGAGAGTTACAGAGACTACAGCTATTGGAAGTTGCTTGACCATCCCAAGCACCAGTCCCATCGCGCGTATCTGCCCGCACCCGTCTGGGACCCCTACCAAATCTCGAAATGCCCGCGGTCCATATTGGTGCCGAAGGTATTCCCCATACTATCCCCCAACTAGCTCTATCCATCTCGGCATTCACCCCAGAGAAGATTCCTCTGACTTTACCCTCCGCTCCTCCAGATACCCTAAGCGTTGTCCTTCTCGAGAACGGCTCAGGGAACGCAGTGCCGAAGACATACCACACACTCGACCTCACAATCCTTGAATCCCCTAATCACCCCCTCATCCTGCCTATGCTGCACAGCATGACTTCGACGACAAAATCTAACCAGTTAATCACGTCAAGGAAAGCCCAACCCTAAACTCATGGAGTAAACTGAGTAACCCCATGTGTCCCAAACTTCTCGCTATCGAGATTCCCTCCATTTTTTGTTCTCCCAAACTCATCTAATACCGTAACACAGACCCTCAATTGCACATACTTAAATTCCAAAATGCTTTAAGCCTCTACTCTATTGCCGACAACCTAATGTGTCATCTTTTCTTAACGAGTCTCACAGATAATCCCCTTCCTTATTACCACAACCTCCCCAGTGGCTAGATCCGAAGCTTTGAGCAACTATCCCATCTTTTTATCGCCCAGTTTGCCTTTAACAAGGACAGAGAGATCTGAGTCGATGCTCTTTTCATCTTCTGAAAATCCAGCAATGAAACCCTCGAAGCCTTCCCCAAGAGGTTCCTCGATGAGTCCCAAAAAATAAAGAGTCTTGACTGCGCAAATGTTATACTTGAATACTTGAATGCCTTGCCTGATCACAGTCGTGTCAAAGATTACCTGGTCTACCATAAACCTCAAACCCTCGAGGAGATGCTCTCAAAAGTCAACGGCTATATCGACCTTGAGCGCCTCAGCGAGTCACATTAATACGGCCAATCTTTGACCCTTGCTATCAATAAACCTCGACAGGGCCCACATTCTACCCCTACACCTCTGATCACTCCCATCTCACATGAGACTGAGAGTCGCAAACGCCCTCATATCGATAATAATGCCGAAGCTCGTAGAAAGATACCGAACCAGGTCCTGCCCAAACTTACTGCCCTCTCAACGCCCTTCTACTACACATTCAAGCAGACCCCATCTGGCATATCCCTTTCTCTATCAAAGTAAAACCAGGCAAACTTTTCTATGCCAATCACAAATGTAATTGATACTATATCGACAAATACTTTGCCTTACAGCACTCCCTCGAGATCATCCTCAAAGCAGGTTATCTACACTAGAATGTCGCTGATCTTCCCAGCTACCTTGACGGGTCGTACCTCAAACCTCAATCCACCCCTACTGCCGATCCAGCCAAGGTGCATATCTACATAATAAACTTTATCGAAGTCAAAAACATCGACAGTGGCCGTTCTAAGAGAAAACGCACGCGTGTCGCAGAATGTTTCAAACTCACCTACCAGGAGAAGTTGCCGCCCTCCTACAAGGATCAAGCCACTCCCCTCAACCTGAAGAAATCTCTTTCATCGACTGTAACACATCCCATGTCCGCTTTCCCCATTCCGGTCCATTTGTCATCATGATTAAGATCGAAAACATCGTTCACCATGCAAGCTCATAGACACAGGAAGTGCAGCTGATGTTCTTTTCCTCTAAACTGTCCAAACCATGAAGAAAACTGACCTTATAACCACTGCCAATATCGAATTAAAGGGATTCAATGGGGCCACAGAAGTTACTATTTGTCGAATCAGCCTCCCAGTTACTTCTGGCCTAGAACCACTTCAAACTAGTTTTCTTATCGTCGATAAGAACTCAGAATACCTCGATATCCTCGGACGCGAATGGCTCCATGCCATACGGGCCATTTCTTCGACATATCATCAAACCCTTCCTTTTACCACCACCTTGGGAACTTGAAAATTGAAAGGCTCTCAACACCTCGCCTGTTCATATGAGCACCCGAAGATCGATCAAACCCAGAGGCTCGTCAGCCGCCCATAACAATCAATGTCTCTCTCTATCCTTATACCTTCGACCGATACGACCTCACCCATCGAACCCACTATTTATGTCGAACTCGACGGTCCTGGATGAGGTACATTCATTGGAACTTCTCTAGACGAGCTAGAACGCCTCAAACTCTTAGAGTTCCTTCGAGTGAACAAAGATGTCTTTACATGGATATTCAAGGAAATGCCTGGTGTTGACCTCAGTCGAGTATGTCACCGAATCGATCTCATTCCCCATTCTACAGCGGTTAAACATAAGAAGTGTACCTTAGCACCACGCCTTCGAGAAGCAGTAAACCTCAAAGTAGATAAGCTTATAGCCGCGGGTTTCATCAAAGAAGTAAAGTAAGCTGATTGGATATCAAGCATTATTGCAGTTCCCAAAAAGAACGGCAAGATTCGAATTACTTCGACTTCACAGATCTAAACAAGCACACACCAAAGGGCAGTTTCCCCCTCCCGATTATCTCAGTACTCCTTGATGCCACTGCTGGTCATAAGTGTTTGACTATGATGGATGCAGCCTCGGGTTATAATCAGGTACCCCTCCTTCACGGAGATCAAGTTAAAACTTCTTTCATTACTGAACAAGGCCTTTACTATTTTAACGTCATGCCCTTCGGCCATAAAAATGGGAGTGCCACCTATCAACGCCTTTTAACCACCATGTCCAAACCCTTGCTTGGCAAGTCGGTTGAGGTTTACATCGATGGCATGTTATACAAGGGCCTCCAAAAACAGACCCATATCCATGACCTAACAGAAGTCTTTTTGATACTACAAACCTGCAGTATAGAACTCAAACAAAATAAATGCCAATTTGGAGTTTCATCTGGTAAATTTTTAGGCTATTTCATCAGTAAACGAGGTATCGATGTCAACCCCATACATATTCGATCCCTCATCGACATGCCTTCGCCCCGAACCAAAAAAGATGTCTAACAAGTGGCCGGTAAGATAGCTGCCCTCAACCGTTTCATTTCCAATTCCTCACACCATTGTGCTTTGCTCTTTTCTGGACACCAAGGGGTCTACAAAGAAAAAAAGATAAACAACCCCGAGATCAACTGGACACCTGAATGTGAGCAGACCTTCCTCAAACTCAAAACTTATCCTGGTCGACCCCCCATTATCAGCACTACTATCGAAGGTGAAACACTCCTTTTATACCTCGCTGTTATAGAGACCTCAATTAGTTCAGTGCTTATTCGACTCGATTCAAACGTCGAGAAGCCTGTATATTTTATCAGCAAGACTCTAACACCCACTGAAACCCGATAATCGAAACTCGAGTGCTAGCAACTAACCCTTGTCTATTCAGCCCACAAACTCAAGCGATATTTTCATGCTCACCCCATCTGTATATAGCAAGCTATCCCTTTCGTGAAGTACTCAGCAAATAAGAGAAATCCAGACAAGTACAACAGTGATCTTTGTATCTTGGTGAACATGACATTTCATTCGAGAAGAAGATATCCCCGAAAGGCCAAATAGTAGCAGACATCCTCGCCGAGTTCTCGGTCGAAGATGTCGATTGGGAAGAACATTAAGATGACCTGATAGATGACCAACCCGATCCAACAGATCCATGGAACCCTAACACTGGATGACGCTTATTCACAGATAGATCAATTGGACCTAATGGCTCAGGGATCGGTATAGTCCTGGTCACACCCACCAATGATCGAATAGAAAAGGCATTCAAACTTACCTTCTAATATTCTAATAACGAAGATGAGAATGAAGCTTTGATCCACGGCCTTGACCTCGCTCTCGACCTCGGCATTCTCAAACTTGTAGTTTTCACAGATTCCCAACTTGTTCAGAGACATTACACAGATGAAAATCAAGTTAATGGTCGCATGGCTGAATATGCTTTTCTCGTTCGACAACGCATGGACCGTTTTCCTGAAAAATCTAGTATCACTCATTACCATCGAGGAGAAAACCAACATGCAGATGCCCTCGCTTACATAGCAGCTATGCTAGGCCAGTCAGAATCCCGAACCCTCCACATAAAGTATTCGAACGCCCAAGTATCGACCAGATGGAAATCAATGCCATGAGTACTGTGGTAAGGGCCACGATCCAGATGACCGGCGAACACCAGTCCTCCATTACTTCAACAATGATATCCTCCCAGATGATAGTAAAGCTAGATGATCGTTGTTAGAGAATTGTCGCCGATGCACTTTCCGCAAACATGAGTTACATCGCAAATCCCTAAATGTCGTCCTCCTTCGATGCATATCTCATGTCGAAGCCTCTACAGTCTTAACCGAACTCCACTAAGGCACATACCGTGCTCATACTGCGGGTCATTCCATGGCGCTTTAAGCCATCTCTCAAAGTTTATTCTGGCCAAATATGAAAAAGCAAGCCGAAGAGTATGCCAAACACTGTGACAAATGCCAACATCATGCTCACGACATCCATTGCCCTTCACAAGACCTCCATTTCAGTCAAGTCTCCTGGCCATTTAAAGATGGGCTATCGATCTCATTGGCCCTTTTCCTAAAGCCTCTGGCAGCCAAGAGAATATCCTTGTTGCAATAGATTACTTTACCAAATGGGTCAAAGTTATACCTTAATGCCAAACTAGAGAAGATAAAGTTATCAAATTTCTATGGGAAAACATCATCACACGCTCCGGATGCCCTCATATGATTCGATGCGACAATGGTCCCCTGTTCGTCGGCGAAAAAGTCAAAAATTTTCTCAAAAAACATAACATCATCCTCTCCCCCTCAACACCTTACTGTCCCCAAGGAAACGGTCAAGTCCAAGCAATTATTAAAACCATTGTCGACGGTCTTAAGAAAAGAGTCGATGCGAAGAATGTTCTATGGGTTCTGGAGTTACAACATGTTTTTTGGGCCTATCGAACAATACCAAGAAAATCCACAGGCTGCACTGCTTTCCTTCTGGCATATGGTACCGAAGCTATGCTCCCTACTTAATTCGAAGTACCCACACGAGATCCCAACCTCCCAGACGAAGATAATGTGTTTGAGCTCAGATGTAACATGTTATGGATCGACGAAACCATAGACCGAGCCATTGCTACCCTTTGCCGTTTCCATACACCACTTCAGAAGTCATACAATAAGAGAGTTCGTCCATGTAGTTTTAACCTCGGAGATCTAGTACTTAGACGGATAACTTGACCTTCAAAGCCTCAAAATACCGGTGAGCGAGCCAAATCATGGGAAGAACCTTGTGTCGTGTACGACAAAACTGACAAAGGTTCCTACTATCAAATGACTGAGGACGAAGAGCTTTTACCAAATCCGTGGAACATAATAGAGCTAGTTTCATACAATAGGCCGCGACCACTCCCTTGTACAACTGATGTAAATATAGGATAATCAATAAACAGGTTTGAAAGACCAAACTGATACTTTGGGGCAACCTTGAGTTATTTCAAGCCTCAAATTTCGAGCAGACTCGAGGGGCAAGGATGGTTGAAAAACCAGACCCACGAGAATGCATTGGGGGTAAACAATTATGCTTCGCTGTGGCTTAGGCCATCGAAGTCCAGTTGATTTCTTGGTTCCCTCTAGGTATCATGTTAACCCTCGACCAGACTGATAATTGGGTGTGACCTTGAAATTTTTAAACCTCAAATTTTGTGCAAACTTGAGGGGCAAGGATGGTAGAAAGACTGGACCCTCTGAAATGCATTGGGGGAGAATAGTTCTGCTTTGCTGTGGCTTGGGCCTTTAAAGTACAGTCGATTTCTTGGTTCCTTCTAGGTATCATGTCTACCCTTACCCCGAATGATACTTGGCGGTGACCTTGAGATTTTTAAACTCCCAACATTCGAGCAGACTCGAGGGGAACGAATGGTCCATCGACCGGACTCTTGAGGATGCGTTGGGGGCGATCACGTCTTACATCGCTGTGTCCTAGGCCTTCGATGTCCAGCAAATCCTTTCATTCCAACAGAATATCCCAACCACCTTGAAGATCTTACAAGTTTGATTACTCTACCATCATTCAACAGATTTGGCACATGCAGACACTATTATACAAGAATATCTGCAACTCTACCATATGCATGCCAGTTTAGAGCATCATATATCAGAGAGCAGTTGAAACACAACTCAAGTCAAATTTGATTAGAACAATATATCAAAATCAGTTCAGAATATATAACAAGTATGAAGTACAAGAAAGTCAATACCAATTAGAGTTCACACAATTCAGTTTCAGCAAAGCAGTTCAAATCAGTTCGTACAAAGAAAGTTCCAAGATCACCACACAGAAAAATAAAGTTGGTTCAAATATTACATCTCAATAGAAAATAAGAAATAACATACATGACACTCTAGTACAGATACCTCAGACCGGCGTGGCTGAATCTGCTTCCCCAACAAGCCCTGCTGCATCAACACCTTCCGCACCCATAGTCAAAGATCTCGACCCCGCATAATCTGCACTCATGTTAGTTACATCCCTAACAACAATACCTTCGACCACAATGGTTTCCATGCCCCATCCAACACCTTCAACAGTAACTTCTATCTCTCACTCCTTCGCTTGTAAAGAGTCCGCCGCAGTAGGTTCTTCGACAACAAGAAGGCATTCTAAAGTGTCAGGATCAAAACCCATATCCTCTATGAACACCTTCAGTCTTACAGTCACTCTGCATTCACCATCAAACTGCATCTGATAATTAACTTTTTGGTCTCCTTCCTCTTTGTCCTTCGCAGCAATTATTGACTTCAACACCTACTCATGATTAAAATGTTGACCCTCTATCCTCTTTTTGACTACATCGTTGATAGCCTCTAGATCCTACTTTAACTTATTATTATCAGACAACAACAGCGCTTCTTTTCCCCAAGCAGGCTCCAGATTGTCAAGCGTCTCCCGCAACCTCCTTTTTCCTACTTTCACTTGCATGTTAAATGATTGTGCCCAAGCATCCGTCTGCTAGAGTATTCGTGCTGTAAGTACCTCCCGAATCATGAAATAGTTAAGAAAATTATAGAATTTTAGAAGCAATAATAGACAGTTACCTGATACATGGCCTTCTTCATCTTCCTCGAAGCTTCATCCGGGTTAGCATCGCAGAGTTTTGACATCGAAGCAAAGTTGGCAAAAGCTTGATCTAATCATTCAGCCTCTGTCATCTCTTCATCCTTATCCACCCCATCATCTTACCTCATCGCCCTATACCTTTTGCGCTGAACAACCTTCGTATGTTGCACCTTCGGAGCCTCAGGAACAACCCTACCTTTCCCTTTCTCAGCCGGTGTTGGTACCTACCTCGGCCTTAGGATCGAAGCATCACTAACCACTTCAATAACAAGCGATACTTACTTCGAGACACTTTTCGCCTTCGAAAGATACTGAACGTTCATTGGCAAATCATCCTCCCCAATTTCTTCGGATACTTTCGAACAACCTTCGCTCTTCCCCTTCTTTGATGGCTTCCGCACAACGGGTACATTTCAAAGTAGGGAATCTATCTTCTTTTTTCTCTTCCTTTAAATTCCAAGACTCCAGAATACAGAATTTACCCATTCCTCGTCAGTATTGAGTACAACGCCAATATAATACCTCAGCTTCTCCCAAGACCAGTTAGTCGGACCTGTAGGAAAACATAATTATAATCGCAGTTTATTCGTGAAACACACTAACATAAAACATTTAATAGCAAACTTACTTGGGCTATAGACTCTATGATTTATCCTGAAAGAGCCCTCACCTTCGACATTCACAAAATTACCTTGTACCACAATTAAATCCAAATTCCAGCCTCGACCCGTCGAGTATTGATCAAACAACAAGGGTTTCTCTGGGTGACACTGGATATGGTATGTGCCCATTTTATGGTTCGCCTTCCTCGAGTTAAATGATACTGTAGGGGCCTAGCATCTTAAGGAGGGGTAGTTGGCTCTTACACAACGGAGTTAAATCTTCAAGCAATGGAATACATGTACGTTATCTAGAACTAGAATGATCCATAGACAATATACTTGCGTGGAGGCCTAGAATGTGACTCTCCACAACCTCTGATGAGGACTTTTAAGTGTGTTTATATTTCTGTCGAGTAGTCGAAGGTTTGAGTACTGGGTTCTTTAGAGTGATCGAAGGTAAACTGCAAAGAGACTGGGGAAAATTTTTAAAACCCATCCTTGGTTCCCCATATCTCCTATTTATAGAACATAGGAAGGGCAGAGTCACCATGGCTAGGTCAGATTACAAGGGTACCATCCGGATATTCCAGCGGAGGTATGGGCGCTAAATATGTCGGTACTGTTGGGTCTGTCTCTGTACTTTGATACTGTGGCAGTGGTTGGGCCTATAAATATAGCTACAAGGACCAACCACTGCGCCATCTTCTCTACTAACCTGGCTATCTGTCTTATCATACTTTTTCCATGTACGGATATGGTCGAAGTGTTTCTGCTCTTATTTGGAGTCTGTTCTCGAGGCTTTGTTCGGAGTCGAGGATTTGTCTTCGGATGATCTCAGGGAGGCTTGTTTGTGTATTGACTGTACTTCGAGATCTTTGAGATTTTCGGGTAGGCGTTTAAGTAGCCTTCTAGCATCTGTTTGAGGTAGAAGGGTACGAGTAGGCCACTACAGAACTGGTACCATTCGATTAAGTCGCTATTCTCACTCCTCAATTTTATATTCATACCTTCTATTACTCGCATCATCTCGTTAAAATTTCCATTCATTTGATGCCACGCCCCAAAATCCAGTAATAGGTAGCTAGACCAATTGCTAGACTCTAGGTAGTGTAGGTTGGGGAATCCAAAGATTCTACCCCACAAATGGCCAAGCCGATGACAAATTCTGGCTCGGCTATTCACATATAGCAATAATCATCAGCGTAAGGAAATAACGATACTGCAATATAACAATATAACACAGAAGCAAAAGGCATATATATATACATATCATGTCAAAACGTAATACAATATCTCGAATACAAGCTCAACTACCTAATGCTGAGAATACCTACAGAATCTAGAAATGAAAGAATCTGCAGCGGCAAAATCAGTCTCTGGACCGGCTAACCACGCGACAGTCCAAGCTACTCAACCTCTGCAAAAGTTAAATGCGAGAGTGAGTAAACAACGAGTTCACTAATCTAACAAAACTAAATAACTTACTAATAACAGGTACTGGAAATAGAGTAGATAAGGAAATAAGTAACTAAACAGTTCTAACAATATAATCAGTAACCATTAATGAACTAAGAAATCAATAAGGAAAGAAGGATTAAGTTGATAAGAGAATGGATAATTGAGTTAATGCGGAGAGAGAATAGAGTGGATTAAAAAGGGAATGGAGTTAAGAATGTGTGAGGAGGGAATGATGATGATGATGCAATGCTATGCCGTGAAGTGATGACTAGGATAATCCCATACTTATCCGAGATGTAATGTTATGATATGATGAGCGGCGATATTCCCATAAATATCCCCTAATGCAATATGATAAAATGCTAATGTCTAATATTATCTTAAGGAGATTCGGTAAAGGGGATACACTGGTACGATTTGTTTAAGCTCGATCATGCTAGGATGGTCGTACTCGATCAAAGTGGAAAGGTGGATCAAACCCCGGAACAATAGTCATGCACATTTCAAGGAATTTCAACCTCATCGAGGAATAAGTTGGGATCTCCATGACTCTGCCTCATACCAATTCACACTCCGCAGTGGTTTTGCTAGGTATGATAGTGCCATTCCCAATCTCACCTATGTATTTTAACCCGATCTAGCGGACTTCATGGATCCCGTCGGAGGTTTACCGAAGTGGAGTATTTGTGTATCCCATCTCAATAAGTATGAAAATACAGAAGGTTATAATGTGCAACCGGTGTCCAAACCAACAATCTCAATAAGTATGAAAATACAGAAGGTTATAAGGTTATAATGTGCAACCGTCGCCTACGTCCAAACCAACAATCTCATAAGGCTGGAAGGGGCATTCATGGGCAACCCACGGGAACGCTAGCCCAACCACCACCAACTACTCTCCGGTCTCATACGAACCAAAACAACGTCCAGAATTATTACCATCCAACCACCACTTACTAAACTCCGGTTCCATACAAACCAAAACCAACTCCAGAATCAATATACAACCCAACCACAGGTTAACAACTACAACCCAACCACAGGTTAACAACTACAACCCAACCATAGGTTAACAACTCTAACAGAATAATCTCTAAGTTAAACTATAGTTAATCACGAAACGTCTCTAAGTTCAATACTACACTCTAATACAATATACTAGAACTAGTAAAGAAACTTAGTAAAGTTGGGATATGAACTCGCCTGATAACAAAGCCGAGCCCTGCGGAAATCAACCGGGAAACTCAACTAAAGTCCGCAGAATGGAAAGCAGAACACCTGACAAGCCAATACAATCACTGAGAACAACAAACCCTCAATCAATTAAAAGAAATGATAATAAAACCCAAGTCCTCAAAATCCAACCCTAGAAATCAACCTACACCAAATCAAGCGAAATTGACGGAAGGGAAACAAGAATCACTTACCGAGGATAGGAGAGATGATCGCGGCGAAGCTTGGCAAGGATCCACGAAAGAGGGAAATGATTGGGTAAAGAGTATTGAGGTGAGGGGATTAGGTTAGGGAGAGGAGAGGATGATGAGGAAGATAAGGAGGTGATGAATGACAGAGAGGGAATGATTGGGGTAAAGAATCCTCTCTCTATAACTCTATCTCTCTCTTTGCAAAATCGTCTCAAGCAGCGCCTCACTGAGCACCAACAAAAAGAAATGAGGAAGGAAGACTTAAGTAGTCAAAACAAACGAAAGTCGTTCGAACGACTAAGAGGTAATGGGCAAAATTTTAGGAGGTTAGTCAACTCGTTCTAATGACAATAAATCTCGTTCGAACGACAATGCTGTCCAATGGCCAAAACGTCCAGAAGACACAGAAAAAGATCATAAAATGCAAAGATTCGTTCGAACGACAAGGAACCTCGTTCGAACAACAATTATGGGAAAGTCTACTCTGTGGTCCTCCTGAACCGCACACACACAACTCCAAGACCCTCAGAAGACTGAAACAACTCGAGCAACCACCACAAAGGGTTCCCAAGGTCTAACACCACCTCTACCGCTGAACGGCCACCAAAACTCCAAAAACCCAGAAAAGGAATCTAACGGCTAGAAACTTAACCGGAAGGAATGAAATGGACGGAAAGAGTCTGACGACGGTCTGATAGGCGTTGAGAAACCAGGGGTAGCTAATCCCTATTTCTCCACCCCAGAATGAAAATCGGAAATACAAGAAATGTCCAGAATCAAAAACACTATAACCCTCGCGAAGGAGAGAAGCGGAAAACCCCTTACGGATACAAAAACTGCCCTCTGAACACACACTACACAATCAAGCTAAAACGCCAAACTACCAAAACCATCAAACCACCAAAAATCTACCAAGAAGGAATCCATACAAAACCTGGCACTAAGAACAGTTATAGTTGCATTAAGGATAAAAGAATATATGCGGAAGTATGATGCAGAGGAATATGCGGAAGTTAAAGAATAAGAATATGCAGATTTGGAATATAAAGAGTAATAATTAGAAATAAAAAATACGGGTCATTACATTTAAACTAGGGTAACCTCCCAAAAATTCAACACCTCCTTCACCAGCCTTTGGGGAGGAAGATGCATTCCTAATCGAATTTGAGCTTTATATGCCATTATACCCTCTCGCGGGTTCGACTTGAAAGTCCACCCCGCTCCTGCTACATGTAATGTTACCCCCACCTTCAACAACTCCAACTTAGCAATAAATTGATCCAATCTCTTTTTATCTCTAGCCTAAATAGAACCCTCGACCCAATCCGATTTAGTCGAATCCTCACTCTGATCACTCTGTTCCCCTTCTCCCTTTTCACAACCAGAAGGCCCAACTTACCCTCGCCTTTCTTCCCCCCTCCTACCTCCTCCTCCTCACTATCCTCACTTACTACCATCTTGCAACGTCTAGCAGTCAGAACACCACCTGCCGGACCTACCACGACTAACGGGGCATCCATTATAATATCCAAAAGTTCAAAGTCGCTGCCATCATCCATTGGACCACGACCAGAAACACTAGCCTCATTTCCTTCAACTTCCTCATCTTTCAGCCTCATTCTCGAAGCTCGACGGATGCGCATCTTATCCTACAAAAAAAGCGGCACGCAATTAGATCAATGCATTCGATAATCACATATCAATAACCCATATCTCATCTAACCTCCCCAATAGATACAAACACTATCGAAAACTAGATCCTAAACCCAATCCCTACGTTAATACCCTTAAAATCCTCAAATGGGCTCGAATCCAGACATATAACTTCCTCCTGTCCTTGATTTAACCTCTCAATTATGAACCTAGAAGATTCTAGTTTCAGATACAAAAAGAGAAGCTGAAAAAATTTAGACAAAGATCAATTAACTTACCAGTATTAGCAGAAGCACAATCGAAGCTGCAAGTCAATCCGTACCCTGCAATAACTTTAGCAACTTCTCTGAAGCTCCAAAGATAATGGCACATGTTCTCTCCCTCTAACTCTCCGGTTTTCTCTCTATGAACAGTACAATGCTTACTTCCTCCTCATTTATATACCTTCATGGAAAACCAAAACCTCCTCAATTCTCAAACCACTATCATTGCCACGCCCCCACTACCCTAGTTTTTTGGCTGCAATGCACCTTAACTGATTTACCCCATATATCCCTAATGTTTGAACTACACACTCACTTCAAATTAGCTTTAAACTTAAAATCTCCTGAGCATTTTAACCCTCACTCAAACCACCCAGCCAAATCCTAGCATCAAATCACAATTTTTCTGTGAAACGAGGAAAAAATTCATGACTACATACATGGCACATTGCCCCAGAAACACGTACCGTCCAATCAGACCTGCTGTCTGGGCTGTCAGTGGGTCTAGTCAAGTCCAATAAACCTTCGGCACACTTCACACACACGAGTAATCGACTATGTCGTGTCTTAAAAATTCATCCACAGATAACCTCAAATTTGATTCCCGAATATATCGAACATTCGACAGATTACAATTTATTACTTTGACAGATCAGACATATACCTCAACAGATAAAACTTTACACTTTGACAGATTATAATTTGTAACTTCGACAGATCAGATTTCTACTTCGACAGATAATACTTTTCACTTTGACAGATTAAAATTTGTAACTTCTACAAATCAGACTTTTATCTCGATAGATAATACTTTTCACTTTGAAAGATTACAATTTTCTACATTGACAGATTAGACTTCTACCTCGACAGATAATACTTTGTACTTCGATAGATTTCAATTTTACTTCGGCAAATCAAAATTCTACTTTGACAGATTACAATTTGTACTTCGAAAATTCTAGATTTTACTTCGAGCATCCATAGTCCTACTTGTACACAGTGCTGAAATACAATTCGACTGTTGCATTACAAAACAAAAATTTAATTTAAATCAAATCAGAAGAGTATAAGTGAAACAAAAATTACAAAAACCCTTATATACCCATCCCGACTACCTAACAAAATAGTAAGAGGTCTCTATTTATCATTAGGATGTTCCTCCGCGCTCCTAGCCACAACAGCAGCTTCTTCCTACCTTCTAGCCTCAGCAGCAGCATCCTCCTACTCTACCATCTCCTCTGCAAATAACTCCAGCAAAGACAGATGATGGCCCGGAAATGGACCCATCATCTGAAAAATCCCTTACCAATAGATAAAGGACATTCCAACAATGGGCTCCCCGGGATATGCTTCAAAGAGGTCCGGCATCTCCGTATCGATATCCTGATCGATAAGAAACTTCTGCCGCAGTTCCAACGATTTCTCCTATTCCCGAATTACTTTTGCCACAACCCGGTTTGCATACTTGTTCTTGGAAGAATTGTCATTGGAAGAACTGCATTTGGATGAACCACTATTGGATGAAGTGGCAGACATTATATTAAGAAGAAGAAGGAACAAATATGAGTTACCGTCCTGAACAAGGCCCCATTTTTTCCATGAAGGTACACTTAAGCTTTCCCTCTTCCCAGGCCACATTCATTGCTGTCTTTATTTTTTCTCCTTGAAAACTCAATTGTCCAACTTCTACAGGTTCCTAGACGTAACAGTTTCATCTGCATGCGCATTCAAACACGATTTGCGAGAACATACAGTCGACCATCGCGCCCCCTCACTAGTCTTCAATTAATTCAGGGTCAATTATCTTCGACCATATCACTATACTTCGAGGCCACTTTTTCCAACGGTAATCAGTACTACCCATTAGCATTCGATGTGATATATTTGCTATCGCGCCTACAAGTCTATTCATTTCCAATACCTACTAGTTACAAAGACGCAAATGTGCAGTACAATATTATTCTCATTCCATTCCACCAGATACAACAACAAAAATGTAATACATTTTAACCACAGATAAAATAGAAACCTCCAAATACAACCCTATAATATCAAAACACCCTGCACTATCACCATAACCTTTACCACCACCTCAAGTAGGGGCTTCCCAATTTCCAAACAGGCCAGTTCTACTCACCGAGCCTTGTTCCACCATCTCCCCTAATGCACAAATGAGGCACTCGCCCAAAGCTGACAGAAAGAGGTAGAGTTTCTCCGCAGTCGTAAGGTTGTACTTCAGCTTCCCCGAAAGATAAGCATAAGACTCACCGTTTATGAGTTCCCCAACACCTACCTCAACCAGGTCGGGCATGTCCCATTCCAGATCATGCTGACCGAAGAACTTCAACTACAACCTAGCAGTCTTCCGTCCTATGCGACGATTTCGGGTGAATCCCATCCTTACTAATAGCACGGATTGGGCGTAGAATCCATATAGTTATTCAAAAACTTGCGGAAGAAAAAGAAGCTAATGAAACAGAGGAAGAACATACAATATCCCTACCCCTATAACCCATACTAATAGCCTCATCCCATTTATTACTCCCGAACCACCAATATTTCTTTATTACACTCTTTTATTACTTCCCTCGACAAACCAACAGTCCACTATTCCACTATTGACTTCAAACAGTTTTCTCAGTAAATGCCTCTATTCCTGCTTTCGAGCCTTTCGCTGCGATGGGGCGAATGTAGTAGCCTACTCAGAGCCTTCTACCCCTGACAGATACTCGAAGGCTACCTCAAAGCCATCATGAACGTCTCGAAGTCCAGTCAATCCCAAAATAAGCCTCCCAAAGATCATTCAAAGATGAAGCCTCAACTCTAAACAAGCCACGATGACGGACTCCACATCATAGCAGAAATACTTCAGCCATATCCGCACATGGTTAAAATTTGAAGGGACAGACAACCAGCTCAATAGATAAGGCAATGCTGTTGTTGGTCCTTGCAGCTATAGTGACAGGCCCAACCACTGCGATAATATCAAAGTACAGAGACCGACCCAACAACTGTTACAGAGAAAGTTCCATCATTTCTGGCGCACATACCCACGCTGGGATATTTGGATGGTACCCTTGTAATATGACCTAACCTTGGTGACTCAGCCTCTTCCTATGTTATATAAATAGGAGAGATAGGGAACCAAGAAAGGGTTACAAAATTTCTTCCCAGCCCCCTTTGTCGTTTACCTTCGGTTACCCTTTAAAAACCTACTACTCGAACCTTCGACTACTCTACAGAAAATAAACACACTTAAAAATCCTTAACAGAGGTCGTAGAGAGTCACATTCAAGGCCTCCACGCAAGTATATTTTCTATAGATTATTTGCGCTCTAGATTATATGCTTATATTCCTTTGATTGAAGATTAAACCCTGTGCTGTAAATGCCGACTTCCCCTTATCATGAAGTTAGTCCCCTACAAGCATTTTTCGATTATATGGCATAACTCAAGTTTCTTACCATTTTTAATCGTGTTCGCTACTTAAGTTTGAAGTTCTACAATTAATACTGCACCTACACTGTCATCGCCTAGATTAGAAATTGATATTCTTCTACCAGAATTTGACAAAATAACACAGTTTCATTACACAAGTATGCGAGCGTACATCATAAACATCGCATAGGAGAAGGTGAAATAAAAGCAACAATGGAAACAAAAAAAATAAACAACAACCTTCTTCAGTCCACTGCCACCACCACCACTGCCACCACCATGACCCCCTATTTGCATAAGGGGTAGTTCTTACAAAGCCCTTCCTCACCTTTGACTCATCTTCCGCATCTACCTCGTCTTCTGCCAGGCTCTTCAGCAGATAGTACCGATTACTGGCATTCGTCCCTAACCACTGCAGCACCCTATACCAGTGCTTGTATGACATCCCGCAGATTGGCTCCTCTGGCTCCAGCTCTACCAAGTCTTGCAGCACCACGTCCAATCCTTGGTCTCTGAAGAACTATTCCTTCAGGACCCCCGTCTTCTCATCTATTTGTTGCTCACACGCCTACATCCTCTTTCTGATACCATATGTTTGGTATAGCTTTCATGTTTTGTTTAACTCAGGGAAGCAGATGATAAAAATATTTAATATCTCCCCTAATGGCCCATATTTATCTCATGGTTAGATACATTTATTACCTTCCCTAATCACCACTTACATTAATTACCTTTCCCGAAACTGTGCACATTCAACAGTGAACTCGTCAACTTCCCATGCCTAACAAATTTTCTCAGCACACACCATCTACACTAATTTTCGAGGCCCCTGGTGAGAGGGGACGAATGTAGTAGCCTACTCGTAGCCTTCTAGTACCAATCAAATAATTAAAGGCTACATCAAAGCCTACCTAGAGACTCGAAGCCTAGTAAGATCGTCACAAAGTTTGTGAAGTCTTTTAAGACTAATTGAACACTCAAGGTCATTATAGTCAAAACTGAAGACAGATAGTCAGCACTAGAATTCAGCATTAGTACCTAGAGAGACTTCAACCATGGTAATACATGGTCGAAGGTAGATACGTCTGACAACCAGCACACCTGAAAAAATAGTGAATTAAGCCGCTAGACAACTGCAGTGTCAGAAACAGCAACTACAGTATTAGAACTGACCCCGAGTATAGCACAGGTATCCGCAATAGATATACATGCAATCTGACCTCCCATGGTGACTCAGCCCATTCTATATCCTAAAAATAGAAGGGAAAAGTTACTATGAAGAAGTTATAAACCCTCTCCCATTTACTCCCTATGATTACCTTCAACTACCCTCCAACCAACTTCTATTCGATCTATTGTCTAGCTCGATATATATCATCAACAATTAAAAATCCTCGCTAGAATTCTTGGAGTAGCCCATTCTAGGACTTTATGCAAGTGTGTTAGTATAGTAATATTGTATGTTATAATATAAAATACTTACACTACCGCCTAGTCGACAACAACCCTGTAGTACAAGAGCTAGATTCCCTTTTTTCAAAACTTGTCTCCTACAGTAAGCTTTTATATTAATGGCGAGATAGTTGGCTTTGAAGGTCACCAGACCGGTAGTGACAGGGATGTTGATACAACCAACTACGACTTTGGTGGTACCATTAAAGCCCTTAGGTTCGACGTTGGCTGGTGCCATAAGGTCTATTTTTTGCATGACGCGGATGTTCAGGTAGAAGAGGATGTCTGCAACATTTCCCATATCAATGAGCATAGTGTGTAAGACAAGATGTTTAACCTTGATCATGATGACCAAAGGATCTGAGTGGGGGAAGCGAACGTGAAAAGTTTTACAATTGATGAAGGATATACCTTTAGGTCGGGGGCGTTACCTAGATTTAGGTAGAAGAATGGGCAATTTCTCCTGATAAGTCAGCTTACAGTATTCTTTAACTAATTTGTGCTTCCTTAGAAGGATGGGCAATTTATCCTAATAAGTGAGCTTTAAACATTCTTTGACTCGTTTGCACTTGCTTCAAGTATTGCCGCTGTCGATGATATTAACTTCGATGAGGAAGAGTTGGAAAATATGTACCTCGGCTAGGTCAGTAATTTGAGCAGGTGGAGACTTGAGATACGACCAATCGAGATAGCTGAGGAGATAATATTTGTTTGTGGGGTGGCAATTGCATTTATGATTTTGGCAGTAGGGTTCGTCCTTGCAGAACTCGATGGGGAAGGGTGTTCAGCAGATAGGATCGGCCTAGATGTGCAAGACAAGGGTACTGATGGGGGCGGTGAGTTTTGGTACGACCGGTATGGGTTATTTTTTGTAGATTTCAGAAGGGATAGCATCGGAGTGGGCGCATTTGCGGCTCTTTGTCTCCTGTCTGATGGGGGCGATCAGGGACGCAGGTGATGGTCACAATTTGTTGTGGTGGGTGGTCGAGGTTTGCCCCTGGAAATTGGATTCGTGGAGGCATTCAAGGTTGATGTAACTGTTAACCACGGATAATATCCCCTCAAGGTTTCAGGGCTTATGAAGCATTATGAACTCCTTGACAGAGCTATGATCTGGCAGAGTGCTATTATTCGCGAGTATGGCGTTCGTACAGTCGAGGTTTTCGACTTTGTACGACTCATTAAGAAATTGCTTGGTGAAAGCCTCAAGCGTTTCATTGGGGGATTTATAGAAGTTGATGAGAGCATCCTCTCGGACCCCATGGTCTTTGTTGAAGGTAAACTGGGAGATAAAAACATTCGATAATTATTCAAAACTTTAAATAAAACCATTAGGAGGTCGTGGTCCCATTTGAGAGGGTTATTAGTGAGACTGGTGGGAAACATGCAACACAAGATGTGGCCTATTGTTAATTACGGACTTAAAGTATTTTGGTATTCGAGGACATGAGATTGAGGGTCGGTATTACGGTATTTGCTGATTTTAGGGTATAGAAATTTGGAGGTACTTTGACCGCAAGGAGTTTGGGGCAGATGTGGTTGTTTAACCCACTCAAAGAGTTTTGTGTAGGGCTCGCGCTAATACGAATAATGGCATAAATTTTTTGATTGAGTTCCTACTAAGTAAGGTATGCAGGATGAGGGGGAGAACGCTAGGGTCGTGGGAGATGCGGTCTCAAGTATGGGGCGTGTTTAGCGCATCGCTCGCCAAGGTGCTCCCGAGCAGGACCCCATGTAGGGTGGCAAGAAGTACGAAGTATAGAATCAGAGGATTCCTCCGTAACGAGGACAGTAAGATGGATCGAGCCAGTGAGTATGGTGGTAGGAGAACCATCAGTGCCAAGATAGACCCGGGGGGATTTAGAGTTGGGGATGGGACCCAACCCGGGCATGGGTTAAAATGCGCGAGGGGGGCGGGTAATCGATAGTGCTGAGGAGCATCGTGGGTGTGACCCTGTTGAAGCTCTTGGACAGTAAGGCATAATTCATCTACGACACAGTATTTTCAGTCATAGTTGTCTAAACGGCATTACCGTTCAACCTCGAGTTCATGGCGGTTCTCTTCGTACTCAATTGGTAACTGATTGTTGTGGCGCTCCTCGACCTGAGAAAATAATTGGCTAATGAGGGAAAGGTAAGTTGCTACCCCATCGGCGAAGTTACCGACGATGGTAGAGGTTAAGCAAAGGGTGCAGACCATGGAATAGGACTATAAATGGAAGGAAAGAATGGGTTGGTATAGCACAGATGGTACCAAATAAAGGGGCCAAGTTTCGTAGGCGGGAAAACCAGCTCTTACACCATGGGGTTACCTTCGACTAAAGGCTTAAGCAAGTATATAAGGAAATAATAGACTATATTACTGGATTTAGTTACATGTGTGGAGTCCTAGAATTGTTTTCTCCATGACCTCAAGCGAGGATTTTGAATGGTTAATCTTATACATCGAGCTTAGATGATAGTTGGAATAAAAAGAGGGTTACAGGGTATTCGAAGGTAATAATGTAGCGCTTTTGGGAGTGAGTTTCTAACCACTTCATAGTGCCTCCTCCCTTCTATTTATAGGAGATAGAAAGAGGTGAGTCACCATGGGAGGTCAGATTACATATATTTCCTTTGGGGATAACAACTTTATACTCAGATCGGTTCTAACACTGTAGTTATCAGGTAACTAATTTCACTATTTTGTCTGGTGAGCTGGCTATCTGACGTGTCTGTCTTTAACCAGGTATAACATGGTCGAAGTCTCTCTGTTACTAATGCCGAGTTTTCGTACTGGCCATCCGTCTACGGCTTCGGCTATAATGTCTGTAAGCATTCGATTAATGTCGTAAGGCATTGTAGACTTAATTACGGTCTTGCTGGGCTTCGAGTCTCTGGCAAGGCTTTGATGTAGCCTTCGAGTATTCGACTAGTACTAGAAGGCTGCGAGTAGGCTTCTACAATGTGAAAGAAGAAGGACCTATGGTAACTTTTAATGCCTGCTTTGCATCAGAGGATTCTTGGGTTGAAATATCACTGAAGTCGAATAAGCTCAAAGATTTAATGTGTTGGAGTGCCTGATGTTGCAGTACTTGAAAGACTTGTTATCTATAAAAGCACTTGACATTTTATTATATGTAAAGTACCTAATGTTGGAGTTCTTGAAACACTTGTTATTTGTAAAGTACCCATAACTGTTATTCGAGCTGAATAAAATTTATTATCAAATCTCTGTGTTGATATATGTACAAAATAACTTTAAAAATCGAGCTATGAATGATTCAAAGATTTATGAATATAGTTGGAATGTTATGTATGAAAGTAGAACGTACAACCTGGTTATAATAATCGAGCTATAACAAGTAATTTGTGTAATATATGATGTTCGACCTGGGGAATAAATTTGAGGATGTAAAAAATTGTCGATGTTTTAGGAAGTGAAACTCGAGCTCAGAGAGGTCATCTTGAAAAATTAGATTTGGAAAGAATAACACAATATAGAATAGGTCGAATTGACTGAGGTTGATAGGGAGAGATATGTTTAGATAACTTATCTCAAGATACTAGGGTTTTCTATTATGAAAGAACTAGATAATATCACAAACTATGGGGGATCCACAGCAGTCCAGAAAACTGTATAATATAGGGGGAAATGAACTTTAAAGAGGTGGATATAAATTAAAATGGTGTGGACTCAATCTAAAAGAATTCATTATGCCGTTGTAGGGCAGTTGACGATTAAGATTGCAGAGGTACGAGACCAAATTTTTGGCTTGTTGGATTACGATGTTGAACTGCCAGTGAGGGAAGCTCAACTGGAAGGTTAAGATTGGATATAGGGAACGGGAGTATGAACATCTTTCCTATGAGGAGTTGTTTCGGGAAACAATGGTGGATCCTGCAGCTCTAAAAGATGGTATGAGATTGATTGCTGAAGGGGGGATTGAACTAGAAGATGTAAGGATTGCTGGAGACCAACTAATCGGATGTGGTTTATCAGGACATTAGCGATGTTTTAGGTGCAATTATATGTGAGGTGAATATAGTGAATGTAAATAGGGGTGTTACGAATGTATGAAATAGGTTTGAATACTTGGTAAAGAAATAAATTAAGAATAAAGCTTAAATCGACCCTCTAATGTTGCGAATACTTTTTGTGAACGTTGTGAAAAAGAGATTTGAATATTTATCAAAATAGAGAGCTTCAGAAATGATGTTAGTACTTCTATAAGTAGAAGAAGCAAGAATATAAAAGGCAGGGAGCTTCTTATTTTGTCCCTTGTTTAAAAGCAATAAAAACCCAATTGCGTGAGGAGGTCAGAGGGAGATTTTGAAAATAGATAATAAAATAGAATAAATTATAGGGCAAAGAATAATGACGGGAAAACATTTTTACCAAAAATATGTAAGACATCTGACATTAATAGTGGAAGGGATGCCTCAGTTCCAAAAGTGAGGACGACTCGTGCGAGGCTCAATAACTGCCAACAGTTAGAGAGAGAAAATATAAATAATACTTAATCTTTGTCATTAAAACGTTTGTCAACTTCTGAAAACTTGAAGAGCAGTGAGAGAGGAAGGAGACAAAATAGCAGAGAATCTTCTATGAAATTAATTTAGAGTGATCAACAATTATTATGTGAAAGAGTTACAGAGACTGAGTCACGAATGTGGTTATATAGCAACGCTGTCAGGGAAGGATTTGGAACTACGTCAGACTTGCATTCTGGCATAGAAGGTTAGTAGAGGATTTGGGATGTTTTACCTTTGAAGATCATATTTTGTATTAGGAAAATCAAGAAATTACTATTTATAGTAGCTGATAAAAACCTGTTTGATATATGATATATGAAAGATATATGTATATGGGAGATGTTTATGTAAAATATAATGATGGATACCTAGACCTGTATGAAGGTCGATCATGAGGAGTGTTGTATATGATCAAACCCTCATCTGTAGGGTTCTAGTGATATGAAATTTTTACCTGTCAATGTGGCATCGATCTCTGGTCGATCAGATTCTACAATTGTTATATTTGATAGGGAGTAAGATATAGGGGCTGATTAATTTCAAGATTTCCCTAGAAAGTTGGTAACCTATCCTCCAAATTCTTTTTTTTTGGTTGATGGGGTAGTTGTAGAGAACATGCCGGTAGGCATTTTAGTTGATGTATTGTTGGATCTAGGGAGGAATACTTTTTTTTTGTTGGCTGATTTGGAGAATGAGAAGAGAGATAGGGGTTTAAATGAATCGATCTCTATGGAGTATTTTGATGGGGACATTCTGGGCGACCTGGCAAAAGATTTTTTGTGTTACCTGTCTCAGTTGGAGTAGGTATTGAGTCGTTCCCTAAGAAATCTGGCGAAAGGGATTCTGAACATTATTAGGGCATATCTTGTTCAGTTGAACGGGAACATATGAGAGGTAATAAATGTTTGTGAATTTTTGAATAAGCTGTGAGAAGAGGATATCTCTTAAGGACGTTTTACAATTTTATGGTGTAAAAAACTTTTCTGCAAATGGAGGGGCATATTTTTTTGTAAGCTCGACTCGGCCTCGTTTCTTTGATCTGACCTCAGCAGGTCAACCGTGGAATGATAATGTGATATTGGTGAAGAGTGATTACCTTTAGAGAGATGCGAAGAACCCATGGAACTTTTGCATAGAACTCAAAAATAAAGTATGTATAACAATGTATAATGTATAAGATTGATATGTTGAAATTATATGTCGCTTTGCTAATGATAACATGTCGTTATGGACAGGTCCTAAATCCAAGGTGATGAAGAAGGAATCTCTGTTGGATATAGCTACTTAGGAAGTGACAGAGCTTGAGGCTGTGCTACAAGAATACGGTATTAGCACAAAGAAACGTGCTAACAGCCGATCTGAGAAAGTTTAAAAGTCGTAATCGAGGAGACTAATGATGGGTGATGGCAACAAGATGAATGGAACTGAAGAGGAGAAGTGAGTGAATCGGTCCAGGGCCTTTAGAGTAGACTTCGCAGCTATACCGGAGTTGACTATGTCGAGCAAACTAGTATAAACATTTACCAAGAAGAAGATGCTGAAGCATGGTTTGACCTCAAGAATCACAGGAAGTGATGAGGTCATACGAGAGGCAAAAAAGAAAAGGGTCAAACCTTCTAAACTGATGGGGGTAAAGGTTGGAGATAATCGACTTGTTATAGAAGATGAGCTTATTGAGGTGGAAGAAAGGGCGACGCTTGCAGCTCGTAATGGGGAGGAGATGAGCAAAATGGTAAGCTCATTTTCTTGAATATGTAATGTATTTTATATTGTGATTTGAGCTAACAATGATTTTGATCTTGTTTATGTTGTAGGCTGCTCGTCTGATGATGGGGATATGCCTCATGGTCGAAGAGAAGAATGTTTAGCTGAAGAAGGGGACGGTCGAGCTTGAGAAGAATTTAACTGTTATAGGAACTTAAGGAAATATTATTGTAGGATAGAATTATGTAGGCTAAGTTGTTCATGTAAACCTTGTTATTTGAACTTAAGGAATTGCGTCTCAGAATAAAAGATTTAGAGACTGAGCTTCATAATGAGAAAGACGTTTCAACATTCCTATTATCTTCGCAAGCGGAGCTACATGTTAGAAAAGTGCATGAAATATTGGACTTGTATGCTTTATTAGTATAGACCTACAAAGTAAAGAAAATAGAGTGTTGTGAAAAAATAAAAACTTGTTATCGGCTTAGTGGAAATGGCATTGAAATGGTGTATAGAAAATATTAAAAATGATTGATTAAAGTATAGAGAATGTGTACTTTAGAATTAGAAGTAAGTGTTATTGACCATTCATTTGAGACTGCAATTCAACCTCAAGTTAGATGTAGTTTCACACAGTAGATGTCAAAAAATAGATATCTCGTTAGAAAATAGATATATGTGCTGAGTGAATATTCTGAATTGAACTTGATATATTGTATCTATAATGCGCTGGCCGAATTGGAAATACTCGCTTGAACGAAGATGAGATACGCCAATGTAACCAAGAATTTTTAGAGGAATTTGATTGGATGAGTGAGGCGAAGGAAGATAAGGAAGATTAACATGTAAAGGTACACTTCAAGTTTGTAGAGGAAAACTAAACTGATGTCGACCTCGCTCTGCAGATTGAGGAGAAAGATGCCAAAATTAATAAAAGGAAAAAGAGCTTACGGAGATGAATACACACGCAACAAAGATCAAAAGTCAGAATGATATACTGATGGCAAAGAGTAGAGATGCTGATATAGCTCGATACCGTATACAGGCGTTAGAAAAATCTGTGGAAGGTTTAAAACATTCTATGGCTAGTCTGAAGGGCCAAATGATCAGTAAAACGAATGATCAGGAGTAAACCAGAGCTGATCTAGTGAATACCAAAAATGAGCTGGAGCAATTGAAGAAGAAAATTGTTGAGAAAGATAGCGAGCTGAAGAAAGCTTGAGATGATCTATCTACCTCTAAAGTTAAAGTTGAGTAGTTGTATACAACTTTAACTACTAAATAAATGGAGTTTTGGACAGTACAACAGAAGTGTGATGATTTGAATGAAAGGGTGGTACAATTAATGACCAAATTGGCGCAGGTCAATTCGCGTGCCTAAAATGCCGAGGCTGGGGAGCGCTCGAGGAAGAATAAATGTGATGCCAAAGTTTCCCTTATTCAAGGGGATGTAGTTAGTCTATCAGCTCAAATAAGGGAGCTGGAGGGAATTGTGGTTCGAACTCAAAGTAGTTTTCGATAAGGAAATGTATGGTTATGGGAGTGCCAAAGTAAGCTGGATGTTGCTCTTTCCTGGGAATATGGGTGAGAGCGGGCTATTTGAGGTATAATGGCATGTTTTTTAGGAGGAAAACCTTCACCAATACTTGTTCGCAAGGATTGCGTAATAAAGAACTATCAACCAATATTTTACGTGGAAAACTCGGCAAAAACCGAGGAAAATCACGACCTCAAGGAGGATTTGATGTAAAATCTAGTAGATGCTAGTAATTACAAGTTTTTTGAGTATTTCTTTTATTTAGGATAGAGGTATGTTAGATCTGCAATCCCTTAGAACCTATTCTCTGCCTGTATTTATAGCCTATATAGGCTGTTTACCAAAAGAAAGAAATAGTCTCCTATTCCGGAGGTAGTGGACGAACTTTGCCGATCTCTAATAGTTCCTTCTTTAACAGGCTGCAACAGTTACTTTTGGTAAGTCGAGGACTCACGGAATCTTCAAGAATGTTGAGTTGTCATCGACTGCAGAGTGGTGAGCAAACTTCAACTACAGAGTGCTTGTTTTATTCTTGTCGAATCTGGAAAATAAGAAACTACAATTGCCCCATTCTCGACAGAAGTACTTGCAGTTGTGCCGAGAAGAAAAAATTGAATCTGAAGAGGTTGCCGAATACTTTCAGAAGTCAACATATACCATTATCGAGGTCAAGGGGATCTTCATTTGGTCAAGTTGGTTTCGAGGCAGAATTAATGTTGTATATTGAATACAGTTTAAGGATACTGGGTATAAATAGGAGTTTTATGGAAGGTAGATGGTTGTGTTTGGTGGAATGAGATCGTACCAAGTATGGTTTAATATTGGGTCTGGGGTTGAAGACAATGATCGTTCTGATGAAATCTGGGGTAGACCAAGAGACGAAAACTTGTTATGTGATTGGAGCAGAGTATTAAGGTGGAAACAAAGAGAAAACAGAAATAAGATGTTTTGGTTGGAAATAGTGGGAGCATCATGCGGTGGTAAAGGTAATATTTGGAGTTAGTTGAGGGGTTCAGGGGTAACTGTCATTACTGGTGATAAAGAGAGAAGCTTGGATGGGCGTCTAGAGATCTTGTCGAACATGTGGGTATTCTTGCAATTTTTTGTTTGTATTTTCCTCGTAAAGCGTCTCTTTAGAAGTTTAGTGACTTGAGAGTCATTAAGCTTCAAGGACTAGAAAGAGACTTTAATGTCCGATTCTGGTAAAAATCAAATAACAGAAATATTGAAATGTCTATGGATGTTAGTAATAGCAGATAAATTGTAATGGAAGAAAAATTAAGTATTTAGAAATTAATGTACTCTAAAGAGATAGATGTTGAATATGATTTTTGAGAATGTGATCGATTGAAAGAGATATCGAATGTAAGAAAGAAGTTTAAAATAAATAAATATGTGTTTATCGAGGGGTTTCATTTTTGTGTATGTTATCGAATATTAAATATGATTAAAAAATTGTGATACAATCTTGTCGATAATTGTTTTGGCTTTGAAAGTCAAAGGTATTGAAATGTGCGGGGCCAATAATGGATTTCAAGGTTTATTGATTTGACTTTGACTGTGTAGAGTTTCAAAGCATAATAAATTTAGGGGAGTTTGGTATTGACTGGAAGTTGTATAAAGAGATGTTGTTGTTTGCAGATGGATGTATTCATCTAAAATGGTGAATACGCGAGTTCAGGCCCGTGATGGTGTCTATCGACGTACTGGGTGCTGTTCAACCGATATTTCTATTCGCGGAGCATGAATGGCATTTTGATGATCCTGAAGAATCGGATTATGAAGGGATGAGTGAGGCATAGGCGAAGGAGGCTAAGGAGGAATTTGAGTTTCCTGTGAAACTAAAGTTTTGGCATCCCCCTGAACGTTATGGAAGCATATGGACTCGAGTAAAGTTGTTGGTAAAGAGGGAAGATGAGGCGGCAGCGAGGGGCTTATAAAGAGTAAATATTTAAGACATAGGTGCGTTGTATATGTAAATGTTATGTAAGGAAATTTTTTAGTATTTTGATAGGAACGTTAATTTGTCGAATGTAAAATATACGTGACAAACTTTGGGAAATAAAGATTGTGCTTAAACGAATGTTGTTGAATAAAATGATAGGCAACTGATGTCGAATATAATTATATAAGTATAAGAACTGGTAGGATAATATAAATAGGGGAACTTATATGCAAAATAAATATGGCGAGATGTTTTCCATTAGGTGATGGTATGAAGTATAAGGAAAATGATGGAAATTAGCTATTGGAAAAGATGGAGCGTGCACTGACGGATTTGAATGTGCTTATAGATATTCTTCGAGAATTGTGTTAATTGAAGTACGAATGTAGAGGTTTATTAATGGGGAGAAGATTAAGAGTCAAAGCAATAAAAAAATGCATGAGGGGTTATATTCGAGAAACTGGACGGTCACCAAGTGGTGCGACGACCAGTCATGTCGGGGTCTATAAATATGTCAGAGGTAGGCGACTGTTCAGATCATTTGCAAACAGAAAAACATTTTGAGGGAGATAACTGTTGTTGCTCATTGCTGAAGTGGTTAGATACGATTGCTAAAGAGAAGATTTGTGGGTCGATCGAAAGGGCGAGGCGAGCAAAATATAGGGATGCAGAAGCTTTACGGGTACAGGGTTAGTAATTCTCCTAAATTGTTTCGGAGGTTGATACATTGGTTATAGATTAATAGATAATGTGTAATAAACTAGAAATCAATGATATTTTAAAATTCTTGGTGGCGGTGATTCTGAGTTACGTGTTCCGCAAAAATTGAAGGGGAGAATTGGATAAGAGGGGAAGTAAAAGTGATTGGGGAAGTACGCTGTAATTACGGCTCAGTGGGAGGAGATTGCTTTGAGGGAGCAAGATATGTGGAGAGAGTTTGGATTTTACGGTTATCGCCAGATTTTGCGCTGGAGAATGGTATTCGTAAAATGGAAATTCTTGCAATTTCGACAAGAAAATAGAAATTAACGAGTTATCGAGGTTACTTTATTAAACTTAGAATAAACATCAAGAACTGAACAGATGGCTTTTGATTGAAAATATACTAAGATGAATTAATTGATTTGAGTTAGATCGAGAACTGTGTATAATGATAAATGTAAATGATAGTAATAGATGGTGAATCAAATGAGGGGTTAGAGAGTGATCTCAACAACGATACCTTTATGAATATATGAACTTAGGAATATGTATATATGTATCACATATAAAAGATTCTAATTGTGTTAAAATATGGAATCTGATTTACAGGTTCTTATAATGGCTGAACCCAATTTAAATGATTATAAAGATATATTTGTGAATCTCGAAGATGTAGTACCTTTGATGATCGATGTGAGAACGTATATGCCATAACTTGGGGGGGAGATACTGGGTAGGTTTGTGCAGTACAGACACAGGGGGTGGAGAACAGTTTAGGATAGTGCCTAGTGTACATGAAGTATCAGAGGAAGAAGTGATTGAGACTGGTGTAGATCATGAACCTCAGGCGAGGGATCCAGAAGGGAGTGGGGATAGGGAAGAAGTTGTAGAAAAGGTCGAGGAAGCTTGTTATGGAGAGGGTTTAGAGACCAAAGAGATTATTAAATTTATAAAGAAGTATGGTATTCCTGTGATGTGAGACTAGAGATGTACCAATACGAAATGATCGACCAGGACATTCCCCTAGATGGCATTCTGGTTCATCTAGAACAGATAAAGAAAGGGCTAAAGTTGCCCCTTAGAGCAAATTAGAAAACATTAATGAATTTCTTTGATGTAGCCCCAGGTCAATTCAATCAAAATGTATATAACCTGTTTAGGGTATGTGGTGCAATAAATGGTAGACTTAAAGCCTGAGGGGAGGAGGCAATAACTGTAGATAATTTATGTGTGTACTACACGATGAAAACGAACCCAAAGTTAATAGGGTATCGTTAATAGGCGAGGTTCTTGAAGAGGCTGATATTTTACGATATGGTGTCAACTGGAGGTCGATATGCCGAAGACCGTTAACTAGTGTCTGGAAATTTTGAGTTCGATCCAAATGACCCAGGGGAGCCGCTTAAAAGAAAAATGTTTCATCTAGGTCTGTGGTTAGGTAATTTAAATGTGTAAGTTTGATTTATGTTTAGGTTAGATTTAGATGCATAAAGATGTTTTTTTTTTTTTTTGCAGTATTGAAGGAAATCGGGAAGACAACTGAAGTAAACGAGAAGTTGTATGAGATAAGATAAGGTTTCTTTTGCAGGATTGATAACTTAGCGATTAATCAAGATTAGTTAAGTGAAATTTTCAAGAAGTAGGGTTAAAATGGTCGAGATCTAAAGGTGTTGAAGTGTTAATTTTTGGGGGAAAAATGTCGGTGAAGAACAAAAGAGCTACAGATACAAGTTTTCCCTTAAATAACCAGTCGTTGACAGGGTATAATGCAGATATAGAGATTGATGCAATGCTGGGGGAGTCTTTAGGCAAAAATAAGAGGAAAATGAAGGTAAATGCCGAAATACCTCCGTTGCTGAACCTGAAGAGAACTACCCGACAATCATCTTCTGAGAGTGTCGAAGGTACTAGGAAACCCGTTGTTGTGGTTAGTGGGTTACCTACAAGAAGTTTGAGCAATGCGGTTCCCAAAAAGATGACTTGTAGGACTGTAAAAAAGAAATTAGGGGAGGAGTTTGATACGGAGATGGTGAAGACTATGGACTCTTTTTCTGTTGGGGCAGATTTGTAAAAGAAGGACATGGTGGACTGCATGGTGGGGATTGATAGCTTGGATACCATTTTATGTGAGGCACAAGGTAACTTGGCGAAGGTGAGATATTTTAAAGATTATGCGCGAATTAAAAGTTTGGTAAGTTAAACAAATAATCATTATATGATTTTCATACAAATTAAGGCAGTTATGAGTTAAGCAATGGGTCGTGTGGAGGGTGGTGGCGTTTGGCAAACTGGTTGGTCGCTTACAGAAGTATCGAGAAAGAATTGACTGTAGAGAATACCATGCTGAATGCGACTCTGAATAGGTATAAATTGGAAGCAAACAAGGCGAAGGAGGCTGCATTGGCTGAGGCAAAAAAAGTACTGGAGAAAGAAAAGAAAGAAGCCTTGGCAGCGTAGAAAGATGAGTTTGAGAATGATGTTGCTAATGTTCGAAGATCGCTGGAGCTAGAGTAGAAGAAACTGCTCGATAAATTGAAAGATCGGATGAATTAAAAAAAGCTACAAAAATATCATGAAGTTAGGATGCATTTTAAGGAGCAGTTTGACGAGTCTGAAGAGAGAAAAAAATATTACAAAGGTGTTGTGAAGGCTGGTGGGCTGCCATGTGATGACATTTAAGATGATGAAGTACCCCAGACTCTGGATGTGCGTGGAGGAGCTGTAGTTCTCGACAATGAAAAGACGATGGAGGTCGAAAGTCATCTTCCTGGGGATGTAGCAGATGTACAGGTTCCTGAAGGCGCCTTAAATGAAAAAAAATCTCCTTCGAAAATGTTAAATTTGGAGTAATGAATGTGGTTTAATTAAAGTTTGTAACAAATGGTCAGTGGGACCGAAAACATTTAAATTTTGTGTGTGTGAAGGATGTTTTTGCTTGTTTAATGATTTGATAAATAACTATTTGTCATTTGAAAGTTAGTTGAAGCGGTAGATGTGATAAAGTGAAATTAGATTTGATCAGATAAGTAAAGATTGCATGTGTGCTCAAAATGTGATAGGTGGCCAATAAATTACAAGTAAGGAGTTCCAGATGTGTATTCGGAGATAGGTATCTGGGTTTAGATTTGTAGAAGATCAAGAGCTCATTAGAGATCGGTTAACAAGTAAAGAGCGCGAAGTAAACTATCCTGTATTTGGATAGTGGTCGCGTGAAGTCGAGATGATTTTTAGGATACTTGTGTAAGCGAGGACCTTAAAATAAATTAGGATAGTAAGGAATTATTTTGTCTCTGGCATACTTGGAAAGTATTGATTGAGAGAAAACGAAGTAGTAAAGAGATCGTTTGTCAGATATATACTTAAGAAGTATGGATCGAGAACAAATAGATGTAGAAAGATATCAATTGTCAGATAGATACTTTAAAAGTATAGATCGCTGAAAAATGGAAGTTGAAAAAGATCAATTGTCAGATTGATACTTGAAATGTATAGATCGAGGACAATTTTAAATAGTAGAAAAATCGATCCTCAGATAGATACTTGAAAAGTATTGATCGAGGATAAATCAAAGTAGAAAGAGATCGTTTCTCTGATAGATACTTTAAAAGTATAGATCGAGGATAATTCAAAATAGTAGAAAGATTGGTTATCAGGCATATACTTGAAAAGTATAGATCGAGGACAAATCGAAGTAGAAAGAGATCGCTTCTCAGATAGATACTTTGAAAAAGTATAGATCGAGAAAAAATCAAAGTAGTAAAGAAGATAATGTATATCAAATTTTTTATTTGATTCGAAGAAAAATATTATAGGGCATCATCTGTAGAAGAGTTTAAGAAGAGCAGTGTTCCATGGGTACTCAAGCTAAACTTCGTCTTCAGTCGTAAGCCAATAAGTTCCACTATCTATTTTTTTGCATACAATGTATGATCCTTCCCAGTTTTCTAATAATTTTCAGGAATTCTTAGGTCGAGTATGATCCTATATTTATCGTAGGGCAAGGTCTCCAATACCAAATTTCTGTTCTCGAACTTACTTGTTGTATGATTTTTTCAATGTATCATGGTAATGGCCCAAATATTCAATGGCCTTGTCCCTAGTTTCCTCGATCAAATTGAGGTTTCAAAGGAGGCCGAGCTCATTGTCTTCATCAGAAATTTTGCGTCGAGTATAGGGGAGGTCGTGGTCTGAAGGTATGACTTCTTCAGTGTCGAAAGCCATCATGAATGGAGTGTACCCTGTTGAGACTAGAAGAATGGTGTAGTAAGCCCATAATACATTTTGGAGTTCGTTAACCCATTTTCCATTCTTGTCGTCGAGGCTCTTGCGTAACCAAATTTGATGTTTTTGTTGATGGCTTCAGCTTGTCCATTTCCTTGGGGGTAATATGGTGTCGATGTTGTCAACTGAATTTTGTATTTAGGAAGGAAAGCAAGGACTTTAGCACTGATGAACTATTTACCATTATCAAAACGTAACATCTGCGAACAACAAAATCGGGTAATGTGGTGCTCCCAAAGGAACTTGATGACCCATTCTCATTAGTATGGCATAGGGGAATTTCTTCGACCCACTTGGTGAAGTAGTCGGTGGCAACTAAGACGAATCTTCTGTTTCCCAAAGCTGGATGGAATGGGCCAATGATATTGATTCCCCATCGTTTAAATGGCCAAAGGATATTACTAACATGTAAATCGAGGGCGGAGCTCTTGATGTCCTAAGCGTGAATTTGGCATTTGTAGCATTTCTGAACAAAGTCTTCGCAGTCTTGTCTCATCTTGGGCCAATAGAGTTCTTGTGTGAATGCACGTTGAGCTAATAATAAAGTAAATAGGTTTATTAATAAAGTAAATAGGCTTCTCGATGCCTGCATTTTCTCGAATAAGGACAGAGCTGATGGAGTCTTCAGTTGTGGATAAGTACATGGTGCGTAATTCACCTTCAATGGGAGTACTCATTATAAGAGGATGCCCCAAGTACCGTTCAAGATCTTAAAACAGAATTTCACAGTTCGGATTCCATATAACTTCTTTTTGCTGCTTGTTAGAAAGAACAGTGGGGTTGCCACGAAGAAGAAGGTAAAGAAGTTTGCATCGATCAGATGACTTTGAGATAAATCTGTGAAGAGTGGCTATCTTGCCGGTGAATTTTTAAACATCTTTTTCATTCGAGAAGAGGGCATTGCCATGAGTGCTTTAATTTGAGATGGATCGATTTCAATTCCTCCTTTGCTTACGAGATGGCCTAGGAATTTTCCGGATGCGACGCCGAATTAACATTTCTCTTAGGTTGAGTTTCATCTGGTATTGGCGAAGGAAATCAAAGATAGTTTGGAGGTTTTGGAGATGATCTACTCTTTTCGGGCTTTTATAGATCATATCATCGATATATACCTCCATGATGTTGTCGAGCTATTTTTTGAACATTTGAGTGACCAATCGCTGGGAAGTTGCTCAAGTATTTTTTAACCCAAAAGGAGTTACTGTGAAACAGTAGAGTCCTCTTTCCGTTATAAAAGTGGTATTTTCCTAATCTTCTTCGGCGAGTGGAACTTTGTTGTATCCCGAGGTGACATCCATCATAGAAAGAAGTTCGTGTCCTACGACTGAATCGAGAAGTTACGGAATCAATGGTAGCGAAAAACTGTCTTTTGGTGCAAATTGTTTAGGTTAGGCGAAATCAACACAAACTCGTATTTTACCGCTATTCTAGGGCACGGCGACGATATTAGAAACCCACTTCAAATATTTAGCCTCCCGAATAAAGGTGACATGAATGAGTTTATCAATTTCTTTGTTAACTGCATCTCGAAGTCGGGGAGCAAAATTTCATCATTTTGTTATGACTGCTTTGCTGTCTAGAAAGAGGTTGAGGTGGTGGCAATCGAAAGAAGTGTCGATTCCGAGCATTACTTGAAAAGTCCAGGCGAAGACATCAATGTTTTTCTTTAATACCTGTATCATGGCTTCTTTTTTGTCGATTGACAGCTAGAATCCAATGTAGGTTGTGTTCCCAGGGCCATCGATTTCAGCAGTTTTAACTATTTTAGCATCATGCTACTTAAATGTGGGTGGTGTGTCATGCTGTAATTGTTATGCTTTGATATGTTTTACTGTATGAGGGTTGCTAGTGGTATTTTCGCATATTCGCGCGACTGCTTGGCTGCCCTTAATTTCATTGACTACATGATTCGTAGGAAAATGTAGTGCTAAATGGTAAGTCGGGGGTACTACTTTGATTGAATGTAACGAACTGCGTCGCAAAATGCCCAAATACTTGGACTCTCTATCAATGACAAGAAATTTGACGAATGTGGATTCTTAACCTTCTTGAACTGGCAGAATGATTTCTCCTATGGCTGATTCTTTTGAACCATTGAAGCCTGTAATTATTGTTGTTGAAGCTTTTACTGAATCTGTGAGGACTAAAACTTTGATTGCTCTTCGGAATAAGACATCTAAAATTATTCCGGTGTCGATGCGAAGTGTATGTAAGTAATCCTGCCCCACTTTAAGCATAATAACATGTGGGTCATCATGAGGGCATTTTACTTTACTGGTGTCACAGTCCTCAAACATTATCTGGTAAGGACATTTGGATTTGCTGGTACTTGGAAGAAATTTTTCCGATTTGTCCCTGGATATGATTCTGCTCGACTTCAGTAGCTTTTGCTTGTTCGTCGAGAAATTTTTAAATGTCAACAACATAGTCATGGAGTTTTCCAACTAAGAGGATACAGTGAAAGATACGAATGAGGTAGTAGTAGCTATTAGTTTCATGACTGTGCATATTATGATACAGACATAAGGGTCTGTTTAAAAGTTCTATAATTACCTGTAGTGCATGATAACACTCGTCTCCCTTTATCATTTGTAGGATAGCGTAGAGGGTTGTTGCCATTGGTGGCAGAATTGAGACAGGGTTGTCAGGTTTGCCCACTTTTCTTCAAATGTTATCATTATTTCAGGCAGTCGGCTTTGGTGCTATAGTAGTGACTGTTCTTTGAGATGGAGGGGCTTTTCATTTTATCATTCTTCGAGCGCTCAAGCTCGATGTAATTATCAGTCGCATCAATCATTTCAGTGACCGTACGTGGTTTGTCTAGAGTATGTTCTTCGTGAACTTTGCAGTCGATGTATGAGGCAGAAGTAAATGTTGGGACCTCAATTTTGGGGTCTGAATTTCCAATCTTCCGTGTTTCCTGCTGAAAGCGTTTATAAAAACTTGCCAAGTTTTCTTTTGCGCCTTGCTCAAAGTAAAATAAAGAGACTACTATGATTTCACGCTCCCTAGCATAAGCTTACTTAGATTTGAAAAGAGGCGATGGAGGCTTCCTGTATAGTGTTGAACCATCGAAGTGGTTTTTCTTTTAGGCCCATGTTAAATAGTCGATAAAGCATGTGGTCGAGTTTGGAGTACAGCCCAACAGTGGCTTTGAAATGCCGAACATGCATATGTAGATCGGTGAGGCCTGCATACTGGATAAATTTGGGCATATGGATGTTTTTTGGAATAGGCATATTTTCGAGTTATGGGGAGATGGGGTTTTTTTCGATCCTGTCGAACGCAAATCGTCGGCCTGGGATATCAGGGTTGATGGCCTGAATTCTATTTTTAAGGTCATCAAGAATAATGAATTGTTGTGGGGGATGAGGTAAGGCTGCAACCTGAGGAACAAAGTCACCCTGTCCCTCTGGACCCAATCGATCTCTAAAAGGTCTGCTTTCTAGCGGAGGGGTTTGATGACGTGTACGTCGACTTCCTAGGGTTGTCAATGCAGAAGAAGTTAAACTAAATTGCTGAGAGGCTCTATTAAGATTTCCAGATCTGGATCGTGACATTCGTTGGTCGTCTTCTCTTGGCTGATCATCGTGTTGAACATCTTTTGATCGATGATCACTTTGAGCTAGTGGCAGCGATGCTTGACGAGCTGTTATTCGATCTTATGTTCTTTGCAATCTTTCCATCTCTATTTGATGTGTTTGACTCTGCTTATCCAGGGCTTTTCTGCGTTCGTCCCTCTCCATTTGTAGAGTTTGAGCGTGGACACGCTGATCTTCCAATCTCTGAATTTTTTTTCTGGCCATTTGTTTTTGAAGATCAAGAACCGTATCGTACAGATCAAGAGCTCTAGGATTGTCCTGATCCCTTACGGTACTAGAATGACTTCTCAAGTTCATGTTTATTATTGGATAGTGTTCAGATTGGAAATGGTTGAAAATAGTGTGGTATTTCCACAGTCGGTGACAATTGTAATGGCGTGTTTTCTTGGAGGAAAAACTTCACCAATACTTGTTAGTAAGAATTGTGTAATAAAGAACTATCAACCAAGTTTTTACGTGGAAAATTCAGCTAAAACTGAGAAAAATCTCGACCTCGAGGATGATTTGATGTAAAATCTAGTAGATGCTAGTTATTATAAGTTTTTTGAGTGTTGCTTATATTTAGGATAGAGGAATGTTAGATGTACGTTACCTTAGAACCTATTCTCTGCCTGTATTTATAGCCTATGCAGGCAGTTTACAAAAAGAAAGAAATAGTCTCCTATTTCGGTGGTAGTGGACAAACTTTACGGATCTCTAACAGTTCCTTGTTGTCCAGGCTGTAACGGTTACTTTTGGTAAGTCGAGGACTCTCAAAATCTTCTAGAATGTTGAGCTGTCTTCGACTATAGATTGGTAAGCTATTTTCGACTATAGCGTGCTGGCTTTATTCTTGTCAAATCTGAATATGATACTGCAAGAGGGAATGAGATTTTGATTAAGAAGAAAGATGAACTAATACAGAAAACTCTGGTTGGGAAAGATTTAAACTGGGAAATTGAGGCACTTCGATCACAGGTGGCGGAAAATGAGGGCAATTAATCAGGCTGAATCAGTTAAAGCTGATAAGAAGGCAAAAAAGGGCATCGCATTTGTAGATCGAGTACATAGTAAAATGGAATGGAAAAAATAATGGTATAAGAAGTTGGAAAATTGGCTTCAGAGGGCGAGAACAAATTTTGCAAAGGCGGTTATACCCAAGGCATCGCACTCAGAATTGGTGATGACGGTGATGACCTATTTTGTAGAGGAGGTAAAAAGGCTTGAGTTAGAAAGGAATACCTTACATGACTATTTGTTGGAAAGGGGAAGTATTTGCAGAGCTAATATAACTCAAGGAAATTGTATGAACTCCCTAGCAATGGAGTTTGCCCCTCGACCTGCTGAATTGGTGGAACCTGGCAGGATTGCTGTGACTGCTCAAGCTCAAGAATTTATGGTTGGTCGTGCTTCTGTAGTTGGGGTAAACGTAGCTAACAACCCCATAACAGAAAAGAACCCATTCTAGTTGTTGTATATATAACCAGAAAAAAGTATCTGTCGCAGACATATTGAGTGATGAATACCAATATTACCTTTGCTTTGGCTTATGTCAGGTAGAGCTCCACGATTAAAAACTTGTATTACTTTTGGTTTTATCTCAGAAATTTAGTAGAGTCAGTCAAACCTAGTGTTATCCTGGTTTTAGCTAGTATGATGTCGCAGCCATATTGAGTGAGATGAAAGCTAGTTTTACTTTTGTTTTATCTTATGTCTGGTAGAGCTCCTCGATTGAAAACTAGTATTACCCTTTTTTTAAACTCAGAAATTTATTAGAGTCAATCAAATCAAGTGTTCTCCATATTTTAACTGGCATGATATCGAAGCCATATTGAGTGTGATGAAAGCCAGTTTTACCTTTCCTTTATCTTATGTCTGGTAGAGCTCCCTGATTAAAAATAAGTATTACCTTCGCTTTAATCTCAGAAATTTAGTAAAATCAGTCAAATCAAGTATTATCCTTGTTTTAAATGGATTTAACGATAGTACCATTTCAGTTGCCTAGTGTTCTAAGGATTTGTGATGTGAACTCCCTCTTCTGTCATGTGGTTATATGATCCCAGTCCTGAGAGGCTTGTGATAAGCAATGAACCCTCCCAATTTTCCACTAGTTTCCCAGCATGAGGCTCTTTTATGTTCTGTGGGATTTCTCTATGGAAGAGATCATTAATTTGGAAGGTACAACTTCTGACTCATTTATTGTACGAACTGGCCGACATATGGTGATATCAGCCCAGGTTGGCGATGCCGCATTCCCTTGTCTCATTGATCTAATTAAGGTTGCAGGCCAATTCAAACTCATTTTCTTTATCAGTTAACTCGTGAACTTTGACTGGATGAAGGTATTTTAGGGAATGATGGCTTCAGTCCATTAGGCAAGAAGGAATGGTGTGCAGCTAGTTAAGTATCGTGGAGTGGTACGATATGCCTATAAGACATGAGGAAGTTCTCGAACCCATTTTCCTTTTTCCTGTGAATGAAATCTTTTCTTGAGTCCATCCACAATGACTTTGGTGGTAATTTTGGCTATGCCATTACATTAAGTTTTGTAGGGATTTGATGATAAGTGGATTATATTATGTTTGTTGAGGAAAGTTACGACATTTTCTCCAGCGAATTATGGCCCATTATCGATACGAATTAGATAGGGACATCCAAACTGAGTAACGATGAATTCCTAGATAAAAGAGATGATCTCTTCTTCTCTGGATTGACAGAGTGGAACTGCCTGCAGGGGCCAAACTTCGTACGGAGGAAAAGTTGGCTCTTGTACCACGGGTTTATCTAATATCAAAGGATTCAAGCATATAATCTATAGTATGAATAACCTATTAACAATATACTTGCGAGGATGCCTAGAATGGGTCACTCCATAACCTCTGAGGAGGATTTTTAAGAGATTGTATATTACTATCGAGTAGTCAAAGGTTCGAGTGATGTGTGTTTTACAGATAGGTCGAAGGTAAATTGCAAGGGTTCACGGGAGAGATTTCGAAACCCCACCTTGATTCCCCTTCCCTCCTATTTAAAGAACATAGGAAGGGTTGAATCATCAAGGTAGGTTACATTATAAGTGTACCCTCCGGATATTGTGCGGGTATCCTGGAGTTGGTTTTGACGCAGGAAATGTCATGCCTGGCACTGTGCTCTGACAGTGTAGCTATTGTTGGTTTTGTTACTGTAGCTGTAAGGACCAACAACGGCGCCGTTCTTGTATGGTGTGCTGGTTGCCTTACATGTCTGCCTTCGACCACCTACGAATATGGTCAAAGTGTTTCAGATGTTGATATGGAGTTCGTGTACTGACGGATCTATCTTTCTCTTCGAGGTCTGTTAGTAGTCGAAGCTTTGTCTTCATGTAGTCTTACAAGGCTTGTTTATGGATTGAGTGGGCTTTGAGGTATTCGAGTAGGCTTCAGGATGGCCTTCGAATGTTTGGCTGGAGCTAGATTGCTGCAAGTAGGCTACTACATTCGCCCCCTCTCTGTAGGGGCCTTAAAAATAGGCGTCAAGGCATTTGTTGAGAAAGGCTATTGGTTATTGGGATTTGAAATGACTATTTTAAATTGGAGATCTGAGAGGTGTAATAAAGGAGGGTAATTAAGAAATGTTGGTGGGAATGGAGTAATAAATAAGCTTGATGAGGCGTATAAATATGGGTTATGAAGGAGGTAACGTTGTACAGTCTTTTTCATAACGTTCTTCTCCTTCGTCTGTGTTTACTGAAGAACATCATGGACATCACTCTGAATACCCCCTACTTGAAGAGGATGGGATTTTCTAGAGATCGTCGTATAGGACAGAAAACTGCTGAGTTGAAGTTGAAATTCTTCAGTGACCATGAGCTTTACTGGGACATGCCTAACCTAGTGGAGTTGGAGCCTGGGGAACCCAATGGTTACTTGTGGGGGCAGATGCGGCAGAGGTTTGCATCTGCTGAAGAACATTATCTCTATCTGCCGAGTTTGGCCAAATATCTTGTGCAGGCAGAGGATCAGTTGGTAGGGAGCTGGGTTCTGCAAGAGTATCTGGCCCTTCTAAAAATAGGGTGGGTTCTTCTTAAGGTTATGTTAAGGTGGTGGTGATGAGTTTTTTTTGGGACTGTCTTTGAAGGTTTCCATTGTTTTTGCTATTTTTATGTATGTCTGTAGATTTCTGTATGACTGGACTCTTGTTATCATCTGTTGAATGGAATGAGAATAGCGCTTTAATGCATTTATGTGCTTTAGTATCCGGTAGACTTGGTTGGTGAATATATTTGTAGGCACGGTATCGAATAAATCTCTTCGAATGTTAACATGTAGAAATGGTTACCTTTGGGAGAAAATTGACTTCAAAGTATAATGAGATGATCAAAGATATTAGTCAATATTCGGCTTTGACAAAATAATTGACTCTGCTTTATCAAAACTCGATGAAAGAGGTGTGAGACGATGTATAAAAGGGGTCGATGGTTCGAGGCAGGGGATTTGTCGACTGTAAATTCTTAGGAATAAGTGCTGGGTGTGCATGCTGATAAAACGGTTGAGTCTGGGAATTTGGAAAGTTTTGTCGGCTGAGTTTCCGAGGGTAACGTTTGAAGAATATTATTAATACGGTTCTGATTAAGGAGGGGTTAAATGTACCTATTTTCAAGTATACATTGGGTATTTTTTATAGAACTTCACAAACTTTTTCCTTCTTCTCCGAGCACGATGCCTACGTCTTCGTCCCAAAGCAACGAAAATGCTCATGACACCAAGTACCAGAACCGGGTAACGACGAGGGCCCTTGTATACGGGAGAAGACCCTGGAGTTGATACAAAGGTTTTTCGGTGATCGAGGCCTAGATTGGGAGATGCCAGATTTGTTTGAACTGGAGCCGGGGGAACCCATCAGTAGGATGCCCTATGCATACTGGTGGGGGGTATTACAAATGTTGTGCCCAATTCCCAGCGACCGGTTGGCCTTGCTGAAGTTTTATGCTGAAGAGGTGGTGGGCAAAGAAGATGCAGAGGCTGAGTCTTCGAAGAACAGTCCTAACTGTAAATAAAGGTTGCTTTGTTGTAGGGATGCTTATATTTTTTGTTGATCATGACTGTTTGTTCTATGTTTTCTGTCAGGAAATCTGCCCGAATCAAATTAGAAATTTATAAGATAACCGTAGAAGTAAAATATTGGTCTTTTTGTAAGTAGGATAAATATAGTACTCGAAGGTAATTTAGGCACGAAAAACATCTTGCCGAATGTCGAAAATGAAAGCAATTGAATGATTGGCATATTTTGAAATCGAATATCAGGTTGTCTGCAGACGATTGTTCGAAACACGATATAGACGATTACTCGTGTAGGAGAAGAAGGAATGTAGAAGGTCTGCTGGCTTCGACTGGATAAACTGACAGCAAAGCAGCTGGCCTATCAAAATGCTATTGTTCATGGGGCAGAGTGCCATGTAGGTTATCATGATATTTCCTTGATTTGCAGAAAAGGTTGATTTGATGCAAGGGTCTGATTTGACAGCTTCGACCAGAAGGTTTAACTTGGTTTTTAAATGTAATATTTTGTAAATGTGAACGTGGGACACGTACGTGTGGTAAAAGGGGGGTAAATTGACAAAACACATTACAACAAAAATGTAGGGGTAGTGGTAATAATAGCGGTTTTGGGAATCGAGGCGGTTTTTTACAATTTTGAGGAGTTATAAATAGGTGTGAGTGTAAATTCATTGCTCCCGGTACCCATTTTCAAAAGCTTGAAATTTATTGGAGGAAGGCGTACGCCATTGTTTCGTGAAGCTAGAGAGAAGTTATCAGGTTGTTGTTGTTGAACCAGGTAACTTGCTGTTTTAAGCGTACTTCCGTTCACATGGGTATGTCGATTGACTTTTTTCTATTTCTGTTTGGCTTTGACATATGTATCTGTATATAGAGTCATCTAGGTTTTCAGTTGTGAAGATATGATCTAGGACAGGGCTAATCCATGTGTCTAAGAGTTTAGCCCATTTGAGATTCTGAGGGTATTGATGGTGGGACTGGGATTGGGGACGAGTTTTCGGCTGTGCTTGTATCTGTTGCAGAGGGTAGATGAAAATTAGTTATTGAGGCGTAATAGTCGAATGTATCGATCCAATTGCATGCTTCATCTTTTGTAGGGTAAGATGCGCACCCATCGATCTTTGAGAATGAGGCGAGTGTATATGGTCATGCTCCCATGGATGAGGGCAGCTACGTAGAGGTGCTTGGTGTTGCAACCGATGCCTCTTTAGCTGTGGTAGTACCAGCATTTGGAGCTTCGAGTAGTAGACGTCCTAAGATGGTAGTGACCGGGAGAATGATGAGGAAGAGATGGAGGGAGGAGAGAGAGAAAGAGGCAAAGGTAGTGTCGAGACTTTGGGTGATGAAAGGGAAGAAGGGTATCAGAGTGATCATAGTGAGGAGTCGACTGAGTCAGAGGAAGTCGTGGGCTCTGTCTCGGCTAGCGAGATGCTGAGACTAGATCAATTTACTACAAAGTTGAGTCTGTCGAAGGTAGGAGTAGTGTTAAATGCAGCAGGATCAGAGTTTACCTTAAGGTCAATGCCGCGAGAGGGTATTATGGCATTTAGAGGCCAAATCCAACTAGGGATGCAGTTACCTCTTCGACTGCTAGCGGAGGAGGTGCTGAATTTTTAGGAAGTTGCCCAGTGTCAGATTAACGGGAACTTTTACGAAATGATGAATGTAATCGAGGGCGTGAATGTAAAATTAGAGAGTGAGGGAAGGAACTTAATCGAATGGTACGATGATGTATTGTTCTACTCACGGAAAGCAAACCAGAAGGTAGACACGTATCACATCCAGTTTCACGCAGATAAGCCCTGGTTGTTTGATCTGTGCTCGACAGTTCGGGGATGGGATAAGTTATAGTGCGGGGTAATTGTGAGAATGTCGAAGGGGAGGACCCTTATAGGTTATAACTTAAAGTCTACAATCCAAGTAAGTTATCTATCAAATATTTCTTTTGACATACTGATCGAATAGGCTGATAAACGTGTCTTTGTTTATTCTGCTGGTCCCATTATCCGAACTTGGGCAAATCTGAGGGATTATATTGATGCATTAATCGACTCAGGCGAGGAGTGGGTAAACTCTATGTTCAAGAATCTTGGTATCAAGAGGATGTGGTAGAAAATGACTGATTCCCTGCTTCAAAACGTACCCGTTACGCCAAAGCCATCAAAGAAGAAGAAGAAGAAGGGGGGCGAAGGTGCTTCAAAAGTGGCAGAAGGCATGGAGAAAGAGAGATTGACAAAGATGGTAAAGTACGTTCCAAAGATGTAACAGGCACCAATGTAGGCAGCGCCGTTGCCCGAAGTAGCTATTGATGCTTCGAGACCAAGGTCGAAGCAGACATTGATACTGACTGAATAAGGGATGGGCAAGGTCTTTCCTGAGTCCCTAAGGGTACAGCAGCCGAAGGTAACCCACCGCAAAAGGCGCAGGGAACTGGGGGAAGATGATGTGGAGGATATGGACGAAGAACTGACCATATCTTAATGGGAGAAGCAGGCTCGAGAAAAGGCTGCTTCGATGGCGGAACTCTGTGGTACTGATCCAGATGAGATTCAAGGTGGATGAAGAAGAGTATGTATCAGGTAACTGTTTTTATTTTTTGTAAAATTCTAAAATTTTCTTTAAGTGTACCATGCTTCGAAAGATACTAACGGCTCAAATACTCTAGCAGATAGATGCCTGGGCACAGGCTTTGCATAAGGCACAGAAGGTAGCAATAACGAAGTTAAAAGAGGTTGTTTACAATCTGGAGCTTTCTCGAGGTACCGAAACATCGCTGGCTTTAGAAATTGTCATTTTTGAAGCAAGATCGGGGGACTATCAAGGTTGAATATGAGAGGAGACTTAAAGCTCAGAAGGATAGGGTTATTGCAGAATAGAAGAAAACCTTCCAAGGATAGTATGATGATGAATGTGCTGATAATGTCAGGCTGAAGGAGTTTATAAAGGATTTGGGGTATGATCCTAAAACTTTGCAATGTTTCCCTACTACCCATGATCATGTTGCTGATGATGCTGCCCAGGCCAATGGGGTAAAAGGAGATGTTGTTGTTACAGGTTCGGGAGGTGTCTTGAAGACTTTAGCGATTGAAGAAACTACTGCTGGGAATACGATGGATATGGTCGTGGATGCTGCTGGGTCAAATCATTTGCATGGGGGTTCTGTACGTGTTGTCTAGGAGCCTGTAGGAGAAGATGTCGTAGCCACTCTGATATGAGGCAATGAACTGGGAGTTCAAGAGTATTTTTTCTTATTTTTCTGATGGGTTGTAATATGTGAATAATGTTGAGCTTACTTTGGACTTGATCTTTGAACTTGTGAATGCTTTGAATTGCGGATATAGACTTATTAAAACTTGCTTGTGTCAACTTTATTTGTACTGAATTGTTGTTAAAGATTCCTGATGTATGCTCTGAACTTGATTTGAGTGTATTTTTGTTGAACCTAATTCCCTGCTATACTGTGCTGAAACATCTTGTTATAATTTCTTCATGCTTGTATCTGTATATGCTGTAAGTGCAGAATATTTGTAAAGTTATCAAACCTTGAAGAGCTTTGAGATGGTATCCCAAGAGTTTAGGGAATTAACTGGACTTCAAACGTGGGATCTGGGTCGAAGTGGAATGCGGCCGCCCCCAATGCATTCTCAAGGGTCCGGTCTCTTGACCATTCGCGCCCCTTGTGTTTGCTCAAATATCAGAGGCTTGAAAAATATTGAGGTCGCCCCTAAGTATCAGTCAGGTCGAAGGTTGACGTGATACATAGGATAAACCAGGAAATTCGCTATACTTCGAAGGCCTGAGCCTATTCGAAGTAGAACGTGTTCGCCCACAATGCATTCCCGAGAGTCTGGTCTCTCAACCGTTCGTGCCCCTCAAGTTTGCTCGAATATTGGAGACTTGAAAATTTTCAAGGTCGCCCCCAAGTATCACCTGGGCCGAAGTTTGCCATGATACTTAGAGTAAACCAAGAAATTTACTGGACTTCGAAGGCCTGAGTCTATTTAAATTAGAACATGTTCGCCTCCAATACATTCAGGAAAGTCCGGTCTCCCGACCATTCGTGCCCCTCAAGTTTGCTTGAATTTTAGAGACTTCAAAAATTTCAAGGTCGCCCCGAAGTATCAGTCAGGTTGAGTGTTTACATGATACTAAGAGTAAACTAGGAAATTTACTGGATTTCAAAGGCCTGAGCCTAATCGAAGTAGAACGTGTTTGCCTCCAATACATTCCCGAGGGTCTGGTCTATCGGCCATCCTTGTCCCTCGAGTTTGCTTGAAATTGGGAGTTTTAAAATTTTCAAGGTCGTTCCCAAGTAACAGTCGGGTCGAGGGTTGACATGATACTTAGGCTTAACCAAGAAATTTACTGGAAAATAGGAGACGAAGTTCAGAGGGAAAAAACTATTTATTGACTATTTTGTGTTTATATGAGGTGAACATGGTTGAGGTCGTAGCCCATTGTATTAGACTGCCTGCATTGTATTTCATGGTTTGGTAGAGGCTCTTTGTCTTCTTTCATGAGGTAATATGATCCCTAATCAGTTTTATCTTATACGACATATGGTCCTTCCCTGGACTCGGCTAGCTTGCCAGTATTCTGAGGCTTCGAGGATTGTGTGACCCGTCGAAGTACAAGATCTCCGATGTTAAAACTTTGAGGTCGAACTCTCTTGTAGTATGACTTCTGCAGTAATAGATGGTAACGGCCGAGGTTGGCGATGTCTTGGTCTTTGGTTTCATCGGTCCATAATATGTTGCATCCTAGTTCAAACTTATTGTCTTCGTCCGGGCAGTTGGAATCTCGTGTGGGTACTTCAAATTGAGTAGGGAGCACTACATCAGTACCATAAGCTAGAAGGAAAGGGGTACAACCTGTAGCTTTTCTTGGAGTTGTTAGATAGGCATAGTGGACATGCTGTAACTCTTAAACCCATCTTCCTTTCTTTTGTATCGACACATTTTTTGAGACCGTCGACTATTGTTTTATTGATCACTTCGACCTAACCGTTCCCTTGGGGGTAGTAAGGTGTTGATGTGGAGATGATGATGCTATACTTCTTGAAGAAATTTATGACTTTGTTCCTGACAAACTACAGACCATTGTCACATCGAATCATATGAGGGCATCCGTAGCGTGTAATAATATTTTCTCATAGGAATTTGATGAGTTTTTCTTCTCTGGTTCGACACAAAGGTATGGCTTCGGCCCATTTGGAAAAAATAATCTGTTACAGCAAAGATATTCTCAATGCTGCCCGAAGCTTTGGGATATGGGCTAATGATATCGATGGCCCCGCGTTTGAATGGCCAGCAGACTTGACTTAAATGGAGGTCTTGTGAAGGGCTATGTATTTCATGGGCACGGAACTGACATTTGTCACAGTGTTTGGCGTATTATTCGGCTTGCATCTTCATATTTGGCCTGAATAAACTTGGGAGACTGCACGAAAGGCCATCGATCTACCTGTAGTATAAGCACAGCAAGAACTTTCATGAAGTTCAGATAGGATTATAGATGCTTCATTTTGAGAGATGCATTGATGAAGGATGCCATTTCAGGATTTGCAATGTAACTTGCGTTTGAGAATAGTGTATCTGCGACAGTTCTCTAATAATGACCGATTGGCTTTGGGATCATCCCAAAGGATAGCATTGTTGAAATAGTCAAGGAATAGTGTTCGCCAGTCATATGGATTGAGACTCTGTCCCCCATTATTGATAGCATTGACGTCCATCTGGTCGATACTTGGGCGTTCGAGTACTTTGATATAGAGGATTTAGGATTTATATTGGCCTAACATAGCTGTTATGCAGGCGAGGGCATCTATGCGTATGCTTTCACCTCAAAAGTTGTGAGTAATAAATGATTTTTTGGGGAAACAATCCATGGGCTGGCGCACGAGGACAAAATATTTGGCCATGCGACCGTTGGCTTTATTATCCCCAGGATCTGTGAAAGCAGCAAGTTTGGGAATGACGAGGTCGAGTGCGAGGTTGAGGCCATGGATCAAAGCTTCATACTCAGCCTTGTTATTGGAACATTTGAAGTTTAACATGACTGCTTTCTTTATTTGATCATTGGTAGGTATAATCAGGACGATGCCGATCCAAGAATCATTGGTAGGTATAATCAGGACGATACCGATCCAAGAATCAGTCGCCAAGCTTTGTTAGGATTCTACGGGTCTGTAAGTTCGGGTTGTTCCTCTGGTAAGTCGTATTCGTGTTCCTTCCAGTCGATATCTTTGACCGGGAAGTCAGCGAGGAAATCTGTGACTGCTTGGCCTTTCTGGGATATCTGCTTCTCAAATGTATTCTCATGTTTGCCAAGGTAAACAGGCCACTATTATACTCGTCTAGATTTTTCTTTCTTACTGAGTACTTCTCGAAGGGGATAACTTGTTATAACACGGATGGAGTGAGCTTGAAAATATGGTTTTAGTTTTTGGGATGTGTAGAGAAGTAAGGAGCAAACGCTCAAGTTTCGTGCATCGAGTTTCTGTGGGTGTCAAGGCTTTGCTGATAAAATATATAGACTTTTCAATGTTTGATTCGAGTTGAATGAGGATTGAACTTATAGAGGTATTAGTGACCGCGAGGTATAAGGAGAGTATTTCTCCTTCGATAGGGGTATTGATAATGGGTGGTCAACAAAGGAATATTTTAATTTCGAGGAAGGCCTGTTCACAGTCGGGTGTCTAGTTAATCTCAGGGTTATTTTACTTTTTAGCCTTGTGGACGCCATGGTCTCGTAAAAGAGAAAAGAGCTAAGCACAGCGGTCTAAGGATTTGGAAATAAAACGGTTGAGGGCAACTATTTTACCAGCCACTTTTTGGACATCTTTTTTTGTTTGGGGTGAAGACATGTCGATAAAAGCATCCACAACAGCCTCTTTTTAATAGAGAGTGCTTTTTAGGTGTTTTATACCAAACCAAACACTAGGTATAAAATAGACTCCCCATTTAAATGAAACACATTACACAATTAGAAGCCTAAACCACTTTAAAGTAGCTATGTTTAAAAAAGAAATGTTAAAATTATATTTTTACCACTTTTCTTACTTTCCTCATCAAAAGTTGTTTTCCACGTAATATAATAGTCCTACATGGCTAACCAAATTATTCTCTAGACTCCCCATACTTGAGGTGAGAGAAAGAAAAAAATAGTGATAGGGAGCCTCATAAGGAACCTATAAAAGACATTTTATTACTTTTTGCCACCCTAAAATAGGTTTAGGTAGGCTATTGTGGATGCTCTAAAAGCTCAGATATGGGTAGGGTCGATCTTGATACCTCATTTCCTAATAAGATGGCCTAAAAATTTGCCAGACGAAATACCAGGTTGGCATTTGTCTGGGTTAAGTTTCATGTTGTATGGTTGAAGTATAGAAAAGACATCGGTTAAGTCCTGGATGTGGGTCTATTTTTGGATGCTCTTACATAACATGTCATCGATGTAAACTTTGGCCAACTTGCCAAGCAATGGTTTAAACATGGATGTAACAGGACGTTGGTAGGTGGCACCGGTATTTTTAAGGGCAAAGGGCATGACATTAAATTAGTAAAGTCCATTTTCAATGATGAAAGAAGTTTTAAGTTGATCATTGGAGAGGAGGGGTGCCTAATTGTAACCTGAAGCCGCGTCCATCATTGATAGGCGCTCGTGTCCCATAGTGGCATCAAAGAGTACTGAAATGATCGGAAGGGTGAAGTTGTCCTTCGATGTGTGCTTGTTGAGGTCTGTGAAGTCGACGTAAAATATAATCTTGCCATTCTTTTTAGGAACTGCAACTATGTTGGATATCTAGTCAGCATACTTGACTTCTCTGATGAAACCCGCGGCTATGAGTTTGTCAACTTCAAGGTTTACTGCTTCACGAAGTCGTACTGCCAAGGTACGCTTCTTCAATTTTACTACTCTAAAATAGGGGTTAAGATCTAGGCGATGGCATGCCATATTTGGGCCGAAGGCGGGCATCTCCTGAATTGTCCATGCAAAGACATCTTGGTTTGCTCAAAGGAAGTCTGTAACTTCGAAGCGCTCTACCTCATCTGGAAAAGTTTCAATGAACGTACCACGACCAGGACCATCGTGTTCAATATAAACATTGGGTTCGATGGGTGAGATGGCGGGTATCGAATGTACGGAGAAAGAAGGGGGAATTGATTGCTATGGGACTCTAACGAGTTTTCGGGTCTGATTTATCTACGGATGCCTACATGAGCGGGCGAGGCGTTTAGAGCCTTTTAAATTTTATGTGCCACAGGGGGTACTAAAACGAAGCGTCTGATGACAGCACTACACAAATTTTACTAAATTACCACGGATAAAGTCTATGGTAATAGTCATTTTACCATGGATAAAGTTTGTAGTAGAGGTCTATAGTAAAAGGTGCATGGCAAAATTTTTGCCACGGAGTTTATCTGTGGTTATCTAATTTATATTCCTATGGAGTAAATCTGTGGTACTTTTTTTGCCATGGAATTTGCCTGTGGTTATCTAATTTATATTGCTACGGAGTAAATCCGTGGCAATTTCTTTGCCACCGAGTTTGTCAGTGGTTATCAATTTTTTATTGATACGGATTAAATCCGTGACAATTTTTTTACCACGGAGATTGTCTGTGGTTATCTAATTTATATTAATATGGAGAAAATCCGTGGCAAATTTCTTACCACGGATAATATATGTATTATAATTAGGATATTTATCACTGCTTTAGTACGTGGTAATTTAATTTTTTTTTCTTTTTTTTTAAATAAAAAAAATAGCCAAAACCTACACAATTCAGAAAAACAAATTACACCTGTTGTATACACATATATAAACAAAAACACACAATTCAATAACTTGTTTCAATTATAAATATTGGCCCAAAAAATCTAATTACACTGGTTACAAGCTATATACTTGTTCCCTATAATAAATTCAAAAAAACCATTGATTGAGAAACAAAAAAATTCAGGTACACTGGTGATAAATTCACAATTTTGGTGTAGACCCTCGAAGTGCAAACCATTTTCCAAAAATGAAGAAAATTCCACAACAGCCGTACAAGTCCAAGAACGCATGTATATATAATCGTCATCGTCTATTCTAGAGCTGGCATGCCAATTTTGAGGTTCCTCTCAACTGAATCGACTGGAGGACGGTCATCTTATATGATTGTAGATCACACTTATGACGCTATTGTCGTAGGCGCAGGTGGTGCAGGTCTTAGAGCAGCTATTGGACTCTCTGGGCATGGATTCAACACTGCTTATATTACCAAGCTTTTCCTGACTCGGTCGCACACGGTTGTGTCTCAAGGCGGTATAAATGCGGTACTATGAAATATGTCTGAAGATGACAGGAGGTGGCATATGTATAATACAGTAAAAGGAAGTGATTAGTTAGGTGATCAAGATGTTATCTTGAATTTGTGTAAGAGGTGCCAAAACTAATAATAGAACTTGATCTGAATTATGGCTTACCATTTTCTCGAACTGATGATGGAAAAATATATCAACGAGCATTTGGTGGTCAAAGCATGGATTTTGAAAAAAGTGGACAGGCGTATTGAAGCGCATGTGTAGATGATCCAACTGGGCATGCCTTGCTACACACTCTATACAGTCTGGCAATGAGACACAATACCCAGTTTTTTTGGAATACTTTGCGCTGGATCGTATCTTGGATAGTGAAGGTACCTGCCAAGGAGTAATTGCGTTAAATATGGAGGATGGGACATTACACCAATCCATGCAGCTTCTACCATTTTGGCCACTGGGGTTATGCTAGAACGCACTTTTCTGTAACATCGGCTCATACATGTACTGGTAATGGCAACGCCATGGTTTCATGAGAAGGGCTACCTCAACAGGATCTTGAGTTTATACAGTTTCACCCTTCAGGGATATATGGCGCTGGTTATCTCATTACAGAAGGGTCTCGTGGTTAAGGCGGTATTCTCAGGAATAATGAAGGTGAGAGATTTATGGAATAGTACGCCCCTACCGCTAAGGATTAGGCATTAAGAGATGTTGTATCAAGGTCTATGACCATGGAAATACGAGAAGGTTGCGGTGTAGGACCACATATATCTCCACTTGAATCACTTGCTCCCAGAAGTATTGAAAGACAGACTTCCTGGAATCTCCAAAACCACAGGCATATTTGCGGGTGTGGATATCACGAAGGGGCCATCCCTGTATTACTCACTATAACATGGGAGGCATTCCAACAAATTACCACGGAGAGGCAGTCATCCTAAAAGATGGTAATCAGGATACAGTAGTTCCTGGACTAATGGCTGTTATGGAGGCAGCTTGTGCCTTAGTTCATGGTGCTAATAGGCTTGGCGCAAATTCCTTGCTTGAGATTGATGTTTTTGGTTGAGCTTGTGCAAATAGAGTTGCAGAGATTCATAAACCAAGGGAGAATCAAAAGCCATTGGAAAATGATGCTGGGGAGAAGACATTGCATGGTTGGTTAAATTGAGGTACTCAAATGAGTCATTGCCAACTTTAAAGATCCATTTAAATATGCAACGAATAATGTAAAATAATGCTGCAGCTTTTTGCACTCAAGAAACATTAGAAGAAGGCTGTCAGTTAATTGACATGGCATGGGAGAGCTCTCGTGACGTTAAGCTGCAGGATCGAAGACTTATATGGAACTCTGACTTGATAGAGACAATAGAACTGGAGAATCTTTTGATAAATGCATGTATAACAATGCATTCTTCTGAACCTAGGAAAGAGAGCAGAAGAGCACACGCTCGCGAAGATTTTACAACAAGGGATGATGTAAGCCGGATGAAGCATATTTTAGGGTATTGGGAAAATGAGAAGGTCCGACTAGATTATAGACCGGTCCATATGAACACGTTGGACGATGAGATTCAAACATTCCCGCCAAAAGCTCGTGTTTATTAAAGCTTTGATCATTAAGAACACTTTCGACATCGTTTGGATCACCCAAGCATAAAAAGATCAAATAAAGTATTGTCACAGTCAATCTTTTTTAGATGATTGCATCTTAGATCAGAGTGCTTGATATGATACGTGTGACAAAAAATTTCTACTAACCTCAATAATAATTATAATGCTTCACCGAAGAAAAAAAAACCTGGTCGTGCCATCTCCAATACCCTTCTCTCCACGTTCAAGGTCCTCTAGCAAACGAAAGTTTCTAGGAGCTGCATGATTAACACAAACAGACATAAATAACTAGACAATCAAATCTTACTTGACGAAATGTAAACAATAAACTAATAGCAAGGAGTATGTAACAGAGCCCTAATTTTGAGGTGTTTAGACAAATATACGTATCATCTATCATACACCTACAAAGTAATTAACTCTTAAGATGTATCTAGATGCTCAACGAGGAAAAGTAAAAAAGTCATTTCAATGGTTTAAATCTCATGCTTAAATGATATGGTCCGACAATATATCATAAATTTATAGAGCTTTTTGTGGTCACTGGAAGCATGTATAAAACCATGGCCATAAGGTTGATATATGCTCTAAAGAAAAAAGCACTCTTTATCCCTCTCTCAAACAACCAATGCCAATATTGGGCATAGAAGTGAGGATTTCTTATAATGAGCTTATTTTAGTTTTAGTTACTTATATAACAAGTACTAAGTAGAAGTGTAAAAGGGTAAGTAGTCCTAAATTAATTAGGAAGCTTGTGGATACCAATAATTAAGGCCTTAGCTTCTCCATCATAATCACTTTACGCTTTATTGACTAAGAGTTAATTGAAACACCAAGAACTCGCATTGACAGCAACAAAAGCCTAGTTAGACCAGGTCCTGAGTAGAGATAATCATGGTGCACAGCACAATAGTTTTGACAAACGAAACTGAACCGAAGGTAAAGGGGTAACAAACGCTGCATGCAACAGTCATCACCCCACCCGTACAGCGTACTTCCAACTTCTACAATAGCAACTAAGCCCATTCTTCATTGTCCCATAATTCCATTATCCAACCTATGTTTAACTAGATAATAAACATACCTGAAGCATCGATGAACCCCATATTCGTTAGCGCTTGTTGGATTGATTAACTTGATACTTGAATCCTATAAAGAAGGAATTTTTAAACTCAAATTTGGTACAGCAAAAGCCAAAAGAAAAGATAACAAGTTTCTTTCGATTAGCCAATCACTTATGTGGGATTCTGTGTTAGGAGTTATTTGCATGTACTAATCTTAAAGCAAAATTGATTTACATGAGAGATAAAAACTGCTGACTATAGACAAAAGAACCAAAAAACTTTGACACTCAGCTATTTCAGCCCAATAATTGTCAAGAGTGAGCAAGATTGACATCGAGGATGAGGTTCTTCATGTTGGTTACCTGCGAAGCAGTAACAGTCAAATGAAGGAAATAGGAAAATTGATAACTCGCAGGTTTTCGCATTACAAGAGTAGGTCGAGGAATGTAGGCCAACATGGATATGAAAAAAGATTCAAATACAACCCAATTATCAATAGAGAATCAATGTCGTCTAAGCCCAATATAGTACCTCAAACCATAATGCTAATGTCTTGGGTGGGGTTGCAATTTGTAGACAATCTGCGTAAACCTGATTTAGGAATAACTTCATACTTGAAATGCACGAGAATAAAACCCCAAATTTCTAGTTCAAAATCATATTAGAAAGATTGCCCTAAATTTTAGGATTTAAAGTTGGGTGTGTGAAGAGAATATTTCAACTTACCCTCAGCTCAACAAGCATAATTTATCCCTAGAAGGCTTAATATCTCTACATTTCGGCAATTGCTCATTCTCCCTGCAATTAAGAATTTACCCAAACTATATTAAATCCCCTAAACCAAAATAAAATAACTTCTAATTAAGAATTATCCAAGAATTAAGCCATGGGGTTTATAGTTGAAGTTCTCTAATGTAAGAAGATGTGTTATTTTTTTGAAAAGATCACCATTGAACTCCAAGAACAGTTGCAAATCCTTTACCAGCATATCCACCGCCTTCAACTTTTCATGCCTGAATCACAGAAAAAAAAACCCCTTTACTCAAAATGCAAATAAATTAAACACCAAAAAGCCAACAAATTCAACATAAATCTACAACTCACTTGTCCAACGCCTCTGAACACTTTTGCTTCCTTATCTCAAGGAAGATTTTCACGGAGTATTTATTATCACCTACTTCGGAAACCGCGACAAATACTTCTCAATTTCATCTCATTCCCAGTTTTCAATATCATCAAAATGCCTTATATTAAAGAAAAACCATGACTCTTGCTCTAATTTGTCCAACTTAGAACACACAGAAATTTAATTTTTTCTTAAAAATAACCTGAAATTAGACAAATTGAGAGTAAAAAACCTTACTTGTGAATAGTTTCGTTGAATTTATTCGCTTCCAAAATTTGAAGAATCAAGAAAAGAAATTTCCTACTAAGAGAAGAAATGTTTCAAAAGATAAAACCAGCCGAAATCCTCACAGATCGACCAAACGATGTTCCAATTTTACTTCTTGAAGAAGATGTTGGGGAAAATTAGTCGAATTTTGTGAGATTTCTTGCTCGATCTATTTTGAGAGAATGAAAGAGAGAGAGAGAGATATTAAATTCAAAGTCAGAAGAAGATCGTAACTCATCAATTGAGTTTTCATTTTTTAGAATTGTGTTGTAGTAATGGTGGTTTCTGATTTCCCTTTTTGCCACATTGAGGGAGGGAGAGAAAACCTAAGAATATTAAATAACGACAAGATCTGGTAAAAATTACCACAGACAAAACAAAATTTTCCACGGATTATTTTTGTACTAAAGTTACTGTGGCATACGTCTGTGCTAAAGTTACTATGCATGGGAAAGGCACTAACAATAAATGCAAAGGTAGTTCCTTTTTACTCAAACACTTATCTCATATGTTTAAAGCAGCAACAACAACTCACCCAAGGATGCATAGGAAACAAGATCATAACCTTATCAAATCTGATACAGAAGGAATTACAAAACTGTTTCAGGTTAATCCAGCGGACTAGTTCAGTCCAATCTAGACTATCTCAGTTTCAGAAAGTAGAAGGAGATGATTCCTTTGCTTCAATCCTGGTAGCAAAAGCTAAAGCTAACAACTACAACATCATCATACTCATGGGTGCAAATAAAGCATCTTCATATCCTATCTATAATGGAGTAGAAGAAAATTGCAGACTAGCCGTCCAGACTGCCCAGAAAATGGATGAGGGAGAAAGATGGTCTGTTTGATGTATGCCTTTCATGGATGTTAGAAGCTCATTGATATGAAACATGAAATAGAAAACTGCCACTGTTTACTTTCATATCAGATACATATATACTTTTATGAATGTTGCTTTGTTTTGTCTCAGATTTTCAAATAATTGTGCAATGTCAAAGCTGAAATACTTTGCTCAAATACTTATAAGATTCAGAAAAACTCAAAAAAATCGAGGGTATAGACATGTTCATGTAAAAATTTATGGAACTGTTTTACTATATTATCACCATGAAGTACCCCTTTTTAGTGACAAACACTGCACCACCTAAAGAAATAAGGAGGAATTCAGAAGCTAGATATTTGTGTCAATTCCATATTATCACCACATTTATTAACATGTTTGTGTTAAACTTTTGGCACATATGGCTATTTTTCTATGTCATTTCCCATCCCTGTAATTAACTACAATCCCTCCTCTTCGCTTCAACAATAAATCTCTCAATCATAAAGAATCTCAAACGGTGTTATTAAGCTTTTAAATACCATGAAGGTTGATAACTACTTCCAACATGTCTTTGTCATTCCTAGAATTTAATAATTTAATGTAACTCAAGTAAAACAATTAAGAAAAAGAATATGAGACGAGAAGCATCTTTTTGACATACATCGAGATTGACTTGTAGCTCGGCATTGGCTTCTGGAGCAGGAATTGCTCTTACAGCTCGATCGCATGTTCTAGTTTTCTTCACAACGCCACCATTGGCCCTACCCTCCGTAGCTCTAAGCCTATACAGATACTTGAAATATTACACAATAGAAATTATTTCAAAATATACTAAGAAAATCAAAACAAGGCAGGATCGAGACTCGAGAGTAAAGCTCGGACAAAGTAGAACCAAAGTCTAAACAAAGTAGAACCAAAATATACCTATAAGGACACGTAAGGTGTTTCTAGAACCGCGAAAGAGGCCTTTATAACATAGTTTACGCTCGCGAAATCTTACGATCGAGAACTTGAATTACTGATCTATCATTTTGTAGGAAAACGTTGACTTTAATAGGCAGATATAAGCAGGCTGCTTCATACAAAAACGAAAAACTCAAAAAAGAGCCTTGTTTCACTTCATCGAATCTTTAATATCTGAACAAAAAAGTACTCTGTTTCACTTTGACGATTCTATTAATTTTTAAATATTAAAGAATTCAAAGAATTCATAAAACCTGTACAGGCTCCTATACTTTAACGAAATGAAACGAAAAAGAATTCAAAGAATTCTTTAAACTAGTAGGATCCTATACTTTAACGAAATGAAACAAAAATGAATTTAAAGAATTCTTAAAACCAGCAGGCTCATACAAATTTTTTGAATAAAATAACTTTTACCTATAGGCTACCACTTTCTATAAGATTAACTTGGGGAGTATCATTATGCCTTAAAAAATTTTAAGTTTAAAGTTTAATGATAGGTTGTATGTAAAATACCTTTAAGAATTAGAAGAATTGTTAAAATGTCCTGGATTGATACTTTAACTTAATAAAATAATTTGATAATGATTAAGTGATACAAACACACATTGAGTTCTCTAATAGTTGGTTTCTTAAGGCATCATTGATACTTTATATTTTTCTAAGCATAAATACTCAACTATATTTATAAAATTGAATTTTTGTATACAATAGTTAACTATATTATATTAATAAAATTTTAGATGGGGAAGAGAAGTATAAAGTTTTGAGCCTATACCGTTAAGGATAAAACTATAAGTAGAAGGAATAAATAGCAGTTCTCTATTAAAAAAGTTATACTTAAATAATAGTAGGTTTTCTTTGATTGAATGAAAACCATACAAAAGCCAACGGTTACTTTGAATGGATAACCAATGAAAGACACATAGGATATAAACAAAATAATAGCAGTTCAGCAAATCTTCCGTTGGCTTCCCATCTCCCATAATAATGCAGGAGAATATCCCATACTCTCGCAGGAGATAAACAAATCTTAAAAATTTGGTCAATCCGCTGTACTCTGTTAAAATAAGCTTTAACTACTAGGGGCTACCAAATCCCAGTAGAAGAACTTGATTAACCATATTACTTATGTATTATATCCTAAAGGCTACCAATTCTCGGGTGATGAACAAGATATTTATGTCTTTTACTTTGAATTAGCAGCATGCAATCAATTTTTTAAGTTAAAATATAGCTTCTGGATTCCTCCCTTCTTCACCTGATGAGGTAAAGATATGCTGTGATGGTTCATCGATGACAATTCAGGGAAAAGTGGGAACGGTGTGGTGCAGTGCTTTGAGGAAGTAACAGTACCATTATTGGGATCCTTACTATCAACCTGGTACAAACTACATCGTATAACCCTGAATGCTCTTCAATTATAGAAGCTCTGCCAAAGCTTTAATTCTGAGTTACAAAAGAATATGGGTGGTCTCAGATTCGAATGTAGCAGTGCAGGCCTTTAATCCGAATAGCATTCTTGTAGATTCAAACTCTTATGGGCAATAGTCAAAAAAAAATTAACCACTCTCAGAATCTTTAATTAGTTGAGAGAAAAAAAATTTAGCATCGACGAAGCTCCAAAGAGATGGTGACATACAGTGGCCTAAGTTTTTTGTTCTCCAACTCTCACTCTATTCATCAGCAACAACAGCTACAATAGCAACTACTACTATAACTATTAGCGTTTAAGAAAATCAAAGGTGCCCGAGATGCGATTCTCCTAAAACAAAGTTGTGTTACTACAACAATTATAACCTCACTCTGCCTCACAACTTCTGCAGGACCTATTAGCATTACTAGAGTAAAGGTGGGTCTCTCTGTAACATAACTATCAGAGGTGGATGGCGGAAGAATAATGTTGTTATTGTTGCATCCTCCGCGTGGAAATTGGGTACTGAGGTTCGCCGCATAATTCTCACCTTTTGGCGTTATTGAGATATGCACAATACTAAAACCGCAACCTCATATGCATATAAAAAAAGGGTTTACCGCAGAATTCCATGGGGTTCTCCACAAAAATTTCATTTTTGCTTCAAACCAAAAACCCTAACTACTCAAAACTAAATACCTTCAATTTCCGAAATCCGCTCAAAACAAATATCGTTTTGGGAATAATCTATGTGCTTACTACAAATTGAATACTTCTCTAATTGCTCAATTACGTTAGAAACTAGCAAATCTATAAATGAATTAGAGTTTGAAATCAGAAAACTAATAAGAGAAGCAACTGAGATCAACAAATCAAACAGTAGAAACTGATATCAAAGAATTAACTAACCCATTGCCTAAAATTACAGATTTGAAGAATACTGTATTGAGCTTATCTGTTATAAATTGTGTATTGAGTTTCTGTTTTAGTGGATTTTGGGAAGTTCTTCCCACCGATAATGTATCTCAAGAGTTTGGTCCCTCTAAAGTGTTACCACTGACTCTAACTCAATTTTTTATGAGAGGAAATCAAAATTTTAGAGGGAAATCAAAATTTTTAGAGGGAAATCCATGTTGGAAAAAAATACCACAGACTCCAACTCAAATTGATACGGATAAACTCCGTCTCTTATAAACTAAAGCTAGTATCCATTGTAAAAGAAAATTAAGACTGTGGCAATTTTGCTATTTTGGTGTAGTGTAGGTCGATGGTATGGCACGAATAGCATGAGGCCATTCGCGCTCGAGGATACCAAGGTATTCAGACTTCTTATCGATGATAAGAAAGCTAGGTTATAGTGTGACTGGAGCGGCGGTAACTGGAAGGCCGATTCGACCAACAGAAACTTCGGTATCCCTGTTAAAGCCCTTCAGTTCGACATTTGTGGCAGTGATGAGGTTTGTTTTGTTCATGGCTTAGACGATTTAGAGTAATAGAACATCGGCTGCATTTCCTTTATTGATAAGCATGGCGTAGAGGATGAGTTGTTCGACCTTAATCATAATGAATAAAGGGTCAGAGTGAGAAAAACGAACATGAGATGTATCACAGTCGATGAAAGAGATACCTTCAGGTCGAGGGCAAAGGCTTGATTCTGGTAAGAGGGCTAGTAGCTTCTCCTGGTAAGTGAGTTTGTAACATTCTTCGACACGCTTGTGCTTGCTCTTGGAATCGCCACTGTCAATATTATTAACTTAAATGAAATGAAGTTGGTAGATGTGGACCTCGGCAGAAGTGGCGGGTTAAGGATTGAGGTACGACACACCGAGGTACCTGGGAAGTCGGTAGCATACTGATATAGACGACGGGCCTTGAGTATTATTTTAAGTGAATGTAACAAGACGAAGCTTTTATTGGTGTGGTGACAATTTCAATTGTGGTTGGCGCAGTTGGTTCGCCAGGTTTGACCTCGATGGGAAAAGGGATACGCCATATGGGGTCTAGCTATATCTGTGGTATAAGGGTACTGATGGGGGCAGTGAGTCTAGATAAGACCGACTTTGGTCATTTCTTATGACCTTCTACGATGTAATTTGAGTCAGGGCATTTGTGGATATAAGTCTCCTGTGAGATGGGAGTGATCATGGGTGTAGGAGTAGAAGAAGGGCCTTGTTGAGGTTTTTCTATTGCTGGTGGTCGAAGGCTACCCCTATTTATGTGATTCCCGAAGGCGTTCAAGGTCGATATAGCCATTGACTTTTGATAGCATCTCCTCGAGGGTTTGAGGTTTGTGGAGGACCAGGTATAGACACGGCTGTTATCAAGAAAAGTGTTTATATACACGAGTACGACACTCGCATAGTTGAGGTTTTCGACTTTGCGTGAGTCATCGAGGAAGCTCTTAGTGAAGGCCTCAATGGTTTCACTGGGGGATTTTTGGAAATTAAAGGGGGCATCGACTCTGACCTCTCGGTCGTTGTTGATTAAAAATTAGGCGATGAAAAGATGGGATAGTTGCTCGAAACTTTGAATAGAGCCACTGGGAAGGTTATGGTACTATCGAAGAGGGCTATCTGTTAGGCTAGTTGGATAAAGGAAATACATCAGGTGGTCAGAAGTGGAATAAAGGCTTAAAGCATTTTTATATTTGAGAATGTCGGATTGAGGGTCGGTGTTGCGGTATTTATAGAGTTTGAGAGCACAGAAATTTGGAAGCACCTCAATAGCGACGATTTTAGGGCAGAGGGGGTTGTTTAACCGACTTCATAAGTTTGGAATTGGGCTCGTGCTGACACGAACTACAGGCTAGATTTTGTATTCAATGTCTTACTGTGCACAGTAGGTAGGATGAGTGGGGGATTGAGGGTTTCAGGGATGATGAGGCCGAGGGTTCGGTATGTTTTCGACGTTGTGCTCCCCGAGATGCTCTCGGGAAAGGCGCGTTTGGGGGTTTGGAGGAGCGAAGGGTCGATTCAGGGGAATCCTCCGTGGGGTGGATACCAAGATGGATAAAGCCAGTGGGGGGATCAGTGGGGGGAGCACCCTCGGCACCAATATCGACCTGTAGTACTACCCAATAAAGTAGAGGGCCAAGTCGAGCGCGGGCAGATAAGTACGACGGGGCTGGTGCTCGTGACGATAGAGGAGCATCTAGGGGTTGTAATCGTTGAAGTTCTCGGATGGCGTTGCATAGATCATTGATTGCACGGTTTTGTCTATCGTCATCATCCAAACGGTGATGCCGTTCGGCTTCAAACTTTTGCTGGTACTTTTGGCGCTCCTGGTGTAGTTGTGTTTGGTGTCGCTCCTCGTCTTGAGAAAATTGTTGGGAAAGTAGGGCGAGCTGGGCGAAAACTCCATCGACGAAGTTCCTGGCATGGGTGGAAGTAGAACGGAGGGTGGGGGCCATTGGGAATAATCTTGTGGAGTTGGAAAAGGGAGAAAATGAGGCAAGGGAGATTTGTATGGTGGGCAAGCATAGATTGCACCAAATGTAGTGGCCTAACTTCGTACGAGGGGAAGTTGGCTCTTACACCACGGGTTTATCCAATATCAAAGGATTCAAGCATATAATCTATAATATGAATAACCTATTGACAAAATACTTGCATGGAGGCCTAGAATAGGTCTCTCCAGGACCTCTAATGAGGATTTTTAAGAGATTGTATATTACTTTCGAGTAGTCAAAGGTTTGAGTGTTGTATATTTTACTGGTAGGTTGAAGGTAAACTGCAGGGTTTCAGGGGAGAGATTTCATAACCCCCACCTTGATTCCCCTTCCCTCCTATTTATAGAACATAGGAAGGGCTGAGTCATTAGGGTAGGTTATATTACAAGTGTATTCTTCAGATATCAAGCGGGTATTACGAAGTTGGTGTTGACGCCGAAAATGTTGGGTCTGGCACTATGCCTGTCACTGCAGTAATTGTTGGTTCTGACATTGTAGCTGTAAGGACCAACAACGGCGCCATTCTTGTCATGTGAGTTGGCAGTCTGACATGCCAGCGTTCCACCACGTGCGAATATAGTCGAAGTGCTTCTGATGCTGATGTGGAGTTCGTGTACTGACGGATCTGTCTTTGTCTTCAAGGTCTGTTTGTAGTCAAGGCTTCGTGTTCATGTAGTCTTGCAAGGCTTGAATATGGATTGAATGGGCCTCGAGGTACTCGTGTAGGCTTCGAGGTAGCCTTTGAATGTTTGGCTTGAGCTAGAAGGCTGCGACTAGGCTACTACACTGCCTTTACCCTTTTTGTAAAATAATCTGCAGTTATGGGAAGGTATCGACGGTTACCTGGAGAATTAGGAAATTTGCCGACAAGATCGAGCACCTATATTTTGAATGTCCAAAACACCTTAGTTGCATGTAGTTCGAGCACAGGGGCGTGTATTACTTGTTTATGTCGTTGACATGTATCACATTTGCATAAGTACTCCTCAGCTTGCATACGCATGCCTGGCTAGAATACTCCTTGTGTAATGGCTCTATTTGTGAGTGATTGACCTGCGGTGTGGGTGCCACAAGTCCATTCATGTAAATCGCTGGGCATCTTATCCACTTTCTTTCTGGAAAGGCACTTGAGGAAAGGCTCTGTGACAGAACAACGGTATAAGGAACCATTTTTATTTCTGTAGCGCTTTGAGTTTTGGATCAACTTTCGGATCCGTTAGAAGTGTTCGTTGTATTTGTTATCGATACCATGGTAGTCTTGGAAGGGCCTTCTCCAATCGTCATCCTCCCCTTTATCACCCCCAGTGTTGATCGTGTATTGAGAAATGTGATTAATGTTGGGGTTTAAAATTATTTTGATCTGGAGATATGAGCTTCTGTTCCCAAGACCCCGCCAAGATATTACACGGAATCGGCATGTCTATTTTCACCTTGAGGAATATAATCAAGATTTGCTTACGCAAACCTGCTCATCCTAACTGTAATGAGGGTTGCGTATTCGATCATCTTACCATTCTTCTTGCATTGCTTAGAGTTGATAATGAGTAGTGAATCTGTTTAAATTGAGAGTTCTGGAACACCGAGCACAAGTGAGAGGCTAAGTCTATGAATGAGAACTTTGTATTCGGTGACATTTTTGGAGGCTTCAAAATCCAAGCGGATTGATTTCTCAATTCTATCATTAGAAGGGGTAATCAGTACAGTTTCAATTCCTGACACTGCGGGTCCTGCTAAACCATTTGTTAGACGTCTCTACCCTTTCCTTGTAATCCATTCAGCTCACTCGTCAAATGCTTTGGGAGGTGGAGCTTCTGTAATTTCCTCTGCATGGTCAGTATCGTGTTCTTCCCACTTGGAATCTTTTGCTGGAAAATCCACAAGAAAATCGGCAAGGGCTCAAACCTTTTTGGAATGATGTTGTTCGAACTAGATATCATGTTCTTCCAAACTAACTGACCATTGTTACACTCTCCTTAATTTTTCTGTTTTGGACAAAACCCCAAGAAGTGGGTAGTTCATCATGACTTTACTGACTGAACTTGGAAGTAATGCTTGAGTTTCTGGGAAGTATAAACAAGAGTTAAAAGAAGTCTCTTGATTTTAGAATAGTTTTAATCCGCTGGAGTAAAGGTTTTGCTAATGAAGTAAACTGGCTTCTTGATTTTCCCTTTAAGTCTAATGAGAACTAAGATGATTGATGTATCAATAACTGCTTGGTAGATAATTAGTTCTTCATTATCTATTGGGGTGCTCATTATGGGAGACCTCCCGAAATAGGTTTTGAGATCTTGAAAAGCTGCTTCATATTCTGATATCCATTGAACCACTGTATTTGGCTAAACTTTTCGTTGCTTGGTACAACTGCAGAGTAGTAGGAATAGCCAACGACAGTGGTCTAGAGACTTTGAAATGAATCTGTTGATAGCAGTAATCTTGCCAGTAAGTTTATGTATGTTTTTCATCGTTTTTGGAGATGGCATGTTGAAAAAAGCCCGAATATGATCTGGATCAGCCTCAATCCCTTTCTTGCTAATGAGATGGCCAAGAAATTGACCTGAATATACTTTGAATTGACACTTATAAGGATTGAGACACATCCTATAAGATTGAAGAATGTCAAATATTGTGTTGAAATCTGTAATGTTGTTGGTAGACTATATGCTCTTTTACAAGAGATCATCAATATAGACTTCCACAACATTTCCAAGATGTACTTTGAGCATAGTAGTCCTCAATCGTTGATATGTCGCGTTTATATTTTTAATTTTGAAGGGCATGACTTTATAGCAGTAAAGTCATCTTTCAGTTATGAAAGTGGTCTTTTCTTGATCTTCTTCCATTAGTGAATTCTGATTGTATCCAGAAGCAGAGTCCGTCATAGATAGAAGTTCGTGACCTGCTATAGAATCAAGAATTTGATGAATATTGAGAAGAAGGAAACTATCCTTTGAAGCATGCTTGTTTAGATCGGTGAAATCTACATAAACTAAGACATTTTTATTCTTCTTAGGGACAGCGACGATGTTGGATATCCAATCTGGATATTTGGCTTCCCAACTGAATCCCACTTTGATCATTTTCTCAATCTCCATGTTAACTTTACCTCGAAGTCGAGGTTAAAGTCGTCACTATTTTTGTTTGACCGCTTTGGCGCTGATGTTGATGGCCAATTTGGCCATACCATGGCCGGATCGACCCTAGGCATCTCTTCGAAAGTCTGCACAAAAATGTTTCAATTCTGTCTCAAGAACTGAATAAGAGCAGCTTTATCGTATTAAACAAGCTTAGTACCGATGAAAGTACCTCTGCTAGGTTCATCAATGTTAATGTATTTAGTGGGCTCCTTTATGGATTGTTGATCAAGATGATCAGCTTTCTGTAATTGCTATAGAGCGTATCTGTCGAAGGTATAAAAAATTGTTGAGATGATGTTTTTGCAAGTTAGAAAAAGGTTTTTAGTACCCTAGATTTCATCGGTACTATTATTGTGTTTGAAGCAGAGTGCTTGATGATAAGTAGAAGCGATTTCTTCCATGTTGTGAATCCAACAGCGGCCCATAATCCTGAGATAGCGAGATTTGACATTGATTACATAGAAGATGACGTCGATGGTGGCTGGTCTTCCGATAATAGGAAAGATGATCTTGCCTACTCGTTCTTATTTAAAACCATTGAATCTACTGATATCAGTGTCGCTTGGAAAACTTGATCGGCCAATCCCATTTGGTCGATAATGCTCTGAAAGAAAATCTTAATACCTCTTCTAGTATCAATCATCATTATGTGCATGACAAACTTCATCATCTTGAGAATTATAACTAATGCATCATGATGTGGAAACTTGACATGACTAATCTCGTAATCTTCGAATGTGATCCCAAGCTCGCAATTGCTCAACTCAAGTAGAAGTTTGACATATTTATCTCAAGGTGTGAGATCGCAGTATTCTGACAATCTCCTTCGCTTGAATCTGCTAGAGTTGGTGATCTGATAGATTTCGATCATGTTGTTATGGTACATATGGTAAAGATGATTTTCCTCAGCTTGATCTTCGACCTAGACGACTTCAAGCTACATCATATAGCTGTCATCCTTGTCTGATTCCAGGTCGATTATATATTTGAACATCCGTCCTTCCTTGAAATTGAATTCCAACAACTTCAAGCTACTCGCAGCCTTCTACCCTAGTTGAACACTCGAAGGCTACCTCGAAGCCTACTCTAATACATCGAAGCCCACTCAATCCATAAATAAGCATTGCATAATTATTCAAAGATGAAGCCTCGACAATGAACAAGCCTCCAGGACGAACTCCACATCAGCGTCAAAGACTACGATGACGAAGCCTCGACTCCACGTCATCATCAGAAACACTTCGTAGACGCGTCAAACAGACTGTTCATTAGATAATAATGGCACCGTTGCCGGTCCAGTTAGCTACAGTGACAGAACCAACAACTGCTACAGTATCAAAGTTCCTTGACAGACCCAACAACTACTGCAGTACCAGACCCGACATTTCCGTCCTTAACACCAACTCTGGGATACCCAGTCGATATATGAAGGATACCCGGAGGGTACAGTTGTAATGTGACCTAACCTTGGTGACTCATCCTTCCTATGTTTTATAAATAGGAAAGATAAGGAACCAAGGAGGGTTATAAAATATCTCCCTTGAGCCCTTACATATTACCTTCGACCTCCCTACATAACACACAGTACTCGAACCTTCGACTACCCGACAGTAATATAAACTCTTTTAAAAATCCACGTCCGAGGTCTTGAAGCGTCACATTCTAGGCCTCCACGCAAGTATATTGTCAATTGATTTCTTAGGCTATAGATTATATACCTGAACTCCTTTGATTGAAGATAAACCCCATGATGTAAGAGCCGACATCCCCTCCTCGCAAAGTTAGGCCTCAATATTTTACGCCGTCTGTGCCTGCCCACCATACAAATCTTCCATGATCATTTTCTCCCTTTTCCAGATCCCACAGATCATTCTCAATGGCACCAACCCTCCATTCTAATTCCACCCATGCCGGCAACTCCGAAGATGGAGTGGGCGCCCAACCCTCCCTACTATCCTAGCAGTTCGCTCAAGCCGAGGAGCGACACCAAGCACAACTTCACCCAGAATGTAAAAAGCACCGGCAAGAATTTAAACTGAACGACATCGTTATTTAGATGATGCCAACAGACAGAACCGCACCATCGATGAGCTACACAACACAGTCCGAGAGCTGCAGCGTCTACAACCTTTAGACGCCCCTCTACCATCCCAAACACCTACCCCATCTTGCATCTTTGCTAGAGATCGATTGGGACCCTTGCCGCATATCCAAGCACCTCCAGCCAACCTCGGTGCTGGATGCGCTGCCCTTGCTATTCACCTTACGGCCTTCATCAGTCTTGGCATCCACCCCACATTAGACTTCTCTGATTCCACCCTTCGCTCCACCAGATACCCCAAACACTCTCCCTCATCATCCTCGAACCCTTCGATTACCCACTCATCCTGCTTATTGTGTATAACAAGACTTTGACTACAAAATGCAACCTGTTATCCGCGTCAGCGCGAGCCCAACTCCTAACTCATGGATTCGACTGAATAGCCCCCTTTGTCCCAAACTCCTCATCATCGAGGTGCCTCTAAATTTCCAAGCTCCCAAACTCTAGAAATACCGTAACACCAACCCTCAATCACATATCCACAAATTTTAAAATACTTTAAGCCTCTACTCCATAACCGACCACCTGATGTGTCGCCTTTTCTCACAAGTCTCACAGGTAGCCCTCTACGATGGTATCATAACCATCCCAGTGGCTCTATTCAAAGTATCAAGCAGCTATCCCATCTTTTTATCGCAAAGTTCACCTTCAACAAAGGCAGAGAGCTCAGAATCGATGCCCTCTTCAATTTCAAAAAATTTAACAGTAAAATCCTTGAAGCCTTCAGCATGAGGTTCCTTGACGAGTCGCGAAAAGTTGAAAACCTTGACTGCGCGAATGTTGCACTCGCATACTCGAATGCTTTGCCAGATCACAGCCATGTCAAAGAGTACCTGGTCCTTCATAAACCACAAACCCTCAAGGAGATGCTCTCAAAAGTCAATGGGTATATCGACCTTGAGCGCCTCCACGAGTCACATAAATAGGTGTAACATTCGACTTCTACCGCCAATAAACCACGACAAGGCCCACCTTCTGCTCCCACACCCCTGATCGCTCCTGTCTCACAGGAGACTGAGTGCCGCAAATGCCTTCATACTGACAATAATGCCGAACCCTTCAGGAAGCAACCAAAGCTGTTCTACCTACACTCACTACCCCTCTTAGTACCCTTCTAGTACAGATTCAGGCAGACCCCATAAGGCGTATCCCTTTTCCAATTGGGGTAAAACCAGGCAAACCTTACTATATCAACAATAAGTATAACTTTTACTACACCTATAAGTATTCGCCCTACAACACTCTCTCAAAATCATCCTCAAGATAGGCCGTCTACAACAGTATGTTGCCGACCTTCCTAGCTACCTTGACGGGTCGTATCTCAAACCTCAACTCACCTCTGCTGCCAACCCGGCCGAGGTCCACATCTTCCGAATACATTTCATCGAAGGCAATAATATCGACAGCGGCCGTTCCAAGAACAAGCGCTACATCGCATGCTCATTTTCCCCATTCCGGCCCATTAGTCATCAAGATAAGGATCGAACACATCATCCTCAACATCATGCTTACCGATACAAGAAGGGTAGCCGATATGCTTTTCTTCCAAACTGTCCAAGCCATGAAGATTATAGACCTCATCACCGCCGCCAATGTCGAACTGAAAGACTTTAATGGGGCTATCAATGTTGTTATTGGTAGAATCAGCCACCCAGTTACCACCGGTCCTGTCACACTTTAAACAATCTTTCTTATCATCAATAAGAAATCTGAATACCTTGGTATCCTTGGGCACGACTGGCTCCATGCCATACATGCCATACCTTTGACCTATCACCAGACCTTTCATTTCATTACCCCCTTGGGTACATGGAATTTAAAAGGCTCTTAACGCCTTGCCCATTCATGTAAGCATCCGGAGATCGATCAGACCCGTAGACTCGTCAGACTCTTATAGCAATCACTGTCCCTCTCTTTCCCAACACCTTCGACGACATCTACCCTACCTATCGAGCCAACTATCTATATCAAAATTGACGGTCCTAGTCAAGGTACATTCATTGGACCTTTCTTAAACGAGACAGAACGCCTCAAACTTACACACTTCCTTTGCACAAACAAAGACGTCTTTGCATTGATGTTCCAGGAGATACACGGTGTCAACCTCAGAGTTGGCATGCCACCGCCTCGATATCATCCCCCATTCTATAGTAGATAAGTAGAAGAAGTGCACCTTAGTACCTCGACTTCGAGAAGCAGTAAACCTTAAAATATACAAGCACATAGCCGCAAGTTTTATCAGAGAAGTGAAGTAGGCTGATTGGATATCAAACATTGCTGCAGTTCCAAAAGAGAACGGCAAAATCAGAATCTGTGTTAACTTCACAGACCTCAATAAGTACACACTGAAGGACCGTTTCCCCCTCCCGATTATCTCAGTACTCCTCGACCCTACCCATATTCAAGCCCTTATTGACATGCCATTGCCCCGAGCCAAAAAAGATGTCCAAAAAGTGGCTGGTAAAATTGTGGTCCTCTACCGCTTCATTACCAAATCCTCAGACTGTTGTGCTTAGCTCTTTTCTCTCTTACGCGACAAAGGGGTCCACAAAGAAATAATGAAAAACAACCCTGAGATTAACTAGACATACGACTATGAATAGGCCTTCCTCGATCTCAATACATTCCTTGGTCGACTACCCATTATCAACACCCTTATCGAAGGCAAAATACTCCTTTTATACCTTGTGATCAGTGATGCTTCTATCAGCTCAGTACTCATTCAGATCGAATCAAACATTGAAAAACCTGTATATTTCATCAGCAAAACCCTGATACCTATAGAAAATCGATTCACGAAACTTGAACGTTTGCTCCTTACCCTCATTTATTCAGCCAACAAAATTAAACCATATTTTCAAGCCCACCCTATCCGTACTATATCAAGCTATCCCCTTCGAGAAGTACTCAGCAAAAAAGAGAAATCCAGACGAGTACAACAATTATCTGTTTACCTTGGCGAACATGACATCGTATTCGAGAAGCAAATATCCCAAAAAGGCCAAGTAGTAGCCGATTTCCTTCCTGACTTCCCGGTCGAAGATGTCAATTGGGAGGAACATGAAGACGACCTGACAGAAGACCAACGCAAAGCAACAGATCCAGGGATCCCTACCACAAGATGGCATTTTTTTACTGATGGATCCGATGGGCCTTAGGGCTCAGGGATTGTTATAGTCCAGGTTACACCTACAAATGATCGAATAGAGGAGGCAGTTAAGTTAAACTTTGAATATTTCAATAACAAAGTTGAAAATGAAGCTTTGATCCATGGCCTTGACCTCGTACTCGACCTCGGCATCCCCAAACTTGCCGTTTTCATAAATTCCCAAATGGTTCAGAGACATTACACCGGTAAAAATCAAGCTAACAGTCGTATGGCTGAATATGTTGTTCTCGTTCGATAACACATGGACCTTATTCTTGAAAAATATACTATCACTCATTACCCTCAAAGGGAAAAGACACGCAGATGCCCTCACCTACATAACAGCTATGTTAGGCCAATCAAAATCCCGAACCTTCCATATTGAACTACTCGAATGCCCAAGTATCGGCCAGATGGATATCATTGCCATCAATACTTATGGCGAAAGGCTCGATCCAAACGACTGGCAAACACCATTCCTCTATTACTTCAACAATACTACCCTCTCGAATGATCCCAAAGCCAAACAATCATTATTATAGAACTGTCGCAGGTACACCATCCACAAACACGAGTTACATTACAAATCCTCAAATGGCATCCTCCTTCAATGCATATCACAAACTGAAGGCTCTAAAATTCTAGCTGAACTCCATGAAGGTCCCTACGGTGCTCAAACTCCTGGTCGATCTATGGCCCTTTGAGCTGTCTCACAAGGTTTATTCTGGCCCAACATGAAAAAATAAGCTGAAGAATATGCCAAACACGTTAACAAATGCTAACATCACGCCCATGACATCCACAGCCCTTTATAAGACCTCCATTTCTGTCAAGTCTCCTGGCCATTTAAAAGATGGGCCATCAATCTCATCGGCCCCTTCCCTAGAGCATCGGGTAGTCGAGAGAATATCCTTGTTGCAAATGATTATTTTACCTAATAGGTCGAAGCTGTACCTTAGTGTTGAACCCAAGAAGAAGAAGTCATCAAATTCCTATAGGAAACATCATTACACGTTTCGGATGCCCTCATATGATTCGATGTGATAACGGTCCATAGTTCATAGAGAGCAAAGTCATAAACTTCCTTAAGAACACAACATCATCCTCTCACCCTCAGCACCTTACTATACCCAGGGGAACGGTCAAGTCGAAGCAATCAACAAAACCATAGTTGACAGCCTAAAGAAATGTGTCGATGTGAAGAAAGGTCGATGGGTTCAGAAGCTACAGCATGTCCTCTAGTTCTATCGAATAATACTAAGAAAATCTACAGGCTATACCCTATTCCTTTTAGCCTGCGGTACTGAAGTAGTGCTCCCTACTCAATTCGAAGTACCCACACGATATCCCAACCTCCCAGACGATGATAATGAGTTCGAACTCGGATACAACATGTTATGGATCAACGAGACTAGAGACCGAGCCATTGCCATCCTTGGTCATTACCATCTCTGACTTCAGAAGTTATATAACAAATGAGTTCGACCACGAAGTTCCAACATTGGTGATCTTGTACTTAAACGCGTTACCCTATCCTCGAAGCCTCGAAATGCCAGCAAGTTAGCCGAATCCTGGGAAAGACCTTATGTCATTTACGATAAAATCGACAAGGGTTTGTATTACCTGATGGCAGAAGACATAGAGCCTCTACCAAATCCATGGAACACAATGCATTTGGTGTCATATAAAAGGCCACGCCCTTCTCCTTGATCTACTGATGTAAATACATTTTAAATCAATGAACACCTATTTCTCCAAGCTTCATCTCTTGTTTTCCATTAAATTTATTGGTTTACCCTTGGTATCATGTCAACCCTTAGACCCAACTGATACTTGGGGGCGACCTTAAAATTTTCAAGACTCCAAATTCGAGCAAACTCGAGGGGCAAGGATGGTCGAAAGACCAGACCCTTGGGAATGCATTGGGGATGAACACGTTTTACTTCGACCTGACTGATACTTGGGGGAGACCTTGACATTTTTTAAACCTCAAAATTCGAGCATACTGGAGGGGTAAGGATGGTCGAAAGACTGGACCCTCGTGAATGCGTTGGCAGTGAGCACGTCTTATTTCACTGTAGCTCAGGCCTTCGAAGTCTAGTGAATTTCCAAGTTTTCTCTAAGTATCATATCACCCTCGGCCCGACTGATACTTGGGGGCGACCTAAAAAATTTTCAACCTTCCAACATTCGGGCAAACTCGAGGGGCACGAACGGTCGTAAAATCGGACTCTCGTGATTACGTTAGTGGTGAACACGTCATACTTCGCTGTGGCTCAGGCCTTTTAAGTCCAGTAAATTTCCTGGTGTCCTCTAAGTATCATGTCACCCTTGGCCCGACTGATACTTGGGGGCAACCTTGATATTTTTCAAACCTCCAAATTCGAACAAGCTCGAGGGGCAAGGATGGTCAAATGACCGGACCCTTGGGAATGTATTGGGGATGAACACGTTCTACTTCGATCAGGTCCCAAGCTGTCGATGTCCAATAAATTTTTTGGTTTACCCTAGGTATCATGTTAACCCTTCGAACCAACTGATACTTGGGGGCGACCTCAAAAATTTTCAAACTCCCAACATTCGAGTAAACTCGAGAGGCACGAATGGTCGAGAGACCGGATCCTCAAGAATGCATTGGGGGCCACCACATCTTAGTTTGTTGTGGCTTAAGCCTTCGAAGTCCAGTAAATCTGTTGGGTCGGCCTAAGAATTAAAACTATCTTGAAGCTGTCTAAGGTTCGACAACTCTACAATCATTCTACTCTTACAGAATATACAGATGCAAATATACAAGAATATCCATAGTTTTGCTACATGCAAGACACTTTAATAAAGCATATATCAAAGACACCAATTCAGTTTGGAACATACATCAAGAATCTAGCACAACAATTCAGTAAAATGCAAGTTAATACAAACAATTTCAGTACAGTCTACAGCAACATAGAATCAGTACAGCACAAGTCAGTTTCAGCAAAGCAATTTGAAGCAATCACAAGTTCAAAGATCAATTGCAGAAAAAGCTCAACATTGTTCAAATATTACAGCCCAATAGAAAAATTAGAAAATGCGGCGTGGCACTCCCGTATAATACTCATACTGGAGTGGCTGCACCTTTTCCCTCAATAGGATCCCCAGTACCAACACCCCCATCACCTCCAGTAGAATATTTTGACCCTACACCATCGACGGCCACATTAGTTGTAGCTTAAGTAGTAGCACTTTCGACCATGGGAGCCTCCATGCCACCTCCAACACCATCATCCGCAACATCTGCCTCTCCTCCCTTTGTTTGTAAAGAATCTTCCATTTCAAGGTCTTAGGTAATAAGGAAACGCTGCAATGTTTCGAGATCATACCCAAAATCCTCTATGAACTCCTTCATCCTGACATTATCCAAAACTTCATAATCAAATTTCCCTCGGTAACACTCTCTCTGTTTTTCTTTTCCTTCTCCTTTTAAACAAGCATCGACCTCAATACCTGCTCATTATCTTAAACTTCATAATCAAATTGCCCTCTGTAACACTCCCTCTGTTCTTTCTTTTCCTTCTAATTTTTAGCATGCTTTGACCTCAATACCTGCTCATGATTAAAATGTTGACCCTCTATTCTCTTCTTGAATGCATCATTGATAGCCGCAAGATCTCACTTCAAAGTTTTATTCTCAGACACCACCGATGCTTCAGTCCCTCGAGCAAGCTCCAGACTATCAACCGCCTCCTGTATCTTCCTCATTAACACTTTTACTGCCATGTTGAAAGACTGCGCCCAAGCATCCCCCTGCTAGAATATTCAAGCCGTCAGTACCTCTTGAAGAATCAAGGACTTAAGAAAATATCAGAATCTCACAAACAAATAGACAGTTACCTGGTACATACTCCACTTCATTTGCCTTGATGACTCATCAGGGTCATCGCCACAGAGTTCTACCATCGAAGCAGCCATGGCTAGAGCCTGTTCCTCTCGCTCAGCCTCCGTCATATCTTTGCCCACATCCTCCGCATCATCATCCCCCAGTGCCCTACACCTTCTGCATTGAGTAACCTTCGTTTGTAGTACCCTAGGAGAATTGGGGACGACCTTTCCCTTCCCTCTCTCAGCCTGAGTCGATGCCTACTTCGTCTTCTATCTTGAAGCATCTTTAACTACTTTCGGCACTGTCGTTGCCTGCTTCGATGCCCGTTGCACCTTCGGAACATACTTTACCTTCCTTGCCAAATTCTCCTCTTCTATTCCTTCGACAAATTTTAAAACACCTTTGCCTCCCCTCTTCTTTGATGGCTTCGACGTAATGGGTATGCTTCGAAGTAGGGAATCTGTCTTCTTCTGCCTCTTCCTCTAGATACCAAGACTCTTGAAAACAAAATTCACCCACTCCTCATCTAAGTCAATTAGGGCGTCAATATAACCCTTCAGATTTGGCCAAGTTTGGCCATCGGGACCTACAGGACAAACAGAAATGCGATCACAGTTTATTCGAGCAATATATCAAAATACCTTCGAAGAAAATCTTACTTGGATAATAGATTTTATGATGTAACCTATAAGGGTCCTCCCCTTCGGCATTATCATAATTAGCCCGTACTAGAGCCAAATCTCTATTCTACCCACGACCCGTCGAGCATAGATCAAACAACCAGGGCTTATCTGTATGGCACTGAATGTGGTAGGTGCCAACATTCTGATTTGTCTTCCCGAATAGAATGATACAATATCGTACTTCTCAATTAAACCCCTTCCCTCACTCCTTAATTTTGTATTCATGCCCTCGATTACCTTCATCATTTCATAAAGGTTCCCATTCATTTGAACTTGGGTAACTTCCCAGAAGTTCAACATCTCCTTCACCAGCCTTCGAAGGGGCAATCGCATCTCTAGTCGAATTTGGCCTCTATACGCCATTATACCTTCTGGGGGTTTCAGCTGAAAGATGTACCCTGACCCCGCAGGATATAATATTTCTCCTACCTTCGAAAGCCTGAATTTAGCTACAAATCGATCTAATCTCTGCTAATTTTAAGTCGAGACAAAACCATTGGCCTTATCCGACTCAGTTGAATCCTCACTACGATCACTTTGCTCCCCCTCGCCCCTTTCACCACCTGAAGGCTCAGCCTGACCTTTGCCTTTCTTTTTTTGTCCTCCCTCCATCTCCTCTTCACCACTATCCTCAGTCGCTACTTCCTTACGATACCTACTACTTGAACCCCCAGCTTCAAGAATTACCACTGCCAGTGGAATATCTTTTGCTATGACTAGTTCTTCTACATTGCTGCCCTCATCCATCTGAGCATGACCAGACACGTTATTCTCATTTTTGACCTCCTTGTCTATTAGCCTTAGTCTCGAAGCTCGACGGGTATGCATCTTCTCCTACAGAATAAGAGGCATGCAATTAGATCGATACATTCGATTATTACGTATCAATAACCCATTTTCATCTACCCTCTCCAACAAATAAAAATACAGTCAACAACTTGACCCCAATCCCAGTCCCACCATCAAATAAACTCAGAATCCCAACTGACCTAAGCCTCTAACACATGGTTTTCCCATGTCCTCAAACATATCACCAACACTCCAAACCCAGAAGACTCTACATATAGATACAGATGGAAAAGCCAATCAAAAGTAGCCAGAGGTCAATCGGCATACCTTAATTAACGAAAGTACACTCGAAATAGCAAATCAGCTGGTCCCTCAACAACAACCTGGTAACCTCTCACAAGCTTCACAAAACAATGGCGTACGTTTCTTTCCTCTCACTCACTGGTTTTTTTGTAAAAAATACATTTGTTATTTCCTCTATATATACATCCTCAGAATACCAAAAACTGCCTTGATTTTCCAACCACTATCATTGCCACTACCCCACTACCACTACTTTTTGGCCGAGATGTGTTTTGAACACTATGCCCCCCATTACCCTCACGTGAAAATCGTACATACACATTGATTTAACTTTAAACTCAAAGCAACTCAAACCTTTTAATCCTCACTCGAAGCTGTCCAATCAAATCCCTACAAAAAATTAACCTTTTTATGTAAAATGAGGAAGCATCATGATAATCTACATGGCACACTGCCCCAGGAACCAATACCGATCGGATAGGCCAGCTGTCTGGGCTATCTGTTCATCCAGTCAAATCCAATTGACCTTCGACACACTCACTTCTCGTACACGAGTAATCAACTATATCTTGTCTCGAACATTCATCCACAAATAAGCTTACATTCGATTTAACAATATATCAAGCATTCGATTTACGGAACATTCGACATTCGACAATATGATCGCGCTTAAATCACCTTAAAATTTTATGTCTTCCTACTTACACACAGTTCATAATTTTACTTCGACAGTTTAAAATTTTACTTATACACAGTTCAGAAATATACTTTGACAGTTATCTCATCAACTACCAATTTCATTCAATACAGATCAAAATAGTACAAATAAATAGAAAAATACAAATACATCCACATACCATCCTATCTAAACAATTAACATAGTATTATAGAAGCTCAAATTTATCGTCGGGGCACTTCTTCTCGTACCCAGCCTCAGCAATAACATCTTCTAGGCCCACCATCTCCTCAGCAAGTGACTCCAGCAAGGCCATGCGGTAGCCAAGAAATGGGCCCATCATCTATAGTACCCCCCACCAGTATACAAAGGGCATTCCACTAATGGGTTCCCCAGGCTCCACTTCAACCAGCTTCGACATCTCTAAATACAGGCCTTGCTCACCGAGAAACCTCTATTTCAACTCCATGGTCTTCTCACGTACATAAAGAACCTTCACTGCCACCCGGTCCTGGTGTTTAGTGTTGGAAGCATTTCCATTGCTTTTATATGACGATGCAGATATTATGCTCATAGAAGAAAGAAGAGATATGAGAAGTTTGCCCCACAACACCCCATTTTATACTTGAAAGTACATTTAAACCTTTCCTAACCCCAAGCCGCATTCATTATAGTCCTCAATTTTTCTCCTTGAAAACTCAGCCGCCTAGACTTTACAACTTCCTAAACATAACTGTTTCATCTATATGCGCACTCAAACCCCATTTTCGAGGACTTGCAGACGAATAAATCCCCAGCATCAAACTATCGACCCCTTTAATACTTTGTCTTACAACTTTTTCATCGAGTTTTAATTGAAACCGGGTCATGTATCTTCAACCATCTCATTATACTTCGAAGTCAATTTCTCTAAAGGCAACATTTGCCACACGTAAACATTCGAAGCTACAATATATTTGCCAACAATATTTATCAGACATAAAATCAAAATTACGGTACTAGTTATGTTCATTACATTACTTCAAATCACACAAGTAAGAGGAGACATCCAAACTCAGCCATGCAAAATCTACAATAGAAACAAAAAATTACAGTCATATAACCAAAAAAAAGCCATCACCACCACCTTGACCTACATTAAGAAGAACCTCCCCTATTTTTAGACGGGCCGGATCCTCCAGCCAAACCCTGCTCCTCCACCATTTGATCCTCTGCCTACACAAGATACTCGACAAAACTCGATATATAAAGATAGCGTTTCTCAGCAGTGGTAATGTGAAATTTCATCTACCCCCACAAGTAAGCGTAAGACACCCCGTTGATGGGTTCCCAGGTTCTCACTTCACCAGGTCAGGCATGTCCTTGCCAAGCTCATGTTCACCGAAGAACTTTATCTTAAGTTCAGCAGTCTTCCGCCTTATACGACGGTCTCGGGTAAAGTCCATCCTTTTCAGGTAGCGGGTTTTGGGCGTTGTGCTCATTATGTTTTTTCATGAAATTTAGAGAAAGGAGAAGAAAGTTCAGCAGAAAAAAAAGTATGTAGTGTTACCGCCTCAATAACCCATACATATAGACCTATCTAACCTCATTTATTACTCCGTAATCAGCAATATCATGAAACTAGAAGAGCAGCTTATGACTATAGAAGGAAATTTGATACCTCAATTCAACAAAGGGTTCTAACAGCTAGTAGGGGTCCATCTGCAGCCCCACAGGGTCCAAATGCTCTAATTTAAGCTCCCACTTATGTCCCGTCACCTGTCTTATCTTTGCGCACATCAAAACCCAAAAGATTCTGGACTAAGTTCACTAGGTTGCTCACTCGCATGTCAAAGACTAGACATGATGTAGACAATGATGACACATGTAGGTCACGATGGTTGATAATCAAAAGGTGGTGTTTCTATGTTCCATTTCTAGAAGGACAAGCTTCACAACTTCCAGAGTACGTCCAATATGCATCAAATCCTTTAACCTTTGATGGTGAGGAATGGTCCCTTATATAAGTTCACCAGCGCTTTGGCAGTTTGCATAGAAGGTGGACAGGAAGTGTTCTGTAAATGCCTTACTAATGCTTCTTGAGCCACTTATACTTTGCTACAAAAAACAATGATATATTTAGCGAGCTAAGCATTTTTGAATCATGTGATCTTTGTTAAATATTTGTTTTTGGTTGTAATGGAACATATACAAGATAAACTATAGTTTCTTTGAATAAAATTTCATTTTAGGTGAAGCTTTCCCGACTCTGAACTAGTAAATGTGTGACACTAAAAAACCTGATGTTCAATTACGTACCTCTCTTCAGGTAGATCCTTTTTGGGGTTGCCAATAGATTTATTCCAATCTGACTGGCTTCAAGTCTGGAATGAGTCTGAATTCCATCAATGAAAGACTTCTAGTAGTTATTCATAGTTATGATAAAGGATAGAATCAGCTAATTCATCACCAATTCTCTTGCTCTTAAAGAAGCTTTATTCACCATTATTGAAGTTCCTTGATGCGAATCAAGTCTGCACAAAGTAGGAATTAGTGATTAGAAATGAAGCAAAAAATATTCCATGTTCCCTACCTTGAAAATCAAGTTCGTAACAAAGCACAGAATTAGTGTTTAGATAGCATACCTTTACTTCAATTACATGATGTCGTAATGGCTGCTGGATCATCCACTGACTTGAACTATCCTTAATGCTTAGTGTTTTATGAAAAATAACATAATAAGGTTAGTGATAAATAAAATTTAAAACAAAGGACTAATAAATGATTCCTATTTTGTATTTGGCAAAAATGACATAATTTTTCCATGGGATAGTGCTCCAAACTATCCTAAGAATGACGAGGAATAGAAAGCAAGAACTATACCTGGATCGGTTATGAATTAGTGCCATGGAGTTACGGCAAGACACTCTTGCCTGCCACATCGCTTGGGTTCATTTACTCAGCCTATAATCACCCCATTAATTATAACACATAAACAATCAGTATCATGAATATAAACTAAAATATATCAGAATACAAACAAATGAAGCAAGTTACCTCTATCGACAATAATGGGGTCAGAAAAGTAAGCACATACGAGGCACTGAATTACACCTACTCTGATTTCAGGTATAAGCGAACTACAACGAATGATCATTCCTTTCACAGAAACCATCTTCTCAATATCTGATAAAACCATCTATCATAAGGCCATATTTCATCATACCATATTTTGACATTCTAAATTCTAAGCCCAAATTCACAACTAAAAATAAATGCATGACGAAAGATTTTTGTCATGCTTACATACAAAGTGAAATCATGGATCTTCATCATGCTTTTAGAGACAATTTTACATTCATCAATAATGACCCAGGGATATTCATGTTGTTCGCCTCGCCTAATTGTTACATTTAACAATTAGAGTGTCCATACCAGACTGGCTAGGAGAATATACTGTGCATGTATTAATCAGCCATAGGTCGGCCTCCTCAGGATTATCACTCAATGCATATCCAAATGCTGAAAGTTGACCAACCATGTATTCCCTATCGCCCGGATTGTGAGAGCATCCAAAGGCCTTCATATAAATGGTTTGAGTTTTAGGGATATCAGATGAGGGAGTAGCAATGAGGTGGTTGTCTCGCTTGAGGTTCTTCTTATTTTTAAGTCGTTTAGGGTTTAGTCCGATTGACATTAGAGGTAATCGAAACACTTGCAGAACTCCTCCACTTACTAACATGTCCTCAATCTAAAAACAATTTAAGTAACTGAAGACGAAGAAAAAAAAAGATTCAAATTTGTCAAACTAGGACTTACTACTTCCATTCATTCATATGAGCTTGAGAAAATAATTATACTCCATCGAAATCGAGTCTTACCCGGACGTATCATGGTGAAGCCGATCTGCTCCCATGAGAGCAATTCTCGTATGCAGTCAAGAAAGCCACTTCAGGCTACCAAATGAAGTGGGGTGGGGTGCTCCCTGAGAAACTGTAACAAGGACTTATATTAATACGAAGATCACGAAACTACCATTGAATCATATAATATTAAATATGGTATCATATTTAAGCTTTTTTGCATTTGAATACACTGCCAATCAAGAAATTTGTATTCAAACCCTAACTGCCTGACCGATCCCCAATTCATTGGGACACTATCATAACAGCTTATGAAATGTCAACAACATTGACAAAACCCTCAAACAATTCACACTAGGAATAAATCAAAATCCTAAACTTCCCACATTCAATGAAGATAATGGAAAGCATTTTACTCTATCCCAACTAATCGATAAAAACAACAATCCAACACACAATTCAACAAACCAGCAAACCTTACCGGCATAACTCAAACCCCCATTATTCTGATTACTTCTACCCTCTATGACAAACCTCGCCACATATTCCCAGCACATCTCAGCCAATATCGTCGCCGCAGTACCATAATACTGAATTGCCAGAACTGCAATAAAAACATAGCTGTCAAAAAATGGACTTAATCGCCAAAAGTCGATGCTGGGGTTTACTAATTATACCTAATGGGAAGAGGGGTTGTCTCAAAATCTTATCTTTTAAACTAGTAGAATAGAAGGACGAGATGAGAGAGAAAGAAAATGCTAGAAGAAATAAGGAGAATTGGTTTACCTCAAAGAAACAACAAAATATCACAAATTCAGGGTGAATTACTGAATATAATTCGATCCAATTGGCGAGAAAATAATCAGTGTTTGGTTCATTACTTGCAATTGCGATTCCCCCATAGGAGAATTTTAGGAGACCTCAAGTTCTCAAAACTCTAAGATTGTGGGAGATGGGGATTAAAGGGATTTGAGATTAAGTGATGGGGGATTACCAAGTATGTAGAAGAACAAAGTTTCATCATTTTTGTTGACACAGTCTTCGAGATTGGAGAAATCGATCACTTGGAGACTGATGTGCTCGTCGATGCCATCTTCGATGTTTACCGGCTCCATTTTTCAAATCAAAGAGAGTGGTAAGGAATTTTAAAGAAAAATTTGTAACCACAGATTTGGGAGAAGAGATTTCACTTCAACCAGTTGAAGATTTTTGAGGAAATTATGGTTCTCGGAGACGGTAAGAGAGAATAGAGGATTATTTGAATGATTTTAAAAAAAAATCCCATCGTGAAAATGCATGTTATTTAAAATTAATCATCATCAATTGAAGCAAAAATGACATAAATGCCATAACATATATTTTCATGTCACTAGCAAAAGTGACGTTAAAGGGATATTAGAAGGAAATGAAGTCACTATTTGGACAATGATGTTGTAGCCTACGTAAATACGTCAACTAACAGGGAGGAAACAAAATATTGTACTTATTATGTCATTTATCATAGAAATGACGTTATTTAAGTAATATAGAAGCATATATTTGTTGTAGTGGCAATTGTCAGTAGAATGATGGTTTACTTTAAGATGCATGCTGTACGGAAGGTTCTCGATTGGTTCCAATGGTTGAGAGAGACGGTGGAGCTTATCCATGGAGATGATTGGAAAAGTTGTGTAGATTCAAACATTCATCCTTGGGAGGACTGGTTTGAGTTGTGAGCCACCTTACCGAGGGTTGCTTGTATTTCCCTTAGAACGCTTTTGATCGCCCTAGTCTTTATGTCATTTGGACACTGCCAAACGAGCTTGTCACTCTCCATCAAGCTCGTTCTTACGGAGCTCTCTGTCAAGATTTAATTGCCTCTTGAGCTCATTGTGTTTATCTGTTTTGGCGTTAAGATTCGCCCGTAGCTCTGTAAGTTATTCCAGCTCAACAGAATGATCGAGCTGGACTCCAGTTACTTGTCATCTGGAAGTGATTATGATTAAAATTTGTAGTAGAGTGATAGTACGCCATAGGATATTATGGAAATATAATCTTTCCCACGGACGGTGCCAAATGTTATGGCCTAATTCTGTAAGCTCGTGATGGCTTTGGAATTACCACTTTCACCAATGTTCCTGTGATAAAAACTAATTTTAAAAAGAGAGATGACACAGATAATTTAGCACTGAAACCACTGAATATGTAAAAAAAATGACTTCGATTTAAAGATTTTTGTAATAGTAACTTTTATTGCTTGAGGCTGATATCTTATTACAAGTGATCTCTCAACTTATAAATACTTGAATCGTACGAATAAGAAGTTTTGGATGTTTTTGCGAATCAAGAAAATGTAGTTTTCTTTGTGATTTCTCGTGTATTATTCTGGTCCTTGTCTCTTCTAGAACTTTTTCTTTATATAGGCATTCCCTGTAATTCTTCATCATGCTGAAGCACATACTCTGCACAATGTAGTTAGTAGTGGTTGAATAAATAGCTGTTAAGTTTATGAGAGATAGGTGTCTTTGACTTGTTTACGCTTTTCTATTTGAGTTTGACCCTTATTCTTTATCAGTTCTTGGAGTAGGTGGAAATGCTGACTGTTAAAGTCATGTGTAGAATATGTAAGCCTGACATGGAGATAATTCGAATTGGAGATAGCTCGATTTGCAGTTAGATCAATGGGTATACCCTTGTAATTGTTATTGTCAGTGTAGATATGGTGAGGATGAAAGCACAAGTTTTGGAGGATGGCCTATAGAATCGTGTGTGTGTAAAGTATTTTGAGTTGTTGGATAGGTATTTTGGTAATAGTTGTGTAAATAGGCAGGTATTTGTGCTAGTGGAACCCAAATATGATGAGCTGAGTGAAATGGGGGGAAAGGAGGCAAAATAGGAGTATGAATTCTACCTGAAATTAGAATTTTTGTATCCTTCGAAATGCGTCGGCATGATAGGGAACTGAGCTACGGCGTTTATAAAGAAAGAAGATGAGTTGGTTGGTCGAAGGTTGGATTAAAAGAGTGCAGGATTGTAATAAATGAGTATGTGTAAGGTGTAGTTGAAAGAAATTTTTTTTTTTTTTTATGTATTATGATGTTAAATTTCTCGAATATATTTGACTTGTGTGAGTGAATGAAATTTATTGATATAATGTTGAATAAGTATGGGAGCAATCGATTTGTCAAATTTTGAAATTGATGGTCGAATAAAATTTAAAATTTGATATTTTTGTTGATGATTTACCCAAAAATATAGGAGAATTCTAAATAAAAAATAGTTTAGGTAATAAGAGATTGAATATGGCTAAATGTGCTCCTGTAGGTGATATTTTAAAGTATAAGGAAATTGATGTACAACATCCCTTTCAAAAAAGAGTCTGTGCTTTGTCGAGTATGGAAATATCAGAGGATGCTCAAAGAGATATAAAAGGGTTGGAGCAATAGTGCATGGGTTTGCTATCTTTTAGAAGGCAAAGAACCAAAGACATCGAGAAAAGATGGGCAAGGCGCTATGCTCGAGTACGTGAACAGTCGTGAAGTGGTTCAATGAGCTATCGCGTAGGGTCTATAAATAGCCCTGTGGTAGGCGACTTCTCACATTTCACAAACAATAAAAAAAAATCTTCCAGTGTGAAGGAGGAGATAAGTGTTTTAATTGAGGGGGCAAAGCGTGTGAAGTAGAGGGATACCGAGGCAGTGTGAATCCAAGGTTAGTGGTTTTGCTGATTGCATTAATATATGTAGATTCTGCTGAGTCCCTTTGTAGTTCCAGGTATGATAATGATAGTGCAGGAAGGAATCGTGATTAGGAAGGGTACAGTGGAAGGAATTTGAGATTTACTATTGTAAGGTTTTTAGTAAATTTTGTCTAATGTAGAGAGTGTATGGTTTGTGTGACTGCGGCAATACTTTCGTAAATTCTTTAAGGATATTTAAGAGTGAGAGGTTGTTGGAAATGTGTGTTGATGAGTCGAGGGAGTGATTGGTGGGTGTCGCTTCCATTACGGCACGACTGTGGATAAATTTGACAAATTTGCGAGGAGTTCAATAATAGAATGCCAGGATATGTGTGATGTGGCTGGGTTTTATGCCTGAGAAGGTGGATTCCCGTATTTTTGAATTTGATTCTTTTGGCGGGAAACAGGGGAGGTGTACCTGAGAAGTTTGAGGTTCCTGTATATCGAAAAACAACATGTTTTACTGTAATCGATGCTTTAGCACTTAGAAAAAATAGTAATGAAATATTTATCGAGAACTGAATGTAGTAATTGTTCATTCAGGTAGTAATGATATCAATTAAATATAAATGATAATATTGAGAAAATTATGTGTTAGAGAGTAAACTCAACAACTATAAGAATATGAACATATGACCATATGTAATGTATAAGATATGATAGATACTAATTGTTGTAAAAAATTGAATTTGATTTTCAGGTTCATAATAATTTCTGAACCTATCCATATTGATGATAAAGATATATACGAGAACCTTTAAGATGTAGAGCCTCTGATGATTGATATAACAACTTGTGCTCAACAGTTGGGCAGTAGATATAGGGTGTTGTCGAGTGGTGCAAACATAGCTAGTGTCGACCAATTTAGGGTTGCACCCAGGATTATGGAAGTTTCTGATGTGGAGGGTACCGATATAGATGTGGACCACGAGCCACAGGCTAGTGGCCGAGAAGGTATTGGGAGTGGTGAGGAAGATGTTAAAGAAGGGAAGAAGTCTTGTTATGGTGAGGGGCCAGAAACAAAAGAGATATTGGGTTTTAAGAAAAAGTACAGTATTCCTAAAGTTATTAGGTAAGAGGAGTATCAATATGATGTGATCGATCAGGAAATACCCTTGGTGGAATTCTCGATTATTAAGAACAAATTAAGAAAGGGTTGAAGCTCCCTCTTCGAGCTGATCAGAAGAAGTTGTTAAATTTTTTTACATTGCACCTGGTCAGTTCAACCCAAACGTACATGATCTCTTTCGTGTATGTAGGGTAATAAACAGTTGATTAAAGGTGAGGGGTGAAGAATTGATTACTGTGGATGACATATGTGTATACTAGACACTGAAACAAAATCCCCAGATGCTAGGACACTGATACTTTGCAAGGTTTTCAAAGAGACCGCTATTTTATGACATGGTTTCAACAGGAGGGTGGTATAGTGATGAACGTCTTCTGGTATCAGGGAATTATGAGTTTGACAAAAAGGATCTAGGAGAACCCTTGAAAAGGAAAGGCTTCTATTTAGGTGTGCGGTTAGGTAACGTAAATATCGATATTTTAGATTTGTGTATTTAATTAAATTGTTTGTAACTATTATTAGTGTTTGTGCAGCCCTGAAAGAGATCGATAGGAATTCTGAAGTACAAGAACAACTGTATAAAATCAGGAAGTGTTTCTGCGGTATGATTGACAGCCTTGTTATCGACCAATAGAAAGTGGGTACTTTGTTTCAAGAGGCAGGCTTAAAGAGGTCGAGGGCTAAAGGGGCAGAAGTTACAATAATCGATAGAAAGATATCTTTGAGGAATAAAAGGGTTGTAAAGTCGAGTTTGCCTTTGGAAAATCCTTTACTTGCTGGCTATACGATGGACTCTGTAACGACTGAGAGAGAAGCGATGTTTACAGATGTTTTGGGGAAAGGGAAAAAGAAGAGGGCAGCTAGCCAAGTCGTTACTCCGTTACTACCTTTGAAGAGGCACTCTCTAATGTCCTACATCGAGGAAGCCGCGAAGGTCGTGACACCAATTGATATTCATGTTGGTCAAACTTCACTAGCCTCGAGGAATCTGAGATTGAGGTCTAAAGGACCATGGAGGCATATGTGTCTGGGATGGATGTGCTGGAGGTGAAAGTGGACGACTATTTGGTCAGGGCAGAGAGTTTGATAACTTTTCTTAGCGAGGGTCAACGAAACATGTCGAAGGTGAGAAATTTTTTTCCTTTGGGCCATTTAAAGATTCTGGTACCTCACTTAAATACTTATATTTTAAATGTAATATAGATCATGAAATTGTTGACTGAGTCCAAAGGTCACATTATCGGTGGTGGCACACTGGCAAATCGACTGGTTTCTTACAAGAATATCGAGAAAGATCTGACAAAGGAGAAAGAAGATCTGATCGAGGAAAAGAAGAAGCTGAATGCAAATTTGAATAGGTATAAGTTAGATGCTAGTAAGGCTCAGGAAGTTGCCCTTCGGGATGCAAAGAAAACTTGGGACAAGCAGGTCACTGAGCTTAAGGCTAACCTAGTGAAGGATAAAGAGGAGGCTCTGGTGTTGCTGAGAGAAAATTTTATGAAGGATGTACGAGAGTGGATCAATGATGCTCGGAAGTCCATAGAGATAGAGCTTGGGAAGGTGTTGAAGAAGGTAAAGGCCGAACTTATGCAAGACAGCTTGGAAGCTTTTAAGAAGGTGAAGGCTAAAATTGTAGGGCAATTCGATGTGATGGAGCAGAGGAAAGATCATTACAAAGCATTGGTGATAGCAGTAAATTTGGTTTTTGATGATTCAGATGAAGAAGTCGAGGTTGTGGAAATTCCTAAAGTTCCTAGTGGGGCAGAAGTTGTCGGTGATTTTGTGATGATGAATTCTGATGGTTTGCATCCCAAGGAAATACTAGATGGGCTTGCTCCCTGTGGATTATGATGGTTGATGATGCAGTATTTACCTCTGCAATGTAAGTCATGTTTGGAAAATAGATATGTTTATGATGAGAGATGTAAAAACGGTCGATGTTTATGGTTTTGAAGGATTTGTGTGATAAATACTGATGCATAGATTGTGTAAATTTATGCTAAGTGTTGATATTTGTGTCGAATAATATGTGTGTATGCTTAGATTTGTTAAATTAATGTTAAGTGTGTATATTCGAGAAGATGAATAGAATATAATATGATGTAGATTTTGTTAGGATAGCTTGGATTCAAGCATTTAAAATGATATAAAGAGGGCCATGTACTGGCTTTCTAATGATGACCAGATACCTCAATGGGATATCTAGGCTATGATTGATGTTGCTAGATGTTATTCCTTAATGGGATAACGTAAAAAGGAAATGATGACCAGATGTTATTCTTCAATGGGATATCTGAGTTTTGATTACCAGATGTTTTATTCCTCGATGGGATGTCGGGGTTTTGATTGGAATCGACAAAACATGAAATGTCTCATCAATTAGTAAAGATTGCAAACGGGATCCGGTATTTGGATATTGTTTGTCAAAGAGAAGAATATTAGTTCGCGATGCATATATATTAATATGCATCGATACTAAATGAAAGTAAAGATGGTGAAAATGATTGTTCAATAGATGTATTAGAAAGTAGAGATAACTTTATTGGAATCTGCCGGAAGGAGTTACAATTGTCATCTATAAAAAAAATTAGTTGGGCAGTGATCCATAGAAATTCGAGTTGTACTTTGCCTTCGATCATCATCCAGAAAGTCCCACTATCGTTTTTGTCACTGATAATATAAGGTCCCTCCCAGTTTTTGGATAATTTTAAAGAAGTTTTAGGTCGAGTGTTGTCTTGGATTCGTCGAAGGATAAGGTCACCAATGCTAAACTTTCAAGTTCGAACCTTTTGTTGTAAGCTTTCTTAAGGGTATCATGGTATCGCCCCAAGTTTGCTATGACTTTGTCTCAGGTTTCCTTAATCTAGTTGTGGCGCAGAGGAGTCCTAGTTAAATGTCTTCATCTGTGACTTTTCATCGATTACTCGGTTGGTCGAGGTCTGTGAGTATGACAAATTCGGTACCAAAGGCCATCATAAATGGAGTACAACCTGTAGATGTTCGAAGAGTTATTGGATATGCCTATAGAATACTTAACAACACATTGGCCCATCTGCCTTTTTTCCCATTGAGGCGCTTGCGTAATCCTGAGTTTATGTACTTGTTAATGGCTCTGGCCTGCCCATTTCCTTGTAGGTAGTAAGGTGTTAAAGTTGAGAATTGAATCATGTACTTATGGAGGAAAGTGGGCAGCCAAATCTAGCTATTATATTCTCCCAAAGGAACTTGATGACTTCATTTTCATTGGTGTAACATAGAGGAACTGCTCCGACTCCCTTTGTGAAGTAGTCTATGGTCTCAAGGACAAATTTTGTGCTTCCCAATGCTGGGTGGAAAGGTCCAATGATATCGATCCCCCATCTTTTAAATGGCCAAAGGACATTGCTAACATCAAAGTCAAGTACTGGGCTTTTGATGTCTTGAGTGTGGATTTTACATTTGTCACATTTACCTATAAAATCTTCACAGTCATGTCGCATCTTCGGCCAGTATACTTGTGTGAATGCGCGTTGGGCCAATGATCGTCCTAAAACGTGGGCCACACAGATTCCTCTGTGAAAGTTCTTTGATTTTTATTTTAGCCTATTTTTAAGGGATGCATTCGATAAGGGGTCATCCTCCTAAGATGCGATATAATACTTTATCATGAACTGTGAATCTGGGGTATTTTGGTAAGAGTAATTGGGCTTCTTCTTTATTACTTGAGAGGATGTTGGAATTGTGGTATGCATAGAATGGTCTTCTCCAGTCTTCATTGATTTCATCTTCAGTAACAGTGATTTACATTATGGGCTGGATATTGAGAGTTGAATGTTTAATGACCTCGATGTCCAAAGATTTATTTTTGTTGTCCTCAAGCATGGCAGTGATGAAAGCTAAGGTGTCAGCATGGCGGTTTTCTGTTCGAAGTAGGTAAGAGATTGTTGCCGACTTTAATTTGCTCATTTTCTTTTCGACCAAGGTTGCATAATAAATCTTCCTGCCTGGTGTCTTAAATGTCTTGTTGTAATGATTGGCGACGAGTAAGGAGTCGATATATACAACTATTTCTTCCGCCCCAACTTCTATAGTAAGATGCAATTCATGAAGGATAGCTTCATATTTTGCTCCATTGTTGTGGCATAGAATTTGAGTTTAATAGCTTTCTTAATACGATGATTTTATGGTGTAACGAGAACGATACCGATTCCTGACCCTCGCAATCCAATAGATCCATCTGCTAAGAGTCTCCATCCCGTGCATTGTGACAAGGCGCCTGGCACTGGAATTTAGTCATTAACCAATACTTCTTCAAGTTCTTCCCAATCAAGGTTTTTGACAGGAAAATCTGCAAAGAAATTAGCTACGGCTTGACCTTTGGTGAACTCGTCGAAATATTTTTATTTTAGAAAGTACAAGTTTAAGGGGATATTTGGTAATAATTTTGATTGAATGAGCTTGAAAATAAGGCCAAAGTTCTTTAGAGCTGTAGACCAAGGCAAGTAGTTATTTTTTGGTTGATGCAAATGTTTTTTTAGCAGGCATGAGAGTCGTGTTGATGATGTAGATTGGTTTTTCTGCACCGACGTCTTCTCGAATAAGGAAAGAGCTAATGGAATCATTTGTGTGACTAAGTACATTGCCAGATTTTTTACCATCAATTGAACTACTCAAGATAGGAGGATGCCCCAACTATCGTTTAAGATCTTGGAAAGCCAATTTACAGTCAGGAATCCAAATGATTTCCATGGTCTATTTATTGCACAATGGAGTTGGATTTTCACGAAGAATGAGGTAAAGAAGTTTATATCGATCAAATGACTTTGAAAGGAACCTATGAAGAACAACAATCTTGCCAGTGAATTTCTGTAAATCTTTCTTTATTCGAGGAGATGGTATTGTCATGAGTGCTTTGATATGTGCCAGATCAATTTCGATTCCCTTTTGACTAACCCGATTCCCCATAAATTTATCGATGCAACACCGAATTGGCATTTATTTCAGGGCTGAGTTTCATCTGCTAGGTACGAAGGATATCAAATATTTTTTAGAGGTTACTACAGTGATTTTTGCGTTTCAATATTTTGAAGATCATATTATCGATGTACACCTCCAAGGTTTTGCCTAAATAATCTTTAAACATTTTTGTGACGAGTCGTTAATATGTGGCTCCTACATTCTTTAACGCAAAAGACATTACTGTGTAACAGTAAAGACCCCTTTCAGTGGTAAAAGTTAGCTTTATATGATTTTCTTCGGCGAGAGAAACTTGATTGAAACCAGAAGTTGTGTCCATCATCGAAAGAAGTTCGTATCCCGCGATAGAGTCGAGGAGTTGCAGGATTACTGGGAGAGGAAAGTTATCTTTTATGTAGTAGCCTACCCGTAGCCTTCAAACAGGCAGCCGAAGCCCACTTCATAGCCTACTCGAATATATCGAAGCCCTCTCAACCCTTAAAAAAGGCTCCTCAGAGATCCTCCAGAGACGAACCTTCGACACCGGACACAACTTCGAGAACGGATTAACACCCTTACAGCAGATATCCTTTGACCTTACTATCACACAGTCGAAGCAAGATAAGACAGACAACTACCTCATCAGATAAGACAATGCATTGATTGGCCCTTGCATCTACAGTGACAAGCCCAACCATCGTGCCGTTCAGAGCCATCACCAATAAATACAGCAGTAACAGTATCGACTAGACCGGCGCTCGTCACTCGATGGGTTTTTTCTGACAACGTAATCATGTAAATTGGACCCACGCTTGATGACTCAGCTCCCTATACTTCTATAAATAGAGGAGAGGGGAAACCAAGTGGGGGTTACAAAAATCTCCGCTAGCCTTTGCATTTTTACCTTCGACCAACCCAAAATTTATGTACTCAAACCAGTAATTTACTCTTCAGTAATACAATCTGTCTTAAAAATCCTCATCAGAGGTCGTAGAGAGTCACATTCGGGCTTCTACGCAAATAATTGCCTTTGGTTATATTTAATCTTAAGTCAATTGCTTGTTTCCTTTAATTGATGATTGAGTCAAGTTTGTAAGAACCAACTCCCGCCCAAACAGAGCTAGTCCCCTACAATTGGCGTCGTCTGTGCTTCCCACCCTTCCAATCTCCCTCACTTGTTCCCCTCCCCTTGTTTTCCACACCAGCAGATCATCCTCAATGGCACCCACACGCCGTTTTAACTCCACACTGGCTAGAAATTCTATCTACGAAGTCGATGCTCAAATAGCATTACTATCTCAACAAGCCGCTCAGACAGAGGAGCGCCACCAGAACCAACTAAATCAGGAACGTAAAAGCCACTGTTTGGCATTGGAAATAGAGCGGAATCGCCATTTTGATGACAAAAACAGAAAAAATAGAACAATCGATTTGCTGCGTAACACCATCCGAGAGCTACAAAGATTACAGCCCTTGAAACTTGCTCGCCCGTCCCAGGCACCTGACCCATCGTGCATTTCTACCCACACCCGTCTTGGCCCTCCTCCAAACCTCAAGTTACTCCCAGCTAGCACTAGGGCCGAAGGTATTCCCCGTACTATTCCCTCAACCGGCTCTATCCACCTCAGGATTCATCCTACAGAAGACTCTTCTGACTCAACCCTTCGCTCCTTCGGGCATCCCACACGCCGTCCTGCACGAGAATGGCCCGGGCAACACAGTGCTGAATTTATACTACATACTCGACCTCACAACCTTCAACTTCACCAATCTCTCCCTCATCCTGAATGCGTTACACAGCAGGAATTCGACAACAAAATACAGCCAGTCATCCGCGTTGCCGCGAGTCCAGCTACAGACTCCTCGAACCGCCTCAACAATCCGATCTGCCCTAAACTTTTGGCCATTGAAATACCCTCTAACTTTCGAGCTCCCAAACTCACCAAATATCGTAATGATGACACTAGATCCCATATCCCCGAATTCCGAAATGCCTAGCCTCTACTACATGGCTGACTATCTTTTATGTTGCCTTTTTCTAACGAGCCTTACCGATAACCTTCTTCGATGGTACCGCAACCTCCCAAATGGCATGATTCAAAACTTTGAGTAACTTTCACAACTTTCATCGCCAAGTTCGTCTTCAACAAAGACAGAGAGGTCAGAGTTGACGTTCTTTTCAATTTTAGAAAGTCTGGCAATGAGACCTTCGAAGCCTTCACTCGAAGATTTCACGACGAATCTCACAAAATTAAAAACCTCGACTGCTCGAATGCTATTTTGGCCTACTCGAATGCTCTGCCCGATCACAGCCGAGTAAAAGAACATCTCGTTCTCCACAAACCCAAAACACTTGAAGAGATGCTCTCGAAAGTTAATGGCTATATCAACCTCGAGCACCTTCAAGAATCCCGCAAACAGAGCCAGCCAATGCAAACAACAACTTTTAATAAACCTCGGCAACACACCCACTCTGCCCCCAAACCCCTGATCACTCCTGTCTCACAGGAGACTGAGAGTCGTAAATGCCCAATTATTAATAACAGCACCGAAGTTCACAAGAAGCGACTAAAGCCTATTATACCTACACTAAATGTTCCCCTCAGCACCCTTCAACCATACATATAGACAGATCCCATTTGGCGCGTCCCTTTCCCCATCGAAGTCCGACCAGGCGAATCTTTCAGCGCCAACCACAAATATAATTGTCATCATGCCAATAAATGCTTCGCCCTTTAGCGTTCTCTCGAACTTATCTTCAGGGTAGGACGTGTGCACCATTATATTGCTGATCTACCAAGCTACCTTGATGGGTCATACCTCAAATCCCTATCTACCCCTACTGCTGACCTAGCCGAGGTACAGATCTACAGAGTCAAGTTCATCGAAGTCAACAATATAGATAATTGACTCTCCAAGAGCAAACGAAAGCGCGTTGAAGAATGTTACAAGATCACTTATGAGAAGAAATTCCCTACCCTTTTGCCAGAAACCAGCGGTCACCATTGAATCGATGGCATCTCTTTCATTGACAGCCATACTTTACACGTCTATTTTCCTCATTCCGATCCATAGTCATCATGATTAAGATCGAGAACCTCGTTCTCCATACAATACACATAGATACTGGGAGCGCTGTTGACGTCCTATTTCTCCAAATAGTCCAAACCATGAAGAAAAAAAACCTTATAGCCGCAGCTAACGTCGGGCTAAAAGATTTTAATGGATTAACAGAAGTCGTTGTTGGCCGCATCAGTCCACCCATCACTATAGGTCCCATTACTCTTCAAACCAACTTCATAGTCATTGACTAGAAGTCCAAATACCGTGGAATACTAGGACGAGATTGGCTTCACGCCATGCGAGCTATACCTTCGACCTATCATCAGACCCTTCGATCCAGTAATCACGTGGGTACTTAGAACTTGAAAGATTCTCAGCGCCTTGCCCCCTCATGCGAGCACCCAGAGATCAACCAAACACTAAAACTTTTCAACCGTCCATAGCAATCACAGTATCATCCTATACCTTCAACTTCGACAGATACCACACAACCCATCGAACCCACTGTTTATATCAAACTCGACGGCCCTGGTCGGGGTACATTTATTGGAACACTCCTTAACAAGTCAGAACCCCTCAAACTTTCTGAGTTCCTTCGAGCAAACAAAGATATCTTTGCCTTGACATTTCAGGAGATGCCCCGCGTTAACCCCAACCCGGCGTGCCATCACCATGATCTCATCCCCTATTCCTCTGCAGTAAAGCAAAAGAAACGTTCACAGGCACCACTACTTCAAGAGGCTGTGAACCTTGATGTTGACAAGCTCATAGCCGCTGGGTTTATCAGAAAATTAAAGTACGCAGATTGGATATCGAACATCGTGGCAGTACCTAAGAAGAATGGAAAAAATAGAATCTGCGTCGACTTCACTGACCACAACAAGCATATACCGAAGGACAGTTTCCCACTCCCAACTATCTCAGCACTCCTCGACACTACAGCTGGACACGAACGCCTATCTATGATGGGCGCGGCTTCGGGTTACAATCAGGTACCCCTCCTCCTTGAAGATCAGGTTAAAACTGCATTTATAACCGAATAAGGCCTTTACTATTTCAGCGTAATGCCCTTCGGCCTTAAAAATGTCGGTGCTACCTACCAGCGCCTTGTCACAACCATGTTCAAATCCTTGCTTGGCAAGTCAGTCAAAGTTTATATCGATGAAATGTTATGCAAAAGCCTTTATAAGAATACCCATATCCATGACCTAACAGAAATCATCTCAATACTTCGCACATACAATATGAAACTCAACCCAGAGAAGAGAAAATTTGGCGTGTCATCCAAAAAAAATTTGGTCACCTTATCAATAAACACGGGATAGAGATCGATCCCACCCACATTCGAGACCTCATAGACATGCTTTTTCCCCGAACAAAGAAAGACGTCCAAAATGTAGCGGGCAGGATAGCAGCCCTTAACCGTTTCATTTCAAAATCATCTGACCGATGTGGTTAGCTTTTTTCCCTCTTACGTGATCAGGGTGCCCATAAAATAAAAAAGGAAAACAACCCTGAGATCAATTGGACCCCTGAGTGCTAACAAGTCTTCCATGAACTTAAAACTTATCTTGGATATCTACCTATTATCAGTACCCCTATCGAAGGCGAGACACTTTCTTTATACCTTGCTACCACAAAAACTTCCATCAGTTCAGTGCTCATTCGACTTGATTCCCATATCAAAAAGCCTGTATATTTCATCAGTAAAACCTTAACCCCTCCAGAGACCCGGTATTCAAAACTCAAACTTTTACTCCTCACACTTGTCTATTCAGCCCGTAAACTCAAACAATATTTACAGGCTCATCCCATCTGTGCTATTACAAGTTATCCCCTTCGAGAAGTACTCAACAAAAAAGAAAAATACAGACGAGTGCAATAGCAGCCCTTATACCTTGGCGAACAAGACATTTCCTTCAAGAAGCAAATATCCCAGAAAGGCCAAGCAGTAACAGACTTTCTAGCCGAGTTCCCGGTCGAAGATGTAGATTGGGAAGAACGCGAAATGATCTCGCAGACTATCAACCTGAAGAAGTAGATCTGTGGGGCCCTCTCACTGGTTGGCATTTATTCACAGACGGATCAGCCGGACCTAATGGCTCAGGAATTGGTATTGTTCTAGAAACACCCACTAATGATCGAATTGAGAAAGCTGTCAAAGTTACCTTTGAATATTCCAATAACGAAGCAGAGTATGAAGCCTTGATCCACGGCCTCGACCTCGCACTCGACCTCAGCATCCCCAAACTTGTAGTCTTCACAGATTCCTAACTTATTCAGAGACACTACACAGAAATAAACCAAGCTAATGGTTGTATGGCCGATTACACACTCTTTGCGCGACAGTGAATGGATTGGTTCCCCGAAAAATCCATAATCACACATTTTCCTCGTGGAGAAAATCGACATGCAGATGCCCTCTCCTATATAACAGCTATGCTCGGCCACTCAGAGTCGTTGACACTCCATATTAAAGTACTCGAACGCCCAAGTATCGGCCAGATGGAAATCAACACCATCAATACTAGGGGTGAGAGTCACAATCCAGATGATTGGCGGACACTGTTCCTTCACTATTTTAATAATGCTACTCTCTCAAATGATCGCAAAGCCAAACGTTCTATCTTAAAAAATTTACTACAGGTATATAATCCACCAAAACCAACTACATCGCAAATCCCCTAATGGCATCCTCCTTCGATGCGTATCCCAAACCGAAGCCTCTCAAATCTTAGCCAAACTTCACGAAGGAACCTGTAGTGCTCATACTACTGGTCACTCTATGGTCCCAAGGATTATTTTAGCATGATATGAAGAAACAAACTTCAGACTATGCAAAATAATGTGACAAATGTCAGCGTCGCGCCCACGACATCCATTGCCCCTTTATAGACCTCCATGTCAGCCATGTTTCCTGGCCATTCAAAAGATGGGCCATCGATCTCATTGGACCCTTCTCAAAAGCCTCAGGTAGCCGAGAAAATATCCTTGTCGCAATCGACTACTTTACTAAATGGGTCGAAGCCGTTCCTCTATGCCGAACCAGAGAGGAAGAAGTTATCAAATTCTTGTAGGAAAATATAATCAGTCTCTTCGGCTGCCCCCATATGATCTGATGTGACAACAGTCCCCAGTTTGTTGGATGAAAATTTAGAAACTTCCTCAAAAAACACAACATCATTCCCTCACCATCAACACCTTACTATCCTCAGGGCAACGTCAAGTCAAAGTAATCAACAGAATAATTGTCAACGGTCCTAAGAAGAAAGTCGATGGAAATAAAGGACGATGGGTCCAAGAGTTACAACACGTCCTCTAGGCTTATCGCACAACACCAAGAAAATCTACAGGGTGCACCCCTTTCCTCCTGACATATGGGACCTTAGTTGTGCTACAAACTCAATTCGAAGTACCCACCCAAGGCCCTAACCCCCCGGATGAAGATAATGAGTTCGAACTTGCATGCAACATGTTATGGATTGATGAGACCAGAGACCGAGCTATCGCCAACCTTGGCCGCTACCACATTTCACTTCAAAAATCCTACAACATGAGAGTTCGACAAAGAAGTTTCAACATAGGAGACTAGTGCTTCGACATGTCAATCAATCTTTGAAACCTCGAAATGCTGGCAAGCTAGCCAATTCTTAGGAAGGACCCTACATCGTCTACGATAAAGCCGAAAAGGGTTCCTATTACCCAATGACAGAAGATGAAGAGCCCCTACCACACCCCTGGAATACAATGCAATTGGCCACCTATAATAGGCCATATCTACAATCATCTACAACTGATATAACCCAAAATATTCAATACGCAAGTTATTCCATTCTGACTTCGTCAACTGTTTCATTTTTAAATTCTTGGCTGAACCTAGGTATCATGTCCACACTCGCCCCGACTGATACTTGGAGACGACCTTGAATTGTTCAAAGTCTCCAATTTTGAGTAAACTCGAGGGGCAAGGAAGGTCGAAAGACTGGACCCTCGGGGATGCATTGGGGGCGATCAGATATTGCTTCGCTGTGGCTTAAGCATTCAAAGTCCAGTCATCTTTTTGGTTGAACCTAGGTATCATGTCCATCCTCGCCCCGACAGAAACTTGGGGGCGACCATGAATAGCTCAAGACTCAAATTTTGAGTAAACTCGAGGGGTAACGAAGGTCGAAAGATTGGACCCTCGGGGATGCATTGGGGGCGATCAGATATACTTCGTCAGGCTCTGAAACCGTTGAAAGTTTAGTCATTTTCTCGGTTTACCCCGGGTATCACGTCCACCCTCGCCCCGACTGATACTCGGGGGCGACCTTGAATTGCTCAAGTTTCCAACATTTGATCAAATTCGAGGGGCAAGGATGGTCGAAAGACCGAACCCTCGGGAATGCGTTGGAGGTGATCAATTAATTTTTGGGTTTCCACTAGGTACCACGTCCCCTCGGCCCGACTGATACTCAGAGGCGACCTGGAAGTTGTTTAAATTTTCAACATCGCTGTGGCTTCGACCTTCGATGTCCAGTAAAAGATTCAGAGTTTGATCTATATATCTCCGATACTCTTCAGACTTCGATCACACTATAGTCAATCAAACATATCAACTTCCTATTTCAAACAGATCAAATGTCTACTTCAAAAATACAAAACACGAGCTATAATGTCATCAAATGTAGAGAACACTCAGCATATTATCCGTCAGAGGAACAGTTGCAGTATGAGTCAAAAATCAATCAGCAAGTGTCCAAAACGAGCAAAATCAATAGCATGTGCATTCAAATTCAAACAATTCAAGGTCAGACTATAATAGCATAATTCATCAGCAAATCAGATTTCAAGTCAGAAGTTCAGAATCCAGAAGTTCGGAATCAATATGTTCACGAAACAAGTATCAATATGTTCAGCATCAACCGCAGAAGTTCAACAGATAACAAAAGCAAAAAATAAACCACCCTACTGAGTTCCAATACCAATAGAAAATAACAAGCTTTGTTCACAATATTTTAACTTAACATCAACACAAGCAGAAGAAGACATGCGAATCCTACCTCAAAATACCTTATGTGGGTGCGGTTGTACCCTATGGCTCTACAGTCGCCCAAACACCACCAACCTCAGCAGCCTCATGCGACCCTATGATCAGACCATCAGCAATTCCACCAATGGGCGCTACAAGAAGAGAAGTCTTAATATCACCGCCAGTACCCCCAATTGCTTCATCAACAACGTTCACCTCCCCTCCCTTCATCTGCAATTCATCCCCCTCCAGAAGTCCTGGAGAAATAGGATAAGGCAGTAACGTATCGATATCATACCCCATACCATCGATAAACTTTTTCAACCTCACATTCTCCACGCATTCCATATCCTATTGCCGCTAGAAACCCACCTTTTGTTCCGTTTTTGCCTTCTCACACGCCTTCAGCTTGGCCAACCACTCTCGCTCTAACCTTGACCACTGTTGCTCGAGCCTCTCATCATAAGAATTAGTAAGCATATCTATATCTTGCTTCAGCTTCCTGAATTGAGATACCCATGATGCCTCCTTCCCATAAGAAAGATCCAGATTTTCCTTTGCTTGCCATAACTTAGCCTTTACCGACTTCATCGCCTTGTTGCAAGTCTCTACCCAGACATCCGTCTGCTAAAAATACACAAGATATCAGTGAACCTCGAAACTCGAACAATTTTTTAGTTACTTCAAAATACCACTACACAAAGCTATATATAGTGACCTAAGACATGTACTTCTTTATCTCATTTGAAGCTTCATCAGGGTCATCCTCCCAGAGCATGACCATCGAAGCCTACTTCACCACAGCCTGCTCATGTCGCTCAGCCTCTGTCATTTCTTCATCTTCCTCCATTGTATCATCCTCCCCGAGTATTTTACGTCTCTTATGCTTAATAATATTTGATTGCTGCACCTTAGGGGCTATGGGTGCTACTCGTCCCTTCCCGTTCTCAGCTTGATAAGACACCTTTTTTGCTTTCATCATCGAAGCCTCTCCACCCCTTTCGGGCAATAGCGCCGCTTGCGTCGCACCCCTCCGTGACCTTGGCGCAAATTAGAAGTTCCTCGGAAACTCTTCCCCTTCCATTTCTTTTTTCTCTTCCGAAGCACCTACCCCTCTTTTTCTCTTTGATCGCTTCGGCGTAGCGGGTACGTCTCCAAGCTGGGAATCCACCTTTTTTCTCCATTGCCCCTTGATCTTTAGACTATCAAGCACTGAATTTATCCAGTCATCACTAGCCTTGAGCAGAGTATCAATGTAATTCACCAGATTATCCCAAGATAAACTTTTTGGACCTGGAGAAGTAAAGCAAAAACACAGTTATCACTTATTTCAGAAGCACATCTACAACAAACCCTTCGACAACAAACATACTTCCGTTAAATACCCTATGATGTAATTTGTACTGGTCATCGTTATCTACATTCTCGTAGTTACCCCTTACAATTAGTAAATCTTTATTCCACCCCCGGCCTATTAAGCACAGATCAAAGAACCAAGGTTTCTCTGGGTGACAATGGATGTGATAAGTCCCCGGGTTTTGACTAGCCTTCCTCGAATAAAAGGTGATAATGTCGAACCAATTATTTAAACCTCGTCCCTCACTAGCCAATTTCACATTCATCCCCTCTATCACCCTCATTATCTCATAAAATCTACCGTTCATCTACACCGGAGCTACCCACAAAAAATTCGTCACTTCTTTCACCAGTCGCCGAAGAGGAAGCTCCAGTCCCAATCAAATTTTACCCCTATAAGCCATAATCCCTTTCCTAGGGTCCGATTTGAAGGTCAACCCTACACCCGCCATACTCAGTTCCATCCCTACCTTCGAGAGTTCTAATTTTGCGATAAACCGATCTAACGTAACCCCATTTTTTGCCAAAACGGTATCCTCAGCCTCATCCGACTCAGTCGAATCCTCGTTATCATCCCCTTGCACCTTATCTCCCTCCCCACTACCCGAAGGTTCTACATCACATCCCTTTCCCCATACTATTTCCCTTTCATTACAATCTTCGGTCACTATCGTCCTTCGATGTTTCATGATCGGACCATCTCCTGCCAGCAGAATCATCGACAATGGGGCCTCGGTTACCACATCAAACACCTCTAAATCGTTAGCCTCACCCATTGGGTCTCGACCAGACGTACTAGCTTTGGCCTTGTTAACCTCTTCATCTACCAGTCCCCGCCACGAAGCCCAACGGTTATGCATTTTTTGCCTACAGAAGAAGAGGCACGCAATTAGGGTGGAAAATTCAACAATCCCGTGTCTATCACCCTTATCCCATCTTTCCCCTCTGGATATTTCTCCTGCCACAAATATCAGACACAATAACTCCTCCTAAACAAAAAACCCATACCAAATTCTAGATTTGGTCGAAACCCAATTATAACAAGCCTTCATACTCCCGAAAATAACCTCTTCACTCCAAATGTAAAATCTCTTACCCACCCCCTTTAACAAAGAATAAAATAGAGTAAACATGGCAGAGATCAAGTGACATACCAGTTGTTAGCAGCCCTTTTCTCGAACGAGCAAGATCAAACAAACAAAATGAAGTAGCAACCCCCAAGTTTGAAATAATATATGTTTTCTCCTCCCAACCCTTTGATTCCCACAATAAAATAGTACAATAATCAATCTTCTCTCACTTATATATCTTTCAAAAAATATTAAACCGCCTCGACTTACTCACCACTATCATTACCAAGACCCCACTACCCCAGCTTTTCGGCTCCAATGTCATTTGACCACTTTACCCCTCGCACCTCCCACGTGCGCACAACACCCTTACTACCATCTGCTCACAAAACCCAAAGCTTTCTGAACCATTTTTCTCCCTTACTCGAAGCCAAACAATCCAATCCAAACCGCCACATCATTACATCTTTCTGTCATACGAGAAAAACAACATCATTACCTTTTGCACACTGCCCTAGGCACACGTACCAGTCTAACTGACCATCCGTCTGGGCTGTCGACACATTCCTACACTTGAGTACTCGACCATTTCATGCCTCGAACAATCCTCAGCATCTAGCCTCAACAAAATTCATTTCAATATATTGGCCTTCGCCATCCTGCACGCCCCTTAACTCATAAGTTTCGAACCTTCGACCAAATACAGTCGTAAGTTCGACCAGTCAAAAATCTCAGGCCTGCAGATATTTTTTTAGCTTCGCCACAGTTTACTTTTCCCTTCGACAAAATGATTTTTATCTTTGAACAACACAAACTTCACATTTTGACAAACTGTATCATCCATTCCATATCAAACTTTATTACTATTTCCCACAGTTCGACAACACGAGTTATTCAAAGAAATCATTTTCATTCAAAAAGCAGCTAACATTTCAACCCTCGTACAAAACAAAACAAAATACAACAATACAACCATCAAACAAGAGACAACGAAAACAAAAGAAAAGAAAGCAATAACACAATCATATTACTGAGGACCCTAGCTATTAGCGGGCTACTTCTCTTTAACAGCGGCTATAGCATCTATATCCTTTTGGTCAATAATACCCTCTGTAAAGCCCTCGGTGAAAGACATCCGGTGACCGGGGAATGGCCCTATCATCTGCAGTATCCCCCACCAGTATGCGAATGGCTTCTTAAGAATTGGAGCTCCAGGTTCCACTTCAAAAAGATTTGGCATTTCTGCATCAATGTCCTCTTCAGGGCCAAACCGTCGTCGCAGCCCCAGCAAGGCCTCCCGTATGCGCCTAACACTCGCAGCAGTCGGGTCTTCTTGAACGAGAATATCTGTTGCCTTTTCAATGCATGCAATAAAGAAGAACAACAAGAAAAACATACAGAACAGTGTGAAGTAATCTCTACAACAGTTCCTTTTATACTTGCAAACCCACCACAACTTTCCCTCTTTCATAACCAAATTAATGATAACCTTTCATTTCCAACCACGAAAAGTCAACATGCAACCTCTCCAACTTCTTAGACGTAACTGATTCATTGGTGCATGCATGCAAACCTCATTCCCGAGGACCTCTATTCGAGAACATCACCCACATCGAGCATTCGACCATCATAACCATCGATTAGTACAAAGCAGCATTTCATCATACCTTTGACAATAATTCATTCTGACCATCATAACCAGATAATAATAACCTTCGTTCATCATTACCTTCGAGCTCATCACTATACCTCATGCCTATAAGAGTATTCGCTTAAATTCATCTACAATATCAATCAGACATAACAATATAAATACGAAGAAAATACTCTGTCCATTCCAAATAGTAAATTTAATAGATAAATTATATTTCAACTATCAACCCTACACAACAGAAACAACACCCTCAAAATATAGTAAAACGGAAACTTGTAGAAATTCAAAGCATTCCCACCCTTAACCTGAAGCCCTACTACCAAAAGGACCAACCCCGCTCGCCGCATTCTGCTCCTCGATGATCTCCTTAGCACAAATAAGACTTTTGGCCAGTACCATAACAGAGAGATAGCGTTGTTCAGTATTCGTAAATTAAAACCTCATCTGTTCCCAAAGATAAGAATATGGGTCACCATTGAAAAACTCCTCAGGCCCCGCTTCCACAAGGTCAGGCATATCCCAGTTCAGGTCATGTTATCCAAAAAACTTCATATGCAGTTCTACCATCTTTCACCCTAGTCGATGGTCCCGAGCAAGCCGCATCCTCTTCTGGTAATGTGTGTTTGGCATTGTATCCAGCCAATGTTTAGAATATGGAGAACTGAGAAGAAGACTATTGCAGATGGAAGAAGATATAGTATACCAAGACAGTAGTGCATACTTACAGGCTTTAATGCATTTATTACCCTATAACCAACCGCATCCCTTGAAAACCCCCTTTTACTAATTTCCCAAAAAACAATATAATCAAACCGCCAAGATTTTGTGACCAAATAGCTTTCTCAGCGAATACCTCTCCACCTGGCTTTAAGACCTTTGCTGAGAGGGGGAGAATGTAGTAGCCTACTCGTAGCCTTCGAACAGACAGCCGAAGCCCACATCATTGCCTATATAAATATATCGAAGCCCTCTCAACCACTATAAAATATTCCTCAGAGATCCCCCAGAGACAAGCCTTCGACAACGGATAGAACTTTGAGAACGGATTAACGTCCTAGCAGTAGATATCCGTTGATCTCACTATCACACGGTCGAAGCAAGATAAGACAGACAACTACCTTATCAGTTAAGACAGCACATTGATTGGGCCTTACATCTACAGTGACAAGCCCAACCACCGTGCCGTTCAGTGACATCACCAATAAATACAGGAGTAATAGTTCCAACAAGATCGGCGCTCGTCACTCGCCGGGTTTTTATAACAACGTAATCATGTAAACTGGACCCACGCTTGATGACTCAGCTCGATATACTTCTATAAATAGAGGAGAGGGGAAACCAAGTGGGGGTTACAAAAATCTCCGCCAGCCTTTGCATTTTTACCTTTGACTAGCCCATAACTTTTGTACTCGAACTAGTAATTTACTCTTCAGCAATACAATTTGTCTTAAAAATCCTCATCAGAGGTCGTAGAGAGTCATATTCGGGCCTCTACGCAAGTATTTTCCCTTGGTTATATCTTATCATTGGTCAATTGTTTGTTCCCTTTGATTGAGGATTGAGTCTACTTTGTAAGAACCAACTCCTGCCCTAATGGCGTTAGTCCCCTACATTTTAGGATAAACTTGTTGGGTTTTTGAAAATCAGCACAAGCTTTAATTTTCCGATTTTTCTATGGAACTGCTACTATGTTTGAAACCCATCATGGATATTTAGCTTCCCTGGTAATTCATAGGCGAAGGAGTTTATCAATTTCCTCATTTATGGCTTTGTAAAGGTGGGGAGCTAGATTTTGACATTTCTGTACAACTGTTTGATTGTCTCGAAGAAGGTTGAGTTTGTGGTATGCAATCGAAGGATTATTGTCAGGCATCTCTTGAAAAGGCCGTACAAAAACGTCGATGATTTTCTTCAGGAGTTTGATCATGGATTATTTTTCATTGGATGATAGTTTAGAGCCAATGAAGGTGTAACGCCTGGGTCGATCAAGCTGGATAGATTCGACTACTCAGTATTATGTTGCTCAAATTTAGGGGGTATTTCCTACTGTAGTTGCTATGTTTTAAGAAGTTTCGCTGTATAAGAGTTGGCTGTGGAATTCTCACACATCCGTATAATTGCTTAGCTGTCTTTGATTTTCTAGAGTCCGTGATCTGTTAGAAATTTCAATGCTAAATGATATGTTGAAGGTACTTCTTTAATGAATGTAGCCAACTCTGCCCTAAAATTCCCAGATATTTGGACTCAGTATCGATGACTACAAATTTAACAAAAGTGGTTTCAAACCTCACATAAACTAGCAATGTGATTTCTCCTGTTGCTTATTATTTTGAACCATTGAAACCTGTGATCACGGTTGTCGAAGCTTTCACTACATCATTGAGTCTGGGAACTTTAATTGTTCTTCTGATCAAAACATCTGTGACGCGTCCTGTATCGACGAGAAGCGTGTGTAGGTAGTATTTTCCTACTTTGAGCATAATGACCAGAGGGTAGTCGTGAGGGTACTTGATATGGCTGGTGGCGCAGTCTTCGAAGATAATATGGTACGGACGTCTTAATTTGCTCGAGCTGGGGAGAAGTCTTGTTGATTTATCCGAGGAATTCATTTTGTAACAAGATGTAATTCGGTCATTTTGTTTTCTTTTTTTTTCTTTTTCAATTTTGAACATGTAAAGATGGCGAGCATGCCCTTGGCCTTTCACTTGTTCAATGTCTTTGTTGCTAATTTCTTCTTTAAGGAACTTTTAAATGTCGACTACATAATTCTGAGGTCTTCAAGCAATTAGAATGCGATGAAAAATTTAAATGAGAGAGTAGCAGTTATTAATTTCGTGACTGTACACATTGTGATACTGGCATAAAAGTTTGTTGGGGATATCAGGAATTGCATGAGCTGCCCGATAGAACTCATCTCCCTTTATCATTGGTAAGATAGATGAGAGAGTTGTTGTTATTGGAGATAGAACAGGGATGGGTCTGTCATGCCTTATGTCTCTTCATCTAGTGTTGTCAGTGTTTCTTTCGCGTTGCTTTGGTGCTTCAGTGGTAGTTGATTTTTGGGGTTGAAATGTAAATGTTTCACGAGGCTGGATTACATAGGAGCTCTTAATCTTATCTTTCTTGGATCACTCTATTTCAATGTAGTTATTAACGACATAAATCATTTTTTTCACCATTCTAGGCTTATGCAAGGTAAGTTCTTCTCAAACTTTAAAATCGATATGCAGAGCTGAGATGAATATTGGAATGACAATCTTGGAATCTGAGTTCCCAATCTTATGGGTCACTTGTATGAATCTCTTGTAAAAACTCTCTAGTGTTTCTTTCACCCCTGCTCGAAGAAGAATAAAGAATTCACAGTTATCTCTGGTTCCTTAGTATGAGCATAATTGGACTCAGAGAGACGTTGTAACAGGCTTAATGTGGCGAATAATCCATCTCAGATTATATTGAACCATCTGAGAGATTCATCTTTTAGGCTCATATTGAATAGTCTGCATAACATGTGGTCAAGTTTTGAGTATAATCCAACTGCGCATTTGAAGTGTCGAACGCGGGTGAGCGGGTCAATGAGGCCTGCATTCTGAATAAATTTTGGCATGTTGAAATTATCTAGTATGGGCATAACTTCGAGATGAGAAGAAATGGGATTTGTCTCAATTCCATCGAGGGTAGACCTTCGGCCTGGGATATCAGAGTTTATGGCTTGGATTCTATTGTTTAGGTCGCCCAAGGTGATAATCTTTTACAGAGGAATTAGTATGGTTACAACTTGAGGATCAGAGTCTCCCTTCAGGCCCCAATCTATCTATGATTGGTATATTCTCTGGTGATGAGGGAGTTTGGTGACGCCCAAGGTGATAAACCATGGCAGGGTAATTAGTATGGTTACAACTTAAGGATCAGAGTCCCCCTTCAGGTCTCAATCGGTCTATGATTTGTCTTCTCTCTGGTGGAGGGGGAGTTTGGTGAAGCGTGCGTCAACTTCCTTAAGTTATCGATGCTAAGGATATAAGTTTGAACTGTCGAAAATCCCTATCGAGAATCCCTATCTGGATTTCTGTATGTGGATTGAGAAGTTCATACCCGTTCCTCATTTGGATGGTTTTCTCTTTGAGAAGCCCTGGAAAGATGTTCACTTCGGGCCTGAGGGGGCGACGTTTGACGGCTGGTAAGCCGGTCCTGGGCTTTTCGTAAATTTACCATTTTTTTCTGATGTGTCTGAATCTGTTGGTCCAAGGCCTTTCAACTTTTGTCTATTTCAACTTGAAGAGCCTGAGCGTGAATGCGCTGATCTTCCAGCCTCTGGACTCGATCAGATTATATTCGTCTCAATAATTTGATTATCGTACTGTTTTGATTGACTGCTTTCGGTATCGGGTTGATATGATATTCCTCAAGATACTAGAATGGCTTCGAAGATTCATGTTTGTCATCAAATTGTTTCTTAGATCGGAAGTGGTAAAGAAAAGTACGGTATTCCCATAGACGGTGTTAATTGTAATGGCATGTTTTTTGGGAGGATAATCTTCGCCATTACTTTTAGTAAGGATGAGTCAATAAAAAATTTAAATGAATAAGATTTTACGTGGAAACTCAGTAAAGACTGAGAAAAACTATAACCTCGAGGAGGGTTTTAATGTAAACTCTAATAGTTTGCTAGTTATTACAATTTATGGTATGACAGTGATGTAAGGAAGAGTAAATAGTATAATTACAGATCTGAATAATCTATTCTCAGCCTATATTTTGTTTAGATATAGGCAGTTTATAAAAAAAGAAAAATAGTTTCCTATTTCAGGGTAGTGGGCGAACTTCGCGGATCTCAAATAGTTTTTTCTTGATCAGGCACAACAACTAGTTTTAGTAGGTCAAGGACTCGTGGATATAGATGTGGCATCTTCCCGAATGCTGGACTGTCTTCGACTATGTTATGCTCGCTTATCCTTGACGAATCTTGGAAATATGCTACTATATGGATAAAGTTGAAGTTGCGAGGGAAGTAAATTTGGAAGCCATATTTTCTTAATATGGTAGCGATCGTCTAAAGGTATCATCTGTTTACTACTTCTTATCATTTATTTATTTTTATTTGATATTTTCTTTTAAGAATATTATCATGTATTTTACCTGAACTTTGCCATTTGTTATGAACTCTATCTTTTGTTCAAAAGATTTTGGCATTTTTTTGGACCTATTTTTCATTTTGTTTTCCATAACTATCATTTATTCTGAAGTCTTTATTTATTTCATTTGTTGTATGTGATGTGGAAGAAGGGTGAAGTGGCAGATGAGGAACCTCAAGCTAAATAAAAAGATGATGAAGATGAGAAAGATGGTGATGATGAGAAAGTTAAATCTGTTCAAGAAGAGTAACCACAAGTTTTTAATAAAGAGGAAGTTTAAGAGCTATTTGTCTAACATTTTTTTTTAACTATCTATCACATTTGTGAATGCAGTCCTTACCATTTTTTGTATACTACCCTGTTGATTGTTTATTTTATTTTACCATTTCTAGTATGTATATCCTATTTTACAGATGGAGGAACAAAGAACTTTTGTAGTGTATTATGTTAAGAACAAAATTGTACTAGAAAAACCCAGTGAGATATTTAACTGACATTTATTTTGAGGTATCAGTAATATTTGTTCACCTATCCTTACCATTTTTAATTTGTTTCTTCTTTAGCATTTGTTGTATAAACTATGGAGGTTGCAGACCAAGGAAAAACTGAAGTAGTGTTCTTCCACCAGGAGGAAGATGTTGATGAAGCTAATCAGGTAACTTATCACTTGTTTTAGATTATTAGTGATTCATTTGCTAGTAACTTCTTTTTTTATTTTTTTTATTTTACCATATCTTGTATCGTTTTTATTATTTGTAGTGCGTTTATTTATAGATGAGTACAGACCAAACAACTGGTGTATTAATTAAGGAACAAAGTAAAGAGGAGGTGGTTGAAGACAAGAATGATGATGATGGAACTTCACAGAAAAAACTAGGTCTTGGGAAAATTATTAAAGAAATGGCTGTTGAGTAGACCAATGTATGAAGTACATTTAAACCATACCCTGAATAATAAGATTTTATAGCATATCTAATTACTCATTCTCATGTAATATGCACATTTATATTATCTTATTACTCAAGTAATTCATCTGTTCTAGCTAGTTTTAATGAAGTCAGAAGTGGATAGTATCGTAAAGAAGAGGCATAAACTAACTGACAAAGATATTAATGACAGAGCCATGCCATTTGTTAATCAAGTGAACCTATTACATACTCACCTTGACAAGCTTCCTCCTAAAGTATTATTCAAATCTATTATTTAAAGACCCATATCACGGGATGAGAAGAACTAGGTGGACTATGTTTGGTCACTGAGGAAGGATGAATTATCTACTGAAGATAGGGAGTAAAACACGAGTACTTATAGGAGGAGAGGTGAAGAAATTATTTTCCTTAACACTTTCTATGCCCTACATCCAACGTAATTGTTGGATAACGAGATATTTATATCATATATTGCTTATCCTCTGCCATTTATGTCAATTTTTTAGAAAACTATCATTCTTTCTAGTGTCTCTGACATTTGTTTTCCCAAAGGTTGTCATTTATTAATTATACTTTGGCATTTGTTCATATATTGCTTATCATCATTGAGAAGTTGTTTTCCTTGAACTTTATCATTTGTTCAGAAGCCTTTGTCATTTGTATTTCTAAATTTTCACATTTGTTGTTGATAATTTATCATTGTCATTATCTATTTTGGTCAATAATGTTTTCATTAAAGCCCTGATTCAATTTTTTAATCCACAACATTGTGCCCGTCCAGCTAAAGGAAAGATTATGTTGGCGGGTGCTTATTCGGGCTAAGTTATAGACAGGGCTTTCAATGTCTAGACTTGGATTATGTATTCTCCAAAAGTTATGGAATTGAAGAAGAAATTAAATTGGGCACAAATTACTTCTATGGAATGGGATTCTGCAGTTTTGCGTTACTTCGATCGAGGAGATTTGAAAGTAAAAAATTCAAAATTAATACTCCTTCCTTGGAATCTCAATAGAAACCATTGGGTCATTTGTGCTGTATCATTTACGAAAAGACAATTATGTATCTATGATTCATTGGCTGTTGCAAAAATTGTAAATTTAAAGAAGAAGAAGTTGCCTCTTAGACACCAACTTATTCATGATAACCTATTACTGATGCTCCCGAAAATGTTGATATGGACTGATTTTGCTGATCGTAGGCCACCTACTGGTTAATAGGTAAGCACCTATGGTAGTATTAACTCTACTTGGATAACTCAGTTTGGAGAGTGTTCAATACAACCAAATTGAAATGACTGCAAAATCTATATACTTTTTGTTTTGGACAATATCCCAAGGGAGATGAGATTCTAAATTAGATAAACGGTGATGAATATCGTTGTACAATTGCTAATGACATATTGAGGCTGGGAGTTGAGCCGGAGGCTAATTTGTAAACTTTAACATCTATTTTGTTGTAAATTATAATTTCTATATATTTGTAAAGTTATAAACAGTTAGGAATATCATTCATTTATAAAATATTTTTCATTTGTAGTTTATTCTTTATCATCATGTGATGAAATATTTATCATTCGTTAGAAGATAGTCAGAATGTAATGTATGTCAAGTTGAATATATGTCATTTTATGAAATATATGGCATCTATTTATAACTATGTTATCATTTGTTATATATATTTTGTCATTAGTCATTTTTTTCATTTTCTACTATGTTCTCATAGAATTTGCTATTTTGTTCATGTCTTGTCAAGTCATTCTTATAATGGCCTAATTCTGTAAGCTCAAAGTGGCTTGCAATTAGCTCTTATATAAATTGTACATGTGACAAAAATATGATTGAAAGCAAGAAATGACACATCTAATTTACCGTAGAAAACTATTAAATAGGTAATAAACCATAACCTTGAACTGAGGGTATTTGTAATATGTTAAAGTTGGTGATCTGATAGATATCGATTATGCTGTTACAGCGCATATGGTAGAGATACTTCTCCTCAGCTTGATCTTCGACCAGAACAACTTCAAGCTGTTTCTTATAGCTGCCATTTTTGTATGATTCCAGGTCGATAATATATTTAAACATCAGTCCCTCCTTAAAAATGTATTCGAGCAATCTCTCTAAAGCATAGCAATTGACAGTAAAATGATGGTTTACCTCATGATGTATGCAGTATGGTCGCTTCTCGATTGGTTCTAATAGTTGAGAGAGATGGTAGAGCTTATCCTTTGAAAGGATTGGAAAAATTGTGGAAATTTAAACATTCATCTTTGGGAGGACCAGTTTGATTTGTGAACTACCATTCCTAGGGTTGCTATTGTTTCCCTTGGAGTGTTTTTGGTCACCCTGATCATCCTTTTCTTCGGTATTACGATCTGTAGATGGACCTTTCGTGGTAAGGTGGAATTTAGTATATTTATGCCTTTCAGACATCATCCTTCCCAGGTTGATGTAACTATTGACCTTGTTGATCACATCTTCCAAGGTCATATTTTGTTGAGGAAGAGGTATTATTTGGCTTTGTAGTCGAACTAGAGTACATTGGTAAAAGAAGTATCAGCTATTTTCTTATCGAGATTGCCTACTTTACGCGTGAAGTCCAAAAAATTCTTTGTAAAGGCCTCGTGTTTCTCTTCGTGTGACTGCTTAAGACTGATAAGGGAATATAGATTATCTTCTTTGTCTCTATTATGAGCATACGTCTTGATGAATTGTTTCTACAGCTGGTCGAATGTGTATATGGAAATTTTAGGTAGAGACTGGAAGCATCAGAGTGGTTTCAACTACAGACTTGTGGTGAACAAACGGTAGAGGATATGGTTAAGGCTAGAATACAACCCCAATGAATCATGGTATTGTTGAATGAGCTCCAATGGATCGGTGCCCTTGTATTTGCAAATTTTCAGAGTATGGAAACCTTTTGGTATTTCTATATCGAATAGTTCTTTGGCAATTGGACTTCCTTGTAGTTTGGTAAGGTCGTCTATACTGTCACTGTAACGGCTGTTGGGGGTGTCTCTGTACTTTGGTACTGCGGTACAGTAGTTGGGCCTGTCACTGTAGCTGTAACGACCAATCATTGCGCCGGCTTATCTGGTGAGCTGGCTGCCTGTCCTATCATATTTTGACCACCTACAAATATGGTCGGAGGATTTTTGTTCCGATGTGTTAGTCTCCCTCGAGCCTTGTTTGGAGTCGAAGCTTCATCTTTAAGGGATATCTTGAAGGCTTATTTTGCGGATTGGATAGGCTTCGATATATTCGGGTAGGCTGCGAAGTAGCCTATGTGTGTCTGAGGGGGTCGAAGGCTGCGAGTTGGCTACTACATTTGCCCCCTCTCAGCGTGAGTCTCAAAGCCTGGTAAAGATGCGCTCCCTGAGAAAACTGCTTGGCCTTGGAATCTGAGCGGTTTGACCGTTGGTTTTTGGGTAAGTAATAAAAGAGGGTAATTAAGAGGTATAGGTGGTTATAGGGTAATAAATGAAGTGAGGCTACAAGTATGGGTTATTGTGTAGGGATATTGAGTAACTTTCTTTTTTGCATTCTTCTTCCTTTCCTTTTTAAGTTTTGGAAATCTTCATAGATATCACACCCAACACACGATATCAAAAGAGGATGGGGTTCACTCGGGACTGTCGCGTTGGGCGGAAGACTGGTGACCTTCATATATAAATTCTTCGGGCATCATGATCTGGACTGGGACATGCTCGAGCTGGTGATGGTAAAAGCTGGGGAGATCATCGATGGGGAGCCTTACGCCTATCTTTTGGACTGGCAAAAGTAAGATTTTACTAATGCGGAAAACCGTATCTCTTTCTGTCAGCGTTGGCTGAATGTCTTGTTTGTGTAGAGGAGGAGATGGAGGAACAGAATACAGTAAGTGGAGCTGGATCTTTTAGAAATTGGGCTACTGCTTGATGTGTTGAACATTTGTACCTTTGTATTTTCTGGGGTTTTTTTTTTCTTTGGGGTGGTTGTGGCAATGTAATATGTCTTGTCAATTGGATAATGGAATGGAAAGAATATTTTCTGACACCTTATGTTACTATGTCTGATTGATAATGTAGACGAATACTCTCGTAGGCGCGCTTAGCACATGCTTGTCATCGAATTGTTGATAGTAGATAAAAAAGGGGTAAATGATATGACCGAAGGTTATGATATGATCGAAGGTTATGATATGGTCGAAGTATAAGGAAGGTCGAATGTTCGATGTTGGAAGTTTGCTCGACAGTAAGTCCTCGTGAATAAGGTACAAATGAGTCAATTACGTCTGTGAATTTGGAGGGGTAGGTTGCTGAGTTTTCGAGGTGGGGAATTGAAGACCATAATTAATACGGCTGGGGAAGAGGGAAAGTTAGAATTGGTTCTCCAGGTATAAAAGGAACTATGTTGGAGGGGATTTATTCATCGTTCTTCAAGCATTCTCTTCTCATCTCTTCACGAATTTGTTCGGATCAAGATGGCAGCAAACATACCCGTTCTGGAAGACCAAGTGGCAGTGAGGTCAGGAGAATATAAGAGGCCTTATTGGGGCTTCAACAGAGGTTCGGTATTGAGGGAGATATTGATGTTGAGATGCCAAATCAGTTTGAGGTGGAACTCGGGGCATGCATCCTTGGTCTGCCTTTTGCATACTGGTGGGGAATATTGCAGATGAAGGGGCCATTTCCTGGCCATCGGTTGTTTCTTCTTGAAGGCTTTGCGGAGGATATAGTGGACCAGGAGGATGCGGATGCTGCGGCCATGGTTGAACAGGAGCATCCTACTAATAATTAGGGTCTTCTGGCTTTTTGGTGCTTTTGTTGTTGTTTTCGTTTGATGGGGCTTGTAATATTGTTTGTCTCTCTGAATGAAATTGGTATTTTGGAATAACTTGATTTGTCGAACAAAAATTAGTAGTATAACCTAAATTCTTGAAATAGTATCGTGAGCTGTCAAATTGATAGCATAACTGTCGAAATATAGTGTTTGGATTGTTCGAAGATAAAGCTTAAATTGTCGAAGTAAAAAATTGAGTCTGTCGAAGTCGGAGTATTATCTGTCGAAGGAAAAAAGATTGGTGTGTTGGTGCACAAGGTTGGGTCAGTAAGTATAAATGTTTTTATCTGTCGAATGAGATTTATCAAAGGAAAAGGGGGCACGAGGTTTTGAATTGACGAATGTGTTGTATGTCGAAAGTTGATAAATTAGAAGACCAGATTTGAGGCTATCAGTTGATGAGTCTTGAAGACGTGGAGTGGTCGATTACTCAAATTCGAGGGGTGTGTCAAAGGTTATGTTTGATTTGACTAGCCCTTCTGACAACCCCGACAGTTGGTCTGTCAAGACGGTACGTGCGCCTGGGGCAATGTGCTAAAAAGTTATCATGATGTTTACTCGTATTACGGAAAAAAGGTGTGAGTTACTGTTTGGATTTGATTGTTGAGCTTCAAGTAAGGGTGAAAAGGGTTTGAGAAGCTTTGGTTTTTGCAGGCAGTTTGAAGTGAGTGTGTTATTCGCACGTAGGGGATATGAGGGGTAAATCGATCAAAACACATTGTAGCAAAAAAGTCAGGGTAGTGGGGTCGTGGTAATGATAATGGTTAGAAAATCAAGGCGGTTTTTGTTTTTCAAAATAGTATATAAGTGTGAGAGGAGTAATCACTGTACTATTTACTGAGAAAAAATTAAAGAGAGTAAGAAGAGAACGTACGCCATTAGAACTTGAAAGAAGTCCCTGAAGTGGATCTTGCTATTTTATGGATAGAACTTCAAACATAGGTATTTCACTTGATCTCTGCCCATTTTTATTTTATTTTCCCTTCTGATTCTGTAAGTAGGACATTCGGGGTTTTAGGGTTTGGGGGTTATCTTCAGAGATAAAGAGGTTTGATGAATCTGGGTTTGACCCATTCTAGGATTTTGGCCGTTTTGTAGGAGGCATAGGGTTTAGATCGAGGTTTCGATAAATCTTCTGGAAGGGGTAGATGGGATAGGGGTTACGGACACAGAATTGTCGAGTTTATCGATCTAATTGTTTGCCTCTTCTTCTATAGGCTAAAATGCATAACCGTCAAGCTTCGAGACAGAGGCTGATAGACGAAGATATTGAAGCATTCGAGGCTAGTATTTCTGGCCGAACCACAATGGATGAGGGTAGCGACTTGAAAGTTTTAGATGTGATAACCGAAGCCCCTTTATCCATGGATCTGCCGACTGGGGAGGTTCCGATTACGAGACGTCATAGGACGATAGTGATTGAGGATAGTAAAGAGGAGGAGACAGTATGGGGGAGAGGGGTAAAGGTGGTGTAGGCCCTTTGGTGGTTGAAAGGAAGAAGGGTACAGAGTGACGATAGTGGTGATTTGACTGAGTCGGATAAGGTCGATGGTGTCGTTTTAGCAAGAAATAAGATTAGATTTGATCGATTTGCCGCCAAGTTAGAGCTGTCAAAAGTGGGGTAATATCTGAGTGTGGTGGTGGCAGGGTTAACCTTCAAATCAAATCCTGGGGAAGGGATAATAGCTTATAGAGGCCAGATTCGATTGGGAATGAAGCTTCCTCTTCGAAGACTGGTGAAAGAAGTATTGAATTTTTGGGAGGTAGCCAAGATGTAAATGAACAAAATTTTTATGAGATGATAAGGGTTATAGAGGGGATGAATGCAAAATTGACTAGTAAGGATCGGGGTTTGATTAAGTGGCTTGATATTATTACCTTCTACTTGAAGAATGCGAGCCAGAACCCTGGTACCTACTACATCCAATGTCACCCAGAGAAGCCCTGGTTCTTTAATCTATGTTTAACTGGTCGAGGGTGGAATAAAGATTTATTGATAGAACTGGGCAACTACTAGAATATTGAGGAGAATGACCCTTATAAGTTGTATCATAGGGTATATACTCAAAGTAAGTTTGTTGTCGAAGGGTTGTTATTGATGTATTTTTTGAATAGGTGATGATTATATTCTTGTTTGTTTGGCAGGTCCGAAGAATTCGTCTTGGAACAATCCGATGAACTATATTGATACTTTGCTCGAAGCTAGTAAGGATTGGGTAAATACTACTTTTGACAGTCTTGGAATCAAGAGGGAGGATGAAGGAAGATTCCCTGCTTCGAATCGTACCCGTTACGCTGAAGACATCGAAGATAAAGAGAAGCAAAGGTGCCTCGTAGGGTCCAAAAGAAATGGGAGGGGAAGAGTTACCAACGAATTATCAATATATGGTTAGAATGCGGAGGGGGTCAAAGTAAGTAGCGCCAGTGCCTGAAGTGGCTGGCGATGCTTCGAGGTTGAGGCCGAGGTACGTACCAACTCAAACTGAGAAAGGGAAGGGTCGGGTAGCTCCCGAATCTCTGAAGGTGCAGCAATCGAATGTTATTCATCACAAAAGGCGTAGGACGCAGAGGGAGGATGATGCAGTAGTTGAGGATGAAGAGATGACGGAGGCTGAATGGCAGGAGCTAGCAGTGGCCAAACAGGCTTCGATGGTCGAGCTCTGTGAAGACGACCTAGACGTGGCTTCGAATAAAGAGGCATATGTTTTTGGTAACTATCTATTGATTTCTATATTGAGAATCTGAGGTTTCTTTTAAATTCTTTGAGTTTCGAGGTGTACTGACTGCTTGGATATTCTAGTAGACGGAGGCTTGGGTACGATCGTACAACAAGGCAATAAAGTCAGTAAAAGGGAAATTACGACAAGCAGTGGAAAGTTGGATCTTTCTCGGGGGACTGTGGCATCATTGTTGTCTGAAGTCAATAAGTTGAAGCAAGATCTGGAGGTGATTACTTACTCATTTGATGAGAGGCTCGAGCTTCAGCGGTCAAGGCAAGAGTAGGAGTGGTCGGCAAAGCTTGCGGCAAAAGAGAGGGAGAAAGAAAAACATAAGATAATTTTCCAGCGGCAGTATGATGGTAAATGTTAGGTGAATGTTAAGTTGAAAATTTTTATAGAAGATAAGGGGTATGACCCCGATACGTTGGAGCCGTTCCCTATTTCCCCAGAACTTGTTGATGGGGGTGATTTGCAGATGAAGGAAGGAGGAGCAGATGTTGTTCACGAGGCAGCGGGAAGTACTAGAGGTGGTGTGGAGACTTCTATTATTGGAGTGACCAGTGGTAGAACTGTTGATGGCTTGGTTGTCAAAGGTTCGGGGTCAAAGCCTTCGGCTGAGGGTACTGAGAGAATTGAAGCTGAGGGACCTGTTGAGGAAGAAGGTGTAACCGCGCCGATATGAGGTATTTGGAGTTGGGGTTCCATGTTTTCCTTTTCTGATTTGATGTTGAGTTGTAATAGTTTAAACTACGATTTTTGTTGGTCTTTGAACTGTTATTATCTGCTGAACGTCTGAAGTTGATTCTGAACTGCTTTTGAATTGATTCCAAATTTTTGGTCTAACTTTGTTACCTTACTCAGGCCTTATATTGCTTTGGATTGTTGAATTATTGATGCATATTCTGTTGGCTTGGCTTGTTTTGAACCTTTGATGATTGATCTTGAGTTCTAATGCAGCTGTTTCTGTAATGGATAATGCTTTGAATCTTCTTTGAACTTAGTAAAATTGAAGATGTTCTTATATAAAAGTATCTTAATGTACTGTTTCTGTCGAATAACTGTAGAGTGATCGAACCTTGAATAATCTGCTGGACAACAAGGGCCGAAGCCACAGCGATGTTGGAAGTTTGAAAATTTTCAAGGTCACCCCCGTGAATCAGTCGGGCCGAGGGGATATGATACCTAGAGAAAACTCATAAATTTACTAGACGTCGAAGGCCTAAGCCACAACAAAGCAATATTTGTTCGCCTCCAGCGTATTCCCGAGGGTCCGGTCTTTTGACCATTCGTACCCCTCGAGTTTTGCTCTAATGTTGGAAACTTGAAAATTTCAAGGCCACCCCCAAGTATCAGTCGGGGCAGAGGTGGACATGATACCTCGGGTAAACCAAGAAATTGACTGGTCTTTGACGGTTTTAGAGCCTAATCGAAGCATATTTGTTTGCCCCTAATGCATCCCCGAGGGTCTGGTCTGTCGAGCATCCTTGCCCCTCGAGTTTGCTCAAAATTGAAAGCTTGAAATTCTCAAGGTCGCCACCAAGTATCAGTTGGGTCGAAGGGTTGACGTGATACTTAGAAAAAACCAGGAAGTCGACTAGACTTCTAAGGCCTTAGCTACAGCAAAGCATAACTATTCGCCCCCAATGCATTCTCGAGGGTCCAGTCTTTCAACCATCCTTTCCCCTCGAGTTTGCTCGAAATTAAGAGCTTGAAAAATCTCAAGGTTACCCCCAAGTATTAGTCGGGTCGAAGGTTGACATGATACCTAAGTTAAACCAAGAAATTCAATGAAGCAGGAGACGAAGTATGGGTGGAAAAAAGTATTTATTGAGTATTCTAGATTATATCAGTTATACAAGGTTGAGGATATGGCTTATTATATGAGACCAGCTACATTATGTTCCATGGGTTTGTTAAAGGCTTTTCATCCTCTGTTATGGGATAGTAAGAACCCCTATCAGTTTTATCGTACACGAGATAAGGTCCTTCCCAGGATTCAGCTAGCTTGCCAGCATTTCAAGATTTCGAGGATTGGTTGGCACGTAAAAGTATTAGATCCCCGATGTTGAAACTCCATTGTCGAACTCTCTTGTTGTAGGATTTTTGAAGTAATGTGTGTAGCGGCTCAGGTTGGCAATAGCTTGGTCTCTGGTTTTGTCAATCCATAACATGTTACAAGCGAGCTCCAACTCATTATCTTCGTCTGGGAGGTTAGAATCTCGTGTGGGTAACTTGAATTGAGTGGGGAGCACAGCTTCGGCACCATATGCTATATGCTAGGAGGAAAGGGGTACAGCCTGTAGACTTTCTTGGTATTGTTCGGTTGACCCAGAGGACCTGTTATAACTCTTGAACCCATCATCCTTTCTTTGCATCAACTCTTTTCTTGAGACGTCGACAATGGTTTTGTTGATCGCTTCGACTTGACTGTTGCCTTAAGGATAATAAGGTGTTCAGGGTGAGAAAATGATGTTGTGTTTTTTGAGGAAATTTCTGACTTTGCTGCCTACGAATTGGGGACCATTGTCGCATCGAATGATATGGGGGTAGCCGATGCGTGTGATGATGTTTTCCCATAAAAATTTGATAACTTCTTTTTCTCTAGTTCGGCACAATGGTATAGCTTTGACCCATTTGGAAAAGTAACCTGTTGCGATAAGAACATTTTCTCTGTAACCCGAGGCTTTTAGGAAGGGACCGATGAGATCGATGGCCCATCTTTTGAATTGCCAGGAGACTTGACTGAAATAGAGGTCTTGAGAAATGCAATGGATATCATGAGCATGACGTTGGCATTTGGCACAGTGTTTTGCATACTCTTCGGCTTGTTTTTCATATTAGGCCAAAATAATCCTTGGGTGACAGCTCGAAGGGCCATAGAACGACCAGCAGTCTGAGCACCGCAGGTTCCTTTGTAAAGTTTGGCTAAAACAGCAGGGGCTTCTGCTTGGGATATGCATCGAAGGAGAATGTCATTCGGGGATTTGTAATGAAATTCACTTTTGCGGATAGTCTATCTGCGGTAATTTTCTAACAGCAACCGTTTGGCTTTCAGATCATCTGGGAGGGTATAATTGTTGAAGTAATGGATGAATGGTCTTCGCCAATCGTCTTGATCGAGACTCTCACTGCTAGTATTGATGGCATTGACTTCCATCTGGTCGATACTTGGGTGTTCGTGTACTCTGATATGGAGGGTTCAAGATTCTGATTATCTGAGCATAGGAGCTATGTAGACGAGAGCATCTGCATGTCTGCTTTTTCCTCGAGGGTAATGAGTGATTGTGGATTTTTTGGGAAATTGGTCCATGCGTTGTCGCACCAAGAAAGCGCAGTCAACCATGCACCGTTAGCTTGGTTATCTCCAGTGTAATGCCTCTGAACAAGTTCGGAATCTGTGAAAATGGCAATTTTGGGAATGCCGAGATCGAGAGAGAGGTTGAGGCCATGGATCAAAGCTTCGTACTCAACTTTGTTATTGGAACATCGAAGATAAGTTTAACAGCTTTTTCTATTTGGTCATTAGTGGGTGTTACCAAGGCAATACCAATTCCTGAGCCATTAGGTCTTGCGGATCCATCCTTGAATAAATGCCAGCCAGTGTGAGGGTCCCAGGGATCCGTTATTTTAGGTTTGTCTTCTGAGAAGTCATCTTCCTGTTCTTCTGAATCGATATCTTCGACTGGGAAGTCGGCTAGAAAGTCTGCTACTGCTTGGCCTTTCTGGGATACTTGCTTCTCGAAGGTAATGTCGTGTTCGCCAAGGTACACACACCACTGTTGCACTCGCCTAGATTTTTCTTTTTTACTGAGTACTTCTCGAAGGGGATAACTTGTGATAACACGGATGGGGTGGGCTTGAAAGTATGGTTTAAGTTTGCAGGCTGAATAAACCAGTGTAAGGAGAAAATGCTCAAGTTTGGAATACTGAATTTCTGCTGGGGTTAGAGTTTACTAATTAAATATAAAGGTTTCTTGATGCTTGAGTCTAATCGAATAAGTACTGAACTGATGGAAGTGTCTCTGGCAGCGAGGTATAAAAAGAGTGTTTCGCCTTCGATAAGGGTACTGATAATGGGTGGTCGGCAAAGATAGGCTTTGAGTTCAAGGAAGGCATGTTCACACTCGGGTGTCTTGCTGATTTCAGGTTTGTTTTTCTTTTTTGCTTTGTGGATGCCTTGGTCGCGTAAGAGGGAGAAGAGCCAAGCACATCTGTCTGAGGATTTGGAAATGAAATGGTAAAGGGCTGCTATCCTACCAGCAACTTTTTGGACGTCTTTTTTGGGTTTGGGAGAAGGCATGTCGTTGAGGGCTCAAATATGGGTGGGGTCAATCTCGATACCTCGTTTGTTGATAAGGTGGCCTAAAAATTTACCATATGAAACACCAAATTGGCATTTGTCTGGGTTGAGTTTCATGTTATATGAGCGAAGTATCGAAAAGATTTCGGCTAGGTCTTGGATATGGGTCTGTTTCTAAAGGTTTTTGTATAACATGTTGTCGATGTAGACTTTGACCGACTTGCCAAGCAAAGGTTTAAACATTGTAGTGACAAGGCATTGGTAAGTGGCTCCCGTATTTTTAAGGCCGAAGGGCATAACACTACAACAAAAAGGTTAAAAAATAAGGGCAATAGTCTATCGTTTTTACTTAAAAACTAGGGGAATTGCCGTCATTTTACCCGTCACCGTTTGTTAGCCGCATTTTTTTGCGTCGCTATTAGCCGTCATTTTTTTTGGACAATACGACTGATCACACCCGTCGTTAAATTACGACAACACAAACCATGGTTTTTTCCCTAGTCAAACAAAGCGTTAACGACATAACAAGTTTGTCGCTTAAATGCGACTATAGTATGCTGTCATTTTTCCCCCTCCAAAACCATGTTACTTTTACAATTAGCGACGGAGTACCACCCTCGATTATCTAACAACGTCAGCCCCAACAGTCGCCAAAATATGACTAAGCGAACTCGTCGCTTTGCGGTTAACATTAATAAAGAGATATGACGGCCAAAGTTGTCGTAAATATCAGAAATAATTTCAAAAAAATAATTCCCTATTTTAATTCATTATAAAATTGCATTATTATCCTGAAATAAAAAATTTCATTCATTAAAAATTGTTAACAATACATTAAATTGGAATTAGTAATAAAACAACTTTCTTCATTTATCACCACAATCTCGGAGGCTAAGTCTTCTTTGAACAGCTTGTTTCTCAAGGAAAATAGACATCTTGTATTTGCATGCTCGAACTTTGAAATGCCTAAGAACTCTTGGTATATTATATAATCTTAGAATATTATCATATCAATCACCTTCGCCATCAATAGAAAACCTAGGATAAGTACAAACAAAATATGAGAAACCACAAACATAAAATGTGAATAATGTGAAAGACAATTTGGAGTATGCAAATACAAAATACTATCAGAAGTAGAACTTACAATTTGGAGCTGAAGAATGAAAACTAAGTTTAGAGTTTAAGAGATTATCATATGCAAGCTAAGACATGTAAGCCAAGCCGAAGAAAGTGAAAGCTTCTGACATATCGCGATTACAAAGCTTATAATCCCGGGTCAAAACACTAATCAGATTCAAATCAACAAGTAAATCAATGGTAACAAGGAATCAAATATGTAATATGTTTCAAGAATTAGATTAATGGCAACAAGGAACTCACATGTATAGCCTGGAGTAAAGATCCTATAACTCTGGTACCTGCACTTGAACAGGCTCCACAAAATTAAATTCAACCCATTTTACTCAAATTTACATTGTACCTATACTTATAATTTCAGTAATTGCAGATGGTAGTTCTCTGAATGTCTTATTTACATTTATTGATAAATTATCAATTAGTCTTTACTTTTGCTTATAATGAAAGCTTGATCATCATTACCAGTGGGGATTTTGCTGTAGTCTTAAAAGGCATACCACTTCCATCATTGTCTTTAGTGTTTGGTTTTACAGTTCAATAGACCAATTACTTAGGTTCCTTCCAGCATTTCTAATGCTTTAAAACTAACCTGAGCAAAATAAGTTAGATGTTCACAGGCCAATCTCCTCTTGACGGACAAAGTGGCAGTTTGAATTTCAATAGCCAAACCTATCAGTATTTTTGTCCCCTGTATTGGTATGACCAATAAGTTTACTCTTAATATTAGCGCACGTTACAACAAATATATTGGAATTTAAAAAAACAGACTTGACCAAAAGCTTGGATGAAAATAGCATCCAAAACACCCTCCCACAGATCTCTCGGTAGCTTAGTCCTACAAAAAACATTTACAAATAAACTTACAGCAACATTGAATGTAGCCAAAAGAAAAAAAAATACTCATCAATATAACTTACTTAATCTCTTTTGGCAAATGACCCACTATATGATTCACACAAAATTCTAAGTACCCAGATGCCTTCAGCAATAGATCAATAGAATCCTTCTTGCAATCTGTTAATGATGATCATAAAGAATCCGTTATATCGCACATATTAGGCTGGTTCCACTATAGAATAGCTAAAACTCTGATATAGATTTATGAACAAACCCTCTGATATATTTCATTCACTTGCATCCATGAGATTCTTATGAACAAGCAAGGAGTTGGCTTCCAAGAATAATAGGATTGCTATCATGTGTAGTACAGAGAGCACATCAAACCAAGAATTTTCTATACAGCTTTCCATCTTAACAAATGGCAAAATTTAAATTAGTAAATGAACAAACTAATGGGAATGTAAAATCCAACTTGATTTCTAATGTTCTTACTTGCCCCATGTCTTGTAAGCTTTTCCATTTGAATTCTATGGTATTTTCAAGACGGTGTTCTGTTTAGTATGAAAAATAGTACATCACATTTTAGAGCTCAAAATATGAATTACTTGGATATCAAAAATGAAAAATGAGGTCAAAACCTTTCTTAGTTAGTCCAAGCACAACAGGTAAGTATTTTAGAAGAGCACGTTGTAGTTCGGACAAGGCAGATCTACCTGGCAGATGAGATTCATTTTTAGAAACTAATAATTTGTAGGCAACATATTTCAAAAAAAAAAAACTTCACAAGCAAGCACCAATGCTGCGACTACTAGCCCTCGCATAGTCGAAAGCAGAGCAAAGTATAGAGGAAAGCAGATGAGTGTCATATTTTACCTACAGAGTTGCGGATCAAAATTGTATGATTTTCATGGATATAAGTTTAGGGCTCTTCAAAGTCTTCTTTATTCTAACTTGTGCACAGTATTGTAGATAATTTTCAAATGACCAAGTAACTATGCCAACTAGATTCAGAGAGAAAAGCAATTAGCAGGTAATCGAAAAAACGTTTCTTTTATTGGGAAACTTACCTGTATCATCGGCGATCTAGATGATTATGAAGCGACGACAGCTTATTAACGATATCTTGAGACACTAAACCTGTAAGAGCTCTTTGAGCATCAGATTCTACAAGAATTCGCATTGCTGGAATGAAAACCAGTCTCTACAACATTGAGTTGGATCTTCTTCTTCTTGAATATGGAATTATCTTAAGTATTCCTGGAAATGGATGATGATGTGCATCCCATCTTTCAGCATCCTACAATAAGCGGCAAAAACAAATTCATTAGAGAAAAACTATTATAGAAAGAAAGAAAGAAGAAAGGTTTCTCTTACTGGTAGTGGGAGAGAAGTGAGAAGTTTAGTGGTATCATTACTCATTAGAGATGTAGAAATGAAAGAGAAAAGTGGGATTTAAGCACAAGGAGATCAGAACTCACAAAATATAGAAACTCACAAAATTTTAGAAAAAAAGAATGTCGTTGTATTAAATTTGGTTGGGCTTAGTTTAGGTGTGTCTAACCATGTTAAACAGTTAAATTCTTATCAGAACTCCACTTAAAGATGAGAGACAGTTGCCCTGTCCGAGTCATAGCTGGAAATGCATCTGTTTATAGTAAAGCCCTGCAAGGGAAATTTTTCGTGTTGGTTAGGTTACCTGGGTAAAATGGCCATATGGAACCCGAGTCCAAACAATGCTTTAAGACTAACCTAAGCAAAATAACTTAGTTGTTCACATGCCAACCTCCTCTTGATGGACAAAGTGGTAGTTTGACTTTTAATAGCCAAACCTAGCTGTAGTTCTTCCCCTGCATTGCTATGACCAATAAATTGACTCATAATGTTAACGCACATTACAACAAATATATTGGAATTTAAGAAGACATACTTGACCAAGAGCTTGGCTGGAAATACTGCTCTTAGTCCACAACTAAAACATATAAAAACACCAATGTGGAAGAAAATAGAAGAAAATACTGGATATGGAAAGGTGGTATCAAGACTTGAAAAAGAGTCCGGTTTAAAACTCAACTACCAACACTACATTAGATGCCTCAATCAACACTTTTACGTTCCACCACCCTTGCACATTTCATTTCAACACGGATTAGGTTTATTAATCAACACCCTAGAAGTCGGGTTGCAAGTCATCCATATTCCTGGATTCCAAAATCCAGGCTCAAAATTAAATTTGCAGAAAGGGTGATTGGATGAAGGTCACTCAATAGTTAGGATAGTTTCAGGACTTCTGCAAGGCTTAACTAGGACATACATAATACTGATAATGTCTTTTTACACATACTCCAGTTTAGAAGACTTTGGATCAACCATACTGATCAGCTATAAACTCTACTTACCTAGACTGTCAGTAAATAGAGACTTCAAGCAAGCATCTTGATTAACAACAATTTTAATTGCACTACTTGAGCAGCCGCTTCAGAGTTAAGTGAAGCCTGTGGGAGTTGTTACCACTAGGCCCAGCAAGTAAAGTCAGCGGAAATTCTTATCACAGATCTAAGTTTGATACTTTGATTTCCGCCACCAAGTTAATGATCCTATTAAAACGGGCTTAATGGTGGAAATGTCAAAAACCATTTTGCCTAGCGAAAAATGAAAAGTAAAAGAAAGAGTTATATGTGGTATCCATGTATTCAACATTTTGATATATGGTTAGCTATGGGGCTCGCACAGCTTGAGACATCACCCCATAGCCCAAACCTAATGTATATAGGCAGGACTTACAAATATCAACACAAACCCACCTAAGCCTAAAATATAACAGGTCAAGCCACCTCCACATTGTATTGAGACCACCCCAAGTGCACTTACTTTCACTTTATCAGATCAAAACACCATAACTTAAATTATTGTTGATAAGGATTTACCAAATCCCACCGGATGGAAAATACACCGAATTATTTTTCTTTGTATTGCAATATTTGTTTTTTATGATAATCTCAATAGTATAATAAAATAGTAGGTCATTAGGCAATATATACTCGATAATACGCATAACTACTTGATTTTGTATATATGATATGCAACCATATAACATAATGTTTAATCAAAACGAGAGTGACATATGTATAAACAACAATTCATATGATCTTTAGTAAGGAGGGGTAAAAAGGGTTGTATAATTTCATTCGCTTTCTGGTTAATTTTCAAGATGCCCTTTTAGTGTCTGAACTTGGGTTTCCCATTCTTCACAACTCCATGTTGTATCTATTTCTGGCAATTTGTAGTCATCGGGTCTCAAAGACAATGCAAAATCTGGAAGTTCAGGCAATGTTTGGAGAGCCCTGCATTACCAACCAATGTCTAAGCTTAGTTAAAAGCGAGCATCATCTTGTGATATATTATTCTTGCAAGTATAACCAAATACATTTAGATTCTTACATATCTTGTTTAATAGATAACCGTACATCTGAGACTTCCTCTTCAGGTATTCTTTGATGTAAATGCTTCATAACACCCCACAAAGAAGGAGCTCTAGAAAAATAAACCAAAGCAAGGAAATAAAAGTATTAGCAATAAAGGTCAAACTTACTAGAAGAATATCACCCTCTCTACCTTATCACAAACTTTCTAGTGCCATAATGTACAACAAGGGGATATCTTCAACTAAAGATGTTTAGGTTGGGCAAAAATCGGAAAAGTTAGATTGGTAGAAGTTGGAATATCTTAATTATAGTGTAATCCTAATTAATAGAATGTGTCAGTTTTAGTCTAAGACGACTTTAAGAGAAATATCTTAAATTTTGTAGATTATTAGTAAGATAAAAAAACTGATATGATAAGCTACTCTTATGGTTGTACCAAGAAATATAGAGACGGGAGAAATTCCAGAAAACTCTATCACGATAAACAAAAACTGAACTTTGTACATGACATGATTAGGCAATTTTAGAAGACTATTTTATGCAGATCAATTTGGTAGTACCCTATTTCAGATGTATTCGGAGACTTCTTTGAACATCCATAGATAAAAAAGAAAATTCAAACCAACCTGGTTACGGGCTTTGAAAGGCAAAAGCAAAGGCAGGCTTTCTTGCTGTCTGTTAGGAGTTCGTCCGCAGCAAGAAAACAACAGACAGCATTGATATAACTTGATGGCTTAGTACCCTTGTCGAGGATTAGACCATGGTAGTAGTATGCTGCCGCTTGAATCATCATGAAAGGATAAGAATCTAAGTTGTGAAATTACATAAATGCAGGAAAGAAGGACAAGATCAAAGGATAAACTTTTGGGAACCTTTGCTTCTATGTATTTCCATTTTATGAACAATTTATGCTTCTTTCCATATCCATGATTGAAGTCACATCTTGATAGGCAGTAGTAAGCCTGAAAAACAAAAGCAAACAATTATGATAGAGAGACATAATTGAAGTGTTTTCCTTCTCAATAGAAAGATCCTAGGTTGAGGTTTAAGTTGCTGACTGGGGTGGTTTCAGCTTACAAATTGACATATGAAGCCGTGTGAATTGTTATCTTGAACCAATATTGGGATCTCCTGTGATCATTAGTCCTTGCTTATAATGAAAGCTTGGTCATCATTACCAGTGGGGATTTTGCTCTGGTCTTAAACGAATACACCTTCCATCATTGTCTTTTGTGTTTTGTTTTACAGTTCAACAGACCAATTACTTGGGTTTCTTCCAGCATTTTTAATTCTTTAAAACTAACCTGAGCAAAATAATTTAGTTGTTCACAAGCCAACCTCCACTTGACGGACAAAGTGGCAGTTTGACTTTCAATAGCCAAACCTAGCTACAGTTCTATCCCCTGCATTGGTATGGCCAATAAGTTGACTCATAATATTAATGCACGTTACAACAAATTATTGGAATTTAAGACATACTTGACCAAGAGCTTGGATGGAAATAGCCTCCAAAACATCCTCCTGCAGATCTCACGGTAATTTAGTCCTACAAAAATTGTTTACAAATAAACTTTTAGAGACACTGAATACAGCCAAAAGAAAAAAAAAAGACTCGCCAATATAACTTAGTTAATCTCCTTTTGCAGGTGACCCACTATATGATTCACACAGAATTCTAAGTACTCAGATGCCTTCAACAATAGATCAATAGAAACCTTCTTGCAATCTGGTAATGATGATCATAAAGAATCTATTATATCGCACATATTAAGGCCAGATCTACTATAGAATAACTAATTATCTGATATAGATTTAAGAGCAAACCCTCTAATACATTTCTTTCAATTACATCCATGACCGGATACTAGGAAAGCCTATATTGTTGCTTGGGATAAGGTGTATAAACCAATTAAGGAAGGGGGCATTAACCTTCGAAGATTAAAAGAGATCAACCAATCTCTGATGATGAAGCTTACTTGGAACTTTCTGAACCCAAAGGATGAATGGTTTGAATTTATGAGGGCTAAATTTATTGCCAAATCTGGCAGCTTTTCTACTTGCACCAAAGGTTCTTCTATATGGACAGGTGTTCGAGGAGCTCTTGAGGATGTGTGCTCTAACTCTAGTTGGGTGATTGGAGATGGGAGCTGCATTAATCTTTGGAGAGCCATATGGTGCTCTCCTATCTCTCTTAAAGATCTTATCAACAATGACAACATCCCATGGAAAAACTTGCATGCTAAGGTGAGAAGTATTATCGTGGATGGCCGATGGTCTTTACCTCACAACCTTCTTCTTCTCTTTCATAGATTAGGAGTGGACATCAACACCATCAAAATCAACACTAACAAAGCTGACAAAAGGGTCTAGAAACCTGACCTTGTGGGTAAATTCTCTGTCAAAGGGGCTTTTAACGTTATCCGAGCTAAAGGGAAGACTATTTGGTGGTTCAAGTACCTGTACCAAAAGGCTATTCATCCTCGAACTGCTTTGTGGGGCTGGAGATTCTGTCATGGGAAGCTGACAACTGATGATAACTTACAAAAGAAAGGAATTTCTATTATTTTCAGATTCTGCCTTTGTTCTAAAGGTGCTGAAACTCTCACACATCTGTTTTGGAGCTACCCTTTCAGCTAGTCTTTGGAGGTGGTTGGAAACCTTGTTCAATGTTTGCATTAGGGAGAAAAATCTGAAGAGTCTGCTCTTGGCTGGTGATACAATGAGCCCTTACTTAAAAGATCTTTGGATTGGAGCTATATGGGGAGGTACTAAACTGATTTGGCATGCTAGATACAAGAAAACTTTTGAAGATCTCATTATCACTTTAGACAAGGAAAAGCGCAAGTGGAGCAAACTGTTTCATGATACTGCCTTCCTCTCTAAAGGGCGTATGTATAGCAACCAATCTGATTTGGGTATTCTGCGCAGCTTGGGTGTTCCTTTGCATCCAAGTAAAAGCACTCTTATTAAATCTTGCTCTTGGGAGCTTCCTAGGAAGGGCAAAATCAAGATCAATACGGATGGGGCAGCTCGGGGCAATCCGGGTAAAGGAGGAATTGGTTGCATTTTCAGAGATTGTAAGGGTAACGTGCCAGGCACTCTTGCTAAAGGTCTTGGGTTGGTTACTAACTATACGGCTGAATATAAGGCTATTATCCATGGAGTTGCATCTGCTGCTTCTAATGGTTGGCTTATTGCTTGGGTGGAATCCGATTCCAAGGCGGTTGTGGAAGCCTTCAACTCGGATAATATCCCATGGAACCTTGAAACGGAATGGGGTAATGCTAAAAAGATTATTAAGTAAATCAGAATCTCTTCTAACTGGAGAGAAGCCAACTTCAATACTAGCAATATTGCCAAAAGAGGAGCTCATATGCATGATGGACTGTGTGAGATTGAGGTGGGAAGACCAGCCATTCTTAAGAAAATTGAAGTTCCTATGCAAGAATATTTTAGATTTTGTTAACTTTTTTATTTTCTTGGCTGATGGCCTTTTGTACTCGTTATAAGAATTTTTGATCCTGAAATGCATTCATCTAATTTAGCAAAAAAAAAATTGCATCCATGAGATTCTTACTATAAGCAATGAGTTGGCTTTCGAGAATAACATGATTTCCATCATGTGTAGTACAGAGAGCACTTCAAAACCAAGAATTTTCTATACAGCTTTCCTGCTTACCGAATTGCAAAGTTTAAATTAGTAAATGAAGAAACTGATGGGAATGTAAAATCCAACTTGATTTCTAATGTTCTTACCTGCCCTACGTCTTTTAAGCTTTTCCATTTGAACTCTATGGTATTATCAAGACCGTGTTATGTTGAGTATGAAAAATAGTACTTCACATTTTAGAGCATGAAATATGAATTACTATGATATCAGAAATGAAAAGCGAGGATATGAATTACCTTGTGCTCCTCAATTTGAACTGTGGTCATTAGTTAATGAGAAAGAAATAATTGCAACTTCATATCCTTTCTACTATAGTAACATAAAAAAAATCATGAGTCATATTAATGGTTTGTGTTAGGAAAAAACATAATTTAAAGATTAACTTATGCTCGAAGCTCCAATTAGACCCTTTTGAATCTTTCAGAGAGTACAGGGACAAAAAAGAGCACAATATATTTACACTGCTCCTTCAACATATATCTGCACATGCTCTAATAACACATGCATTTACCAAAAAATAGTAGCATAATTAAATCTTAAAATTAGAAACCCAAACTAAGATAAAATCTAGAATGTACTTAACCATTCTCAAAATCACCATAACATAAGTCTATACTAGTAAAAAAAATGAGATATGAAAAAAGTGCTCTTATTATGATTAAATCAAAGAGAAGCACAAGTACCACCACCTGCAAGAAAAAAATGCATATACATCAATTTGCATAACATAAATATTTCTTATATAAGATTGCAAATTGACTGTAGCCTACCTATCTAATTAAAGAAGCGTGTCAACATCTTTGCCCAAACAATAGATATTCCCAATTCTACGTTGTTGAGTGGCGATAGTGAAGGGTCGCTATCTGCTGAATCAATGTCTGGATTGTACATCGCATCGACAATAATAACATTGTACACTGCAGAATGTGAATCTCCTATAGCTTTTCCACTTGCAACGATCTTACCTGTGATAGATAGTAGCTCACAGAGGCATTCCTTACCTGATAAAGTAATAGGTGATGATGGACGCATGCTTGATGGAAACTTTGTTGCCTTTCATTTTTAAAATGAAAAAAGCTAGAGTAAGATGCAGATATCATTTAATATATAGAAAAAAATTAATGAATGAAAATAACTAATTACAACAGTCTTGAAGATCTATTAAGGGAAATATATTCTTACATTGAATGTTGCAGAGCCAAAAGTTGTTTGCCTTCCCGCTGCCAAACATGAAAGCTTTTCGTCCATTGTTGTAAGTTTGTCTTTGACATGAACCAAATCTTCCTCAAGAGTCAAGCGCGCAGTTTTCTCCTGAAGTAGTTGATCTTTGAGGTGATATGAGGATAATACTTATTTTTGGGAAATATTGAGTCCACATGCTCGTGTACGACACTTAGTATCTTTACCACAAACTTGTGCAACGGGATCGTTGTCTATTTCTAAGCTGACTGTCTCAGGTTCAACGATACAAATATTTCTTATTTTTTCCTGTAAATAAAATTAAAACCAAAAGACTTAAGTTTATTTTATATTGATGATTAATTTGAAATTTATTAAGTAGTTATATTAATGATTAGCTGCTCAACATCAAGCTCTGGTGTAAGAGAAGATCTGTCAACTCTCGTATGGGTAGTTAAGTACACATCTGTCCTAAAAACTAGTACTTTAGGATTTTTCTTCCTCTCCAAAAGTTAAGTCAAAGTGTAAACACAAACTAAAATATCTATATTACTTAAAAATATATATATTAGCATAATTACCGATCTTTCAACTATTCTTCCACTTCCACGTCAACCAGATGTATGTGGCCTCTTCATAGCCTTCCTCGCATCGCAGCCTTGCCCCTTTCTCGGTGAGCTATTACTTTGGGTTCTCTTTGCAACTCAATAAATCTTTCCCAATCTTCAGGTCTAACTCTTTTTGGACATTTTGTTCTTCTTACCTCATCATTGGGATATGGGTCATAGTTAAACTTCCGAAATTTGGAATTGCGATCACACCACACCCGCTGAGCCGTTGCGAGAACTTTCCCTTTCATGTATGTGGGGACATCTTACTCATCCTGCCATAAGATTGATATTGTTAAAACATAAAATACGAAGAAATTCTTATTATAAAGCCAGCAATTTACCGTCACTTTTTTCCAAATTGTTTCTTCGTGATGGTATGGCACAAATCTCCAAAACTCATAAAAAATAGGATAGTGTGTCCTCATCAAGCCACCAATATTTGAGACAAACTTGGCGCCATTTTCTCCAATTGGTTACGCATTTTCATCAAAACTAATCACTTTTTTCACTCGATTGGAGCCATGTCACTACAAAATAGTAGTTATAAAATTGGATAAAAACAGTTTCACTTAAGAAATCCAATTTCTTTACCACAGTATGAGATAATATTCTACTAAAATTCAAAATCACTAAATGACAAGTTCATGAATTAGAAAAATTGAGAATGAATGTCTTAAAATTATCTCATAATTTATTAGATAACAATATTATTGTATCTTAAAATAGTTAACTAATTTATTCAATTTCATGTACCCATGACCCTTCAGTACTCTCTTCTTCTTCATCCATAACCTCTCCAGCTAATGCCAAATCTAAGGAAACTTTGTGTGTTGTACACTAGTGGATCTTCGTACGCGTCTACATCTCGAGTCAATTTCTTTGGGGCATCTAAAACAACATGCCAATAATCGTTCCTCGTCAAATCTTTACAATAAAATACTTGAGATGCTTGAAATGCAATTACAAACGGCTCATCCTCCTCTTTTAAAATTCTTTTGAGTTTTTCCAAGTTCACATATATTAGGTTAGTTTCAGGATCAATAATACAACCGTTAACCTTGTCCTCTATCCATACCCAATCATAATTGAATAGCGTTTGCTGAAAGTCAAAATAGTCCAACTCTAGAATTTCTTTGACCACTCCATAGTACGTAGTTTCATCTTCCACCCCATTGGGATCACTTTTATGTGATATAAATGTCGTGATCGCCTTCATTGTAACGCCGCTATTCTGTGTTGTCGTGCTTCTTTCCGATCCTTTTGTATGAAATACAAAACCATTAGCTCGATAAGCTTAATAAGATATCACATTATGGTCTGGACCGTCTGCTAACCTCTTTAAGACTGACACCTTCTCATTTTCTAGTTGGTATGTTAACAAAGATATATGTATATATTAATATAGAATCAATGCAAAAAATAAACATATCTTATACTAAATACAAGTCAAAGTCATACTTGTCGCTTTAACCATGGAATGAACTGCAATGCATTTTTAGGTATTATGGTCCCCCCCCCCTTCTTTGACCCCCTGAAGTGCAGCCTTCGGTATAAATCTTATGCTTTCTACGAATGTGTAAAGATGTCATGAAATAAAAAAAGGAAAATTCAGAAGTTGACATTTATGATGATCATTATGTAAAGTGTACCAAATTATACGTACTCTTTCCATTCATCAATGTCATCATAAGATTCCAAAATCCATCAACGTGCTTGCTCGTACTTCACTAGATCAAGGAAATGATTTGTACCCTTTTTGTCAAGAGGATATTCACTAGAACATTCATCGTCGTCATCCATGAATGGGTCTCACCCTCATTTACGGCTTCCCTTCCTACCATCAGGCATGTACTCCATGCAATACATAATTGCCTCCTCGGTAATGTAGCGCATTGTAATGCATGCCTCAGGGAGTGTAGGATTCTTTACGTAAAGATTATATGTTCTCATCATCCTAATAAATTGAAATCGTTATTAATGATATCTAAGACTATAAAAAATATATTTAAATTAAAATTTTCTATATATTTTCTTACCTTTCAAAAGGATACATCCAGCGGTATCTAACAGGTCCTCAATTTTGTACCTCCTCCGCCAAATGTACAATAAGGTGTATCATAGGAACAAAAAATGAAGGTGGAAAGTACTTTTCAATGACACATAATGCTTCAATAACACGTCGCTTGGCAACAGCAAGATCATCACGGCAAACTGACTTGGAGCATATTACTTTAAAGAATATTGATAGTTGTCGAATTGCAGCATCCAATGGCTTTTGTTTTTAAATCCGTACATCAGCAACACAGGTAGCAAATGTTGCATTAATATATGATTGTCGTGTAATTTTAAGCCTTTGATTTGAAGATCTTCCATGCTTACATGATGTTTCTAATTGGAGCTATATCCAATAGGAACCTTTAGCACACTCAATATTTCACAAATTAGTTTTTTCTCGACTCAAGAAAGAGTAAAGGGAGCTTTTGGCAAGAAAATTTTACTTCCTTTTCAAACTGGCCATAATATTTTCTAATTTTCATTATCTTCTGATCTTGATGAGCTTGCAATCCATCTTTGGTTTTGCCCTTCATGTCCATGAGTGTTGCCAAAAGAATTTGTGTTACATTACCTTCGACGTGTATTACATCTTGATTGTGATGCACTGGAAGATCCTGAATAAATGTACATATAAAATTAGAAAATTCAAATGGTCCAAAATTTGTCAAATATACTTTTACTTTACATTCCAATGCGGCAGGTCAAACATGATCGTTATCCTTGACCAAGTTGTAGGTTTTTAGGTTGATTCATCTTTATCAACCCGAGTTGATTCTTCTTCGTCGTCCCTAATAGATTCTCCTTTATCGGCAATAGGTTTTTTCCTCTTCTTCCCTATTTGGAGCCCAGGTTCGTTCCCTTTTTTAATTTTTTTCCATATGTTATTCGAATATTTTCCACCTTACTCAACACTTCAGATCCAGTCAAACGCCGAGGAGCCTTTATTTTATCCTGGAGCCCATTAAATTGCGACTTCTGCTTTCTAAAAGGATGATTTAGGGGTAAGAATCTTCTAGTGCCCATATAACAATGCTTCTTCCCATGCTTAAGCATTTCTGAATCTATATTTTCACCACAAACAGGACAAGCATATTTTCCCCCTGTTCGGTAACCCGAAAGATATCCGTACGCCGGAAAGTCATGTATAGACCATAATAAAATTGCTTTCATTGTAAAGCTAGACTTGCTATGAGAGTCATATGTTCTCTTGCCGATGGACCATAATTCATTCAACTCTAAGATTAATGGTTGGAGATACAGATCAATGTTTTTACCTGGACCATAATTTCCGGGTATCAATAACGACAACATCGTAAACTCTTTTCGCATGCATAAAGAAGGTGGAAGGTTGTAAGGGACAATCATAACTGGCCAGCAACTGTAAGAGATGTTCTTATTACCATATGGATTAAAGTCGTCTATTGCGAGTTTGAGTCCAAAATTACGCGATTTATCAGCAAAATCAGGCCACATAGCATCCACTCGTTTCCAATATGTAGGATCCACCGGATGACTCATGACTCCGTCTAGAGAAGTCAATCTTGAATGCCATGTCATATTTTCTGCAATCCACAGGATGCTGAAAAGTAGACATAACTTAATAAGACTTGACAACTAGATGTTCAAAATAAAATCAAACAGAAGAAATGATAAACCTATAAAGTCTTTGTAGTCTTGGCGTCAAGGGAAAATCTCTTAACACCTTCTCTGGCACTTTTTGACTTATCTTCTTTCGAGAAACTTTTTTTTCCATCTACTTGCACCACAAGTAGCAAACTTATCCTTATGCTCGTGGTCTTTCCAAAAAGTATTCAATCGTTCGGGCACGCATGAATCGACTCGAAACTCATACCCATGGAATTAACCATTTTTTTAGAAGTGTATACATTTTCAGGCAATGTATTATCCCTTGGAAGATACTTTTTAAATACTTTTAACATTTCAGTAAAGCTATTATCAGACCACCCATATGTTTTTATCATACTCATGAGCTCAACGGTAGCAGACAAAGTAATTTGCTCTGCTTCACATCCAGGGTATAAAAGACGAATCGCATCTTCCCTCAAAATTTTTGTTCATTGTCATGTGGATCACTAAAATCTTGAATGCCTTGCTGATCAACATCTACATTTTCATGGGAATCATCTCAACCCATGTATGTTGGAAGATCTTCAGGTTGGGCATACCCAAATGCGTGATCCACCAAATCAAGCATTTTAGGGACATCATGAGGATGATCACAGGTTTCCCCATGATTCTCTAAGTTGGCTTTATTATTTTCAATTGGTTCCCCGTGGAAGTACCAATTAGTATACGATTGGTCAATACCATTTGAAACTAAATGATGACAAACTTGAGCTGACGTAATTTGCCCATGCTTATTTTGACACTTACCACAAGGACAAGAAAACTCGTTAGACATTAGATTAGCTTTTGTAAATGTGATAAACGAACGAACACCGCATAGATATTCAACAGAAAGACTATCAGCCTTCATCCAACCCTTGTCTGAGCCAATTAAAGACATTTACATCAAGGACAAGGTAAAAATCCTGAAGTAGAAGAAATATCATAAAGAAACAGAGTGAAGAAATAACATAAAGAAATATTATAGTAGCTTTTCCCTCTGTCAGGAGGAAATAAATAAATATAATTCTTTAAAATATCAAAAATAGAAATCATCAAATTAAGCAATTCTAACCAGTCATTTATGCCAATCCAAAGTTGAATAGAGTTTCATATACACCTACTAGTAACTGCAAGCATCTGACTATTTTACTGCCTATATTATTTTTTAATATATTATGACTCAGTATGAAAGGTGGGGCTCTGACTAAAAAAACAAAGACTATCTAGCTTTATTGGAACTCACAGCCTATAAGTTCCTGGTGAACGAAGTAAAGGCAATGTGGCATTCAGGCGAGACTAAAGTGGAGATCATTGCTAAGGCAGAACAAGAAAAAATACATAGTTACAGTCCATCTACCAGGCACCTATAGAAAGGGCTAGAAAGGAAGCAATATGCAACTGAACGTAGAAATGCGAAGCAAGAAGGAAGAGACAATAGAAGCCACCGTAGAAATGTGAAGCAAGATGGAAGAAGCAAGAGATGATAGAAGCAACCGTAGAAATAGGAAGCAAAGAAAGAAGCCACAGTGGAAAAAAGATAACGAAGCAAGATGCCAAGGATCCTAGGAGAACCGTGAATTGGCACCCACTAACCGTAGAAGGTCCTTCATCGTACAAGACAGCCGCCTATTTCAATCCAAGACCCTTTGGTTGGAGCATCTAAGCTCTTGTTCTTTGGGAGCCTATCACTTATCAACCTACTTCCTTCTTTTACTTGATCATCTGAGCTTGACCCACCTCTAGGATCTTTCTATTGAGTACTGGTTGTGGCGCACCAAAGGCAAGGCAGAGTGGAGTACCAAAGGCAAGGCGCAGTAAAAAAAGGGATCCAATATTGAGCAAATTTTTTATTCATCCACAGGTTCAGATAGTGGGTTTGTCTATAGGACTCAGAAGAAAAGAAGTCAGCTCTTCTATCAACTGAATACATCCCGACTTAGGATTACTGTACTTTTTCATGGATCACCTAAGAATACGTTTTCTAGCTACTTTTAGAGATCACCCCGCTAGAAGACAATGAAAAGAGGATCTTTTTTTTTAATAGACATTACGCCGAGCCTTTTCAAAAAAAGGTCAAATGATCAGAGGACATAATAGAATAGGCATTTTGATCAGGATCGAGGCATCTTCAGTTAGCTAAAGAAAAAATGCACTCTTGTTTTGCTTTTGGGTTCTTCAACCTCCCCTTCCTGCCTAATTAGTGAGCTGGCTTCCTTATACTAGGCCAAGGCGACAGCTCTAAGTTAGCCCCAACATAGCCCGATCGCCTTTCCAGATCGCTCATATTTTTAAGAAACCAGCAATGGTAGAATAGTGGACCTTGTTCACGCGCGTAGTTTGGAACTAGAGAGCTATTAAAGGATTTTGTATTGCTGGATTCTTTATTCACTAGGATTTTTAGGAAGCTATCAGTTCTTTTAGCACATGAAAGAGTAGATTAGAGGTATACTATCTTGGTGCATACTATCTTAGTGGAGTCCCTATAACAGTCTTGTTAGGATTTTATTATTACTAGGGAGGAAGAGGCCTCTGGATCAGGATACTGACTGGGTTTTCTTTGCAAACAGTTTTTCTTTTTCTCATAACAGGTTCTAGAAATTGGCAGAAACATGTAAGTAATGCTAGGGAGAGGATACTAAATAGGAGATTACCATTGGAGAATGATTTGAAGTGAATCGTCAAAGAAAGGTTACTAGGCTGTTTGAAGGCATTATTACATCATGTTAAATTAGGAGTTTCATGGAAGAAAGGTGCATTTAGAAATTTTCTTTCAGAAGCTGTAGTGCCGAATGTGATCTAGACTGATCTTTACTGGTTTTCTTCAACTCTTATGCTCAAACTCCTCTATATTACGTAGACATTCTCTTTTAAAATGACCCAAATTGATCCATCGCAAGCATAGATCTACTGCAAACATAGATCAAACCAAAGATACAACCGCAACAAGATGAAGCCTAACTACATTTTTGTCTAGACCACTATAGACGACCTTCTATTTGGTCAAGGAACTCATTTCCTAGTCTGCTTTACGGAGTAAAAACAACTAGCTTGTTGATAAAAGTTCTTTTACCCCAGCATCAACCCATACCTAAAAAAAACACAGACCTGGAACGCCTGAAAGAAAAGGGTTACCAAAAGGTATCCACCCATGATTCTGCCTATATTATTGGTCATAGTACTTCTAGTAATATCCAACAAACTTTTCCCAAACAACAACTTAATTTCTCTACCAAATCTTAGTACGTAGAACGCATACTCTGCCGCATAGTCGCGCAAATGAAGCTCTGCATTCTGATTAGTATGATAATGATGTTTTTCTTCTGTTGATTCCCAAACCTAAAGATTCTAACTCTATCCCAAACTCCTAACGCAAGCATCACTGCTTGCATGCCAGAAGAGTAATGGAACAAACTTCCATCATGAGCAGGTACCCATTGTTCTGGAGGCTTCCCCATTTCCTCAACAAACTGTTTTAATGAATAATACTTCACAATTCGAGTGCACAAAACATCAAACCGAGCATCTGTAACTAGCAAAGGGGAAGCTCATGGTAAGTAATGCTTTTAGGGTTGTCAATACGAGAGTAAGCAAGGACACAATCACCTACGTTATTTAGTAAATGTTCCATATCCACACCTATCCTCCTCGTCTGAACTAATCTTCCATCTGCCCATGGGTGGTGGCTGTCGTTAGCACATTTTGTATTGCTTGAGGATGACTTCAGGATGAATATTCAAAGCTTCACATATGGCTATAAATTTATTGTTGTCTGTAACTATTTTTGACTTTCTCTTGGGCTATAAATTGACTGTCGCTAAGAATATCTCTAAAATTGATGTTGAAGTATATACTCTCACTTCTAAATATATGGTTATCTATTTTTCTCCACACATGGAACATAAGAACACAAAAGGCTATGTAGAGGGTTTTAGTACTCACATCCTACTTGTTTAAATTAGTGAGTTTGTACATTTCATCTTAAAAATTCTAGAATTGCCTAGTACAAAAAGATGCCCAACACTCTCCCCATCCGGAACGACCCTCTCATCGTTCCCATCAAATTCCCCGATCCTTCCTTCCAAATTAAATTATGTAGAAAAAAATAGTAAATCTTGCCCAAGTGTCTGTAATTGGGTACCTTACCATTTTTACCAAAATCGCACATAAGATTCCAATAAATTACTTCAAAACACTCCCCAATCACTCCCATAACCCCTAATTCTTATACTACAAACTCTGATAAACCATAGATCCTACACTCTAAATCACTCCATTTCAACACAACCCCACTCAAATTAAGCCAAAATCAAACAAACCTAATCAAATTGGGCCAAAATAAAACACCCCCAACATCCTAAAACTACAAGAATCTCATAAAGAAGAACAAAATAAAGATAAAGATGTTAGAATTCACCATTTTTCCCAGAGATAAAAATGTTAGAAGATACTTATGTTAAAATTTTGAGAGCTAAAAAGGATGTCATTCATGGTTAGAGAAAGTTGCGGGCCGTATCTACCTAAAAGGTTACAATTTTAGCTTTCAAAAATAACAAAGTACCTTGGATCCTTAAAACTCAATGGATTCAAACCTACAACTTCAAATTCTATCTATGATATTATAATACAAAGCTTATAATATCATAATCTCCTACAATAATATATCAAATAAACTAAATCAAAAAAGACATCTAATAAAGACCCATATTATATCACTGATATATGAAATAATCTCAATCAAGGAAGCAATTAAAATATGAATTTACTAAAATTTAACAATAACATGTGATTCATACAACTGAAAATAACATAACAAATAAGGTACCCAATTTTGATTCATGAAAATTAATGAGAAGACTTAAAAAAGTACCTCCTGCAACTTTGAAATACTACAGCAACTCCAATTCGATGAAACCTAACACTAATTCAATTCAGAATCATGAGAAAAATGCTAGAAGATGAAAGCCATTGGTCTTAATTAGGTTTTTATGCAAATTAAAAGATATAAAACATGAAGATTGGGAGATAACAATTACCTTGTGACTCAAAACAACTGTGATAGAATAATTATAAAACTAATTTTTGCCAAAACCCTAACATATAGAGAATGCGATTGGCGATTCAAGGCCGAATAAGTGAGAGAGGAAAACCTAAATTTTTTTAGTGTAACATCGCGGGAAAATAGAGAGAAGCGTAAAGATTGAAAAAGTGAAACCGTACGTACCCGTGTTTGAGTTTGGGCTGAGGTGGAAAAATGATGGATATGGTATTAATCGTGTGCTCCTTTTATCGTCTTTTAACGTCAAAAAATTCCTCGTTTTCTTCAGTTGTATTTTACTATTTTTGTTGTAGTGTAACATTGAAACAGGGGTACCTGATTGTAACCCGAAACCGCGTCCATCATGGATAGTCGCTCATGTCCAACAATAGCATTGAGAAGTGCTAAAATAGTCCGGAGAGGGAAACTATCCTTCGGTGTGTGCTTGATGAGGTCTGTGAAGTCGACGCAGATTCTGATCTTGCCATTCTTCTTTGGAACTGCCACAATGTTTGATATCCGTCAGTATACTTTACATCTCTGATAAAATCTACGGCTATGAGCTTGTCCACTTCATGGTTCACTGCTTCTCGAAGTCGTAGTGCCAGGTTACCCTTTTTCTGTTTGACTGTTGAGGAATAGGGAATGTGCACGATGCGATAGCACGCCCGGTTGGGGTCGAACCGGGCATCTCCTGGAACATCCATGCAAGGACTTCTTTGCTTGTTCGAAGGAAATTTGTGAGCTCGAGGCGTTCTGCCTCATTGAGAAAAGTTCCGATGAATGTACCTCGGCCAGAACCGTCGAGTTCGATATAAACAGTGGGTTTGATGGGTAGGGAAATTTCTCTCGAAGGTGTGGGGGTAGAACGAGACAGTGATTGTTATGGCAGCTTATGAGTTTCTGGGTCTGATCGATCTCCGGGTGCTCGCATGAGTGGGTTAGGGGTTGAGAGCCTTTCCAGTTCCAAGTACCTTCGAAAGTGGTAAAACGAAGGGTCTTATGGTAGGTCGAAGGTATGGCTCGCATGACGTGGAGCCAATCCTGTCTGAGTATACCAAGGTATTCAGACTTCTTATCGATGACAAGGAAACTGGTTTGGAGTGCAAGAGGGCCTGTGATTACTGAAAGCTGATTCGACCAACAACAACTTTTGTGGCCCCATTGATGCCTTTCTGTTCGGCATTGGCAAAAGTTATGAGGTCAGTTTTCTTCATTTTCTGACGGTTGGGAGAAACAGAACATTAGCTGCGCTCCCTGTGTCTATGAACATTGTGTGAGGACGAGGTTTTCGATCTTAATCATGATGACTAATGGATTGGAATGGAGGAAACAAACGTGCGAAGTGTTACAGTCGATGAAAGAAATGCCTTCAAGGCGAGGGTGACGGCTTGGTTATGGCAAGAGTGTGGGAAATTTCTCCTGGTAGGTAAGTTTATAACATTCTCGGATGTGCTTACGTTTTCTTTGGGAATGGCCGCTTTCAATATTATTAACTACAATAAAGTATGATATGTAGATATGTACCACGGCTGGGCCAGCAGTAGAGGTGGATTGAGGTTGGAGGTAAGACCCATCGAGGTAGCTAGGAAGTTCAGTAATATACTAGTATAGACGACCTGCTTTGAGGATGAGTTCGAGAGAGTGCTGGGGGGCAAAGCATTTGTTCGTATGGTGGCAATGACATTTATGTTTAGTGCAATAAGGTTCGCTTACTCTGACTTTGATAGGGAAAGGGATGTGCCAAATGGGGTCTGCCTGTATATGTGCTAGAATGGTACTGAGGGGGGCAGTGAGTTTAGGCAAAATTAGCTTTGGTCACTTCTTGCGAGCTTTGGCACTATTATCGATGTTTGGGCATTTGTGGCTCTCAGTCTCCTGTGAGATGGGAGCGATCAGGGGTGTTGGAGTAGAATGTGGGTTTTACCGAGGTTTATTAAAGTGGGTAGTGTTGGAAGGCTGGCTCTGTTTGCGGAATTCTTGATGGCGCTCGAGATCGATATAACCATTGACCTTCGAGAGCATCTCTTTGAGAGTTTGAGGTTTATGGAGAACTAGGTGTTCTTTTACTCGACTGTGATCAGGCAGAGCATTCGAATTTGTGAGTATAGCATTCGCGCAGTGAAGGCTCTCTATTTTCTAGGATTCGTCGAGGAATCTTTTGGTGAAGACTTCGAGTGTATTATTGCTAGATTTTCTAAAATTGAATAAAGCCTCAACTCTGACTTCTCTGTCATTATTAAAGTCAAACTGGGCGGTCAAAAGCTATGATAGTTTCTCGAAGCATCGTATTGACCCATTTGGGAGGTTGTGGCGCCATCGAAGGGGGTTATCAGTGAAGCTGGTTGGATAAAGGTGACATAACAGGTAGTCAGCCATGGAGTAGAGGCTCAGTGCACTTTGAAATTGGAGAATATGGGATTTAGGTTCTGCGTTACGGTATTTGCTGAGTTTGAGTGCACAAAAATTGAGGGGTATTTCGATAGCCAAAAGTTTAGGGCAAATCGGGTAATTGAGGTGGCTCCAAGAATTTATGGCTGGGCTCGCACTGACGCGAATAACTGGTTGAATTTTGAAGTCGAAGTCCTGTTGTATGGCATAGGTAGGATGAGGGGGAGATGGGGGAATTCGAGGGTTATGGGGTTTGAGCGTGTGGTATGTATTCGGCATTGCGTTCCCCGAGCCACTCTCGAATAGGACAGCGTCTGGGATGTCTAATGGAGCGGAGGGTTGAGTAAGAAGAATCTTTTGTAGGGTGAATCCCGAGGTGGATAAAGCCAGTTGGGGGAATAGTACGAGGAATGCCTTCGACACTGGTATGAAGTAGGGGTATCTCGAGGTTTGGTAAGGGTCCTAGATGAGCGCGGGCAGACACGCGCGACGGATCTGGTACTTGGGATGGTCGAGCATCTTCCAGAGGCTATAGTCATTGCAGCTCTCGGACAGTGTTGCGCAGCTCATTGATTGCCCGGTTCTGTCTATTTCATCGCCTAAGCGGCGGTTCCGTTCAGTTTCCAGCGCCAGTCAGTGGTTTTCGCATTCTTGGTTGAGTTGTGCATGGTGGCGCTCCTCGGCTTGAGCGACTTGTTGAGATAATAACGCTATTTAGAGAGGAAAAAGAAAGGAAGGGAAAAAGAAAAGGGGACTGGTAGGGTGGAAAGCACAGACGGTACAAATTATAGGGGACTAACTTCTTTTAGAGGGGAATTTGGCTCTTACATCGCGGGGTTAATCTCCTATCAAAGGAATACAAGTAAATTATCTAAAGTAAGAACAAACTAGAGACAAATACTTGCATAGAGGCCCGAATGTGACACTCTAGGACCTCTGATGAGGATTTTTAAGATGTATTATATTACTGATGAGTAATTTGATAGTTTTAACCCCTCATTGGCTTCCCATCTCTCCTATTTATAGAGTCATAGGAAGCCTAGTCACCAAGTATGGGTCATATTACATGAGTGCTGTCAGGATAACCTGGCAGGGTATAGGCGTCAGACATATCTGTACTGTCACTGTGACAGCTATTGGAGGTGCCTTTATACTTTGGCACTGTGGCGCAGTGGTTGGGCCTATCACTGTAGCTATAAGGACCAATCATTGCGCCGGCTTGTCTTGTGAACTAGCTGCCTGTCCAATCATATTTCGACCACGTGCAGATATGGTCGAAGGGTTTCTACTGCGATGTGTTAGTCATCCTCGAGGCTTGTTTGGAGTCGAAGCTTCATCTTCAGGGGATCTCTGGAAGGCTTCTTTTAGGATTGGATAGGGTTCGATATATTCGGGTAGGCTGCGAAGTAGCCTTCGGGTGTCTGAGGGGGTCGAAGGCTACGAGTAGGCTACCACACCATTGGCAATAGGATGGCTGCTAGTTTTGCAACCATAAAGTTCAATCTTAAGTACATTGTTGACATAGTTGAATCGCTAGAGGAGAGGTTAGATCTAATTGAGGAGAGGTTGTCCGGTCTTGAACCATAGATTAGCCTGTCTTCTATAATGTTGTTGTTTAGTAGAATTTATTGTTCGATTATCACTCTTTAGCATTTTTTTATAAAGAGTTTATCATGCAAGAGTCACAAATTAACATCACTAAAGATAAGGAATATTACACTTCGCTCATACATATTTGACTACTTGTTAAGATCAAAATATTTTAACTTGGACATAAAATCTTGTAGTATCTTTGTTCTGACCTCAGAGATAGTTAGTTAAGTGTAAGTTTCATTTGTAATAGTTTATAGGATCCGATTTCTCCCTTGATCAGAATTTATAATATTTTCCACCATTGTCGATTGTGGCCTTCTAGAATCATCGGGCGTAGACGATTCTTAAAACAAAATTTTAAACTTGCAATAGTATTGTGGGCATAGTTAAATCTCCTACATGGCGGTTTAGAGCCTCTGCAAATAAAACTACAATCACACTTTTTCACCTCATCTAACCATATCCAAAAACTACACCCACCAAATTTGCTAACACATTGACAGAACCAGCGGTTAGGGCTGAGGCTTGTATGTGAGAGACATGGATCACAATTATCACCACATTAGAATACTGGGGAATACATTATTGGTAGGGAAGTATGTAATTCTTGAGAAATAGAAAGAACTGAAAACAAGGGTTCAGGTTATATAGTGAACACTTTATTTTTTGTGGCAATAATTCATACCAGTAATATGACAATGCATTTATAAAGAAATGACAAATACTAATAGGAGGATGACAATGTATTTATGGTGGCAATTAAATGCTTTACAATGATACTCTATGTAAGAACAAATGACAAATTAGCCATTTTAATTCTAACAGCTTCTTTCCTATAAAGCCGATAAGACAAGTCAATCTTTATTACTTGATTAGACAACTAACAACTTATCTTCAAGTCAGCTTTGATTACATTTATAATAAACTATCTATCCAAAGCATCTACATGATTCCCACCACCCTAAATCCTAAGCCATAAGCCTCTGTTGCATGTGATTCAAAGTCCCAATGCAAGACATTCAATTTTCCCAAGTATATAAAACCCTTAACTCTTTCAAGCTAATCTCAACTGTTCAAACCCTAAACCATAAACTCTTTACAACTTCTTGACTATTCAAAACCTAAACTCTTTTCAACTTCTCAAAAAATTTCACACTCTAATTCCACTCGATTTAGCCGCGTCTCTTCGAGTACTGCTCGAAATTAGTTTAAGGCGGTAGGGATTCAGGAAGAAAGAGGTGATGAATGTCTCTTCAAGTTAAATAGAATTTTCCTAATAGAGATGGATGTCTCCGATTATAATGCTCAACTACTAAAAGAGTATTACGAACAGTTCAAGGAAAAATTAGGAGAGCTTGATAAAATAGATGACGAACTAGATAAAGTTATAAAAAAAGAAAAAGAGCAATCTGAAGTGTTTAAATTCCACATCCGCTTCTTGGAAGATCAGGTCTACTCTCAAAAGTTGGACTGGGATGAACACATAAAACAGTGGGAGGAATCGGCTTCTACGATTAGCTATCTCGAGCTGAAGATCAAGACTATGGAACGCAATCTGGAATCCTCGGAATGTGATCTGGAATCCTCATCTAGGGAGTTGCGAACATTTGTTTTGTATTTTTTTTTTTTTAAATTTTTATTAGTTTGTTTCAAGTTGTAATAGTTTCCCTTGTATGAACATTTGTTTTATTTTGTTTAGTTCCGTTTGTTTTTTTCTTTTAAATAGTGGTTTCTGTCTGATATGAGGGAAACAAACAAAAGATAGTTCCGCAAGAAAATAATGATATAAGGGATACAAACAAATGATAAAGTTTCAATGAAAAATAATAGTTAAATGATGAACTTAACAAAACTGATGATAATATATCAGCAAACAAATGATTAATTCAATGTGACCAAATGACATACGAGAATCAAACAAATTAGAAATTCTCTCTAAACAAATGATAGTTACATTTAGATAAATGATAATTTTAACAAAACTGACTATAAAGATCATATAAACAACTGATAAATATTCAAAAACTACCCCAGCTCAACATCTGTACAAATGATACATAGAGTACCCAAAATCATCAGTGCAAACTGATTGCAACATCTTCATCTAGGATGATAGGTGGCTCAGTGCTCATCGTAAAAGATGGTGCCATTGTCGGACGTGTATTGCCGTCTAATAGGATTGGCAAAAGCTTACAAAAATGATGATTGTGTCCATTTTTGTTATACCTACTGCAAAATCTTAGTTTGGTAACCAAACTTGGCATTTTTTCCCTTCTCTTCCTTTGCGTGCGAGGACGACCGGCTTGAACTGTTAGTATAGGAGTACGAACACGTGGATTAGTTGTTAAAAATTTCCACTGCTCTATTCCTCTGATATGAATCAATATCGGTTTATAAACACCCTTGTTTTTATCATTTGTGACGTACTCAGATACACATGTAGTTAAATTAACATTAGCAAGACCGAGAGTGCGTACTCCGTATTCACAAGGTATCCCCGTCGCTTACCACCAACAACAATAATAAGTACCATTATCAATATTTACTAAATTGGTTCTGCCATAACTAGCCATCTAAAAATGGTGACGTGTTGTATGAACCCTACAGGTTAGTGAATTCGCCATAAACTTTCTGCTCTCACAATGATCAGTAACTCATGGTGTTAAGCAAGTTTGATTTATTTCAGTTTCTTCCCTACACGCGTAAGATATTTCTGAAAAAATTCTACACAATTCCTCAATAAACAAATGGATAGGGAGATCTCTCACATTCACAATAATATTATTCCAACTCTCGATGTGATTAGTGTAAGCCATTCCGTATCTGAACTAATGACAAAAAATTGTAAACAAATGAAAAATTAAGTATAAAAGGATAAGGAATTGATAAAGAACAACTGAAAAAGGAATAATAATGAATTGATGACAAATAATTGCAAAAAAATGATAAAAAAGTATGCAAAAGGGGTAATGATGACTAGTCTCCAAATAACAAATGATAAGTTTGTCAATAGAGAATGATAACATACTTACTCATTAGAATGTATAAATTAGGCAATGTTTCATTTGGAATACCTAGTATGTATTGGAGACCTAATAGATTCGTATTTTAGATAGCATTCATGTGTTCATCAAAATCAATACCGGTTAGGGCCTCTACTACCATCCTAAATGCGATCCTCTCGCTTTCGAAGGTATTTTAATGCTGATCGATATATAGAAGGTGCAAAATGTTAGGATTGTAAATAGAGACACCTTGGGTACATCATTAATAATTCTAGGGCTTCTGTCAGAGATGACGGCGACTCGAGTGTCATAACCGTGGAAATTAGACCTAAACAACTCTAGGAAGAATGTCTAATTTTCAATGGTCTCCGTGTCTATTATTGAAAATGCAAGTGGAAAAATAAGATTCATTGGGTCAATGGCAATGGCTGTTAGTAGAGTCCCACAGTATCTTCCTTTCAAAAAAGTTTTGTCAATCAGTACAACGTGTCTCAATAGTTTATAAGTATTTTTGGGAAGACCAAAATACCAAAAATACCTTGTGAATCTATTATCCATACCAAAAATACCATTTGTATGTCAAACATCAAATCTGGATCAAATAAAATTATGGAATAGAGAAATGATAAATATCATAAGACAAATGACACAGTGCTTCGAATAAGTGACATTCGATAAAATGATAAGCATGGTTTTACGAATGACAGGTTATGTGGTAACAAATGATACCTCTGCGCGGGCTTTTTCTTTTGCACGCCGGGAAAGATTGTATGTTACATCAATATTGTGATTAATTTGCATATCTTCAATAATTGCGGAAGGTTTATTGTTTGAGACTTTTTATAGTTTTTGCTTGATTATAGAAACAACCCATCTATTAGGCGTTGCCTTATACGTGTTCCCACCATCAATTTCTACTCTAATGCATGTATGCACGGAGCAATAAGTACTTACTCTAAATAGGGCAGAACCGAGCAACGTTATCGTGTAAATCCGCCAAGAACAATTATGACCTTTGTAATGTACCGCAATTTTATATTCGTTGCTCAGAACGTGTACGAGATTGAACTTGTTTACAACTGCATAAGCTCTTATGTGATGCTTTAGTGCAATCCTATCTCGATATAGATCATCAATGTTAAACTCTTTACTGAAGTTATATATATCCTCCGTGTATGCAGCAGATTTGAATCAGAAATCAGCGAGAGCTTTCAACTATTCAGTTTGTAACTCAAACCAAAATTCAACTGAACAAATAAAAAAAATGTTTCTTAGCATGATACTAATTTGATAAGAAATATTAAAATACACATTATAGATAATAAATTTTCCGTGCTTACCTGAAGGTTGAGTTTTTCCAATGATAGGTTTGGGTTCAATTGAAAGAGGAACATTAGTTAGTTCATTGGAAAGAAGAACATTATTTAACATAGGTTCATTTGAGAGATGAAAATTTGATTGAGGAACACAATGATCATTTGAGAGAGGAACATTAGTAGGGATAATTTCAAATGGCTTTTTTTTTGTGGAACATTAGTTAACATAGGTTTATTTGAGCAATGAACATTTGATTGAGGAATACTAGGCACATTTGAGGGAGCAACATCAGTTTGGATAGTTTCAAAAGATTCATTTCATTGAAGGACATCATCCACTTAAGTTCTAAACCTACGTGGATCAAGCCCTTTACCGTTTGTTTTTGGGTAACCCCTGTATTCAGGTTCAGGATCAAGAAATAAGTTATGATGCAAAGGTCCCCCCGCTTTGGTGGTGGACAACACTTTACCTGAACCAGTATCTTTTATGGTGGACAACCCTTTACCTGAATAGAAATCAGAAATAAAGTTCTGGGAGTTCTGGGAAGGTACCAAACGCTCATTAACAATCTATATATTAAAGGGTGTGTCGGGATTGCTTTACGCATATTGATCATTACGGTAAAGTCCTGGACTGATGAAATTTCGCATGCACAGCCATGGACAAAGTTGTACGGCTTATAGTACTCACGATGAATTTCGGCTATTTCATCAAGGAGTGTAACGAAATCTTCATATGATGATGAGTTCACTCTTAGTGAGGTAAGTTTCATACTTCTTCCAACATAACTAACGATTGATCCTATCTTTGGACGTATAATATCCCCCCCCCAAAAAAAAATGGACAATGGTATAAAGCTGAACTCCATCCATCTATGAAACAAATGATATAAATAAACAATTCCGGTTATAAATATGCAAAAGTAAATAAGAAAAATTACAATGCAAATAATAAAGAAGCATAATACATATGATATAAAACTTAACTCCAGCTATCCCTCAAACAAATTATAGGCATCCTTAAAATAAATGATATTAATGAACAATTCCAGTGATATAGTAGCAGAAAATAAATGATAAAAATGACACAAGAAAATTAGAAAATGATAAAGTAGCAGAAGACAAATGATAAAATAGCAAAAGAAAAATGATTAAGTACAAAGTATATAATCTTGCATAGCATTTTTCTTAAGAAAAAATCAATCAAATCATGATGCGGATACAAAGTTAGTGAGGATGGATACAAAGTTAGAGATGATATTTACTTCGTCGGTCGGAGAGACAGATAACAACCATCTTTAACAATGAGAATAACCTAGGATAATAACGATCTTTTTCTCCTTAATGACCTCTGAGTGAGGACTTTAATGAATGCACAATGATAGTTGGAAGACTTGGTACATCGAACAGATAAAAAATACATCAATGAGAATGGAGAGAATTGCCAGAAGCTTTTCTATAGAATAAGAAGAAACTGCTTCGATTTTTAAGGTTGGTAGTTTATTTTGGGGGGAATCTTCCCTCTAATTACTTTAGCATATTAGACTACTAAACAACTTCAGTAGGGATAGTTTCTCATTTGTTATGTATTATTTATCATTTGTTTTGCCAGAACTTTGTCATTCTTTCAAAAATCTTTATCATTATATTTTTATAACTTTATCATTGGTAGATTTATTACTGTAATTGATTAAACTACTCATTAACATTTAATGCATAGGAATAGGGGTGGCAGCTAGGGGGTAGTAGGTGGAACCAGTATTGATTTGGTAATTTTAGTATCGATTTTGGAAGTGTCTTGCCAAAGTATCAATTTTGAAAAGTTGGCATCTTTTAGTAATTATTCTAATAATTGCCGACAATTCATTATATACAAAGGAAAACATTTAGCGCTGAAAATTTAATTATTTTAGAATTGTTTTCTTACATGAGATTCAGTTACATAGGGTGCTCACGGGGTACTCAACTGAACTCTACCACTTTGGTTATAGTTCTTTGATTTGTGCATAGTTAACTTATTACGTGAAGCAAAAATCATCAAGGGTTTCTTAGTTCTTATTGTTAGAAATGGGATTTTAAATATAACGTATGGGCTAAATACTCAAAATGCAATTGTATAATCTAAAGCTCCACAAAATACATGTTAGACTTCCTGAAGCAAAATTATTGTAGAAGCCAAAATATCCCCAAAATTGTGTTGGTTTTCCTCTTCTCATTTAATTCTCCCATGAAGCTCTCACCTATTGGAAATTAATTCACTCTTTTTAAATTAGGACATTTTAACTAAACAATATGTACACTAACTATGGATATTTGAAAATTTCTTTACCATCTTTGCAAAGTATTTTATGACGTGTAGTTTCTTAAGACGAAGAGGAGACCGAGGAGAGAAATAGAGAGAGAAAATAATGGAGATGATTTTCTTTTGATTTTTTCTTACAAATATAATTTTTTTGAAAAAGGAAACTCTTACTCTTAACTTCCATCAAATCTACAGCCAATGAGAGAGAAGGTTGTGACAACCCTCCGTTAAGGATAGTTGGCAAAATCTAGACTCGAGTATTACCGCCTTGATTTTAATTATTTTTTATTCTAATTCAGCTATCATGTTTAAATTTTTGTATATGCTACTACATTTTTAAACTAATAAATGTATCTATCATGTTTAAATTATGCTTAACTAATTAAGCAACTACTGCAAATTAAACGGATAAATGTATTTATCTGATATTCCATCTTATATATTTCATTGGAAATTTGGTCGTAGATTCTGACCATGAATTGTTCGATTAATCTTTCTTCTACTCTCGCCAATCTTCAATAATGACAGATCTTGTCTCAGTTATTGTTGAGGAGACCACTATTTTTTAGCCTTGGAAGATTTTTGATCCACCAATACCTCAAACGCCCCAAATCGAAAGGCCAAATCGTTCGCTACTGCCCTAAATCGAAACCTAAACCTCAATTTCAATCTTAGTACTCTTCTACCACCCTGCATCAAAGGAGATTGCATGTCGGTTTCGACTACGGATGAGGATAACAATCTTGGGCGGGAGCAATGCAAATACAATTTGATTGGAAGATTATTATTATCAAATGGTAAGGAACCTCTTCAAACCAGAGATTTATTTACAATTTCTTCAAAACATTGGAGCTCTGTTGCACCGTGGAATCTGGTCCGTCTTGGTAAGGATTTTTTTGAAATACACTTCTCTAATGAGGCAGACATGATAAAGGTTAGGTCATCATGTTTATGGAATTTTGGGGATGGAATCATGAGGCTCTCTCTATGGATACTAGGTTTTAATCCACATACCCAGAAAAACTCTCATGCCCTACTTTAGATTCGAATTTATAATGTTTGCCAAGAATACTGGACTGCCAAAATGCTTATGAATATTGCAAAAGAGGTGATAAACTGCCCCTACACTTAGATACTGCTACCAAAAAGAAGTGATTTGGGCATTTTGCTTAGGTTCTTGTCGATGTTGATCTCAACAAGCCTTTGGTTTATGAGGTACTTATGGCAAGAACAGGATTTGCTTTTAATGCCTCTATTGAGTTTGAGAGTATCCCTCCCATCTGTAGTATGTATATAATCATTGGTCATCATGCTCATGCATTTAGATCCAATAAGGAGAGTCACTACACAGAGCCTGCTCCACCAATTGAAAAAGTTGTTACTCCACCCGTTACTGCACCTAATAGATGCAGGTCTAGAGCTAAAAGAGCTAGAACTAAATCTAGACCACCAAAAAGCAAGCAAAAATTGAAGGCATGTTAGTGTTGCTCTTGATTCAGTCGCCACCCCAGTTGATGTCACTATTACAATTAATTTGGACGGTGTTGCAAATGTTGCCGTTTAGCTCCAAATGCGACTGATCCAATCTTGCATATTGTTGCTGCCCCAGCGAACAACCTTGTTGAGACTCTAGTGCATTTATTACCTATTGAGACTCCAGTTCCAACTTCTCCTATGAATGTTGTTCTTCACACCCTAGCTCCATCACAGCTCTCTAAGACTGGAGAGCAAGTTAACTGTACTCCTCCAGGGATTTTTAGAGAGATTTCATCAGCCCTTCTAGGGCCACATCTGGACTCCCTAACACTACACCAAAAATGATAATTTGCCACAGATGTTTTTCGAGTTTTACCACGGACTTAGGCTATGATTAGATAGACATAAACTTTATCTGTGGAAAATATTAAAAAGTCTGTGGTAATTCGCTTTTTTATTTTATCGAGAACTTCATTTTACTAATGTTTATTATCCCTTTCACTATGGCATTTCCCCATCTTCCCTGAACCCCTCTAGTCCTCTAATTAAACTTTCGATCTCCTTTTCCGATAACTCCCAAATCCAAATTTCTAATGTTTCTTCTTCAATATTGTTGTTATTGATCATCCAGAATCAGATTTAGTGCGAATGATTTCTTCAAAGTTATCTAGGGTTTACTATAATTCATCATCAAATTTGTAGCAGATCTAAAAATTGCTCGGTAAATCTAATAATGATGGAAAATTACAATGAACTGTGAGTTATCTCTCTTGTTCTTAATTTCTTTAATTTTATCTCTATATTTTTGTTTAATTTGTAGCCATCTGCCATTGGTAGAGACGAGATTGCAATCAGTACTTTGCAGGTCTTATGCTATTTTGTATAATTTGACATTCAATGTTCTTGTTTATTTCTAGTGTAAAAATTATTAAAAAGAATTTAGATAATATATATGACTTCAATCTGAGAATCTTCAAACTGCTTTCAGAAAGTGTTGCCAAACATTTCCCTCATAGACTTCATCATAAAGCAACTCTCATTTCACAATTTCTAGGAAGATCGAAAGCCATACTTCTCTAGTTTTAAATGGGACAATCTAAACTCCAAACCCCAATTCAAGAAACCAATGGGATTGTTCTCTGTGGTGAAGACAATGAGGTAAAGAAGGTAAGGCCATTAATGAATGCACTTGTTAAAGTGTTTTGTGTACATTCAGGTCTGAACTTCTCTCTCCCATGGCGGCGAAAGCGGCATTGCAGCTTAACTAGTATCAGGTTTATTATTGATGAACGGAGAATTTTGACGAATGTGCATTTAGTTAATCATTATACCCAAGTTAATGTCAAAAAACATGGGTCTGATACAAAATACTTGGCAAATGTACTCATTATAGGGAATGAGTGCGATATAGCAATGCTAATGGTCAACGATAATGAGTTACGAGAAGGTGTTCTACCAGTAGAATTTGGGTCCTTACCTGCACTTCAAGATGCTGTTATAGTTATGGGTTACCCTATTGGGGGAGATACAATATCTATCACAAGCGGCGTTGTGTCGTGCATGGAAATTTTGACATATGTTAATAGATCTTTGAGGAGGAAAAAATTCATCAGTTGCTTACCATCGGTGAGTTTTATCATTTGACGAGGATGTTTTATCATTTGAGCTGGACTTAGCTTGTAGAGTATGTCAAAAAATTTCCTGCTTAATATACTAGCTGCTGGTCAATTTACTTAAAGAGTTATTAATATCTAGCCTTGGACTTGGGTACTCCATAGGAATGCCATGTAGAAGGTGATGCAAGCTCTTTTTGGCATATTGCAAAGGCCATTCATAAACTTAAGGTAGGCATTTATAAGATTTTTTGCTCAAGTCTGCAATTTTTTCGACATTACTTGAGATTTATCTATGTATTAGTTTTCATTCGGAGTTATACCAAATGTGACGGCTAAAGGCAAAGGATCATCATGGGTTGCTGAAATTCTCAACCGCATGCAAGAGGAAGGGCCAGTTAACTCATCAGATGTAAGTATACATTACACATACCAAAATAATGTACCAAGTCCTCCTTGACTGCTGGTTCACGTATATTTTACAATCACTTTTCAACTCTTTCATACACATGAATGACTTTATAATAATTTCATATGTTAGTTCAGATGGGAGCACCTGAGATAAGTACCGTCATCTTGCTAGATAGAGAGGTAACTTGATACTCGTACTTATTAAAAGATAGAAAAAAAGCTTTACTTCTCTTTTTTTGGTTTAGTGTTTCCGATTACAAGTAAAGCAGCTCTCATATAACTTATTTAGTGCTTTTAAAATGATGGTGTTATAGTCGTATTCACATTTTTTGTTTCGCTTATTTGGGGTTATTGACTTATTGCACAACTTTTTATCTTCTACATTTGAATTATGTCACTAGAGATACTACCTATTTGTATTCATTGGTTATAGGTGGACATGGTTACAACTCTCTCTCTCTCATGCTTGTTGTTGCAAGAGATAATTAGCATAATAGAGCTAAATGAACTCTTCTCATAAATTTTTGATATGACAAACTAGGACTGTAAGCATGTTGTGCATACAGTACACATATTCGAGCTTTCATGGCTCCACCAGTAGTATATATTACATGTATTTGTATATTCGAAACTATACATATCCTGAACTTTTAGTGATAGTTGGTGTGCAGATTTTAGGTATCTATAATGGTTCAGTTGAACTTGAAGCATCTATCATGGGAGGCCAAAAAGATGGGAAAAAGATAAAGGTTCCACTTAATTCAAGGTAAACCAAAAACCAACTCTAAACTTATCTCCAAACATGGTCCATTTATGATGTCCTTAATATCTAGATATCTACATCATATGTATTGCATAATACATATTGGCTTGAAACACATGGTTATTTTGGAATATCTGTCTTCTTATGTTCATTTTAGTAATAAGTTAATCAAAGAGACACGGGATTTAAACTTTGAAGTTGTTGTTCAGGTTGGTATATTTATACCGAGTTCGTAACTCCTTACGTGAACATTTGTGTTTCATTGTATATGGAGACTGCACTCGGTACCAGTTATCTTTTTAGAATAGATGTGACTATGTGTTTTTTGATGTGTGATTTCAGGTTTTGCGTCAAAAAGCGAAATCAGTGAAGCATGATTATTCTGAAATGTCTACAGTAAGTTAGTAGTGGAAAAAATTCAAAATGTTTATTTTATACCCTTATCACATTAGGTATATCTGTGACTATGTGTCTCTAATGATGGGCTGACAAATCATACAAAAAGTCCTACCTAAAAAACAAGTGGAAAAAGCCCTTCGCTGGATCTTATCATGCAAAAGATGAAGGAGAAGCAATTTCAACCACATGTATGATACATTTTTTTTATCTTTTTTTTTTTGTAAAGGGTGAAAAGATGCTAAAATCGATAAACCTTGTTTGTGATATAGGAATTCTGTGATGTCTCATTTGAGAATGTTTGGAGTGGACTGATTTGATTCCCCATGGCCTTGATTTTAATACCCATAAGTGTCTCTTTAGATTCATTTAGTATTGTTTATGTAGAACTTTCTATGCTAAAGATGCATGTTTAGAACTTGACATCTTCTCGGTGACGCGGAAGTCATGTATAATTTTAAAGATCGATGTTCAATCTAATCACAAATCCAACTGCTTTTTAGGAAGGTTCGAAGGATTATCCATCACTTTTCATCCATCTGTGAATTTGGATTAAAGGTATGTCGCATTGTCCACTATTTCCAATCATGTTTCGGTTCATCTAGTATGATCTGCTGAACCTCTCCTTGCAATTTGGACTGTAACGAAGTTGTTTTCTCTCAACATATGTGAGAATCTTATTTTTTTTAATATGTTTCCCTGATGGTTCTGGATTGTTGATATTGATAGATGATATATTATAACACATCTTTACTTTTTTAGCTTCTGGTAGTTTCTATCTATAACTGTTTATGTTTTGTTTGTTTCTTTGCTTGCAGCTAACTCTTGAGTTCTTTTATGATTCTCGAGTTATGGATGTTGTTATTCATGTTGCCCTTTGAAAGTATTGTTGTATCTTCAATGGAAAAAGAGGAGGGAAATACTTTGTACATCATAGGTATGTAGATGCTCTATATTTTCTCAAATATTGTAGCTTCTTAATATGTATAGAAGTTCACCTAGTACAACAAGGATTTGTTATTTGGCATTGCAGTTTAGATCATCAACTTACGTGTGTCAGTTAATTCGTTGGATGTTCCAGGGTATCATTGATCCAGCCTCAATTACATGTACGAAGAAGCCAAGTTAAATAGTTTTTTAAGCAGGTAGTTATAGCTGTTATTATTTTTTTAGCTATCTTGTGAACCATTGCACATTGATGTTTTATAGCTTATTAATGAATTAATGGAGTTATTAACTGTCATTTTTATAAAGCATTGATATATTATAGATTATCTAATACATAATTGCATGTGCATCAGGAGTATTGTTAGAGTGCTTAAAATGATTAGTATATGCAATTTCTAAATATGAGTGTTTTTTTTTGAAAAATTGAAAAAAAATAGCCACGGACTTGCTCTGTGGTAAATATATAGCCACGGATAAAGTTTGTGGTTTACATTGTTTTATAACACGGATTATATCCGTGGCAATAAATTAACCGCAGATTAATCCGTGGCAAAATTGTACATTAAGCTCGGATAAAATCTGTGGCAAAAAAATTGCCACGCACCTTTTACTACAGACCTCTACCACAAGCAAAGTCCGTGGAAAATAAGATTTTACCACAGACAAAGTCTGTGGTATTTTGCTAAATTTGGTGTAGTGTAATGCCCTTGTTATTCTTGAAGCCTCTATTGTTGCTCTTGTTGACAACAACCTTGGTGAATTTACTCATGTCCTCTCTAGAGCACAAAAATAGGCTATTAACAAAAGGAAAAAACTGGATTTAATCCAGTCAGTTAGACCATTGGGGTACCCCCTGCGGACTAAAGAAAAAGGTTCTAGATCTCAATGAAGATTTTTTTTTGGAACATTAGGGGTATTCACAATAACCCCTCAAAAATTGCTCTCAAACAAATGGTGACTAACCACAGACTAGATATTCTTTTTCAGGCAAAACTATGATTCTTGCTTCCTCTATTTCTCCTTTTTTATGGCATTCCATGAACTTGAATGCAGTTGTTGTTAATAATAGGCCATTTCTACCCAAATTGTGGGTTACTTGATCTAAAGATATTAATATCACGGTAATATTTAATTCCTTTTAGCATATTACACTCTCTTTCACTGTTTACAACGTTACTACTTTCATTTCTTGAATCTATGCTAGTACAAGCAATATCACTAGAAGAGAACTCTGGTTCAACATTTCTCAAGACATTAGCCCCAAACTTGGCTCCTTTGCTCTTATTGACGACTTTATCTGTATTCTTTATGCTCAAGAGAAGCTTGGTGGTAACCTTTGTTATGCTCTTTCCTGTTCTGAGTTCAAAGCTATGCCTGATACTTGTGGCCTTCACCATCTCAACACTAAGGGTATTGCATACACCTAGACTAATGGTAAATGTCTCATCGATCATTTGAAATTAGATTGGACAGAAGCCTTTGTACTCATAACTGGTTAGATCTTTGGACCAATACCTCTTGCTACACTCTTCCAAGAGTTAATTATGACCATAACCCTCATTTATTAAGTTTTGATAAAGCTTTTGATCTTATTTTCAAGTGTTTCAGATTCTTAAAAGTTTGGTGTGAGCATTCTAGCTTCACAACTTTGAGTACTCCTATTATGGGATGCCCTATGCATATTGTGGTTTCGAAGCTTATGCTTGTCAAACAAGCCCTTTAAAGTAAAAATATTAATATTTTTGGTTTGCTTTCCTTTAAAGTTCAAGTTACTCAAGATTACCTTGCTATTGTCCAGAGCCTTTTTAATGAAGCCCTAAAGACGGAAGAAATCTTCAGGAAAGAGAAGTCTAAAGTTAAGTTGCTACATGAAGGTGACAAAAATATTGCATTCTTTCACTCCACAACTAGATCCAAAGCACTCAAATAATAAGATTATCTGCCTTAAGAAAGATGATGTACTTCTCATTGATGTTGTTCATCTCTTCTCATATTATTGATTATTACAATAAACTTTATATTTTTTAGAATGACTGTGTGGAGAATGGGCTTATTGAGAAAGTGATCCCCTCTTGTATTGCTGCAGATCAAAACTTTTCCCTCAATGCCATTCCCTCTGCTGAAGAAATGAAGGTTGTTGTGTTCTCCATGGATCTTCTAAGCTCTCTTGCCTCTGATGCGGTTGGAGGCTTTTTTTACCATTCTTACTGGCTTATTGTGGGTCCCAATGTTATTTTTGCCATACATGAGTTTTTTAAAGCAGGGTGGGTTTATCTTGGCCAGAATTCTATTGTGATTACCCTCATCCCTAAGGTGACTCAAGCCATTAAAGTTGAAGATTTTAGACCTATTGCTTTTGGAAATTTTTCGTTTAAAATTATGCCCAAGATTCTAAGTGATAGATTGGGCTCCTTAGCTCATTCTCTTATCTCTAGTGAGCAATTTGTTTTTATCTTAGGCAGAAGCATCTCAAAATCTATTTGCATGGCCTCTGAATGTTTGAATATTCTTGATGGTCCTGGCAGAAGTGATAACATTGGCATCAAGATTGATATCACTAAGGCCTTTGAGACTATTGATTGACTATTTGTTACCAGAGTCCTTAGTTGCTTTGGTTTCTCTAATACTTTTATTAGCTGGATTCTATCTATTTTTAAGTCTTCTCACCTTTCTATCTTTGTTAATGGAGATCCACAAGGCTACTTTGCCTGTACTAGGGATCTCAGGCAGGGAGACCCCTTTTCTCATAATCTCTTTTGTATTGTTGAGGAGGTGTTAAGTAGACGCATCTCTGCTCTTATTGCTGTAGGAAATCTGTCTCCCATTGCATTCTTTAGAGGCATTCTTGCTTCCACCTATATTCTTTATGCAAATGACATTTTCATTCTGCAGAGGACTTTTAAGAGATTTGAGATGTCTTATGAGTCTTTTTTTTAGCTATGAACTTTCCTCCGGTCAGGTGGTTAACAAACCTAAAAGTAAAAAAAAAATTTGGAAGTTTTCTCATTGTAGAAGGTCACAAATCCTCTTTATAATTAGGATGCAAGAGGATGTGTTTCCTTGCTCTTATCTTAGGGTCCCATTGTTCAAAGGTCTCCTAAGTAAGATTTACCTCCAAGGTATCACTGATAGAGTCAAGATTAAGCTTGCCACTTAGAAAGGGAAGTTGCTCTCAATTGCAGGTAGAGTCTTGCTTGTCAAAACTGTGATTTTAGGCATCTTAACATACAACTTTTCTATTAACAAATGGTCTGCCTCTCTTATTAAAGCTCTTGAAACTTGGCTTAAGAATTTCATTTGCTCTGGGGATCCTAACACAATAAAGTTAGTTACTGTCTTGGGTTGTTATGTGCCTTCCAGTTAATGAGGGAGGACTGGATATTTGTGCTCCCTCTTTTCTAAACACTGCTGCAATGCACAAAATTTATTTTGAAATGTTGTCTAAGAAGTCCCATTGCGTAATAATAACTCTTTTATTTTATATTTTAAGAGGTCTTCTCTCTAGTCTGGCCTTAAGGGTGTGTTCCCTTCTATCAAATCTTAATCTAAATGGATTGTGGGTAATGGTAACTCTATTCAGTTTTGGAATAATGGGTGGCTTTCTACTCCTATTAGTTTGTCTCTTCATATTCCTAATAACACCCTCAAAGCTCTTGAGGCTAAAGTATGTTACTTTGTGGATAACAACAGCTGGTGCCTGCCCACTGTCCTCAAGACCATTTCCCTGCCCTTCGTAAATTCCTATCCCCGCTTCTCCTAATGATGACTTACTTTTGTGGAGACATGTAGCCACAAGATCTCTTACTTTCAAGAAAACTTTTGAACATGTTAGAAAGCATAGCTATTCTATTTTCTGGAGTAAGTCTTTGTGGTCTCAGTTCACTCCCCCCAAATGCTCCTTATTTGTTTGGAAATTGCTTAATGAGAAGGTTCTTACATATGAAAATCTAAGTTCTAGAGGCATGGTTATTGTTTCTTGCTGCTCCTTATGTCTCTAGCCCTCTAGCTTAGAAACCTCTTAGCATATTTCATTGAATGCCCTTATGCCAAGGTGATATGGGTCTGGATTGCAGCTATTTTTGGGAAGACTCTGGATTGCAGCTATTTTTGGGAAGACTCTCTCCCATTTGCAGACCCCTTCTAGCTTGATCAAGTTGTTTATTAAGCACAACCTGCCTTCAGTTGGGTAATCTTTGGCAATGTGTTATTATTTTTGGCCTATGGGCTATCTGGAAAGTTGGTACGTTCAGAATTCCAAAGTTGTTCGATGGGGGATTAATAAACTATTGTGCATGTAACATCTCCAGAATGGAGGAATGTGCACTATCGATGCTGACACGTACTGGTCTGGAGCTTCAACTTTCCTACACTTTGCGGCACCAAAATCCTGTTGGATTTACTGTACCTATACAACTTCTTGTAATAAATCAAGTTGTTAGTAGCAACCAGGCTATCAAAATATCATCGAAATCCCCAGTTGCAAGACTCAAACCTCTTGTTGGAAAATATATACCTGGGGTGGTTGCTGCTGTTCGTGTTCCTCTTTTGCATCTCTCAAATTTTAAAATTAATGATTGGCCAGAGCTTTCCAGAAAACAAAATGCATTAATGGTTTTGATGCTTCCCTCAGACAGTACGAGGCATTGACATGTTCACGAGTTGGAGCTTGTTGAAGTGGTTGCAAATCATGTTGTAGTTGCTCTTTCACATGCTGCAATATTGAAGTCTATGAGGGCAAGGGATCAACTTGTGGAACAAAATGTTGCCCTTGATCTTGCAAGGAGAGAAGCAGAAACAACATTTCGTGCTCGCAATGATTTCCTGGCCGTCATGAACCATGAAATAAGAACCCCCATGCATGCTATTATTGCCCTTTCTTCCTTATTACAGGAAACTGAATTGACAGCTGAGCAACGCTTGATGGTAGAAATGGTTTTATAGAGTAGTAACCTCTTAGCAACATTGATAAATGATGTATTAGATCTTTCAAGACTAAAAGATCGAAGCCTTAAACTATACCTTAAAGCTTTTAACCTCCACTAAGTTTCTGAGAGGTCAATAACTTGATCAAACCCATAGTGTCAAAAAAATTTCTCTCATTAAATTTAGCACCAGTTCTGCCTGAATATGTTGTTGGTGATGAAAAACTTCTGATGCAAACCATATTAAATGTTGCTGGCAATACTGTGAAGTTCACAAAAGAAGGCGGTATATCTGTTTATGTTAGTATTCAAAAACTAGAATCTCAGAGAGATGCTCGAGCTCTGGGTTTTTCTCCAATGCCAAGTGATAATCACTATTAATTGCGAGCATAGGTAAAGGATTCAGGATCAGGAATCAACCCTCAAGATATTCCCAAGTTGTTCAACAAATTTGCAGACAGTCAATCCTTAGCAAGTAAAAGTTCCTGTGGCAAATGAAGGACTTGGAGTTGCAATTTCTAAGCGGTGTTTAAGTCTCAGGGAGGGTCACATATGGATTGAAAGTGAAGGCCTTGGCAAAGGTGTATTGCTACATTCCTTGTAAAACAAGAAATTGCAGAGCGTCTAAGTGAGCCTGAGCAGCTTTTTATAACAAAAATTCAAGTGAACCAGGGCTATTTGCATTTTCCAGGACTTCAAGTTCTTGTTAAGGATGGAAATGGGGTTAGCAGGATGGTGACCAAGGACTTTCTTGTTCATCTGGGATGTGATGTAATGGCGGTTGGTTCGAGTGATGAGTGTTTGCAGATCGTTTCTCATTAACACAAGGTGGTATTTACAGATGTAGGTATATCTCAGGGATGGATTGCTATGAAGTAGTATCTGCATTACAAGATAAATTTTCTGCACGTCATCAAAGGCCACTGATTGTAGCATTCACAGGAAACACAGATAGGGCTACTAAAGATAGCTGCTTGAGAGTTGGTATGGATGGAGTTGTACTCAAACCCATTTCACTTGGACTCTTCGTGAAACGAGGTACTAAAGAAAAGGCCTTAGAACAAAAAACTATAAAAATGATGGCAAATCCTCTTTTAATGTATAAAAGACAGTTGCTTCTAGAAACCGTACCGGGCAGTAGATTGTTCACGCAAACTGCAGAATGACTTGAAAATATTACTCAATGTATTCTTGCCTCCATGAGGAGACTCGGTTCAACAAAGTGTTCTGAGAAATTTCGTACATCTTTCAGTCCTTCGTTGTATTCAACACTTGTGTCGCTTCCTGTGACAAGAGTGGCTAAGTTAGTTTAAATTGTACATGTGAGATACGCAACACCATGTGTAACAATAAATCTATAATTTTCAAGTTTGAGTTTGCATATAAATTAGAAAGACATTGTTTTGAAAAAAAAAGAAAAAAAAAGAATCATCTCCTGATTGGGAATTCGACCAATATTACGAAAATATAGTTGTGTTTTATTCACGAATGTAAAATAATTAATGCATAAAGTTTATTTTGTGGAGAAATTATGTTTTTTTGGGTTTGGACCTTTGTCGTTCGAACGACCCTTGAAACCGTTCGAACGCCCCTTGAATCCATTCGAACGACCATTTTTCATCTCCCTGGAATTTTTGCCTAGGAGCCCAAGTCGTTCGAATGACCCTTGAATCCGTTCGAACGACCTTTTCTTATCACCCTGAAATTTTTGCCCAGACACAACTTTTGTTTGAATGACCCCCTATTTCGTTCGAACAAAATCTAGTAACTTGGTTTTTTTTTTTTTTAGGTTTATGAATCTCTTGTTTGCCTCGAGATTTGAGCGATTGTAAAAGGTTTTCCCTAGTATATAAAGGGAAACCTAAGTCATTTGTGAGCCACCCTTTTGAAAATCCTTTGGTGAGAACATTTAAGGGATTTCTTGAGTGAGAAATCCAAACTTGGGCTTGAGTGATTGCAATTGGGACCTTGAATAATCTTTTTCTTTGTCTTAAAAGTGGATGTAGGCAATTTTCCGAACCACTATAAACTTGGTGTTGTATGTTTCTTTATTTGTGCTTATTTGTGACTAACCCAAATTAACTTGGAGTTTGTGGCTTCCGGGCTTACGGCTCAACAATTGGTATCAGAGCGAGGTTGATTCCTCGGTTGTGCACGATTTTGAGGTAACTTATGGTTTCTCAATTTCAATTTGGTTTTGATTTGGTTAGTTTATAAAAATTAGGGGAAACATGGGAGTTGATGTTGAATCGAGTTTTTTGGCCTCAAAAAGAAATACAGCGGTGATGTTCAATAATGCAAAGATTGACGTTGAGAAATTCAATAATACAAATAACTTCGGCATGTGGTGATGCGAGGTTAGTGATGCGCTAAGTCAGTTGGACTTAGATGATGTATTGGAGGACAAGCCGGATGAAGTAGAGAATAGTATTTGGAAGAAGATGAACAAAAGAGCTTGTGGTCAAATTCGCTCGTGTTTGGCTCAAGACATTACATATCTTATAATTAATGAAACCTCGGCAAATTTTTTTTTAGAGGATTGTAGAGGAGAAGTATTTGATAAAGAGCATCCAAAATCGACTCTATTTGAAGAGTAAGCTTTATCGCTTCAAAATAAGACAAAGAATTAGTATGTCGGAGCACTTGAACAATTTTACCAAGTTATTAGCCGACTTTGCGAATCTAGAGAAAATGGTTGGCAATGAAGACAAAACACTGTTGTTCTTGAACTCGCTTCCCGAAGAGTACGAGCATTTCAATACAACGATAACGTACATGAAGAGATTATTATAATAAGCGGATGTAACTATGGCAGTTGTAAACCAAGAGTACCGGAGAAAGGGAAAACGTGAGTCCTAGGAGTCGACATCCGAAGTATTGATGGTTCGAGGAGGATCTTCAGACAAGTGGAAGACGAGTGGTAACAACCTTCGATCGAAGTCGAAATGTTGCGGTTTAAATAGCAATAAATTGGGTAAGGACCAATGCGCATTTTACAAGGAAATGGGACATTGGAAAGTTGATTTTCTCGGACTTAAGAAGAAAAAAACAGGAAAAATGGGTTCTTCTGTGAATTTGGCTCAGGACACGGAAACGGGAGGTAATGATTTCGATTATTCTTTTACTATAACTTCCTGTACTTGTATTAATGATACAAAGGAATGGATTTTAGATTCGGGTGCTAATTATCACACTTGTCCCGAAAGGGGTTCTTTTTCCAGTTTGAAAATACTAGAAGATGGAGCGGTGTTGATGGGAAATGATAATCCTTGTCCCATCTTAGGGATAGGTACCATTCGGCTAAAATTGTACAATGGGTTAGTTAAAGAGATTGATAGGGTTTGTTATATTCCAACGATATCTCAGCTGGTTTACTTGAACCGAAAGGCTACCAGGTTGTGTCTGAGAATTGGGTAAAGATGGTTCTTAAGAGAGTCATGGTTGTATTGAAGGGTCACAGAAAAAGAAACAACTTGTACAATTAAGATGGTACAGTTGTTCTTGGTGAGGTTTTTACTGCGGGAAGGAAGGAGACCACTTCCATAGATACCACTCGGCTATGGCACATGCGTCTGGCGTATGCTGGGGAAAATTCCTTGAGAGTTCTCGCGTACCAGGGGTTATTGGAAGGTGCCAAGGTGTGCAAATTGGAATTTGGTGAACACGGCAGTCTAGGCAAGCAGACAAGGGTAGAGTTTGGCATCGCTATCCACAGTACTCGTAGAACCCTTGATTATGTTCACTCTGATGTTTGGGGACCCTCCAAGAATAGATCAGTAGGGAGGAAGAATTATTTTGTGTCTTTTGTGGATGACTTTCCTAGGCGGGTATGGGTATATACCCTAAGGAATAAGGATGAAGTCCTAGAACTTTTTATGACGTAGAAGATGTTGATTGAGACTCAGAATGAAAGAAAGATCAAAGTTCTTTGTTCGGATAATGGTGGGGAGAACACTAGTGATCCATTCTTGCAAGTATGCCGGGATGAGGGGATAGTTTGACACTTCACGGTTAAAGAGATACCGCAACAAAACGGGATCGCTGAGGGCATAAACCGCACTTTGCAAGAGAAGGTGCGGTATATGTTGTCCAATTCTGGGGTGGGCAAGGCGTTTTGGGCTGAGGTTTGGACATATATATGTTATCTCGTTAATAGGTTGCCTTCGGCTGCAATTGAGGGTAAAACACCAATGGAAGCTTTGTCGGGAGAACTACAGATTATGATACTCTTCGTATATTTTGGGTGTCTGACATACTATCATGTTAAGGATGGTAAGTTGGACCCATGAGTAAGGAAGGCCATTTTTCTAGGTAAGAAGAAGGGTGTGAAAGGCTACGAGTAGTGGGATATGAGAGATCGAAAGATCATTCTGAGCAAATATATCACTTTTGATGAGGCTTTTATAATGAAGTCAAATGGCTCCTAGAACACAGAGAAGACGACCAACGAGGTATTGCAGTAGGTAGAGATTGATGCGTCTTCCAATTTGCAAGAGAGTTTCGAACTCAGAGGGGGTTCATCTACCGGTGTGGCAATGGGTGATGGGCCATTAGTACATGTTCTAAATGACGGAGACACGGATGAAGGTGGAACATTTGCTAGTAAGGAGGAAGAGATTCTGATGGCGGAGTAAATTGCAACTTGTAAACCAAAGAGGAATGTGTGTAAGCCGGAATGGCTTACAAAGGCGAAGGCCATGGTAGCCTATGCACTACCAATTGTCGAAGGTATTCCTTCCACGGCTAAACATTGGGAGGGAGCAAGGATGGAAGAGATGTATTATCTTCGCAAGAGGGCGATTGGTGGAAAATGGGTTTACAATAGGAAACAAGGATCTCAAGATGGTGCTACGCTTCAAGGCAAGACTAGTGGTAAAATACATCTCCAATTGTATCCTATTGGCTTTGGTAGCGAATTTGAATTGGAACTGCAACATTTCAATGATAAGATGACGTTCTTACATGGAAAATTGAAGGAAGAGATCAATATGACTAACCCGAGTAGGTTTACAGTTGTCAAAGAGGAAGATATGTGTCAATTGATGAAGAGATCGTTGTACAGTTTAAAGAGGTCTCTAAAACAACGGTACAAACGGACTCTTGATATGAAGATTCATAAAGATAGAGAGAAGGATTTTTTTTCTTATGGATTGAATTGGACCCTTACGGGGATTGTGCGAACTGCGGGCAACCTAATGCGAGATGGCACGTGGGCAACCATTGATTTGGTGGAGTCGAATTGGGTTCCTTGGGACATTTGGTTGATATTTAGTCTTTTGGAAAGTTTGGCTTGATTAATTCCTTGGGACGCTTGATTTGGATTTGGTTCCTTGGAATGCTTTGTTCGATTTGGTCCTTTGGGACGTTTGGTTTGATTAGTTCCTTGGGATGCTTGGTTCAAGTTGGCTTCCTTAGGCCGTTTGTATGGGAACATTTGATGGAGGAGAGGGTTTGCTTGAGTTCGTTTGAATGTTGGTGATGTTCGGCTCAGATTTTGGTTTGTGTGGTTTGGGAAATCTTCTCCGAGATGGAGAATTGGGGAGAAATTATACTTTTTTGGGTTTGGGCCTTGGTCGTTCGAACGACCCTTAAATTCGTTTAAACGACCATTTTTTATCCCCCTAGAATTTTGGCCCAGGAGCCCAAGTTGTTCTAATCACCATTGAATCCGTTCAGACGACCTTTTCTCATCCCCCAGGAATTTTGGCCCAGATACAATTTTTGTTCGAACGAACCCCTATTTCGTTCGAACGAAATCTGGTTAGTTAGTTTTTTTTTTATGGTTTTCGAACCTCTTGTTTTCCTTGAGATTTGAGCGATTGTAAAAGGTTTTCCCTAGAATATAAAGGGAAACCTAAGTCATTTGTGAGCCACCCTTTTGACATTCCTTTGGTGAGAACATTTAGGGGATTTCTTGAGTGAGAAATCCTAACTTGTAATTTGGACCTTGAATAAACTCTCTCTCTCTCTTGAAAGTGGCTGTAAGAAATTTGCCGAACCACTATAAACTTGGTCTTGAGTGTTTATTTGTTTGTGCTTGTTTTGGACTAACCGAAATTAACTTGGAGTTTGTGGCTTTCGGACTTGCGGCTCAGCATATTTTGTAGAGGGTTTTCTGACTAAAACTTTTTCCAGACACCTTCAATCTAATGGATTGACTGGGATATTGCCACAAGAGCTTTGTTGAATTTTGCCAGGAAAGGAAAAAAATTCAAGGAATTGTACGATGGAATAGGAATTCAGGGATTTCATCTAATGCTCCCGGGATGTAAATTAGTCCTTGCGTCATGTTGCATGATGATCTCTCATGGAACTTTGTTTATAAAAAATATATTATAATAAATGTACAACAATACTTCCGCCTAAGTATGAAAAAATCAGGTATGAACATGTACTTCTCATCATACATGCTCAACATATATTTTATTCATTTAGAATAGAAAACGCTAATAAATAATGTTTTTTTTTACAAACTACTATTTTACCTTGAGTATCAAGGTAGTGTTGAGAGGTGGTTTTGATCCTTTTGGGTTTCCACCTTAATTAAAATCTTGTGTGTGCGTTTATTGCTTTAGCTTAAATCTTCTGTTGTGGTTAAAGTTAGTCCTTTAAGTTCTTGCTTATTAATCTTGTGCTTTCACATTATGATTTGCCCTTACTTTCCTAATAGGTAGGACACCTAGCAATGGGATGATACTGTATGATATTAAGGAAGTAAGAAAGTATCCAAGTGACGTGCTTTTATATGCAATCTTTTATCCTGTTTGGGTGCAAATCTTTTGGTTATATGTCGATGACTTTTCGGTATATATATTGTTGGAGACATAGGTCGGAATTTTTATGCTACTAACAATAATAGGGAACAAAGTAATAGTGAAGTTATAATGTTTGTTCATTGTTCTCATTAGTATATTGATGTATATTAGGATGAAAGATATATTGGTTAAGATTGACATTAGATCCTTAATTGTAGTTATAATGCTTGGCTATTGTTCTCACGTTTCTTCTCTTGATATTACAGGGTTGCTTTTGGTTCCGCTCTTGGCACAATGTCTCTAAAAATTAATGATCTTGTTGTTTGAGTTATTGTTGATTGTATTAGGCTAGAATGATGATTATGAAGCTCATATTGAAATTCCTTAACGCTTGAGACTAGTCGATTTCGATTAAAAATTAGGTATAGCCTTAACCTAGTTCGAATCGATTCAATTATCTAATGTCTACAATCAATTGGAAATTAAAGATAATACCAAATAGTTTTAACCCTGTGGGAAACCTTTCTCAAGATAAAAACCCACAAGTCGTTGTCGAATCACCCGACAGCTAAAACAATCTACTATTGAAAAAGAACTACAAAAATTTAATCACTTACAGATTCGATAAGCAAATCCTGTGGTTACCTCTCTTCTAATTAAACTTCTTACAATCGATTTCGCGTTCTCACAATGCCTCGCTCCAATCTCTCATCAAAGCTTCATTTCTTGAATTGCTCAAGTTCCTCTGGTCATGATCTAGATTTTTTGATCAATGGTAATTGATTCAAGATTTGAGTATTTTAATTTTCTCTTGAATCTCTCAAGAAAGATCTTTTCTCACTCTAAAAAATAAGCCCTAAAAAAATAGGTTTTCAAAGAATTGAGTTCTGAAAAAAGGAAAGTTGTCTTTTATAGGAAAACAAAAATCACGTTCTCTGTTCGAATAAAAATAAATGTATTCGAATAAAAATTAGGCTGAGCCAATCCATTCGAATAAAAAGAAATCTATTCGAATTAAAAACAGTATGAGGCATTTTATTCGAATATAATAAAATTTATTCGAATAAAAATGTTCCCAGTTCTATACGAATAGAAAATGAATCTATTCGAATAGAAGTTCTGTTATCTTAAAAAAACATATTTGCTACTTTTTCCATACTCTGTAAAAATACATAGGGCATGATATTTAGACCAAGGAGTTAAAAACCCACTTACTTGTTTAGTGTCAGTCCAGCTGTAGTCACTCCACATGCACTCACTGACGCCAGAAAACCACGAGATAGTGCTGACACCTACTCTAGACACTAAATGAAAAAAACTCCAAAATGGATATTTAAATCTCCCATTTGGTTCATTTTGTGTCAAAACAAGAACTATAGGTAATAAAATAAAATTACAAACTCTATGGACTGACTGACTCACTGAACATCCATTCATAAAACAAATATCCTCTATAATCCCTGCACACTAAACAAGATACATCACGTAACCGTTCACATTCAAAATATGGGATCTATAGGATAAACATTACTTACCAGGTTTACCTATCAGGAACATCTTTCCCCCTTTTTGGCACAGATGAAGAAAGGGTAAGCAAAACAAAATTGAATACTCAAATAGTCAAACTAAACACAACAAATATGGAGTTAGGAACGTACTAAGCACCAATACCCCAAAATGAAACTCATATCCCCCTAAAAATAGTAACCCCTTTTACATGAAACACAAACGTGACGACACACATAGGTAGTATTTTTGAAATAAGTAAGCAATAGAAGACAACACTCCCCCTAACACAAGGCATGATAGAAAGATTATGAATTTGAAATATTCTATAAAGACCAAGATAACGCCCTTGTGTTATAAAATAATCACTAAATTAATTACTTGGTGTGTGTGTGTGCATAGTCAGATAGGTACCCAGTCTTCAACTTATTACTCAGCCCTAGTTAGAATATGATGCTGGAAAGTTGTTTCAACTTAGGCCTTTCATGGTTGGTTACTCAAAATCACTAAAAATTGATTAGCAAGCACTCTGTGTGAGATATGAATATGAATAAAAAGAAAATAAATAATCATATCTCTTCAAAAATAGCGCACTGTAAGCTGTAAGATCTCATGGAAAGGAACCTCATTTATCATTAATAGTGTCAAGTTAAAACTAATATAAACTCCTTATTTCTAATCTCCATTAATACTGACAGCGCCTAACTCAAGATCAAATAGGTCTTTGAATAGGTCATAATGTGGGCATGGGTAGGCTTATGACGGAGTTGGTGTTTTGCTGGCATTCTGAGACTACAGTTACACTAGCTCCCTCTTACTTCGAATCAACTTAACCTTCTTTCACTCATTCTTCTTGAGTACACACAGCAAAAATGGCTCTTCACTTCCCTTTTTTTTGTTTATTTTTTCATGACACTGATTGAGATAATAAAAAGTTCTTTTGGAGACTCATTGTATTCTTCTATTCACCTTTCCCCAAAAATCACACATATTTTTCCTTTTTTATTTTCCTCTCACTGAATAGTCTCAGAACATATATTTTTAGGCGCAAAGGCCTGCAAGTGGAAAAAAAAGGTTAGAAATAACGAAGGCCAACAATGGGAGAAAAAATGCCTATTATCACATATTCTGTTGAACACCGTCACTTTTTAGCCATGAACAAAAATAGGAAATTTTTACTAGTATAACTTGACTTTGATGTTACATTTGACAATTGAGTAAGGAAACGAAATAAGATATAAAGCAACAAGATCAACAGAAGATTAAATCTCATAACACTCAAAGCTAATAAACAAGGTTAGATTCTCTCATAAAATTAGGTAGGAAGTCTCTACAGTTATCCTCATGTGGTTCAACTCATGATGAGCTTTTAGTTTAAACAAGAGAATCACTGACTATTGTGAGTTGATATTTTACCAAATAATTATCTCATGAATATAAAGCAAATGCATAGTCCAAGTCTAGCAAGAATATTCCACAGACAAAAGCTTCTAAAGTACAAAGTGAAGAAATAAACCAATATTTTACTATCTTAAAAAAAAATAGGAAAACAAAACCCAATAGAGACAGGGTATGAAATGTACCTAAATACTGGAGCATACTGATAACCCATCTTATTTTTGATTCATTACCATATTTGTGACGATATGTCATCCTTTCGCACCCAAACTGTACAAATCACCTTTCGCGGCGATGTTTCTGGAGCAAACCACCTACTCACATTCTCACTTTTCACATTAGAAAAATTTACATATGACTTATATTTTTGTCTATTGAAAGGTCGAGCATATGGTTGATAGGGTCCAACAAATCTACAATAAGATGCAAGATGTCCCTTTCGACCACATATACTACAATAATAAATCTAAGAGAAAGAGACCTGTTTTGCATAATTATGAGTAGTGGATATCATGTTATGTTTGGGCACCAAAGTAAAAGCAGTTACTTTCACAAACTTTATGATTTAAGGTGTCTTGGCATTAAGAAGATGTTCCTCATATCCTTGACCCCTTTGGTCAATATCTGTCTTTCCCATACACAATATTTTATCAATGTTTTGGCCCTATGATTGAACTTCCCAAGTTTCTGCTGAGATAGAACTACATCAAGTTTGGCCGAATGAAGTTCGCCCAAAGTTGATTTCATTTTCTCCTTTGCATCATTAACTTCTTTTTCAAAAAACACACTTTTGTCATGAAATCCTTGTTTCTGATTCTCAAGAACCTCTATCTCGTGACTTGTACTCTCATTTTTGCTTTGAAGTTTGCACGTAAGTGTATTAACTTGGTCTTTCAAGACTTTGTTAAGTTTACCGAGTTTCATATACTTGGCGAGAGTCTGAACATACAAATCTTCAAGATTCAGGTCTTTAAACTCATTTTGTTCTTGATCACTTTAATTTTCAACATAATTTTTAAGTTCAAAAATGTCATAGTTATCATGACCACAATTTAGAAAAACAGGATATGTACAATAATTTTTGTTATCAACTACTTGGGAATGACTCTCATTGTTGTTATTCTCATCATCACTGTTATCCTAAGTATCCCTGATATTCATAGCTTTGTGATTGGTCCCAAATTTCTTATTGGGACAGCTATGAGCATAATGACCAAGCTTATGATACTTATAACATTCAATTTAACTTAGGTTAGTGTCAAGATTGGTATGCCGGTTATTCACTTTATGTTGATCATGAGTTTGCGACTTATGATTCACCGATTGCCCATGTTTTTGAAATTACCGTTGATTCACAAGGTTTTTAAGCTGGTGACTTATAGAGGAAATCTATGAATCCATATTGGACCCATCATCATTATCTAAATCAGATTAGTTGTCAGCTTCTATAGTGCCCTTAGAAGAGGAGGAGAAAGATGAAGATTTAAATACAATACTTTAGATCTTCTTAGGGTTTTCCATTTTTATCTCGAGTTTAAAAGTTCACAATTTACGAGCTAATGTATCTGGTTTTATTTTTTTAAGATCATGAGCTTCCTCTATAGCATCACATCTAAATTTAAAGCTCTTAGGAAGGGATCTTAGTACTAGTGTTGATAATGTCAGTTAGTCTTGCATAAAACTAATCAAATGGTTCATTCTCATCCGTTCGAATATTCTCAAATTGTGAGGTGAGTATTTATAATTTGCTTTCCTTAATTGTATCATCGCCTTCGTGAGTTCGAACTAATATGTCCCAAGCTTCTTTCAAAGTGGTACAAGTAGATATGTGTCGAAACTCACTTGAGCTCACAGCCATAAAAATTGCATTGCGACTCTTATTATTATAATCAGTTGCTTCCTTTTCATCCTTAAACCATTTATTCCTAGGTTTAAGGACCTCTTCAGATTCATCACCTATCAAGGTAGGGTGCGTCCATCCATCCTCGATTACAATCCAGACATCTTCTCCGAGTGATTGTAAGAATGCAATCATTCGAACTTTCCAATAAGGATAGTTTTAGCCATCGAAGAGGGGCGGGCGATTTATGGGACCTCAAAAATTTCCAGAATCCATTAATCTCAAGCAATAGAGTAAGGATCCACGCTCAGGCTGTTAATGCTCGAAGCGAGACTGCTCTGATACCAATTAAAATTCCTTAACACTTAAGACTAGTCAATTTTGAATAAATTAGGTCTAAATCGATAGGTCCGAATTCTTTTGAATTAATGGTCTAACGGTGACCTAGTTCAAAATGATTTAATTATCTAATGTCTATAAGAAATTAGAAATTCAAGACAAGGCCAAAGAGTCTTAACCTTTTGGGAAACCTTTCCCTAAAGAAAAACCCACATGTCGCTGTCGAATCATTTGACAGCTAAAACAATCTACTATTTTAAAAAAACTACAAAAATTTAGTCACATACAGACTCGATAAACACATCTCGTGGTTACATCTCTTCTAATTAAACTCCTTGCAATCGAATCCACGTTCTCGCAATGCCTCGCTCCAATTTCTCGCCGAAGCTTCCTTTCTTGAATCGCTCAAGTTCCTCTGGTCATGATCTAGGTTTCTTGGTCAATGGCAATTGATTCAAGATCTGTGTGCTTTAATTTTCTCTTGAATCTCTTAAGAAAGATCTCTCCTCACTCTAAAAAATAAGCCCTAGAAAAATAGGTTTTCAAAGAATTGAGTTTTGAAAAAAGGAAAGATGTCTTTTATAGGAAAATAGAAATCACGTTCTCTTTTCTAATATAAATAAATGTATTCAAATAAAAATCAGGCGGAGCCAATCTATTCGAATAAAAAGAAATCTATTCGAATAAAAAATAGCTGAGGCATTTTATTCGAATACAATAAAATCTATTCTAATTGAAATGTTCCTAATTCTATTCGAATATAAGTTTTATTATCTTAAAAAGACATACTTGTTACCTTTTCCATACTCTGTAAAAATACATAGAGCTATATATTTATAACAAAGAGTTAGAAACCCACTTACCTGTTTAGTGTCAGTCCAGCTATAGTCGCTCCACGTGCATTCACTGACGACGAAAAACCACGAGATAGTGCCGACACCTATTCTAGACACTAAATGAAACAAACTCCAAAATAGATGTTTTACATATGTTGATCTCTCCCATAGGCTTTTGCAATAAGTTCACATTAAAGTTAAAGCTTATTATTCTTTTGCTAAGTTAATTTTTTTTTCATTAAACATTATGATGAATTGAAGTATACTGTAATTGAATGATCAAATTCTATTGATTGTGATATTATATTGTTATTTTTTATCTTAATAAAATCAAATAAATGGATGAGAATACATATTTTGTAAATTAAACTTTTTATTTGTCCAAAAACCCTTAGGCCACTGGTGAGGTAATGGTAAATGAAGGGCATTTGCCACAAATTTGGTTGTGTTTATTATTAACATTTGACACGGTGATGGCCGAATCCAATGTATATTAGTGGCTCCGAACATGCCTCAATATGAGCCGTGGCTAATAGTGATGCGTTTGCCACGGTTTAGTGCGTGTCTTAGCATTGGACATGCTACTTATTGACGCGAACCTAGGCACGGTTGAGACCGTGGCCAATGGCTTTAGCCACAATAAAGGCAGTGGCCATTACCAAGTATTATAGTAGTGTGGATTCAAGTGAAAATTTGAGAGCGGGAATGATGCAATGCTTAACGTCCCTTTGAGTTTACTTATTAGTGCTAATACATAGACTGCTAGAAAATCTCACAATGGTTAACAATTGTTTGTACTAAAAGTTGTACTTATATTATAGACATCTTTGGGGTTTTATAGATAGAGAAAACACAAAGAAAATAAAGATCTATCTAACAAATTTAATAAAAAAAATCAAAAATAATATGAAAACCCAGCAATATCTCCAAAAGTAATGTGTTCGTATAGCGTATGCACAACTGCTCGCGTAAGAGAAAAAAAAACAAATAACATCTTGATATAAAAATAATTGCCAAGATGGCCATCAAAAGGAAGCAGTTATAGCAGATCGTTGAAAAACTTAGTTTCTCATTTGCCAAGTTGATTCAATTGGAACTATATATGTGGAAATATTGGAAGCTCCTTGAGTTGTATAATTCGAATCCATGAAGGTGCACTTTTGGGGTGCATGGCATATTCCTGCGATGGGCGCCACAGATCATTACTTAGAATGTCATAAATCGAGTTCAGAATTTAAACAGAGATGGGATGGATTTGTATTAGAAAAGCTTAAATATATATAATTTGATGAGAGCTTCACCATACAGCTCTCAATCAAATGAGTTATTATTAAAAGTTTATATTTGTCAAAATAGTCAAAAATCCAGTTTTGAACGTAAATAGAGATCCTATTCGAATTAGTAAAACTTAAGCATATATAATGGAATGAAACATTAAACATGCCGATTTTTAATAAAATTAGTTATTATGTAAATTTTTATTTGCCAAAATAGTCAGGCTCTTCCGTTTGCCCCATGATTCCACTCTTATATTGTCTCATACATGGAGAAACCATCAAAAGGAAGTAATAATGTAAAAGTAAGGCAGAAAGATCTAAAGAATTCCTTGACATACTCACTTTGTTCCAATATCTATAAGGAGGCTACTGCGGTCAAGCTTGTCTTCATACATTTTGCAAAGAATGTATATTGCAAGTTTGACGAAGAAAATTCGAAAAAAGTTCAATATGTAATTTCTACTTAGGTTTCTATCTTAAAGAAGAAGAGAAAGACCTGATAATTACTTGCAATCGTACAAGATTGAAAGACTACTTAGGTTTCCAGTGTACTGTACTTTGATCGTTTATAAAGATAGGAAAGGAAAACAGTAATTATGACAGCGTTATATAAGAGATAAGGATGGAACTATACGTTCAATATCCATTAGCGCAAAAGCTCAATCTGTGGCAAAAACTTGAGGTGGAACTTTTGTGTTGCTGTCAGATAGTTCCCCCAGATATAACACAGAGTAGCCTCGTTAAGTATTAGGTACGCCATCCTTCTTAGAGGAAAGGCGGTGCCTTTCATGAAAACTCTTCTATTGGATACATGTTATGGTAGTGATGTACAAGAGAAACTGAAGATAATGACTCGTAATATATTCAACCGCCTCAAAATCTCGTGGTTTGACAGCCAGTAACCTCTATAACACGTGTTTCATGCAATGCTATACGAAAACTAAACTACCAAATGGTCAAAAGATTGATGGGGGTGTGGCTGGTATACTATCTGTGGCATCTTCGGCTCACTCAATTTTTAGTTGGTGAGCCTCCAAATCACCTATGAACTTTGTCCAATAGAAGAGAAAAACTTGTTCTAGGCCAAAGTCGGCCATCATGAGAGACAATGTTACTGACAGCTGTTGTTACACTGAGAGGAATGATTAGTATGCTAAAAAGTTCCTGCAATGTGTTGCATTTTTACGAGCAGGAATGCAATTTCTGGAATTTTAAGATGACACGCACCTTTGATCTCACAGTTGCTAACAAGTTTGATGGGGAGGTGATAAGAATGACCATCATTATCATCGTTCTCCATCACAAATTCGAGAGAGACGAGAGGTAGCGATGTTGTCATGAAATATGGCAAAAGAGAAGCAATTTATATAGAAAAGAAAAATTCAAGTTGTATGATTCTCCGTCAAAAAGGAGCTTCAAGTTTTTCTCCACCTTAATTTTAATACTAAATGGTTAAACTTTAGGGAATATCTCCACCATAAATTAATTATTGGTCCAATGAAGAAAGATTAATAGTAAATGGTTAAAATTGATATTAATAGTAAATGGTCTAAATAGGTTGGATCTTAGACATGAAGATCTACTTATGGAAACTGCTGAAATGAGAAAACCTAGTTACCCTTGAAACCTTGTTAGTAAGCTAGATGGTTAAGAGCCTGTTTATTGCGCAAGCCATAGGCACTCAATCTTGTTAATCAATTATAAAATTTCTAACATAAATAATACGGAATTTTGTAAATTTCAAGTTCCGTTTAAGGGGTCGTCGGCTTTAAACTTCTATTTTTGTCTCACTCAAAATGTTTATCTTAGGATGGATAGTTTTAGGTTTCAGCAAATAACAAGAACTTTTCCATCAAATTGGCGTCGAGTTAGGCTTCAGTGTTCAAGTTAGTACACATCTAAAGATTCCATATTCATTTTGAAAATTTTGATGTAAGATATAATGATGTGAATCATCATCTCATGGTCGTTTCTCACTATCTATAGTTTATTTACGTTTATGTTATTTTGATTTAAGCCCCCCTGCTAGAGAAGCTTAGTAGGTTTTAGGGAGTTCCTAATTAACTAGCACAAGGTTCAAAGGGTATTTTTCTAGCTTGTTAAAAATTCTTAATTAGGGATGGACTTCCAAACCCTTATGTTCTATAAAAGATAGGCTAGGGTCTCTATTTTGGTTGGTTGACAATTTAATGAAAATTCACTTTAGGTTAAAGTTTAAGTTCTTATTTGAGTTTAACATTAGTTTAATGTTTAGAAAAAACCCTAATTTTGAATTAGGTTTAAATTAGCGTAATATACTTCTCAATTTTGCTTCATCGTTGAGATTTTAAGTCAAATTGGTACCAGAGCTAGTAAGCTCTATGAGGATTTCTCTTTATACTGATTGCTTAAGTGATTTCGGCATCTGCTACAGTATTTTTTGCATTAGTACAGTAGTTTCGGCATCTGCTACAATCATTTTTGTGCCTGCTTATGTATTTTTGCGTTTGCTACATTAATTTATGCAATTAAATTTTCCTTGAAGAAGTTCAGATTTTTAGATCTACAAGATGGTTACGATGATCAAAGAGTTAAATACCAAGTTTGATAAGCTAGTCAAAGCTTTGGTTTCGAAAAGATTTTTAGCCTCTTACCTTATGGCCCAATTTGGGCCAACAAAAATTTCACCATCACTGGTGGAAGTAACTCAAAACCCCGACAACAGGTTGATCGTAGGTTTAAAAGAGCAAGAAGATTTCGGGAGTGAAGAATACGCCAAAGATTTTTACGTACAGGGATGCTCACGAGGGTGCCGTGTGTGTTATAAATCACTAAAAATTCAACAGATGCTGAAACCTACACCCGAGCCAGACCTTGAAGTTACTGAGGCTAATGGAAGTTTTGCTTCCACTGATAAGGAAGATCGCAAAGTTTCTTTTGCAGGTGTTCAAATTGAACATAGAGTCGCAGGGCGAAGATCCATCAGAGAAGGATTGGATATTGGGCATCCCCATAACGTCCAGTAGATTCCTCTTGTTGGAACTCCAACTGAATATTAGGAAAAACTTCTAATATTTGGAAAGCATCCAAATGATGTCATTAAGAAAGAGTATGCTGATCCACTTTGGGAGGGCCTCTTAGCTAATTTCGAGAAGCGGGTACCATTGTTTAATTTATTTTTAAACATTCTTCAATATAGATATACTGGTAACAAGAACCATTAGGCTCTTGGCCCAGTGGATGTAGTACCTCTCTACCCAGTGAGAGGTCGTGGGCTCGAAACCTCATGGGGTTAGAGACTTAGGGTTGCGGATCCCTTTAAAAAACCAGCAAAAAAAAAAAAAAAAAAAAAGATACTGGTAAGTATGCCACATCAGAGAGTTTAACTTTATATCTCAAAAAATTTCGAGGCAGAATTCAAGGTTTTAAGACAAGTATGCCATATCAGAGAGTTTCAAGTTTCGTGGTGTTTAATAAACATGCCATCGATTTCGTGGTCAAAATCTTTTGAAGATATTGGGATTTGATGTGAATTATCATCTCATGGTCATTTCTCACTATCTATGGTTTATTTACGTTTATGTTATTTTGATTTAAGGCCATCTGTTATAGAAGCTTAGTAGGTTTTAGGGAGTTCATAATTAACCAACAGATGGTTAAAATGTTATTTTTGTCATTTTTCGTGAATATTCCTAATTAAAGTTTCAACCATGTTATGTTATATAAAAAGGAGGCTAAGGTCTCTATTGTGGCTAGCTGATGATTTGAAGAAAATTCAGTTTAGATTTAAGTTTTTGGTTTAAGTTTTGTTTTTATTTGAGTTTAATTTCAGTTTGGTGTTTAGAAGAAACCATAATTTTTAATTAGGTCTAAATTAGCGTAATATACTTCTCAATTTTGCTTCCGCGTTTAGAGTTTACGTCAAATTGTGTTTCAAAGCTAGGAAGATCTTTTAAGGATTTTTTTCCACACAAACTGCTTCAGTGATTTCGGCTTCTGCTATAGTGATTTATGCGTTCCTACAGTGATTTTGGCATCTGTAACAGTGATTTCAATATCTACTACTGTATTTTTGCATATGCTACAGTGATTTTGTAGTTAAATTTTCCTTGGAAGAGTTCAGATTTCCAGATCCGCAAGATAGTTACGATAATCATGAAGTTAAATACCATGTTCGATATGCTAGTCGACGCTTTGGTTTCAAAATGATTTTTACCCCCTCACCAATTTAATCCAACGACACTTTTGATGTTACTGGTGGAACATCTAAAAACCCCGACAACGGGTTGATCATAGGTTCTAAAGGGCATGAGGAGTTCGCGAGTGAAGAAGAATCAAGAGATTTTTGCGTGCAGAGTTGCGAACAAGGGTGTTGTGTGGGTTATAAATCGCTAAAAAATCAGCACATTCCGAAGCCCTCACACAACAAAAAATATGCTAAAAATCGAGGGTTGTAGTTTATCGTTTTTATACAAAAATAAGGGGAATTTCCATCATTTTTCCTGTTAATGTTGGTTAGCCGCATTTTGTTTACAGCGCTACTGGCTGCCATTTTTGAAGAAAAATACGTCGACCTTGAAAAGTCACAAATTAGCGGCTGTGAAAAATTGCCATTTTTTTCCCACTAAAATATGGTTTCTTCAAGTTTTACGACAAACGCACCCCGTCATTTCTCCAAAGTGACTATACATATCACTATATTTTTGCGAACAATTTGTAAAAAAATCCTAATTTTATAGCTGCCGGTGTTCTATTTGTACCAAAATCTAATTGAACCCAGGTGGATTTGAACTGCCATCTTCTCAAAAAGTTGAGTAATCTTTCCATCTTGAGCTAATGGATCCATTAAAAATTATGAGTAAGAAATCTAGGGTTTATCATATTATTAATCAAAGTATAATTATAGGATTCAAGCCCAAATTGAGGCATTAAAGCACTTTTGGAAGGATTATATATAACATAGAAATTAACCGAATTACATACTAAGAATGGTGAGATGTAGCTCCTGGTTCATATTTTAGTTCCTACACCATAAAAGGGGGGATAATCTAAATTACTTGTTTACAATCATTCAAAACCAAACACAAAAAGATCTGAGCCAACAGCGATACTCTAAATAAGTGAAACATGCATATACTCATAATTAATGTCAACAAAATACCTCTGATTTATTAATGCCTTGTGAAAATTTAGCCTACACGGCATTGCCTCTATTTCAAAGTGCTATGCCCCCCCCCCCCCCCCCCCCCCCCGAAATTAGGTCACGAGTGCTCCAGTGCTTCTAAAAACAATAGAGGGCAGTTAAAAGAATGATGGGTCCATCAATAATAACTACAGAGTGGGGCCAATGATCTTAGATGAATTACTAGTACTTGAAGTTAGAAAGGAGGTAAAAAAGAATGAAGTTAGGAAGGGGGCATTTTCTTTATTTTGGTGTTGTGAATATGAAACTGAGTACTTGAAGATGTGCCTAAATATGGAATAAAATAGTTGCAAAAGGACTAAGATAGAAAGGTATACCAATTAATCAACGTTTCCGTCAGTTTGTTGCTTATACGAAAGGCAAACATCTGGGAAGATGCTAATTACATTTTCCGGCATGGCAAAAATTACCCTCTGAAGCAAACTCCTACAAATTTTGAAGCTAATAATACCTTAATGAAAAATCGTTAATAACCATAACATGCAAGCTCATAGATCAATTTCAAAGGCCATAATTATGCCATCTTTGAAGCATGTGTATGGCTTTTTAAATCAAAGATTTTACATATAAGAAACTATGCCGCAATATATACTTGCACATAATTCGTGCAACAAGTATGATTAACAAGTTTCAAGATGGAGAAAAAAATTACCATATATAAGACTTAGATGAATTAGTGCAAATTGATAATAGATTTTCGAACCACAACTAGATCAACAAAATTGTTCAAGAGCTCATGAGAAATCAATAAAAGAAAATTAGTATAAACCCTATGGCTTTTGAGTTGGTTGAGAAAATTGTGTGATAGAGCAAAGAAGATTCTATCATCCACACCTAAGTTTGAGAAGATTAACATGATTAGTTCAGGAAGTGTATGGATTAGTTTAGTTTGCGAAATACACTTATGGGTGTACTTGATGAACTACTTTTCCTACCAAACATATTGCTAATATCATATAATTTCATTCTCATATGAACAAGTGCCTCTATTCCCATATACTGACTCAACTACAGTACCACAAATGCCCACTAAATCTTGTATTGCCTATGGATATGGTTCAAGATCCCTACAAACAAATGCATTACGAAAATAAGTAAAATGGAACGAAACCTAGAAAAATAATATTGACTTAAAATAAAATTATATAATATTGACATAATAACTCCAAGCTTGTGAATAACTTTAAGATATATTCACCAAGAGTGCCAAAAAATAATAGGGGGAAATGTTGTATTAGTAGAGTATTATAGGCCTGACCTCAAAACGTGCCAGCAATGCAAGATTCCTTATCATCAACTATGAACAACCATAACTTTCTTTTGAAAATTAATGGAAAACCTAGTAGTTAGTGTACCAAAAATAATGATTATTGGCCAAAACAACCCCATATTAAGCACGTGACAATAAACTCATGAGACATTTGCCAACAGCAAATCAATTCAAACACTGCACTTTTTTTGGGCTAATATTGATATACTGCATAATTAAAGCCATGAGAGATGAGTTAGAAGATTACTTTGTGCCCTGACTAACTTCGGCAAATGCTTTATTACTTTTGGGATGCCCTTCATTTTTAATTTTAACCAAGTTACCGCTCCTACTCCCAGAGATAAAAATCCTATTTATCCTTGAAATTTAGGAGAACGGTAATTAACTAATATTGTGATTCTAAAGCGACTAGGTTTTCTATAAATAGCTCAGTAAATTTACCATTATATGATTCCAAGTTCAAGGACAACGTTCAGTGATAACTTATGAGCCTAATTCACAAATGATCGGACAAGTATTGGCCTCCAATGATGCACAAGTTCCAGGTGCATCTTTACTTACGAAGCTTTACGTAGAAAACTTTGAATACAGATAATAATCCATAAATTATAACTAAGAAACTTGCTGATTTTAATCATGAAGAAAGGACATCCAAATGTTGTCATCTCTTCATTTATTAACAATGCATAACCAAACTCAATAAGCAATTTATGAACTGTTCCACCAAGAAAACTTAATATACAAATGAAAATTTATAAATGTAAGCATATACTAGATTAAATCAAAAAAAGTAGAAGTAGACTATCTTACTTGTGGCATTTACATGTGTAGGACGAAATCCCCAGGAGCAGGTAAGCTATAAAATCCACAAAGTAGTTTCAAATCTTCTCCTTTGCTTCTCTACAATTAGTAAATTTTCAAAACAAATTCAATTGGGATTTTTTCCTTTTAGTAAACACTATCCATGATCCAAGAAGATCTAGGAACGTTTGAGGCTTTAGTAAAGTCGTTCGAACGAGGTTGAGAGTCGTTCGAACGACCCTTTTCATACTCTCTGGAATTTGGCCTAGGAAACCCAAGTTGTTCCAACCACTCCCTATTTTGTTCGATCGACACTTTTTATACTCTCTAGAATTTTGGCTCATAGACAATTTTCGTCCGAACGAGCTTGGATGCCGTTCGAACGACTAGTCAAATTTCTAGGGTTTTAGACTAATTAGCGTAAAGTCGTTCAAACGGGCTTGGATGCCATACGAACGAGCTTGGCGTAGGTTATTATTTTGAGGCGCAGTTTGGCCTCGATATCCGTGCTATTAGTATTTTTTAGTTTCCTAGTATATAAAGGGGACTTATGTTATTTCTTTTCTTATATTAGTTCAATAGAAAATTTTGAGGAAGAAGCTAGGGTTTAGAGTAATTCATTGTAATTAACTGTATTTAAGCAATTTAAGTTCTTTAAGGGACTTTTCCCAATCTAATTTTTGGTGCTCTTTATACTTTTCTGTTAACTATGGTTTCTTTATCGTATTGTGGATTAAGTGGTATTATTTTTCCAGTTATAATTTTCGGGGGTTGATTGTGGTTTATGGCCTTTACACGTTACCGTCTCATATAAACGAAGGAGAAGCTAGTAAGTCCGTTGATGATTCATCGCAAACCTAATTCAAAGAACAATGACGATTTTAAGATGGAAAATTCCAACGATGGACTCACGACTTTGGAAATAACAGTTTCTGACCAAGCTTCTAATATAGGGGAGTTGGAAGAACAATTGCACCTCACAAACCTTGTGAAGGCTTTCGCTTTGGCGATACGGTATGGCCGCTCTCATCGATGAGGCCGCTCATGGACGAAAGGGGTTATGGAGGTGGATGGAGATAGGAATAATACGGAGATAGATAGCGATTCTAGTGATGCAGAATCCGTCAAGGAGCACTCGTGTTTGGCAACTCAATGAATCCCATGCATAATCTTCGTATTGACTTTAAGATTAAAATTCTGGTATTCAATGATTCATTCGATGCCGAGAAGTTGGATAATTGGTTAGATAGGTTAGAGGTCTACTAAACAATTATCCAACGCACATAAAATTTGTTGGATAATTGTATTCAATGATTCTGTTTATAAATATTCTAACGCACATAAAATTTATTTCTCTATTTTGAAATTCTCAAGTCATTCACTAACGTGGTATAAATCTTATCGAAAATGCCACAAAGTAGGAAGTTTGAGTTGGAAAGAATTTAAGGTTTTGGTGAGGAAGCAATTCTATCCAGTTAGGTATGAATAGGAGCGATGGTACAAATGACACAATTTGTGCCAAAGGTTTGGGCAATCCGTATAGCAGTTTACTACGGAGTTTCCTAATCAAGCATTGGTTTTGGATATTGATGTGGATGAGTATGAGGTGTTCATGAAGTATACGGGAGGTTTGTCAGAGTCCATTAAAAAAGAATTAAAGCCTTTTAATGTGGAAAATATCGTGGATGCTACCGCTAAAGCAATTGCCATTGAAGGCATGTACTTGAAGAGCGACAAGAAAGACGATAAGAGTAAATCAGTACAAGGCTAATTAGAACTGCGATCAGAAAGGTGAGTCCAAAGGAGAGGGGTCATCATCCATGGGGAATATCTGTAGTCATTGTAAGGATAATGGGCATAATTTAAATAGATGTTGGAAATTTTACCCTGAGCTTCAGTCGAAGGAAGAGAGGGACAAGAAGGAGAAAGGTGCACTCTCCGCAACGATTTTAGATATTTTAGATTTAGATAAGCCAAATCCTAAGCTTACTCTAATGTTCATGCAACTTATAGCCATCAAGGAGGCGAGTCGGGAAGAACTTTTTTATGTCAGCATTTAAGTGAAGTGGACCTTAGTCGAGGCCATCATTGATCCGGGTAGTCAAAAGAATTTAATTTCTGAGGTGGTGGTGAAGAAGATGGGTTTGACTGCTGTGGTTCATCCTAAGCCGTACAGATTGGGTTAGATTCAGAAAGACGCGGAGTTGAAGATCACTAAGCAGTGTACGTTCCAGTTTGTAATTACTGAGAAGTTTATTGACGAAGTGATATATGAGGTAGTTCCGTTGAAGGTGTGTCAAGTCATCTTGGGTAGCCCTTATCTTTGGGACTGAGATTCAATCCTTTACCATAGAGCTCGCAAGTATCTTCTTGTGAAGGATATGACGGAGTTTTATATTAATGCATGTAAGGAACATCTCATTACCAATAATTTAGTAATGGCTACTAAGGCGAAGTTGTTGGTTAATGCATGCCGCAAATTTTTATTGTTGTTGGTGCGACCGATTCAAGAGTGTCTGTCGGCTAAGGTGCTGTCTACTTTGGTAATGCCTCCTAAGCAACAAACTGATATGGGGAAGATGTAAGAGGAGTATGAAGACTTATTTCTGGGCATAGAAGGGATGCCGCGCATGAGGGATATAGAACATGATATTACCTTGGTGACTGGTAAGCCACTATGCCATATTGAGTCATATCGAACTTCTGTTACAGAGTCAGATGAGATCAAGAAATTGTTACATGAACTCCTGGAGTAAGGAGCTATTAATCCAAATTGCTCACCTTGTGGTTCACCGGTGTTATTGGTGCCAAAGATTGATCGGTCTTAGAGAATATGTGTGGATTATCGGGCGCTGAACAAGATTACTATGAAGAATCGTTATCCGCTTTTACGGATTGATGAGCTTTTAGATGAGTTACAGACGGCTCAGCCTTTCACCAAGTTGGATCTTAAGTCGGGTTACCATCAAGTTAGAATCCGGGAAGAAGATACTTGGAAAACAACGTTCAGGACAAAGTAGGGCCTATTTGAATTGTTGGTGATACCCTTTGGGTTATACAATGCTCTGGCGATGTTTATGCGATTAATGAATGAGATACTTCGTGCTTTTATTAATGATTTTGTGGTGATATCTTAATATATAGTCATACATGGGAGGAACACCTTGGGAATTTACGCAAATGTTGGGCATTTTACTATCACAACCAATTTTTCTAAATGGGAAGAAGTACGAGTTTGGGAAGAGGGAGCTAGTCTATTTGGGATTTATTGTTGGTGGCGGTGAGCTTAACGTCGACCCAGAGAAGGTCTCGGTCATTACTAATTGGCCTCGACCCCGTTTAATAAAGGAAGTGAGGAGTTTTAAGGGTTCTTGTCAGTACTTACAGAAGTTTATTCGGCATTCTTCACATATAGCCACACCTTTACATTCTTTGATGAAGACTGGAGTACAGTTTGTGTGGAAAGAGCACCATGAGAAGACCTTTCTGTTACTAAAGCATAAGATTAGGGATGCACCAGTGTTAGCATTGCTCAATTTAAAGTGGCCTTTTGAGGTCAAAACAGATGCGTCAGACTATGCATTGGGGGCAATCTTTTTATTGAATGGGAAGCTGGTTGCTTACCATTCTGAGATGTTTGCAGGAGCAGTACGCAACTATCTTTCCTGCGATAAGGAGTTTTATGCTTTATATCAATCAGTGAAGCATTGGCAAAGTTATTTATTAAGGAAGGAGGTTGTAGTACGTTCCGATCACAAGCCATTATAGTTATTATCTACGCAGTTCAAGCTACAGCAAGCTCGCCATATGAAGTGGATGTCGTACCTTTAATATTTTACCTTATTGAACAAGTAAAAGAAAGGAGTGAATAACAAATTGGCTGATATATTATCTCAACCCTCATTACCAACTATTTCTACTTTGTTGGTAGCTATGCAGACCTAGCTTATTGTTCCTTTTAAGTATGTTTCAGGATATGATGACGACAAGGAGCTCAATGTGATTCACGAGAAGTTACTGTAAGACAAGTCATGCGAGTATGCTTTGAAGGATGGTTTAGTTTACATGGGCAGTCTACTATGTATTCCTGAGGGTGGAAATCGTTTACATTGGATTGGAGAGACACATTATTCCTGGGTGTCAGGTCATTTTGGGGTAGAGAAGATTCTTTTGAATTTACTGCATTATGTCTGTTGGCCGAGGATGCAGGTAGATATTGCTTGTATGGTTCGTGGTTACATGCTATGGAATATATCGAAGCCTTCCAATAAGAAGATAGGACTGTACTTACCATTGCTAGTTTCTAGTTGACCTTGGGAGAACATTTCGATGGATTTTATGGGTGGTTTTCCCATGACCAGGTGTAAGAATGACTGTTTATATGTGGTGGTGGATCGATTCAACAAGATGATTGTTCTTATTCCATGCAAGAAGACGGCAACCGGGGAATAAGCAGCGCGATTTTTTTCCAAAGACGTCTAGATGTATTTCGGGCTCCTTTTTTATATTATTTTTGATAGGGATAGCCGCTTGATGGGCCATTTTAGGTGATTGTTATGGGGGATGATAGACACTTACTTGAAGAGAAGTACAAATTTTTATCCGCAGACTAACATGCAAACAGAGGTAGTTAATTTCACTTTGGTCCATTTATTATGGAGATTCCATTCTAAGCATCTTAAGACATGGGATGAAATTTATCGTGTCCCCAGTTTACGTTCAACCGGGTGATTCATGGTTCCACTTTGAAGTCTTTGTTTAAAGCTTGTTTGGGGTAGTTGCCGCAAAGCCCTTTTAATTTGGCATTTAGTCTTGGCGATAAGACGGTGTCAGGGAAAGAGGAAGGGGAGCAGGTTAAAGCTCAGTATTTTATTGAGGGGACAAACAAGGTTTAAGAGGTAGTTGAAGCACAGTTGAAGAAGACTCAAGCGAAATTTAAGGCTCGCCACGACAAGTATCGGGTTGAGTGTACATTTAAAGAGGGCAACCTAGTTTGGTTGCATTTGGGTAAGGAACGGCTTAAGGGGGAAGGTAAGAAGCTCAAACCTATCTGTTATGGTCCATTTCTTATACTCAAGATGATTTGTGACAATGCATTCCATTTAGATTTTCCACCTTTCATGAAGATGTATTCGGTAATTAATATTGAGCATTTGAAACTGTTTGAGCTGTCTCTTTTAGATGAAGACTTTACAATCGATACTCGCCTACAATCAGTTTATAAATTATGGATGGAAAAAGAAGATCCATTGCATGAGGATGGTACTCTAGAGAGGAAATTTTATACTACAAGATGGGGTGGTATTGAATTGCTTTGAGTTAAGAAGAAAGGTCAGCTACCTAGTAAGTTAAAATGGTTTAGCAGGGAAATGGGTAGCGCCGCATTTCCACATCTCCAGTTCAGGCTTGAGCTGGAGCTCAAGGCTCCTAAAGGGGGGAGCCATGATCCAAGAGGATCTAGGAACGTTTGAGATTTTAGTGAAGTCGTTCGAACGAGGTTAAGAGTCGTTCAAACGACCCTTTTCATACTCTTTGGAATTTGGCCTAGGAAACCCAAGACGTTCGAACGACTCCCTATTTTGTTTGAACGACCCTTTCATACTCTCTGGAATTTTGGCCCATAGAAAATTTTCGTTAGAACGAGCTTGGATGCCTTTCAAATGACTTGTCAAGTTTCTAGGGTTTTAGATCAATTAGCGTAAAGTTGTTTAAACGGGAATGGATGCCGTTCGAAAGAGCTTGGTGCAGGTCGTTATTTTAAAGCATAGTTTTGCCTCGAGATCTGTGCTATCAGTATTTCTTAGTTCCCTAGTATATAAAGGGGACTTAGGTTATTTCTTTGCTTATGTTAGTTCAATAGAAAGTTCTGAGGAAGAAGCTAGGGTATAAAATAATTCATTGAAATTAACTGCGCTTAAGTAATTAAAGCTCTTAAGAGGACTTTCCCAATCTAATTTTTGGTGTTCTTCATGCTTTTCTACTAATTCGGGATTTTTTATCGTATTGTTGATTAATCCATCACAGAGAAGTTCATAGAGAAAGAATAATAGCCTGTCGCTCATAAAATTTTTGATTATCAAATCCGAATGTAAGAATTCTAAAGCTCCATATCCCTATAACGTAAGATTTATCATAACCATACCCCATACCCAAATTAGACAATCAATAAGCAAAACCCTAAAATTTATAGTAAGAGAGAGAGTGAGAAAGATAGTAAGAGAGAGAAACTTGCTTGTTTGCTGAATAATGATACCATTGATATAATATTTTAGCATTTTTTCCTTGCAAAAACAATAAAAAGATATATGATTTTAGCTTTAGATAATTGTTTTCTTAGTGTTTCTATGATTGGGTACTTTGAAGATGCTTATAACTCCTTCGCTCTATTCTCTCTCCCTTTCTCTCTTTATGGAGTCTGATATTAAAGGATAAAGGGGTTTTTACAGGGAAGATTAAAATATGAAAAGGGCATATTTGTCAGCTATATTGGCATAAATATAAAATACAAAAGGAAAAGTAACAAAGCAAAGGCAATGTGGTCGTTTATTAACAATTAAGTATGTAATCATTTTTTCTTATCGTAATTAGCATATTTTGTTGTAGTGACACCCAAGCGAGACCCTGAAGCTTTTGACAGTAATCGAAGTTTTGTGTCCACTGGTAATGGATATCGTAAAGTTTTTTGACAGGTTTGTAAATAGAAGAGAGAGTAGCAGGGAGAAGACTAATCAGCGGCAGAGAGGATATCAGAGATCCCCAGGGCATCCAATGGATTCCTCCTGTTGAAACTCTAACCGAATATTGGGACAAACCACCATTATTTGATGAGTAACTAGATTATGTCATTTGTAGAGGCATAATCTCGTAGAGGGGAGTTCACACACTTATACCGTGGGGGTTTAGCTTCGACTTGAGGTTTTAAAAAATATATATGACAAAAATAAGATAAATCACTGTGCTAACATATATGCACAGAGTCCATGAATTAGTATTCTCCATGACCTCTAGCGAGGATTTGAAGGGGAGATTGTATATATAGATGAGGTTACAGTTCAAATTGAGTAGAACTTGAAGGTGCTTGAAGGTTATTGATATTGGGGGAGGTATGAGTTGAGTTTTTCTAACCATTTTATGATTTCTCCCCCCTTTTATTTATAGTATATAGGAAAGGGTGAGTCACCATGCGAGGTCATATTACATGTATGCCCTTTTGGGGTAGCTGTCTTGTGCATGAGGTCGATTCTAACACTGTAGCTATCTGACAGCTTATTTCACTGTATTTTATGGTGAGCTGGTTGCCAGGTCTGTCTGCCTTCGACCATGTACTAATATGGTCGAAGTACTTTTGAAGCCTGCGCTGGGCTCTGGATGCTAACCAACTTTCTTCGGTTTTGATTATTACGGTAAGCTTTGATATGGCATTCAAGTGTTCTGTTAGTTTCAGAAGGCTTTGGGTAAATTATATGCCATTGGCTATTTTGTTGGTTCCTTGGGCTTCGAGTATCTGGTAGGCTTCAATGCAGCCTTATAGTGTTTGATTAGTCTTAGAAAGCTATGAGTAGGCTATTACATTCGCCCCCTCATAGCTGATGCCTCAAAAATTATTGTAGATGGCGCGTGTTAAGAAAAACTGTTAGGAGTAGGAAGTTATAAGGTTGACTGGTGTGAATGTGCCAACTTCCAAGAGTATTGATGGTGATGATGTTTATTAAGCGGGTTATTAATGCTTCCTTAAACGGAGTATAAATAAGGTTGGAAGGGACTATGCATTGTAAAACCTGCTCATCTTCTTTGTTAATTGTTTGGATCATCTGCTTCCTTAGAAACCATGAAAACCTGCTACCAAAAAATAATGGAGAAGAAGGAGGCACGAGTAGAGGAGATGTATGAGGAGCTAAAATGGATATACTTTAGACCTAGAAACCTAGGGTCACCGCTTCCTGATCTGGTGGACTTACACTGGGTGGAGTTGACGGGTAGAGAAAGGGAGGAGGCCGAAGGGTTCACCTTTTGGTGGACGATTTTCCTATAGTACCTGCAGAGCGTGACAAAGTGCTCCTATGCGCAGCGGACATTGGTGCAGCGGCTTGTGGAGGCTAAGGATGGGGGTAAGGGATGTCCGTGGTACTGGAAGTACTGCCCCCTGTACAAGTAGGGGGATTTGCTTTTTTTTATTGAGGGTAGGGTTGTATTTTTTTTCTTCTGCTTTGTTATCTCCTTTTTATGTGGAATTAAACAAAATATTGCTTATCGATGTGTGCATACTTAGTTTAAAGTATTTACTGGTTGATAACTAGGTCGAGGATACCATAGGCGCAGTTAGTATTCAAAATTGCAAAAAATGGAACTTATGTTTGATATGAAGCATTTGAAAGGTCTCAAAGATGAAGTGATTTGGTCGAAGGTTTGTTAGGAGAGCTTGACATTGGACCAAGGTCGAGGGTTATAAAATGTACTATGATATGGGTTTTGTCGATCACAACAAGATGGTTCGATAGATCAAGGCATGTTTAAAATTATTGGTTGAGGCTTGTTGCACTTCGACTGTAAGGACCTGACAGTCATATTTATAGAGCTGTCAGATGGGACACCGTACATTGGGCAGTGTACTAGTGCAGAAAATAATCATGATATGTCGGTTATGGGGATGACGTGTATGTCACGTAGTAGTTAGGTGAGGTCAACGTGGTAGAATATAACAGTATGTCAGAGGCCTGTTATCGAAGGTGATGAGTGTTCGGAGGTATTTGGCAGAATATGCACGTAGACAATGGTAGTATTCAAAAGAACTTGAGGGTTCGACAGGTAACTGGGAAGTTTCATAACCAGTGAAAGTATGGCGTTTACACATTTGTATGTAGTAGAGGTAGTTGTCTAACATATGGTTAGCTAAAAATATGGAGGGAAGTGGGAGAGGTAGTGGGGGTAGTGGTCATGATTATAGTTTGGGAAACTAAGGTATTTTAGTGGGCCGTATTTAAGAAAAGAGAGAGTGTGGCTAGAAAATTTTTAATCAATTAGAGAAAGACAAGACAAAATACCATTATTGCTACAAAGAGGAAGAAGGAGAACTCATTGTTGAAATGAAAGTTGGATGTCGTTGCTATTCTAATTCTTTGTTGGTACGGTCATCTCCACTAGACAGTGAGGTCTTTTGGCCCTTTGTGTTGTATTACAACTCTCTCTTATAATTTCTTAGGATGGAGTGAAGAAGTAGGTTTGTTGGTATCCCATTAATGGTCTAACTTATGTGGGGTTTGAGAGAGTGGACGAAAAGATCCCTCGAAGGTAATTTTTGGGTGGTGATAGGTAGGGGAGTAGAGGAGATAATAGTTGATAAGATGATTTTAGGGGTCCTCTAGCAAAATAATCACTCAAAGTACAGTTGTCAAATTATAGCACAGATGAGTGGGATCGAATCCACATGGAGTTTTGGGAAAATAAATATTCTTTAGGCCGAATTATAGTTTTATAAGTAATAAATCTAAGAAGAAGAAATAAAAACTAATTATAAAACATAATGAGAAAGAGCAAAGGTTCAGACTTAGCCTCTAGCTTTCAATGCACTAATCGATATATAACTAAATCCTAATATCTCCACCCATCATATGTTCGTGTTTAGATTCATACGATGTTGTAAAATAAACCGTAAAATCTATGGTCAAGCATTTAGTGGTTATGCTTTTTAGTGATGGTGAAGAGTATCTTAGAGAATTATCAACTCAACCATGACTCGGCTTGAGTGAGTTCTCTAATGTTTTATCTTTTTAAATCTTCAAATCTAATCTATGATTAGTAGCACTTGTTTGTATCCAAAGTTATCGTATACCAAACCGAAGGTATGGTCAAGTCTTCGATATGATGCACTAACTTATCAATCATAAAGTATCAAGAGAAAACAAATTATAGCCGAATAATTACCAATTATTGCTTATCCAAGAAGAGGCTTATTTTAGCCTTAGTTAGGAGATTTACTGCTCATCTCGGACTTCATCGCATTAACAACTAATAAAGACATTAGCAAAAATTAAACAAAAAGAGATGAAGATGATGAACTTTATTCACTGATAGCTTCCTATATGAGAGGGGGGATGGCTCCTTTAATAGGAGAAGGAACCCAAATTTAGAAATAATACATTAAATTATAAAGAATATTTTCACAATAAATTTTTTTAATATTACAACCAATCACCTAAGATTCTTGCATATAATTTCTTTAAGTGATGTAGAAATATTTCTTTATGGAAACACTTATATATATCTTTTAAATAAAATATCTTCAAGGATCTTGGATACAATATCATATTTGATTTTATTCTCCAATAATTTTTGTGTATATATTTCTTCAATCTTGAGAGAAAATATATTGTATCTTTGATTTTTTGTGTTATGAACTGTTGGAAACATATTTACTTGACTTTAAGAGCTTGGTTTCAAATATCCATCTTCAATTCCAATAATCAGGCAAACGCGTATAAGTATCCAAAATTAAATATGATGGACGACTAAAATACATGTTCAGGTATATTAAAAATATCATAATTACGTGCTCATCAAATACACCCAAACTTATCATTCGCTCATCCCGAGTAAAATAAAATAACAACCACTTTTGCAGGGAGCGCGATTACATTTAGTATATGTAACAAGCCGTTAAACCTCCATGTTTAGCCTGGTGGACGAGTGTTGTCTCGTGAGAGTTTGTAATGACTATACCCACACAAATTAATAATAACATTTTAAACAATTCAAGAATACACATGACTCATTTCCAAAGAATATACCGATGGAAAAATCCTTAAACATGTTATTCTCCCAAGTATACCAAAGAATATTTTAAGCTTATCCAAAACTAGAGGTACTACCTCAAGATTAGAAAAAGATTCAAGTATCTTGCTTTAGCTATATTTAAGTATACAGTGAACCTAGTTTTATTGCCTAATACGTTGCCTGGAATAATGTACTCAGTTTTTGGTAGTCTATTTCTTACGGGAATAAATTCAACGGTCAGCTTGATAAGTGCCTTAGTCAATTCACACCAGTTGGCTAAGGTTTCCGGGGGGTGTGGTGCCCTATCATGACCTAGACTCAGGATTCTTACAAGTAATATTTTCTTATGCTCCTTTCACATAGTTCATGGTCAAACTCGAGATTGGTGATAATTTTTTCTTCTTTTAGTTCTTAATCATGCGAATAGCCTTGCAGCGTGAAAGTTTTTAGAGCACATTTACCTTATTTTAATTCTTAGAAATGAACTTATTCTTAGGCAGTTATCTCCCATGTAGCAAACTATTCCTAACATAAATGCTAAATTTCCCTTATAGTGAGAAAAAATCAATTGAAGGTATTAATTATAAAACCAAAGTGAAGTGCACATTTTTTAAATATGCTAAGCTAACTTGAATTAGTCGCCAATGAAAAGATAGTACATCTAGCTTAAGATAGTAAAAAATATTCTAGTGTATACTTGGTACAATTTCAAAATTTAGGCTTTTCCATAATATTTATGTCAAGGGAAAATCAGTTTAAGTGCTTGGAAATTCGTCAAAAATATATCATAAATTGTTAAAGTGACTTTATTTCACTTTTCCCCAAAGAACATTTAAAGAAATGGTTTCCTACCTCCAAACTTAAATGAAACATTGCCTTCAATGTTTGAGAACAAGAAAATACATAGAAGAGGAAAACTAAAATTTCTCACTTTAATGTGCTATGGGTTGCCTTCAAAGAAGTGCTAAGTTTACCGTCTTCAGCAAAACTAGTATACCCCCATCCTTAAAATGATGTTGGAATGGTACTACATGGATACACATTATCAGTTCTAATACCCTAGATCATCTAGAAATGTTATCTCTTCATCAAAAGTGTAGAACACTAAGTACGGTTTTAATCATTGGCCATTGACCTTAAGAATATTTATGTTCTTAGGATCCTCCACCTCCCCAGCCCCATGAGGAAAAATAGTTTTAACTGTAAAGGGGCCATGCCAACGGGATCGTAGTTTCCTAGGAAAAAGACGAAGCTTAGAGTTATAAAACAATACCTTTTGATTGGGATCGATTGTTTTTCGAATAATTGATTTATCATGAAAAGCTTTAGGACGATCCTTATAAAATTTTGAACTTCATAAGCATCATAACGAAGTTCATCTAACTCAGAAAGTTAAAGCTTTATCTTAGATCCAATTTGGTCCATCTCAAAATTAAAGGACTTTGTAGCCCAAAAAGCTTTGTGCTCTAGTCCTACAGGCAAGTGGCAAGCCTTCCTAAAGACAAACCTGTAGGGTGACATTTCAATTAGGGTCTTATAAACTATTCAATAGGCCTAAAGAGCATCATCTAGATGATCTGACTAGTATTTAAGATTAGTTCGAACAATTTTTTCTAAAATTCTTTTAATCTCCTAACTGGAAACTTCTATTTGGCCACTTGTTTGTGGATGGTAAGGTGTGGCAACTTTATGAGTGATGGAATGATTTTTTAATAAAGTTAAAAAATTATGATTGCAAAAATGTTTCCCACCATCACTAATAACTGCTTGAGGAGTACCAAAATGATTGAAAATGTTTTTCATCAATTTGACCACAAGCCTATGGTCATTTGTCAGACATGCTACCACTTCGACCAATTTGGAGACATAGTCCACTGCGACTAAATTATAAAGGTTTCCACGAGATAAACTAAACGGGTCTAAAAAATCTATGCCCCAAACATAAATTTTTTAAGAATAAGAATGTTGATTAGGGGCATCATGTTGCGATGAGAAATATTACTGGTCCTCTGACATCTATCATAAGTAGAATAAAAAGTATGTACGTCATGGAAAAGGGTAGGCCAATAAAGACCAGATTGAAGAATTTTTGCAGCCATTTTCTTGGCAATAAAATGCCCTCCACAAGCATAGGTGTGGCAAGGCATGAGTACGCTTTGAAACTCATCATTTGGAATACATCTCCTAATAACTTTGTCAAAACAAAACTTATACAGATAAGGATCAACCTAATTGAAATGTCAAACCTCGTGTAGGAATTTGGCTTTATTTTTCTTAGACCAATAGTCAGGTAATCGTTCAGTAGCAAGATAATTGACAATGTCGGTATACTATGGTAGTTGTATAATAGCCATGAGCTACTCATAAAGAAATATCTCTAAGATAGGTAAGAGATCATCACCACCTTCAATAAGAAGTTGGGATAAATGGCCTGCTACAATATTTTCAACACCTTTCTTATCTTAAATTTCGATATCAAATTCTAGTAACAAGAGGATGTATTTGATTAACCGAGACTTAGCGTCTTTTTTGGATAACAAATATTTTAAGGCCACATGATCGGTGTAAACAGTGATTTTGGACCGAACAAGATATGACCAAATTTTTTCTAATGCAAACACAATGGCTAATAACTTCTTCTCAGTGGTAAAGTAATTTATTTGTGCATCATTGAGTGCATGATTGGCATAATAAATAACATGAGGTGTTTTATCTACTCTTTGCCCTAAAACATCTCTAATAGCGTAGTCTGATACATCACACATCAATTTAAATGGAAGATCCCAATTGGGCGGTTGGATGATTAGAATGGAAGTTAATAGAAGTTTGAGCTTCTCAAAAGCCCTAGAACATTCATCATCAAAGTAGAAATCAGTGTCCTTCGCAAATAAATTGCACAAGGGTTGGAAATTTTGTTAAAATCTTTGATAAACCGACGATAAAATTCTGCATAGCTAAGAAATGATCAAATGGCCTTAACCGTTTGAGGAGGAGGTAAGGAAAAAATAATATCAATTTTGGCCTTATACACTTTTTATCCCTTTGTTGGATATGAAATACACAAGAACTATCACTTGTATCACCATGAAGTGACACTTTTCCCAATTTAATACCAAATTGGTTTACGTACATCATTCTAGCACGAGCTCCAAATGGTAAAAACGTTCATCAGAAGTGGAACCAAACACTGAAAAATCATCCATGAAGATTTCGATAAAATTATATACCATTTTAGAGAATATTCTCATTATACAACTTTGAAATGTAACGGGTGCATTACACAGACCAAATGGCATACGTCGATAAGAATAAGTCCTATAGGGACACGTGAATGTAGTTTTCTCCTAATCTTCTAGAGCGATGGGGATCTGATTATATCCTGAATAACCGTTAAGAAAGCAGTAATGATTCTCTCTAGCTAATTGTTCAAGTATTTGATCAATGAATGGAAGAGGAAAATGATATTTCCTTATGGCTGTGATCAACTTTTTGTAATCGATACAAACACGCCACCTAGTGGTCATATGGGCAGGGATTAATTCATCATTCTTATTTTTGACTACAGTAATCCCTGATTTTTTGGGTACAACTTGGACAGGACTAACCCAGTTACTATAAAAAATGGGGTATATGATACCCGAGTCTAAAAGCTTGAAAACTTCCTTTTAAACCACCTCCATCATAGTTGGATTTAAATGCCGTTGCATCTCGCATGAATTTTTAGTGCCATCCTCGTGATTGATGCGATGCATGCACACGGCCGGGCTAATTTCCTTCAAGTCTGCTATAGACCAGCCTATGGCTGATTTGTGCTTTCTAAGGACACTCAACAGTCTACCTTCCTGATCAGCATCTAGATTAGAAGCTATTATCATAGGTAGAGTTTTAAAATTACCTAGAAAGTCATACTTATGAGAATTAGGTAATGGCTTGAGCTCCAACTAGGGTAGCTTAACAATGGATGGAATAGGTAAAGTAACTGGTGGTTTAAGAGGACATGTTTAAAATAGGAGTTGAGTCGAGTAGGGCATTAAAATCTTCAACGATTGTGTTTTCATCAAAGTCCTCGCCAAAGTTTATAAGACATGATTCTAATGGGTCCTTAGAAAAGTATTTGTGGAAAAAGATATAGACTAGAGAGTCAATCATATTGAGCCCAGGCATGTCATAAGAATTATGTACTTGAGTATTATTGTTAAAAACATTGAGTTTGATTTTCAATTTGCCCATAGATAATTGTAAGACCCAATTGAAGCCATTAATAATGGCATGGGCAGTAGAAAGAAAAGGGTGACCCAATATGATGTGAATCTCACGGCTAGGATTCATGACATCTTCAGTGTCCAAAATAATAAAGTCCATAAGAAAAATGAGAGTATAAACCTTAATAAGAATATCCTCAAGGATACCACATGGGTATCGTATTGACCTATCAACTAATTGAAGTATCATTTGGGTAGGTTTGAGTTCTCCAAGTCCTAATTCCTGATAGATCGAGTAATGTAAGATATTCACAATAGCCCCCAAGACGAGTAATGCCCTATCCACTTTGTGATCTCCAATCAAGGGATAGTTGGGCTTCCAGGATCTCAAAGGTTAAGAGAGGCGACTGTCTCAGTAAAGAAGACTTTATTGTGCACCTTGATTTTCCTTTTCATAGTGCACGCATCCTTAATGAATTTGGCATATGCAGGAATAAATTTGATGGCATCGAGTACTAGAATATTTAAATGAACTTGCTTAAATGTATCAAATATCTCGTCAAATTGAATCCATTTATTAACCGGAAAATGACGTTGTGGATAAGGCACCTTTGGCTCAACACGTACCTTAGGTACTGAAATGGACGAGGTAGGCAACTCCTTAGATTTCTTAAAAGGGTTATGGTTGCTTAGTACAACTGGTTCACTTGTACCTACCCCAACCTCAATAGCAACTGGTATTGGCTCAACCCTACGCATTTTAACTCAGTTAACAATTTGTCTACTACTTTGAAGAATGGTAATGACATTAAGCTATTTTGGGAGTAAGCTAGAATCAAAACCCGGTGGTCTTTTCAGATTATATATAGGTTGGCTGGGTACCTTACCTGGTGGTCTCTCATACAATGTATTTTCCAATTGTCCTATCTGAGTCTCTAAATTATTGATAAATTGGGATGTCGAATTTTGATTCACCAAAGTCTGTATTTGAAATTGTAACATTTGTTGCTAAAATTATAATGCTTGCTTTTTTACTGTCCATTAATTTTTTTTACTTTCCATTGATTGTTACATGAAGATTACAAGGGTATCTTCCAAAGATGAAAGGATTGCTGAGATGCCTGAGGATAAGATTGAGAAAGGGGACTCCTAGGAAAATTATGACATGAGGTTTGTGGCTCTCCAAAACCTGAACTGGGCTGGTTGTTCTTCCACAAAAAATTTGAGTAGTTTTGCCAAGTTGGCTTGTATGGGTCCAAAGGCCTCTTGTAGGTATTATTCAAAGCATTCACTTGCTCTTGATTGTCATTCATTTCATTGAACGTGGGACACATTTGAGTCACATGGGTTTCATCATAACAAATGGTGCAACCTTATTGCTAAACTTGGCTGATACTACCCTTAGATTGATTCACTGCCATAACCACGATTTTTTGGGTCAGAGTATCTAATTGGGCTTTGATGGCCATTCCCTTACTCACTTTGTAAAAGCCACCTCTCTTGACTGTACATACATTTTTATGCAGATCAAAATCCTATTGCTGAGAGTTCTCAGCCAATGTCTTAAACTCCTCATAAGCTCTATCGTGTTCAAGGTCCTACAATTTGCCACTATGCATGAATTCTAGCCTATAATGATTCTCAGAGGTTATTTCACAATAGAAGATCTATGCTAAATATTGCTTTTCAAAACCATAATGGGGATATTGTGATAGAAGATCCTTATATCTTTCCTATGCCTCGTAAAACATTTCACTTTCATTTTAAACAAATTCAACAATTGTATTTCTAGGAGCGATGGTTTTTCCTATTGAAAATAATTTGGTTATAAACTTGGTCTCCAATTGGTCCCATAAATTGATAGATGCTGGTACTAATGAATCAAACCAATGACTCCCCTTGTCTTTTAGTGAGAATGGGAATAAACAAAGGCGGACATAATCTATAGTAAATGCTAAAATTTTGATAGTGCACAAATTTTCATAAATTCGTGAACATGCTTTTAAGGGCTCTCAAAATCAAGCCCATAAAATGTAGATAAGATTTGGATAATACTAGACCTAATTTTATAATAATTTATTATGACGGCGTATAACACGATACACGATGGTTTATCGCTCACCACTAGGGTTCAATATACCAACCCAATCTTAATTAATCTAGTCAGTCTTACTAACCCAACTAGCATCCTTCTCAACAAACAACTCCATATATTCCTCCTCAAAATAGGAAATAACCTTCAGATGATGGTATCCAAGCCTTATTGCAATCCAATACCCAACTTATGCAATAATTCATGCAATTGAATAAGCAATTCATGGTTTGAATATAAACATTTATCACTCAGTTAGCTTCTAGGCTAAGCACAAAAGGCAAAGGCACATTTCCTAGTCAAGCCCAACCTAACCCGGGGGATCAAAGTGATAGTTTAAAAAACCGTGATCATGCGAATGTGCTTATGAAACTTAGGAGTAGAAAAATTATTGAAAACCATGTTAGGATGCCTGAGGATGAACCATGTGATAATCCTTGGGATTTTATTGTGGTGGAAGAACTCCCGAGCAAAGAACCGCATGTCATAGTGGAAGAAACTGAACAAGTCTCACCTAAGGAAACAATGGTTAAAACTATTATACCTAAAGTCTCTATGGTGCCTTTTCCTCACATGCTTGCTAAAGACATTTCCGGCGAAGAAGCTAAAGAAATCTTTAAAAATCTTATGATTATTATTCATTTCAGTGAGGCGATGCGACGAATTCCTTCATACGCGAAACATGTTAAAGACTTATGTATATTCAAAAGATGAATAAATGTTTCCAACGAAGCTTTTAACGCCCATGACAGTGATAATGTTATTCAATTAGATTCCCTGATTTGCTCTATAATCTTCAACAAAGCACATTTAAAATGCAAAGATCCAAGAAGGCCAACTATTTCGTGTCACATATGAACAAACCAGATAGGGAAAGCCTTACTCGATTTAGGTACTAGTGTCAACTTAATTCCTTACTCGGTATTTGAGCAGCTACATTTAGAAGGACTTGTGCCCACCAAAAAAAGCTTACAGTTAGCTGATAGTCCATTTGAATTTCTAGAGGTGTAATAATGGACGTACTTGTCCAAGTCGATGACTTCTTGTATCTCGTGGACTTTGTGGTCCTTGAAACAAATTGGGTAGAACGCCCTCAAGATGAGATACCGTTGGTCCTTATCAACCATTCTTGGCCACTGCTAATGTATTGATTAATTGTTATAGTGAAGCTATGAAGTTGGCTTATGGGAATAAGACTATTGATTTGAATATCTTCAATGCAACCCATACTCTATTTGATGATGAACCCGATGAATGTCAGATGATTGGTACTTTTATAAATAGTACATGTTGCAGTTCAAATCCTAGGAATCCATTGGAATCCTACCTATACACTTTGGAGGTGATTTTGACGTCGATGACCTCCTTAATGAGGTTAATGCCCTATTAGATTCTATCCCTATTGTGGATACAACTGATCTGGGTGAAATACTTAAAGTCAAAGATCCAGTACCCAAAACAAAGAAAGGGTCCACTAAGTTAGAGCTTAAACCACTCCTTGAAAATCTCAAATATATCAATCAAGGTCGTAATAAGACTCTTCCTACCATGATAGCATCTGACTTAGAGCCTGATAAATAAGAATGAAGAAAACTTAATACATACTTTAAGGTGAAATACAAAACTCTTGGTTGGAACATTTTGAATATTAAGGGTATTATTCCATTTTTATGCATGCATAAGATTAGGCTTGAGGATAATCCCCAAAAATCCTGAGATGGGCAAAGAAGGCTTATTCCAACCATGGCTGAAGTAGTTAGAAAAAAAAAATTAAATTGCTTGATGCTGAAATTATCTATCCTATTTCAGATCGCCCGTGGGCAAACCTAATTCATGTTGTCCCTAAAAAATTAGGCATCACTGTTGTCAAGAATGATCATAATGATCTCGTTCCTACCCACATGACCATAGGTTGGTGAGTGTGTATAGATCATAGAAAGCTCAATTCCGTCACTCGAAAAGATCATTTTCCCTTGCCATTCATGGACAAGATACTATAACGTCTTGCTGGTCATGAATATTATTGCTTCCTTGATGGATATTCTGGGTATAATCAAATACCAATTGCTCCTGAAGGCTAAAAAAAGCAATATTCACTTTGCCCTTTTGGCACTTTTGCCTATCGTCGCATGCTCTTTGGGTTGTGCAATGCCCCGGTCACCTTTCAGCGTTGTATGTTGAACATCTTTTCTGACATGGCCAAACCTTTCCTGAGGTCTTTATTGATGATTTCTCACTATTTGGTGACTCATTTGACCAATGCCTCTACCACTTATCTTTTGTTTTGGCTTGGTGTCAACAGAAAAATCTTGTTCTTAATTGGGAAAAATGTCATTTCATGGTGAAGAAAGGCATAGTATTAGGACATATCATATCTGCAAAGGGAATAGAAGTAGATAATGCTAAGGTAAACGCCATAACTAGTCTTTCGCCCCCTGAATATGTCAAGGACGATTGATTATGTTTTGGGCAAGCGGGATTTTACCGATGCTTTATTTTAGAATTTAGTAAAATTGCTCGATCCCTTAGAAATCTCCTCGCCAAAGATGCCACTTTCGTGTTTGATGATGAATGCCTTAAATCATTCGAGATGCTTAGGACATGCTTGGCCCCTTCACCCATCATCCTACCTCCCAATTTTTTTTGCTAAAGGTTTAGTAGAATATATCCAAAGCATGATTACATGAGAAGGAAGAACCAACCATGCCACACACTAGTACATGTTATTAGCGCATATGCAGATGGGGCTCTTTACAAAAAGTAAAAAACACAAAGAAGAAAGTAAAACGGGAACCCCTAATACAGGTAATGGGTAAGCATTTATGCCTATTCGTTCAAGCGCTATCTCGTTCGAATGACCTCAAATGTCGCTCGAATGAATTGATGAAAAAAGCCTATGAATTTTCATTTGAATTAACATGTCAAAAAAGCTGGCTTTGAAAAGATCATGAAACTCGTTCGAACGACATGATGAAAAAATCCTTCGAATTGTCGTTTAAATCGACATGGTGAGAAGAAACATCCAAGTTCGTTCGAACGGCTGTCAATTTTGTTCGAGTGACTTGGTGTTATATCTCTTTTAAGAGCTATTTGAGGATCTGAAGTATTCTGTGTCTCAGTTTTCTATGCATGTGAGAAAATCTGGCCTTCCTGGACACCATTCTTTAAAGGATTATGCATTTGCGGACCCTCATTTGGCTATTGTATCTACTGAGAAATTTTCTTCTCTCCAAACTTGTGATATTCTGAACAAGTTTAGTTTATGTTTAGTTCATCTCCATTTATTGACCATCATCCATGGAAGTGTATTTGTCGTAAAAGCTTGAACTGTTGTTTGGGAGTCTGAGACCATCTACAAAATTTTCCATCCTTTTGCTATTGCCTGTTGAGCTCCTTGGATAATGGCTTGTATCTCTGCGATGTAATTGCCTAAGGCTTTGTTGGTATTGCCTAAGGCTTTGCTGATCGTGCCCAATACCTCCCCTTCCGTATTCTGGTACACTGCCCCAATACCAGCTAGTCTAGGGTTGCCCAAGGCGGATCCATCACAACACGCCTTTATCTCCCCTGAAAGCGGTAGTTCCCACCAGCAGCTCTTTATCATTGTTGTGTTTCGATGTCTGTATTGGACGTTCAAGGCTTTGATAATTTGGAGGCCGGTACAATTGTTCTACATGCTTTTTGTAGAGAGTTAAGATGCGTCCCTAATGTATTTGAGGATATCATGTCGCAGCTGTTGGTTAGATGTTTTCTGATCAACGTATTTGAAGCTGTTACGCATTTTCCAAAGACCATTGCTAGTAGCGAATGTTGAATAGACCCATAGATCTTTCACACATGAGCTTGCGTGATTGGTACGGGTTAGGACAGTTTTCCAATTCTCCAAATATATTACCGGTGGAACATTGACGATATTAGCTATCCATTTCAATATTTCTAAAGCATACTCGCATTCAAAGTAAAAATAAAATTCTATTTCCCATTTACGTTGGCAGAGGGAAAAGATGGAGGTTAGACTAATGTCTCACTTTTTAAGTCTGTCATTGAATGATAGTGTGCGATTGAGGAGTCTCCATAGAAATGAGCTTAGCCGAGGGTGTAGGCTATTGTTCTAAACCATTCTCCACCACTATGCAGTGTCTTGGGTTTTGCGAATACTGTTGAAAGTGTTCTTTACTGTGAATTTTCCATGAGTGTACGGCTTCCAGATTTGCTAGTCTTGAGCTTAAGGGTCGCATTCAATGCTCTCTAGGTTGATTCCAAATGCCATAAATAATATAAGTATATCATGGGGTATCACCCATCCTTCTCTGCCAATAAAAATGCTATGTTTTGCAGTACAGTTTCTCCATTGGTGCGTTAGAAGGTTAATGTACTCTCGAAGGGGAATGTCCATTGCCCAGCAGTCTTTGTAGTAGTAAATTATATCTCTATTTCCAATCACCCAACCCATGTGTTGACCTGCAAGTTGTTCCACAGCATGGAACGCCCTCCAAATGGATGATCTTTAGTAGTATGTGATCCCCTTGCCGTGTTTGTTTGTGAATTTAGCATTTTTGAATCGTGCCCAGTCTTCTCTTTGTTGGGTAAATGCCTAGAATAGCTTATAGAGAAGCGCATTGTTAACTTCCCCTATTTTTGTATGCCAAGGCCGCTCTCTTGTATGGGTTTACCCAACTTTTCCCATTTAAGGGTAATGCCCTTCCCTTTGGAAAGGTCTCAGGTTCAAAGAAAATTTTGAATAATAGTTTTGCCCACTTTGATCTAAGATTGAGGCCATTTCAAGTCTGCCATGTTGTATTTAGGTGTGATGTTTAGGACTGATCTTGCCAATACCACCCTTCCTTGGAAAGACAAAAGTCTCCAGACCCATTTATTCACCCGCTTTCTTATTTTCTCTACCAAAGGCCGTACGATATTCTTCATAGCCCTCCCCAGGAAAAAGGTTATTCCCAAGTACGTTTCTGGCAGTTTCACTTCCTAGAACCCAAAAATGTCAAGAATAACCCGTCTTCTGGTGAGCGGATCGCCCCCCATAAAAGTCATTCACTTCTTATTGGCTTACAACTTGTCCATAAGCTTCTTAGTAATGCAGGAGTAGATGTTTCAGGTGTTTGAGGTCTCTTGTATTCCCATTGAGGAATATGAAGATGTCTTCAGCAAAAAAAAGGTGGGTTGAAGTATGTATGTGCCTGTTACTGACCATGGTGTATATATTTCCTTGGTCTCTCTATTTCTGCAGGTTAATGCCCAGAATATCTTCAGCGAGTGCAAAGTGAAGCAGAGAGAGAAGATCTCCTTGTTTAAGACCTCTTCCAGGGCTGAAGTACCCTATTAGACTACCGTTAATTACGATCGATATCATCCCGCTCGTGATAAGTGTCATAATCAACTCATAGAAATTGTGGGGGAATCCAAAAATATGAAGAGCTGCCATTAGAAAGTCCCAACTAAGTGTATCATAGGCTTGCATTATATTCAGCTTGAATCCCACGTTGCCCCCTTTTCTCTTAACATTTATTTCATTAACAAGCTCGGAAGCCATCCATATATTGTTGCGAATTCTCCTACCCTTGATGATAGAACTTTGCGCCTGGGATACCACTCGATCTGATATTGTTGATAGCCATGCAGTCAGGATCATCATGATTATCTTAACTACAAAATTTCTCAGGCATGTCAGTCTGTAGTAAGTCACCCTGTTTCTTGATTTTGGGAATAAGCACTATGATATTTGTGCTGAAGTTTGCCGGGAGAGGCCTGTCCATGAAAAAGGATGGGATTCCTAGGACAAGTCCTGTTTAACCACCTCCTAAAATATAGTGAAGAAGGCCCCTGGAAATCCATCTGGACCTGGTGAGCTATCCTTATTGAGACTAAATACTGCGAGTTTTATTTCTACCTCGTTGGGGAGTACAATCATCAATTCATTTTCAGGTAGCTAAATTCTAGAATTTGTGACATCCAAAATGCTGTTATACAGGTCGATCGGGTTCGCTGCGAATTTGGTTGTATAGAACTGCAGTTTGTATGACTTTATCTGGGATTGGTTTGTCAAGATAATTCCATCCTCTATCTTGATATCTATGATGACACTCTTTTCATTCCTAGCTCTCCTCATGCTGTAAAAAAAATGGGTGCTGTGGTCTTCTTCTGTAAGTCACTTAATTCTAGACTTTTGACTCTATTGCATTTCCTGTCTCTCTCTTCATTATGAGATATTTGTGCAGCCTTTTCAATGATGTCCTGGTCAATCACATCACTTTGCCAGTTATTTTTAGAGCTGAAGTTTGAGTAGGTCTTTCTCCAAGGCTTTTTTGGTTTCTCGCGTCGTATTCGGTTCTGTTTGTTTCTACTACTTGATATCGTTCTTTAGACTATGGAGTTTGAGCATTAAACAAAAAAAGGTGCTGCTACTAGTTCATTGTTCCAACTACTTCAAACCATGTCCCCAAAGTCAGCATACGTGTTCCATGCTTGAAGGCATCTGAAGGGAATGTTTCAAGGTTTTGGAATGGCCTGGCAATCTCCAAAGAAGAGAGAGTGGTCAGAGACTGTTCATGAAAAGTTTTTGATTCTCCAAAGAGGATAGCTATTCAACCACAGTAGGTTATGTAAGTCTCTGTCCAGGCAACTCAGTGTTCTTTTGGCCATTTTCTATGCGTTACTCCAAGTAAATCTTATTCCCATTATGTTGCTCTTTGTTAGATTAGCCCTGTCGATGAAATCCCTAAAATCTTGTATGGCTCTTATCTGTGGTCATCTTCTGCCCCTCGTCTCCTCAATCCTGAGGATACAATTGAAGTCACCTAAGAAAATTAACGGCTCATTGATGCTGCTAGTGATTTTTATTAGTTCGTTCTAGAACATTGTTATATAGAAAGAAAGGAAGCTGGCGTGGATGAAGGAAAAACTGTGGCTCATGTATTGTACTGTGATTTGCTGCTTATAAGTACTCACAGTTAACAATTCTGGAATCCCATTCCTATCTCTCCAGAGTATCTAAATGTTTTATTTATTCTCCCCTGCTTCATTTGCTATTATTTTCCTCGCGAAGCCCTTTAGTGTGAATTTTACCACGTAAATCTTTGGCTTTGTAGGGGACTGACTTCTTAAGGTGGGGAAGTTGGCTCTTACACCACGGGGTTAAATCTTTAAGCAAAGTGATACATGTATGTTATCTAGAATTAGAGTAATCAATATACAATATACTTGTCTGGAGGCCTGGAATGTGACTCTCCATGACCTCTGACAAGGAATTTGAAGAGTGTTTATATTTATGTCGTGTAGTTGAAGGTTCGAGTACTGTATTTTTATTGGGTGATCGAAGGTAAACTGCAAAGGGACTGGGTAAAAGTTTTGTAACCTCTCCTTGGTTCCCCATCTCTCCTATTTATAGAACATTGGAAGGGTTGAGTCACCAAGGTTAGGTCATATTACAAGGGTACTAACCGGATATTCCAGCATGGGTATGGGCACCAGAGATGTTGGTACTGTCGTTATAATAGTTATTGGGTCTGTTTTTGTACTTTGATACTGTTGCAGTGGTTGGGCCTGTCACTGTAGCTGCAAGGACCAACAACTGTGCCGTCTTGTCTAGTAAGCTGGTTGTCTATCCTGTCATACTTCGACCATGTACGGATATGGCCGTAGTGTTTTTCTGCTGCGATGTGAAGCCCGTCCTCGAGGCTTGTTCCAATTCGAGGCTTCACCTTTGGATGATCTTTGGGAGGCTTTTTTAGGGATTGGATAGACTTCGAGATGTTCGAGTAGGCTTCAAAGTAGCCTTCGAGTACCTGTCTGGGGTAGAAGGCTGCGAGTAGGCTACAAGATTCGCCTCCTCTAAGCGAAGGTCTCAAAAATAGGTGTAGAGGCGTTTGCTGAGAAAACTGCTTGGCATTGCAAGTTGAACCGTTTGACTGTTGGGTCCCGGGTAGGCAATAATAGAGGGTAATAAAGAGATGTTGGTGGTTATAGGGTAATAAATGAAATTAGGCTATAAGTATGGGTTAAGAGGGTAGGGATGCTGTGTACTCTTCCCTTGCTTTATTATCTTCTCTTGCTTTAGCATTTCCTGAAAAAGTCTATGGATACCACTCCGAATACGCGCTACCAAAAAAGAATGCGATTCGCCCGAGATTATCGTATTAGGCAAAAGATAGCTGAATTGCATGTGAAGTTCTTCGGCCATCATGATCTCGACTGTGATATGCCTAAACTGGTGGAGCTAGAGGCCAGAGAACCCATCAACGGGGAGTCTTAAGCTTACTTTTGGGCACAGCTGACGTACCATTTTATGACTGCTACTATTGGCTCTGGCTGAGTGTCTCTTTCGTACAGAAGAGGAGATTGGTGAATGAGGCCTGGCGAATGGAACTGGCCTGTCTGAAAATAGGGCAGGCTCATCTTGAGGCAGTGGTAAAGGTGGTGGTGATAGTATAGGGTTATATTTTTATTTTTATTTTTTTATTTGTTTTTGTATTGGAAGGTTGTATGTAAGGGTCTCTATTTTTAATTTGGTTTGAATGTATTGCTATTTTGTTGTTGTATCTGGCGGAATGGAATAAAAATAATAGTTTGCTGCATATTTGAGTCTTTGTAACTGGTAGGCATTGGGAAAGAATGGACTTGTAGGCAGGATAGTAAATTTATCTCATCAAATGTTAACGGGTAGTACTGATTAATGCTAGAAAAAGTGATCTCGAAGTATAGTGATGTGGTCGAAGGTAATTAACTCTGTGTTAGTTAAGACTTGGTAAAAGAGATTGGAGTCAAAGTCTAAAAATGGTCGATGGTTCTATGCTGGAGATTTCATCGGCTGTAAGTCCTCGAGATTGTGGCTTGAATGTGGATACAAATGAATCAGTCATGTCTAGGAAGTTAAAAAGGTCAGGCTATTGAGTTTTCGAGGAGAGGACTTGAAGACAGCAATGAATGTAACTTGGGATGGATAAATGCTTTAAATATTACTTTATCAATAAAATAGGGTGATGAGAGGAGAATTCCTCATCTTTCTTTACCTTTCTTCATCTTTCTGCTTTCTAGCTCATAGCATAATGGCTTCTTCTTCTTCTTCTCAAAACAACAGTAAAATTCCAGTACCCGCACAAGAGAACAAGGTGGCAGTAAAGGTCAGGTGAGTATGGGAGGCGACGTTGGGGTTACAACAGAGGTTTGGTATCGAACAAGACATTGATGTGGAGATGCCAAATATTTTTGAGGTGTAACCCAGGGTACCTATTGTTGGCATGCCCTTCGCGTACTGGTGGGGAATATTGTAGATGATGGGACCGTTACCCAGCCACCGGTTGTCCTCTCTTGAGTCGTTTGCAGAAGAAATGGTGGACCAAGAAGAGGCTGGTGCTGCGGCTGTGGTCGAGGAGGTGCATCTCGCTGATAATTAGGGTCTCTTTCGACTGTATTGTTTGATCTTTGGTTTGGCTGTTGGTGGTTTATGTTTTTGTTTGTCTCCAATTTTTTTTGTTGGGTCTGTAATTTGTGAATGTCTTGTTTATTGGAATGAAATTGGGATTTCTAATAACTGTTGATGTAGGATTTTGAGCTCTTTAAAAGTAATGATTTGAATTATTCGTAGTCAAAGTCTGCAATATCGAAGCAAAAATTCTAAACTGTCGAAGTAACCATAAAATCTGTTGAAGTAAAATTCTAAATTCTTGACTTAATATTCTGAGTTGTCGAAGTAATAGTATAAACTGTAAACTATCGAAGTAAGGTGTTTGAACTGTCAAGGTAAAAGTTTGATCTGTGTAGACATATATTTCCAAACTGTCGAAGTAAAAAATTACAATCTGTCGAAGTGGGAGGCAGATCTGTTGAAGTAGAAAATGTTATTGTCAAGGTAGGAGTCTAATCGATCGAAATAAAAAATTGTAACCGGTCGAAGTAGACGGATGATCTGTCATAGTTATAAAGACATAGAGTTTTGAACTGAGAAATGTGTTGTAGATCGAATGTTCGATATATTTGGAAATCGAATTTGAGGTTATCTATGGATGAATGTTTGAGGCGTAGTATAGTCGATTACTCGTATGTGAGAAGTGTATCAAAGGTTTTGTTGGATTTGACTGATCGTACTAACAACCCAGACAGCTGGTCTGTCAGAACGGTATGTGCGCCTCGAGCAGTGCGCCGTATAGGTAATCATGATTTTTTCTCATTTTACAAAAAACATTATGATTTTGTGTTGGAATTTGACTGAGTGGCTTCGATTGAGGATCAGAATGTTTGAAAAGATTTATGTTTAAAGCTAAAAAGATTGAACGTGCGGCTCGTACGTGGGGAGAATAAGGGGTGATTTGGTCAAAAACTATCTTAGTCGAAAGGCCAAGGTAGTGGCGGCGTGGTAATGATAGAGGTTTGGAAATCGAGGTGGCTTTGGCTTTCCAAGGAGGTATATATATGAGAGAGAAATAACAAAATATATTGTTCACAGAAAAAAACAAACAAACCAGAGAGTGAGAGGAAGAAAACTGGTACGCCATTGCTAATTGAAGCTTGAAAGAGGTTGCTGAAGTTGTTGCATTGATCTTGCACTTTCAAGTATACTTCTTCTAACACAGGTATGCTACTTGATCTTTGTCTATTATTGTTTTTCTTTTCCTTCAGTATCTATAAGTAAAATCTTATGGGTTTGGAATTTAGTGGTTATCTTCGAGGACAGGGGAATTCATGGGTTTGGGTTCTGACCCATTTCAGGATTTTGAGGGTTTTGAAGGAGGGACTGGATTTAGGATTGAGGTTTCAAATGTGTTTCAATCTGCTGGAGGGGGTAGATGAGGTATGGGTTTTTGACACATAATTTATCGAATGTTTCAATCTAATTGCGTGCCTATTCTTTTATAGGATAAGATGCGTACCCGTCGAGCTTCGTGACAGAGGCCGATTGACGAGGAAATTGAAGCATTCAAAACTAGTATTTTTGTTCGTGCTCCCATGGATGAGGGTAGTGACTTAGAAGTTTTAGATATTGTAACCAATGCCGCTTTGGCCATGGTATTGCCAGCTTGGGGGGTTTTGATGACTAGACATCGTAAGACGGTAGTGACTGTAGATAGTGATGAGGAAAATATAGGAGGGTAGGAGAGGGGCAAGGGTAATACTGGGCCTTCTGGTGGTAAAAAGGGAGAAGGGGGCAGAGTGATCAAAGTAGGGATTCAACGGAGTCAGATAAGGTCGAGGGTTCTTTCTCGGCTAGAGATTAAATAAGAGTGGATCGATTTGCTGCCAAGCTGGAGCAGTCAAAGGTATCAGTTTTGTTGAGTGTGACGGGAGTAGGGTTAGCTTTCAAATCGAACCCCGAAGAATGGATAATGGCTTATAGAGGCCAGATTCAATTAGGAATGGAACTTTCTCTTCGAAGGTTGGTAAAAGAGGTGTTAAATTTTTTGGAGGTTACCCCGGTTCAGATGAATGGAAAGTTTTACGAGATGATAAGGGTAATTGAGGGCATGAATGCAAAATTGAGTAGTGAGAGGTAGGGTTTAATTAAGTGGCTTGATGTTGTGTCCTTCTACTCGAAGATGGTGAGCCAAAGTGCATGTACCTACCACATCCAGTGTCACCCTAAGAGGCCCTGGTTTTTTTATCGTTGCTCGACAGGTCGAGGGCGGAATAAAGACTTAGTTATAGTACGGGGTAACTACGATAATGTTGAGGGGGAGGATCCTTTTAAGTTACATTCTAGAGTCTATAATCAGAGTATGTTTGCTGTCGAATAATTGTTTTTGATGTATTTCTTGAATAAGCGGTGATCATATTTTGTTTGATCTGCAGGTCTGAAGAATCTGTCTTGGGACAACCCGAGGAACTATATTTACGCCTTGGATGAAGCTAGTGAGGAGTGGGTGAATTATGTTTTTAAAAGTCTTGGTATCAAGAGGATGAGAAGGAAGAAGACAGACTCCCTGCTTCGAAACGTACCCGTTATGCCAAAGCCATCAAAGAGGAGGAGAGGCGTAGGTGGTTCGAAAGTATCCAAAGAAATGAGAGAGGATGATTTGGCAAGGACAACTCAGTTTGTGTCGAAAGTGAAAAGGGCCTCGAAGCAAGCAGCGCCGGCTCCTAAATTGGCTAGTGATGCATCGAGACTGAGGCCAAGGTAGGTACCAACACAAGATGAATAAAGGAAAGGCAAGGTCGTTCCCGAGGCCCCGGAGGTACAGCTGCCGAAGGTTGTTTAGCGCAAATGGCGTAGGACGCTGGGGGAAGATGATGCAGCGGATGAGGATAAAAAGATGACGGAGGCTGAGCGACGAAAGCAAGCACTAGCCACGTACGCTTTGATGGCTGACCTATGCGAAAATAACCCAAACGGCGATTCGAAGGAAATGAAGAGGAGTATAAATCATGTAACTCTCTATTAATTTCTTCTGTGAGATTCTGAGATTTCTTTAAAGTTCTTCATGCTTTGAGGGTATTGACGGCTTAAATATTCTAGCAGACGAATATTTGGGCGTAGTCTTACAATAGGGCGATAATATCAGTAAAGGGGATGTTGCTACAGGCGGTTGAAAGTCTGGATCATGTTCGAGTGACTAAGGCATCATTGCTGTCTGAGATCATAGTTTTGAAGCAAGATCTGGCGGCGATCATTGATACCTACAATAAGAGGCTCGAGGTTCAACGGTACAATCAGGAGCAGGTGTGCTCAGCGAAGCTTGTTGCAAAGGTTAAGGAAAAGTTAGAATAGAAGGTACGTTATCAGGTACTATTTGATGGTGAATCTAGAGTCATTATTAGGTTGAAGGAGTTTATAGAGGATAAGAGGTATGACCATAATACTTTGGAACCCTTACCTGTTACCCAGAACTGGTTACTGGAGGCAATTTGCAGACGAAGGAAAGAGAGGTAGATGTTGTTGATGGAGGTGGCATGGAGGCTCCTGTGATTGAAGCGACCAGCGTTAGAATTGTGGATAATGTGGCTGCCGATGGTGCGGGGTTGAAGCCTTCGACTGAAGGTGCTGAGGGTGTTGGAGCTGGAAGGCCTGTGGGGGAAGAGGATGCGGCCGCGCCGGTATGAGTTATTTGTATTGGATATTCGTTCCTGCTTTTTCTGATTGGTTGTGGAGTTGTAATATTTGAACTATGTTATTGGCTTGAGTTGCTGTGGAGAAACTTACTAGTGTTGTACTGATTCTGCTATGTTGTTAAATGTTGAGACTGCTTGTATGAACCTGATTTGTATTATATTGTTGTGGTGGACTTGCGTTGTACTAGATTGCTGAGGTGTTGAGGCTAATTTTGTTAGCTTAACTTGTACTTAATTCTTAATACATGACTTGACTTGAGTTGTGTTGAAATTTCTTTTCAGATGTATGATGCTTTGAATCATCTTGCTTATAGTAAAATTGTAGATATTCTTGCATAATAGTATTTACATGCGTTATATCTATCGAATGATTGTAGATTGACTGAACCTTCGAGATCTTTGAGATATTTGTGATATTCTTGAAGAATTAGGGGATTTGTTGGACACCAAAGGCCTAAGCCACAATGATGTAAGACGTGGTCGCCCCCAACACATTCCCGAGGGGCTGGTCGGTCGACCATTCGTGCCCCTGGAGTTTGCTCAAATGTTGGAAGTTTGAAAATTTTCAAGGTCGCCCCCAGGTATCAGCCAGGCCGAGGTTGACATGATACCTGGAGGAAACCCAGAAATTCACTGGACTTTGAAGGCCTAAGCCACAGCGAAGCAAGACATGTTCTCCTCCAACGCATTCTCGAGGGTCTGCTTTTTTGTCCATTCGTGCCCCTCGAGTTTGCTCGAATGTTGGAAACTTGGAAATTTCAAGGTCACCCCCATGTATCAGTCGGGGCGAGGGTAGACATGATACCCGGGGTAAACAAAGAAATCGACTGGAATTTGGCGATTGTAAATCTAATCGAAGCATATTTATTCGCCCCCAATACATCCCCGAGGGTCCGGTCTGCCGATCATCCTTGCCCCTCGAGTTTGCTCGAAATTGGAAGATTAAAAATTTCATGGTCGTCCCCCAAGTATCAGTCGGGTCGAGGCTTGACATAATACGTAGAGTGAACCAATAAATTGACTAGACTTTGAAGGCCTAAGCCACAACGAAGCATAATTGTTTGCCCCCAATACATTCCTGAGGGTCTTGTATTTCAACCATCCTTGTCCCTTGAGTTTGCTCAAAATTGGAGGCTTGAAAAATCTCAAGGTCGCCCCAAAGTATCAGTCGGGTCGAGGGCTTACATGATACCTAAGTTAAGCCAAGAAATTCATTGAAAATAGGAGACGAAGTATGGGTGGAAAAACTGTTTATTGATTATTCTGTATAACATCAATTGTACAAGGTTGAGGCCATGGCCTGTTATAGAAGACCAACTGCATTATGTTCCACAGTTTTGGTTAAGGTTCTTCATCTTCTATCATTAAGTAATATGAGCCTTTGTCGGTTTTATCGTACAAGACATAGGGCCCTTCCTAGGATTCGGCAGGCTTGCCGACATTCCGAGGCTTTGAGGATTGGTTAACACGTCGAAGTACCAGATCTTTGATGTTGAAACTTTGTGGTTAGACTCTCTTGTTATAGGACTTCTGAAGTGATGTATGGTAATGGCCAAGGTTGGCGATGGCTTGGTCTCAGGTTTCTACGATCCATAACATGTTGCATCCGAGCTCAAACTCGTTGTCTTCGTCGGGGAGGTTGGGATCTCGTGTAGGTACTTTAAATTGAGTAGGGAGCACAGCTTCACGTTGGCATGAAGGAAAGGGGTGCAGCCTGTGAATTTTCTTAGTATTGCTCGATAGGCCCAGATGACATCCTGTAATTTTTGGACCCATCGACCTTTCTTTTCATCAACTCTTTTCTTGAGACAGTCGACTATGGTTTTGTTGATGGCCTCAACTTAACCATTTCCTTGAGGGTAATAAGGTGTTTGAGGGTGAGAGGATAATGATATGTTTTTTCAGAAAGTTTTTGACTTTGCAACTGACGGACTGGGGACCATTGTCGCATCGGATCTTATGAGGGTAGCCGAAGCGTGTGATGATGTTTTCCCATAGAAATTTGATAACTTCTTCTTCTCTTGTTCGGCACAAAGGTACAGCTTCGACTCATTTGGTAAAATAGTCTGTTGCAACAAGGATGTTTTCTTGGCTGCCTGAGGCTTTGGGAAAAGGGCCAATGAGATCGATAACCCATATTTTAAATGACCAGGAGACTTGACTAAAATGGAGGTCATGCGAGGGCTATGGATATCGTGGGCATGGCGTTGGCATTTGTTACAGTATTCGGCATACTCTTCGGCTTGTTTTTTCATGTTCGGCCAGAATAAACCTTGAGGGATGGCTCAAAGAGCCATATAATGACTAGAAGTGTGAGCACTGCAGGTACCTTCGTGGAGTTCAACTAAAATTATAGAGGCTTCGGCTTGAGATATGCATCGAAGGAGGACGCCATATAGGGATTTGCAATGTAATTCCTATTTGTGGATAATGTATCTGCGGCAATTTTCTAACAATTATCGTCTGACTATGAGATTATCTGGGAGTACTGCATTGTTGAGGTAATGGAGGAATGGTGTTCGCCAGTCGTCTAGATCGAGACTTCCGCCCCCAGTATTGATGGCATTGACTTCCATCTTGGTGACACTTCGGTATTCGTGTACTTCGATATGGAGGGTCTGGGATTCTGATTGGCCTAGCATGGCTGCTATGTAGGCGAGGGCATCTGCATGTTGGTTTTCTCCTCGAAGGTAATGAATGATAGTAGATTTTTTGGGAAAATGGTCCATGTGCTGTCGAATGAAAAGAGCATAGTCTGTCATGCGACCATTAACTTGATTTTTACCTGCGTAATGCCTCTAAACAAGTTGGTAATTTGTAGAAACTGCTAGTTTGGGAATGCCGAGGTCGAGAGCGAGGTCGAGGCCGTGGATCAAGGCTTCGTACTCTGCTTCGTTATTGGAACATTCAAAGGTAAGTTTGACGGCCTTCTCTATTCGATCATTGGTGGGTGTGACTAAGAAAATACCAATTCCTGAGCCATTATTTCCAGCGGATCCATCTGTGAATAAATGTCAGCCGGTGTTAGGGTTCTATGGATCTGTTGCTTCGGGTTGGTCTTCTGTTAAGTCATCTTCATGTTCTTCTCAATCGACATCTTCGACCAGGAAGTCAGCAAGGAAGTCTGCTACTTCTTGGCCTTTCTGGGATATCTGCTTCTCGAATCTAATGTCATGTACGCCAAGGTACACAAACCACTATTATACTCGTCTAGATTTGTCTTTTTTACTGAGTACTTCTCGATGGGGTTAACTTCTTATAACACGGATGGGGTGAGCTTAAAAATATGGTTAGAGTTTGCGGGCCGAATGGACAAGGGTGAGAAGCAAACGCTCAAGTTTTGAATATCGATTTTCTGTGGGTGTTAGAGTTTTGCTGATAAAATATACAGGCTTCTCGACGCTTGAGTCGAGTCGAATAAAAACTAAACTATTGCTCATCCAAGAAGTGGCCTCATCCTGGCCTTAGCTATGAGATTAGCCGTTCATCTCAGACTTCATCGCATTAACAACTAATTATTTACAAAAGAAAATAAAAAAGAGAGAAGATAATTAAATAAAACTAAGACTTTATTTATTCTAAACTTGCTCCAATATGAGATGATCAATTACAATAGGGGGAGGGTTCCTTTTATATGAGAAGGAACCAAAATTTAGAAACTATACATTAAATTTTAAATAATATTTTCACAATAATATCTTCTAATATTACAACCAATCACCTAATATTCTTGCATATAATTTCCTTAAGTGATGTAGAGATTTTTCTTCAAGGAAACTCTTACATATATCTTCAATATAAAATATTTTTAAGGATCTTGGATGCAATATATTCTTTGATCTTATTCTCCTAGAATATTTATTTATATATTTCTTCAATCTTGAGACCAAATATATTGTGTCTTTGACTTTTTGTGCTATGAACTCTTGTAGGCACTTTTACTTGACTTTATGACTTGGTTTCAAATATCCATCTCCAGTAACTACAATAAAACAAATGCGCATAAGTACCCAAAATTAAATATAATGAAAGACTAAAATACATGTTCAGGTATATTAAAAATGTTATAATTATGCACTCATCAATAAGTTAAAAATATGTGAGTCTGAGATGGAAGTGATTCGAACTAGCGGCAGCTCAACTTTAGGTGAGATCAAGGGATAGGCCCTTATAAGTATAATTTTATGTAACAGTTATATTTTGGATCAAAATATATTGTTAGACTCTCTATGATGTGTGCGGGTATTCGCGCGCGCACCAGGTTCTCTAAGATGTACGTAGGGGTGTGTGTGCATAACTAAACAATGTCATATACATGTTCAGGTATCTACATATGTGCTAGATCTTCTTTTCTTGTGAGTCGGGAGGACTCTGTGAGTGAAGTCTACAAAACCCCTTTGTTCTTTAGTATAGACTTATCGTTGTACATTTCCTATTAAACTACTTCAGCCAAATTGTTTCCTTTAATGCCCTATTCCACTTCATTTGCCTTTTGGGACTCAATTCCACTCCCTGTGAATTTATCCACATCCGTTTAGTCAACTTTGGAGCATCTACCTATTAGGTTTTGGCTTATACATTCAAAAAATGTATTATTTCTATTATTTTTGTCATACAAATACTTTTGAAATAACATATTAGATCACATACAACTCTGGCATTACATTAATCATTTTCTTGCATATTGCGATTTGATGATGCCTTCTCAAATTCTAAATGTTCAAGAATCCAATGGTTTTGAACAACTACTAGAACCTCTAAAATATACCATAAATTGTTATTACTGTAAGTCATCTCTGCAAATCAAAGAGTCCTTCACTAACACTTTCCAGTTTTAATTCATTATGTTCTCTATAATGTTTCTAGTAATATCTTTGGATGAACTTCCAGTTTAGATCTGCAAGACTAGTGATACAAAAGACATTATTTGTTGGTGGTCTTGAAATTCCTTGTATAAGAGCTCCATGGCTTGAAGATGTAGTAGAATATGCAAGGAATATAGCAAGATGTTGTTGGTCCCCTTATCATCTTCTCATAGGTAGAATTTTCCATAGTTCGGATGTAAGTCTACTCAAAGATTAATCTACAAAAGTTTGTACAATTTAGAAGGCTTGTGCTCAGAACTTTAATTACCAGTTTTTTTTCGTCTTTTGGCCTTAGAGATTATAACATAACATACCAATTGATTTTAATAATGTATATTTATTATTTTCTACATTTTAGTGAGTTAAGATATGAAGCTCATCAAGATTATGTTACTACTGTAGGGGATATGGTCATACTAACTCTAGGATGAACAAGTTTTGACGAGTTTCAAAATTATGAACATTGAGGGGAGGTCTTTCAGAAGCTAATCCTTCAATCTTAGCAGTTCTAGTACCTGATAATTTTGGCTACAATTAGGGATCAAGAGTTTTGAAGCAAAGTACGCATATTATTTTAGCTTGCTGTTGAACTTTCTGTTTTTTATGAATGTTTCATGCCTACATTTGATCAGTGAAGTGGTATTAATATTATACAAAGTATTTTACATAACTGCGGGTAGGTAGTTTACTAGAACTTGTTTGATCTTCTATTTTGGGATAACTTATAAATCATTGTTAATGTATCTGTATGATGCCATAGAACCTTCAAATATTCAAAGAATTTGAACCACATTGTCACAAATAATATGGAGAAGTTGTTGCGGGGTGGAATTAAAATTTCAACTTGGAGGTTTTCTTATTGCCTAATTTTAATTTGTCCTTATGTTAGTAGATAATACAAGGGATTTTAGGGTAAGTAGAGGGGTGGGGGAAGAATTGGTATCCATAAAGCATATATGTGCACTTTAGGCATGGAAATAAAAATTATGTTTATCAAGCTCGCTTTACATTTAGCTCGATACAATAGCATGGGATAAATAAAATTAGGTTTAACAATGTAGAAATGAAAACTTTAGAATAAGCTAAAATCTTTCTATCTGAATTTTAACTCTTCTTTGCCACTGCACGCTATTTCTCAATAAGGCTTTAACGTAATATTTATTTCTTTCTTATAGATCGAACTTTAACCTACTCAATTACCATGACTTCTACACCACAATTTTGGAGAGTGGTGATAAAATCAACTTTGCAGTATCCATCTGGTAGGCTATCTCTCATGGGTGCCCATCTAGTATTTTTGTTGATAATACTAATTATACTTGGCTTATCCAAATTTATCAAACTCCTGAATTCTTCGTCTACTCCATGGTTAAACAGAATCCATGGAACAAAGCTAGCTGAGATACCCTTTATTGGTACTAGCACATTCAATCACTTTTTGGAGTTTCTTCATGCGCTGATACAAGTTGGTATTTTTTTATGCAGGTATGACTATTCAGGGTATGGTCAATAATTCAAAAAAGCTAGGTTATATACTGTACAGTTTAAGTTTGGCTTTATAGAAGTACCCCATTTAATAGATAGTACGATTCACAGTAAATATTATGTAAACTCAAATTTATATACATTGTGTTTTGTAGCTATATACAAGTATCTTAAAGAGACTTATGGCACCAACCAGGATGATATTTGTCACTCACTCTTAAAGCTTTTTCTTCCCTTAAACAGGAAAAGCAAGAAGGCTTGAGGACTACTTGCATGCGATGACAAGAACATGCTTAGTCGGGAGGACTATAAAGCTATGCCCTTCACTCAATGTGCAAGTTTGAGAGCTCAACTATATATCTAGTGTTAGGATCCTTTGACTAAAAGGTTAAATCAGGGAATTTATTTACCTTCCAAACAGCAATATAATTATCGTACGATGTAATCCTTGAAGGTAATTGACAAGACACTTAAATTTGGAGGAATTGCAATATGGTTAATGAGAGGCAAAAGAAGACGCGGAATATTATGGTATATGTTTAGAGAATCAAATCAACTTTAATCCATTTGATAACTTTAGTTCACAAATTTGATATTGTTCTGATAAGGTGAAAACTTCAAGTTGTTACCAGCACTTTTAAAGGACCATTGCAATTTTTTGAATTTGCAAGTCATTTGGATTAATTGACTGAATAGGTTGGCATATTAAGTTTATTTTTTGTATAATGCTATGTGAATTGTCGGTAAGAAACATGCTTAAAATTTATCTCATTTTCTGTATATTTTTAAATAAATTATTTTTGCTTAAATTTTTCATTTATTATTTGTTTTTGCCACGAATTTTGTAGTTGGAAAAGTAGGCTTTTGCCAAGGATTGTTCAATAGCAAAAATATTATCATTTACCAGGGATTTTGCTATCCCCATTCTAGAGGAATAATGTGGTGGGCTTAACATGTACCATGAAAAATACCGTGGTAAATTTGTGCTTTTTCCACAACATCAACTATCGTAAAAGTCATGGCAATTGATAAACTTTTTGCCACAACAATAACTGGGCCAAAGCTTTAGCCACCCCATCTATGAGCATAACCTTTACCACGGTAAGAACCGTGGCAAAAACTCATTTGCCATAGATTTTTCTATGGCTACTACCCTTTATTCTAGTAGTGATCAAGTACCTTCCCTCAAAAAAGGACACGAAGCAGCATTTAATCTGGTATATATTATTACTATAAGAGTTTCATATTAAGTTTATGGATAAGAAAGGTGCAGAAAATATTGTTTCTGACCACATGTCTCGATTGACCAATAATTCTTGAATTAAGTTATTGCCCATTCGTGAGTCATTTCTTGATGAGCAACTCATGTCTATTCGTTCGATACCATCTACACCATGATTTTTTGACATAGAAAATTATCTTGCCATTGGCCACCTTCCTAGTTCTTGGACTAAAGCCCATAAGAATAAATTCCTTAGCAAGGTTCGACACTCTTTCTAGGATGATCCATGCCTTTTCAAGTATTGTACTGATCAAATCATTCAGAGATGTGTCCCAAATTTTGACCATACCAAAATCATTACATTTTATCATTCCCATGCTTGTGGTGGCCACTTCAGTTCTTAGAAAATTATCTAGAATAGCCTAATTTTGTATTTCGAACATAGTCTTTACACCAATGATAATCATAGCATTTACATGAACAATGAATGAATACTAGCACAAAGTTAAGCGTGGAAAACCATTGAATAGGTTAAAAACCATGACCACTCTTGAGGATTTAGAAAGAGAGATGTTATTAATAGTTGCTAGCTATTACAAGGTATGCTTTGATTATTTTATTTTATATTGATTGTGTAAGGATTCATCTTCTTTTTATATGAAATTCTCTGGTCCTATTTATAGGTCTTATAATGTGACTGTTTGATGACCATTATTGTTCCTAATAATAAATGTTACAATATATATATTTGATAATATTTAAACTGATTATGGAATGGTCTGATCTTGCTATCTTGTAGCAGCTTCATTAATGACAGAGTACTTGTTGACTTGAGCTGTTGATGTAGAGGTCAAATATGATAAATAGGCCATTGTTACAATTTTGTAATGTGCCATAAATATACCACGTGTATGTTGACGAGGTCAAGTAGTCGTATGATGGTCAAAGATGAAGCTTGAGTTCGAGATGTGGAATAATCTACTACAAGCGCCACTCCTCAGTCAATAGTATGAGAACCAATATGGCCGAGTGGTGTTGGTTGAGAAGCTTTATTATTACTGTAATTAATACCTGGGAATCATTTCCAAAACTTCTTCATGACTGTCTATTGTGGTTATTCAGTTTCCTAAAACCAATGGCTCTGGTCAATATTGTTGGATGGGAATTCCTTCTGATGTTGGATATTTGGAAAGTCACCTTTAATGTTGATTGCAATATAAATAGCACTCTAGCTTGTTGTTTATTTATTTATTTATTTTATTTTATCTTTTTTGCGCAAATTTTGTTTTTATTTAATATATAAGATCTAAACAATACGGGGACTTAAAGCCTGACCTCTTAATACTGCAAAAGATTCAGTGTCTAATAGTTGTAACTCCTAATTTATCAAGAAAGTAGGAGGTTCGTATTTGTCTAGGTAGCGCTTCAACTGACCAGAACTCGAGGTTCTGTTGTGTACTTCCAACTTGGAGAGACTGTCAGCAGATCCATTCCTTTCTTTGTACGTGTGAACCATGTTTATTTGGAGCTCCTGGCTGAGTTGACATATCATTTTCCATATGGCTTGAAACATGCTGGGGTATATGCCTATTTGTTTGTGCCAGTTCACTATAACTTCAGCATCCATTTTGACCACGAGTGGAAACCAGTTTTTTTCTTTGCAGGTGTTATTAACCAAGTATTTCTCAGAACTTTTCTTCTATATCTTTCTTTCAATAACTTTTCTTCTGCTATCTGTAACCTTCCTCCTGTTATCTATAACCTTCCTCCTGTTGAGTGGATGGTAACAACTTGATAGAAATCTCGGGAGACTAGGATTCTTGTGAATGTGGAAGAAATTCAGTTTTGATACTTTGGAAATTAGTCTCTGAGTCTACCTACGCCAAATCCCGTGTCTCCTACCTTCTACGATATAATATACTAAGAGGTGGTAGAGGTAGAGGATGATCATCATCAAATAGTGCATTTTCAATATCTGTAGACATCAGAGGAGGAATGCAGGGCTACGTCTGCTGGCAGAGAAAGCTATTTCAATTGAAATTGGACCCGATAGGTATTCGTTGAGGGAGTCTCGTCGGTACCCTGCTAGTGAGTAGGTTCTATCTAAGAAATAAGACTCTTCTTCCTTCTTTGTCACGCGGGGTGGTGGGGGTTATGGTGGAAGAAACGATGGTAGGGGAATTTTTTCTTCCACATAATCATCGCCTCTTGTCCTGAAGAAGATCCTTCTGCGAAGGGTTGGGTCAAGCACTGACACTGCAACTTCCTGAGTAATTTTTAGTTCCTAGAATGCCTAAGCCATTCTTGCAGGGGATTAGAGTTTGGAAGTATGCTTTAATTTTTCATGTTTAGGCTCTGTTGCTGTTATTTTCTTTTCTTGAAGAAGAGTTTCAGGTTCTGAACTGATGTAGTCTGTAAAATGGTCTGTAGAACTGTCTGAAAAAACTTATTATCTGCAAAGCATTCCGCAAATTTTGAGATCTATGAAACATTCGATCTAATGAAAACTTCAAGCTCTTCCAATTTTGTATTTTGTTATGAACTGGCTATTTTATGTCTAGCATACTTGTATACAACTATGTTTGATAAGGGAAATTATGAACTGAATAACTCGAACTAGAATTAAAATTTGAGGAAGTAAAAAATGGTGAAAAGGGCTTTTTATCATCTGTGGAAGTGCGGCAAATATTTGTACCAAACTAAAAGAGGTTTAGTTGGTGCGGGGTATCAGACATCAAGTTGTTGTGGTATATTTTTAAGCAAATCGAGTTGTAGTAAACTTAGTACCTATATCTGTAAAGGTAATGGGAAGTGAGGTTAAAATAGGAAAGTTCAAAAATTATAATGTGGTTGTTTGGTGAATGTGAGCAAATAAGTGGTTAGGATGATTATACTAATTTGAGTGGAGACTTATATATGTACGAGTTGTTTTTTCAAAATGACTGAAAAACATCTTAATGTATATAGATAAATGATATATGTCTGTTGGTGTTTTATTTGAGCTATTGCTAGAGGTACTTAAAGATTCTTTGTGAACTCCGTCTTTACGGATTCGTTATCTATGCCAATAAAATATGAGGAGATATTTTGTAAAATTAAAAGTAGTAGTTGTCAAAATATTCTCGGATTTTTGCTAATATTCTTGTTCCTGAAAATTTGTTCTTGTAAATTATATCCTTCTTGACATTCTATTAGGGAGGCGATTTTAGCTGTGTAAATAGATCTTCATGTTGGCTATAAAATATTGGATCTTCATCTGCTATGCAATGTATCTTGTGCAGGAAAAGCTTGTATAAGTAGATGCTTATGTGTTCGTCATGTAGCGGAAGATAGGTTGAATTTTAAAGTCTCAAAAAACTTCAGGAGCGCCACTTTTGCCTGTTGCCTTCCAATGCTTTATTACCAGAGTGGGCATTAAAGTTGGGTGGGTTAGATGAAGAAGGCAGGTGTGTAGAATATGATCACTTTTTTTGGTGTGACGTGTTCCGTGAGTTGCTGCAGGATACAACTTTGTAAGAAGAAGTTGTCTGAGAGATCGCACAGGATAAGCTTGCTAAAGAAGATGAGAGGGCAGCAGTAGGGGTGAGAATACCATGTGGTATAGTGAATCATCCGGGCTGCTTTAAATACAACAACATTTGATTATAAGCTTAAACTTTGTGAGCTCAAAATAAATAAGTAATATATTCGTAGTGTTCTACTTTTGTTATCTGTTGAATATAGAATAATACAGATTGAATCTGCAAATTGGAAAAAATAAGATCAATGTGCTTTTTGAATTGCTCATATGACAAATATTGTGAATTACAGCTATCAAATTTTAACAGCTGTGTAGATAATTTTGAATTTTGAATATGTTGTTATTTTTAGAAATGATGCATATTGTGGTATGATCATGGTAAAGTATAAAAGCAAGGTGCTTAATCGTGCTGATTTTTTTGGGAAAGAGGGACATAAATCTTTTGTGGCTGAAAGTTGGGACAAACGTGATGCCAGTAGACATTATCACAGAAGTTGTGATGATGTTGTTAGACGAATAGATGTGCCTGTAGGGGCAATAGGGGTGAACGACACGTGTCTCAAAGAGCCATCATTCATAAACTGTGGGAGAATATAAAACTCGTCCATCTCTCTCTCATAAATTATCTACAGTTATATAGAGAAAGAAAAGTTGTGTAAGCAATGTGTCTAAAAATAGGAAATGTTTCAATTCAGAGTATAATTTGGTAGATAAAGCTTCGTCTGGTAAGAGAACTGTGTTAAAGAAATAACGTAATCAATCACGCTCTATGAAAGTTGCTGGCAAAGTAGAAAATTACGGATCTTCTAGTACTGGTTAGTGAATTTGTTTTCCTGTTTTGATTGTATTATCAAGTACTCTGTACTCTGTATATGATGCTATGATCATCGCCGTTGTATGTGATTGATTTGGGGATATTAAGTTTGAGAATGTAGGGGCTAAGAAATTATTGTTTGCCTATATTTTAACTGCTTTACACAAGCTTTGGGTATAGGAAAAAACTCTAGAGAGAGAAAATTGTTTTTGGAGAAGAAGAGGGAAAGTTAAAAATGATTTTTAATTATTTTGGAAAATTTGAAATTAAATGCCTTGACTGGGTAAAAAGTATAAGTAAGGTTGTTTCTGCTGTGTGCATGGTATAGCATGTCATTGTGTAAGTGCTGAATCATAGATGTATAGAAAATGATAAAAGATTGTGTGTACCTGTAGGTCTATTATACGTACAAAAAACCAAAAGCCTATGAATAAATTTGCAATTCCCATAAATTTGCAATTCCCTCAGGTTGGGACGACGATTGTAGTAGTATGGAAGAGACTACATATAAGAGGGAAGTGACTATAGGTATAGAGGTTGGAGAACCCTGTTAAGTAAATAAAGTTGTAGAAGAAGAATATATAAAGGTGAAAGATAAATCATTTTACATATATCCTGATGGAGTAGAGGTAGGTAATTTTTTTTAAAGTAGAAAGGAGAGTGGGGAAATTATGTGATGGACTAAGGCCGGTAGTTTAAGACTTTGGTACCATGGAAAGGGGAAGAAGGGGTGCAATACCAAGTTCTCAGCCTGGATATGTGGAAAAAGGATAAAGGTATTAGTGAAGATGTAAAAATTTTGTACTATAATAGAATGGGGATAGCAGGTTTGAACGACGAGTTTTTGTGCTATCTGAACTAGGTTGTATATGGCCTTAAAATTCCTCAGACCTTCTTTCAAAAAGGGATTATGAATATATTGCAGTGTTGCCCTGCCCAATTAAATGGGAATATATTTAAGATTATGAGAGTGTGTGAGGCACTAAATGATAAGTAGAGAGAAAATGGGACAGCAACACAGTTCGTGGCAGACGACGTACTAAAATTTTCCAAATTGAAGTTTCTCAAAGGACGTAATAGCGGATACCTATTTAGTAACTTCTCTAGGCTGAAGTTTTTTTACTTAAAATCTGCTGGAAGACCGTAGAATGACCAACTTGCATGGGTAGGGGACAATTATATGTAGGTTTCAGATGAACCAACACTCGTCCTGAACCATAAGTATTATAATCCGAGTAAGTAAAATCTGCCAACTAATCCAAACATTAGTTTTTCTTGAGCTGCTAACCATTTCCTTGTTTTTGTTTGCCAGGTCTTGATCACAAATCTATACTTGATAACAAAAGGTTGTTCCACTGCGCAGTCCTTGAGAAGGTCGAGTTGAACCAATTACTTGGTGAGTTAGGTTTCCATAGGGATAAAAGGGTAGACTCTATAGTGCCCAAAGTGTAATGAACTCACGATAATTGAGCTATGGCTGAGAGGATGAATTCCCATCTTCCTTTAGGTGACTTGACTGGTTTCCTGCCTCATGAACCAGAGAGTACGAGTATTGGGTAAAAGTTTTGGAAGTTGAGAAAGCCAGTATCAGGAGCTTCTCCATCTACTATGGTGGTGGCCAAAGGGATAGAAAGCAGTAAGCTTACAGCTGAAGGTGTAGTGGAGAAGCAGGTGGCGAATGAGGTTGTTCATTTAGAGGCGGACAAGAGGTTGCTAAAATAGAAACAACATGAGGGCGAGGGTAGTGACATAACTCATTCGAAGGCTGTAGTCAAGTGGATAGAAATGGAGCAAAATCATTTTACGATGGCGTGGACCGAGCCGCAGCAGCTTGAGAATGTGTTTCAGGAGCGGACAATGGGTGTATGTACTGATATTCTCAATTTGCTGTATTTGTAATTGAAATATTTTATACTGATCTTATGTCTGGTATTGACAGCTCTCGATGCTGATGAAGGGAGTTGCAAAGTTTATTGAGAATAGGAGTTAGGAGTTTGGAAAGCATACACATAGGCTCGATGCTCAAACAGCTCGGATGAACGAGATCGAGCGAGAGCTCAAGAAAGAAAGAAAGAAAGAGTAAGGCTGAAGAATTAAAGGCTGCTGAAGAATGGAATGTAGAGTTGTCTTAGTGTGAGGAGTTGTGTCACAAGCATTCAGAGAGATAAAGGCTAAAAGAGACCATCTGGTTTAATCTTATATCTACTTTGGGTTTATCGCTGCGAATATCAATCTTGGCCGAGCAGAAAGGCACTAGGAGATAGTCTTTGCATCATATGCAGAAGACAGACGGGTAGAAGATGCTGCTACTCCTGCCAATGTACCTGCCTCTCAAATTTAACAAGTTTGTGCTGGTGGTGGTGAGGTGGATCCTCTATCTGAGGTAGAGACTGGCAATAATATTTAATCAGTCTGTGGTATTCTATTTTTAACTATGTTGTTCAGTATTGACTTTGATGAGATTTAGTTCCAAAACTGGTAAGTTTGATAAACATCGATTTATGTTCTCTATTTGAATGTTTGAATGATAACAAGAAATTTGTAATTTGTGTAGGAGGCAGAGCGGTTGAGAATCATTGTTTTAACTCTAGAGAGATCATTGAGAATAGCAAGGGATTCTGTGACTTGTATTCAAAAGGTACTAAATGAAATTGAGTATGAAAGAAGGCAGTTTAAGTCTAATTCAGAGAAAAACTTTAAATAATTATATGATCTCTAGTCTTGATATGCTAAGATAAAAATTGAAAGGAAGAAGTTTTAAGAAAAGAAGAGGAGATGGTGTATTAGTACATAAATCAAAAGACTTGATTTATTTTACTGACCAGAGTGAGAAAGCAAGGTGTCAAAAGATTTAGGTAGCTCTTACACTATATTTTGAGGCTAAAGTAGATAGTGAGTGGGGTTCAAAAGAAGCTTATGTAGAACTTTTGAAGGAAAAGGGTGCAGTACTTGATATAGCAGAGTTTTGTTTCAAGCTTAAGAAGTACATAGTCGTCATAGTGTAGAGGCAAAAAAATGCTCAACTCGAGCGGATGTGTCTGTTATATGGGGTGATGCAAGACCTATACCTGATGCTCTTGGCTTTATATAGGATCGAAGAGCAATGGGGATTTGGTTTTTCAGAATAAGGAAAGAGGAAATTGAGGTGCAAAAGAAATTTGAGGACGAGTTAAAGGTGTTGCAAAACATGTTGTCGCAAAGTATGGTACAAAAAGCATCCTTAGCTAATCAATTGACAAATTAAACAATTATTAGAAAGAAGGTAGAAGGTGGTTTGAGAACGTTAGGTGTATTGCAAAAGGAAATACACAAGCTTCTGCACAGGGCACACATGAATTTAAGGGATCATCTGTATCCATCACGAGCAAAGGTTGTAGCTCAAACAGACCATGACCGTCATAAAGAAAGTGTGATTGAGTTTTATGGAGGGGTACTGGTGAGGGTAGAGAATGAATTTAGAAAGTATATGATGGATTGTGGGAATGATTTTGTTATAGAGAATGAAATGGCTAAAAATATATGGTTTACAAAAGATGAGGAGGAAAAGGTTACTAAAAAACCAGCTCCTAGATCGAAAGAAAATTTGTCAGAAGAGAACGAGGAGGAGATAGAGAGCCTGATATCTCAGTCACGATAAAAGCAATGCCAGTAAGGGGTGGTGACTTTTATAGTTCCTTTGGACGTGCAGGAAGATAGGTCAAGGAGTTCGAGAAATAGGGGGCAGTTTTCTTATTGTTTGGGAAAGCGAAAGTAAAGTACTCAAGTATCTTACCAACTTGCATATGCATTAGATATTTGTATATTGTTTTGATGATAAATAAAATCGAGTTTCTGTGATGATAATATTGATATAAGTAGAGATGTAGATCGATAGTACTCAAGTATTATGTTCTTGAGTAAAATTGTTAACTGCGATATGTAAACTATTTTGATACACGAACTAGTATGTATGTGAAAGTTAACTATTGTTGTAGAGGGAACTGGTAGAGGTTCAAAGCCAGTATAAAGCATTACGTGTGTTAAGCAAAAAATTGAACACTGATCTGAATTGTCATCATGAAGCACTAAAAAGTGCTACTGTGTTTAAGTATAAAAATGGAGGTGGGAGTAATATAAGAGCAAAGTATAGTGGTTCATTTGGTTGAACAATTGGAAGATAAGGAGGCTGAACTAGCCATTGAGCTAAAAAATGGCAGAACTAAAGGAGTTTGCATAGAGAAAAGAGTTGGACTTTGAAAAAATTCAATGTCATGCTAGTAATATTTCAGAAACAATAATCCAGCAGAAAGCAGACCTCATACCTACGCGAAATTAAATTACCGAATTGTTGGCGGTGTTGAAGAAAGAAGAAATTTGTGTTAAAGACTTGCAAGTTCAGATAAATATGCTTGAAGCGGAAAAATCTGATATCCGAGCTGCTATAATGGAGGCATATGGGCGTGCGCGTAAGTTTGAAGGATTATGGTATGCAGCTAATATTAGAGTAAAAGAGTTAGAGGAAGCCAGTAACAGATATAATGAATTAATAAAAATATATTGGCCTAAGATAGGGACTCTAGAGGATGCAGTTCAAGTATTGGAGTTAAACGTTTTGAGTACCAAATGGAAATTGGGGAATTAATTAGCACGAAGACAAAATTGGAGGCGGATCTTTTGACGGCTGAACGAAATCTTGACACTGAAATTTTAGAGAGGGATCATAATCAGTTCTCTATAGAGGAATCAATGGTTGTGTTGGGACACATGGACAAATTCATGACGGTGATGAAATAATGTAATAAAATTTCTTTGGATTAAAAATGGGTGATGGAAGGCCGCAGTAAAACGTTGGAAAGAATTATGAATGAGGCCAAGGGAAAAATCGCGGAGCTTGTTGTTCTTAGCAAGGTGAAGTGCGAGGTAGGTGATATGCATAACAGAGAAATGATGGAAGTGCTTTCTTTTTTTATGTCCAAGTTTAAGAGATTGAAAAAGGAAAGAGACACAGTTTATGAAAACCTGATCGCAAATGGTGTGCAGTGTGATATACAGCTAGTGCGAACTGAGTATCTGGAGCGTATTATGTCAAAAATTGGTACTCTAACTATGAGTAAACTTAAAGGGAGACAAATTGTTACTGGGAGGGTACCAGAATTGATGCATCAGTGGCTTTTGGGGTGTGGGGAAAGTTTGCGTGGAAAATTGTTGTCTGATAGTTTGAGTGCTTGAGGAGGCGTTATGAATGTAAAAAAGGAATATATCAATTGGAATATAGTAGATAGAGTGCATCAAAATTTGACTGATAGTAGAATTAGTGACTTGTACATATTTGTACTGACTTTTTGATGATCCAATTGTTGTGTAAAAGTCTGTTATACGCTAGCCGGATTGTGGAGCTAATAGCCAACCTGCCATTTAAGTGAAGATCATATTGTCTAAAGCAATAGGCGATCTATTATGTAATAGGAGATCGAATTGATTGGAGCAATACAAGATATGTAATAGAAGATTGAATTGTCTAAAACAATAAGTGACCTGTTATCTAATAAAAGATCAGTTTTGTTGAAGAAACAAATAATTTATATGTAATAGAAGTTCGAATTGGCAGAAGCAATAAACAATCTGTATGTAAAATGGGGTGAACCCACTAGTAACCTGTGACATTAGAAATGTGTTATGCATATAGAAGTACTTGTATGAGATAATAGAAAAGTATTGTAATGTAGGGCAACCAAACACAAGTATTTTATTGTTGAAAGATTAACGTTAAAAAATGTTAGATATAGTAGAAAAGTACTTTATGAAATAGTAGAAAGTACTATGATATAGGGCGATCAAACATAAGTATTTTATTGATGCAAGACCGACGTACACAATAATAGAGATAGTAGAAGAGTAATGTATGAAATAGTAGAAAGTACTCTGATTTAGGGCATTCAAACATTAGTATTTCATTAATGTAAGACCGACATACACAATTGGAAGAAATAGCAGAATAGTACACTATGATAGAATATTATCTGCGATATAACTTTAATCTCCTCGTGTTCCAAGGATTAGGTACTCGATCTCCATGTTTTGAAGCGAGGTCATAAGGGCCAAGTCTATTTTTTTTTACAATGATAAAAGGTCATTCCAAATTTTCTGTGAGATTCCCAGCATTGAGTTTCTTTCAGTACTTTGCTATCTCTCGTAGGACAAGATCTTAAATCACAAAATCTCTATGATGATCTCGTTTGTTATATGATCTTGCTAAAGCCTGATGGTACCTTCCCAAGTTTATGACTGCTCTGTCACTTGTTTCTTCGATCCAATTCTTTCCATATTCCAAGTGGAACCCGTTTTCTTCGTCTGTCATGGTATGATCACGTAGTGGGTGAGGATATTAAGTGGTGATGATTTCTTCGGCACCGTATGCAAACAAGAACGGCATACATCTAGTCGATACCCGAGGTGTTGTTCGGTATGCTCATAACACGTGTAGTAATTTTTATACCCAATTACCCTTCTTTTCTGTCAAGCGTTATTTAATTTTGTCGAATATAGTTCGGTTGCTGATTTTGGCCTGACCCTTTCTTTGTGGGTAATACGGATTTAAAGGAGAGTTGATGATGTTATGCTGGTTGATGAAATTAATGACCTTGGAGCCAAAAAACTGGGGTCCATTATCGATTTTGATGAGGTGGGGGCATCCAAATTGTATTATAATGGTTTCCCACATAAACATGATGACTTTGTCTTTACGTGTTTGACAAAAGAAACTGCTACCACCCATTTGGTAAAGAATTTTTTTGTTACTAAGAGGTGCTTCTATTTTCCAGGAACAGCTAGGAATTCTCCCACAAGATCAAGGGATCATCTTTTGAATGGCCAGATGACTTTGCTAGAATGGAGTTCCAAAGCTGGAGCTCAAATTTTGTGTCCATATCGTTGGCAGGCAACACACTTGCTTACATATTTGATGGATTGAGCTTTCATTTTAGGCCAAAAGACTCCTTGCGTAAGTGTTTTGTTTGCTAAAGATCGTCCTGCCGCATAGGATCCACAAGTACCTTCATAAAGTTTGTGCAGGAAGGCTTGGGCCTCTTAATCAGATAAACATTGGAGATAGGGTCGTGTAACCTACTTTTTGTAAAGGAGGTTAATTTGTTTTTGGTCTCGATATATGTGAGGAAAGGTTGTCTCCAATCATCTTCGACCTCTTCACCGCCCTCAGTATTAACAAAATTTAAACTCATAATGTTAATGCTGGGGTGGATACTACTTGGATATTCAAATACCAAGCTTTTGATCCAAGGACTCCTGCAAAATAGGCAACAGAATCAGAATATATGTTTTCTCCACCATGTAAATGTTTGATGGCAGTCTTTTTGAATTGGTTCATTCTGTCTGCTACTGCTACGGCGTAATCAATAATTTTTCTATTTTTCTAATATTTATCTATATTGTGGTTCACTATGAGTAAAGAGTTTGTGTAACCAGATAACTTGGGTACACCGATCTCTAAAGCCATATCTAGACCATGGATTAGTGCCTCATATTCGGTAATATTGTTTGTGGCTTGGACCAGCAGGTCCGGCAGAACCGTCAGTCAGAAAGCACCAACCTTTCTTGGAAATTTAATCTGATTTTTCTTTAAATTATTTCCCATTTATGTTAGTACTATCCTCTTCATAGCCAGGGTCATCTACAAGAAAATCTGCAAGGTCATCTGAAACTACGTGCCCTTTTTCAGAATATCGTGGCTTAAAATGTATATCGTGCTCACCGAGAGTAACCAACCATTGCTGGACTTGTCTGGATTTCTCTCGTTTCGACAAGATTTTGCACAAGGGGTAATTTATTATTACTCAAACTGAGTAAACTTGGAAATATTGTTTTAACTTTTACAATATATAGACGAAGGCTAAAAGCAATTTCTCAATCTTAGTATACCGTATTTCTGCTAGAGTGAGCCTCTTGCAGATAAAGTAGATTGGTTTCTCCATCATTTCATAAAGGTGAATGAGAACTGAGCTCAGTGATTCATCAATATTGCTAAAATATATAGTGAACTTTTCCCCCTCCATGGGTGAACTCATTACTGGTTATTTTCTCAAATAGCATTTCAATTTCTGAAACGCTACTTCACATTTTGTAGTCCACTCGACCTCAGGATCTTTTTTAGACTTCTTTTTCTTCGTCCCTTCGCATAGTTGGTCGAATAACCATTGACACTGATCTGATGACTTGGAGACAAAGAAATTTATTACTGCTATCATGCTAGTTAATTTTTGTATGTCTTTTTTCATCTTTGAAGATGCCATGGAAAACAATGAACGAATACGATTTGGGTCAGCCTCGATACCGTATTTATTGATCAAATGTCCAAAAATTTGCCTGATTGGACTCCAAACTGGAATTTATTAGGATTTTGCCCTATTTTGTATGAATAAAAAATTTCAAAGGTATGTGTAAATCTGTGATATGGTTTTCCTTCTTAAGACTTTTATACATCATATAATCAATGTAAACTTCCATTGTTTTCCCAAGATGGTCCTTGAACATCTGTGTTATCAGTCTTTGGTAAGTAGCTCTTGTATTCTTGAGGTTAAAAGACAAAACCTTGTAACAATACAAACCATGTTCTGTGACGAAATCTATTTTTTCCTGATCTTTGGGCAACAGAGATATCTAATTAAACCCTGATGCAGTGTCCATCATGGATAAAGGTTGTGTCCTGCTATAGAATCAAGTAGATGGCTAATGATAGGAAGCAAAAAGCTATCTTTTAGAGTATATTTATTGAGGTCCGTAAAATCCACGCAAACTCTGATCTTGCCATTTTTTCTTTAGAACTGCTACTATGTTCTAGATCAATTACGGATAGTTGGCTTTTCGAATAAAACTAACTTCAATGAGTTTGTCGATATCTTTATTAAATTCATCTCGAAGCCTTGGTACTAAAGTTCTCTATTTCTATTTGACTGACTCAACATTGTCTTTAAAACAAAGCTTATGGCAAGCCAAATTTTTGTCAATGCCTAGCAGTTCGTGGAATGTCCATGCGAAGACATCACTATTGTCTTTAAGAAACTGACTAAGGGTATCGCGCTCTATCGTGGGCAAAAGAGTTCTAATATAGGTGCCTCATTTGACTCTACTGATTTTGACCAATTATGTAGTTTTTGCACTTGGCAGCTGGTTTTCTGTAGAGTTCTCTGTAATGCCCTCAGTGTTATTTTGCAATTACTATGCGAGTTGCGGTATCAATGGTTTTGTCACGGTGCTAACAGTATTTTCCCAAGCTCGAGTGAGCTTCTGACTGTCTTTAATTTTGTAAATGCTTGTATTTTAATTGAATCGAAGTGCCAAATGATAGGTCGATGGAATAGCTCTCATGATATATAGCCAACACCGTCCCATGATCCCTAAAAAATAGGATTTTGTATTAATAACGTAGAATACTACATCAACCGTTACTGGTCCAGCAGCAATAGGAAGTATGATCTTGCCTGCACGTTCTTCTTTAGAGCCGTTGAACCCAATGATGTCGATGTTGCCAGGCTAAACTTTGACGGCAAGTCCCTTCTAATCAATCATACATTGAAAAAGTAGTTTGATACTACTGCTAGTATCCACCATCATTGAATGTAGTACGACATTTCTTATTTTTAGCATGATCACGAGTGTATCATGATGAGAAAAATTCACATGGCGAATGTCACAATCTATGAAGGGGATCCCTGTATGTTGGGAACTAGATGTGGGTAGTAACCGGGCTTCTCTATCGACTATGGACAAATCGTGGCATTGGCCAAGACGTCGTCTTTTGCATATGATAGACCTGTTAATGGTATGAGTCTCAATAAAGTGGTTGAGGGAGATGTGGTATAAATGCTTTTCCTCTGCCACTCCATCCATCTGTACGATCTTGGTAGTAAGTCAGCAACTCCAATTTTTGCAACTTTTAACATCCACGAAGTACTTATGCATTCGTCCGTCCACAAAAATATACTCTAACAGTCACCATAAAGCAAAGCAATGTTCTGCGTCATGATGTCAAACTTTGTAGTATATGCAATATGTAGTGGCTTATTCCGCATCTCGAACTCAAGCTTCATCTTCGCCCATCATACGACCACTCGACCTTGTCAGCATACACGTGGAACATTTATAGCATATTAAGAAACAGCTACAGAGTTTTATTCATTATTTTTGACATATACATCAATAGTTCGAGTCAACAAGCACTCCGTCATTAATGAAGCTGCTACACAATCAGACAGTTACATAATTTGTTCAAAGACTATCAAATATATTTATTGTAACGTCCATCAGTAAGAATAATATTGGTCGTCAAATAGTCATATTATATGACCTATTAATAGGACAAGAGAATTCTTGATAAAAAGAGGACAAATCCTTACTCAAACAATATATATAAAAATACTCAGAGTATCCCTTATAATAGCTAGAAACTATCAATAACATTTTTCTTTTTAAATCATAAAGAAAGGTCGTGATTTTTAACCTATTAAAAGGTTTTCCACCCTAAACTTTGTGCTAGTATTTGTTCATTGTTCATCAAAATGCTCTAATTTTCATTGGCGCAAAGACTAAGTTTGGAATACAAAATTAGGCCATTAAATTTGGCGCTGGTTGTGGGAAAGAAGTTCTCAATCCCATTTTTACAGAAACAACTGATTTTCTCTTTTCAACATGATGTTTCTTGCACGAATTGTCCCGATAGAAGGAAGCGCCAGACTCACAAAAATTATTGGCCACGCTACACTCTGAAACAGCAAGGAGAGCCATTCTAGAACAACAATTGCGAAGTGTGCAAGATGCGCTAAAAGTTCTGCAGGTCATATAGATTGAAGCCCAGACAAACAAAGGCATCCTGCTAGCCGCCTCATGAAGTTCTGTTTGAGATAGGCTAGGGCCCCACGCTAATAGCCTGGGAGGTGATATTCGATCTAATCATATTCAGCAGGGAGTCGAGATTTTCCAGATAGAGGAAGTTTACTAAGAAGTTGATGGCGATCTTACGAGAATCAGACAACCAGATGATCTACCCCGTAGAATAGTTTGTATTCGAGCACGTGAGCATCTAAGTGAAGCAAGTGGCTGCCACAGTTCTCGTGAAGGACGCAACCCATGCTAGACTTTTAGAGCTTGTCAGTATGTAACACAGGAACATATTGAAAAGAGTATCAAAGAATTGTTCTAAGCCCCGGCTTAAACAGCTTAAGGTATTCACAAAAGGTTACAAAAGAGACTGATTGCTCAGGAATAATTGGATGACAAAATTCCCACCGGTTTTCACAACATGAAAATATGAAAATCCAGGGTAAATTATCCCATGGAGTACATTTGAGAATTCTACGAAAACATTCTACATCCAACCACATTCTATGTTGTCTTTTTCCTACCAGTCTACAAGGAAAACCTTTGCGATGGTTTTACTAATTACAAGAAGGGTCTATTACCATGTTTGAACAGTTGTGGGAACTCTTCGTTAATAATTACACACACAACAGAGACAAAGAGGGGAATCTGTATTCTTAGTTAAGCCTTAAGCAGGTATCAGAAGAGAAGCTTAAAACATTTACTAAGAAATTATTAGAGTTGGCCAGAATGGTTGACTGACTTGATCAGAAAATTACTAATTAATCCTTCACCAACGCTTAGCTTATGGATGGAAGAGCGAAGGAGTACCTAATTCTGAATAAACCTACGACATTGGAAGACATAATCAAAAATGGTTAACGGATATATCGATCTCGAAAGGATGGCATCCGAAAGACAGAAAACCCATAAATCAACCTTAATAACAAGAGAACAATCCACCAAACAAGAGCTCAATCGTGTTACCGATTACGTAGGAGACAGGAAGCGGACCAACTGTAATGACAACTGGACTTGAAGAGGTAGTAATATGCCAAAGCCTTGTCTTCCCAAGATGGCTGTCATAATAGCCAACATATAGCTTATTCTTTAAAAAGATAAATTCTTTCACAATGCCTAGTATCCCCAACCCATCGAAAGCAAACCATATTGCATATAACAAAAAGTACTACATCATGACAGATAATATTGTTTCGCTTTACAGCGACTGTTAGAGTATATTTTTATGGACGGACGAATGCATAAGTACATCGTTGACGTTGAAAGTTACAAAAATAGGACTTATAAGCTTACTTCCGAGATCATACAGATAGAAGGATCGACAGAGGAAAAACATTTATACCACATCTCTTTCAGCCACTTTACCGAGACTCATACCATTAATAGGTCGATCAAATGTAAAAGACGATGTCTTGGCTAATGCCACGATTTTTCCATGGTCGATTAAGAAACCCGATTACTCCCCACAACTAGTTCCCAACGTGCAGGGATCTCCTTCGAAGATTACGACGTTCGCCATGTGAATTTTCCTCATCATGATGCACTCGTGATCATACTGAAAATAATTAATGTCATATTACATTTAATGATGGTAGATATAAGCAGTAGTATCAAACTACTTTTCCAAGGTACAATTAATCAGATGGGACTAGCTGCCAAAGTTTAGCCAAGCGATATCGACATCAGTGGGTTCAATGGCTCTAAAGATGAATATGTAGGCAAGATCATACTTTCAATTACTGCTGGACCAACAATGGCTGATGTAGTATTCTACGTTATTAATGTGAAATCCCATTATCTAGGGATCATAGGATGCTGCTGGCTGAATATCATGCTGGTTGTCCTATCGACATATCATTTGGCGCTTCAATTTGATTAGAATGGAGACATTTACTAAATCAAAGGTAATTTGAAGCTCGCTCGAGCTTGGGAAAATACTTTTACTACCATGACAAAACAATCGATACCGTAGCTTGCATAGCAATTACAAAAAGCCACAAAAAACATTATAGAGAACTCTACAAAAAACTGCTTGCCAAGTGTAAAAATAACAGAATATGTCAAAATCAGTGAAGACGGACGAGACACCTACATTAAAACTCTTTTGTCCACGATAGAGCGTGATACTCTTATTCAGTTTCTCAAAAACTGCAGTGATGCCTTCGCATGAATATTCTGTGAAATGTCAGGCATTGATCATAATTGGGATTTCCATAAGCTTAGTTTTAAAGATAAAACTGAGGTAGTCAAGTAGAAATAAAGAACTTTAGCATTAAGGTCTCGAGAAGAAGTTAATAAAGATATTGACAAACTCATTGAAGTTTGTTTTATTCAAAAAGCCTTCTACCCACAATGGATCTCGAACATTGTAGTGGTTTTGAAGAAAAATGGAAAGATCAGAATATGCATGGATTTCACAGACCACAATAAATATACTCTGAATGATAGCTTTTCGCTTCCTATTATCAACCATCTACTCGATTCTACTGCAGGACACAAACATTTAACCATGATGGATGCTACATTAGGGTATAATCAGATACCTCTATTGCCCGAAGATCAAGTGAAAATGGTTTGTATTGCTACAAGGTTATGCCTTTTGGTCTCAAGAACGCAAGAGCCACTTAACAAAGAATGATGACACAGATGTTCAAGGACCATCTTGGGAAAATAATTAAAGTTTACATTGATGATATACTGTGTAAAAGTCTCAAGACGGAAAACCATCTCGCTAATTCACACACAGCGTTCAAAATTCTTTGTTTCAACAAAATGAGACTAAATCCTGACAAATGCCAGTTCAGAGTCTAATGAGGTATGTTCTTAGAACATTTGATAAGCCAACAAGGTATCGAGGCTAACCCAGATCGTATTCATGCATTGTTATCTATACTATCTCCAAAGATGAAAAAAGATGTATAGAAATTAGCAAACAAGATAGCAGCAAGAAATCGTTTTATCTCTAAGTCTTCAGATTGGTGTCGATGGTATTTATACCTACTGTATGAGGGACGAATAAAAAGAAACCAAAAAAAGATCCCGAGATTGATTGGATTACAGAATGTGAAGCAGCGTTTTAGGAATTATAGCGCTATTTGAGAAAACCACCAATAATGAGTAGACCAAATAAGGGTAAAGAGTTCACGATATATCTCATTGTTATTGATAAATCACTGAGCTCAGTCCTCTTTTAGCATGATGAAAAGATAAAGAAACCTGTCTACTTTATCAGCAAGAAACTCATTCTAGCTGAAACACGGTACACTAAGATTAAGAAATTACTTTTAGCTCTCGTCTATACATCACAGAAGTTAAAAAAATATTTCCAAGCTCAATCAGTTCGAGTAATGGAAAATTTTCTCTTGTACGAAATCTTGTCCAGATAAGATAAATCCAGACGAGTCCAGCAATCCTTGCTTATTTTCCGTAAGCACGATATACATTTCAAGCCACAACATTCTTAAAAAGGGCAAGCAATAGTTGATTTTCTTACAGACCTTCCAGTAGATGACCCTAACTGGGAAGAGGATAGTACCGACATAAATAAGGAACAATTTGCAGAAAAATCATATTGGATATCCAGGAAAGGTTGGTACTTTCTGACCGACAGTGTTGCCAGACCCGCTGTGTCAAGTATCGGGATCGTTCTTATCACGCCTTCCAATGAAAGAATTGAGAAAGTAATCCAACTCAACTTTGAAGTCACCAACAATGAGAAGGAATATGAGGCACTAATATATGGTCAAGATATGTCTCTGGAGATCGGTGTTGCCGAGATATCTGTTTATACGGACTCTTAACTCATAGTGAACCACTATGCAAGCAAGTATCAGAAAAATGGAAATATAATTGATTGCAGCATAGCAGTAGCAGACAGAATAAGCTGATTCAAAATGGCTACCATCGAACATTTGCCTCGCATAAAAGACAAGCATTTTGATTCCCTTGCCTATCTTGTGGGAATCCTCTGAAGAGAAGCTCGATATTTGAAGATCAAAGTAGTATTCACCCTAGTATTAACCTCATCAGTTCAAATTTAGTTAATACTGGGGGCGGTGAAAAGGTCAAAGATAATTGGTGATGACCTTTCCTCACATACATCGGAACAAAAAGAAAATTTGATGGGGAACTCCCCAAAGATGCTAATGAAAGAAGATGTTTGCTGGACAATGCTGCGTGATACGTCATTGACAATAACCTCCTTTACAAAAAGTTGGTTACAGGACTCTATCTCTCATGTTTATCTGATAAAGAGGACCAAGACCTCTTGTACGAACTTCATGAAGGCACTTGTGAATCCCATATGGCAGGACGATCTTTAACAAACTGAGCTCTTATACAAGGAGTCTTTTGGCTTGAAATAAAAGCACAAGCCATCGAATATGCAAGCAAGTGTGATACCTGCCAAAGACATGAACCAAAAATTTGAGCTCCAGCTTTGGAACTCCATTTTAGAAAAGTCATCTGGTCATTCAAAAGATGGGCCCTCGATCTCGTGGGTAAATTTCGAACTACGCCCGGAAAATGGAAGTACCTCCTAGTAGTATTGGACTTCATCACAAAATGGGTGGAAGTAGTTCCTTTGTGTTGAACATGTGAAGATGAAGTCTTCAATTTTATATGGAAAACCATTATAATACGGTTTGGATGCCCCCACTTCATTAAAATTGACAATGGACTACAGTTCGTTGGCTCCAAGGTCAGTGATTTCCTTAATCAGCATAACCTCATCTACTCTCCTTCTAATCTGTATTACTCACAACGAAATGGTCAGACTGAAATCACCAATCGTGTTATACTCGATAAAATTAAAAAATGCTTAACAAAAATTAGGGTAATTGAGTACAAAAATTACCACCCGTATTATGGGCATACTGAACAACACCTCGAATATAAACTAGAAGTACACAATTCTTATTGGCATACGGTACCGAAGCAATCATCCCCACTTAATTTTATCACCTACAAGATGATTAAACCATGACAGATGAAGAAAATGTGTTCCAGTTGGCATGTAACATGAATTAGATTGAAGGAATGAGAGACAAAGTAGTCATAGACTTGGGAAGGTACCATCAGGTTTTAGAAAGATCATATAACAAATGAGTTCATCATAGAGAGTTCGTGATTAAAGATCTCGTCCTACGAGAGATACAAAAGCACAGTAAGGAACTCAATGTTGGAAAACTTGCTGAAAATTGGGAAGGACCTTTTATCATTATCAGAAAAAGTTGACTTGAGTACTATCGATCCACTTCTCGACTTATATCTATATTATCATCACAGAAAACAGCTTTTATTTATAATCAAAATAGTGTACAAACATCTAATACATATACAAGTTGGCAAGAAGCTTGACTACTTTAGTTTTGCTTTCTCGAACTATGAGAGGACTGTCCCCTATCTCTCAAACTCCTTGACCTATCTTCTTGCACATCCAAAGGGGCTATAAAGGTTACCACCTCTTGCTAGCGTTGCTTTCACCGTGACTAAGGTATCAGGCTATCGACCTCCTCCTCGTCCACTTCAGAAAAATATTCTCTCGATCAAGGATCTGGTTAATCAATAGCCTTTTCCTCCTCATCTTTTGTAAACCACATAATTTTAGTTTTTTTGTTCTCTCTATCAAAATCTTTCCCACAATCCATCACATACTTCCTAAATTCGTTCTCTACCCCCCGCCTACTATCCTCTATAAAACTCAATCACACTTTCTATATGACGTTCATAGTTAGTTTATGCTGTGACCTTTTCGCGTGACTGATACAGATGATCCCTCAATTGCATGTGTGCCCTATGCAGATGCTTGCACCTTTCCTTTTGTAATAAACCTAATGCTCTCCAATCACCTTCTACCTTCTTTGTGACAGTTGTTTCTTTTATTAATTGATTTGCTAAGGACAATTTTTGCTCCATACTTTTCCTCAGCACGTTTTGCAACTCCTTTAGCCACCTTTAATTTCCTTTGCACATCTGTTTGCTCTTTCCTTATTCTAGAAACCAAAAACCTTATTGCTCCTCGATCCTACATAAAGCCAGGAGTATCAGGTAAGGGTCCTACATCACCCTATAAAACAGACACACCAGCTAGGGCTGAGCATTTTCTTGCCTCTACACTATGGCAATTACTTGCTTCTTGATCTAGAAACAAAACTCACGCAAGGTCAGGCCCTGCACCCCATTTCTTAAAAATCTCTGCGTAAGCTTCTTTAAACCCCGCTCACTATCAACTTCAACCTCAAATTACAGTGTCATAGCTACTAAAAGCTTTTGACACCTAGCTTTCTCACTCGGGTCAGTAAAACAAATCAAGTCTTTCAATTTATGTTTTAATACCCCATCTCCTTCTCTTTTCTTAAAACTTCATCCTTTTTTATTTTTTTCTTAGAATATTTACACTAAAGATCATATAATTCTGTAATGTTTTTCTTTGAATTAGACATAAAATACCTTCACTCATACTCAGTTTAATTTAGTACTTGTTGAATAGAAGTCACAAAATCCCTCGATCAACCCATCGATCTCTCCAGAGTTGAAATAATGTTTCTCAACCGCTCTACCTCCTACATAGATTATAAATTTCTTGTTATCATACAAACATTCAATCAGAGAGCAATAAAGCGATGTCTATCCAACTTAACTGTTTTGGAACACATTCTCATCAAAGTCAAGATAGAACAGTATAGTTCGAAATAGAATACCACAGACTGATTAAATATTCTTGTAAGTCTCTACCATAGATGAAGGATCCACCTTACCACTAGCAGCTCAATCTTGTTCAGTTTGAGAGGAAGGTATATTGGCTAGAGCAGCAACATATTCCACCAGGCCGTCTTCTGTATCTAAAGTAAAGACTATCTCCTGGTACATGCCAGCTCATCTCAAATCGATATTAGTAGCAGCCAACCCAAAGTAGCAAAAAAATTGGACCAGATGGTCTCTTTCAGCCTTTATCTTTCTGAATGCTTGTTACTCAGAATCCCCGCGCTCAGACATCCCTACATATCGCTCTTCAGCAGCCTTTAAATCTTCAACTTTACTCTCTTTCTCTCTCTCTTTCTTGAGATCCCCCTCGAGCTCCTTCGTTCGAGCTATTTGAGCATCAAGCCAGTGAGTAAGATCTCCAAACTCCTGACTACTCTTCTCAATAAATCTTGTAGCTTCCTTTATCAGCATCGAGAAATACCAATACAAGACACAAGATCAGTAAGACATATATCAATTACAAATTTAGCAAATAGAGAATATCAATACGTACATCCATTGGCCGCTCTTGAAATACATCCTCGAGCTGCTGTGGTTCGGTCCCTGCCAACTTAAAATATCTTTGCTCCATTTATCTCCACATGGCTACAACCTTCATATGAGTTTGGTCACTACCCTCACACTCATGTTGTTTCCTTTTTAGCAACCTCTTGTCTGCTCTCTAAAGCAGTATCCTCATTCGCCACCTGCTCCTCCAATACACCTGCAGCTACGAGCTTACTGCCCTCTGTCCCTTGGGCCACCGCCATAATGGAAGGAAAAATTTATGGTACTGGCTTTCTCAACTTCCAAAACATTTGCCCAATACTAGTACTCTTTGACTCAGGCAGCGAGAGTCGAGTCAAGTCACCTAAAGGAAGACAGGCCTTCTTCTTCTCAACCATTGCTCGATTCTCGTGAGCTCATTACACATTAGGCACTCCGGTGTCTACCCTTTTATCACTAGGGATACCTAACTCACTAATTACTTTCTTTAACTCAACCTACTCAAGGGCTACACAGTCGAACAAGCTTGTATTATTAAGCAAATATTTAGGATCAGGACCTGGCGAACAAAAGTAAAGAAATGGTTAGCAACTTGAAGCCAAGCTAATGTTTGGTCGAGTTGGCAGATGTTACTTACTCGGATTATAATACTTAAGGTTTAGGAGTAGCGCTGGTTCATCTTAAATCTGTATACAATTGCCCCATACCCATACAAAGTTGTCATTCTATGGTATACCAACAGATTTGAAGTGAAAATACTTCGACCTAGAGGAGTCACTAAATAGGTAACTACTATAATGACTTTTGACATACTTCAGTCTCTAAAATTTTAGAACGTCGTCTGCTACGAACTGCTTTGCAGACCCATTCAAACTTGACTTATCATCCCGTGCCTCATACACCCTCATCATCTCAAATATATTCCCATTTAATTGGGCAGGGAAGTACTGTAATATATTCATAACCCCTTTTTGAAAGACGGTCAGAAATATTTTTAGGCCATATACGACCTGATCTAGATAGCATAAAGACCCATTGTTCAAGCCTTTACTGATAGGCTTTATGATTTTTACACGCATAATAGACCTACAGGTACACGCAATCTTTTATTATTTTTTATACATTTATGATTCAACACTTACACAATGACATGCTACATCATACACACAGTAGAAACAACCCTACTTATACTTTTTACTTAGTCAAGGCATTTATTTTCAAACTTTCCAAAATAACAAAAAATCATTTTTAACTTTCCCTCTTCTTCTCCAAAAACAATTTTCTCTCTCTAGAGTTTGTTGCCATACCCAAAGCTTGTTTAAAATAGTAAAAATACAGACAAACAATCATTTCTTAGCACCTACATTCTCAAATTTGATATCCCCAAATCAATCACATACAACGGCGATAAACATACAACATCATATAAAAAGTATTAAGCAATACAATCAAAACAGAAGAATAAATTTACTAACCTGTACTAGAAGATCCGCAATCTTTTACTTTGCCAGCAACTTTCATAGAGCGTGATTTATTGTGCTGTTTCTGCAACACAGTTATCTTACCAGATGAAGCTTTCCCTACCAAATTATACTTAAAGCTCAAATGTTTCCTTTATATAGGCACACTTTACACCACTTTTTTTTCTCTATAACTGTAGATAAATTATAAGGGAGAGAGAGATGAGTTTTTATACTCTCCCTCGCTTTATGAAACGACGGCCCTATCAAATACGTATCATTCACCCTTACTGTCCCTACAGGAATGTCTTTTTGTCTCACAGCATCATCATGACTTCTAAAATAACGTCTACTGGTTTCATGTTTGTCCCTACTTTTAGCTATTAAAAAATTATGTCTCCCTTTCCCTAAAGCATCTACACGATCAAGCACCTTACTTTTATACTCTACCAAGATTGTAGCACAATATACGTCATTCCTAAAAATAGTAAAATATTCAAAATTTGAAATTATCTGCAAAGCTGTAAAAATCATACAGCTGTAATCCACAATATTTGCCATATAAGTTATTCAAAAAATACATTGATATTATTTTTCCTAATTCGCAGATTCAATCTAGATTAATCTAACATTCAGCAGATAATAAAAATATAACATTACAAACTTATTACTAATTATATAGAGCTCTCAAAGTTTGAGCTTACAATCTCATGTAGTTATATTTAAAGCAGCCCTAATGATTAACTACGCCACATGGTATTATCTCCCCTCTTGTTGCCCTCTTATCTTGTTTAGCAAGCTTGTCCCGTACGATCTCTCAAGCAACTTTATCTCATAAAGTTGCTTTTAGCAGCAACTTACAAAACAGGTCACACCAGAAAAAGTGATCAGCCTCTGCACCCTTGCCTTCGTCATCTAACCCGTACAACTTCAATGGCCACTCTGGTAGCACAGCATTATATGGCTACAGGAAAAAGTAGTGCTCCTGATGTTCAGCCACTTTCATATTTAACATACCTTCTACTGCATGACGAACACGCTGAAAATGTGTCCTCGCCATAAAAACTTCCAATCCACCAATATCAAGCATTTCCTGCACATGATACTTTGCATAGAAAATGAGGATCTAACATTTTATAGCCAGTATAAAGATCTATTTACACCGCTAAAATTGCCTCCACAACAAATTTTGAGGAAGGATATAATTTTCAATAAAAATTTTTATGAAGAATATCAGTAGAAATTCGAGAATATTTTGATAGCTACTACTTTCCCTTTTACAAAATATCTCCTCGGATTTAATTCGAATAGATAACAAATCAGCAAAGACGGAGTTCGCAAAGAATATTCAAGTACCTCCAGCAGTAGCTCAAATAAAGTACCAACGAACATATATCATTTACCTATATACTTCAAGACATCTTTTTGTCAGTTGGAAATAATAGCTCGTGCACATACCAGTCACCTCTCAAATCAATACAATCATCCTAGCCATTTATTTGCTCACATTTAACAAACGACAACATTACATTTTTTGAACTTTCCTTTTTCAACCTCATTTCCCATTACCTTTACTGATATACGCACTAATTTAACTACAGTCCGATTTGTTTAAAAATATTCCACAACAACTTGATGTCTGATTGCCCGCACCAACTAAACCTCTTTTAGTTTGGCACAAATGTTTGTCATACTTCAACAGATGACAAAAATTCTTTTTCAGCATATTTTACTTCCTCACATTTTAATTCCAGTTTGAGTTACTCAGTTCATAATTTAGCATATCAAACACGGCAATTTACAAGTATGCTAGACATAAAATAGTCAGTTCAAAGCACAATACAAAATTGGAAGAACTCCAAGTTTTTATTAGCTCGAATGTTTCTTATATCTCAAAATTTACAAAATGCTTTATAGATGACAAGTCTTTTCAGGCAGTTCAACAGATCATTTTGCAGACTACATCAGTTCGGACCCAAAATTCTTCTTCAAGAAAAGAAAATAATAGCAACAGAGCCCAAAGATGATAAATTGAACCATGCTTCCAAACTTTGATCCTGTGTAAGAATGGCTCAGGCAATCTAGGAATTTTAAATCACTAAGGATGTTACAGTATCTGTGCTTGACCCAACCCTTCGCGGAAGGATCTTCTTCACGACAAGAGATGATGATTGTACGGAAGAAAAAATTCCTCCACCACTGTCTCTTCCATCATAACCTCCACCACCCAGCATGAAAAAAGAAGAAGACGGTCCTATTTTTTTTATAGAACCTACTCACTAGTAAGGTACAGGCGAGACTCCCTTAGATGAATACTTGCCGCTTCATCTTTAATAATAATAGCTTCCTCAGCCAACAGATCAGCCCATTCCTGCATTCCTCCTCTGATGTCAGCAGATAGTGAAAATGCACATTTAATGATGATCATCCTTTGCCCCACCACCTCTTTGTATGTTATACCGCAAAAGGTAAGAGAACCTGGAATTGGCGTATGTAGACTTAAAGGCTGATTTTCAAAGTATCAGAATTGAAGTTCTTCTACTTTCACTAGAATCCTAGCATCCCAAGATTGTTATCTAGTGGTTACCATCCTCTCAATAGGAGGAATGTTATAGTTTTTTTTTTGCAAAAAGTTTAGATTATTTATATATGCTCAATCAAAGATTATAAGAGAATTACAACCCTCACAAACTCAAAAGAAGTGTTGATCACTCCTCTATTCGAATAAAGTAACAATCTATTCGAATAAAGCTGCCCAGGCATAAATCTATTTGAACAGAAAGAATTCTATTCGAATAAAACTTCCCAGTCAGAAATCTATTCGAACAGAAAAAAATTTATTCCAATAAAATACTCAGTCTAGAATATATTCAAATAGGACAAGTTTTATTCGAATAAAGACACTCAGTCACTAATGTATTTGAATAGGAAAAGATTTATTCAAATAAAAATGAAAACCAGGATATGTCTTGATCAACAAAATTGAGAGTACTCAGTGAAGGGAACTTCAATTCTCTTAAGGAAAGTTGGGCGTCCACTATAGTCTTCTTCAAAAGGTTCAGCATTGTCGGATCCTCTCCTAACCATAAGGTCAGTGGAGAAATTGCATTCCCTCCATGTGTGGCAGAATCGGATTTGTCGAATGTATTTCTTGTGTAGACTCCATTATATCTTTAACTTCCAGGGAATCTTATCATTTTTGAATGCTCTAATTACTGTTTCGGAGTCGGAGAGTACCCATAGATTATGCCAACCTCTTGCAATAGCTTTCTGAATACCTGTAAGTATCGCAAGTATTTTGGTTACAAAACTAGTTGAGATACCGATTGCCTTGCTAAATGCCCCCAAAAAAGCTCCCTTTTTTCCCGAAACACCACACCAATACTAGCAGCACTTGGATTTCCAATACTAGAGCCATCAAAACAGATTTTAACTTCATTCGGCATAGGCAGTTCCCTGAAACTGCTTTGTACAACTGCATAACTGTTGGCCTTGTATTGAACATTAAGAATTTTTATGGTCTGCAGTTCCTGCATGTTGTTATTCATCTTTCCTTTTGACAGTTCAACAGCATACTGAAATTGTTAAAGAAGCTCCCTCTTCATATTAGGCACTGATGACATTATCGTCAAATTGCAAGTTGTTCCTAGCTGCCCAGATTGTATAGCAGATGGAAAAAATGGTTATAATCCAAAAGTCCTTTATATAGCTGCTAGCTAATCGGCACTTTTCCTGAATGGATTTCCGTCTGTCTATACTAGATATAGAAGGCAAAAAGAAAGTATTAGTACCCCATAACCATATTTTTGTAGCTGAAGGGCAGTGCAAGAGCAGAAGTGTTTCTAATTTCTCCTGCAAGCGACAAAAGTGCATCAGGAAGTGATATGGATTCCCTTTTTTTAACAATGTCATCTAAAGGTAGGATATGATTTACCAATCTCCATGCAAAACCCCTTAGTTTTGGGTGAACACTTCCCCTCCACGTATACTTCCACCACCATGCCATATTCACTTTTTCCTTATAGTCTCATATGCATTTCTATCCGTAAATTTCCCATTAGCTATCAGGTTTCCAGATTCTTTTATCTGCCTCTCGTGGGTTGCAAGGTATTTCCAGCACAATGATCCCTAGGGCCAACAGTAGAATCCTAATATCTGTAGGTATATCCAATCCATCAGAGTTTATAAAATTACTAAGTCTAGCTATGCATCTTTTCCACAGGGATTGTGGCATCTCAATGTATTCCGCAGGGTTCCTCCATGGCCCAAGTGTCCATCCAGAAGTCGATGTTAGACCCATTCCCTACTAGCTATCCCATATATGGTCGATTAATACTAGCAGCTAGTTTAATACCTGGCCAAATCGTAGACTTCTTATGATATCGGATGAAGTCACCTGCTTTGTTTGTGAACTTAGCTTGCAAAAATTGAGACCAGTTCTCTTGCCTTTCACAGAAGGCCCAATGGAGTTTGCATAACATAGCATCATTCACTTCTTTCAAGCTTCGGATACCCAACCCACCTTCCTTCAGTGGCTTGCAAACTTTCTCTCATTTTACTATGACTCATTTTGTTCGGGATGGATCCCCAGCCCAGATAAAATTACGTATGATAGAGTCCCCTTCCTTTATAAGGGATCTTGGCCATTTATAAATAGTCATTTTATATATGGGATACTATTTAAAATAACCCTTGATAGGATTACTCTACCCTGGAACAATAATAATTTTCCTGTCCAATTATTAGCCCTTTTTCAAATCTTTTCCACTAGAGGTCTTATAATATTTGTGGTTACTCTGCCTTTGACTTAGGGGAATTCCCAAGTATGTTTCAGGAAAAGTGCCATCAGAAAACCCGAAAATGCACAACATATTTCATCTTCGAGTTAGGGGTACACCACTGAGGAAAATCTTGCTTTTGTCTAAGTTTATTTCCTGTCCAGACGGTTTCTGGCATCTTGTAAGAGCTTCTCGTAGGTGTTTTAGGTATTTGGTTCTACCATTTACAAAATTAGAAAAGTTAAAGAGAGAAAGTTAAAGAATGTTAAAGAGAGAAAGATACAAAAGAATAGTTCAGAAAAACACTTGGTTAATCGCAACTACAATAGCAAGCTAGAAAGAAATTTATATTAAAATCAACATTAAAGGAAACTTTCAAAATTTCCAACAACAGAAGGAATTCCCATGCAACAATATTGACTAAAGCCATTGGTTTAAGAAAACCCAGCAGCCACAATAGACATTCATGAAGACGCATTGGAAATTATTCCCTGGTATTAATTATAGTATTAATGAAGCTTCTCAGCCAATACCACTCGACCATACTGGTTCTCATACCATTGGCTGAGTGGGGGCGGTTACAATGGCTTATTCTACATCTTGAACTCAAGCTTTATCTTCGACCATCAAACGAACACTCGACCTCGTCAACATACATGTGGCCCATTTATTGTACTTTACGAAATAGCTACCGATTTCTATTAAACATTTTCGACCTCTACATCAATAGTCTAAGTCAACATGCACTCCATCATTAATGGAACCGTTACAAGATAGCTAGATTAGACCATTGCACAATCAGTTCAAAGACTATCAAATATATATATTGTAACTTCCATCATTAAGAATAATAATGGTCACCAAATGGTCATATTATAAGACCTATAAATTAGACCAGAGAATTCCAGATAAAAAGAGGATGAATTCTTACTCAAACACTATATACTAAAATACTCAGAGTATCCCTTGTAATAGCTAGCAACTATTAAAAATATCTCTATTTCTAAAATCTCAAGAGAGGTCCTTGTTTTTGACATATTCAAAGGTTTTCTACGCTAAACTTTGTGCTAGTATTTGTTTATTATTCATCTAAACGCTATGATTATCATCAGTGTAAAGACTAAGTTCCAAATACCAAATTAGGCTATTATAGTTGATGTTGAGGAACCTAGAACTGGTAAAACACACAAAGTTAATGGTTAATGTCTTAAGCCATATTATGAGCATTTTAATTTCACCAATGGGGATTTGAAGTTACTATACCCTGTTTATGGAGATTAAAGTTTTATATATTTTCATCCATCTTCTACTCAGTTTGGCAGTACCTCATTTTGTTTGGTTAAATACAATAAACTTAGCGTTATTTTGGAGGTAACCCATGTCACATTAGGTACTATGTTCCATTTTATTCCCTTATTTTCTGGTTTGCTCTTAAACATTGAGGATAATGTTTCTTTCTAGTTTAGGGTAAAGGAAAATTGTTCACCATTTTATTACTTTTTATTGAAAAGTAAGGACATTCTTTAAGTTATGTAATTTTAATGGAAAATTTTCATAACTTAGAATTGTTTGGAGATTGAAAAAAATATTATGATCATAGACACCAATAAATTACAATGTTTATCAAATATGTTTCACACGCCCTAAATTTCAATAATTAAAACATATTTAACTAATGTCATTTACGGCGTACAAGTCAGGGAATCCAAAGATTCACCCCCACAAAAAAACATGCTAAAAGAAAAGAACATTCATTCACTATAGCAATTCATCAGAGTTATTACTGAAAAGAAATAAACAAAGCGGAAGTAAAATATAATTATCAAATCTGAAATAGAATCCAATTTCTCAAAAATGTAAAATAACAAAGCATGAAAGAAGTTTAACAGAGTCTGATATCTCAAATAAAATATTAATAACTAGGAACTAACTGTAGCAGTGAGGCTAAACTCCCAACCTAGAAGATACTCTCTGAAACTCCACACAACTACTCAACCTTTGAAATGTTATAAAATGTGAAAGTGAGCAAACTACGGCCCACTATAACCCAACAAGGATAAATAACTACACTAATAAAGTTAATGCTAGAAATAAGAGGAAAAGATGAACGTGATAAGGTATGCTTAAAGTACAGTATTACTAAGTAAAAATAAATTAAATATGAGGAAATGATATGATTCTACAAATGCCCTAATGTTATATGATTTATGATGTCAGACCGATGAACTCGATCCTATAATTATTAGGCTGATCAACCGCTGGCGTGTGATGACAACTAATGGATACAAGGGGTTTGATTTTTGTCTAGCTTGACAGGGCTATGGATATTTTTCTTGATCAAAGTGTTTTGGTGCTTCAACCTAAGGAGCCTAGTTGTCCTCATTTTATTTTGATTCCAAGGACTTTTAACCTCACAGGAGATAAGATGGGTACCAAAGGAGAATTGGATCATACCATCCCACACTTTAGGATGGGTACTATAGATATGATAGTAACCTGCCCAAACTAACCTACTATTTCATCTTGAGCTAGGAATCTTAGTAACCTATCAGAGGTTAGCCGATTTAGAGTTAGTTCATGTATCCGACCATATAAAATTATGGAAGAATTTCCCTAAGATCTTCTAATACAAACTAATCCAAAAGATTAAAAATACAACTACTGTAGTAGCCTACTCGCAGCCTTCTAGCTCCAGTCGAACACCCGAAGGCTATATCGAAGCCTACATGAATACCTCGAATCCCAATCAATCTGTAAACAAGCCTTTCGTGACTACAGGAACTTCGTCTATGAAGAAACCTCGAGGAAGAAGGTAGATCCGTCAGCACACGAACCCCATATCAACATTAGAAATACTTCGACCATAGTAGTACATGGACGAAGGAGACATGTCAGATAAGCCAGCACACCAGACAAGAACGGCGACATTACTGGTCTTGACAACTACAATGACAGAACCAACAATGGCTACAGTGTCAGAGCATTGTGTCGGGCCTGACATTTATAGCGCCAACACCAACTTTGGAATACCCGCCTGATACCTATAGGATACCCGGAGGATACACCAGTAATTTGACTTTTCTTGGTGACTCAACCCTTCCTATATTCTATAAATAGGAGAGAGGGGGAACCAAGGAGAGGTTATGAAATCTTTCCCTAGAACCCTTGCAGTTTACCATCGATTACTCTAGAAATTACCCAGTACTCGAAACTTTGATTACTCGATAGTTATATCAATTTTCCTAAAAAACCTTTTTAAAGGTCGTAGAGTGACCTATTCTAGGCCTCTACTCAAGTATATTGTCAGTAGATTATTCGCATTATTGATTATATGCTTGAACCCTTTAATAGAAGATAAATTTCGTGGTGTAAGAGCCAACTTCCCCTCCTTACGAAGTTAGGCCCCTACAACTACCACTAATATGGTAGTACACATAGATAAACCACTTATCTGAAAGAGTGGTAAACAATCCTAACGTAAATGGACATGGACTCATTAGTCATAACATCTAAATTGTATAATCTCTAAGAGACGAACTCAGTATTCAAGGACAAAGCCACAAGAACACCACACATGCACGACTTTTTTAACGATGAAAGAGAAACACTAACTCTAAGTGCCTTAGGATACGATAGACTAAAATGAGCAACTACTTAGAATAAGTTAGAAGTAATTACACCATTAGTGTTTAAGGACAAGGCCACGATAACAAGAGTAATAGCTTCAAACCAATTCTCGAAGTCCATAGACAATCAAGTTAACTAGCGGCCAAGCCACAAGTCACCTAAAAAGTGTAACTAAGTTAAAGAATAACTAACATACTAACATAGTATTTAATGATCTTCACAAAAAAGAACTCGAATCTAAACAATATACTAGATCATATATAACATCACTATATCAATGAGTACCACTCTTAATTAGCATTGATTTAACTAGTAAAGGAAATTTAGCAAGGAAGGGAAACTCGCCTAATAACGCTTGATGATTATCCAATCCCCGCAAAAGCTAACTCTGTTTTACCAATGAAACGGCGTCAACACAAGCTCCTATAATCCTAACATAAGGAAAAGAAGAGTAAGCTAACCATGCAAGCACCTGCAATAGCCTAACCAAGCTACCTAACTATAACTATACTACATAAAAAGCATTTAAAATGATTTCCCACCAAAAATACCTCTGACCAAGTACTTGTTATATCTAATCCTAGATGAGCCGAAATCTACCCCAATGTATGACCACAAGAGTCCAAAAATTAGACTTAATTGTAAAAAATAGTTTTCATAAACCACACATATAACCATCCGATCAAGACAAAAATCAGTTCCAAAATGCCAAACATCTGTGCTACACAAGTATGAGAAAAAGAACAAACATTGATTACTCTTAATTAAAATGGAAAGTAGATTAGATAAAGGTCTAAAATAGCACCTATGGTTTCCATAATCAAATAGTTTATCAAAGAAGAAAACAAGGAGGTTCAATTCTGCCTAATTCTTCATCAAAGGTAGGAGTTAGACAAGGAAGATTAATCTATGATGGGTTGGTAAACCATAATCACAAGCAAGAAAGTCTCTTCACTAAGCAAGTAGGTCCAAAAAGATTTAAGCAATGAGGGTCACGATAACAAAAAATAGTTTATCAAAGAAGAAAGTAAAGAGAACTTACTGAAGCAGGCACGTGAGATTGGTAAGTGGTGTTAGTTTGTTCGTGATTGAAGACGGCAACACCTCTCTCTAGTCTCTAGAACAACTAGCAATATACAAGAACCTTAATGGGGATGAAAACAAATCCAACCGCAACAATAGGGATAACAGCGGCAAAAAGAGCATGCGACCACAAGCAAGGTAACCAGCAAGAGCAAGAGCAATAATAACAACTACTCTAGAACAAAAATAGCTCCCTCCCTCTTTCCATACAAGGGTTTGATACCAAGCTTGTGTTTTACAGAACTACTGGCTGAACATGGGTACTTTAAGGAGAAGAACACTTAATGGATGAGGTGATGCAACAAGTGGTTGATGAGTTCAAGAAATCTAGTAACCATTGTGATTATAATTAGAGGATTAAAATAGGAAGAGAAGATAGAGTTCTCTTCTACCACAAGCAGCTCCCTCTCTTCTTCCTCTCTCCACAAAAATAGCCTAAGTCTCATATCTCCCAAAGACTCTCCCCAACTCTATGATAAGACGATATGAATCTTTCTCAAAAATTAGATTATTAAGTGAGAGTGATTCTATAATACGGCTGCCCCAAAATTAGATAAACCCCTCCTAGAGATAAAAAGGCATGACCTCAAGTGATAAAAAGGCATGGACTAACTACAATCAATGATGCATGACTTAATATGATGTAAAAGGTTACGCATGATGCACGAATAATAGGTGTGGATAAACATAAAATAACAAAAAAAAATACACGATATTACATTTTACCCTCCAAAAAGTGGAATTTTGTCCTGAAATTTAACGTACCTCACACAGTGAACAAGTGTGGATGGCAATCTCTCACATCTGCCTCTAGCTCCCCAAAAGCCTCATTAAGTCCATGGTGACTCTACTGAACTTTCACAAAAGGATAAAATTTACTACGAAGAACCTTATCCTCGCAGTCTAAAATGCACGCTTGATGCTCCACATACGATGCATTATCTTGAGCCTCTAAGGGCTCCCAATCAATCACATGAGTAGAATCTCGCTTATACTTCCAAAGCTCGGAAACATGAAAAGCATCGTGAACTCAGTCCAGCTGTGGTAGCAACGCCAAACGGTAGGTTAGCTCCTCGACCCTGGCAATGATCTCAAAGGGTCCAATAAATCTCGGAGCTAACTTCCCCGTCTTACTGAAATGTATCACGCCCTTCATCAAAGAAACCTTCAGTAGAACATGATCACCAATTGCAAATTCTAACGGTCTCTAACGAACATCTGCATAACTCTTTTGTCGACTCTGCGACGTACGAAACCGATCTCTAATAATAGAAACAGCCTCTGAAGTCTCACGAACCAAAACTGCCCCATGTATACTACGCTCACCAACCTCAGCCCAACTCAGGGGAGATCTACGCGGTCTACCGTACAAAGCCTCATAAGTTGTCGTCCCAATGCTCGACTGTAAACTGTTGTTGTACACTAAATCAGCCCATGGAAAATGCTCATCCCAACTACCCTTGAAGTCCAACACACAAGCCCGAAGTATGTCCTCAAGAATCTGGTTAATTCTCTTAGTCTGACCATCAGTCCTGGGGTAAAGCGCCGTGCTAAAATCCAATTTGGTATCCATAGCCATCTGAAAGCTCTTCCAAAGCCTATCGGTAAGCCTAGCGTCTCGATCCGACACTATAGATACTTATACTCCATTCAACTGCGCTATCTCCTTCACATACAACCTACTCAACTTTTCAAGTATCATAGTCTTGCGAACCGGAAGAAAATGAACTGACTTTGTCAATCGATCAATAATCACCCAAAATGAATCTTGATTTCTCTTCATCCTCGACAATCAAAAAATAAAATCCGTAGTCACATGCATCCACTTTTGCTCTGGAATCGATAAAGGTTTGAGCTGCCTAGCCAGCTTTTAGTGCTCAGCCTTCGCCTGCTGACATGTAAGACACTTGGGCGCAAACTCATCTACCTCCCGCTTCATGTAATTCCACAAATAATGCCTCCTCAAGTCTTGGTACATCCTTATACTACCTGGATGAATAGTATATCTAGAGTCGTCAGCCTCACTCATGATCTCACGCTTCAATGCCTCTGAATCAGGCATACAAAATCTTCCCCTATATCTGATACTATGTCTAAGTTAACTATCCAATCCGGTTTACTATCATCTGAAACCCAAGATAGTAACCTCGATCCTGCTGTTGAGCTTCTATAATTCTTGAAATCAAAGACGACTGAACTCTCAAATTAGCAATAAAACAACTAGTACCCGGCGAGAACAAACTTAGCCCAAAATCTGCTATATCACGAAGTAACAACCATTTGCGAATCATGAGACGGGCAAGAAACCCACAAGGCATACGGCTCAAAGTGTAAGCCACCACATTAGCCTTCCCTGTGTGATACTGCAAGTTAAAATCTTAATCCTTCAAGAACTTTATCCATCCGCACTAGCCCATGTTCATCTTCTTCTGAGAGAAAAGATATTTTAAACTCTTATGATCAGAAAAGAGCCCGAACTTCTCTCCGTAAAGATAATGATGCCAAATCTTCAATACAAACACTATGGCTGCCAACTCAAGGTCATGCGTAGGATAGTTCTTCTCGTGCACCTTATGTTTCCTAGAAGCATATGCAACAACCTTTCCTTTATGTATCAATACATAACCAAGCCTGCTGAGTGATGCATCGCTGTAAACCTCATACTTCTACCCACTGGAAGGAATAATGAACACAGGAGCCGTCGTCAACCTCCTCTTCAACTCTACAAACACTGAATCACACTTGTTATCCCAAAAAATTCTAACATCCTTCTGAGTCAAATGAGTTAACGGATCCGCAATCTGAGAAAATCCCTCGATGAATCTGCAATAATACCCAGCCAATCCAGAAAAACTACGTATATCTGTAACATTCGTCGGCTGACCCAATTTGTAACGGCTTTGACCTTAGAAGGATCTACCGTAATTCTATTCTTGGACACAACGTGTCCTTGGAATTTCCCCTCCTCCTGCCAAAAATCACACTTTTCAAATTTAGAATACAACTTATTCTCCCTCAAAGTCTGTAATATTTCTCTTAAGTGTTCCTCATGCTCGGCCTGAGTCTTCAAATAAATCAAAATGTCATCCACAAAATAATTAACAAACCGATCTAGGTAAGGTCAAAAAGCTCTATTCATTTAGTCCAAGAAAGCTGTTGGCGCATTAGTTAAACTAAATGGTATAACCTGAAACTTGTAGTGCCCATAACATGCCCGGAATGCTTTCTTAGAAATGTCATCCTTCTTGATTCTCAGTTGATGGTAACCCGATCTGACATCAATCTTTAAAAAGAACTGTGCACTGCGAAGTTGATCAAATAAGTCTTCGATTCTTGGCAAAGGATACATATTCTTAATCGTGACTGTCTTCAACTCGCGATAGTTAATGCAAAGATGCATAGACCCAACCTTATTATTCACAAACAGCACAGGAGTAGCCCAAGGTGAAGTACTTGGCCGATTGTACTTCTTACTCTTCAACTCAGTGATCTGATCTTGTAGTTCTTTCAGCTCAATTAAGGCCATGCGATAAGGAGCCTTAGAAATTGGAGCAGCAACGGGCAAAAGGTCAACACTAAAATTAACCTCTCTCGCTGGCGACAACCCAGGTATCTTCTAAAAAAATTCAAAAAGTAACACACAACTGGAATAGAACTAACATCAACATAAGAAGTCTTTAAATCCAAAAATGCAAACAAGCCGTCCCCTGATTGCTCAGGTTTTGAACTAGCAAAAATAGACCACTTCTCCCTAGTAATACTGAAAGTAGCAGACTTTTTAAAATAGTCTAATGTAACTCGATGCATAGTCGTATGATTTAGAGCTGAAAGAGGAAGAATTATCACCAATCACAAGTATGGCCATGAACTATGTGGAAGGAGCAAAGAAAAAAGTTTACTTTGTAAGAATCCAGAGTCTAGGTCAGGAAGGGGTACCAAACCATGGCAACTTGAGCCAACAGGCCAGGATTATCGATTGAAAACTTATATTACAGAGAATTTGCTAAAGAAAAAAATAATTACTAAAATAAAAGGCTTATAGTTATGCCTCAAACTGAAAAAATAAAAATAAATAAAAAGGGATTAAAATTGACTAAGGCACTTGTCAAACTAACTACTAGATTTATTTCACGAAATACGAGACTAGGTACTAACTTAAAAATATCATAATAAAGTTATATTTACAATATCTACTTTTACAACACACGAGGATATTAAGAAAATATTTGAATCTCTATTTAATTATTAGATAAAATATCTAGTTTTTTATAAACTCAGTGGTTTTATAAATACATATTTGTGAAGGGAGTAAACTTTTATGTGTTTTCTAAATTTTGCTGGTACAGTTACTAAAATCCCTCACGAGACAAAGTTCATCCTATTGGGAAAACTTAAAGGTTTAACAGCTTGTTTCATACGCTAAATGCTATAGTTTTAAACCACGAAAGAGTTATGTTTTTATTCTTTTTCTTTGCTCGAGGACTAGCAAAATTCATCCTAAATCTTCATCAAGGGCATGTAAAATGACTATTCTAAACCTTATATTTAAAGCTTATTAAGCCTCATTTTTATTAATATATAAAACTTATATGATTTTTCATAATTTACATGTTATACAGGAATAAATATACAATTTGCAAGAAAGAGCCGAATTTTAGAGTACTATTGGAGATCTTATTCTAAATACAAGTCTTTAAGATATTTACAAGAGTTATTGATGGAGATGCTCCAAAGAATTTTAAGTAACTTGGTGCAAAAGAGGAAAATAAATTTCATAATCAAGAAAAACAATTTTCAACCAAAAATAGCAACTGAAGAAAATTGAAAAGTGAACAAACTTTTAAAATTCCGATTAGACTGAAACTTTATGAAAATTTAGGCAGACAACTTCTGGGAGAGACGGCTGATTTTTTAAGTGTAAAGCTTAAAGAATAATGGATTAAAAAAGATATTTGGTTATAAGTTCTTTATTACTGAATAAAAAATTTAAGTTAATTATTCTCTTCATGTCTTTATTCCTTTTCTTTTTATCTTGCTTTAATATTAAAAATATGAGTAGCTAAATCTCTTGCTAGGGTGAGTATAGAACTGCTATTAATCCATATTTGACCTATGATGTTATAGCATTTCTCCCTATTATGTTTAATTAGATGATCTCCTCTCTATATTAGTTATAGTTGATATATTATTACTCTATGATCACCATAATTGGACATATAGAATAAGTTTTATGGAACTATGAATAATACAGTTAGCTTTTTTACTTAAATTATTAATGCTAAGCTGTTTTAGAATAATACGTTGATTAATGAATTATATTTAGCAATGCTTTAATAGTTCGTATTTTCAATGCATGTTCTTATTCATATAGTATGTTTTGATTAATACATCCATATAAGTAGAGATCAATTTGACATACGGTCATTAAAAATATTCATTTAAAATTGGGAAATCTAATCCAAAAATTATTTATGCTTATATGTATTATGGCGGGAAAATCTAATCCCAAAATTTATGGTTTTTCTTTTAAGTTTAACAATTTTTGTAGTTCAAGTATTTTCATTAGAGAACACATGCTTGGAAAAGAATTTTAGTTTTGTTCATAATAGAGGACGACAATTCATAATTTTATGCCCATTTCTACAATTACCCGTTTTTGCTGGTTAGCACCTGCACATGAAAAACTCTTGTGTTATCTTCTCTCGCGAGCTACTCTTGCTCTTTCGAACCTATTATCAGCCTATTACCGAAGTTTTGAGCTGTTTATACCAGAGACGGTAAAACTATCATTATCCAGACTTGGGCCTTAAGATGAGGGGGTAAGAATCATTTCAAGCTCAAAACTTCGGCTAACATATCAAACAAGGTATTTAACTCCTTGATCATCGTAACCATCTTGCAGATCACGAAATCTGAACTCCTTCAAGGAAAATTTAACTGTAGAAATAGTTGCAGTAGACGCAAATATACTTTAGTAGGCACTGAAATCACTGTAGCAATACAGAAAATACTGCAGCAGATGACAAAATCACTAAAACAGTCGGTGTAAAAAAAATCCCCGTAAAATCATGCTAGTTTTGGGACCAATTTGATGTAAACTCCAAATGTTGAAGCAGAATTGAGAAATATATTACATTAATTTCAACCTAATTTAAAATTAAAATTTCTTCTACACACCAAACTAAAATTAAACTCTAATAAAAACTAAAATGAAAACTAAAACTAAAGCCTAAACTAAATTTTCTTCTTCTCATCAACTTGGCAAAATAAAGAACCTAGACTTCCTTTTATAAAACATAACGGGGTAGAAACCCTAATTAGCAATGTTCTAAAATAGGGAAAAATACCATTTTAACCTTGTATTGGTTAATTAGGAACTCCCTAAGACTTATTAAGCTTCTCTAGAAGAGGGGCTTAAATTAAATTAACATAAACGTAAAAAAATATCGATAGAGTGAAATGACCATGAGATGATGATTCACATAAAATCCTACCATCTCCGAAAGATTTCGACTGCGAAATAGGTAGGTTCTTTAAGGACCACATAATTCGAAACACTCTGATGTGGGAAACTTGTCTTAAAACCTCAAATTTAGTTATTAAAATTTCTACAACCGAAAGATGTACCCAAGTGGGGGGGGGGGGGGGTATAGTGTTCTCACCAATATCTCCATAATGAAGAACGTTAAAAAATAAAGTAAACAACGGTGTCCACTTCCTGAAATTTTCTAAGAACCCCTCACAAAAAGGATCAACGAACACTTTCTTAATAACATCATTTTGATAGTCCCAATATTCGGTTTGAGTTCTAACAGGAGAATCCAATGGACGCCATGGAGATCTTTTGTATCCTCCCCATCTCTGATTGGCCTTCTCCCTGCGACCCTCACTTCTCCTTGTGAACCTCCAAAAAAAACTTTGCGATCTCCATTACTGGTGGAAGGAAAACTTCCATTGGCGCTAGCAGCTTCCGGGTCTGACTCAGGTGTAGGTTGAACAGCCCTGCACACAAAACTCTATTGTGTCTTCTACACTCGCGAGCTTTTCATGCCCTTTCGAACCTACGATCCACCCTTTGTCAGGGTTTTAAGTTATTTGTACCAGTGACAGCGAAACTATCATTAGCCCAAATTGGGCCCTCTGTTGAGGGGGTAAAAATCATTTTGAGACGAAGGCTTCGACTAGCATATCGAACATGGTATTTAACTCCTTGATCATCGTAACCATCTTTTGAATCTAGAAATCTGAACTCCTCCAAAGAAAAATTAAACGCATAAATCATTCTAGCAGACGCAGAAATCAATGGAGCAAATGCTAAAATCACCGTAGTAACAAAATAATACTGTAGTAGATGCCAAAATTAATGATTTAGTCAATGTAAAAGAAATCCGCACAGAATCTTTCTAGCTTTGGAACCAATTTGACGTAAAAACTAAACTTGGAAGTAAAATTGAGAAGTATATTGCGCTAATTTAGGCCTAATTAAAAATTAGAGTTTCTTTTACACATCAAACTGAAATCAAATTCAAATAAAATCTAAACAAAAAACAAAATTTTAAACCTATAGAAAATTTTCTTCAAATCATCAACCAGCCAAAATAGAGACCCTAGACTTCCTTTTATAGAGCATAATAGAATGGAAACCCTAATTAGGAATAATCTCGAAAGTGGCAAAAATACCCTTTTAACCTTATGTTGGTCAATTAGGAACTTTTTGAAACCTACTAACCTTCTCTAGTAGAGGGTCTAAAATTGAAATAGCTTAAACGAAAATAAATCATGGATAGTGAAAAACGACCATGGGATGACGATTCATATCATAGGCCACCATCTCTGAAAGATTTTGACCATAAAATCTATAGGTTCTTTAAGCACTACAAAACTCAGAACTCTCTGATGTGGCATACTTGTCTTAAAACTTCAAATTCTGCCTCAAAAATTTTTGAAACATAAAAATGTACCCAAGTCCAGGGGTATGGGCTTAACACCAATATCTCTATAATGAAGAATATTTAAAAAATAAAGTAAACAATGATTTCCGCTTCTCGAAATTAGCTAAGAAGCCCTTTCAAAAGGGATTAGCGAACTCTCTCTTAATGATGTAGTAGCCTACTCGCATCCTTCCAAGACTAATCGAGCACTAGAAGGCTTCATCGAAGCCTACTAGATACTCGAAGCCCAATGAACCAACAAAACAGCCAAAGGCATATGATATACCCAAAAACTTCTGAGACTATCCAAACACTCGATGGCCACATCAAATCTTACCGCAATAGTCGAAGCCAAAGATTTTCAGTCAGCATCCAGAGCCCAGCACAGGCTTTAAAATAACTTCTACCATATTAGTGCATAGTCGAAGGCAAACAGATCTGACAGCCAGCTCACCAGATAGCTACAGTATCACAGCTGACCATGAATGTCACACTGAAACAAGCCACCAGATAACTTCCCTCTTCCGATCTTTTTTGTGCTTCTCGAAGCCACAGTTGGCAAAGAACGCCTATCCATGATTGACGCAGTTTCGGGTTATAATCAGGTACCCCTTCTCCCTGAAGATTAACTTAAAACTTATTCTATCATCGAACAAGGGCTTTACTATTTCAGTGTGACACCTTTCAGACTCAAAAATGCGGGTGCTACTTACTAGCGCCTCGTTACTACCATGTTTAAATCCTTGCTTGGCAAGTCAATCAAAGTCTATATTGATGACATGCTTTACAAAGGCCTCTGCAATTATACTCATATTCAAGACCTGGCCGAAGTTTTCTCAATCCTTCAATCATACAAAATGAAATTAAACCAAGAAAAATGCGAATTCGGTGTCTTCTCCAGAAAAATCCTCAGTCACCTCATTGGCAAATGAGGCATTGAGATCGACCCTACCCAAATTCGAGCCCTCGTTGATTTTCCTTCTCCCTGAACTAAGAAAGATGTCCAGATGGTAACAGAAAAAATAGAAGCCCTTAAATGCTTTATTTCAAAATCTCCTAAACGATGTGCCAGTTATTCACCCTCCTACGCAAGCAAGATGCCCATAAGGCCAACAAGAAAGACCCTACCATTAATTAGGCACTCAAATGTAAACAAATTTTCTTGAACATAAAACACATCTTGGTCAACCATCTATCATGAGTACCACAGTCGAAGGCGCAATACTTTCCCTATACCTATCAGCCACCGACAAATCTATCAGCTCGACCCTTATTCGAATAAAAGTGGGCATTGAAAGGCCTGTCTACTTCATCAGCAAAACTCTAACACCGGCTGAAATACGATATAATAAACTCGAAAGACTTCTCCATATACTCGTCTATACTTCTCAAAAATCTCAAACCCTACTTCCAAGCACACCATATAAGTGTCATCACCAGCTACCCCCTTCGAGAAATTATCACCAAGAAAGATAAATCTTGACGTGTCCAGCAATGGTCTGTCTACCTTGGTGAATACGATATTACTTTTGAGAAATAAGTATCCCAAAAGGGCCAGGCAATCACCGATTTCCTAGCTGACATCCCGGTCGAAGACATCGAGTGAGAAGAACACAAGGACAACCTACTCGAAGATTAACTAGAGATAAATCAACCCTGGAACCCTAACATATGCTGGCGTCTCTTTACCCACGGGTCTGAAGGACCAAACAGTTCTGAGTTAATCATCGTCCAAGTCACGACATCAAACGACCGAATCGAAAAGAACATTAAGTTAAACTTTGAATGTACCAACAACGAGGTTGTGTACGAAGTTTTGATACATGCTCTCAATCTTGCCCTCAAACTTTATGTCCCAAAAACTAGTCGCATTCACCAAATCATAACTCGTCCAGCTTACCCACAGGTCTGAAGGACCAAACAGTTCTGAGTTAATCATCGTCCTAGTCACACCATCAAACGGCCGAATTGAAAAGACCATTAAGTTAAACTTTGAATATACCAACAACGAGGTTGTGTATGAAGCTTTGATACATGCTCTCAATCTTGCCCTCAAACTTTGTGTCCCCAAAACTAGTCGCATTCACCGACTTACAACTCGTCCAGCAGCAATATATTGGTAAAAATTAGGCAAACGATCGCATGGCTGAGTATGCAGCACTCAACTGCCAGTGCATGGATCATTATCCTAAAAACTTATTAATCACGCATTACCCTCGAGGTAAATATAGACATGTTGATGCCCTTGCCTAAATAGCGGCCATGTTAGGCTCGTTTGAACCTCATATACTCAGTATCGAAGTACCCGAACGCCCAAGTATCGACAAGATGGAAATCATTACCATCAATAATGGGAGCGAGAGTCTCCATCTAGAGGATTGGTGTACACCTTTCCTAGCATACTTCAACCATGCCGCCATACCCGAGGACCCAATAGCAAAACGATGTTTATTGGAAAACTACCGACGGTACAGCAGTCTCAAGGGTAGCTTATACCATAAATTACCAAATAGATTACACCTTCGTTACACATCCCAACAAGAAGCGATAACCATTACTCCACAAAGGAAATTATAGCACCCACATTATCGGCCGATCAATGGCTCTCCGAGCAATAATACAGGGTTTGTTTTGGCCAAATATGAAGAAGCAAGCCTAATGGTGTGCGAAGCACTGTGAAAAATGCCAGCATCATGCCCATGATATTTGTAGCCCCTCACAAAAACTCTACTATAGCCAAGTCACTTGACCCTTTAAGAGATGGGCCATCGATCTGGTGGGCCCTTTCCCCAAGGCTTCGGGCCACCGAAAATACATCCTCGTTGCCACAAATTATTTTACTAAATGGGTTGAAGTTGTGCCATTATATCTAATAATGGAAGAAGAAGTCACAAAATTCATCTAGGAAAATATCATCACACGCTTCGGCTGCCCATATATGATTCGATGCGACAACGATCCAGAGTTTATAGGAAACAAGCTTCAAAAATACCTTAAAAAATACAACATCATCCTCTCTACATCTACACCATATTCCTCACATGCGAATGGTCAGGTCAAAGCAATCAATAAAACTATAGTCGATGGTCTTAAGAAATACGTCGACGAAAAGAAGCCGTGTTGGGTTTAAGAGTTACAACATGTATTCTGGGCCTACCGCACTATACCACGCAAAGCGGCAGGTTATACTCCTTTCCTATTGGCCTACGGTACCGTACAGTCTTACCAACTCGGTTCGAGGTCCCAATACGCGACCCCGATCTCCCGGATGAAGATAATGAATTCAAACTCGGATGTAATATGCTATGGATTTATGAAACCAGAGATCGAGCATAAGCTAATCTCAGGAGTAACAAGCTCTCTCTCCTAAATTCATAAAATAAGAGGGTTCGACCATGATGTTTCGATATAGGCAATTTGATACTTCGCTGAGTCACCCTCTCCTCGAAACTATGCAATGCCGGCAAACTTGCTGAATCTTGGGAAGGACCATATATGGGGTACGACAAAAGTGACATAGGATCGTACTACCTTATGACTAAAACATATGAACCCTTACCCAATCCATAAAACATGATATAGTTAGTATCATATAACAGGCCGCGGCTACCATCTCACACCACTGATGTAACCACAGTATAATTAATTGATAAATTTTTCCACCTTATGCATCGTCTCATATCTCAATATAATTCTTTATTTGGGCAAACATAAGTATCTAGTCAACCCTTCGAAAAGACTCATACTTAGGGACGACCTCAAAGGTTTTCAAAGCTCTAATTCGAGCAAACCTGAGAGGCATGATTATTCAAAAGTCTGGATACTCAGGGGTACATTTGGGCCGACCACGTCTTGCTTCGTTCAGGATCAAACCCACGGATAAAAATGTCATAGGGTGACCTCGAAGCTTAATGAACTTCATGATTTCGGCAAACCTAAGTATCTAGCCAACCCTTCGACTCAACTGATACTTGGGGCTGACCTTAATGTTTTTCAAAGCTCCAATTCGGGTAAACTTGTGTGGCATGAATACTCGAAAGACTAGATACTCTGGGACGCATTGGGGCCGACCGCGTCCTGCTTTGTTCAGGATCACACCCCCGAATAGAAATACCCGGGGGCGACCTCATAGCTCACTAAATTTCTTGATTTAGGCTCACCTAATTATCCAATCCATCCTTCGACCAGACTGTTACATGGGGGCGCCCTCAAAGCTCAGTCATTCCTCAATACCAACATACATCAAGAGTAACTTCGATATTTCGACCTGTCAACTAATTCGATCATGCAAAATACCAACATATATCAACGAGTTTAAATTAAATAGCAAAGCAGTGCTTACACAACCATCACAAACCAACAGGCAGTTTCTTACATACAATAAACCAGATCAAGCAAGTTTTTCTCTTAGACAACCAAATTAAATAGGATTACCTGGGTTCTTTGTAGACAATGGACTTTCACCAGTACCAAAAGTCTCCCCCACTGGCACAGCTTTTATATTCTCCACGCCAAATACCTCGACTATTGATATTAACTCGGTCCCCTCCCTACTTGTTACATCATAGAAGGTAGGATCCTCTACATCTAGGGGATAGAGTTTGAAGGTTTCAGAATTATAACCCAGTCATTCAATAAATTTCTTCAACGTCAAAGTTACCACGTACTCCATGTCAGAGACTGCTTGAAACCGCACATGATTATCTTACAGTTGTACCCCAAGTCCTGTAACCTCCGCCTCTAATGCCGCCACCTTCACCTCTTACCTCTCTACCATCACAAAGCTCTTCCTCACCCCATCAGATAAAAATTGTAGCGTTTCCGACTCTAGTCCTACAATTTGGGTCTTCAGCAAAATAATGGTCCCCTCCGTGGGCTCTCCTCCATTAATCGACTCTTTTAACTTTTCACTTGAGGCCTTTTGAGCCCTCAAAAATGAGATCATCCAAGCATGCGTCTGCACAGATCAGAAACATTTCGACCATTCAACATGAATCCAAATCAAGTTTAAATATTTTTTAATTTCTAATAAATACATACCAAGCGCCATACCACCTCAGCATGACGACCTACTTCTTCTGTGTTAGTAGTGCGTAGATGTATTATCGACTTTACCGACGCTCTTCCTCTTTTTTGGCCACAAACTACCTCGCCTCGACCGAGTTCACTTCTTCAACCATCTGATCATAAGTTCTCTTCCGAGGCACCATCTTTTTCAATATAGCAGTTAAGCCTTCGACAGTTGCTTTTCCCTTGCCCTTTTAGGCCTGTTGAGTTGCCTATAGAATTGCCTCTGGGCATTCAAACCTCACCCCCTTACCTCAGCCGCTAATGCTGAACTCCTTGACGAGTCCTCGGCACGAACTCCTTTTTCTCCTCTTGAAAGTCTCAGCTGCAGTAAAAACTACTTTTAACAGAATATCAGTCTTTTTCGCCTCTTTCTTATAATATTTATCTTTCGAAGTACCTTATTCACTTGTTCCTCACTCTCCTCCATCAGGTTATCGATATAAAACTAAGGGTTTTGCACTCCTCTACTGATAGGTACTGAAGCAATCAAATTGAATATCAAGCAATATCAAAAGTAATACAGCAAAAGATACTTCACCATACACTTACTTGCTTTGTAAAGCCTATTGGTCAGAGCGAAATCTACCTCCCCATGTGCATGCTCACAATTACCCATCACTACTGCCAAATCCTTATCCTACCCACGCCCTGTCGATAATAGGTCAAATTACCGTAGCTTCTCAGGGTAACACTGAATATGGTACGCCCCTACCTTCTTATTCACCTTCTTCGAGTAGAACGATACCATATCGAACCACTCGATTAACAGCCACCCTTCGCTTGTCAACTTTGCGTTCGTACCTATGATAACCCTCATCATTTGGTAGAAGTTACCATTAATCTAGCGCAACGCCACATCCCAGAAATTCAGTACCTTTTTCAGCAATCTTTGAAGGGGTAGTTGCATCCCCAGTTGAATTTTCCCCCTGAACACCATTATACCCTCATTGGGCTTATCCATAAACATATACTTCAACCCTAATGGCACCAGAGTGATCACTTTCCTTGCTATCTCATGTTTTGACATAAAATGATCTAGCCTAGCCATCTCCTGAGGCGATACCTCTCTGGCAAGCACATCTTCATCTACGGTCTCTTTACTACTTACCTCACTCTCTTTACCCTTCTCCCAATCCCCTTCATCCCCCACATTCCCAGAACGGTCGACATCAACCTCCTCAACCTCTTCCTCTTCTTTCTCTTCATGGCTCTCCCAAACTGTCCAAGCCCAACGTTGACTCCTCCTTACCGAACTAACGTCAAGCATCACTTCCACCAGAGGTACATCAGTTATAATTTGCAACTACTCGACATCTCTATTCCTCTCCCCATGACCAGAAGTACTCAGATCATTTTTACATCATCATCCTCATCTATCAGCCTCATTCTCGAAGCTTCGCATGTACGTATTATACCCTTCAGAAGAAGAGGGAAAATATTAGCTCGATATATTCGAGTATTAATTTTTGAGTTTATATTATGCTATCACCTACCCCGGTATCTGTCATCAGACATAACAAAGACCATCTATTCGACTACCAATGAGCGCGTAATTATGACATTTTTAATATACCAGAACATATATTTTAGTCGTCCATTATATTTCATTTAGGATACTTATGCGCGTTTGTTTAATTGTGGCTATTAAAGAGGGATATTTGAAACCAAGCTCTTAAAGTTAAGTAAAAGTGTCTCCAACAATTCATAGTATAAAAGGTCAAAGATACAATATATTTGGTCTCAAGATTGAATAAATATATACACAAATATTCTTAGAGATATTTTATATGGAAGATATATGCAAGAGTTTCCATGAAGAAAGATCTCTACATCACTTCAAGGAATTATATACAAGAATCTTAGGTGATTAGTTATAATATTAAAAAAAGTTATTGTGAAAATATTATTTAGAATTTAATGTATAGTTTCTAAATTTGGTTTCCTTCTCCTATAAAAGGAACCCTCCCCCAATTATAATTGGCCATGGGCATCTCATATTGGAGGCTATTACTGAATAAAGTTCATCTTCTTCCTCTCTTAGTTTAATTTTTGTTAATGTCTTCATTTGTTATTAATGCGATAAAGTTTGAGTTGTACGGCTAATCTCTTAGCTAAGGCTAGGACGAGGCTTCTTCTTGGATGTGTAATAATCGGTATTAATTTTGTTATAATTAGTTTTTTCTTAGTACTTTATGATTGATAAGTTAGTGCATCATATCGAAGGCTTGACCATAGCTTCGGTTTGGTGTACGATAACTTTGGATACAAACAAGTGCTACTAGCCGTAGACTTGATTTAGAGATCTAAAAAGAGAAAATATTAGAGAACTAACTCAAGTCTAGCCATGGTTGAGTTGATAATTCTCTAAGACACTCTTCCCCTTCACTAAAAAGCATAACCACTAAATGTTTGACCATAGATTTAGTCGTTTATTTTATAACATCGTATGTGTCTTAACACGAACATATGATGTGTGGAGATATTAGGATCTAGTTGTATATAGATTAGTGCTTTGAAAGGTAGAGGCCAAGTCTAAACTTTAACTCTTTCTTATTAAGTTTTATAATTAGTTTTTATTTCATCTTAGATTTATCACTTATAAAACCGTAATTCGGCCTAAAATGTATTTATTTTACCAAACCTCCCAGTGGATTCGATCTCACTCATCCATGCTACAATTTAACAACCGTACCTTGAGAGGGTATTTTGTTAAAGGACCCCTAAAATCTTCTTATCAAATGGCGCTGTCGCCGGGGAGGCATCATTGAAAACTATTCTTTCTACGACCAAATTTTCTTTGTTATTTTTTTATATTTTTTGGTAGCTTAAGAATAAAAATATATATTTTTTGCTTTGCGTTTTTGGTGCTACAGTAGTGATGCGGGTTTTCTAATTTTGATAATTGGTGTTTTATCAAGGTTAGTTTGACTATTTACTTTTAATTATTTAAAATAATTTGCGTAGGTGAGATAGTAAGTTGGCTTTATAACTCTTATTCATATCTTGCCAATAATTTCTAAATTCTATGTTTCTTGTATAGTAAGTTGTAGTATAGTGCGCCGATAATGCTATTAAAGTGTATTCCTAAATGCTTTGCGGTTTTTGACCATCTATACTTCTCAATTAGAAAATACGTTTGCTACGAAAGTTTTTGATAATTCAAAACCCTTTTCTAATTGTTATAGATCATATTTTTCTGCTTAGTCATCTGAGAGTTACAGTCTTTTGAAACAATAGTAAAAATGGTCTCAGTAAATGATGCCGTTATTCATTAATCACTTGTTTTGAGCGGTAGTGAAGGTAAATTCAAGAAATCTTCCTTCTTAAATGCTTTTCCTTTCTAAATTATCTTTACTAATTGATATTATTAAATGTTCTCTCTCAACCGAGCTTAACAATATACGCATTTGAAAATAAGGACACCATAGACTACAATAAACTTGGAAATTGGATTAATATTTTTTTTTTGCTATCGCAAGTTCACTAATCCTTTTTCTCTTGTTTCGTAGGATAATCACAAAGTTGGTACTCAGAGATCGTAGGTAATTTACAAATTATATAGGCAAGCTTCTGTCTAATCCTTTTTATGCCCCTGATGTGAAGGGGCAATTTCCTTCATTCGCCCTCCCAAGTGAAGGGGAGGCAATAGCTGTAGGGAACTAACTTTGTTTGGAGGTGAAGTAAGTTCTCATAATGCGGAATCGATCTTCAATCAAAGGATACAAGCAATTGGCCAAAAGTAAGATCTAACTACAGATAAATACCTGTGCAGAGGCCCGAATGTAACTCTCTGCGACATCGGATGAAGATTTTTAAGACAGATTGTATTACTGAAGAGTAATTAATTGGGTTCGAGTACAAAGTATTTGGGTGGTCGAAGGCGTAATGCAAGGGGTTGGAGATAATTTTTCTAACCCCCACTTGGTTTCCCCTCTCCTCTATTAATAGAGATACAGGGAGCTTAGTCACCAGGTGTGGGTCAGGATTACATGATTACTGTCAGGAAATCCTGGCGAGTTATGGGCGCCGATCATATCAGTTTTGTTACTGCAATATTTATTAGTGATGTTTCTGAACGGCGCGGTAGTTGGACCTGTTACTGTAGCTACACGGGCCAATCAATGCGCTGTCAAATCTGATGCGGTGGTTGTCTGTCATATCTTACTTCGATCGTGTGTTTTTAAAGTCGAAGGATTTTTTGCTGCAGTATGTTAATCCGTTATCGAATCTTTGTCTGATGTTAAAGCATCATCGTCAGGGTATCTCCGGGGAGTCTATTTTAGAGATTGAGTAGGCTTCATTACATTCGAGTAGGCTATGAAGTGGGTTTCGACTGTCTGTTGAAGGCTACGAATAGGCTACTACATTTGCCCCCTCTCAGCGAAGGTCTCCAAGCCAGGTGGAGAGGTGTTCGTTGAAAAAATTGTTTGGTCTTGGAATTTGAGCTGTTTAACTGTTTGTTTTTGGGTAGGTAATAAAAGAGGGTTTTTAAGAGGTATGGGTGGTTATAGTATAATAAATTTATTGAAGGCTATAAGTAGGGGTTATTGTGGAGGTATACTGTATCCTCTTCCATTTGCAATAGTCTTATGCTCTTTCTCAATATTCTGAACATCTGAATGGATACCAAGCTGAACACGCGTTATCAGAAGAGGATTGGCTTCGCTCGCGACGGTCAAGTGGGGTGGAAGATGGTGAAACTGTATATGAAGTTTTTTGGGTAGCATGACCTGAACTGGGACATGCCGGATCATGTGGGGGTTGGACCTGAGGAATTCATTAATGGTGAACCGTATGCCTATCTGTGGGAATAGCTGAGGTTTCATTTTATGACTGCTGAGAGGCAATACCACTTTCAGATGGCTCTGGCCGAAAGTCTCGTTTGTACGGTGGAGATCATCGTGGAGCGAAATATGGCAAGTAGAGCTGGTCCATCCGGAAATGGGGCTTTAGGCTGATGTGGTGAATGTTTTGTAATTTTGCAGGTTTTTGTTTCGCTATGTGAGTTTTATTTTATGTTTTTGTAGTGGTAGTAGAAATGAAATTTGCTTGTTTGATCGGGTGCTTGGAATGGACGATTACTCTTATAGGCACGAGGTTTAATGATATGCTCGAAGGTAATGGTGATCGAATGCTCGACGGTGGAGGTAAGCCCAACTGGGAGTCCTCGGGAATGAGGTTTGAATACAGGTACCGATGAATTAATTACATCTGGGAAGTTGGAAAGTTTGCTTGCTGACTTTTCGAGGTTACGAATTGGAGGTTACCATTAATTCGGTTAGGGAAGGGGGAAAGTTATGGTGGGTTTGTAGGTATAAAAGGGGATAGGTTGGAGGAAATTTCTTCATTTGTTCTTCAAGTTTCTCATCATCTACTGTCTTGTTTGCTGATCAACATGGCTGAAAATGTACCGGTTCAAGAAGATCAAGCGGCGGTGAGGGCCAGGAGGATCCAGGAGGCCTTGTTTGGTATTCAACGGCGGTTCGGAATAGAGAAGGATATTGAATCTTAAATGCCAGACCTTTTTGAAGCGAAACCAAGGGCACCACTCTATGACATGCCCTTCGCGTACTGGTGGGGAATAGTGCAGATGATAGGGCCATTTCTCGGCCATCGGCTATCTCTTCTCAAAGGCTTTATGGAGGATATAGTAGACCAGGAGGATGAAGATGCAGCGGCCATTGTTGAAGAGAAGCAACCCACCAACAAATAGGGTTCTCTTTTGTATGCTTTCTTGTTGTTGCTTTCCTGCTTTCTACCTCCTTTTCTCTCTCTTTTTTTCTGTATGAAGCCTATAATGTTGTCTGAGTTGCTGAATGAAAATGGTTTCCTTTGTCGAGCTGTGGATAATAGTAATATAATCTGAATTGTAATTTGAGGCATTAAAGTGGTAATACAGTTGTCAAAATGTATTGTTTGTGTTGTTCGAAGATAAAAATGAATTTGTCGAAGTGAAAGGTAAACTGTGTTGGAGCTGAAATCTTTATCTGTAAGCATGAGATTTTTGAATGGTTGATGGTCGATATATAAGATAAGTTTATTTGAGGCTATCTGTTGCGGATTGCTCGAGACGTAAAATGGTCGAGTACTCGAGTTCGAGGATTGTGTCGATGGTTATGCTGGATTTGACTAACTGATGTGGCAGCCCAGACAGCGGGCCTGTCAGACTGTTACGGGCGCCTGGGGTAGTGTACAAAAAGTAATGATGATGTTTTTCTTGTATGACGGAAAAGGTTACGATGTGACTGTTTGGACTTGGTTGTTTAGCTTCGAGTGGGGGAAAAGGAGGTTCGAGAAGTTTTGGATTTTGCAGGCAATTAAAAGTGAGGGTGTTGTTCGCACGTGAGAAGTACGAAGGGTATATTGGTCAAAACACATTCTAGACGAATAGCCGGGTAGTTGGGTCGTGGTAATGATAGTGGCTGCAAAATCGAGGCTGTTTTTGGTTTTATGAAAGATATATAAGAGGAAGAATCGCAATTACAGTACTGTTTTACTGTGAGAATCAAAGAGTAGAGAGAAGGGAATGTACGCCATTTAGAACTTGGGAGTTGTTCCTGCACTTGTTTGTTTGGTCTTGCTGATTGGAGGGTAGTGCTGCTAACCATGGGTAAGTTACTTGACCTCTGCTGCTTGTACTTTATTTTTCCCTTTTGAGAATGTAGGTAGGGCAGTCTGTATTTGGTGTTTAGAGGTTATTTTGAGGGTAAAGAGACTTGAGGGATCTGGGTTTTGACCAAATCTGGGGCTGGAGGTGGTTTGGAGGAGGTATAGGGTTTGAGATCGAAGGTTTGATAAACTGCTAGTGGGGGTTGACGGGATAGGGTGTGTGATCACGGCATTGTCGAGTTTATCGATCTAATTACATACTTCTTCTTCTACAGGCTAAAATGAATAACCGTCAAGCTTCAAAACGGAGACTAATAGATGAGGAGGCTGAAGAATTTGAAGCTAGTATTTTGGTCGAGCCCAATGGATGAGGGTAGTGATGTAGAAGTGTTAGCTATTGAAACCGAGGCTCTATTGTCTATGGTTCTACCGGATGAGGAGGTTCCGGTTTTGAGTTGTTGAAAGATGATAGTGACCGAAGATAGTAATGAAGAGGAAACAGTATGGTAGGAGGAGGGTAATATAGGGCCTTCTGGTGGTGGAGAGGGAGATAAGGTACAAAGTAAAGATAGTGGGGATTCGACTGAGTCGGATAGGTTCAAAGGTGCCGTATCTACTAAAGATAGGATTATATTAGATCGGTTTGCCACCAAATTAGAACTCTCGAAGGTGGGGGTGTATCTGAGTGTTGCGGGGGCGGGGTTGACCTTCAAGTCGGACCCTCGGAAAGGGATTTTGGCTTATAGAGGCCAAATTCGATTGGGAATGGAGCTTCCTCTCCGAAAACTGGTAAAAGAAGTGTTAAATTTTTGGGGAGTGGCTCTGGTGAAAATGAACGGTAATTTCTATGAGATGATGAGGGTTGTAGAGGGGATGAATGTAAACTGGCTAGTGAGGGTCGAAGCTAGATTAAGTCGATTGACATTATCACTTTTTACTCGAGAAGGCTTGTTAGAACCCGGGGACCTATCACATCCAATGTCACCCAGAAAAACCTTGGTTCTTTGATCTGTGCTCCACAGGCCGGAGGTAGAATAAAGATTTACTGATAGTAAGGGGTAATTATAAGAATGTAGACAAGGATGACCCGTATAAATTACATCATCGGGCATAAAACGAAAGTAAGTTTACTGTCGAAGGGTTGTTGTTGATGTGTATCTGGAATAAGTGATAACTGTGCTCTTGTTTTAATCTCTAGGCAAAAGAGTTTGTCTTGGGATAATCCGGTAAATTATATTGACACTCTGCTCGAAGCTAGTTAAGACTGGGTAAATTCTGTGTTTGACAGTCTCAAAATCTAAAGACAATAAAGGAAGAAAGTGGATTCCCTGCTTCGAGACATACCCGCTACGCCGAAGCTACCAAAGAGAAAAAGAGGTAAAGATGTTTTGAAGGGGCCAAAAGAGATGGGAGGGGAAGATTTGCCAAGGAACTACCAGTTTGTACCGAGATCACGTAGGGGATTGAAGCAAGTAGTGCCAGTGGCAAGAGATGCGTCGAAGTTGAGGTCGAGGCCGGTAGCAACTCAAACTGAGAAGAGAAAGGGCCGGTTAGCTCCCAAAGCCCTGAAGGTGCTGGAATCAAAGGTTGGCTAACGCAAGGTGTAAGGTTCTGGGGAGGATGATACACTAGAGGAAGATGACGAGATGACAGAGTTTGAATGACAGGAGCAGGTTGTGGCAAAACAGGCTTCGATGGTCGAGCACTGGGAAGATGATCCAGACGAGGCTTCAAAGGAAATAAAGAAGCACTTGTTTCATGCAACTATATATGGCTTTTTGTTGTGGTAGTTTTAGATTTCTTAAAAATTCTTCAAATTTCGAGTTGCACTAATTCTTGGAAATTTTAGCAGATGGATACTTGGGTGTAAACTTGAAGCAAGGCAATAAAGTCAGTAAAGGCGAAATTGAAGCAGGCAAAAGAAAATCTGAATCTTTCTCGTGGAAAAGAGGCATCACTGGTGTCTGAAGTTAGGAAGTTGAAGTAAGATCTAGGGGTGCTTACCAACCCTTATGACGAGAGGCTTGAGCTGCAGTGGTCAAGGCTGGAGTGAGAGTGGTCTGCGAAGCTTGTGGCATGTGATTGAGAGAAAGTAGAACAAAAGGTGAATATTCAGCAGCAGTATGATGGCGAATGCAGGGTGAACGTTAAGTTGAAAAACTTTATAGGTGATAAGGGGTATAACCCCGAGACATTGGAACCTTATCCTGTGTCTCCAAAGCGCATTGAAGGGGATGATTTATAGATGAAGGGAGGGGAGGCGAACATTGTTGAAGAAGAAGTTGGAAGTATTCGGGGTGGTGCATATACTTCTCTTGTTGGAGCGCCCATGGTAGAACTGCTGATGGTTTGGTCGTGGAAGATTCGAATGAAGCTCCAGGGGGATCTGTGGAGCAAGAAGGTGTAACCACGCCGATATGAGGTATTTAGGATTGGGGTTTCATGTCTTCTTCAGCTAATTATAATGTTGAGTTGTAATATTTTGAACGATGTTGTTGTTTTCTGTCGGTCTCTAAACTCGGTAGGTTGTTTGTGCTTTTGTTATCTGTTGAACTTCTAAAGTTGATGCAGAACATATTGTTGCTTATTTTCTGAACATACTGATTCTAAACTTTTGATTTGATCTGATTTGCTAATGGATTGTGCAATCGTGCTTTGACCTAGAATTATCTGAATTTGAATGCACGTTCTGTTAATTTTGCATGTTTTGGACTCTTGATGATTGGTCTATGAATTATACTGCAACTGTTCCTCTAATGGATAATATGAGAATATGCTCTGCATTATCTAGAATTGTAGATAGTATTTTTGTATACGGTTTTTGTTAAAATTGGATCTGTTTGAGTATAAACTTAATCTGCTTGAATAACTATAGTATGATCGAAACCTGAGGAGTGTCGAAGATATATAGATCGAACTCCGAATGCTTTGCTGGACATCGAAGACCGAGGCAACAGCGATGTTAAAATTTTGAAAAATTTCTAGGTCACCTCCGAGTATCAGTCGGGCCGAGGGGACGTGATACCAAGAGGAAACCAGAAAATTTACTAAACTTCAAAGGCCTAAGCCACAGAGAAGGAATATCTGATCGCCTCCAACGCATTCCCGAGGGTCCGGTCTTTCGACCATCCTTGCCCCTCGAGTCTGCTCGAATGTTGGAAACTTGAGCAATTCAAGGTCGCCCCCAAGTACCAGTCGGGGCGAAGGTGCACATGATACCTGGGGAAAACCAAGAAAAGGACTGGACTTCAACGGTTTCAGAGCCTGGATGAAGTATATCTTATCGTCCCCAATGCATCCCCGAGGGTCCGGTCTTTTGACCATCCTTGCCCCTCGAGTTTGCTCGAAATTGGAGACTTGAGCAATTCAAGGTAACCACCAAGTATCAGTTGGGGCGAGGGTGAACATGATACCTTGGGTCAATCAATAAAAGGACTAGAGTACAAAATCTAAGCCACAGCGAAGCGATATCTGATCGCCCCCAAGGCATCTCTGAGGGTCCGGCCTTTCGACCATTCTTACCCCTCGAGTTTGCTCAAAGTTGAGAGCTTGAAAAATCTCGAGGTTACTCACAAGTATCAGCCGGGTCAAAGGTTGACGTGATACCTGAGTTAAATGAAGAAAGTCAAAATGAAATAAGAGATGAAGTAAGGATTGAAAAACTTGTTAATTAAATGTTCTTGATTTCATCAGTTCTACACGGTTAGAGATATGGCATAATATAGGAGACCAGCTGCATTGTATTCCAGGGGTTTGGTAGAGGCTCTTCGTCTTCTGTCATTAAGTAATAAGAACCCTTATCTATTTTATCATAGACAACATATGGTCCTTCCCAAGATTCGGCTAACTTGCCGGTGTTTCGAGGTTTCGAAGATTGATTGACACGTCGAAGTACTAGATCTCAAATGTTAAAACTTCGTTGTCGAACTCTATTATTGTAGGATTTTGAAGTGATGTGTGGTACCGGCCAAGGTTGGCGATAGCTCGATTTCTGGTTTCATCGATCCATAACATGTTGCATGCAAGTTCGAACTCATTATCTTCGTCTGGGAGGCTAGGGTCTCGAGTGGGTGCTTCGAATTGGGCGGGTAATACAGCTTCGGTTCCATATGTTAGGAGGAAGGGGTGCATCCTGTGAATCTTCTTGGGAATGTGCGATAGGCCCAGAGGACGTGTTGTAACTCTTAAACCCATCATCCTTTCTTTGCATTGACTCTCTTCTTAAGGCCATCGATGATGGTTTTGTTAATTGCTTCGACTTGACCGCTGCCCTGGGGATTGTAAGGTATGGAGGATGAGAGGATGATGTTGTATTTTTTGAAGAAGATTCTGACTTTGCTGCCAACGAATTGGGGACCATTGTCGCATAGAATCATGTGGGGATAGCCGAAGTGAGTGATGATGTTTTCCCATAGAAATTTGACAACTTCCTCTTCTCTGGTTCGGTATAGAGGCACCGCTTCGACCTATTTTGTGAAGTAATCGGTTGCCATGAGGATATTTTCTCTACTACCTGAGGCTTTTGGGAAGGGTCCAATGAGATCGATGGCTCATAATTTGAATGGCCAGGAAACTTAACTAAAATGGAGGTCTTGAGAGGGGCAATGGATATCATGAGCGTGACGCTGGCATTTGTCACAATGTACTACATATTCTGAAGCTTGTTTTTTCATATCCGGCAAAAATAATCCTAGGGTAACAGCTTGAAGGGCCATTGAATGACCAGCAGTATGAGCACCGCAAGTTCCTTCATGAAGTTCGGCTAAGGTTTGAGAGGCTTCGGCTTGGGATATGCATCGAAGGAGGACGCCATTTGGGGATTTTTAATGTAATTTGTTTTTGTGGATAATATATCAGCGGCAGTTTTCTAGCAGAGAGCGTTTGGCTTTGGGATTATCTGAGTGAGTAGCATTGTCAAAGTAATGAAGAAATGGTGTTTGCCAATCGTCTGGATCGTGACTCTCGCCCCCAGTATTGATGGTATTGATTTCCATCTGGTCGATACTTGAGCGTTCGAGTACTTCGATATGGAGTGTCTGAGATTCTGATTGTCCGAGCATAGCTGCTATGTAGACGAGGGCATCTTCATGTCTATTTTCTCCTCGAGGGTAATGTGTGATTATTGATTTTTTTGGAAACCGGTCCATGCATTGTCGCACAAAAAGAGCGTAGTCAGCCATGCGGTCCTTAACTTGATTTTCCCCTGTGTAATGTCTCTGAACAAGTTGGGAATCTATAAAGACTGCAAGTTTGGGAATGCCGAGGTCGAGTGCGTGGTCGAGGCCATAGATCAAGGCTTCATACTCTGCTTTGCTATTAGAACATTTGAAGGCAAGTTTGACAGCTTTCTCGATGCGGTCATTAGTGGGCGCTACCAGGACAATACAAATTCTTGAGCAATTAGGTCATGCTGATCCGTCTGTGAATAAACGCTAGCCAGTGGGAGGGTCCCAGGGATCTAGTATTATAGGCTGATCTTTTGATAAATCATCTTCGTGTTCTACCCAGTCGACCTTTCAGGGATATTTGCTTATCGAAGGTAATGTCGTGTTTGCCAAGGTATGCGGACTACTGTTGCACTTTTCTGGATTTTCCTTTTTCCTAAGTACCTCTTTAAGGGATAACTGGTAATAACACGGATGAGATGAGCCTGAAAATATGGTTTGAGCTTACCGGCTGAATAGACAAGTTTAAGGAGTAAACGCTCAAGTTTTGAATATCGAGCTTCTGTAGGGGTTAGGGTTTTGCTGATGAAATATATGGGTTTTTCGATGTTGGAATTAAGTCGAATGAGCACTGAACGGAGAGTGGTTTCTGTGACAGCATGGTATAAAGAGAGTATATCTCCTTCGATAGGTGTGCTGATGATCGGTGGACGGCAAAGAAAAAGTTTGAGTTCAAGGAAGGCTTGTTCGCACTCAGGGGTCCCGTCGATCTCAGGATATTTTTTCATTTTTGCTTTGTGGAAAACTTGATGGCATAAGAGGGAAAAGAGCCAGGCACATCGATCTGAGGATTTAGAAATAAAACGATTGAGGGTTGTTATCCTGCCCGCCACTTTTTGGACGTCTTTCTTGGTTTAGGGCGAAGGCATGTCTATGAGAGCTCGAATGTGGGTGGGGCCAATCTCTATCCCGTGTTTACTGATAAGGTGACCCAAAATTTTTCTGAAGGACACGCCAAATTGGCACTTGTCTGGGTTGAGTTTCATTTTATACGTGCGAAGTATCGAGAAGATGTCTGAGAGGTCTTAGATATGGGTACTTTTCTGAAGGCTCCTGCATAAGAAATCGTCGATATTGACTTCGACAAATTTTCCATGCAAAGGTTTGAACATGGTTGTGACAAGGCGTTGGTAGGTGACACCGGCATTTTTATAGCCGAAGGGCATAACGATGAAATAGTAAAGGCCTTGTTCAGTTATAAATGAAGTTTTAAGTGATCTCTGGGGAGGAGTGGGACCAAATTGTAACCCGAAGATGCGTCCATCATGAATAGGCGCTCGTGTCCAGCAGTGGCATCGAGAAGTGCTGAGATAGTAGGAAGGGGGAAATTGTCCTTCCGTGTGTGCTTCTAGAGGTCTGTGAAGTCGACGCAGATTCGGATCTTTCCATTCTTTTTTGGAACTGCTAAAATGTTTGATATCCAGTCTGTGTATTTCACTTTTCTGATAAAGTCTGCGGCTAGAAGCTTGACAATTTCATGGTTCACGGCATCTCGAAGTCATGGTGTCAGGGTACCCTTCTTTTGTTTTACTTCTGAGGCATGGGGGATGAGATCGGGGCGATGGCAGGCCATGTCGGGGCAGACACCAGGGATCTCTTCCAATGTCCAGGCGAAGATGTCTTTGTTTGCTCGAAGGAACTCAGAAAGTCCGGGGCGCTCTGACTCATTAAGGAAGGTTCCAATAAATGTACCCCGACCGGGACCGTCGAGTTTGATATAAACAGTGGAATTGATGGATGGGGTGGTATCTGTCAAAGTCGAAGGGATAGAAAGATACTGCGATTGGTATGGGCGGCTGACAAGTTTTCGGGTTTGGTCGATCTCTGGGTGCTCGCATGAGTACGTAAGGTGTTGAGAGCCTTGTAAATTCAAAGTACCCTTGTGATTGATAAATCGAAGGGTCTGATGGTAGGTCAAAGGTATAGCTCGCATGACGTGAAACCAATCTCGTCCGAGTATACCAAGATATTCGGACTTCTTATCAATGACGATGAAGTTGGTTTGAAGGATAATGGGGCCTGCAGTGACGGGTAGGCTGATACGGCCAACAGCGGCTTTTGTTGATCCATTGAAACCTTTTAGTTCAATGTTGGCAGCAGTTATGAGGTTTATTTTCTTCATAGTTTGGATTGTTTGGAGAAAGAGGACATCAGCTGCGGTCCCAGTATCTACGAGCATTGTATGGAGGACGAGGTTCTCGTTCTTAATCATGATGACTAACTGGTCGGAATGGGGGAAACGGACGTGTAAAGTGTTACAGTCGATGAAAGAAATACCTTCGAGTCGAGGGTGACGGCTTGATTTTGGCAGAAGGGTAAGAAATTTCTCCTGATAGGTGAGCATGTAACATTCTTTGATGCGCTTTCGTTTTCTCTTGGAATGTCCAATGTCTATGTTGCTGACTTCGATAAACTTGACTCTATAGATGTGCACCTCGGTTGAGTCAGTAGGAGGGCCGGATAGAGATTTGTGGTAGGACCCATCGAGGTAGCTTGGAAGATCAGCAATATACTTGTGCAAGTGACCTGCTCTGAAGATAAGTTCGAGAGAGCGCTGAAGGGCAAAACATTTATTGGTATGGTGACAATTACACTTATGGTTGGCACAGTAAGATTCGCCTGGTCTGACTTCGATGGGGAAAGGGATATGCCAAATGGGATCTACCAGTATGTGTGGTAGAAGGGTTCTGAGGGGGGGCAGTGAGTGTAGGCAAAATAGGCCTTCGTCACTTCTTGCGAGCTTCGGTGCTGTTATCAATGTTGTGGCGTTTGTGGCTCTTTGTTTCCTGTGAGACAGGAGCGATCAGGGGCGTGGGAGCAGAGTGGGGGTGTTACCAAGGTTTATGGAAGTTTGTTGTTTGCGAAGGATGGCTCTATTTGTGGGACTCTCGATGGCGCTCGAGATCGATATAGCCATTGACCTTCAAGAGCATCTCTTCGAGTGTTTTTAGTTTGTAGAGGAATAAGTGCTCTTTTACTCGGCTGTGGTCGGGGCAAGGCATTCGAATATGCCAAAATAGCATTCGAACAGTTGAGATTTTTTATTTTCCTGGATTCGTCGAGGAATCTTCTGGTGAAGGTTTTGAGGGTCTGACTACCGGATTTTCAAAAATTGTAAATGGCGTCAACTCTGACCTCTCTATCTTTGTTGAAGGCAAACTGGGCGATGAAAAGATGTAAAAATGCTCGAAGTTATGAATCGAACCATTTAGGAGATTGTGGTACCATCGAAGAGGGTTATCGGTAAGGCCCGTTGGAAAAAGGCGACATAATAGGTAGTCAGCCGTAAAGTAGAGGCTCAGGGAGTTTTAGAATTCCAGGATGTGGGATTTGGGGTCTGTGTTACAGTATTTGCTGAGTTTAGGGGTACGGAAGTTGGAGAGTATTTCGATACCCAAAAGTTTGGGGCAGATCAGGTTATTGAGGCGGCTCTAGGAGTTTTTGGCTGGGCTCGTGCTAACGCGAATGACGGGTTGTATTTTGTGGTCGAAGTATTGTTGTGTAACATATGCAGGGTGTAGGGGAGATTGATGGATTCGAAGGTTGTTTAGTCGAGCATGTGATATAAAATTAGCGTAGTGTTCGCCGAGTCGTTCCCGAGCAGGACAGTGTCTGGGGTGTCTGGAGGAGTGGAGGGTTGAGTCAGAAGAATAATTTGTGGGGTGAATCCCGAGGTGAATGAAGCCGGTTGGGGGAATAATACGGGAAAAACCTTCGGCAGCGGTGTGAACGGGGGGTATCTCGAGGTTTTGTGAAGTCCCGAGGTGGGCGCGAGCAGAGATGCGCGATGGGTCTGGTACCTGGGATGGGCAAGCAGGTTTCAAGGGTTATAATCTCTGTAGCTCTCGGACGGTGTTGCGCAGTTTGTTGATTGCTCTATTTTGTCTGTTCTCATCATCCAAGCGGCGATTCCACTCAGTTTCCAGTGCCAAGCAGTGGCATTCACGCTCCAGGTTTAGTTGGTTCTGGTGGCGCTTCTCTGCCTAAGCAACATGTTGGAATAACAAGGCTATTTGGGCAGCTATTCCGTCAATGGAGTGGCCTGCCTGGGTTGAGTTGGAACGGCGTGTGGGTGCCATTGAGGGTAATCTACAGAAGTGGAAAACAAAAGGAGGGGAAGAAGGATGGGAGATTGGTAGAGTGGGAAGCACAGACGGCGCCAATTGTAGGGAACTAACTTTGTATGGAGGTGAAGTAGGTTCTCACAATGCAGAATCGATCTTCAATCAAAGGATACAAGCAATTGGCCTAAAGTAAGATCTAACTATAGAAAAATACTTGCGTAGAGGCCCGAATGTGACTCTCTACAACCTCTGATGAGGATTTTTAAGACAGATTGCATTACTGAAGAGTAAATAATTGGGTTTGAGTACAGAGTATCTGGATGCTCGAATATAAAATGTAAGAGGTAAGAGATGATTTTTCTAACCCCCACTTGGTTTCCCCTCTCCTCTAATTATAGAGATACAGGGAGCTGAGTCACCAGGTGTGGGTCAGGATTACATGATTACTATCAAAAAATCCCAGCGAGTTATGGGTGCTAATCATATCGGTTCTTTCACTACAATATTTATTGGTGATGTCACTGAACGGCGCGATGGTTGGACCTGTCACTGTAGCTGCATGTGCCAATTAATACGTCATCTAATCAGATGAGGTCATTGTCTGTCTTATCTTGCCTCGATCGTGTGTTAGTAAGGTCGAAGGATTTCTCCTGTAGAATGTTAATCCGTTCTCGAAGCTTTGTTTGATGTCGAAGCTTCATCTTCGGGGGATCTGCGGGGAGTCTATTTTAGAGATTGAGTGGGCTTCGATACATTCGAGTAGGCTGTGAAGTAAGCTTTGACTGTCTGTCGAAGGTTACGAGTAGGCTACTACAATAGCTTCAACGGGAAATACTTCACGTAGGTTGGTACCTCTATAAACTTGACATCTAGACGGGGTTTATATCCACTCCACCCTGACACTAGGAAGATAATTTCATGTTGATTATTCAAATACACGCTGCTCTAATAAAATATTTATTGTGGTTAAATTGACCTATTGACATTTTTAAATTTCTTTTAATTCCAACATTAGTAAAGGTAAAAATTGTTAGAGACTTGCAGGATTTCATCATCCAAAAACCTCTTTAACAAGTGGGATAACCAATCAGGGATATGAAGAAATTCGTATCACATGAAAATTGAGCATCCCAGATCTGAAAATAACTAATAATAAAAAAGAGTAGCAAGATTACCGTAGGATTTTATCACCCAACGGATAGGTGTACTGGACTGGGGTACAAACACGGGTTCGCAGGATACTGCCCCAGCCTAGGACCACGAAATAGTAGTTGTAGGCTTCTGACGTCACAATTCTGAGTACTAATGTACGATAAGGCGACTCGCTCGGGCGTGAGAATTGAACATCTACTCAAAGCAAGTACTAGCACAGTGACATAGGGGAGTATAGGAACCTAAGCCTTTGACCATCCTACCCTTTTCTAAATATAGAATACTATAGGGAAGACTTACATATTACTTCTTAGAAAACGTTGAAGAGTAAGATTATAGGTTTGATTGATTGTTTACTGCATCGGGTGCTAAATTTTCACATATTAGTTTGTGCATTATCAATTGGGCACGTGGAGAAAAATGTTTAAGAATTTGCCAGAACCTTTGCCTATTTATAGCCCACCACCTCAGCCAAAGTGGATTGGGCGACTACCTCACCCAATCAACACAATAAAGAACTTAGGACCCCAAATTTTGGAGGAGGGTAATCTATCTAGAGTTGACCCAATAGAGCTTGTTGTTGAGCTAGAAGTCGAACCCCCAATCATGGTTGCAATTTCCTAATTCCGTAAGCTCGAGATGGCTCGGAATTAGCTCTTACACCAATGTTCCTGTGACACAAACTAATATAAAGTAAGAAATGACACTGGTGTTTTAGCGTGGAAAGCCTTTGAATAGGTAAAGAACCACAACCTTGGGTCAAAGGTTTTAGTAACAATGACTTTTATTGTTTAAGGTTGATATCTTATTACAAGTGATCTCTCGAACTAGAAATAACTGATCTTGTAAATAAAAAATTAGATATTTAAGAATCTATAAAATATGGTTCTCTTGGTAATTTCTCATATATTTTTTGGTCCTTATCTCTTCTAGAAGTTTTTCTTTATATAGACCTTACCTGCAATTCGTTATCGTGCTGAAGCACGCTCTCCAAATAATATGATAAGTGGCAGTTGACTAAATAACTATTGAGTTTGTGAGAGATAGGTGTCATTGACTTGTTCGTACTTTTTTGTTGTACTCGACCTATGTTCTTCATCAGTTCGTGGTGTAGGTATCAATGCTGACTATTTATGTCACGTGAAAAATACGTGAGACTGATATGGAGGTAGTTTTAATTAGAAATAGCTTGAATTGGGTTAGATCGAGATATAGGTCCCTACAATCGCCCCCTATCAGAATCTATGGGTAAATGGTTTATAGAAGTTGAAAAGAAAGGATGTATTAATGTGGATGTGACTGTATGGAAAATGGATATATTTTTATGGGAATCATGATATACGCGACGCTTGGGGTTTTGAGAGCTTCTTTTGTTTTGAATGATGACGCTTGGGAAATGTACCTCAACATTAAATATTAGGGTTATATAATTAGTACCTACACCGAGGATTCTAGCAAAATATTCTGTTTATTGGAAAATTCTTTGGAAGTCTAGATTGACAATGGCGAAGACTCAGAGAATGGTTTACGAAGAGAGAGCTTCTACTAAGATGCTGAAGTTTAAGTTGAGATATTTCGGTGATCAGTTCTTAGAGATGACTACCCCATTCCCATTCTACCGACGTCTCAGGGCATGCGAGAAGAAGAAGTGGCTGAAGCTGAAGAAGTTTTTTACTGTATGTGGTGATTTTATTATGTTTTCTTAACGGTCGAGCAACGTTTGAGGTATCTCTGCATCCTTGTAGAAGACAAGGTTGAGGAGACATATACGGGAGCCGGTGTAACTGTAGTACATTTTTGCCAGTATCTAGCGTAGGATTGGATTCTAAGGTCAGGCATTCTTTATCTCTACCAACTTTCTGATGGTGGTGGTTATAGAAGAGACAACGATGGTAGTGGAGAAAGGAGACAGAGATTGGAAGTCTGCTTCTACACCATCATCGTTTCTTAGCTCTAAGAAGACCTTTTGCTTGAAGAGTTGGTTCAAGCACTGACTCTTTTTACTTTTATATCCAGACTTCATCGAATCCCAGTTTTTGGTCAGAGTAAGATTGTGTGAAGGTTGAAGGATGTCTGGTAATTTCCAATGCCTAGTTTGCTTCAGAAGATTATTTGAGTGAAATATCACTGAAGTCAGATGAACTGAAGGATTTGGTGTATCCGAGTACCTAAAAGAATAGTTATCTGTAAAGTGGTTGAAAGCCTTGTTATCTGTAAAGTACCTGAGAGACTTGTTATCTGTAAAGTACCTGAAAGACTTATTATCTCTAAGGTACTTGTAATTCGAGCTTAATAAAAAATGGTTATTTAAACTCTGTTTTGATATATAGAATAGCTCTTGTGATTGAAATCGAGCTATGAGTAATTCTAAGATATACGAATAGAGGATGAAATGTCATATATAAGATTGAACCTAAAAAGTATATTATAGCAGTCGATTTATGAGTATGGGTTTGTAACATAAAAGATGTGTAAGAATTTTTTTTCGAACTAAATAACTTATAATTATCCAGAGAGATAACCGTAGAAGATTTAAAATATAATAGAAATTCGGGCTCAGGCTGGTCGCTTTAAAATATTTGATTTGGAACAAATAAGTTCGAGATGGAATAGGCCAAATTTATAGAGGCTGATGAGGATAGATAAGTTGAAATAATTTTTACTCAGGATACTGAGGTATTCTATTATGAAAGAATAGAGTATAAATATGAATTATGGGGGAGTTGAAGTACTCTACAAAACTACATAAAATAGGGGAAATGTACATTAAACAAGTGCAAGAAATAGAAATGGTGTGGACTCGATATGAGAGAATTCATTATGCCATTAAGAGATGGTTGGCGATAAAGATAGCTGTAGTGTGAGAGTAGATTTTTAGCTTGTTAGATTATAATGCTGGCATGCCAGTGACTGGCTATCAGTTTGAAGATATAGATTGGATGGTTTAGGAACTTTGAGTTAGGATGTCTCTTCTACGAGGAGCTAATCCGGGAAGTAATTGTGGAGCCTTCAGCTCAAAAAGAGGTTGTGAGACTAATTGCTGATGTAAGGAATGCTAGGGGTGAGTAGATCAGGTGTGTCTCCCCAAGACATCTGGGATGTTTCAGGTATAATTTATATGTGAGGAAGTGAATTGTATAAGTTCTAATAATTGTCAAAAAAATGTAATGAGAATGGAGTTTGAATCTATCATCTTTTATTACAAATATTGTTCGTAACTGCTGTGAAAAATGAATTTAAATTTCGAATTGTGAGAGCTTTGGAAATGACGTCAGCACTTCAATAAATAGTAGAAGCTAGAATAGAAAAAGCAGGCTGCTTTATTTTTGCCTTTTATGTTTTTGTAGGGAAAGTTTGATTACGTGTAAGTGTTGAGTCATCATGAGTGCTGGGAGGTCAGAGGGAGATTTAGGTTAGAAAGATGAAACTATATTAAAAAATAGGGTAGGGGCAATAATGGGAAGGTTCTTTCATTGAAAAGGTGTAAGACGTCTGACATTTTTTGAGGAAGAGAGATAAAATAACTGAGAATATAAATAATGTGATGCCCATTAACTAACTGTCAGCAGTTAGAGAGATAAAATATAAATAATGCTTTATCTTCTTTATTCAAATGTTTATCAACTTCTAAAAAATTGAGAACAGTAAGAAAGGAAAGAGAAAAAATAGCTGAGAATTTCATGGAAAATTAATCGAGAGTGATCAGCAATCAAAGCGAGAGAGAGTTACAGAGACTAAGTCACGAAGGTCGTTATACAACAGCATTGTGATGGAGGACTTGGCCTTGCATCAGATTCATATTCCGACATTAAAGGTTAGTGGATGATTTGTGATACTGTGAATGTGTTTCTTTGGAAAAGTCCTTTTTTGTGATATTCAAATCTAAAAATTACTATTTATAACAATCTATAAAAATCTGTTAGATATACATGTAAAAAAGTAATACGAATGATATACGTATTTATGTGATGTATATGTAAAAGATAATGATAGAATACCTGAATCTGTATGTAGGTCAAGCTTGAGGATTTTTATGTAGAATCACATCTCATATATAGAGTTGTAGCTGAAATGGAGACTTCACTTGTTCTGTAGGCCTCGACCTCCGGTCATTCGGCTGATTCAAAAAGTATAGTATCCGATAGGGAAGACGGAGTCAGTCTTTCAATTGTCAAATTTCCCTAGAATATTGATATCATATTCTATGAACTCTGATGTGTTTAGAGAGCTTTGTAAAGCCAAAGCTCTTATAGGGGAAGATGGGGCAATTTTGTAGAACATGCCGTTAGGCAGTTTAAAAGTTGTATCGTAAGATCTGAGGGGGAACATTTCATTTTGTTGGCTAATTAAAATAAGGAGAAATTAAATAGAGGGTTAGACGAATCGATCTCCTTAGAGTATTATGACGGAAATGTCCAGGGCGACCTGGAAGAGGCTTTTCTATCTTTCTTATCTCAATTGGAGTATGGGTTAAGTCTGCCGCTTACCATTCTTGTGAAAGGGATTATGAATATCACTGGGGCATGTCCAATTCAGTTGAATGGGAACATGTGGGAGGTAATAAATTTCAGTGACTTGTTGAATAAGTTGAAGGACGGGAACATGGTTGAGAGGAGGATATTTTCTGAAGACGTCTTACAGTTTTATGGCGTGAAAAACTATTCTATAAGTGGAGGGGCATACTGTCTTGCAAGTTCGCCTTGACCTATTTTAGTCGATCAAAATTTAGCAGGCCGAATGTAGAATGATAATGTGATATGGGTGAGGGGTGATTATCTTCAGAGAGATGATGAAGAACCCATAGAACTTCTGTGTAGAACTGTGAAGCAAAGTAAGTTTAATAACGTATCATATTAAAATGCTAAAATTGAATGTTACTCTATTGTTAATAATGTGTTGTTGTTTGAGAAGTCCTTCATCGACGGTGATGAAGGAGAAGTCCCTGTTAGATATTGTTGCTCAAGAAGTGGCTGAGCTTGAGGCTGTGCTAAAAGAACTTGGTATTAGTATAAAGATGCGAGCTAACAGCCTGTCCGAGAAAGTTTAAAAGTTTCAAGCAATGAGGCTAATGAAGGGCGTTTCTAGCAACAAGAAGAGGGGAGCTGATGGAGATAGATGAGTGGTCTTGCAAAAGGCCTCAGGAGTGGATTTTGTGGATGTGCCAGAGTCTACTACGTTGAGAAAGTTTGCTCAGGTATTTCCAAAGAAGAGAATATTGAAGCATGGCTTAACCTCTACTACTATTGGGAGTTGTGAGGCTAAGGGAGAGGCGAAGAAGAGAAGGGTAGATCCTTCTTTTGAACTAATTGGGGTAAAGGTCGCAGAAAATCATCCTGGTATGGAAGATGAGTTGAAAGCGGTGAAGGCAAGGGTGAGGCTTGTAGTTTACAATGATAAGGAGGAGATGAGCAAAATGGTAAGTTAGATGATTTAAGTATCTTATGAATTCTGTTTTGTAGTTTGAGCAAATTAATGTGGTCAATGATTGTGTTATTTTTCTAGGCTGCTCGTTTGATGATGAGATTCTACCTCGGGATGGAGGAGAAGAAAGCCGGGCTCGAGAAGGGGATGGCTAAGCTCGAGAAGAATATTGCTCACTTGAAAACAGACTTGGCTTGGGAGGGGAAGCGACTGGACTCTGTGCTGGCTGCATAAGAGGTAGAGATAGCCGAGCTGACTGCGAAAGCGGGAAAGAATCTGGAGGAGGTGGTAAGCTATCATGGTTGACTTGGGCGCCGCCTTCTGAAGATGAGGTACTCCAAAACTGAGGTGAATGACATTATGGAGGATACCTATGTTGAAGAGAAGGAGGTTGAGGATGATGGAACTGGCATTTTAAGAGGCTTGAATGGAGTTTCTCCCCAGATTATGCAAGAGAACAAAAGGGATGATGATGTCAGGCCGGAGAATGTGAATGAGAAGGTAGAGTAGAATTGTTGACTACTTTGTTGTATGATTATGAGGGGTTTGTGAACTAAAACTGTATGGATCAATGTAGGATAAATTTTTGTTGGCTAAGTTATGCTTATAAACCTTGTTTGTAGGAACGTAAGGATATGCGCCTCTGAATAAAAGAATTAGAGAATAAGCTTGCTAAGGAGAAAGACGCCTCAATGTCCCTATTAACTTCGCAAGCGGAGCTACAGGATAGAAAATAGCGAGAAATATTTGACTTGTATGCTTCATTACTCTAGAGCTACAAAGTAAAAATTAGAGCGTAGAGATAGACCAAAATCTTACAAATAGTTTAGGGGAAATGGTACTCAATTGTGTATAGATAATTTCAAAGTACTGAAAAAGTTATAATATAGAGAATGTGTACCTTGGAATTATAAGTATATGTTATTGTTCATTGAATTGGGATCATACTTTAACCTTAAGTTTAAAAGCAGTTTCACACAGAAGATGCCAAAAAAAAGAAATTTTGTTAGAAATAAGATGTATGTATTGAGTGAGTATCCTGAATCGAACTTGATGTATTGTATTTATGATATGTAGGTTGAATTGGAGTTAGCTCATTTGAGCGAAGAAAAAACACACCAATATAACCAAGAATTTGAGGCAGAGTATAATAGAATGAGGGATGGAAAATAAAGATAGGGAGGATCAACACGAAAAGGTACATTTCAAGTTCATCAAGGCAACACAAAGTGTTAATGACCTCACACGAAAGATCGAGGAGAAAGATGCCGAAATTAGTAAAGGGCCAAAAGAGCTCGAGGAGATGAAAGAAAAGACAGCAAAACTCAAAGCAAGAATGATGCGTTGATTGTAAAGAGTAAGGAGGCCGACATGGCTTGATACCATATCCAGGCGTTAGAATTGTCAGAGAAAGAGCTAAATCATTTTGTGGCTAGTCTGAATGACCAAATGATCTGCAAAACGAACGAACAGGAGTAGACTAGAGCTGATTTGGAGAGTTCCAAGAGCAAACTAGAGCGATTGATGAATAAAATGACTGAGAAAGATAGCGAGTTGAAGAAAGCTCGAGATGACTTATCTATCTCCGAAATTGTGGTTGAGCAGTTGACTATAGGTTTGTCTGCTAAAGATATAAAGTTTTTGTTGGTGCAAAAAAAATGTGATAGGTTGAATGAGAGGGTGGCACAATTGAGGACCAATTTGGCTCAGCCCAATTCATGTGCCAAGAATGCCGAGGTTAGAGAGCGCTCGAGGAAGAATAAAGGTGATGCCAAGGTTTCCATTGTTTAAGGGGATGTGGTTAGCCTATCAGCTCGAATCAAAGAGCTGGAGGGTAATGTAGCTCGAACTCAAGGTCATGTACAAAAAAGAAATGTGCGGTTAAAGGAGTGCAAAAGTAAGTTGGATGTTACTCATCTCAGGGAATGGGAGTTAGAGCGGGTAATCAGAGGTAAAGATATTTTGATAAAGTAAAAAAACAAATTATTGAAGAAATTTCCTGCTGGGGTAAGTGCAGGTAAAGACAAGAAGCTTGAGAAACTTCATGCCTAGGTAGCTGAATTGAGGACGATAAACCAGGGCGAGTCAGATAAAGTAGATGAAAGACGAGGGAGCATATCAATCTTATGTCACGCGCAGAAAGTTGAAAGGAATGGCATGAAGCATGGAACAAGAGGCTGAAAGAGCCCCTTCAAACGGCGAGAGAAAATTTTATAAGGCGGTCGTGCCCATGGCATTGTGCTCAGTGATGCTAATGGCAGTAATTGCCTATTTTGTTGAAGAGGTGAAAAGGCTTGAGTTAGATAAAGATACCTTGCATGACTGTTTGTTAGATAATGGATGTATTTGCCGAGCTGATATAGACCGAGGAAATTATATGTATTCCATGGAAATGGAGTTAGGTTCTCAACCTGCTGAATTGCTAGAGCGAGACAAGATCACTGAGGCTGTTCGAGTTCCAGAATTTAGGGCTGATTGTCGTTCTGCTGTAGGAAAAAGCATAGCTGACCTCCCATCACCAGAAAAGGATCCTTTGTAGTGGCTCTATGTGTAACCTAAAAAAGTATATATCGCAGCCATATTGAGAGATGAAAGCTAGCTTTACCTTTGTTTTATCTTATGTCTGCTAGTGTTATTTGATTAAAAACTAGTATTACCACTACGAGAAAAATGGCTATTAGCGACGGATATAACTGTCGTTATTGCCTAATTAACGACTTATATTCTGTCGCTAACAACTCTCGCCAAAAATGGAGTCGTTATTGTTACCGACAATTATAAATGTCATGCTTTTACAGTATATAAATATGCCGTTCTTTATAAATATACGACGCTTATAAATGTTGCGCTCTCTGTCGTTTCAAGGAGACAAAAGTCGTTTAATTTTAACATAAACCACAAGTATATATGTCATTATTTCTGTCGATTCACGGGGAAAACGTCATTTAAAATTAACCATACACGACAAGCATATATGTTGTTTTTGAGAAAAATAATTGTCCTGTCAAAATTTTTGACGAGATGGATTCGAACCATCAACCTCTCAATTTTTGAGTGCTCTATCCATTTTGAGCTCGTAGTCAATACAAAAATAAAATTATACATAAACTAATCACCATTAAAAGTACAAATAATACACAATTTCAAACAAGTCTAGTGCAAAGTTCATTTTTAAGAATCCATAGAAAACTTAAGGAAATAAACTATTCATAGCTAAAAAGATACCTCTGACTTGCAATTTCAGACTCGAATGACAAGAGCAAAATCTGTCAGTCCTAAAAAATGTAAAGGTTTTCTTACTCCTTCCTTGGGTTCTATAATCATTAAAGGACAAATCCATTAGGAATTTGAAAACATAAACCTTCTAAATACATTCAAGTTGGAAGATAACTAAGAAGACTAATATTGGAGTTTGAGGGATTTACAGAAATGCAAGTTGAGACATGAGTGTGCGTCTGTGTATATGTGAATATGTGTATATATGTGTGTGATAAAGAGAGAGGGAGAGTTTGTAAAACCTGTACAAGAGATCTCTCAGTAACCCAGCAAAGGCATGTTGTAGACGATTACATAGAATCTGTAATTAGAGAAAGTAAAGGCAGGGGTATTAGTACAAATCAAATTTACAGAAGTCGTCACATGTTAAGAAAATCGAAGCAAGTAAAGTATTTACATTATAGAGATGTTTTAAATACTAGAAGATTAGTCAGGATTCACGTTCCAAAGTTCAAAGTAAAATGCCCTTCCAACAAGCTTAATTAAAAGAATTGAGAATCCACTCCATGGATTGCTTGGAAGTTTCGAGACCAACGTTTTAAGATTTCATGGGTCTAATAATGTATAAAAACACTCTTAGAAAAGCAGCTCATACGTGGAAGCGAATTATTGAGCCGCGTCTTTCAGAACAAGAGGCATCCATGTTAAGGTTCTACATTGCTTTTACAGATCTTCATTGGGGGATGTTCATAACTGCTATAAAAGTGCAAGGATCAGAGCAGCAGCAACAGAAGTGGTTACCACTGGCGTATAAGAAGCAAATAATTGGATGTTATGCACCAACAGAGCTTGGTCATGGCTCCAATGTTCAGGGACTTGAAACTACTGCAACATTTAATCCCAAATCTGATGAATTTATCATTAACAGCCCTACATTGACCTCAAGCAAATGGTGGCCTGGAAGTCTGGGTAAGGCTTCAACACACGGAGTTGTTTATGCTCGTCGATTTGTAGATGGAAAGGACCATGGAGTTAATGGTTTCATCGTTCAACTTCAGGGCTTTGATGACCACTCACCTCTTCCTGGCATCTCAGTCGCTGACATTGGAATGAAATTCGGAAATGGAGCGTACAACACTATTGATAATGGTGTCCTACGGTTTGATCATGTTCGCATTCCAAGGGATCAAATGCTGATGCGGGTTTCTCAGGTTACAAGGGAAAGCAAATACATGCAATCTGATGTCCCAAGGCAACTACTGTATGGGACTATGGTTTATGTGCGGCAAACAATTGCTGCTAACGCTTCTTGAGCTTTATCACGGGCTGTATGCATTGCCACTAGATACAGTACAGTCCGAAGACAATTTGGTTCTAAAGACAGTGGGCCTGAGACCCAGGTGATTGATTACAAGACCCAGCAAAATAAGCTTTTTCCTTTATTGGCTACCGCCTATGCTTATAGGTTTATTAGCAGTCGGGCACACGCTGTCGCGTGTGCGTACAAGTATTTGTAAAATGATGACCTATGTGCTCAAATAGTTTAATATTTCAGTAAAAAATAGAGCCGATATTTCAAGCATAGATCATTTGTTCAAGTTTCAATAGTAATTAACTTCAATTCATGGTAGATTGGAGTTTGGTATTATGCGTACGATCCTTTTGTTGCCTTCAATATTGCGTACAATCTTATATAAATTTAATCCCATCAAAGAGATTTTCCGCATAATTCAAAGATACATTCTAACCTAACTTAATGCATACTAACCATTACATATACAATTCCAACAACGTAAATCCACTAATAAATAAAAACAAATAAATATACTAAAAATCAAATCTTCAATTACAAAATTTTAGGAACAACACGTAGTTGAGAAATTTAATAGAAATAAACCCAAATCTTTTTTAACAATTTCAATCTTTTCTATGTAGTTCCGTCGCGATTTCTCGCCAAATATTTATTTCCTCGGATTGGTAAGATCTAATATAAACTTCCTTCAATATCCAATAAGCTCATGCACTGCTCATACAACTCCGGATTGAAAGATTTAATAAGATGTCAAGCTTAGAGAGATAAACCTAGCAAAAGATGAGTATTGTCCATCAGTGTTTTAGGAGACTCGGGTGACATCTCACAGGAAGAAGTTGCACAAGAATTTTAGATTATATCTTTCGCTGGAAGAGCATCATCAGATATGTTTATCTCATACTTTCTTTGTGGGTTGACCATGCAACCTTTTAATGGAATGACCAGCTTTAGACTTTCGACTTTCGACTTTCTAGGATGTAGAAGGCACCACCTCGTATTTACTCCACTCCGCCCCTTCCACATATCTGGCTATACCTCCCCCCAACCCGAACCATTCATCATGTGCCTATTATAACCCCAACATTGCCTTTAATGCATATGAGATTCGTCTCCAGACATATCGTTGTTCCCATCCCATTCGTTGAGCTCATCCCCCAGATTTTGCCATCCGAATGGAAGAACATGACCAGAAAATCTATCACCATAGGAAATGTGGTAAGGAACACCGATGAGGTTTAACTCCAACATATTACTGAGCAAGAGTAGACAACTAGTCCAGCGCAATTGGATGAGTGACAACACTTATGCAAAATCGAAAATGCAGCTAATATAAAATATGACATGATACGACGATAGGAGTGCTTATCTTGTACATTTAATGTAGAAGAAACTCCGGAGAAAACAAATCCAACATAACAGATCAACTACTGAATGAATATAATTTTATTGATTTCATCTCATAAATTTTGAAACTGAATGTTACAGTTTAGAACTACTACAACCTAAGATTTCAGGTCCCCTTAGAAAATGTATATGACAGTACCCCGTCATTTATCTAATACATTAGCAATTATCGTCGACACATGTTTCCAAACCTTTAAGGTCGTATATGGATTACCATTGTCTAAGTTTGGTGACGTTGTACATTAATAGTAACTCAACTGTAGGCTGGGAAGCAGGTTAGGTACATGCGAAGAAACATCTCATAATTCAGCGCTAATACAACGTTCTTGAATCGGAATTATCTAGATTCTAGAAATGAAAAGTTGGAAACATAAGTATTAGTGAGGAGAAAATGTTTCCATGTGTAACTTGCACCGGTAACCTCGTAATAAAGCCTTTGTAGGCTGGTAGAGATAGAGCTTCAAGTTATAACTTGCAAATCTCATTCTTGTGACCAGGTCAAGCACGTGCTTTGTTTTATCTTGCGAGATATGAAACAAATCAGCCAGTTGCACACATTCAGCATCAATAAAAAACCTTTCTCTAATGCATATAGAAAGATACCAATATGACATATATGTGATATCTTGCATTTGTGTAATATTTACGCTGAATGTAGCTAATATAAACATACTGCATGAATAATAGACCTAAGTGGTCACGGTGTGCGAAAATAATTGTTGAAAATAAGAACATATATACTCCAACAATAGACTTAACTTGTCATGTTTAATGCGCACTTAAACTCGTAGTTTATCGTCGTCCATTAGTGATCCCTTCTTTTTGGATCCACTAAGAGATGAGGAACAAATATTTGAAGAAAGACATGGTTTCAAACTAATTAGCAACATGTTTCTACTAAATACACTTTGATATATCCCCTTTTCCTTTTACTTTGTAAAATGATAAAGTGACCCCTTTACTTTATAAATAGAGTAGAATATAAAGAGAAAATCAACATTGAAATATGGTGATTTCAATAATTAAGTTACCTCAAAAGATGATGCTCTTCCTTCATAATCCCTTTGTTTGCCATGCAGCCAAGCTTCTCTTCTGCAAAAATTAAAGAAAAGTTGTTTTATATCAATGGAAGCCATGCATGAATGAAGAGGGGAAAGAAGAAAAGCTAACTGATGAAAAAAAAAGCAGACATTTCTTTCACTGTTAACTTGTTTAGAACTCTTTAGCTAGCTTTTATCATTTATGCTGATTGAACTAAAGCAAATCATGAAGAACACCCTTTTCTCCATGTGATACTCCATTATCCCTACTACAAAGAAGCTTCAAGGGACTTAGCTTTGGCACTAAGTCCGCTTCAACCTCATTCGGCTCACTTGCTTTCTGTAAGAGCCCCCACAAAATCTGAAGTAAAGAGATATCTCCATTTCAGGTGGATATATATGTAGCCAAATTGTACAATGTATTGGAATGGTATGGCGAGAGATGTTGGTTTCTAATACCTTCATTTTAAGTAACTACTAGAAGGATAGAAGCTTTAAATGTATAACCTTTTCTAGGTATTCGAAATAAGAAATGGGTTATTCTGGGGATGATCTTCATGTTGAGGAGATTCTATCCAAGGATAAACCAACGTATCATCCTTATTTTGGCCCTCAATGAAAGATCCTGGAAGGATGTCAACAAAGGGGTATCAAATAACCTGCCAGAAATGTATGTACATATAATATGTCCTTACATATGTTGATGCCTGAGAATAATTTCGATGAGGACGAGACCATCCTTGTCCTTACATATGTTGATGTCCTACAAGTAATGCATCTTACAAGCAGTGGGGTCGTCAGTTCTAGTTCCTCTATCAATCTCCTTCACCACATCGCTCATCGATGTACGTTCTGCCGCTGATTCTTCAACACACTGCATGGCCAACTCTACAAATCTCTCAAAACCAATAAGAATGCCGGAATTCCTAATTCCTGGATCCGTGATCTCCTTTAAGCCGTAGTGTTCACTGTTCTTATATAATGCCGTCCGAACCTCTCGAACTATATATTTTCCTTTCTCAATTAGCTGCCTAGCAGAAATGAGTTCAAGCATTACTACACCAAAGCTGTAAACATCACTATTATCTGTCAACTATTGAGTCATGTAGTACTCAGGATCCAGATAGCCCTGCAGCAAGTTGAAATCATTAGGAGAACGACTCTTTAATTAATTTCCTAATTACGTATCTGAACTAAACCCGAACAGGTTTGTCGATGTCGAAGAGCCTTGAGAAACCTCAAATGCAACAATGTACTACATAATAGATGTTACAAAGGGAGAGGTTTAGTGGATATAGTAATACTCACTAGTGTACCTTTAACTTGAGTGGATACATGCCCCTTTTCGCTGTCAGCTTCGAAAGTCCAAAATCTGCAACCTTTGCGGTCAATTTTTCATCCAATAATATATTAGTTGACTTGACATCTCTGTGAATTATTGAGGGATTAGCAAGCTCGTGAAGATATGTTAATCCTCTAGCGAAGCCTAAAGCAATGCGAAGTCTCCTCTTCCAATCCAGATAGATACCTGATCTCCCTACACACAATTGGTGTGTTTCAGAATATATATATATATTGAAGTTGCAAGTAATAAAGAAACTTTAATTGTTTTGAAGGAGGATGAAGATCTTACCAGACAGGCCTTCCCTCAGCATCCCATTAGGCATAAACTCATAGACCAACATTTGTTTTCCTTGCTCAAAACAGAAACCAACAAGGCCAACGACGTTCTTTGATGAACTCTTGAAAGTAACTCAATTTCAGTCTTGAACTCATCCCCACCTTGCATAGATCCTTGTTGTGCTCTTTTGATTGCCACCGTCTTCCCACTCGGGAACATTCCTCTATAAACCTGAAAGAAGTAGGAGCAAACACAATAAAGTTAGATCTGCAAAAAAGATTTCAATGATATGTTGCAAATGTAATTTCGAAGAGTAACTTATTACCCTCCTATAGCCTCCTGATCCAATTTGATTGCTCTCCAAGAAATTGCTAGTGCATTTTTTGACTTCATCGTAAGAAAACCATCTGGCTCCTTTCAATTGTAGTGCACCGCCACTATTTTTACCAGCTGGAGAGCACAAGATGCTGGAACATGGAATAGACAAGTCCAAATATAACAATTCATTTGTCAAAATTATATTAAGAACAGTTTAATAAAACATTTGTTGTGACACAAAATTACCAAATGGTTTGCTCAATTCAATTGCTCTTTCAGCGAGCTTCTTTTGCTGGATTGCGTAGATAGCGACACCCGCAAGTACAAGGAGAAGAAAAACACAGCCAATGGATATTCCAATAATTATGCACAAACTCATTTTACCTCCATTTTCTGTTGAAGCATTTTATTTTTGCTTACTTTTTAGCTCAATTTGGTGGAAGTGAAATGAAACAATATAACCCAAAGATGTAATGATAAACAAACGTGAATTACCTGGGAAATTATAAGGATTTGCAAGGAGAAAGCAGGGTCCAAACGCATGAGGAGGTTTTAAATTTGATTACTGAAGGCAAATCCAATCCTCTGAACCTCGGATCTATTAAAATACTTCTCAGTAGATGGAAAGAGTGACATCGTAATCAGAAGATAGTCATCTGCATTGAAGAAGGGATTCTAGAGGAAAACTGAACCAAGAGTAAGACTAAGGTTCACCCACAAGCTCATTTCAAGTGAGTGGAACACAGTAGCATTTGTTAGGCCCCGGAAGGATGGTGCTATGAAATACAAAGTCCCTTCATATGGGATAACACACTCACAACTTTGAGGAATGAGCTTTTGGCCAGCGATGCACGAGTCAGTGCCGCAATTAGCCAAGCTGGTAGAGTAATTTTTGATATCTTCTTGTTGCTGAAGGTTACAATAGTTTGTATTTCCAAGCTGGTCGCACACAGGGTTCTTCACAAGTCTGCCACACATCATTGGGGAATAAGTTTGTTTGTCATAAAATAATACATGAACACTGATACAGATAAATACTGGTGGCATATTCTTACATTAGAGTTTTTGTGTATGCAAAACCCAATAGTACAGTCGTAATGTCATTGTTTTGGAAATCAACAAGCTGTAATTCTGAGCTGATATCGTTTTCCATATCCAGAGAGTTCTTGAATTAATTTTCTTTCAGCAACCTCGCACAATCAAACAGAATTGGTTTGCCCATCTTGCTCATTTTCATGTTTATGTATGTACTTCGATATAAATACTCACACTTGCTGTATCTGTGAAAAGCTGAAGAGCTTTTCTGGCACTGGTCCCTGAAGGTTTCCATTTTCCATCACCCTGGTCAATCAAAAAATCATTCATTTAGATGATTGATTAATATGGATCACTTCGTACTCTAACCTTTAGAAAATACTCACAGGGTAGTAAGAGAATCTATGGTTGAGAACCAGCCCGGGGCGCCTGATGGATCGAATGAATTGTTGCTTAGGTCCCTGGTATATTATGAAAGCGTGAGAGGGACATAAATAAGTGTGGTAGTCACAAAATAAATCGAGATTAGGCAATTAAGTAAGAGGCATCAAATAATAGGAAGTCCTCTTACACAGTTAAGGGAGCTCACTCCAGTTAAGTCAGGTACTATACCCGTCAGCTGATTATTTGCTAAATGCTTGGACGCAAATAGGGAAAGATTGATTAAACTAAAGAAACGATTACTTAAACTGTTATAAAAAAAACATGTAAACAATAGATACTCACAGTTCATTGAGCCTCGTGAGATTTTGAAGGTTGGAGGGAACAAGACCTTTTAGAGAATTTCTATCAAGTCGACTGTTGCAGAGGTAATGGTTTATATGTTAACTAATATAGATTAAGGATAAACATAATTACTACAAAACATGTTAAAACTGATGCAAGTTTAGCAGATATAGTAGCAAAGTTCACTTACAGAACTTCAAGACTTTTAACGTGGCCCAAAATGGTTGGGATACTCCCAGTTAACTCGCCTCCATCTAATAGTCTATAAGACTCACAGTTAACTTGTTTCCATCTAATAATCTGTAAGTAAAAAAAAGCAATACCACTTAGATGAAGCAGAGAAGAGGAGATAATAGATAGATGAGCGTAAATAATCTTACATATGTATCAGTATCATACAGGAGTTGAAAATCTGAGGAGGAATAGAACCAGATAGCAGATTCTTATTGAAATGACTGCAAGTAAGTACATAATAGTTATATAATTTCTTCCTATATAACATTAACCAAGACAGTAATCCTCTTGTCCTTTGTCTTTCTCGCTGTTTCTAATTTTTCTTACAAATTAAATGTACATACAAATGTTTTGCGCTTAGAAGTAGATCTAAGCCTGGGGTGAGAGCAGTTGAAACAGAGATAGTTCCTGTAAGCTGATTGCCTGCCAAGTCCAACCAGTAAAGTTTGGGAAGATTACCCAAGGTAGGAGGTATAGTACCAGAAAAGTTGTTTGAGTTGAGAGCCCTGAAGAGTATATTATTGTCAGATGTTGTTCTAATGACTAAGGAATTGAGATCAGGCAAAGCGAAACGGTAAAAGGAGCCATAAAGAACAGTCATAAACCAGGACAGAAGAATTTATCAGGAAACGTCCTTTGAAAGAGAAAAACCCACGACTTAAATATTTATGTATGAAGAAATAACCATGGGCAAAGACAGACTGATGACTTCAGTATGAATAAAAATAAATTATGTTAGACATCGGTTTTCCCTTATCATTTTTTAAGTCTTACAGGAAGGACAAGGCTGATAGATTGTCGATTTCTGACGGGATGTTCCCCGTGAAGCCGCAGCTTATTAGGATCCTGGTACGTATGAAACAGAATATAGAGTTATCAGTAACATTCTGCTAAAGCTATCTTCTGGAAGTAATAACAGATGTTTGTAGTGCATTTATAACCAACTTACAAAATGTTGAGATTTTTCAGACCCCTATGCTTGGAGATATCGATCATGTAAGGTCTTTGTTGAATGACATATCCATGTAACAGATAGATCGAATACTTATATATCTTTGTTATATGAAGAGGGGCATAGACAGAGAAAGAGGGAGTAGGAAATGAAGAACGTACAGGGATTGCAGTGCAGAAAGTCCGCTAATCTCACTCTCTAGTCTGCCTTTGAGGTTCATGGTGGAAAAACTCCTGAAAAAAATTGCATTGCGGATGGGATGTTATGATTCAGTGGATATAGCTAATAAAATCAAGGGATACTTTTTTTTGTAGCTCAAGCTGGGGGGGGGGGGGGACAACCCCCCTAAAAGGGGTACTTACAATGCAGTCACCCTGGAATTGACACAAGTGACTCCATCCCACTAATTACCACAAGGATCAGTTGACTTATCCCAGTTCGGAGGCGTGTTCTCCCACGCATCCCTTAGAGAAAGCATTATAGAATCTACACAACCATCACTTTTTTTTATCACCATTAGTTCATTACCTCTTATTTCAAATTATATATCTTAATAATCATTTATTGTTATCCTAAGAGCATCCCTACTGCACAATTCCAATATTGCACAATGAAGACAGTATTTTAACGCAGACTGGGAAAATGTTTTCCTTTAATCCCGATATAGTTGAACCCCGAGGCTAGATTTAGTTCCATTTTGACAGTATAGATTTTATTGATCAATTCATATCGGTGAAAGGTATCCCCTGAAAAATCCTTTACAGTCAGGATTTCTCCCGCAATGTCGGTATATAATAACCAGACACCATAAACAAAAGGAATGAAATGTATACAAAAGACTCACGTTTCAAGTATGCATCGAACAGGTTCCCAGTCACACCTTCAATGGTATCATCCACAGGCAGTATGTGCACACGCTTCCCATATTTGACATCAGGGCATTGGTGCACCGAAACAACATTACCTAGTCTAACCCTAAGGTTGGAACGGACAATGCATGTTTCATCAGCGAGAGCAATGCAGATTGAATACCACAGAAGACAATTTAAGACAAACAGTGCATCACAAATTCACAAGTAAGACTTTGGACTCGGTCACAAAATTTAACGTTCAGTATTCAAATTCAGAAAGCTCAATTATTTTACAGGAGATTAGCAGTTACAACTTTGCGAATTTCATTCACATGAGTACTTTGTGTGCAAGGTGCCATGGAAGAGGGTTCAAGATTCACTCCATCAATCAAAGGGGCTGTTTCCTCGCAACCCCAAATTTTAAAATCCAATTTCAATCAATCAATCAAACAAACAAAACTAAAATAAAAAAAACCTTATAGCGTTTGTTGTTGGAGAGAAGAGGGGACACATCAGGGGAGATGAAAGAGAGCGCTTCGATGAAGCAAAACTTTGTCTTGTCTCCACCATGATTTTCTTCTCTTCACCGATCCAGAATTTAGAGAGAACCAGAGCTCTTTCTCTCTCTCTTCGCTCGCAGGACAGTTGGGATGAACTCTAAGGGAGAGATTCAGATTCTAGGGTTTTAAAAATAGAGAGAGAGAGAGAGATTACCTTTGGGGAAGATGTTGGAAAGTACTTGATTTTGCTCTGAAGATCTTACACTCTAATTTTGCTTGCAACTTATAGAATCAAACATCTTCCTTGCAGAGAAATGGTTTTGTTTGGGTATGGAAAGAGGAGTTTGGTGGGTTAGACTAAAGGAATTAAGGTTTGGCTGAGTCGAAATGTCCGATAAAGAGTTACAGAAATACCCTGAATTTGTAGTTAGACTTTCCAAAATGCCTATGATTTTGTATTTAGACTTCCCAAAATATCCCTGATTTCGTATATACGAAAACTTATGGGCTGAACTTCCAAAAATACGCCTTCTTTCATTACCTAATTACGATTGAGATACCTATTTTGGATGGGATTTGGTATATACGAAATGGGGGTATTTTAGGATTAAAAAAATTGGGAGAGAAGACTAAATAATACTCATGATCTAACGGCTGTGTTATAAACTTAAGTATAGAATTTTCTCAACATGTGTAGGGTAGGGTGATCAACAGCCGAGATTTATTCTAATGGCATAGCTATTCCTTTAGTAGTATAGATTGGTGAGTGGTTGAAATTGTTGTATACCGACGTTACCCAGAGATTGCAAGCAAACGACTTCTCCACATTGCCTGAGGCTCATGCATGCACAGCTGGTTTAAAGTCGTTGACCACTTCCAGCACTGCTGATGCTATCGAAGAGTGTCAAAAACTCTGTAGTGGTCATGGTTACTTGTGTAGCAGCGGGCTTCCTGAGTTATTTGATGTATATGTCCCTGCCTGTACATATGAAGGAGATAATGTCGTTCTTCTTTTACAGGTTGCAAGGTTTCTTATGAAGACAGTTTCTCAACTGGGGTGTGGGAAATAGCCTGTGGGAACAACCGCTTGCATGGGGAGAGTTGAACATCTGCTGCAGTGTTGTTCTGACGCTCAACAAGCTAAGGATTGGTTAAAGCCTTTGCAATTTTGGAGGCATTTAAAGTAAGGGCTGCCCGTATGTCTGTTGCCTGTGCTTGAAATATTAGCAAAATGCCAAGCCAGGAAGAAGGCTTTGCTGAACTTTCCTCTAACCTGCAGGAGACCGCCGTCGCTCACTGTCAATTAATTGTTGTTTCCAAGTTCATCGAGAAATTGAAACAGGACATACCCGGAAAGGGAGTGAAAGAACAACTGCAAATTTTATGCAATATTTATGCCCTCTTCTTACTTCACAAGCATCAGGGTGAATTCCTTGCCACTGGAGCTATTACACTGAAGCAAGCCTCACTTGCAAGTGATCAACTTAGAGTTCTTTATGTTCAGGCTCGTCCAAATGCCATTGCCCTTGTTGACACATTCAACTACACAGGCCATTACCTAGGTTCTATTCTTGGCCGTTATGATGGGAATGTGCATCCAAACCTCTACGCAAAGGCATGGGAGGAACTACTCAATGATACGGTTGTGCCTGACGGCTATCGTGAATACATTCGGCCTATGTTGAAGCAACAACTGCGCACAGCGAGGCTCTGAAGGCTATTGGCACTTTGCAAGTGTATTGTAATTTTTGAAGTATTATAATTATTATAAATCAATAAAGCTAGAGAGGTCCCACAAGAGTGAATGCTAAATTAGCTCTTAAGGTCTATTTAACGGGATTCAATAAATATAACACTAGGCTGGGCAACTTATATCATTATATACATTATAATCGATAAAAGCAGCTTCTAATGTTTAAAACAAAAGTGTTAATAGCATGATTCCCTCCTTGGCAATCCAAACAAGTAAGAAAATGTACAAAATAAAACCATTTAAGGAGTTACTTGCCCTGTATCACTGAGTAAGAGATCCCCCTATACTTCTCGCTCCAACACAACATCTACAACGAAACTAATAAGAACTTGAAATATTAACTAATAAGAAACTAGAAATATACTTTCAGTTTGAAAAGAAGTTACTTCATAAACTAAGTATTGAATTTGAATTATTTCAGCCGATCCATTGTTGCCCATTCTCCGATAAAATTTCCCCACTATGTATTAATCCACAACCTACACACACAAAAATGATAATTTTTAAGTTAACTTTTAGAAAATATCATCATTCCTTTACTTCACAATCTGTTCATATAGGGTAGCTATATTTAACCCCTCTGAATCAAGTCGAACCCCATTTTAAACCATATTCCAAATTGCAACTTTGTACACTTCAATAGCTATCTTAAATAATAATCACATCCCATGATAAGAAAATCTAAATAAAACTGACCCTTTAAGAGAATCAAAACATAATTCGTCTATATCGAGCAGTTCAAGAAGCTCAAGCACCCTCTCTCTCTCTCTCTCTCTCTCTCTCTGAAAGCTTCAACTTTTGATTCAAGCACCAAAATGTAGAGCCATTAGACCTCAATTATGACAAAATTAATACGAATTTTAAACCTAATTATGTTAATCAAAGAAGGGGGAGATTGATTTTGAGGGATAAAACAAACTTACTTGAATCTCAACTATACAACAAGATGAAGTGTACTTGCTAGCTTCGGGAATCGTTGTAAAATATCTCAGGTGGTGCTTGAAACTCCAGCCTCAAAGACATACTTCTCTTCATCTCAAGCTTCAGACAAACCAAACAAACAAACCAATTGCACCATAAGCAATCTTGAAAATATCTCAAGGATCCCCTTTAATTGTCGTTAAGTATAATAACAATAAATTCATAAATTAGAACCAATAGGGTTTAAAAATCACAAGATCTTCGAGTTGAGGAAGAGAAATGTCGAGCTAAGAATCGAGATTTTTACAGCCGCGAGATTGACATTACTAGTTTTAGTGAATGAGAGGTAGAGCAAAAGAGAGATAGACACTCTCGAAGGAGTATTTTATGTTTTTATGAGGCTATTTCAAATATGGCAAAAACAAATGTCACAAACTATTTGAAGCTCGACTATTATTTGTATCGTAAACTGAGATGATATTTTCAAAAAAATATGACACATATATCTATTTATGTCAGATATATCTGTCGAAAGGTTATTAGTTTAACAACAGTTAGAACTGTTGTTAATGGTTGCGTACAAATGTCGCTAATAGCCATTTTTTACGCAGTGGTAAGACTAACCCCCTAAAGAGCTCCCGTGGTGATATGATCTTCCATATGAATTATTAAAATTGTTCGAGTAAGAGTTGTTTCTCCCTAAAGAACTCCTTTGACTAAATGATTGGTTATAGGATAATGAAGAAGGTTTTTTATAAAAATAAAGATTCACATGATCTTTCTTCACCTCCCTAATTCCATGAATGAATGCACAATCTTGAACAAAGTGTTCTGGATTATCACATACAGTGCATGCCGATATTTTAGTATAAAAAATGGGTGCTCTAGTGAACATCTTGTTATTCGCAATTTATAAGGACTCTATTCTTCGCAAGATAGTCATTAGTGTATCCTCTGAATCGGAGTTAGATCCAACTCTGAAAGCCTTACCCCCATTGTTTTGAATATTATTTCCTCTCATGGTACCCCAGGTTTGTAATTTTCAACAATTTCATCCAAGAATATCCAGCCCTGTTCCTCATCATTATCAGTGAATTGGCATAAGCAAAAGGATTCAACAATTTTCTTAGTATTGGCTTCTAACCCCTCATAAAGGTTTCTAATAATGACCCATGAGTCGATGCCATGATGAGAACATTGCAAGAGCAATCCCTTATATAATTCTAAATAGACCTTTAAGTTTTTATCCATATGTTGGGTAATCCTAAGAATGGCCCCAAGGAGTGTCTTGGTTTTTTAGATTAAATAAAACTTTTTGTAGAAGACTTTTAAAAGCATGTTAAAACTTGTGATTGAAATTGGTTAGAGATAATGAAGCTAGTTATTGCCATTTCCTAGTAAGGAAACGGGAAAATGACAAGTTTCATGGCTTCCATTTCATTCCCATTCTTAAATTTTTCGAGAAGCATTAAATTATCAAAATCTTTTACATGGGCATATGTGTTTTCATCATCCCCTCCTGAGAATTTGGACAATGAATTAATGTGTACATGTCCAAGTTCAAATTACCAATTAATGGCAGGTAAACCAGTACACAAGGGCTAACTTACCATTTTAGGAAACATATGATTCTTGTGAGAAATTCATACCAGTTCCATACTTTAGGGACCTATCCCTTGATCTCACCTAAAGTCGAGCAGTCTCCAGTTCGAATCACTTCCATCTCAGACTCACGCATTTTTGGCATATCTTCTCAATCAACATTCTAACCTACCCCACGAACTGGATAAGAACGTGGGCCGAACTTAAACCTATAAGCCTTATTTTGTCAAAAACACCTGTCTCTCACGAACTCGTCAGTTACTCAGTCAACCGCCACTAACCACATTATTCTGAAAATGTACTCGAGGACGATGATGAGCTGCAGAAAATGCCTATATTAAGAAAAAGTTCCAGAAGAGACAGGGACCAAAAAAATTACACAAAAGATCATCAAGAAACTACTTATTCTAGATTCTTAGTAACATTCAAACTTCTTAGTTATAAGGTTTAAACTTTTCTATATCTAAAGATCACTTGTAATAAGATATTCGCCTCAAGCAATAAAGATACTTTTACAAAAAATTTCCACTCGAGGTCATGGTTTTTAACCTATTAAGAGGTTTTCCACGCTAAAATCACCTGTTTCATTTCTTACTTTCTATTAGAATATTATTGTAGGTTCATTGGTGTGATAGCAAATTTTGAGCCATTTCGAGCTTATGGAATTTAGCTATTACATTTGGCACCGTTTGTAGGAAAGATTGCATTTCCACGATATCCTAAGGCATTCTTTCACTATAATTTTTAATAATAGTTACTTCCAGATAACCGACTATAGGAACCCAGCTCGATGTTTCAATGGAGCTGGGACAACTTACAGAGTAACGGGCAAATCTCAAGACTGAAAATGAGAAATGCCCCCAGCTCGAACTTCAGTTAACTAAGGATCGGGAGCTTCGTGAGATAGAGCTTGACACAGAACGACAAGCTCGCTTGACAATGTTCAAATGACATGAAGACCAGTTGACAATTATACAGACTGCCCTAGAGGCTCTACAAAATACTTAGTAGGTTCCTCTAGCCAGAGGTCATCATCAGTTACCAGAGACCTATCGTGTTTCTGCAAGGGAGAGATTGGGACCTCGAGGAGTCATCAGCAAAGCTTTTTCTAGGAGCCTACGACTCGAACTATAACCCTCCATACATTTGGGGGGTGAAGTTCAATCCGAAGTCAGTCAAGGTCACCGAATTTCCGTCCATCAGTAGGAAGAACAAGGACCTCAATACCAAGTTCCAGTACGAGATTGCCTGAGTGATGGTACAAGCACTAATAGTCCACAACCTGCTTGCCCAGCGATTCAGCCAGCATTTTATTACGTTACGAAAGAGCATATAAACCAATGAATTAAGGAATTAATCGAAGCACAAGTTCAGGGTAGTATCGGCGACATCACAAAACTACAAGGAAATCCGATTGCTAAAGATATATTCGATATGGAGATACAAAAAGGTTTCCATACTCCCAAAACTTGTATATACAAAGGTATTGACCCGAAAGAGCACATTCAACAGTACCGTGATTTATTAGGGCTATACTCCAATCTTAACCAAATCCTCTACCGTTTGTTTGCCATAAGTCTACAAGAGGAATCACTCCGATGGTTCCATTCTCTCCCTGTGGACTCCATATATACATTCGACCAGCTGTAGAAATAGTTTATCAAGACATATTCTCACAACAGGGACAAAGAAGAGAATTTATATTATCTTATCAGTTTTAGACAGTTACACGGAGTGAAGCTTTGGGATTTTGCGAAGAATTTTTTAGAGCTCGGGCGTTATGTAAATAACCGCAATCAAAAAATAGTTGTTGCTGCTTACACCAACGCGCTCCAGCTCGGCTGCAAGGCCAAAGAACACCTATTCCTTAACAAACCTACGACCTTGGTGGATATGATCACCAAGATCAGCAGTTATGTCGACCTGGAGAGGATGATGTTTGAGCGGCAAAAATCTACTAAATCCGTCCTCTCCACCAAAGACCCATCTACAGATCAAACCGCTGAACCGAAGGAAGAACATGGAGATCAGAAGCGCACAAAAGGCAGCACTGGCTACCCTCAGAAAGGCGGTCTACCGAACAAACCCATCCTCCCTAAAAAGAATGTCTGAATCTCCACAGTTTTTCCACTTCTTTTGAAGGATAAGCTCTACCGCGTCTCACAACCACTAGAACCAATTGATAGTCGACCATATTGCCTACATCACAAGGTAAACCATCATTCTACTGACAATTGTTATTCTTTACAGAGGTTTCTTGAGTACATTTTTAAAGAGGGACAGATGTTCAAATATATTGTCGACCTGGAATCGTACAAAGATTGTAGCTATAAGAAGCAGCTTAAGGTTATTCAGGTCAATGATCAAGCTGAAGATAAACATCTTTACCATATGTACCACAGTAACATGATTAAAATCAATAAGATCACCTATTCCAACAGATCAAAGCGCAAGAGATTATCAGAATGCTACGATCTCACACCTCAAGACAAAGAAGCCTATCTTCTTCCAGAGTTGAGCAATCGCCGGCTCGGGAATTCCTTCAAAGATTGTGATACTACCCATGTCATATTTCTACATCATGATGCGTTAGTAATAATGCTTAAAATGAAGAAGTTTGTCATGTACACGATGGTGATAGATACTGGAAGCGGTATTGAGATTCTTTTTTAGAGTATTATCAACCAATTGGGTTTGGCCAACCAAGTTATTTAAAGTGACACCGATATCAGTGGGTTCAATAGTTCTAAAGAAGAATGAGTAGGCACGATTATCTTACCTATTACCGCAGGACCAGCCACCATCGACGTCATTTTCTATCTCATCAGTGCCAATTCTCGTTATCTCAGGATTATGGTCCGTTGTTGGATTCACAACATGGAAGCAATCACTTCTACCTTTCATTAGGCACTACGGTTCAAATACGACAATGGTATTTATGAAATCAAAGGTAGTCAGAAGCTCTCTCGAGCTTGTAAAAATACCGTCTTTGCTATCCTAGATACTTCTGACAGATTTGCTGCATAGCAATTATAGGAAGTTGATCACCTTAACGATTAACCTTCTACCGAGGAGCCCACATAATATATCAACATTGATGGACTGAGCAAAGGTACTTATATTTGTACTTAGCTTGTTCAACATGAAAAGGATGTTCTCATTCAGTTCTTGCAACTAAATCGAAACGTTTTTACGTGGTCTTTCGAAGAAACGCCTAGGGTCGATCCGACCAAGGCATGTTACAAATTAGCTATCAACATCAACACCACGACGGTAAACATAAACAGCAATGACTATCGTCGAGATCAATAAATTGATCAAAGTGGGATTCATTCGAGAAGCTAAATATCCAAACTGGATATCCAATATTGTTGTTGTCCCAAAGAAGAACGGTAAAATCTGAGTTTGCATAGACTTCACCGATCTGAACAAATATACTTCAAAGGATAGTTTCCCTCTTCCCATCATTCATCTGATCCTCAATTCTACAGCAGGCCAATACCTCTTATCTATGATGGATGTTGCTTCGGGGTATAATCAAATTCTACTTTTGGAAGAAGATCAATAAAAGACAACTTTTATCACTGAAAGAGGCCTTTATTGCTACAAAGTTATGCCTGTCAGACTCAAAAATGCGGGTGCCACATATTAGCGGTTGATGACTACTATTTTTAAAGTACATCTTGGGAAAGTTGTTGAAGTCTGCATCAGCGATCTCTTATAACGGAGCGTACAATCAACCAATCACATCTCAAATCTCTGAACTATATTCAACATTCTTCAATCTTACAGGATGCACCTCAACCCTAATAAGTGTCAATTCAGGGTATATTCTAGCCGATTCCTGGGTCACCTCATTAGTAGAAAGGGATTGAGGCCGATCCAGATCAGATTCGGGATCTCCTCAACATGCCCTCTCCAAAAGTAACATAAGACTTTCAAAAACTTGTCGGCAAGATTGCCGCTATCAATTATTTTGTTTTTAAATCTTCGGACCGCTATCGTTGGCTATTCCAATTACTCTGCTGTTGTACGAAACGAGGAAAAGTTTAGCCAAATACAGAGGTCACATAGACACCAGAATGCGAAACAACTTTTCAGGATTTTAAAACCTATTTGGGGAGGTCTCCTATAATGAACACCTCGGTAGATGATGATGAACTGATTATCTACCTAGCAGTCATAGATACTTCCCTCCACTCAGTTCTCATTCGCTCAAAAGAGAAAATCGAGAAACCAGCCTACTTCATCAGTAAAACCCTCACTCTAGCATAAACGAGGTACTCTAAAATTGAGAAATTTCTTCTCATTCTTGTTTACACTTTACATAAACTCAAATACTATTTCCAAACTCATTCAGTTAAACTCAAGGAGAATATAACAGTGGTCAGTCAGTTTATGAGAACATGATATCAAGTTTGAACATCATCATTCCCAAAAGGGTTAGGCCGTTGCCGATTTTCTCGCGGATTTTCCTGTGGAGGATCTGGAGTGGGTGAAGCATGACCCAGACCTTATAGAAGAAACACCTAAAGATCCACCCCCAAGCCATAAGACGAGTGAGTTGAATGGATCAAAACAATGGGGTGGAATCTACTCACAAATGGATCAATAGGACTTGCATGGTCAGAAATCGTAATCATTTTGATTACCCTTTCAAATGACAGAATTAAGAAATAAATCCACTTAGATTTTGAGTCCTCAAATAATGTTATCGAGTACAAAGCTTTCATTCATGGACTCAACCTCGCTCTTGAGCTCGATATCCCTGAACTCTCAGTATACACAGATTCACTACTCATCGTCCAACATTACTCTGAGTAATACTAGAAGAATGGAAAGATGATCGAATACGCAACCCTTATTACAGATAGGATGAGCAAGTTCTCGAAAGCAACTCTCGATTATCTTCCTCGGGGTGAAAATAGGCACACCGATTCCTTGGCATATCTAGCCAAGGTCTTTGGTCTCCATATCAAAATTATTTTAACCCCCAACATTAATCATATTTTTGTTTGCACAATCAACACTGGGGGCGATAAGGGGGGAGACGACGATTGGCGAAAGCCTTTATTAGACTACCTCAGTATCGATAATCGTTGCAACGGACCACTCCCTGCAGATCCAAAAGGCACCGACAGCTAATCAACAACTCGAAGCGCTACACTAATCAAAATTCGCAGAGCATTTTATCTATTTTTGGTGTGGGGAGCACTTAAGGTAAGGCCCGTGACGGAAAGGCAATATAGCACATAATTTCATGAAGGGACTTGTTGTTCCCATGCAGCAGGTCGATCACTTGCAAATAGAGCTATTATACAAGGAGTATTCTGGCTCGTCCTGTACAAGCAAGCAGGGGAGTACTCACGCAGATGTAACGCCTGCCAAAGGCATGAACACATGATACGCGCCCCTACGCTCGAACTCCATGCAAGCAAGGTATTCTGGCCATTCAAAAAATGGGCACTTGATCTCGTCGGCAAATTCCCTAACTCTCTAGGTAATCGTCGTCACCTACTCGTAGCTATCAATTATTTTACGAAATGGGTAGAAGCAGTTCCACTATGTCGAACCAGAGAAGTCAACTCTTTTATCTAGGAACATATCATCACTCAGTTTTGGTGCCCCCACTTAATTTATATCGATAGCAAGCCCCAATTTGTGGGAGAAAAAATTATAACCTTCCTCAACCAACACAATATCATCTACTCACCATCCAATCCTTACTATCCTCAAAGAAATGGCCAAGCCGAAATCGCCAACGAAACTATCGTGGATAGACTCAAAAACCGGCTTCACTCACAGAAAAAATAGAATTGGGTTTGAGAACTACTTCATGTCCTATGGGTATATCGTACCACTCCTAGACAGTCAACAAGATGTACCCCATTCCTCCTTGCTTATGGCACTGAGGCCGTTATTCCTTCTAAATACCATCATCCAGTTCGAGATCACGAGCAGACTGACGAGGAAAATGAATTTGAATAGGCTTGCAACCTTAATATGATTGAAGAAACCAGGGAATGCGCCATCGCTAACCTAGGTCAATATTATCATATGCTAGCCAGGTTGAACAATAACCGAGTCAGAAACCGTACCATCTAAATCGATGATCTCATCCTCAGAGAGATTTCTCAACATCGCAAAGAGCCTCACGCTGGAAAATTAGCTGAAAATTAGGAGGGTCCATTCATTATTATAGGTCTTTCAGGCCTGGGATCATATTATCTCATGACAGAAGAGTGAATTCCCATTTCAAATCCTTGGAATACTAGGCGACTGAAACGGTACTAACGTTAAGCGTTTTACTACTCCATTTCCATTTCTCTTTTTTGATTTTTTGTTTTCTCAATTCCAAAAGTGAGATTTTTCATTTCCATCAAATATAAATTTTGAACTTATCAATGAAACTTCAAAGATTTTCACAACATCTCTCTACTTACGTATATTCGACCACATTCTGTAGATTAAAGCATAGATAATGCTAGCTTTCGATCGATCTTATACTAGTAAAATTGATGATAACACTTGGTTTGGTTAACTCTACTAAATCTCTATGATTGAAACAAATATATAAACTTGTTTCATATCAAAGGCTCTAACAGGCATAAGATAAGGCAAAGGTAATTCTAGCCTTCATCTCTTTCAATATGTTTGCAATATTACTCCAGTTAAATTGGGGATAACACTTGGTTTGGCTGACTCTACTAAATCTTTGCGATTGAAACAAATGTAGAAACCTGTTTCATATCAAAGACACTAATAGGCATAAGATAAGGCAAAGGTAATACTAGCCTTCATCTCTTTCAATATGTCTTCAACATTATTACAGTTAAATCAAGGATAACATATAGTTTGGCAGACTGTACTAAATCTCTGCAATTGAAATAAATGTAGAAATTTGCTTCATATCAAAGACTCTAACAAGCATAAGATAAGGCAAATGTAATACTAGCCTTCATCTCTTTCAATATGTCTCCTACATTACTACAGTTAAATAAAGATTCACTTGGTTTGGATATCTCAACCCATCTCTGCGATTAAAATAAATGCAAAAACTTGTTTTATATCGTAGAACCCACCAGACATAAGATAAGGCAAAGGTCATACTATCTTTCATCTATTTCAATATGTCTGTGTCAGATACTATTTATTTTTAGGTCACATTACAATGGATTCTTTTCTACTGCTGGGATGTCAACCATGCTCTGCCCTTCAGCATGAGGTCGATCAGAATTCAGTTTGCAAATCGTAACAACTCTGCCCCACTCTACGAGATCTGCAGGTCGAGGGCCTAAATTCATTTCCATGAAGGCCATACAGTTCCCTCAATCTATATTAACTCTGCAAATGCATCTCTTGTCAGACAAACTTTGAACAAGGTATCACATTCTAACTCAAGTCTTTTTACTTCCTCTACAAAATATGTAATGGCCGACTTTAACAGGTCTACACATAACGCATGAGCTACAAAGACCCTTGAAAAGTGAGATCTCACCTTCTCGAGGCATGACTCCAAAGTCGCATGCAGTTTCCTCTGATATGTCATTTCCATGTTTGTCTGAGCATCAAAGGCTATAGTCTATACCAATTTCTTAAGAAATTTTACTGATTCTGCATGGTTAATAGCCTCTAGGTCCACCACCTGGGCTCGAAGTCTCTCGATTTCTGCATTCAGCTCTTCCCTAGCCGAAGTATCCCTTAACAAATCATCTTTTTTCTTTAACATAATTTCCTTCACCCTTATTTCCCCTTCCAGGATCTTCTCCCTGACGAGAGCAACATCCAACTTGTACTAGCATTCCCTTAAGTTTGCATTCCTTTCTATACATGCCCCTGAATTCAAGCTACGTTACCTTCTAGCTCTTTAATTCGACCTGACAGGCTAAATACATACCCTTAGACAAGAGGAACTTTAACATCATTTCTACTCCCCCTCGAGTGCTCTCTGGCCTCGAATTTTTTAACATGCGCGTTAGCTTGAGCTAATTTGGTCTTCAATCGTGCCACCTTCTTATTTAACTCGTCACACCTTCTTTAGTAGCCTATTCGCAGCCTTCTAGCCCATTCAGACACTCGAAGGCTACATCGAAGCCTACTAAAATATATCGAAGCCCATTCAATCCTTATAACAAGCCTTCTAGAGATTCTCTGAGACGAAGCTTCGAATCTAACAAGCCTCAAGGACATACTCTACACGTCAGAGCAGAAACCCTTCGACCAAATCTGTATATGGTTAAAATATGATAGGACAGGCAGCCAGCTCACCAGAAAAGATGGCGCAGTGGTTGGTCCTTGCAGCTACAGTAACAGGCCCAACCACTGTCACAGTTCCCAAGAACAGACATAGACCCAACAACTATTGCAGTGACAGTTCGGACAATTCCAGCGCCCATACTTGCTCTGGGATATCCAGATAGTACCCATGTAATCTAGCCCAACCTTGGTGACTCAGCCCTTCCTATGATTCTATAAATAGGAGAGATGGGGAACCAATGGGCCCCAGCTCCTTTGCAGTTTACCTTCGATTATGCTATAGACATCCAGTACTCGAACCTTCGATTACTCACTAGTAATAAAATAGCTCTTAAAAAATCCTCATCAGAGGTTATAAAGGGTCACATTCGGGCCTCAACGCAAGTATTTTGTCTATAGATTATCCATACTTTAGATTATTTTCTTACATTCCTTTGGTTGAGGATTAACCCGGAGTTGTAAGAGCCAACTTCCCTTCCAAAAGAAGTTAGACCCCTACACCTTCGTTGTATCCCCCAAAAATCTATTTCCTTGGTAGGTAAGGCTATATGCAAGTTTATGGCTGCAGCATCTGAGGCTGATAGATGTTCTCGAGCTACCTTCAGCTCATTATCTTTTTTACTCATTTTTTGTTTCAGTCGCTCCAGCTCGCTTCTACAATTCTGAACATCAGCTCGAGATTGTCCCTCTGATCTTTCTAGCGCCTGAATACGGTATTGAGCCATTTCAGCTTGCCTACCCTTAACCATCAGGGTGTCAGCCCGACTTTGGAGCTTTATGTCGTGTTCTTTTACCTCTGTAAGCTCTTTTATCCCCTTATCAATTTTGGTGTATTTCTCCTCGACCTTGCGAGTGAAGTCAACAACTTTCCGGGTTGCCTCCACAAATTTAAAATGTACCTTTACATGCTGATCTTCTTTGTTCTCATTCGCCTCCCCCACCCTATTCAACTCCTCCATAAATTCTCGGTTACATTGGAGCGCCTCATCTTCGCGTGAGCGAACTGAATCCAATTCGACCTGTACAACAATTGATACATTATATACAGCTCGATTCAGAATACCCATCAACATGATATATATCTCATTTATAAAAAGATATCTAATTTCTAATATCTACTGTGTACAACTACTTTTAGACTTAGAGGTTGATGTAAAATCTTAGATAGGTGCTCAATACATTTTGAAGTCCAAGGTACATGTTTTCGATATTCCACTTTATCTAAATACTTTGAATTTTTCTACGCACTATATTAGTATTATTTTCCTAAAGATGATAACATGTTTTTGATCAACCTCTATCCTTTATGTTATCTAATTTACATGGTAGCTTTATATCGATATAGTATACAAGTTAGAAGACCTATTTCGATCTAACCTACAGCTACGCTTGTGAAGACGGCAAGGCTGTAGAGATCTTTCTTTCCCTGGCAAGCCCGGTCTTTAGATCTTTTATTCTGAGACTCATTTTTCTGAGTGCCTACAAGAGGGTTATAAATAAAATGTCTCAGCCTATAGAAGTCTATTCAATACGCACAAATCCAATAATTTGCAAGACACATCAAAATACTTATACAAATTATATCTCTACCCTACCTTCTCATTCTTGCCCTATGGGAGTTCGGTATCATCCCCTTGATTGTGTAGCATCGTCTGGCGGGAGACACTGTCTAACCAATCAACAACTCCCACCGCCACCTCTTCCACTTCTTCAACATAGGTATCTACCTTAATGACATCCACCATATCCTCAGAATATCCCTTCATCATCAGGTGCCGCCTCAGCCTTTCACACTCTACCTCTACCTCCTCCAGGTCACCCTTGCTTCCATTTGCAGATGGTCAATCGCCACTGTATGAGAAGCCTTCAGGGCCACTAACTTCTTTGCTTCCTTGAGAGCATCAGCCTTCGCTCGAGCTACCTATTTTTCAAGCTCGACCTTAACCTTTATCAGCTCAAATTTTTCTTCTTCCACTCTAAGTCAAATCCTATACACCAAACAAGCAACCTGAATAAAACAAATCGACCTAAGCGTGAGTTCGAACCGCAATAAATTTTTACATGATCAAACATAAATACATACCATCCTGCTCATTTCTTCCTCTTCATGAAGAGCTGCCAGCCTGGCCTTTTCATCTACTTCTTTAAGATTGTCCTCAGCAATAGGTTGCTCTTCAATGACCTTTTCCCCCGACCTCCCCGATGGTTCGATCCTTCTCCTTTTCTATTTACCATCGATCTCACTACTTCCAATGGTACTAGAGCTGACGGACGCCTCAACATCTATTTTTTTGGAAATATTTGAGCTAATTTGTTCGATATAATAGACTCCAGCTGAGCCAAACTATCTAGTCTAGGGGTCTTGGCCATATTGGTTTAACCTTCCCCACCAGTTCCTCTCATCTTCCCATCATCAACATCCACCATCAGCCTAGTCGATTGTGATTTTTGAACCTTTTTAGACTTGCTCCCAGCCCTCTCCTTTCTTCTGAGGCCAAGTCCTTCCAGCACAAACTCGAGCTTAACCTCATCCTTCGCAACTTCGTCCAACAATGAATTTTTCCTCTCCACTCAGGACTTTGGGCCTTTCATGCACAACATTTGTGATTATCACCAAAAGATCCTCAGTTCATACATATCAATATTATACTCTATGCATTGTTATACTTACTTTATTTTACAGTTCTAAACAAAAAATTTAAAGGTTCTTCATCATCTCTCTGAAGACAATTACCCTTCACCCATATTACGTTGTCATTCCAAGCTCGCGATCTTTGTTTAAAGTGAAGTGCAAGTTGAACAGGCTAGATAGCTCCTCAAAACATTGAATGGATCCATTTGGTAAGCTGTGATACCACTTGAGTGGGCTATCTGTGAGGCTGGTTAGGAATATTCGGTAGATGATGTGGTCGGCTGATGAGCGAAGGCTTAACGAGTTCTGAAACTCGAGGATGTGGGAATATGGATTGGTGTTACAGTACTTGCAAATTTTTGGGGTCTGTAAGTTGAGAAGGACTACGATAGCAAGGACCTTCGGGTAGAAAAGATTCTTAAGTCGACTCCAAAAGTTTAGGGTGGGAGTAGAGCTAATGCAGATAATGGTTTTGATATTCAAGTCAAGCTCCTGTTGAGTAAGGTAGGCTACACGAGGGAGCGAACAGTGTGGTTGTGGGTCAGGTGTGTGTTCGGCGCTACATTCACTCAGGCATTCCCGAGTGGGGCACTGTATAGAATGTCGAGAAGTGCACAGTGTTGAATCACTCCAGTCTTCTGTAGTGGGGACAACGTGGTGGATCGAGCCTTCAGGTAGGGGAGCAGGGGCACCTACAACGCTGAAATAGGCCGATAGTGCCTCAGCATGGGGTGGGGGCCTTAGCATATGCGGGCAGAGATGCGTAAAGGTATCGGCCCTCAGGAGCGAAAGGGTGCATCCTAAGTTTAGGCATGTTGGAGTCCTTTAATTGTGTGGCACAGTTCATCAAGGTCTTGGTGCAGTCTGGCTATTTTTTTTAAACGGTACTACCGTTCGACATGGAGTTCTTGACGACGATCTTCGCGCTCGAGGCGAAGTTGGTTTGTGTGATGCTCTTTCGCTTAACTGAACTGCTAGCTTATTAAGGTAATTTGAGCGGGTATCAACGAGGGCTGAGGAAGAATGGTGGCTGGGTTAGGGTCATTGAATTGGGCGGTGTTGGGAAAAAGGCTAGAGGAGAAAAAAGGGTATAGTACAGAGGAGAGACCGCTCTCGCACACCGTGGGAGGAGGCATGCCAAAGGGGTTTCGCAAGTATATTGAATAGCAATATAAGAAGAAAAATACGCAAACATACTTGCATGGAGCCCAAGAAGGAGGATACTCCATGACCTTTAACAAGGATTTTAAGGAGAGAATGTATAGATAGAGTAGGTTACAGATTTCAAATTTGAGGGAGCCTTTGTAATAGGCTTCTAATCATATCTGAAGGTTCTCTCCAATCTTATATGAGCCTTTGGGCTATGATTTTTTAACTACTTGATGATGGTTATCTTCCCCTATTTATAGGAGATAGGAAAAGTTGAGTTCCTACAAATGGGTCATGTTACATGTATACCCTTCGTGGAAGCTGTCCCATAGAGAAGTCGGTCTGCCATAGTTGTCTGCTGGCTTGTCTGCCTTCGGCCACATACTGATGTGGGCATAACTTTTACTAAACTTGAATGTCAGTTCGCCGTGGGTTTTGTTGATGTATGGGACCCTTGGGCATCGGGTCTTACAGAATGCTACGATACAGTCCTCGAGTGCTCGGCTGGGTTTGGGAAGCTGCGAGTAGACGATTGCCTTTACTAACTTTAGAGTATATTAAGCTTCGATGTAGCCTTCGAGTATTCAGCTAGTCTTAGAAGGCTGTGAGTTGGCTACTATAACAACTGATGGGGCGGGCGAATGATCTCAGACGATGAAAAAAAAAGAGAAGCGTAGTGGAGAAGAGAGAATGAAATGTAGATGAAATTTAAGTTGAAGTGAGTGTTTTCCAAATTTTATAGATATAATTCAATAATTTAAGAGGACGACCCAAAGCGACTTAAACCACTCGGACGACGGCGCAAACAACTCTAAGGGGTAGTTCCCTTTATATAGTTGTAGAGATTTGGTAATGAAGCGGGAATCTCGGGAAGTGAAACCTTTGTGGGACTTCAAGCTATAAAAGTGATGTTTCTATCAATGAAGATAAGGGCAATAAAGTGACAAAAATAGCTACTGAAAAGGTAATATATTTTCCTTTGAAGCCAATATTACAAAGAATGTTTTGTGTTATCCCACATAATTTATTTCATAAAACTAGCATGTAGAGGAAAGAATTGATGACAGTGTGATCAAGCATAGAGCTGATTCTCGTGCATGGAAAACATTTAATGAATGAAATCTCTCCTTTCCGAGTGATAGTTGTAATTTAAAAATTGTGTTAGCAGCTAATGGATTTAATCCATTTGGTAATATGAACATACGAGGTTGTTCATCCCAAAAATACAAGGTCACGGTCCTCATTATCATCATTTCAGAGCTACGTGGAGAAGCTTGCCAAGTTACGACGAGAAGCTAACGATAGAGAAGCTCGACACCTGCAATAAATTGAGAATGTAAAGTCCTCTGTCAATAGTACAATCCAAGTCGAAGTTAAGCGATTAATGCAAATTGTAGGCATCCATTTTCCAAATAATAATTAGTATCTCTGGGTCTCAAAGCTGATCAATATTCCATGGTAACTATGCTTTTCTTTTCTAGATAAAAATCTTGACTAGAGATAACTTCTATTTTTATTGTTGTAATGCTCTCATTAGTGAATTGTTAGTGGGATTTATGAATTATGTGACCCGATATGTTAGTATTTTTAGAGATAAAATTTGTTTAGCCAACATATGACAATTGTAGACCAGCATGATACAGTGGCACTTTCAATTATCTTATCAGTTGCACATAGGCCTTATTATTATCTTCTAAATTTTCATTTATGATTTAATTTATATCAAGTAATGATGATTAAAATTGTGGATAACTTCTTTTTGACAGATTTTCTTTTTTTTTGCTTCGTAAATTGGCACTAATATTCATTTTGGATAAAATGCTAGCTACAAGAGTCTTTGGATCCTTTTAGGTATATTTATTCTTGGTGTATACGAATATTTTATATTTTGCCATACTACGTGCCGAGTAGCATTTGGTGGTATAGTTTTGCAACTTCTAGATATTTATACTCATACTATAAAACTATACTTAATCAAGTGTTAATGTTTGAAGTTGTTGAGATTTATATATACTATCGAGCTTCATGGTTCATATGACCTTAATGTGATATCTAATTATTTTGCGATTTGTGTAGATTTCATAATATTAGGAATTGGGAGTGCGGTGTGTGTATACCGATCCAAGCGCTCTCAAGCTAAATGATTACATGAGCCACTTGAGTGTTTATAAATTATATTTGTTTTATAATAGACAGAGAATGGATCAAATGTCCAATATACAGGGGAAGTATTGCCAAATTTTTGGCAGGATTTTTCCTATTTGATTTGCTTCCACGCTGGACTGTGATATTGATGTGATGCGTCATTTGTCACGCCCCAAATTTTAGTAATTAAAAAAAATGTAATTAATGTCATTCAGGATGTACAGGTAAGGAAATCCAAATATTCACCCCCACAAATAACCATGCTAAAAGGAAATAGCTCAGTCATTGACTATAGTAATTTATCAGAGTTATAAAAGGATAAAGAAAAGATGAAGCAAAGAATAAATATATTTAACTGAAATAGAAACAAATATCTTAAAAACATAAAACAACAAGGATCAAAAGGAGTTAAGCTAAGTCTGTTTGATATCTGAAACAAATAATAAATAACTAAGGACTAACTATAGTAGTGAGACTAAGATTTAATCCTAGTTGTAGCTCTCAGCAACTCCACTTATCTACTTCGTCTCTAAAATGGTGAAGAAATGTGAGAATGAGCAAATCATGATCCACTATAACCCAACAAGGCTAAATAACAATACTAATAAAACTGATACTGGAATGAAGAGGAAAAGATGAACATGATGAGATATGCTAAATATACGGTATTACTAAGTAAAAATGAATAGAATATGGGACAAATGATATGATTCTAGTAATGCCCTAGCATTAGATGAATAAAGACGTTAGACTGATAAACTTGATCTTATAATTATTTAGTTGATCAACTGCTAGCGTATGATGATATTAATGGATACAAGGGGTTTAATTTTTTTCATGCTCAACCAAGTTAGGGATATTTCACATGCTCAAAGTGTTCCGAGTATTTCAACCCAAAGAGCCTTGTTGTCCTCACTCTATTCTTATTCCAATTTCAACCTCATGGAGGATAAGATGGGTACCAATGGAGAATTGGCTCATACCATCCCACCCTCCAAGATGGGTGCCATAGGTATGATAGTAACCCTGCCCAAACTTCCTTACAATTTTAACCCGAGCTAGGAATCCTAGTAACCTATCAGGGGTTAGCCAATTTAGAGTTGGTTCATGTATCCATCCTTATTAAGATTTCAATGAATTTCCCTATGACCTTCTTATGCAAACAGATCTATAAGATCAATATACAACTGCCACTATCATGGCTAGAACACATAAGATAAACCACTTATCTGAAAAGAGTGGTAAACAATCCTAACGTAGATGGACAGTGATTCACTAGTCACAAGATCTAGACACATTAATCTCTGAGAGACGAACTTGGTATTTTAGGACCAAGCCACAAGAGCACAATACATGCACGACTTCTAAGCGGCAAATGAGAATCACTACTCTAAGTATCTTAGAATACGACATACTAAAATGAATGATTACTTAAAATAAGGTAGAAGTAACTACACCATTAGTGTTTAAGGACAAAGCGACAAGAACACGCGTAATTTCTTTTAACCTATTCTCAAAGTCCAAAAACAATCCAGTCAAATAGTAGCCAAGCCACATGTCACCTAGAGATAGTAATTAAATTAAAAAAATGGCTAACTTATCTAACATCGTATTTATCAAACTACACGAAAATGAACACGAATCTAACCATTTACTAGATTAAATATATTGTGTTTATATATGAACATCACTCTTAACTAACATTGATTAAACTAGTAAAGGAATTTAGCAAGGAAGGGACGTTTGCCTTATAACGTTTGCTGATTTAGCAACCAGCACGATGACAATAATATATCATGAACTAATTGATCTAAATCAATCCACTTGCCAAGGAACACTTCACCGCTATTACCCTAGTATAGACGATTAAGAGTAAGCCTAACTTAAAAGAATAACCTAACCAATCATATACCAGCCACCCAATAATTATCATGTATCTACTATAATGGCTGGAACAAGTGACTAACATTGGAGTTTGTAACTAAACTCCCTGAAATAAATCAGAATATGCAGCTGTTAATAGATTCAACCCCTATTCCTAGAATGCAATGAGATCAAATATCTAATAAGTCCCTTCCTTATCCCATAAAGAATAAACTATAAGCAATAAAAAAAGGTGGGAGACGTAATATATACCTAAATGTTTAGGGATAGGAGGATCAGTTGTTGCAATAAAAAGTGGAAGCTAGGTAATGAAATCATGAGGGAGGATTTAATGATTTGATAAAGGTCGAAATAGCCCATATTTTTAAATAAAAAGGAGGGAAAAAAATAGATTACAATTGGTTCATAAGGGAAGGTGTAAGTGTTAAGGGAAGCACCTCTCTCTACTTCTCTAACTCCTAATAATTTATGGATAGAAGATGAGTTGTCGCTATTAGAAGTACAATAGGAGGTGATGCAAACAAATTTACAAACTTCTGAAACACAACAACGAACTCTATATAATCATCAGTTTAAACCTAACTTTAATCTCCTTAAAGCCTAATGTATTGAACCAATATTAAAGGGTGAAACACTTACCCAACTAAGCATAAATATAAGGGTAGGAGGAATAGTATGTTACCTAAAACTATCGGTTGGAGATGGTGGGTTGATCTGTACCTCTCTCTCTCTAATTCAAACCAAGTATGATGACCGCAACTGTAACAACAATGGCAACAGCGACAACAAGATCAATAGCAACAATGGCGAGGAGAAATAAGTACAATAAAGGAGATGGCAACCAAGGAAGAGGTATGCAACAATGGCATGTAAAGTAGCTCTCTCTCTCTCCCTACTCTCAAATAGCTGTAATTCTTCTCTCTCGCTACTCTCAAATGGAAGCAGCTCTTTCTACTCTCTCTCTCTCTACAATGGGCTCCCAGAACCTAACTAATAATTTTTTTTAGGCAGCGATTCTATACTACAACAACACTGTAACTAAGATAAACCCCGCTTATGTATGAGAAATGACACGGCTTAAGTGATTAAAAAAAGACATGAACTAACTACCTTTAAAGATGCATGACTAAACATTATGTAATTGATTAACGCAAGATGCACAATTAAAAGATATGGATACAAATCAAAAATAATTACAGGATATTACATCATGCAATTTTTTATATTTTCAGTTTTATAATGTGTACTTGATTATTTTATTATCTTTTGGTTTGCAATGATTTTCTAATGTTGTGGTTGAGGTTGTAACAATTTGAATTTGTTTTTATTTCAGGTAGCTAGTTTCTTTACAGCTCTGGAAGCGATACAAACAAATGTTTATTCTATGCAGAGATATTGTTCGTGTGTCGATGGTTTTATGTTGAGTGTTGGATTATTAATTTGAATGCTCAAGTTATATTTGGTAATTGAACAATAACTTTTAATGTTCTACGTGGATTGAGACCTTATTTATTTTGATGGAATTGGTGTTTGTGGAAACTTCTAAATAAATTGTTCACTTTTTAAAATTAACTAGTGGTTGAAGAATATTTTGTATTCTCTAACAGGGGCGTAATTCATGTTTGAAAAATGTTACATTTAACATTACTTCTTTAGGGAAGATTTATTATGTCTCTATTAATGTTGTCACAAGAAAGTAAATTTTGGCAACATATTTTTAGAAACAAACATATTCGTCTAAAATACTATGTATTAAAGACGGAATTATCCGTCTCTATTCATATTGGTGTTGGTGGGAAAATTTTGTGCCATACTTTTAGAGACAAACAAATTCGCCTCAAATATTATGTAATAAGGATGGTTCCACTCTGTCCCCAAAAGAATTGAAAAACAAAGACCTTCAGGGATGGATTTTTGTCGTCGCTAAAGCTTTCCTTAATAGCATTAGAGTCGGATGTGTCCGTCCCTAATTTATTTGAGATACCACAATAGGAGGACATTACTTTACCGTCTCTAAAGATGTCTGTAATAGCTGTAGGGATGGAATAATAGCTTTTTGGGACATTTTTTAGCTATCCCTAAAGGTGATTTCTCTTGTAGTAATGATCATTTCTCAATATATATAGTTAATTAACGTTTCTGTTATTTTGATTTATGCCTCTCAGATAGAAAACCTTGGTGGATTTTAGGGATTCCCTAACTAACAAGCACAAGGTTGAAAATGCATTTTTCCCAATTTCTAGAATATTCCTAATTACGGATTATACCCCCTTATGTTCCATAAAAAGGGAGGCTAGGATCTCTATTTTGATTGGTTGATGATTTGAAGAAAATTCAGTTTAGGTTTTAGTCTTAATTTTTAATTTAGTTTTTATGTGAGTTTAATTTCAGTTTAGAATTTAGAACATACCCTAATTTTGAATTAGGTCTACATTAGTGTAATATACCTTTTGATTTTACTTCTGTGTTGAGAGTTTACACCAAATATGTAATAGAGCAAGCAAGATTCTACACGGATTTTATTTTAAATCGACTGTTTCAGTAATTTTAGAACCTGTTATAGTATTTTATATTCCGCTACAGTGATTTTGGCAGCTAGAGCAATATTTTTGCATCTGCTAGAGTTATTTCTACGGTTAAATTTTTATTAGAGGAGTTTAGATTTTCAGATCCGCCAGATGGTTACGATGATCAAAGAGTTAAATACCAAGTTTGATAAGCTAGTCGGAGCTTTGATTTTGAAATAATTTGTACCCCTTAACCTTAAGGTCCAATTTGGGCCAACTAATATTTCATCGTCACCGGTGGAAACAACTCAAAACCACGAAAATGGATTGATCGTAGGTTCAAAAGAGCAAGAGGATTTTGTGAGTGGGGAAGATACAAGAGATTTTCATGTATTAGGCCGCTCATGAGGGTACCGTATGGGCTATAATTAGATAAAAAATTCAACACATGCTGAAACCCATACTCGAGCCAGACCCTGAAGCTACTGTTGTTAATAGAAGTTTTGCTTCTACCAGTATTGGATATCATAAAAAAAAATTTGCAGGTTCACAAACAGAAGAGAGAGTCATAGGGTGAAGACCAATTAGAGATGGAGAAGATATTAGATATCCCCATGGCATCCATTGGATTCTTCCTTTTAGAATTCCAGCCGGATATTTGAATTAACCCACAATATTTTGCGAGTATCTATATGATGTCATTAAGAAAGAGTTCACTGATCCATTTTGGGAAGGCTTTCGAGCTAATTTTGAAAAGGGGATACCATAGTTTACTTTATTTTTAGACGTTTGATGAATGATTTTTAAAAGTACAGTTGTTGAATTACAGCACAGATGAGTGGGATCAAATCCACAGGGAGGATTGGGAAAACAATTACTTCCAAGGCCGAATTAAAATTTTATAAGGGATAAATCTAAAATAAATAAATAACAAGAACAATTATCAAGAGTATAGCTTCGACTAGAATTTAGCCCAAGATCATTGCAATAATAGTAATGATGTAGTTTTTCTAGGTGGATTATTTTTGTCAAAAATTTTAGATAAGGCATTTTTGATGTAAACATCAATACTAGATCTATGGTTAGGCATCTAGGATCTGATCATATAATATTTTATTTTATCAAATCTGTAGGAGAAATTCTTCCCACTATGGTTAAGTTCGGCCAAATTTCTCTTACGAGTTCTTTTCGAATTTGCCCTGACAAGATTTTTATTAAATAGTTTTAATCCACTTACTAGCAATGGTTAAGCCTATAAATAGATTATAACTATTTTAGAGGATTTTAAAAGAGAACTAATCCTAAAACTACAACTTAACTATTGTTACTCGGGTAAGGGCTTTTTTCTAGTCATAGCTAGAAGGGATTAGCCTTCTATCATTTCGAAGATCATTGCATGAACTAGCTAAGTATTTACCATAATAAAATAAAAGAGAGAGGAGAAAGTTAAAAGTTATACTTGATTTCTTCTAAACTAACTCTAATATGAGATTAAAATTTCAATAGGGGAGGTTTCCTTTTATAGAAGAAGGAACCCAAATCTTTAAGAATATTGTACATATCTAGAATATTACAATATATATTATTACAATTAATTAGTAAGATATATGAAAAAATCATCACATCCTTTCCTTATTGAGTAGAAAAATCTTCTAACCATAAAAATTATTGAATATATCTTTGTTGTAGAATATCTCCTCAATATAATTTTAGGATCTTGAATGTAATCTCCCTTTATATTGTACTCTAAATATATTTGTGCAAATATTTTTCTTGTCTCTAGGATATCTCCTGCGAAAAAATTGTTGGAGATACTTTTATCTGACTTTAACTACTCGGTTTCAAATATCCATCTCTAATAACTACAATCAAACAAATGTGCATAAGTGCCCAAAATTAAATATAATAGACGACTAAAATACATGTTCGGGTATATTAAAATTTTCATAATTACTCTCTCATCAATGTTCTTTGATATGGAGATACCGGTGACAAGACTATTAGGGCATAATCTTGAAGAAGAGAGACTATGCCCTTACATCGTGAGGTTGAATTGGTATAGGGAGGTTCGCAGATGTGTCGGGTGATAAGTCTTGGGCTAGCTAGGCAAACATACGTGTGTGGAGTCTTAGAACGTGGTGCTCTACGACCTCTGTTAAGGATTTAAAAGTGTAATGGTATATATGAAGAGTGTTACAGTTTTTGAAACAAGGGAAACCTTGTAGTTGAAGGTTTATTTTTACAGCTGGGGGTGTTTTAGCTAAGGCTTATCTAATCTCTTTGTGGTAGCTCTCCTTCCCTATTTATAGAAGACAGGAAAGGGTAAGTCACCATAGAGAGGTTAAGTTACATATATGCCCTTCCGGACAGCTGTCCCAACGGAGGTCGGTTCTGCCGCTATGGCTGTCTGCCGCCTTATTTTCTGAATTATCTTATAAACTGCTTGACACGCTGTCTGTCAGGTTTGTCTGCCATTGACCATAAACTAATATGGGTGAGGTCATCTTAAACTCATGTTTGGGTTTAATCTGTTGCAAAAATCCTCAAGGCTTCAGAACTTACGGTAGGCATCAAGTGATCGATTAGTCTTAGAAAGTTTTGTGTCTTCCGTAGGCTTCGATGTAGTCTTTGAGTATTCAGTTAGTCTTGGAAGGCTGCGAGTAGGCTACTACAATGAATATAACCCTGTACTTTTTTTGCATCTGCTACACTATTTTTGCATCTGCTACAATTATATCTTTATTTGCTATAGGTTTGCAAACAAAGAGAGAACCGCAGGGAGAAGGCTAATAAGAAACAGAAAATACCGGAGATCCCTATGGCGTTTAATTGATTTCTCCTGCTGAAACTTCAACCGAATATTGGGAGAAACCCCCAATATTTGACAAGTATCCAAATGATGTCATTAAGAAATAGGTTGCTAATCCAGTTTGGGAGGACTTCTTAGCTAATTTAGGGAAGCGAAAACCATTATGTACTTTATTATTAGACATTCATCAATATATAAATATTGGTGACAGCACTATACCCCCTCACTTGGGTACAACTTTAGGTTATATAAATTTTTAAGGCAAAATTATGGTTTTAAGACAAGTATACAACATTAGAGAGTTCCAAATTCTGTGGTGTTTATAAAGCCTTCCGATTTTGTGGTCAAAATCTTTTAAAGATGGAGGGATTTGATGTGAATCATCATCTCATGGTCATTTCTTACTATATATGGTTTATTTACGTTTATATTATTTTGATTTAAGCCCCTCTGCTAGTGAAGCTTAGTAGGTTTTCGGGTGTTCATAATTAACCAACACAAGGTTAAAAGGGTATTTTTCCCAGTTTCTAGAATATTCGTAATTAGGATTTCTACCCTCTTATATTCTATAAAAAGGAGGCTAGGGCCTCAATTTTAGTTGGTTGATGATTGGAAAAAATTTACTTTAGGTTAAAGTTATAATTTTTAGTTTAGTTTTGGTTTATGTTTAATTTCAGTTTAGAGTTTAAAAGAAACCCTAATTTTTAATTATGTCTAAATTACGTTAATATATATTTCTCATTATTTCCTTCCGCATTGAGAGTTTCATTAAATTGGTACCAGAGTTCGCAGGATTCTGCGGGGATTTTTTTTAAACTAAGTGCTTCAATAGTTTCAATATCTGCTATAGTATTTTCTATGTTGCATGTTTTCGATATCTTCTAAATAGATTTCTGCATCTGCTACACTATTTTTACATCAGTTACAATTATATCTTTGTCTGTTATAGGTTTCCCAACAGAGAGAGAACCGCATGGAGAAGGTTAATAAGAGATAGAGGATATCAGAGATCCCTATGGAATTTAATTGATTTCTCCTGCTAAAATTCAGCCGAATATTGGGAGAAATCCCCAATATTTGATGAGTGTCTAGATGATGTCATTAAGAAATAGTTCGTTAATCCTGTTTGGGAGGACTTCTTAGCTAATTTAGGGAAGTGGAAACAATTATGTACTTTATTATTAGATGTTCATCAATATGTAAATATTGGTGACAACACAATACCCCCTCACTTGGGTACAACTTTAGGTTATCAAAATTTCCAAGGCTGAATTTATTGTTTTAAGACAAGTATACAACATTAGAGAGTTCCACATTCTGTGGTGTTTAAAAAGCCTTCCGATTTTGTGGTTAAAATATTTTGAAGATGGAGGGATTTGATGTGAATCGTCATCTCATTGTCATTTCTTACTATATATGGTTTATTTATGTTTATGTTATTTTGATTTAAGCCCCTTTGCTAGTGAAGCTTAGTCGGCTTTCGGGTATTCCTAATTAACCAGCACAAGGTTAAAATAGTATTTTTCCCAGTTTTAAGAATATTCCTAATTAGGATTTCTACCCTCTTATGTTCCATAAAAAGGATCTAGGGCCTCTAATTTGGTTGGTTGCTAATTTGAAGAAAATTTAGTTTAGGTTTAAGTTTTTGTTTTCAGTTTAGTTTTTATCTGAGTTTAATTTCAGTTTAGAGTTTAGAAGGAACCTTAATTTTGAATTAGGCCTAAATTCGCGTAATATACTTCTTAATTTTGCTTTTGCGTTGAGAGTTTACATCAAATTAGTACCAGAGCAAGCAAGATTCTGCGGGGATTTTCTTTACACCGAATGCTTAAGTAATTTCAACATCTACTACAGTATTTTTTACATTACTATAGGGTTTTAAAACCTGTTGTAGTGATTTCAGCATTTATTATTATATTTTTTTGTCTGCTACATTAGTTTTGCCTCTACTATAATGATTTATGTGGTTAAATTTTCTTTGGAGGAGTTCAGATTTCCAGATCCGCAAGATGGTTATGATGATCAAAGAGTTAAATATTAAATTCGATAAGCTAGTAGAACCTTTGGTTTCGAATAGGTTTTTATTCCCTCTGTTTAAGGCCTAATTTGGGCCAACAAGAATTTTGCCATCACCGGTGGAAACAACTCAAAACCCCGACAACGGGTTTATCATAGGTTAGAAAAAGTATGAGGAGTTTGGAAGAAAAGAAGATGCAACAGATTTTTGTGTGCAGGGCTACTCACGAGGGTGTCGTGTAGATTATATATCGCTAAAAATTCATGTTCTGGACGTGTTCTTCAATAAAGAGATATTGGTGAAGAAAATATACCCCCGCACTTGGGTACAACTTTAGGCTTCAGAAATTTCTGAGGTAAAATTTGAGGATTTAAGAAAAGTATGCCACATCATAGTGTTTCGAGTTCTGTGGTGTTTAAAAACCATTTTGATTTCGTGGTCAAAATCTTTTGAAGTCGGAGGGAATTGATGTAAATTGTCATCTTATTGCTATTTCTCACTATCAATAATTTATTTAAATTTATATTATTTTGATTTGAGCCCCTCTGCTTGGGAAGCTTAGTTAGTTTTAGGGAGTTGATAATTAGCAAACATAAGGTTAAAATGGTATTTTTCCTAGATTCTAGAATATTCCTAATTAGAGTTTGTACCCCATTATGTTCTATAAAAGGGAGGTTAAGGTCTGTAATTTGGTTAGTTGATGATTTGAAGGAAATTTAGTTTAGGTTTATGTTTTAGTTTTCAATATAGTTTTGATTTAAGTTTAATTTCAATTTAGAGTTTAGAAGAAACCCTAATTAATTAGGTCTAAATTAGCGTAATATACTTCTCAAATTTTCTTACATGTTAAGAGTTTACGTCATATAACCTCACTGCAAATGTTAATTTTATTTATAACTTTGATTTGAGTTATCGCCCTTTCTATTTTTGGCTTAAGTTAATTAAAAAAAGTAAAAACTTTTCCTAGTCTCCCAGTTGTAAAATCATTATGACATAATCTGTATGAACAAACGATACCTCTTAAGGAGATGATCCAGTCTAGTGCTTACACACTATCTCCTTAAGACAGATTTGCCCCTGCCACACTATTTTGTAGGAGTGTAGGCCCCTGTCTCTTAGGATAGAATAATCAGTCGCAAAGAGAAGAAGCTACTTCTATCTAATCTCTGCCAAACGAACCTTGATTACGTCTATTTTCTATTTTGAAAATGACTCGAGAAAACTCTGAAAAACTTATTCTGATAAATGAGAAGGAAGTTGGGCTATATAGAGCATAGGTGACTCTTTAGCAATGGTCATACCTCAAGTGAGTGCTTCTTCACCATGAGTCACACCTTAAGATGCGTCTATTGGAGATAACCCAACTCCCACCTCAAACCCAAAAATATGATTAAGACCCATGAGCCCAAGCCTGAATCATAAATTTATAATAATAAGAGGGTTTCCAAACTCAAGCAAGCCCCTGGGTAGCCCATGCACCCAAGCTAGTTTGCACCCATTGGTCGTACATGTCGCACATGCGCGTGTGACCCACCAACTCTCACACACATCACAACAATTTTGGTGTTAGACTTACTTATATAGTATAGTTGAGCTTTCCTCATATCCAATGTGGGGCAACAAATATTTAATTCTACCATTTAAAGAAAAGTAAAACCAAAGACCTCTTTGTACTTTCCAACAATCATCAATTCATGTTTCAAGCTTTCAGTAGACCACGTTAAATCGAAATGCACTCGATCGAGATGGTTTTGTCCTTCTTTTCATACCTTGATAAATGATGAGAAAGGGCTTTAACAGTTGGAGAGGGAGATAATGCAATTCGGGAAACTTCATAGATGGAGGTTATAACATTTTGTCAATTTAGAGCAAAAGATGTATGCCAATCTTATATTTAAGAGATATCGTCAACTTCCATAATTTAGTGAAAGTTGAGATTTGATTTTGTCATTTAAGCACATGATTTTTTCAATCCCATACTTTGAGTATTGTTAGATTTTATGTAATTAAAATACTTCTTATAAAATTAAGAAAACTCTTTAAGTCCTAACTTCTCTAATTGCTTTAATCCCACATAGGTGAGATAGAAGTTTATTAACAGAGATATTACCAAAGGTACACACTCTGTGATTGTTCAAGTTTGTAGAGCGAAAGTATATGTGTGTGTGTGTATGTGGGAGTATAGGTCTGGCTCGGGCAATTTGGTAAAAGTTGAGATTTGATGCTTCATTTGAGCACATCATTTTTTCAATCCATTACTTTTCTGTATCCTCTTTCTTATGAATGGATGGTCCAAATTCTTATAGATTTATAGATCAACAAAGAATTACTCTGCAGATTCATAAGTTAGATCATATCCTTTCTTGCTTGAAGATGATTCTGCATGATGAACATCTACCTACTTCAAAATTTAAATGAAGTTAACAGTTGAAAGTAGCATTATTTTAAACCTCATAAATATGATTATTCCATATTTTGCAGATTACGAAGTAAATAAATATTGGAGTATATGCAGAGCTAGTTTCTTTTTTTATGCCATCTCAAGCCCATTATCGGGTACTTGCAAGCAAAGTGTATGAGAGCCTATAGGCAAACAAGCTAGAAAAAACATTCATGTGAGTCGTGCATCACTCACTAAATCTCTTGGTGTAATCTAACATCTTTAAAAGGAAATAATATCCTTATGACGCATGCGAGCTCTTTAGCGAGATTGACAAATCAAAATAAATTACAGAACTTTCAATCTCACTTTCAATCTCAATCAAAATAGTCTAATTGTGGGAGTGCGAAAACTTCTGAATCCAGAAAGTTGGGCAGACATCATGGAAGAAGAAGATCAGGGAATATTACCTAATCAAATTAAAAGAGGGGGCCGAGTCTACATGATGGACCCTAGAGTTACACGTTCTAATGCAGTTATGCAATGAAAGTGCATTTTTGGAATGCAAGAGGTCTGGGAAATAAAAATACCATGACATATATCAGGAATAAAATCTGGGGGCTAAATCACAATATTATTGGGTTTACATAACCATAAATTTTTGCCAAAGGATTTCGTATCTAAGGATTCAATACATTGATTATCACTAACGAGGCTGGGGTACAAAAAGGAAACATCTGGATACTATGAAAGGAAGGTCTTCAAAATTTGAGTGTGGTCTAGAGTAACAGTCAGCACATAACAATCCTCTTTTTGGACTGCCTGCTTGATTTTGTTCATGCAGATTGTCTGCGTATCTATAGAGCTGATCTTTGGAGCCAACTGGTCCATATATCAAGCATTAACCAACTGCCATGGCTTTGTATTTGGAACTTTAATACGGTACTTAGCATGTCAGAAAAGAAGGGAAAGAAACCTCCTTGTCGAAGGGCTGTGGTTGAATTCTCTGATTTCTTGGATGCAGCTTGCCATACAGAAAGTATGACAATAGGTGCCACGTTTACTTGGTACAATGGGCAAAAAAGGGTAATGAGAATATTGAGCGTGCTGGATAAAAGTTTCATAAATGATAGCTGGAATGAAAAATTCCACCACTGGAAGATAAAGCTGTTTCCCCGAACTAAGTCTAGTCACTCTCTTCTTTTTGGTAAGTGCAATGATATAGCTAAACCGGGTAACATACCTTTCTGTTATTTGCATTCTTGGAGTAAGGTGGCTGGGTTTAGAGAAATGGTGGAGAATTGCTGGAATCAACCTCTCTTTGCCGCTCCTTTATTCAAAATCATGATGAAATTACGGCGACTTCAAGTGGAGATTAAAATCTAGAAAAAATAGGCCCTTGATAATAACATCCACAACAAGAAGGAAATAGAGCGAGAGATATTTGAACATCAGATCCGGCGAGAGGATGTGAAACAAATGATATCCTCTATATGCCGATTCTTACCAAAACAAAAGAGCTAGAACAGATAGAGGAGAAGGAGGAGGATGATTGGCGTAAAAGATCGAGGGTTAAATGGCTGTATGCTGGGTATCGTGACACTGCATACTTTCATCAGGCCACTCAAAGGAAATTGACCAAGACCTGCATTTTGGAAATTAAAGATCAGAATGGGGCAGTGATTTCAAATCAGGACTGCATTAAAGAGTGTATTGTAAACTACTACGCAGATAAGTTGGCACGACATGAGGTGATGGATTGCCCTGAACTATTTTCACATAATGACGCTTTGGTTACGCAGGAAGAAAATAAGTCTCTCTAGCATTCCTACTGAGGAAGAGGTTCACGAGGCTGTTTTTTCTCTAGATGGAGAGAGCTCTCCAGGGCCGGATGGGTTTTCAGGAGCATTTTTTAAGACCTATTGGGATATTATTGGGGCAGATATTTTGATGGGTACCTCGACTTTCTTCAGAGACCGAGTTCTTCCCATAAACTTCAACTCTGACCTTATTGTTCTGATCCCTAAAATACAGAAACCATCTTTGGTAAAGGACTATAGGCCATTTTTCTTGAGTAACTTTATCTTTAAACTCATTACCATGATATTGGCTACAAGATTCCCTTCGATTGCATCGAGAATTGTGTCCAAGGAGAAAAGTGCGTTAATACATAAGAGAAGCATCCATAGTAATATTTACATGGCCTCTGAGATGGTGAATGAGATGGGGATTAAAAGAGAAGGCGGTAATGTTGGGTTAAAGCTGAATATTACCCAAGCTTATGATACGATGAGTTGGGAATTCCTGATCAAAGCCCTCTGGTCTCTGGGGTTCTGCAATACCTTCTGCAACTGGATCCACACTATTATTAATACGGGGATGATATCAGTTTCAATTAATGGTAGCCCTTCTGAATACTTCATGGCTTCTCGGGGCCTTAAGCAAGGTGATCCACTCTCCCCGCTGCTATTTTCTATTGCTGAAGATATTCTAAGCTCCAATCTCAAGTTCCTTGTGGGTAAAGGAAAAATTAATTCACTGGTCATGATCAAAGGTATTGAATGCCCTACTCATCTGCTTTTTGCTAACAACATTTTTTTGTTTGCTAACAGTAATGCCAAGTGCTTAAGGAATCTACAAAAAATCTTTCAAGCATACCAACAAGCCTCAGGGCAGGTGGTGAGCGTTGTGAAAAGTTAGATTTTTCTTTTACATATTCCTAATCATAGACGAAGAGGGGTGATCGACATGTTTGAGTTTAAGGAGGGAGCTTTCTCAGAGACCTATCTTGGCATTCCATTGGTACAAGGAAGGATTTACAAATGCACTATTAACCCCCTGGTGGATAAAATTATGAAGCAAGGGAATAGTTGGAATGGGAGATTACTATCATTTCAAGGGAGAGTGGTCCTTACTAAATCCATTCTTAATAGCATCCCCATCTACAATATGGCCATTTACAAATGGCCTATATCGTTAATTAAGAAGGAGATGCCATCATTCAAAACTTTATCTGGACTGGGGATTCGGCAAAGAGAAAGGGAATTACTTTAAGATGGGAATAGGTGTATAAACTGTTCAATGAAGGTGGTATGGGTTTACAAAGCTTGAGAGAGGTGAATAATGCTATGCTCTGCAAACTGAACTGGATTTTCATTCCAAGAGAGGAGACTTGGGCTCAACCCTTACATGCTAAATTTCATACAACTAGTGGTGAAAGCTTCTAGTACCATAAAAGATCTTCTGTCTGCCCGGGGATTAAACATGCAGAAGGCATTACAAAACCTTATATAGGATGGATAATCGGAAAGGGTACGAAGATTGACTTCTGGAGAGATTCATGGGCATTAGACATCCCCTTACGAGATCATATTGATCTTCCTCACCACCTATGGAAGAAGTGTACAACTAGGGTCAGTGATTTCATAAACGCTGATGGATGGAACTTTACTCTAGCCTTCTTGGCTATGGGAATAGACATTTCTAATATTCCTTTCAACCCGAGTGTGGAGGATATTCAGATCTGTAAACCAGATGTTCATGGTGATTTCTCTGATAAAAATTCTTTTGAATGTACTAGGAAACGATTAGACACAGCTTGGTGGTGGAGATATACATGGAGGAAGTGTTTACACCCGAGTCTAAGCGGGTTTGCGTGGAGATTAATGAACCAAATCATCCCCACAGATGAGAAGGTGCTGAGGAAAGGAATACAGATAGCCTTAGAGTGTGTTCACTGCAGTAGCAATGCCGAAACGGAAGGCCACCTATTCATCAAATGCACCATGGCCAAAGTGCTGTGGTGCTGGGTTAGAAATGCTTTCCAACTGGCAAAAATATATGGTACAGATAGTTGGAAAAACACTCTGGAGAAATGTAAGAAACATAGGTCGTACCTCAATGACTTATGGATTACTATGTTATTCACAATCTGTCGATGGCTGTGGAACTCGAGAAATAAAATTAGATTTGATGAAAGGAAGATGCCCATTAGAGAGATACAAAATAAGGTTCTAGGAGACATATCCAATAACGCCAAACTGTCTTCGAATAGCATGTACAACACAACTTTCGAACTACAAGTTTTAAAGAAGTTATCGATCAAGTGTAAAATGGGGAACGCTCCATCTATTCGTAGCTGCAGATGGAATCTGCCGAACATCGGTAAAGTTAAGCTGTGTTGTGATGGCTCTGTATTGGGAAACCCAAGACCATCCTAGATTGGAGTAGTATATAAAGACTGGGAAGGCAGAGTTTTGGGCACGCTAAGTAAAGCAGTGGGTTCAACAACTAACTACTACCTGACAGAAATTCAGGCTATCGTAGATGGGGTAGAAAAAACACCACAAAGAGGCTAGAGTAGATTGTAGATAATGTCAGACTCCTTGGCAACCATCAAAGCTTTTAATACAGGTAAAATACCCTTGAAATTTTAAAGCAAGTAGAGGCACATACTCATTTCCATAAAAACAATCCGCTACAACTCAACCTGGAAAGAAGCAAATTTCTCGGATGACACCACGGCTTAGAAAGGCTCCAGAGCTGACTTACCTTTTAAGGAATGGGTTGAAGGTAGACCAGAGTTTTTTTCATGAAATAAAGACCCTCATTATGAGTACTTCTAATTTAGCTGATCAAGACATCTCTTGGATTTCTAATTCTATTCGAATAATTCCTTCCTATTCGAATACACTCAAGACTGAGTGCTTTTTATTCCAATAGAACTTGTCATGTTCAAATACAATATAAAATGAGTATTTTATTCGAATAGAATTCTTTCTGTTCGAATAGATTTATGCCGAGGCAGTTTTATTTGAATAGATTTATACTATATTCGAATATAACTTTATTCGAATAGACTGTTAGTCTATTCGAACAGAGGAGTGATACGCACTTTTTTTTAGTGTTTGAGGGAAAATGTGTCCATGGATTATAATTATCTTGTAATCTTTGATTGAGCATATATAAATAATCTAAAATTTTTGCTAAAGAAAAATATTAATCTAGTGTTTTGAATCAGAAGATTGAAGCTTGAATTGGTGTTTAATTTTGTTAATGATGGAAAATTTTATTGATTTGTGTGTTGCAGAAGTATATGCAGTAATATAGTATGTTTTTATTGTGATTATCACTGATATCAAACAAAAAAAGGGGAGAGTTTCTTCGGGCGCTCCTGCTTGGGTTGATAGTAAGGAGAAATACACAGCAAGAAGCCCCATCGTTGTAATGGACTTGCTAATCTATAATATGAATTGAGAAATCCAAATTTGAAGAATAGTATAAAAAACACACAAATTGGTGGGAGAATTTCCTTTTAGAGCTTCAATTACTTAATCAAAATCAATTATAATTGAATTTCTCTAAAACCCTTAGTCTATTTCTGGAACTTGGATTGATCTAACATGATCTCATCTTGCCTTGCCTTGCCCATTTATAAGTTTTACAAGTTCCTAGTTATAAAATTTGACAAAGCTGCCCTTAAACGTCTAAATAATAGACTGAATTATGCCTCTGCTCGAACATAACAAGTCTCTGTTAGAACAAAAAAAGTATATTCGGACAGACTAAAAGTTTGTTCGAACAGAACACTCAGGCAGGTGTTTATTAGAATTAAAATAAAAGTTCATTTGAATAGAAAGAAGTGTATTCGAATTCAAAAGGGGTGTATTCGAACGGACTTTTACTTTTAAAAAAAATCCAAAAATGCTCAGATACTCCTGGATCACTTGCTTTCAAGTGATGACTAAATATAGTATGTTTTTGTTATTTATTAAACCAACACTGTCATTCTAACTTAAAATTTATATGTTATAATTATCAGTATTGGATGGACGGTTAAGGATATATTATGTTTGATCAGAGATTTCAATTAGGGGGCCATTACTACGAATCCGACTTTCTTGAGGTACCAATTCGCCTATTTTAAGCTTAAAACCCCTCTGAGGTATGTCTCTTCTAATTCAAAACTCGAACATTCGTCTTAATTATCTAAGACTGTTCTGAATCAACGGGTTAAACTTACGATGAGGTTATAATGTAGGCAAAAGCTAATGTGAGACTCAGTAAAAACCTTCAGTCATAATGGTCTGTCTTCGCTGGATAAAGTCTTAAACTCAAGTAGGGAAGAAACTAAGTATTTCTTATGTGTTGACACAAGAAGAAGTTGAAAGATTTACAAAACCAACTCTTAATCACAATTTTATGTGTAAGACACAAATGAATGAAATAAGTTAGAACCACAAAAATGAAATATTTTATGTAAATAAATACTACCCAGGAATTTTCAGTGACATTATATCTTCACGGAGAGATAGATATCAAGGTGAAATTATTTTTTTTTTATGGAAGAGAATCATGGGTTCCTTTAACTCGCTCTTTCAAACATTGCTTCACTTCAATAACCATCACCATTGGTACTCGGCCATATTGGATTGACAGAAAACTAATTGTGACAAAGTTAGAACTTTAATACCACCGAAGTTTTCTATACCTACAACCACGCTATCTAGGGATTTAGTGTGGTTCTTTCTCCGGAAGAGGTAGTGGCTTTATAGAAGATGCTAGGCTGTATTACCGCTTACCCTGACCATACATTGCATGTCGGTACAAACCGCACAACAAACTTTCTCTCCTTAAATAAGTCCGGGGGACTTTGGCCAGCATCAAATTACGGTACAGATGCCATAATGGGTATAATCGACTCTGGGGTGTGGCCAAATAGTGCTAGCTTCAGAGATGATAGAAATGGGGAGATCCCAAGATGGTGGAAAGGGATGTGCGAACCTGGCATCCAGTTTAAATCTTTAATGTACAACTGTAAGCTCATTGGAGTGAGATACTTCAACATGGGTAATATTTCCCAGGATCCTAATATTAGTTTCGTCTATAACTCGCCTTGGGACAAAACAGGGCATGGGACTCACACTAAGTCAATAGCAGCCGGAAATTATGTACGAGGTATATCTTACTTTCTATATGCGAAGGGCACAACAAGAGGCACTGCACCTTAGACGAGGCTTGCAATATACAAAGTTACTTGGTCAAGAGGAGGATTTCTTACTTTTGACGTTATTGCCAGTATGGACCAAACATTAGCTGATGGCGTTGACATCATTTCAATGTCGATGGCTTTTTGAGGGCCTCTTCCGTATGACGATCCAATATCTCTAGCATCATTTGTAGCCTTGGAGAAAGGTGTATTAGCTTCTTCCTCGACAGGGAATAGAAGTTCAGATTTGATGACTGTTGCGGGAAATCCATGGTCATTGACTGTTGGAGTGAGCACTATTGATCGACAATTAGCATGCACTTTGACTGTCGGTAATCAGAAAACTATTATCGGATGGTCGTTATTTATGGGAAGAGCATTTCTTAACGCATCGCTTCTGTATAATGAGACCCTTACAAGATGCAATTCGCCAGCTTTATTATCAGAACTTACATATAATGCAATTGTGGTATATTCTGAAGGACCTAGGATCAACAATCAAATTAGTACAGTTATTGAGTCTACAGTTACTGGGGCTATATTCATCTCAACTGACGAAAGAGAAGAGTATCGTTTTCCAATAGTTACAATTAAACTGATAGAAGCCCCCACAGTGATCAACTATGCCAAGTCGACCATTGATCCAAAGGCGACTATAAAGTTTAGGCAAACCTTTTTGGCACGTGGAGCAAATCGTGTCCCTCAAATTCCAGAATATAGTTCTCGAGGACCTTCATTGAGCTACCGGGGAGTTCTAAAACCAGATGTAGTGGTACAGGGATCTTTAGTGTTAGTAGCATGGAGTCTAAAAGTTGTCACAGGCCGTGTTGGCTATAATAACTTGTTACTGTCGAGCAATTACAACATATTGCTTGGGACATCAATGACCTGCCCACAAGCATTAGGTGTAGCCGCACTCTTAAAAGGTATACATGCAGATTGGAGTCTTGCTGCCATTTGGTCAGCCATGATGACTACAACAAACCCACTAGATAACACCAATAATCTAATCCTCGATGTAAAGTTTTCAAGACCCGCTACGGGTCTTGACATGGCAGCGGGTCAAATTGATCCTAACAAGGCTCTCTCAATCCCAAATTAATTTATGATGCCGTTGTCCAAGACTAAGTTAATTACATATGCTCCTTAAACTTCACTAGGGAACAAATGTACAAGCCTAGGTTAATCAAAATATGAATATATCTAATAAATCGTGCATTTAAAAGGTTTGGCAGAAAACAAACATATTTATAATAATAAAAAAACAACACAACATTTTGCTTTGGTTTCAGATGTCCATTCCACCGACGCGTAAGACGAGGCGTACTTTGGAAGACTTAGATTTTTTCCATTGTACTTTAGTGCCATGGAAATCCTTCCTTGGTTATCCTTTTATATCAATGCTCATCTATCTGATTAATAGTCAACCTTCAATATTACCTAAAGCGATGGATTTTCTTTCAATCTATTTGCCAATACAATAGCCCATGGACCACCAGACCATCGCTAACCCTTTCCTTGAAGGGTTAATCTAACCCAATCGTTGCAATCTATTATGCTATAGCTGGAATGATTGTTCCGGAATCAATTTTGTTTCTTTACTTTGTGTTAATTATGTACATTATGGTTTTTAGACTGGAGCTTTGAAACTTGGTCGGGATGCCATTGTTCTTACGCAAACAGCAAAGTCAAGATCTATTGATTTCCTTTCTCAGTCCTTCAATGATGGAAAAATGTAAGCCATTGTTAATTGTTTAATTATTATTTTATATTATTGTTCATTTGAGGATGTGTAGATAGATTAGACTTCAACTGAATTGGTTTACACCCGAACATGGAAATTTATGGTATAATCTGAATGATTATCCAAAAAATAAATTTTATTTACGAAACAAAATTAAAATTCTCAAATATTAGAAAGATTTTTAAGAACTCTCGCAAAATAGGTCTATATTGAATTTTTAACTACAGATTGTCCATTGTATGTTACTGCATAATGTAGAAGTTACTATTGTGAGGTATTGCAGACAGGGATCTATAATGTAGAGGTGTCCAGCCTGAGGCTTCTGCAAATTATCATTTGGCAACTATAATGGAATTTTCCCCATTTTATGTATATTTTATTGGTACAAAACTAAGATTATTTCGTGGAAAAGCTACTGGAACACAAATATACATATGGAACTAGTATAAATCAGGAGCAGAATATTATTTGGAATGGAAGCCTAGAACTACGTGCTCAAGCTCTTCAAATGAAGGTGACATATTAATTTAATTCACTCTCGATGGGCCAGGACACGTCCAGACCAAAATAACCGTGAGGTTTGCATCCTGATCTCCTTATCCATATTAAGATGATTTTGTTACAAAAAAGTAATTTTTGTAGCTTCAATAACGGACCTTATCACTGATTCAACTTTTCTTCTTCTTCTTCTGATTTTTTACTTGCTAAGTCATTCATTTTTCTTCTTCTTTTGTTTCTTGGCACTTTTGGTTCTTTTCTATTCCCTTTACCTAGGATCTTTAGTCTTTGTTCCTTTTTGCAAGCTATCGAACGTTTATTGGCTTTATTTGGTTTGGTAGAATTGGTTTGATTTGTTTCCCTTTTTTGTGAATGTTCTTAAATGGCCTGATTTGTTTGCCTTTTGAAACCAGATGAGTTGGAATTTAGATTAGTCGTGAATTTTTTATTAGAAGGGAATATGAGGTTTGATTAGTATTAAAAGACTGAGGCCTTATGGAAATCAATGTCAAGGTGACTTACGTTCGACTCTAAACTAAAACTTATGAGTATTCTGATAGAAAGATTAGAGATTAGACAATTCAACCTGAAGTGAAGACTTGGGTTAACTTATAGGAAGCGAAAGGAAGTTCTGTAGTAGCCTACTCGCAGCCTTCTAACTCCAGCCAAATACTCGAAGGCTACCTCGAAGCCCCCTCAATTCATAAACAAGCCTTGCAAGACTACATGAAGAAGAAGCCTTGACTACTAACAGACCTGGAAGACAAAGACGGATATGTCAGTACACGAACTCCACATAAGCATCAGAAATACTTCGGCCATATTTGTACGTGGTCGAAGGCAGACATGTCAGACAGCCATCACACCAGACAAGAACGGCACCGTTGTTGGTCCTTACAACTATAGTGACAGTACCAACAACAACTATAGTGTCAGAGCACAGTGCTAGACCCGGCATTTCTGACATCAACACCAACTCCAGGATACCCACTCGATACCAGGAGGGTACACTTATAATGTAACCTACAATGATGACTCAGCCCTTCCTATGTTCTTTAAATAGGAGGGAAGGGGAATCAAGTTGAAGTTACAAAATCTCTTCCCTGAACCCTTGCAGTTTACCTTGGATCTACCTGAAAAATACACAACACTAGAACCTTTGATTACTTGATAGTAATATATAATCTCCTTAAAATCATCATCAGAGGTCGTAGAGAGACCCATTCTCGGCCTCCATGCATGTATATTGTCAATAAGTTACTTATTCTATTAATTATATGCTTGAATCCTTTGATAGACGATAACCCCATGTTGTAAGAGCCCACTTCCTCTCCGTACGAAGTTAGGCATCTACATTTGGCACCGTCTATGCTTGCCCACCCTACAATTCTCCCTTGCCCCATTTTATCCCTTTTCCAACTTCTACAGATTATTCCCAATTGCCCCAACCCTCTGTTCTACTTCCACCCATGCCTGCAACTCCACCGGCGAAGTGGCTGCCCAGCTAGCCTGCCTAACTTAGCAATTCGCTCAAGCTGATGAGTGGCACAGAACACAAATGTAACAGGGGCAGCCTTCGACCGCCAACCCAAGTAAACCTCAGCAAGGCCCACCCTCTACTCCTACACCCCTGATCACTCCCGTCTTATAGGAGACTGAGAGTCGCAAACGTCCTCACTCTGATAACACTATAGAAAGTCACAAAAAATGACCAAAGCCAGTCCTTTCTAGACTCACAGCCCCCATCAGCACCCTTTTGCCACAGATCTAGGCAGAACCCATATGGCGTATCCATTTCCCTATCGAGGTCAAACCAGGTGAACCTTTCTGCGCCAACCATAAGTATAATTGTCACCACACCAATAAATACTTTGCCTTGCAGCGCTCACTAGAAATAAAACTCAAGGCTGGTCATCTATATCAGTATGTTGCCGACCTTCCCAACTACCTCGATGGGTCGTACCTCAAACCCCAGCCCTCCCTTTCGGCAGACCCTTCTGAGGTTCACATCTACCAACTTCGTTTCATTGAAGTAAATATTATCGACAACGGTCGTTCAAAGGGACAACATAAGTGTGTCGAAGAATGTAACTAACTCACTTGCCAGTAGAAGCTACCCGCCCTCTTGCCAGAATCAAGCCTTTTCCCTCGACCCGAAGGTATCACTTTCATCGACTACAATACATAGCATGTTCGATTTCCCCATTCCAAACCTTTAGTCATCATGATTAAGGTCAAACACTTCGTCCTCTACACCATGTTTATCGATACAGGAAGTACAGCCAATGAACTTTTCCTCCAAACCGTCCAAGACATGAAGAAAACAGACCTCATCACTACGACCAATATTGAACTGAAAGGCTTTATTGGGGATACCAAAGTTATCGTTGGTAGAATCTGCCCCCCAGTTACCACCGGCCCAGTCTCAGATCGAACCAACATTTTTTGCTAACGATAAGAAGTTTGAATACCTTGGTATTCTCGGGCACGACTGGCTCCTTTCCATGCGTGCCATACCTTCGACCTATCATCAGACCCTTCATTTCACTACCCCCACTGGTACATGGAATTTTAAAGGCTCTCAAAACTTTGCCCGTTCATGTGAGCATCCGGAGATAAATTAGACTCGGAAACTCGCCAGACTCCCATGGCAATCACTGTCTCCTTCTGTCCCCATACTATCGATACCCGCTATATCACCCATCGAACCTACTGTTTATATTGAACTCGATGATCCATGTCGAGGTACGTTCATTGGAACTTTTCTAGATGAGGTAGAGCACCTCGAACTTACAGACTTCCTTCGAGCAAACAAAGACGTTTTTGCATAGACATTTTAGGAGATTCCCGGCGTAGATCCCAATTTGGCATGTTATCGCCTCGACCTTATCCCCCATTCCACAACAGTAAAACGGAAGAAGTGTTCCTTGGTACCGTGACTTCGAGAAGCAGTAAACCTTGAAGTAGAAAAACTTATAGCCGCGGGTTTAATCAGAGAAGTCAAGTTTGCCGACTAGATATCTAACATTGTTGCAGTTCCCAAAAAGAATGGCAAGAATAAAATCTGCGTCGACTTCACAGACCTCAACAAACACACCCTGAAGGACAGCTTCCCCCTTTCGATCATTTCAGTACTCCTCGATGCCACTGCGGAACACGAGCGCCTATCAATGATGGACGCAGCTTTGGGATATAATTAGGTACCAATCCTCCACGAAGATCAACTTAAAACATCTTTCATCACTGATCAAGGCCTTTACTGTGTTAATGTCATGCCCTTTCAACTTTAAAATTGCCGGTGTCACCTACCAATGCCTCATAACAACCATGTTTAATCCTTTACTTGGCATGGCGGTCGAAGTTTACATCGACGACATGTTATGCAAGAGCCTCTAAAAAAAGACCTACATCCATGACCTAACCAAAGATTTTTCTATACTTCGAGCATACAAAATGAATCTTAACCTAGACAAGTGCCAGTTATGTCTTTCGTCTGGTAAATTTTTAGGCCATCTTATTTACAAATGAGGTATCGAGATCGACCCTACACATATCCGAGACCTCTTCGCTATGCCTTCCCCCTGAACCAAAAAATATATCCAAAAAGTGGCTTGTAAAATAGCGGTCCTCAACCATTTCATTTCCAAATCCTTACACCGTTGTACTTGGCTATTTTCTTTCTTACGCGACCAAGGCGTCTATAAAGCTTAAAAGAAAAACAACCCTCAGATTAACTGTACTCCCGACTGTAAATAGGCCTTCTTCGAACTTAAAACATACCTTGGCCGACCACCCATCATCAACACCCCTGTCAAAGGCAAAACACTCTCCTTATACCTTGCGGTCACTGATACCTCTATCATCTCAATCCTTATTCGACTCTAATCAAATATCGAAAAGCATGTATATTTTATAAGCATAACCTTGACACTTGCAGAAACTTGATACACGAAACTTGAGCGTTTGCTCCACACCCTCGTCTATTCGTCCTGGTAACTTAAACCATATTTTCAAGCTCACCCCATCCGTATTATAACAAGTTATCCCATTCAAGAAGTTCTCAGCAAAAATGTGAAATCCAGACGAGTACAACAGTGATCTGTTTATCTCGGTGAACATGATATTATATTAGAGAAGAAGATATCCCTGAAAGGCCATGCAGTCGCCGATTTCCCCACTGACTTCCCGATCAAAGATATCGACTGGGAGGAACCCGAAGACGATCTACTAGAGGAACTGCCCAAACCTGGAGACCCATGGAACCCTAACACAGGCTGGTAATTTTTCATATATGGATCCGCTGGAACTAATGGTTTTAGGATCGGTATTGTCCTGGTTACACCCACCAATGATCGAATTAAAAAGGCAATCAAGTTAAACTTTGAATTCTCCAACAACGAGGCTAAGTATGAAGCTTTAATCCATAGCCTCAACCTTGCACTCGACCTCGATATCCCAAATCTTGTAGTTTTTATTGATTCCTAACTCATTCAAAGATAGTACTCCAGTGAAAATCAAGCCAACGGTCGCATGGCCAAATATACTGCCATCATCCACCAGCGTATGGACAGTTTTCCTAAAAAGTCTTCTATTACTCACTACCTCAAGGCGAAAGCAGACACGCAGATGCCCTCGCCTACATAGTAGTTATGCTAGGCTTGTCCGAATCCCGATCCCTCCACATCAAAGTACTTGAACGCCCATGTATCGACCAGATAGAAGTCAATACCATAAATACTGGGTGCAAGAGTCTCGATCCAGATAACTGGAGAACACCATTCCTCGATTACTTCAACAATGCTACCCTCTCAGATTATCCCAAAGCCAAACGGTCATTATTAGATACCTGCCACAGATGCACCATCCTCAAATGTAAGTTACATCGCAAATCCACAAATGGCGTCCTCCTTCGATGCATCTCTCAAAATGAAGCCTCTACAATCCTATCGGAACTCCATGAAGGTACTTGCGGTACACATATTGCTAGTAGAACGATGGCCCTTTGAGCAGTCTCACAAGGTTTATTCTGGCCCAATATGAAGAAGCAGGCCGAAGAATACGCCAAACACTGCGAAAAATGTTTGCGCCATGCCCATGAAATTCATAGCCCTTTACAAGGACTTCATTTCAGTCAAGTTTCTTGGCCATTAAAAGGCTGGGCCTTCGATATCATTGGTCATTTTCCCAAAGCTTTGGGCAGCCAAGAAAATATCCTTGTTGCGACTGATTATTTTAACAAATGGGTCGATGCCGCACCTATGGGAAAACATGATTACATACTTGGAATGCCCTCATATGATTCAATGTGACAATGGTCCACTATTTTTCGGGAACAAAGTCAGAAATTTTTCCAAGAAGTACAACAGCACCCTCTCCCCGTCAGCACCTTACTACCCCCTAGGGAACGGTCAGGTCAAAGCGATCAATAAAATAATAGTCGACTGTCTCAAAAAATATGTCGATGTAAAGAAAAGACGATGAGTTCAGGAGTTCCTGCATCTCCTCTGGGCCTATTGAAGAACTCCAAGAAAAGCTAATGGTTGTATGCCATTCCTTCTAGCTTATGGTCTAAAGCAGTGCTCCCTACTCAATTCGAAGTACCTACAAGAGACCACAAACTGCCTGATAAAGATAATGAGTTTGAACTCGGATGCAACATGTTATTGATCGATAAAACCAGAGACCGAGCCATTGCCAACCTCGGCCGTTACAATCTATCACTGAAGAAGTCATACAACAGGAGAGTTCGACCTTGATAGTTCAACATCGGTGATCTTGTTCTTCGACGTGTCACAAAATCCTCAAGGCCTCGTAATGCCGGCAAGCTAGCCGAGTCCTTGGAAGGACCTTATGTCGTATATGATAAAAATGATAAGCGTTCGTATTACCTCATGACAGACGACGAAGAGCCTCAACAAATCCATGAAATTCAATGTAGCTAGTCTCATACAATCGGCTATGGCCTCAACCTTGTTTACGTGATGTAAGCACAAACTAATCAATAAATAGTTTTTTCCCTCTGAACCTAGTCTCTTATTTTCTAGTAAATTTTTAGGTTAATCTTAAGTATCGTGTCAACCCTTCGACCCGACTGATTCTTGGGGGAGACCTTGAAAATTTTCAAACTCCCAATTTTAAGCAAACTTGAGGGGCAAGGATGGTCGATAGACTGGATCCTCGGGAATTGATTGGGGGCGAACACGTTCTACTTTGATTAGGCTCAGGCCTTCGAAGTCCAGTAAATTTTGTTGTTTACTCTAAGTATCATGTCAACTCTCGACCCAACTGATACTTGGGGGAGACCTTGAATATTTTCAAACTCCCAATTTTGAGCAAACTCGTGAGACAAGGATGGTCGATAGACCGGACCCTCAGGAATGTACTGGGGGCGAACATGATCTACTTTGATTAGGCTCAGGCCTTTGAAGTCCAGTGAATTTCTTGGTTTACTCAAAGTATCATGTCAACCCTCGACCCAACTGATACTTGGGGGCGACCTTAAAAATTTTCAAGTCTCCAATATTCGAGCAAACTCGAGGGGTCCGAATGGTCGAGAGAACGGACCCTCGGGAATGCATTGGGGGCGAACACGTTCTAATTTAAATTAGCTCAGGCCATCGAAGTCCAGTAAATTTCCTGGTTTATCCTAGGTATCACGTCAACCTTCAACCCAACTGATACTTGGGGTCGACCTTGAAATTTTTCTAGTATCCAATATTTGAGCAAACACGAGGGTCACGAATGGCAAGAGATCGGACCCTCAAAAATGCATTGGGGGAGACCACATTCCACTTTGACCTAAATCCGACGTTCAAAGTCCAGTTAATTCCTCGAACTCTCGGGATACCATCTCGAAGAACTTCAAGGTTCAATCACTTTACAATCATTCTACACTTACAGCACATACAGATACAAGCATACAAAAATTTCAACAAAATGCTTCAGTACAGTGTATATTAGAGAATCAGGTTCAACAAAAATAAATTCAAATCAAGTTCAGAGCATACATCAGGAATCTAGAATAGCAATTTATTACAAATAAAGTTAACACAAACTAGTTTCAGTACAATCTACATTAGCAATTCAAAGCATTCACAAGTTTAAAGATCAAGTACAAGCAAACTTAACATTGCTTACATATTACAACCCTGCAGAAAAATTAGAAAAAATGCACTGGAATGCCCAGTTAAATACCTCATATCGGAGTGACTAAGCCATTTCCTCCTACAGGCTCCTCGCCAACACATCTAGAACCCGCAACCGAAGGATTTGACCAAACAGCATCCACGACCACATCCATCGCATTCCCAGTAGTAGTTTCTTCAATCACTGGAGTCTCAAAGATACCTCCCAGACCCACAGCAACAACATCTCCTTCTACCCCATCACTCTGGGTAGCATCGTCAACAACAGGATCTTGGGTAGTGGGGAAGCATTGCAAAGTCTCAAGATCATACTCTAAATCCTCTATGAACTCCTTCAGCCTGACATTATCAGCACATTCATCATCATACTATCCTTGAAAGGTTTTCTTCTGCTCCACAATAACCCTATCCTTCTGAGCCACTTTCGCATCCAACACCCGTGTGTGATTGTAATACTGAGCTTTCAAGTCTCCTCTCATATTCATCTTTGATAGTCCCCGGATCTTACCTCAAAGTACCAATTTCTAAAACCAGCGATGCTTCGGTACCTCGAGCAAGCTCCAGATTGTCAATAACCTCTTTTAACTTCCTTATTGCTACCCTCTGCGCCATGTTGAGAGCCTGCGCCCAAGCATCTTTCTGCTAGAATATTCGAGCCATCAGTATCTCTCGAAGCATGGCGTACTTAAGAAAATTTTAGAATTTCACAAAAAATAAAAATAGCTGATACATACTCTTCTTCATCTGCCTCGAAGCCTCGTCTGGATCAGTGCTAGAGAGTTTGGCCATCAAAACAGCCTTAGCTCAAGCCTATTCCTCCCGTTTGGACATGGTTAGTTCTTCGTACATATCCTCCTTATCATCTTCCCCCAGTGCCCTGCGCCTTTAGTGGTGGGTTACCTTTGGCTGTTGTGCCCTCGGAGACTCGGGAAAGACCTTACCCTTCCCTTTCTCAGCCAGTGTTGATGCCTGCATCGGCCTCTATCTCGATGTATTACAAGCTACTTCGGGCACTGTGGCTGCCTTCTTCGGCGCCTGTTTCCCCTTTGGAATATACTTTACCTTCCTTGTCAATCTCCCTTTCTCCATGCCTTCGACCACTTTCAAAGCACCTTCGCCTCCTTTCTTTTTCTTCTTTGATGGATTTGACGTAATGGGTACGTTTGAAGCAGGGAATCTATCCTTTTCTGCCTCTTCCTCTTGATACCAAGCTTCTTGAGCACAGAGTTCACCCACTCCTTATCTGAGTCGATTAAGGCATTAATATAATCCCTTAGATTTGCCCAAGTCCGGACGGTGGGACCTGCAGAACAGACAGAGACACTTTTATTCGCCTATTAGATAAATACGTCAAAAGAAATCTTCAACAAACAACTTACTTGGATTATAGACTTTATGTTGTAACCTATAAGGTTCCTCCCCTGAAATTCTCATAATTACCCCGTAGTATAACTAAGTCTTTATCCCATCCTCGACCCGTCGAGTACAGATCAAGGAGCCAGGGCTTATCTGCGTGACACTGGATATGATACGTGTCTACCTTCTAGTTTACTTTCCTTGAGTAAAACGATACAACATTGTACCTTTCGATTAAGCTCCTTCCTCACTCCCTAATTTTTAAATTCATGCCCACGATTACCTTTATCATTTCGTTAAAATTCCCATTCATCTGATACGGGGCAACTTCCTAAAAATTTAGTACCTCCTTCACTAGCCGTCGGAGAGGTAATTCCATCCCTAGCCGGATTTGACCTCTATATGCCATAATACCCTCTCGCAGCTTTGACCTAAAGGTAAACCCTGAACCCGATGCATTTAATAGCACTTCTACCTACGACAGACCTAATTTTGATACAAATCGATCTAGTCTTAGCTTATCGCTAGTCGAGGCAGAACCTGCGACCTCCTCCGACTCAGTGGACTCTACACTGTGATCACTCTAAACCCCTTCTTCACTTTCATCACCCGAAGGCTTGACACTACATTTGCTTCTTTTTCTCTCTCCTCTCTCCATCTCTTCCTCATTAGTCTCCTCGGTCACTATCGTCTCACGATGTCTACTACTCAAAGCCCCACCTTCTTACACTGCCACAACTAAAGGGGCCTTGATTGCAACATCTAACACCTCTGCGTCGCTGCCCTTATCCATGGGAGCACGACCAGACACACTCGCCTCATCCTCTTCGACCTCTTCATCTATCAGCCTCATTGTCGAAGATTGGCAGATGCACATCTTATCCTACAGAATAAGAGGCACACAATTAGATCGATACATTAGACTATTACGTGTCAATAACTCATTTTAATCTACCATCTCCAGCTGATACAAGCACAACCGAAAACTTGACCCTAATCGCAGTCCCACCGTCAATACCCTCAAAATCCCAAATGAGCTTGACCCTAGACACAAGGTTTCCCCCTGTCCTCGATCATATCCTCACAATAACAAACCCAGAAGATTCAACATACAAATACAGAAGACAAAGCCAAACAAAAATAGGCAAAAATCAAACGACATACCTGGGCAAACGAAAGTACGCGTGATACAGCAAGTCAGCCAGTCCCTCAGCAGTAACCTAGTAACTTCTCTCAAGCTTCACGAAACAATGACGTATGTTCTCCTCCTCTAATTCTCTGGTTTTTGAAAATGGGTTTCTGTTTCTTTGGGAAGAAGACGCAGACATCGTGCTCGGAGAAGAAGGAAAAGATGTGTGAAGTTCTCCCAAAAATACCCTATTTATATTAGAAGGCAGGTAGATTTAACTCCTCCATAATCAGAACCGCAATAATAACAGTCTTCAAATGTTTCCCTCGAAAATTCTACAGTTGAACCTTTCCAAATTCCCAAACTCAACCGTTTCATCAACATGCGCACCTAACACTTATTCCCGAAATCTTACAATCGACAAATACCCAGCCTCAAACCATCAACCCCTTTTATACATCGTCTCATACCTCTTTCACCGAGTTTCGACAATACAGAGTAAATTATTCAGTTAAGGTCAAATGTTGACCAATGTCTTCGAATCATTTCATTATGCGCCGAATTCAATTTTCCCCCGAAGATAGAAACCTATAATTTCCGTAATGGTTGTTCTAATTGTATTACCTCAAAATACAAAAGAAAGAGGAGACTTCCAAGTATAATCATACAAAAATCTACAGAGATCAGCAAGACAATAACTGAAGCCTTCAAATACTATCCTACAAAAACAAACCTATCACCACCACCTTGCCACCACCTTAAGAAGAACCTGCCCTATTTATGGACGGGCCAGATCCCCCTGCCGAGTCCTGCTCCTCCACCAACTGATCCTCAGCCTGCACAAGACATTCAGCTAGGCTTAACAGATAGAGATAACGTTCTTCAGCAGTTGTAAACCTCCATAACATCTGTCCCCACAAGTAAGCATAGAATTCCCCATTGATCGGTTCCCTAGGTTCCAACTTTACCAGGTCAGGCATGTCCCAGTCAAGCTTATGGTCACCGTAGAACTTCACCTTCAACTCACCAGTTTCCTGCCCTATACGGCGGTCTCTGGCAGATCCCATCCTCTTCAGGTAGTGGATGTTGGAAGTGATGTCCATGATGCTCTTCAATAAATACAGAGGAAGGAGAAGAAAGTTAAGAAGAAGACTGTACAGTGTTACCACCTTCATAACTAATATTTATAAGCCTCATCAAGCTCATTTATTACTACATAACCGCCAAAATTTCATAATTACCCTCCTTTATTACCCCTCTCAGAACTTCAATATGCAACAGTCAATTTTTAGATCCTAATATCTAGCAGTCTTTCTCAGCAAGCGCCTCTACAACTATTTTGAGGCCCATGCTGAGAGGGGGCGAATGTAGTAGCCTACTCCCAGCCTTTTAGCTCCAGCCGAACACTCGAAGGCTACCTCGATGCTTGCTCAATTCATAAACAAGCCTTGCAAGACTACATGAAGACAAAGCCTCGACTACTAACAGGCCTCGAAGACAAAGACAGATCCGTCAGTACATGAGTTCCACATCAGCATTGGAAACACTTAAGCCAAAAATGTACGTGGTCGAAGGCAGATATCCAGACAAGAATGTTGCCATTGTTTGTCCTTACAACTATAATTACAGAACCAACAATAGGTACAGTATCAGAGCACAGTGCCAAACCCAACATTTCCAGGGTCAAGACCAACTCCTGGATACCCGCCCGACACCCGGAAGGTACACTTGTAATATGACTTACCTTGATGACTCAGCCCTTCCTATGTTCTATAAATAGGAGGGAATGGGAATTAATGAGAGGTTACAAAATCTCTCCATTGAACCCTTACAATTTACCTTTGACCTACCTGTAAAACACGCAACACTCGAACCTTCAACTACTCGACAATAATATCCAATCTCTTAAAATTCTTCATCAGAGGTCGTGGAGAGACCCATTCTACGCTTCCACGGAAGTGTATTGTCAATAGGTTACTCGTTCAATATATTATATGCTTGAATCCTTTAATAGAAGATAAACTCATGATGTAAGAGCTGACTTCCCCTCCGCACGAAGTTAGGCCCCTACAAGTTCTACTCTTTAACCTGCCTAGGTTATACTACTTTAAAAGTAAAATATTCTTTATATTCAAATACCAAAATTATACAACCTTCAGGTCGCATAGGAATGACTTGAGCAAGCTCAGTTTAGCTACCTCACCAATAATTCTATAGCCTAAACATAGAGCATCGGTAGGATCTATTCTGTGGGTGATTATGAGTCTAGTAATATTAAGCTCACAAAAGTTAAAACGAGGACGTCTAGCTGCAGCAAGATAGCAAGACTGCCATAATAAAATTAGGATAGGGGAAGATGTAGGTATAGGTGTCAAAAGAGCCATCGGTATGGTATAAAAGAGAGCTTTGAGGGACTGGATAGTAGTACAGTGAAGAAACTTGACCTTCTAAACTGCTCTTTCTAAGCTACTTGTTTAGCTACCTATATTGATAAGAAATATATTTAGATGTAGCTATTCCTCTTCTTAATTTTTTATTTATTTATTTGTTTTATAATTTCAAAAAAACAAAGTAAAGTTTTGTTACACTGATTATTAAACTCTGTATAAAAAATTATTCAATTCGATTATTTCAGCTTTAAAGTGAATTCTTCAAATTTTGTATTCATATTGAATTCAATGTATAAATGTTTTTGGTATCTTTTTTGCATTTTCAGGAGGAGACTACTACTATCAAGGCTACAGACAATCCATAGTACAAAATAACAGTCTTAGACAATAATTATATATAGATTATGATATTCTCAAAGTGACTAGAAGTATCATGCCTTTTAAATCTTTTTTAATTCTAAGTATGGCAAATTGCTGAAACATAGAATCCATTTTGTAATGTGTTTATAATTCGTTTTCCATTTTATACTATGAACATGTTATTTTATTTGCTAAATGATGTTTTGAATTACCTAGCTGTAACCAAATTGTTTAGAATTCATTGTCTTTTATTTGATAGATGTTTATCCTAGCATTGATTGATTGTTTGTTTGCTAAGTTGAGTACATTACTTTTATCTCTGATGACCCTCAATATTTGTTAACCTGCACCCTTGTTTATTCCTTTGCTTAAAAACCTCACGTGGTCTCCACAAACTGTAATACCTGCCACATACTTTGGAACTTGTCTGGTATATTCTCTTATTACATTATTTGGGATAGATGGGATAGTTATTATAACGGAGATGATCAGTAATGTGATTTTAACTTTGGATGGGGAAAGTAAAAAAAAAATGACAAAATAACCAATATTAGAATGTTATGAACCAAAATTCGCTGAATTCAATGTTAAATTAGCAGGTTGAGATTTTGATAAACTGTTACTCCTGCACTAGGTCTTTGATTCATCGGCAAAAATTTTATAATCCAACATTTTGGGAATGACCTGTTCTTACAAATCCTGAGTCCCATATTAATTTTAGCAAAAAACTCTACATATGCAGAGCCTTGCAGAATAGGCCTGCCTTAGTAAAATTAACACACATAAAAAAATAATGGCAAGAAACCGATAGAAACCATTGACTCAACCCTTCTCTCTCTCTTGACCAAGTAGTCCTTAATGGCGGAGAAACCATAATTATACCATATCCCCTTATAAACAGAAAGGGCACTATTCTTTGGTAATCTGAAACAAAATCAAAGTCACAAAAATAAAAATAAAAATGACAACGTGGTGAAGGATCTGAAACACGAAGATATATTAAAAAGATTAAACCAAACTAGGTAGATTTATTTCAAAATTACAAATTATAATACTAAGTGCATTTACGCCATTAGATAGTTGTCTTTGGGATCCTATATATGTTTGTATGCTTTCATTCAATTCCCTCAAAAATTCTTTAGCCTTAGTAAGAACAAATTTAACAACTAGCAAATGAGAACATCATTCAGGGTACCCCAAGAAAAAAAAACATAGTGCCAGTTTCTTTTATCAAAATTGAGTAATATCCAGTTATCATCTTATTGCAAAGACTATGGCAAGGAATGAATGGGATCAAAGGGCGACTATTATCCGGCACAAAATTATCCATAAAAAGGCATGCATAAAATGGAGTTCTTGAGCAAAGAAAGTGTAAACATTAATATATCATAAAAATACACTAAAACCTAACTTGGATCTTATAAATAATGCATTTACACGCGCTAGCATGTGCCACATTTCTCGTAGCACAATATAGGAACTATCCAACCAAACGTTCATTTTCAATATTTAGATCCTATAACCGCAACTTTATATATTAGACCAAAGTTAGTGATTCAATAATTTCAATATTTAGATCCTATGACCGCTACTTTATATATTAGACTGAGATTAGTAATTCCATAAAGTCGAATTTCAAGTATTGCCTGGCTTCCATGCACATCCATTTAAAAGCAAAATCTAAGTAGAGAGGTTATTCAGCCAGTGCGCACAATTGATAATATTATTCACACAATTAAAATAGGTACATTGTTGTTGATTCTTAAACTATTTATAGGGCAAAAACTCTATGAAGCAATTAGGAATTTAGGATAACACACTTGATTGACATTCGCGCATTCATCTTTGTCAATCTCACTAATTAAAGGGCAACAATAATGCAAATATGAATCAAAGATTGAATCAAGGAGTTTATATTAAGACTTATAAAATAAACAAAAACTATATTTTGTACAAGTACAGCAGCGGCAAGTGCCCACCCTACGTGCGTGCAACTACCCTTTCCAAACTATTAAATTTTATTAGTTGAGCTACTAAACTAATGCACACAGATTATAACATTAGAAAAATAATATCTAAAATCATAGTTATGCAAAAATATTTAATCGCAAGCATCACAAAAAATACTTATTGCAATTAATACAAAATTCTAACTAATGCCCCATAAGCACAATATCATGGTCTTTGTTGCTCAAGTCATTAGACGGTTGCAAATGTGCTATGTATTGAGAGATAATTGATACAGAGTATACTAGCAGTTTTATATCATGAGAACTAAAGAATAGAATGAAGAGAGGATTTCTTATTGATTTTCTGTACGTAATACAATAATATAAGGATAACCCGATAAGAAAGGTTACCTAACCTACTCAAACTCTCCCCATAACCCTATTAGGCCTATGGGCTTGTTAGGAGTCCTAAACGGACATCCCAGCCCTGTTGTGTTCCTAGCTTGAGCACGGACCCAACTCCTAACACTCCCTATTAGGGTATCCCATACTAGGATGACTTGCCTCATCAAAACCTCTCCCTAAAAAAACCCCCTTGGGCAAAAAACTGTGCAGGGAAAAAGTACAATCTTATGCCCTGTATGGGTTTTAGACACATATATGTTGCCTCATCAAAACCTCCAGCCAATAAAACTACCTAGGATAAAAACTACGCTATTTGGAAAAAGAGTACAACACGCATGTGTCCACGTCAGGTTGGGACTATGCCTCCTGACGTCGATCCCCCTGAGATGTATCTCTTTGAGATATTGATAAATAAATCTTATGCATGCCAATTCTGTTTACAAGCTACTTGAACGTAAGCATTGCAAAGGTCTTCGTGAAAATATTGCAAAGATATCTCTGAAATATCTTTGACAACGCCAGTCTCTTTTGCATTTTATAATTCATAAGATTGGAATGGCTTCTGTGAAATGTGCTTCGTTCTGTCGCCATTGATAAATCGCTATTGACTTGAATGATGTAAGCTGAATTATCTTCCTACATAGTCGATGCTTTATCTTGGATAGAATACGCTGCAACTCGGTTGATGAGATGTGTCTTGAAGTGCAGCAATCATTCTCTGCCAGCTTCAAGAAGTGTAAGAATCTTCATGGTTTGAGGTGTAGCTACTGCCGTCTACTTCATAAATCTCCAAGATTCTTTATGTATCCCCGAACATAAACGCATAATCCATTTAACAATGGCTTCTATGTGGGTCTGAGAAGTATTTTGTATCGGTATATTCTATGCTTTTACATTTACCATTTTGAGTAGAACAGACCCCAGTCTATCATACAGCTCAGATACCTCATAATGTGCATAATCTCAATCCAGTGCCTTTGTGTAGGAGCAGAACTATGGAAAGCTTGACAATTCACTGTAAATGAGTCATTGGGTCTAGTATACCGAACTAACTATAGCAAAGCACATCCTAGCTATGGCATCATGGCCCTAGGAGTTTCTCCCCCCATTAGGATGGTGAAAGATATCGTTATCCATACCTAAGTGATGGGCATACAATAAACGACTTAGCACCGTGTGCTACATCCATATCAAAGTGTTAGATAACTCTTTCAATATATATTACTTGATATACGAGTATGCCACTATCAATATGTTTGATCTGAAAAACGAGACACTGCTTGATTTCCCAAGGTCTTTAATATCGAATTCCTTCCTAAGGTATTCGGCGGCACTCGCGATGTCCCCTGGAGGTCTAATAATATCCAAATCATTTTGCACACTGTTATGATGAGTGAAGCTAATATCGGTATTCTAAATAAGATTGCATTGACAGATAAGGATATTTGTAAAGTCCCTAACCTTTAAATACTCAGTAAATTTACTATGTCTCATGGGCCCTATTTGCTTCAAGTCAACAATAACTTTTGTAGTTTTGTTACGTACGCACCATGTGTGTAAAGCATAATTTCTTCCAGAAGCTTATACCTCCCCTGGTGGCTTCATATAGATATCCATATCTAGTTTCCCATATAGATATGCGGTATTTACGTTAGACGCATGTCTAGATTGTCCCTGATAACTTGATAGACTGATCATTACAAAAATGTAATACCATCCATAACCGGGTAATAGGTCTCACTGCAATCGATGCCAGATGTCTTTAAGATTTCTTGGGCAACAAGTCTTGCCTTGACTTTATTATCTCTTCGACTTAATCGCGTTTCTGAACCATTTCTAATTATAACCGATAGGCTCAATGAAATCATTTTGCATTATGCATAGACTGAGCCCTAATTGGATTCTAGACGCCCACTTTTGCTAATGTACAACAACATACAGTTGTTTATAATAAGTGGACCTAAATCCTCATCTTTGATGGTGAGCACAGCAGCGAATATGAAAACCTTGTCGAAGCATCTCTACAGATTGATTCTACATTATGTTTATTACAAACAATTAATAGAACAAGATCTTATTCTCATACACGTATGTGCCACGTTGGGCTAGTCTCGTAATGCATCAATTAGTCACGTAGCTACTATTGTCTCATCGATGGGTGGTTCCATCCTCGATGAAACGACTACACCATTAGTCATATTTCTCTCATATTCTGTAGCTTCCCGGTTCAGAATTCCTTCTTCCAACGGTGCTCTGCACTAAGCATGAGCCTCAGATTCATTTGCAGTACTAATTCCCTAGGAACGTTCAGCTGCGGTACTAGTTCCCCTGAAGCGTTTTCCTGTATAGGTGTATTACTTACAAGTACTTGCACTTACGGTACTTCAATAGTTCTTTTTTTTTGCAAAATGTTTAGCTTTATATTAAACCTACAAACATACAACAAAGGGGACATTGCTTATCAAGGAATGCCCAATTGGAAAAAGGATAAATATACAAGAATTAACTACTATAAGGAGGGATATGAAGAGAGTCTCCATCCATCCCGAAAGGTCATCTAGGTTGGAATCGAAAGTACTCAGTGAAAGGAGCTTCAATTCTTGTGAGGAAAGCTTGGCGTCCAAGATAGTCTTCTTCAGAAGGTTTGGCATTGCCGGATACTCTTCAAGCCATAAGGTCGGCGGAGAAGTTGCATTCCCTCCAAGTGTCGCTGAATCAGATTTGCAGAATATTTTTCTTGATTAGACTCCATTGTACCTTATACTTCCAAGGAATCATATTAGTTTTGAATGCCATAATTACTGTTTCAGAGTCGGAGAGTACCCATAGATTATGCCAACCTCTTGCAACTACTTTTTGAATACTTCTCAGTATTCTCCCAGGTGTTTTAGGTATTTGGTTCTACCATTTACAAAGATCAGAATTTCATCTGCGAATAAGATGTGTGTTGTGGCTTAACAATGTTTAATAGTAACCATGGGGAGGATCTTCCATTGTTCTAGCAAATGGTGAAGGTGAATATTTAGTATAACTTCATCTAGCACAAATAGCAGTAGGGATAACAGTCAGACCTCTGCTCATAGAAAAATATATTGAAGGACCACCATTCACTAAAATTGAGATCATACTAGTAGTGACAATAGTTGATATCCACTGCAAAAATGTAGGGCCAAACCCAAAAGGGTCCAGATCTTCAAGCAGAATGTCTCAACTCAGAGTAACATAAGCTTGTGAGATGTCTAGGTTGAGTACAATATTTCTACCCTTCCTTTTCTCTGTCATTTTATTCACCAACTCGGAGGCCATATAAATGCTATTCTGGATACTTCTGCCTGTGATAAATGCACTTTGGTCTCGACAAACAATTTTAAAAGCAATAAGAGATGATCTTGTGCCTTTAATCTTAGTAATAATCTTAAAGATGAAATTACTAAGACATATGGGCTTGAACTGTTTAATAGACACTGAATTGTTTTCTTTAAGAATAGACATGATCAGATAAGTATTGAAATGTTTAGGATCATACCATCAAGGAAGAAGAAGGTGATGCCAGAGTAGATGTCTGCTTCAAAAATATTCCAGTGTGTCCTTAAAAATGATCCAGGGAAACCATACGGTACTTCAAAAGTGCCGATGAATGCGTCTAACAAATTATTTACGACCTATTGGAGGATTGTAATTCGCTGAACCTTATTATTACCTAACTTATGAATAGGGATCTAGATGAGGCAACGATGGTATTTTCTAAGACCTTTGTAGGGGCCAAGTTTTGTATGAGAGGAAACTGGCTCTTACACAAAGAGGTTAATCTTCGACTAGGGGTCTGCAAGCATATAAATGACAATACGTAGAGATACTACTGAGATAATACACTTGCGTGGAGGCCAAAAATGGGTCACTCCATGACCTCTATTGAGGATTTTAAGGAGAAATGATATATATCAGATTGGTCGAGGGATCGAAGAGTAGATTGTTATAGGTATTTAAACATAATATTGTTTGGCTCAGCGGGAGAGATTTTTTAACCCCCTCATAGTGACTCCTCCCATCTATTTATAGGATATAGAAAAGCCTGAGTCACCATGGGATATCAAGTTACATGTATATCCTTTTGGAATAACTGACTTGTACCCGGAGTCGATCATGACACTATAGCTGTTAGATCTGATACAATGGTTGTTGGTTTTGGTACAGTAGCTGTTGGTTATGGCACTATAGCTATCGAGCGGCGTGTTTCCCTATTCTGTCTGGTAAGCTTACTGTCAGACGTATCTACCTCCGACCATGTACGTCTATGGTCGAAGTATTTTTGGTACTAATGCTGAGTTCTGGCACTGCTCATTTAACTTCGAATATGGAAGATAGCCTCAATGATTATTTTGAGTGTTCGATTAGTCCCGGAATGCTTTGTTGACTTAGTTACTGTCTTTCTGGGCTTCAAGTCTCTTGGTAGGCTTCGATGTAGCCTTCGATTATTTGACTTGGGCTAGAAGGCTGCGAGTAGGCTACTGTATTTGCCCCTTCTTAGCAGGGGCCTCTAAAATTAGTGTAGATAGCGTGTGCTGAGAAAACGGTTGGGCATGGGAAGTTGGAGAGTTGACTGGTTGAACGTGGCCAATTCTAAGGGGAGTAATTAAGAGAGGAATTGATTAAGAGGTAATTAATGACTCTTAATCCCGGTATAAATAGGGGGTGTTAGGAGGAGTTGCATTCTATCTCTATCTTCTTCTTTGCAAAATTGAAACCATTAAAACTATCCCAAATAAGCGGTACAAGAAAAGGATGGAAGCCTAAGAGCATTGGATAGAAGAGAAGATGGCGGTATTGTAGAAGAAGTTCTTTAGCAATTACGGTCTGGACTGGGTGATGCCAGATTTAGTCAAGCTTGAGCCAGTAGAGCCAATCGGCGGGATGCCGTAGGCACATTGGTGGAGGGTGCTACTGTGGATGAACTCGAATGCTAGTAACCGGTATTTCTTTCTGAACTGTAATGCCGAGGACGAGGTCAATGCACTAGACCGAGTTGAGGACGAGGAGGCAGGGCTCTACAAGAACTGCCCCATCTGTAAATAGGGGAGTCTTGGCGGTAGTAGTGGTGGTGGTGGTAAGTTGGTAAATGCTTGTTGTTAAGTGTTTTTTGTTGTTGTTGTTGTTGTTGTTGTGTTTTCCTTTCCTACTCGATATCCATGATGTACCCCCTATGTTTATGTCATGGAATTTTTCTTTTACCAAACTGTGGTAGCAAACTAGGAATGTGTAATGTAGACGATGATAGAATAGGTGCGGTATTGATCCTCGAACTTCGAACTTAAGTAACAAAATGACCAAAAATGCTAAGAAACTGGAGTGATTTTCGAATACTTGATGTGTATGGTAGGCGTGGTAGTTCTTGTCGAAGGTTAAACATGATTAAAAATGGTGAGGAACTTGAGTAGTGTCATGTAATCAAAAAATCTTGGTCGAAGGTTCTAATACTTTATGTGTATGGGCCGAAGGTAGAATGTAGACGACGGTTCGTAAATGGGATCAGGAGAGTAGCCGTGACAACTGACATGTCAGAGGTGGTACTGTGCCTAGGGCAAAGTACCTTGCAGGCCATCATGATGTTTCCTCGGGTTATGGGAATGAAGGTGGAAGTGACACATGGGATTGAGTTGATAGCTTTGGGTAGGGTGCCAGAAATTTTGAGAGGTGTATAAAAAATTATTTGATGTGAGCGTGTGATGCGTACTTAAGAGTAGGTGAGGGTAATCATGGCACACATTTTAGCCAAAAGATTAATGGGAGTGGATTAGTGGTAATGATGGTGAGTAGGGAAATCGAGGTGGTTTTATTTTGGAAAGGTGGTATATAAAGAGGTGAGGTGAGAAATTTATTATTCCCAATCATTCAAACATAGAAAAAATAGAAGAGAAGAGGAAGCACATACTTTATTGTTACGGTAGAACTTATTGGAGAGGAGATAAAGACGTTTCGTTGTTTATTAAAGATTTGAACCATTCGAATAAGTATCTTATGATTTCCTTCATAAATATGTGATGTGTCATTTATTTTGTTGTATTTGCATATTGCTTGTATTATGGGGTAGGTGCTGCTAGGGTTTTTATTGGTAATGGCCTGACCGAGGAAGGGGGTAACCAAAGTGGCTGAAGCTATGGCCCAGTGGAAAATTAAAGAGAGTGAGGGATTGATTGGGGTTGAAGTCGAACATTCGACTGGGGGTTGGGCAATTTGGTGAGGGTAAAATATAATGTAATATTAAAATGTGACAGTCGAGTATATCGATCTAATTGAGTGCCTCTTCTTCTAGAGGGTATAATGCGTACCCGTCAAGCTTCGAGGATGAGGCTGATAGATGATAAGGTCAAAGTAATTGACCCATGTGTATCTTATCAAGGCCATATCAAAGCCAAGGGGGTAAGAGCAGCGACGTCAAAATGTTAGAAATTTTAATAGATACCCCATTAGCTGTGGTGGTACCAGAAGTTGGGGCTTCGAGGAAGAGTCACCGTAGGACTCAAGTGATCGGGGAGAGTGACGAATAGGAGATTGAGGAAGGGAAGGAAATGGGAAATGAAGGTATTGTCGAGCCTTCGGGGGATGAGAGGAAAGAAAGGGAAGGAGAGATGAGAAATAGTAATAATAGATCGGATGGTATAAGAAGAACAGTGGGGATAGTCTCGGCTCATGAAAAAACGAGTCTAGATCAATTCTTGGCCAAACATGAGTTATTGAAGGTGGGTGCTGAGTTGATACCAGTAGGGGCCAAATTCACATTCAAGGATGTTCCTCGAGTGGGTTTCATGGCCTTCAGAGGCTAGATTCGACTAGTTATGCAACTGCACCTTATGTAAAAAGGGTGACTATGCTTTGAGAATTACTGATAGGTCAAATATTCTAGCAGGTACATGCATGGGCCCAAGATTTTTCCAAAGTAGTTGAAGTAGGTTTAGGACAGTCTAGAGCTTCCTTGAGGGACCTCGATGTCGCTGGAGATAGAGACTATTGTGTTAAAGCCAAAGAAGTTGCAAATTATAGCCGATTGTGCGATGGAACTTGAGGCTGCGGCTGACAGCAGTAATCAAATATGAAAAATGTTGGAGGTAGAGCTTGTTGAAATAAAGAAGCAGCATGAGGAACAGAGAGCAAGTTACCAGGGATAGTATGATGTAGAATGCACAGCGACCACTACTCTGAAGAATTTTATTTATGATTTGGGTTATAATCTCAAGACTATCGAGAACTTTCTATTAAACATTGAATCTGCCCCTATCGAAATGTGGCGCAGGTAGTAGAGATAAAAGTTGACCCTGTAGGTAGAGGTGCTAGAGATAATACGGTGGCTCCTATGGTCATAGGGGATGGTGTTGGTACAAGTGTAATTGCAGGAGATGCTATTGTTGGTAGTAGTGCAGACGCTACAGGACTCAACCCTATTGTTAAGGGTACTGGAGGTGTTGCTATAGAAGAACCTACAGGATGAGTTAGTGTGGCCACTCCTGCATGAGTGGAGTACTGGTAGAATGGTATGTCATTGATGTCTGTTTGTAGTAACAAACTCTCTTCTTTTATCTTTCTATGATGTTTAAATTTGATTGAAGTGGCATTTGAATTGAATTTACTGGATGGACAGTACTCGAACAATGTGTAACGTATTTGAACTTGTTGCTTGTTTTCATGTGGTTGATTTGAATTGCTTATGTGTATTGAACTTGAATTGCTAGTATGTCTGTATGCTTGAGTCCGTGTATACGATTCGAAGTATAGAATGCTCGTATCAGGGTTCAAGATGGAACCTTGAAAAGCTTTGAGGTCGTCCCTGGGTATCCGTCAAGTCAGAGGGTTGATGTGATACTTAGATTTTACCGAGTCGAGAAGTGTATTAAACCTCGAAGGTCACCCTGGGGTCTATCCATGGGATTGAGCTTGAACAAAGAAATATGTGGTCACCCGTAATGCATTGTCGAGGGTCCGGTCTATCGACCATTCATGCCCCTCAGGTTTACTCGAATTGGAAACTTGAAAATTTTCGAGGTCGCCCCAAAGTATCAGTCGAGTTGCAGGGTTTGCGAGATACTTAGATTAGACCAAGAAATTTAACTGGACTTCGAAGGCCTAAGCTTGAACAAAACATTATGTGGTTGCCCCCAATGCATTCTTGAGGGTCTAGTTTATCGACCATATATTCCCCTCGGGTTTGCTCAAATTGGAAACTTGAAAAACTTTGAGGTCGCTCCCAAGTACCAGTCGGTTCGAAGGGTTGACCTAATACTTAGGATAGACCAATAAATTTATTTGAAAAAAGGACATGAAGCTCAGTGGATAAAAGTATGTTCATTGGTTATACAGTATTTACATCAGTAGAACATGGTGGTGGCCACAGCCTATTGTATCAGACTAGCTAAATTGTGTTCCATGGATTAGGTAGAGGCTCCTCCACCTCTATCATTAGATAATAGGATCCCTTGTCAGTTTTTTCATACACGACATAAGGTCCGTTCCAGGACTCGGTCGGTATTTCGAGGGTTCGAACAGGATGTGACTCTTCGAAGTACCAAATCTCTAATATTAAAAAAGCGTGGCCGAACTCTCTTGTTGTAGGACTTCTGGAGGGAGAGCTGGTAACGGCTGAGGTTTACAATGCCTCGATCTCTAGTTTCGACGATCCATAACATATTAAATTCAAGTTTGAACTCATTGTATTTATTGGGGAGGTCAGGATCGCGTGTCGGCACTTCGAACTGGGTAGGCAGCACAGCTTCGGTACCATAAGCCTGGAGGAAGGGACTGCAGCCTGTCGCCTTTCTTGGTGTCGTTCGATAGGCCCAGAGTACATGTTATAATTCATGAACCCATCGGCCTTTCTTCTTATCGACACGCTTTTTGAGACCATCGACTATAGTTTTGTTGGTTGTATTGACCTGGTCATTCCCATGAGGGTAATAAGGTGTGGAAGGGGATAGGATAATATTGTACTTCTTGAGGAAATTTCGAACTTTGCTCCCAACAAACTGTAGACTATTATCTCATTGAATCATGTGTGGGCAGCCAAAACGTGTGATGATATGTTCCCATAAGAACCTGATGACCTCATCTTCTCTTGTTCGACATAAAGGCATGGCTTCGACCCATTTAGTAAAGTAATTTGTGGCTAGCAGAAGATGTTCTCATTAACCCAATGCTTTGGGAAAATAGCCCACTAAATCAATCGCCCATCTTTTAAAGGGCCAAGCGACTCGGCTACAATGGAGGTCTTGCGAAGGGCTTCGGATGTCATGAGCGTGACGTTGGCATTTATGGAAATGTTTTGCGTACCCTTCGGCTTGTTTCTTCATATTAGGCCAGAATAAAATTTTGTTACAGCTTGAAGAGCCATAGATCGACAAGCAATGTAAACACCGCAGGTACCTTCATGGAGTTCGGTGAATATGATATTAGCTTCGTTTTGGGAGATGCATCGAAGGTGTACGCCATTTGGGTATTTACGGTGCAATCTCCCTTTAATAATGGTGTATCTGCGGCAGTTTTTTAGTAACAAGCATTTGGCTTTAGGATCTTCTGGGAGAGTATAACTATTAAAATAAGCAAGAAATGGTGTTTGCCAGTCATCTAGATCGGGACTCTCGCCCCCAGTATAGATGGCATTGACTTCTATCTGGTAGATACTTGGGCATTCGAGTGCTTCGATATGGAGTGTTCCTAATTTGGAGTGGCCTAACATGGCTGCTATGTAGGCGAGGGCGTTGGTATGTTTGTTTATGCCACAAGGCTGATATGTAATAGAAGATTTTTTAGGAAAATGATCCATGTGCTGGAGAACAAGAGCAGCATACTCAGCCATGCGACCGTTTGCCTGATTTTTACTGGTGTACTACCTCTAAACAAGTTGAGAATCTGTAAATACTGCAAGTTTGGGAATACCAAGCTCGTAGGCGAGATCGATGCCATGTATCAGAGCTTCATAATCGGCCTCGTTATTGGAGTATTCAGAGTTTAACTTGATGGCCTTTTCGATTATGTCATTAGAGGGGGTAACAAGAACAACACCAATCCCTGAACTGTTAGGTACAGTAGATCCATCATTAAAGAGGTACCGGCCCATGTTAGGGTTCTAAGGGTCATTCTGCTTGGGATGGTTTTATGGTAGATCATCTTCGTGTTCTTCCCAGTCTATGTCTTCAACCGAGAAGTTAGTAAGAAAATTAGCGACTGCCTGGCCTTTTTGAGATATCTATTTTTCGAAGGTGATGTCATGTTCACCAGGATAGATGGACCATTATTGTACCTGTCAGGATTTGTCTTTCTTGCTGTAGATCTCTCGAAAGGGATAGCTGGTGATAGCAAGAATAGGGTGAGCTTAAAAGCATGATTGGAGCTTTCGAGCAGTATAAATGTGGATGAGGAGCAATCGATCGATCTTTGTATATTGAGTCTTAACAGGTGTTAGAGTTTTTCTAATAAAATACACAGGTTTCTCGATACTGGATTTGAGTCGAATAAGGACTGAGTTGGCGATGTGTCTGTAACTGCCAGTTATAAAGAAAGCATTTCACCTTCGATGGGGGTGCTGATGATGGGTGGTCGACCAAGGTATATTTTGAGTTCGAGGAAGGCCTGTTCACAATCGGGTGTCTAATTAATTTCAGGTTTGTTCTTCTTTTTGGCCCTATAGATGCCTTTGTCGTGTTAGAGGGAGAAAATCCAAGCACAACGGTAAGAGGATTTCAAAATAAAGCGGATGAGGGCAGCTAACTTATCGACAACTTCTTGGACATCTTTCTTGGTTCGGGGGGAAGGCATATCGATGAGGGCTCAAATATGAGTGGGATCGATCTCGATACCTTATTTTCTGATGAGGCGGCCTAAGAATTTGCTGGATGAAACACCAAATTGACATTTGCATGGATTAAGTTTCATGTTATAGGAACGAAGTTTGGCAAGGACCTCGGTGAGATCTTTGATATGGGTATATTTTTGTAGGCTTTTCCATAACATGTCGCCGATATATACTTTGGCCGACTTGCCAAGCAAAGGTTTGAACATGGTGGCCGCAAGACGTTGGTTGGTGGCACCCGCATTATTAAGGTCAAAATTCATGATGTTAAAATAGTGAAGACTTTGTTTGGTAATAAACGAAGTTTTAAGTTGGTCCTCGAGGAGGAGGGGTATCTGATTGTAACCCAAAGCCGCGTCCATCATCGATAGTCATTAATGACCGGCTATAGCATCCAGGAGAACCTAAATGATCAAGAGAGGAAAGTTATCCTTCCGTGTGTGTTTGTTGAGGTCTTTGAAGTCAACACAGATTATGATCTTACCATTCTTCTTGGGGACAACAACAATGCTCAAGATCCAGTCGACTTACTTTACTTCTCTGATGAAACCTGCGGCAAGGAGTTTGTTGACATCAAAGTTTACAACCTCTAGAAGTTGTGGGGCCAAAGTATGCTTCTTCTACTTCACAGCGGTAGAGTGAGGGATAAGGTCAAGTCGATGGCAGGCTAAAGTAGGATCAACACCAGGCATCTCATGGAATATCCAGGCAAAGACGTGCTTATTTTCTTGAAGTAAATTGGTGAGTTCGAGGCTTTCGGCCTTATCCGGAAAAGTACCAATGAATGCCCTTCAACCAAGACCGTCGAGTTCGATATAGACAGTAGGTTCGATGGGTGTGGTAGATGGGATCGAAGGTATGGGAAGAGAAAGAGACATTGATTGCGATGGTTTGAAAAATTTTCGGGTTTGATCAATCTCATGGTGCTCGCATGAGCGGGCAAGGAGTTGAGAACCTTTTAAGTTCCACGTACCACATGGGGTAGTAAAACAATGTGTTAGGTGGTAAGTCGAAGGTATGGCTCTCATGACATGGAGCCAGTCGCGCGCAAGGATCTAGATACTCAGATTTCTTATCAATGACAAGAAAGCTGGTTTGGAGAGTAACTGGGACGGTAGTAACAAGGAGTCTAAGGCGGCTGACCGCAATTTTGGTAGTACCATTAATGCCCTTGATCTTGACATTAGCCGGTGTAATGAGTTCTATTTTTTGTATGGCTCGAATAGTCTGATAGAATAGTACGTCAACTGCACTGCCTGTATCAATGAGCATGGTATGGAGGAAGAGGTGCTCGACCTTAATCATAATGACCAAGGGGTCGGAATAAGGGAAGCGGACTTGAGAAGTATCAGAATCGATGAAGGATATACCTAATGGCCGAGGGAATTGGATAAATTCTGATAGAAGGATAGGAAGCTTCTCTTGATAGCTTTGCTTACAACACTCTTCGATGCATTTTCGTTTGCTTCGTGTACCTCGGCTCGGTCGGCAGTTAGGGCGGATTGTGGCGTGAGATACAACCCATCGAGGTTGCCAGGAATATCGGCAATTTAACGATATAACGACTTACTTTAAGGAACATTTCTAGAGAATGTTGTAGAGCATAACATTTATTCGTAGTATAGCAATTGTACTTGCGATTTTTGTAGTAAGGCTCGTCTTTCTTGACCTCGATGGGATAGGAGTACACCATATAGGGTTGGCCTGAATTTGCGAGATAAGGATGCCGATGGAAGTAGTGAGCATGGGATAGACCAGCTTGGGTCATTTTTTGTGGGCCTCGATAGTGGTATAATTGGAGTGACAGCGTTATGGCTCTCAGTCTCCTATGAGATCGAAGTTGAAGAGGGCATCGACATTGCGCGAATCATCGAGAAATCGCTTGGTGAAAGCTTCAAGCATTTCTTTGCGGGATTTGTGAAAGTTGAAGAGGGCATCGACCCGGACCTCACGGTCTTTGTTAAAGGCATGCTAGGTGATAAAAAGGCTCAACAATTGTTCGAAGCTTCGGATTGAACCATTAGGGAGGTTTTGATACCATTTCAGAGGGCAATCAGTTTGACCGATGGGGAACATGCGACACAAAATATGTTCTGCTATAGAATATCGAATTAAGGCATTTTGGAATTTAGTGTATCAGACTGAGGGTCGGTATTGCGATATTTTCTTATTTTAGGTACGTAGAAATTCGGGGTCACTTCGATCGCGAGGAGTTCAGGACAGATGGGGTTGTTCAACCGACAACAGGAGTTCGGTATTGGGCTCATACTGACGTGAATAGCAGCATGAATTTTTTGATCGAGTTCCTGCTGAGTAATGTAGGCAGGTTGAGGTAGAGAGTACTAGGGTCAAGGGGGAAGAGATTAAAGGTCCATAGTGTGTTCAGCGCTGCGCTCCCCGTGACATTCTCGAGCAGGGCGGCATTTGGGATATCGGGTAGTTCGAAGAGTAGAGTCAGAAGAATCCTTCATGGGGTGTACACCAAGGTGAATTGAACCGGCAGGTAAAATGGAGGGAGCACTCTCGGCGATAAGGTGGACGCGGAGAACTTCGACCTGGGGGTGGGGACCTTAGCAAGCGCGGGCCAAAACGAGAGAAGGGGAAGGGGCCCAGGATCGCGGAGGAGCATCCAGGGTATGAACCTGCTGAAGCTCCTGAACTATGTGGCACAGTTCCTCGAGGGCACGATGCAGGCGCTCATTGTCATCCAAACGACGCTGCGGTTTGGCCTAGAGTTCGTTGCGTCGGTCTTCACGTTCAAGACACATTTTATTGAAATGACACTCTTCAGCCTTGACCAACTATATGCTGATCAGAGCGAGTTGGGCGGCTATGCCGTCACTGAAATTTCCAACGATGGCAAAGGTAGAGCGAAGGGTTGGGCCATTAAGGCTAGCTATGAGTCGTAGAAAGAGGAAGAGAAAAAAGGCGAAGGGAGTTGGGTATGGTGGGTATAGGACAGACGATGCCAAATAATGGGGCCAAGTTTTTTATGAGGGAAAACCGGTTCTTACACAAAGGGGTTAATCTTCAACTAAGGGTCTGTAAGCATATAAATGACAATATTAAGAGATACTACTAAGATAATACTCTTGTGCGGAGGCCTAGAATGGGTTACTCCACGACCTCCAGTGAGGATTTTAAGGAGAAATGATATATATCAGATTGGTTGAGGGATCGAAGAGTAGATTGTTACCGAGCATTCAAAGGTAATCTTGTGTGGCTTAGCGGGAGAGATTTTCTTATACCCTCATAGTGCCTCTTCCAACCTATTTATAGGATATATAAAAGGCGAGTTACCGTTGGAGATCAAGTTACATGTATATCCTTTGGGGACAACTGACTTGTACCCAGAGTCTACCACGACACTGTAGTTGTTAGTTCTGATACTGTAGCTGTTGATTCAGGTACTCTAGCCATTGGTTCTGACACTATAACTATCGAGCGGCGTGTTTTGCAATTCTGTCTGGTGAGCCGGCTGCCAAACGTATCGGCCTTCGGCCATATGCGTCCATAATCAAAGTATTTCTTGTACTGATACTGAGTTATGGTACTGCCCATCTATCTTCGTCTATGGCAAATATCTTTGATAATTCTTTTGAGTGTTAGATTAGTCTCGAAAGGCTTCGTGGATATATTTACTGCCTTTCTGGGCTTCAAGTCTCTAGGTAGGTTTAGATGTAGCCTTTGATTATTCGACTTGTACAAGAAGGTTGTGAGTAGGCTACTACGGCCTCTTGGAAACATCCTTAACATTGACTATCATATCTCCCCCTAATGCTGGGAATATCGTCTCATCAAAATGACAATTATCTGCCCTACAGTATTTACGTCGCTAGTGGGTCAAAATATCTTGTAATAAATATGAATTATAACCCGAATAATACCAGGACGACGTTAAGGTTTCATCTTCATATATTGTGGTGCGATTGGTACTAGTACGAAATATCAAAATGTTCATCGATGGGGAACACCGGGCTCTGACCCAGTTACTAGTTGCTTTGGGAAAAATAATTTGATGATTTACTAAGGGATGAACCCCAATCAGTGTTACTGGAGAAAAAATACAAGTCCCATACACTAACTGGAAGCTGTAATCATAATAACAGTGGCCAATCAATTATCCTAAATTGCTTTATTAGGTTCTCTGCCAATCCCGTGTTGGGTATGGTATGGGGTACTCACGATGCTCAATCATCTATCCCATTTAGGGATAAAATAATTATCAAAAGCCTGTGAGTCACACTCTTAAGCTGCCGTCAATTAGCATCGATCGACTTTGATCGGTTAATCCTAGAACTGAGCATGCGATTAAATGATCTAAGTGAGAAGTCATGCTAACGTTTCATTCCTAGATATTATGAGTAAGCAAGCGTAAGACCATATCCTAAATGCATGCTTTATGACCATAAATATTCAAGTGGGCTACAATGTGAATGGAAAGGTCCACATGTGTTTCCATGGATGCGTTTGGAGCAAAGGCTGGAGATCCCACTCCACCTTGGTCATACTAGGATGAATTAATAGACTTTTGTCCTACATACAAACTTTTGACCTCAATAATAGAGCACGGGGCAGAATCAGAAATTGGACAGCAACATCAACAAACATATACGGCATGAGTTTCTCAACCAACACCACTCATCCTTGACAACACTCATGCTATTCGTCGAGAGCCATCTTGTAAATAAGTTATTTTGTATCTCAGACTCAAGCTTCATCCTCAATCTTATCAACATACAAGAAGTACTACTAAAGATATTACCAACTCTCCTTAGTTCAAAACATCACTTTCAACCTCTACACCAATAGTCGATTTTTGGAAAGCGTACAGTCAACATTTGAGCCGTTGTGCAATAGAAAAGATTGAAACATTACATAATCTAGTCAAAGAATATCTCACACTCACTTTCTAACATCCATCATTAAAGGACTTTATGGTTGTCAAACGGACATATTAGACAACCTATAAAGAGACCAGGAGAACTGCAGATGAATGGGATAACATTCGATACAGAAAAGATCTTACTCCGTTATCTTACCTTTTCAAAATACTCGATGTAATAGATTAGCAATCTCATTAAGATCACGATCACTTTCACAAAATCCTCAAGAGTGGCCATGGTTTTTAACCTATTCAAAGGCTTTCCACGCTAAACCATCTTGTTATTTGTTATCTATTGTGCTTGAACATTTGGCACCCCATGTGAAGGAATGATAATGGCTAAGTCTGAATCCCTAAATTAGGCTATTACATTTGGCACCCTCTGAGAACTGAAGTTCTCAAACCCATTGTCTCAAATGCGGCTAATCATTTTCTCTCAAAATGCTACCTCCAGGTCAGAGCACTTCGATCGTCCGGGAAGAAGAAAATGTAGCTTTAACAGACCTGAGAGCCACTCTGAACTCAGAAATAGAAAGATGTGCTACCTTGGAACAACAAGTCTCGAGTGTACAAAATGCGTTGAAGGTTTTACAGGGTCAGGAGGTCACCTCCCAGAAGAAAAAAGCCGTACAACCTGAGGGATCGCGGATCTCCATTCATGAGAGAATAAGACTTCCTCCAAAAGGAATGCACGCACGGGGTGCGCTTTGATCTAACAATCAATAACAAGACAGAGCCCATCCTGATCCAGGAGATCCAACAAGAAGTAGATGGCTGCCTGGTGGGAGTCAGACAGACTAATAATCTACATCAAAGAGTTCGAGTCCCGGTGAAGATACATCTAAGTGATAGGAGTAGTGACCACAATCCGAGAGAAGAACGCTTCATACGACCATCCACTGCAGCTCAACAATATGTCACTCAGGAACATGTTGAAAAGCGATTCAAAGAATTGCTCAAAGCCCATATGCTAACTAAAGGGATCCGCAACAAATTACAGAAGAACCCGATCGCCTTGGAGCTATTAGATGGCAAGGACCCCAACGGGTTTCATACTCTGAAGATTTGAAAGTACAAAGGAACTGATCCAGTGGAACACATTCAAGAGTTCCTAGATATTTAAGGCCTACATTCCATGTCCAACCACATTCTATGCCAGGTCATTCCGACCAGCTTGTCAGGCGAACCCCTGTGGTAGATTCACACATTGCCTGAAGGATCCATCACAACTATCAAACTGTTACGGGAACTCTTCGTCATGAATTACTCGCACAACAGATATATAAAGGAGAACCTATATTATCTTTTCAGCCTCAAACAGATGCCAGGAGAGATCCTCGAGACTTTAACTAAAATGTTCATGGAGTTAGCTCAAAAAGTAGATTGACTTGACCAGAAGATAACTATTTCAGCTTTCATCAATGCTTTACTCTTTGATGGCCGGGCGAAGGAGTACCTCATCCTTAACAAACCAAAAACATAGGAAGACATGATTGAAAAGGTCACCAGATACATCGATCTGAAACGAATGGTGTCAGACAGGCAGAAACCTCATAAGGCAACACTGATAACTAGAGATCAATCGACCCATTCCAATTTTAATCTAAGAAAAGATTAAGGAGGAGACTGGAAATGACCCAAACCTAATGGCGAACAACATCGAAAGGGGAGAAACTTGCTGAAAACTCATTTTCCAAAGATGAATATGACCATAGCCACTATCTATCCTATATTACAAAAAGACAGATTCATCCGCAATGCATAGTACCTCCAACCAATCAAGAACAAACCATGCAGCATCCACCATAATGTCTGACATCATGAGACAGAACAATGTTTTGACTTACAGCAGTTGTTAGAATACATTTTTGCAGATGGAAGAATACACGAATACATAGTGGACGTGGAGAGTTATTAGAACGGAAGATACAAAAACCCCACAGAAGCTATCCAAATAGAGGAACCAGCAGGTGAAAAGCATTTGTACCATATCTCACTCTGCCATTTTGTGGAGACTCAGATCGTCGAAGAGTCGAACAGGAGCAAATGAAGACGTGTCGGCCAATGTCACGACTTATTTATCAAAGATAAAGAAGCTTGTTTAATTCTAGTATCTAGCTCTCAACAAACTAATTATGGGATTTCTTTCGATGATTGCGAAGCTCGGCATGTCAACTATTCTCATCATGATACTTTGGAGGTCATGTTGAAAATGAAAAATTAGGTGTTTCATACGATGATGATAGACAATGGCAGTACTATCGAATTCCTTTTATAAAGCATGATCGATCAGATGGGCCAGGCAGATAAGGTCCAACCCAGCGACATTAATATCTATTGTTTCAATTGATCTAAGAAGGAACGTGTAGGAAAGATTATACTTCCTATCACCGTAGGACCAATAACACTCAACGTCGTCTTTTAGATTATTAATACTAAATCCCGTTATCTAGGGATAACAGGATGTTGCTGGTTACATAATATGCACGTTATTTCGTCAACCTATCACTTGGCATTATGAATTGAATGGGAAGGTGACATTTACGAGATCAAAGGAAGTCAAAAATTAGTACGAGCATGCAAAATTTTTGATGTCATTAGACTAGATCCTTCTAAACATCACATCGCGTATACCAATTACAGAAGACGACAAGAAACATTACAGAGAACTATACAAGCCAACTCACCAGCGCAATATTTGCCCAACGCGGAAACCACAGAGTACGTTAAAATTAGTGAGCCCAAACATGGGACATATATTGGTACTCATCTGCCTACAACAGAGTGCAACACTTTCATCCAGTTCCTTAAGGAAAATAATGATGTCTTCACTTGGACGTTTCACGAGATGCTGGGCATTAATCCGAATCTGACCTTGCGCAAACTCAACTTAAAGGATAAAGCTGAAGTTGTCAAACAAAAATAGAGAACTTTAGCACCCAGACTTCGAGACGAAGTCAACAAGGAAATTAAAAAGCTCATCGAAGTAGGTTTTATTCGATGGCCAATTATCCATAATGGATATCAAATATTGTGACAGTACCAAATAAGAACGAAAAGATCTAGGTGTACGCAAATTTTACAAAGTTGAACAGGCATACTCCAAAGGATAGTTTTCTTCTCCCTATCATCAATAACCTGTTCGATTCTACTTCAGGATACATGTTCCTGTCTATTATGGATGCCACGTCAGGATATAGCCAAATGGCTATGCTACTTGATAATTAAGAGAAGACAACTTTTATTATAGGACATGGCTTATACTGCAACATGGCCATGCCATTCGGTCTGAAGAACGTTGGAGCTACTTATCAGGGATTGATGGCCCAGATGTTCAAGATCACCTTAGAAAAGCAATGGAGGTCTTTATAGATGATATGTTATGTAAAAGTCTTAAGAAAGAAAGTCATATTGTTGATTTACACACGGCTTTCGATATTCTCCATCTCTATAAGATGAGACTCAACCCCGATAAATGTCAGTTCAGAGTCCAATCATGGAAATTCTTGGGCCACATAATCAGAAAGTGCGGTATTGAAGCTGATCCAGATTGTATTCGCGCTTTACTATCTAGGCTTTCTCCAAAAACAAAGAAAGACGTCTAGAAGTTAGCATGCAAGATTGCGGCAATAAACCATTTTATTTCAAATCTTCTGATTGCTGCCGATGGTTGCTTAACTTATTACGTGAGGAGATAACAAAATAAAAACCTAAGAACGACCCCAAGATCGAATGGACAACAGAGTACGAAGAAGCATTTCTACAACTTAAACTTTAGTAGGGTTCACCGCCAGTGATGAGTACGTCCCACGAAGGGGAAGAACTCACCATTTATATTAAAGTTATAGAAGAATCATTAAGTTAAGTTCTCATTAGACTTGATAAGAAGACCGAGAAACCTGTCAACTTCATCAGTAAAATTCTCACTTCAGCAGAATCTCGATACAGCAAGGACGAGAAACTACTTTTTCCACTCGTGTAGACCACAAAAAAATTAAGACAGTACTTTCAAGCCCACTCAGTACGAGTAGTGACCAACTACCTTCTGCGTAAAATCTTATCCAAACAAGAAAAATTAAGATGGCTCTTGTAGGGGCCTAACTTCACGAGACGGGAAGTTAACTCTTACACAATAAGTTTTATCTTAGACCAGGGGGGCTGAAGCATACAGTCAATAATAACAAGACTTAATATGCTGGCAATTTACTTGTGTGGAGGCCTAGAGTAGGTTTTGACGTTGTAATTTTCGAGTCTGACACTTAGCTATTGTTCTTGATACTTTTGTTGCTGGTTCTGACACTGTAGTTGTGGGATCTGGCACCGCAGTTGTCGAGCGGTATGATCCAATGTTTTGTCTATTAAGCTGGCTACCTGACATGTTTTTCTTCGACCATGTATGACCATGGTCGAAGTATTTCTAGTTCTGATGCATAGTTCATGCGTTGCTCGTCTATCTTCGTCTACCATGGATGGCTTCGATTTGGTTCGGAAGGCTTCATAGATAAAGTTATTGTCCTATTGGGCTTTAGATCTCTAGGTAGGCTTCGATGTAGTCTTCGAATGCTCGATTATTTCAAGAAGGCTGCGAGTAGGCTACTACATTCGCCACCTCTCTGCAAGGGACTCAGAAACTGGTGTAGATGGCACATATTGAGAAAAGTAGTTTGGCGTTGGAGTTGAAGGGCTGACTATTGAATGTGGTAGTTCTGAGGGAGGTAATTAAGGTTGATTGGTGATTACGGGGTAATAATACCCTTAATAGTGGTATAAAATAGGGGTTAACAGTTGGTAAAACACCACAATCTTCTTATGCATCTTCATCTTCCTCGTTTCGTAACACACAGCATGGAGACCACACCGAATACCCGACACCAAAGGAAAATAACTGAATGGGACCGTCGAATAAGACAAGAAGGCAAGCTAAAGGTGAAGGTTTTTGGTGACAAAAGGCTGGACAGGGACATTCCAGACCTGGTCGAGCTAGAGCCCGAGGAGCCAATCAATAGGCAGCCATATGTGTACTGGTGGAGGGTACTGCAATGGATGAATCTACTTGCCAGTAACCGGTTCTCCTTCTTTCAGTGTATCGCCAAAGATCTCATAAGTGAAGAAGACCGAGTTGATGACGAGGAGGCTGGGCTCTGCAAGAATTGCCCTGTCTGCAAATAAGGGCTTCATGGTTATGGTAAAAGTGCAGACATGGGAAGGTGATGGTCAAGAAGGTTTTTAGTCTTCTGTTGATGATGTTTATTTTTGTTGTTTTTTTTTTTGAATTTGTGTAAGGGCAGTTGTTCGAATGTAATTTAGGCTGTTTGTGGGTAAGAATGACAGACACAGTAGACGATAGTAATTTAGGCTCGATAGAAATTTTTTGAATGTCGAGCTTGTAGGTATGAGTATTAGAAAACTGTAAGCAACTAAGATAAAATTGAACAACAAAAAAATTTAGGCCGACGTATCTAATATTAGGTATGTATGGATGAATGTTCGGCGTAAAGTGTAGACGATGGTTCGTAGGCGGGATCAGGAGCAACCTGGAAATTTCCTTGTGTCGAAGGATAATGGGCTTTAACTGTAAAACCTAACAGCAAAAACTGCTGGCCTGTAAGAAGCAGTACTGTACCTAGGGCAGAGTACCCTATAGGACATCATAGTGTTTCATTGGGTTATGGAAAAAAGGTTGACATGACGTATAAGCTTAACTTGACAACTTTGGGTAGGGTACCAGAAGGTTCGACTCGGTTATTATAAAATTGCTAAATGTGGGCGTGGGATGCACATGTGGGAGTAGTTGGGGGTGAAGGTGGCAACGATGGCAATTTTGGAAATCTAGCTTTTTGGTATTTTGAGGTGACATTTATAGTGGGAGAAATAAATTACTGTTCCCAATTATCGAATCACAAAGAATACCAGAGAGGTAGAGAAGGAAAGCATACGCCATTGTTCTGGTAGAGCTTGGTTATTGTTGAGAGATCAAAAACATTTAACCAGGTATGTTGCCTAACTTCTTGTAAAAAATATCTAATTTTTACTTCTGCCATACTATTTTGTCTTCTGTCTTTGTGTATGGTTTACATAGTAGGGTAGAGGCTACTGGGATTTACATTTGTGATGATATGACTGAGAAAAGGGGGTAACCCATGTGGCTGAGGTTATTGAGGGTATGACAGGGATTGTGGTCGAACATTCAACTATGGATTAGGGTTATTTGGAGGGGGTAGATCAAAATAAGTTATCAAAATATAATAGCCGAATATATTAAACTAATTGAGTGCCTCTTCTTCTGTAGGGTATAATGTGTACCCGTCAATCTTCAAGGCTAAAGTTGATAGATGAGGAGATCGAGGTAAATGAGATGAGTGCATCAAGTCATGGCTCAAGGAGTGAGAACAACAATTTAGAGGTGTTAGATGTTGCGACAGATGTCCCTCAGGCTATAGTAGTTCTTGAAGGTGGGTTTTCGTGTAGTAGACGCCGTAAGGCTTGAGTGACCGAGGAGAAGGTCGGAGAGGAGATGGTGGGAAGAAAAAGAAGGGGATACAAAGGTGGTGTCGAACCTTCGGGGAATGAAAGAGAAGAGGGGAAGCAGAGTGATAGTAGTGAGAGTTCGACTTGTTTGAGGGAAGTTGCGGGTCCAGTCTCGACTCGAGAGAAAGTATGACTTGATCGATTTATGGCTAATCTGGAATGGTCAAAGGTAGGGGTGGAATTAACTGCAGTAGGGTCTGAGTATATGCTCCAAGCTATCCCTTGAGAGGATTTAATGGCATTTAGAGGCCAGATTCGGCTAGGGATGCAATTACCCCTTTGAAGGCTGGTGAAAGAGGTATTGAACTTCTGGGAAGTTTCCCATGCCAGATGAATGATAACTTCTATGAAATAATAAGGGTGGTCGAGGGTATGAACGTAGAACAGAGGCAAAAGACGAGGGGCTTGATTGAGTGGTTTGATATTGTATCGTTCTACTTAAGGAAAACCAATAAGAAGGTTGATATGTACCATATCCAATGTCATGCAGATAAACCATGGCTATTTGATTTGTGCTCGACGGGTCGAGAGTGGGATAAAGACTTGGTATTGGTGTAAAGTAATTATGAGAATGCCTAAGGGAGGGATGCTTATAAACTGCAGCATAGGGTCTATAATCCAAGTAAGTTGGCGTTCGAAGGTTGTTTTTTGACATGCTGATCGAATAGACTAATAAACATGATTATGCTTGTTTGCAGATCCTGGTAATAAAACTTCGAAGAACCCGCAGAGGTACATTGACGAACTTATTGACTTTGATGAGGAATGGATAAACCGAGTCTTCAGGAAGCTAGGTATCAAAAGGAAAAGGCGGAAGAGGACAAATTTATTACTTTGAAACGCTCCTGTCATTTCTAGGCCAGAAAAGAAGAGGAAAGAAAAAGGTACTTCGAGAGAGGGGTCAAAAATGCAAAAAGTTTGATTGACTCGGACACTGAATTATGTTCCAAGGGGGGGGGGGGCAGCAAGCAGCGCCAGTGCCCGAAGAAGTTCCTGAGGCGTCGAAGAATGCATTGAAGCAAGTTGAGAAAGGTAAGGGCCCTGTCATGTCCGAACCTTTAAAGGTCCAGCCGCCAAAGGTTATTCAATGGAATAGGGCTCATGAGCTGGGCACTGATAATGCTGATGATGCCAATGAAGCGCGCCGTGACTCCAAACTAGAGGAACATGCTCGAGCCACGACCGTATCGATGGCTACTCACAACGGAAATGATCCAGACGAAGCTGTGAGGCAGATGAGTAAGGCTCTTCATCAGGTAACTATTTTTTGAGACCTTGAGTTTTTGCGACATTCGATATGCTTTGAGAAGTACTGACGATTCGAGTATTCTAGCAGGCGCATGCTTAGGCCCAATCTTATGCCATAACTCAAAAGGTAATGATAAGGAAACTGAATCATTCGTTCGACAGTCTTGAGCTTGCTCGAGGGACCAAAATATCGTAGGAGTCTGAGGTTAACGACCTAAAGTGAGAGTAGTTGAATATCAGAGTTGATTGTGCGAGGAAACTTGAAGTTCAGCAAGACAACCATGCTCAAATCTGGAAGGTGTGGGAGTTGAAGCTTGTTGAGAAGGGGAAAGAAATGGAAGAACAGTGGGAAACCTTCCAGGAGCAATTCGATGATGAGTGTCAGACATCCATGAATTTGCTGATCTTTATCGAGAGTTTGGGATATGATCCCATAACCCTCAAACCCTTTCTTGTACTCGAAGGGCCTGCTGTTTGTAGTGGTGTGCGGTTGGAAGGGGTAGAAGTGGATCCTTCTACTGGAGATGGCGTGGAAGTTCCTATTTCCAAAGATGTTGTTGTTGGTACGGTAATTGAGTGGCTGTCCAAAGGTGCTAAAGGTGCTGCTGTGGAAGAACCTTGTGGGCGGAGGTGATGTGGTCACACCAGTATGAGGTACTATAACAATCATCTTGCTATAGCAAACCCTTTTCTCCTATCTTATTGCGGTATTGGAATATCTGAAGTAAAGGTTGGCATTTAAACACTTTGTAACTTATTTGAGCTAGAACTATCTGTTTGTGATTGATTTAAATTGCTCTATTGTAATGATCTTGAGTTACCTGTAGTTGAATTGTTGATATTCATGTATACTTGTATTTGTGTATGTTGGAAGTATATAATGTTTGTAGCCGGATTTAAACTATAACCTTGGGGAGCTTCAAGGTTGTCCTCGAGTATCAGTCTAGTCGAGGGATAAAAATGATGCTCAGGTTGGGCAAAAAAAATTATTGGACTTCAAAGGTCAACCTCAGGTCTGTCTATGGGATTGAGGCTAAGTGAAGCATAACGTGGTCACCCCTAATGCATTCCCGAGGGTCCGGTCTGTTTACCATTCATGCCCTTCGAGTTTGCTCAAATTTAAAGAATTGAAAAACTTTAAGGTCACCCCCAATTATCAGTCTAGTCGAAGGGTTGACATGATACTTAGGATAGGCCAAAAAATTTACTGGACTTCGAAGGCCGCCCTCGGGTCTGGCCGCGGGATTGAGCCTAAGCGAAGTATATTGTAGTCGCCCTTAATGCATTCTCGAGGGTCCTGTCTTCTAACTATTCATGCCCCTCGAGTTTACTCGAATTTGGACACTTAAAAAACTTCTAAGTCGCCCCTAAGTATCAATTTACAAGAGTTGACATGATACTTAGGTTTGGCCCCCAAGTATTATTCTGTTTATTGATTATACTGTAATTATATCAATTGAACAAGGTAGAGGTCGTGGCCTATTGTATGATACTAACTACATGGTATTCCGGGGATTAGAAGAGGCTCTTCTACTTCTATCATCAGATAATGGGAACATTTTTTGGTTTTGTCATACACGACATAAGGTCCTTCCCAGGATTCGGCTAGTTTGCTGGCATTGTGAGGCTTCGAAAAGGGTGTGGCTAGCCGAAGTACCAAATCTCTAATATTGAAACTACGTAGTTGAACTCTTTTATTGTACGACTTTTAAAAAGAGAGATGGTAACGGCCAAGGTCTGTGATGGCTCGGTCTCTAATTTCGTCGGTCCATAACATATTGCATCCGATTTTAAACTCATTAGCTTCATCTGGGAGTTGGGGTTGCTTGTCGGTACTTCAAATTGAGTAGGTAGAACATTTTCGGTACCATAGGCTAGAAGGAAAGGTGTGTAGCCCATCGCCTTTTGTGGTGTAGTTCGATAAGCCTAGAGTACATGTTGTAGTTCCTAGACCCATCATCCTTTCTTCTCATCCACTCACTTTTTAAGGCCATCGACTATAGTTTAATTAATTGATTCTGTAGGGGCCTAGCTTTGCAAGGTGGGGAAGTCGGCTCTTACACCACGGGGTTTATCATCTATCCGAGGATTCAAGCATATAATATGTAAAATAAAAATCTTACTGACAATATACTTGCGTGTAGCTAGAATTGGGCATTCTATGACCTCTGATGAGGATTTTTAAGTGATTTGATATTACTATCGAGTAGTCAAAGGTTTGAGTACTGGGTAATTTACAGAAAGATCGAAGGTGGAGTGCAAGGGTTCTGGGGAGAGATTTCCTAACCTTTCTTTAGTTTTCATTCCCACCTATTTATAGAATATAGGTAGGGCTGAGTCACCATGGAAGATCACATTACATGTGTACCCACCGGGTATCAGGCTGCTATCCCGAAGTTGGTGTTAACACCAGAAATGTCGTGTCTGGCACTGTTCTCTAATATTATAGCTGTTGTTGGTTCTGTCACTGTAGCTATAAGGACCAATAGCGGCGCCATTCTTTTCTGGTGAGCTGGATGTCGGACATGTCTGCCTTTGACCACGTATGAATATGACCAAAGTATTTCTGATGCTGATATGAAGTTTGTGTGCTGACGGATCTGTCTTCATCTTTGAGGCTTGTTCATAGTCAAGGCTTCGTCTTCAGGGCCTCATCTTCTTGTAGCCTTAGACGGCTTGTTTACGCGTTGAATGGGCTTTGAGGTATTCAAGTGGGTTTTGATGTAGCCTTCGAGTATTCGACAGGAGCTAGAAGGATGCGAGTAGGCTACTATATTTGCCCCCTCTCAGCAAGTGTCTCGGAAATAGGTGTAGAGGCATTTGTTGGGAAAGACTGTTGGCTATTGGAAGTTGGAAGGTTGACTGTTGCATGCTGGAGTTATGAGGGAGGTAATAAAAGAAGGTAATATAGAAGTTGTGGAGATTACGGGTTAATAACAACAGTTAATGAGGATATAAATATGGGTTATGAGGGGGGAAACACTGTACATCTTCTTCCTTAATTTCTTCTTCTGTAGTTTCTAAAAGTATCATAGACACCACGCCCAACACCCATTACCGTAGGTGGATGGGATTCGCCAGAGACTGTTGAATAAGGCAGAAAATGGCTGAACTGAAGCTGAAGTTCTTGGGCGACAAAGAGCTCAAATGGGAGATGCCGGACCTGGAAAAGCTAGTACTTGGGGAGCAAATTAACGGGCAGTCCTATGCATACTTGTGGGAGATGATGCAAGGGAGCTATACCACTGCCGAAGAACATTATCTCTTCCTGTCAACTTTGGTCGAACGTCTTGGGCAGGTAGAAGATCGTTACTGGAGGGCGAGCAGAGCTCAACGGGAAGAACTGGTCTGTTAGAAAATAGGACGAGTTCTTCATAAGGTGGTGGGAGGGTGGTTTTGTTGATGGTTATGGGTTTTGTTCTTGTATGAGTACTATTTTCTATTTTTGTTGTTGTTGCCGGTGAATGTAGACTGTAGCATGACTGTATTTGGAGGCCTCCTCTTTCTTTTGAAGTTTGAAGTAATGTAATGAGAATAATCGGTATTGAAATTATTGGTTTGTATCTGATAAATATGGTAGGCAAATAAATTGTTGGCGCGGTATCGAACATATATATTTGAATGTTTAATAAGCAAAAGAGGTTACCTGCGAGGGAAAATTGACTTCGAAGTATGATAAGATGATTGAAGACATTGGTCAATATTCGGCCTTAAATGAATAAGTGACTATGTATTGACGATATTCGATGAAAATGGTGTCAGGCATTGTATAAATGAGGTCGATGGTTCGAGGCTAGGGATTTGCCAGCTGTAAGGACTCACAAATGGGGTTTGAATGCGCATACTGATTAAACGGTTGGGTCTGGGAAGTTTTAAAGTTTTGATTATTGAGACTCTGAGGAAAAGAATTGAATACCGTGATAAATGTGGGTTAGGATTATGGAGGGGAACTTCACACATCTATTCCTTCTTCATCGAGCAAAATATTTATGTCTTAGTCCCGAAACAACGGAAATGTTCCTAACACAAAGTACCAGAACCAGGTGGCGGCAAGGGTCATTTGTATACGGGAGAGGGCACTCGAATTGAAGCAGAGGTATTTTGGCGATCGGGGTCTGGATTGGGCGATGACTGATTTGTTTTATGTAGAGTCAGGGGAAACCATTAGTGGGATGCATTATGCATACTATTATGGGGTGCTGCAGATGATGGGCCCACTTTCAGGCGACCGGTTTGCCTTGATAAAGTCTCTGGCTGAGGAGGTGGTAGACAAGGAAGATATAGAGGTTGAGCCTTCGATGGACTGTCCATCTGTAAATAGGGGTTTCTTCGATGTGGCAAGAGTATTGGTGTAGGATGGTAGGGAGGGATGTTTGTATTTTTCTGTAGACGTGGATTGTTTGTTCTATGTTTTCTGTAAGGGGGTCTGCCCGAATGAAATTAGAAATTTATAAGATAATTGTTGAAGTAAAATGCAGAGTTGTGTGTAAGTAGGATAAACGTAATACTCGATGGTAATTTAGGGACGTAAATAGTTTACTCGAGACACACATTATTGGCATGTTTTGAATTTGAATATCAGGTTATCTGAGGATGAATGTTTGAGAGGTCAATTGGCTTCGATTGGCAAAACTGACAGTTTAAACAGCTGGCATGTCAAAAATTGTACGAAGCATGGGACAGAGTGTCCTGTAGTCATCATGATGCTTCCTTGGATTGCGAAAAAATGGTTGATTTAATGTAAGGATATGATTTGACAATTTCTAGTTGGGATCAGAAGGTTCAAGTTATTTTATGTACATAAAATTGTGGAAATGTGTGCGTGAGATGCGCACATGGGGGAATGGAGGTTATATTCGACAAAACACATCATAGCCAAAAAGTAGGGGTAGTGGGGTAGTGGTAATGATAGCAATTTTGGAAATCGAGGCAGTTTTTGGTATTCCCAGGAGGTATATATAGTGTACGGGCATTGTTACTGCTCCTGGTTACCCACTTATAGAAAAATTAGAGAGTGAGAGAAGGAGAAACATACGCCATTATTCCATAGAGCTTGGTAGTTGCTGTGGGATCGTCTAAATTGCTGAAAGGAAGGAGAGATACTTTACTCAAACAGGAATGCCCTTCTTACTTCTAACTTGTTGATTCGTCTTCTATTTCTTTATGTTGAGTACACAGTAGTGTAGAGTCTGCTAGGGTTTATAGTTGTGATGTATGACAAAGGACTGGGGGAAAACATTTATCTGTGGGACAAGTCTATTGGAGTTTTGAGGTTATTGACTGTAAAGGCCTAACTTCTTAAGAAGGGGAAGTCCGCTCTAGCACCACGGGGCTAATCCTTTATCAAAGGGAATCAAGCATATAACCTATAGATTAATTAATCTACTGACAATATACTTGTGTGGTGGCCTAGAATGTGACTCTCCACAACCTCTGATGAGGATTTTTAAGTGTGTTTAAATTTCTGTCGAGTAGTCGAAGGTTGAAGTACTGGGTTTTACATAGTGATCGAAGGTAAACTATAAGGGCTCAGGGGAGAGATATTGTAACCTCTCCTTGGTTCCCCGCCTCTCCTATTTATAGAACATAGGAAGGGCTGATTCACTAAGGTTAGGTCGTATTACAAGGGTACCATACGGATATCGAGCGGGTATCACTGCGCGGGTATGGACGCCGGAAATGTCGGAGTTGTTACCGTAACAGTTGTTGGGTCTATTTCATTATTCAGATACTATAACAGTTATTGGGCCTGTTTCTGTACTATGACACTGTAGCAGTTGTTTGGTCTGTCACTATAGCCATAAGGACTAACAACGCCTCCATATTGTATAGTGAGTTGGCTGTCTATCTTGTCATACTACGACCATGTACGGATATGGTCGAAGTATTTTTGATACAATGTGGAGTTATTCTTCGAGGCTTGTTCATAGTAGAGGCTTTGTCTTTGGATAATCTTTGGGAGACTTTTTTAAGGATTGGATGGGCTTCGAGATATTCGAGTAGGCTTCGAATTAGCCTTCGAGTGATTGGCTGGGGTAGAAGGCTGCGAGTAGGCTATTACATTCATCCCCTCTCACCAATTCTCTCGAAAATAAATGTTGAGGCATTTGCTGAGAAAAACTGTTTGTAGTTAGAAGTTGAACAGTAGACTGTTGGTTTTTCGAGGGAGGTAATAAAGTAGGGTAATGAATGATGTTTAATAGGTCTATAAATAAGGGTCATGGAGGGAGTAACATTGTATATCTTTTTCTGTTGCATCTTCTTCTCCTTTCTCTGAATCTCTCGATAAACTTCATGGATACTACACCCAATACTCGCTACCTGAAGAGGAAGGGATTTGAGAGAGACCGTCGTATAGGGTGGAAAACTGCAGAACTGAAGTTAAAATTTTTAGGTGAACATTAACTCGACTGGGACATGCCTGATCTTGTAGAGTTGGAACCTGGGGAACCCATCAATAGGGAGCCTTATTCTTACTTCAAGATTAAGATGAAGTTTCATTTCACTACTGTAAAGGAACGTTACCTCTACCTGATGGCTTTGGCGAAATGTCCCGTGCAGGCGAAAGAGCAGTTAGAGGAATAAGACTCGGCGAGTGGATCTGGCCCGTCTGAAAAGAGGGTTCCTTCTTCTTATGTTTGTGGTAATGATGGGGTGTTTTGTTTTACGGTAGTATTGGGAGCTTTCTGTTTTTGCTATAGTTTTGTATGTCTGGATTTGGAAATTTTCTGTATTTCCCGTTTTAATTTTTGGAATAGAATAGGAACAATGTTTTGTTGTAATTTTGTATATTTGTATCGGATAGGCATTGTAGACTAATTGACTTATAGGCACGGTAGCAAATATTCCTCATCGAACGTTAGAAAAAACTTGTTTCAAAGTATAAAGATATGGTCGAAGATAATTGACCTTGTATTAGTCGAAACTCCGTGAAAGAGGTGCGAGACGAAATGTGGAAGGGGTCGATGGTTCGATGTTGGGGATTTCGTCGACTGTATGTCCTTGGAAATGGGGTTTAAATATAAATACAGATAAAATGGTCATTGCTGGGATGTTTTAGAGGTTGGACTGTTGAGTTTTTGAGGAGGAGAATTGAAGACTTTCTACTAATGCAATTTGATATTTTGGAAGGGTTAAATGTATCTGATTGTTGTTATAAATAGGCTTTTTCTAGGTAGATTGCATGCATCAGTTCCTTCGTCCCTGAGTGTAATGGCTTTCTCTTCTTCCCAAGGCAAAGGCCATGCTCCCCAGCCCAAGCAAGAGGACCAGGTGGCAGCATAAGTCAGGAGAGTATGGGAGAAGACGTTGGAGATACAACGGAGGTTTGTTGGCGATCATTATTTGGACTCAGAGATGCTAGATCTATTTGAAGTTGAACCTGGGGCACAGATTGCCAGCATGCCCTTTACGTATTAGAAGGGGATATTGCAGATGATGGGACCATTTCTCGACCACCGTTTATCTTCGTTGGAGTCATTTGTGGAAGAGATGGTGAAGCAGGAGGATTCTGCTACTGAGGCTAGGAGCGGGAAGAAGCATCCCGATGATAAATAGGGGATTCTTGCTGGTTTATTGGGTGTTTATGATGGGTATAGAAGGGTATTTGTATTTTCTACTTGTATTGTACTATTTTGATTTGCACTGAATGAAATTGGGAGTTGGTAATATAACTGTCGAATTATTTTTCAGTACTATGTGCATGTAGAATTTTGAATGCTCGAAGTAAACATTTTGAATTGTCGAAGTAACATGTCAAAAATATTGAAGTTGAATGTCTGATTTGTGATCTGCCGATATAATAAAGACATAACATTCTGAGTAGTCGAATGTACTATAGATCGAATGTTTGATAAATTTAGAAATCGAATGTGAGGTTATCTGTGGATGAATGTTCGAGACACGGTATAGTCGATTACTCGTGTATGAGAAGTGTGTGTATCGAAGGTTTGCTAGATTTTACTGGACGGTCTGACAGCCCAGACAGCTGGTCTGCCAGAGTGGTACGTGCTCCTGGGGCAGAGAGTCCTGCATGTATTCATGATTTTTTGCTCGCTTTACAGAAAAAAGTATGATGTGATGTTGAGACTTGACTGAACAACTTCGAGTAAGGCTTAGAAGGTTTGAGTCACTTTGGGGTTACAGGTAATTTGGATGTGTGGGGAATTAGGGGTAAATTGGTCAAAACCCATCTCAGGCAAAAAACGGGGGTAGTGGGTGTGTGGTAATGATAGTGGTTTCGAAATCGAAGCAGTTTTGTTATTATGAAGAGATATATATATATGAGGAGGAAATAACTAACGGTATTGCTCATAGAGAGAAACCAGAGAGTGAGAGGAAGAGGGCGTACACCATTGTTACGTAGAGCTTGGGAGAGATTACTGAAGTTATTTCTTGATACCGCCGGATCTGTTGTTTTGATTACTTCTGTAAACACAGGTATGTCGATTGATCTCTGTCTATTTTTGTTTTTGCCTTTTGTATTTGCAAGTAGGATCATCTAGGTTTGTAGTTGAGAGGTTATAATAGAAGACGGGGGAAATTCATGAGTCTGGGTTCTAGAAAATTTTAGTATTCTGAGGGTTGTAGCAACATATTCCCCAGATTCGACCTGAGCAAAGCCATCACTCTGCAGTCAAATATAACTCAGCATTCTGTGGTTGAAGATAACTCAACATCCTATAAGATTCTGTGATTCCTCGACTTACCAAAAGTTATGGTTGTAGCCCGGTCAAGAAGAAACTGTTAGAGATCCGCAAAGTTTGCCCACTACCTCCAGAATAGGAAACTCTTTCTTTCTATTTGTAAACTGCCTATATATACTATAAATACTGGCAGAGAGTAGGTTCTAAAGGATCAGACATCAGACATTTATTTATCCTATACACTAGTAATACTCAGAAAACTTGTAATAACTAGCATCTACTAGTTTTACATCAAATCATCCTCGAGGTCATGGTTTTTCTCAGTTTCAGCTGAGTTTTCCACGTAAAATCTTGGTTGTTAGATTTTTATTACGCAATCCTTTTGAACAAGTATTGGCGAAGATTTTCCTCCTAGAAAACACGCCATTATAATTGGCGCCATCTGTGGGAAGACCACACCTTTTTTTTTACCATTTTCGGTCTGAACATCGTCTAAATGACAAATATGAACTTAATAAGCCATTCAAGTACCGTAGGAGATCAGCATATTCCAGGAGATCTTGAACTGCACGGTACGGTTCTTGAACTTAAAATTAAAATGGCCTCATAAAAATATTAGAGATTGGAAGATCTGCGTGTCCACGCTCAATCCCTACAAATAGAGAGAGACGAAGGCAAAAAAATATTAGATCAGCAGAGTCAAACACATCAAAAAGAAATTGAAAGATTGCAAAGAGCTCATGATCGAATTACGGTTTGCCAAGGTTTACCATCACTTGCTCGAAGTGAACATCGCACAAGAGCAGTTCAACGCGATGATCAGCCGTGAGAAGACCAACAATGAATGTCTCGATCCAGATCAAGAAATCCTAATAGAGCCTCTCGATATTTTGGTTTATCTTCTTCCACCTCGAGAACTCAAGGAAGTCGACAAATACATCATCAAACCCCTCCGCCAAAAAGAAGACCAATTAGAGATCTATTGGGACAAGAGGGACAGGGCGACTTTGTTCCTCGACTTGCGACTTTACCTATTCCGCCAAAATAATTCGTCGCTTTGGATGACCTTAACAACAAAATTCAAATCATCAACTATGACATCCCGGGCTGATGATCTGTGCTCCACAAGATTGAAATAAACCCCAATTCTCCATATCTCGAAAATATGCCTACCCCAAAAAACTTCCATATGCCCAAATTTATCCAGTATGCAAAACTCATCGATCTACTTACACATGTTCGACATTTCAAAGCTGCTGTTGGGTTGTACTTCAAACTCGACCACATGCTTTGCCGATTAATTAACATGAACTTAAAAGAAGTGCCACTCCGGTGGTTCCATAATATATAGGAAGCGTCCATCACCTCTTTCATCCAATTACAAAATTTATTCGAATCTAACTATGCTCATGCTAGGGAGCGAGAGATCATAGTGGACTCTTTGTTTTACTTCGAGCAAGGCCCGAAAGAAACATTAACATGTTTTTATAAACATTTTCTGCAGGAAACACGATGGATTGGAAATTCAGACCCCAAAATTGTAGTTCCAGCATTTACTTCTGCCTTGTATATAGTCTCCAAAGTTCATGAAGAACTGAATCTACACAAGCCACGAACGGTCACTGAAGTGATTGACATGGTTAATAATTACATCGAGCTTGAGGGCTCGAAGAAAGATAAGATGAAAAGTTCATCTGTCATACATTCTCGAGAAACATCTTCGACCCCTTCTCGAAAAGCAGTCGCTACAGCAGCACCAAAGCCGCCTACCAAAAACACTAACAACATTCAAAGAAGAGAGGAAAAACTGGATAGAGCTATCCCAATTCTGCCACCCATGACAACAACCCTCTCCGCTATCTTACCAACGGTAAAGGGAGATGACTATTATCGTGCGTCCCAGGTTATTACGGATCTTCCAAACAGACCCTTACGTCAGTACCATAATGTGCGTAGTCTTGAGACTTATAGCTGCTACTCCCTCATTCGTATCTTTCATCGTATCCTCTTAGCTGGAAGACTCCATAACTATGTTGTTAACATTATGAAATTACTGAAATCAAGCAGAATCATATCCAGGGCCTAGCTCATCATTTGTATATGATCGAGATGGAAAAGGGAAGAAAAGAAAATAAGACGATCGCATTACGTCTTGCCGTAAAATGACTTCCATCGACAGATCAACAAAACTTCTTCCCAGCACCAATAAATCCAAACGTCTTTACCAGATAACATTCGAGGACTGCAACTCAAGTCATGTACAATGCCCTCATGGTGACCCACTTATTATTATGCTTGAAGTAGGGCAGGATTCCTTACATACATTGCTCATCGACACTGGAAGTGCCGCAGATGTCTTATTACGAAGAGCAATCGAAGTTTTAGGGCATGTGGATTCAGTAAAAGCTTCAACAATAATAATCACAGGCTTCAATGGTTTGAAGGAATCAGCAACAGGAGAAATTACTCTGCCCGTTTAAGCAGGCTCAGAAACCACATTCGTCAAATTTCTTATCATTGATGCAGAGTCCAAATATTTGGGCATTTTGGGATGCAGCTGATTACATTCGATCAAAGCAATAGCATTGACTTACCATTTAGCACTACATTTTCCTACGGATCACGGAGTCTATTAAATCACGGGCAACCAAAAATTCGCACGAATGTGCGAAAGTACCACCATTAACCCTCATACAACAAAACTTCTCAAGGCATAACCCTCAACTACAGCATGACACACCACCTACATTTGAGCAACATGATGCTGAAGTGGTTAAAACTGCTAAACTCAATGGACCCGGGAGAACAACCTTCACTGGATCCAAGCTGTCCATCGATGAAAAAGAAGCCATGATACAGCTATTTACGAAAATTATCGACGCCTTCGCGTGGACCTTTCATGAAATGCCCGGAATCGATCCTTCAATCACTTGCCACCACGTCAGCCTCCATCTAGAAAGCAAAGTTGTCATTCAAAAATGATGCAATTTGGCTCCCCAACTTTGAGATGGAGTTAACGAAGAAATTGATAAACACCTTTGTGTCGGCTTTATTCGGGAAGCTAAATATCCGAAGTGGGTTTCCAATATCGTCACCGTGCCCAAGAAAAATGATAAAATATGGGTTTGGGTTAATTTCACCGAACCCAAAAAATTTATACCCAAAGACAGTTTCGCAGCCATTGATTCCACAACTTCTCGACTCAATCGCAGGACACGAACTTCTTTCTATGATGGATGCTGCCTGGGGATTCAACCAAGTTCCACTCGCCGAAAAAGATCAGGAAAAAGCAACTTTTTCAACCGAAAGAGGACTTTACTGTTTCACAGTAATGCCTATTGGGTTAAAAAATCCTGGCGCTACTTACCTATAATTTGTCACTCAAATATTCAAAGAACAGCTCGGCAACATCATAGAAGTCTATATCGATGATATGATTTGTAAAAGCTTGAAAAGAGCAGATCATCTCCAACATTTCCAAACCTTCTTTGATATCCTTCGCCAATACCAGATAAAACTCAACCTGGGGAAATGTCAAATTGGCATCGCATCCAGAAAATTCTTGGGACATATAGTAAGAAAAAGAGGAATTGAAATCGATCCAGCTAAAATCAAAGCACTCATGGCAATGCCCACTCCTCGAACAAAAAATGATGCTTAAAAATTTGCCGGCAAGATAGCCAATCTTCACAGACTCATTTCAAAGTCATCTGATCGATGCAAACTTCTTTACCTTCTTCTTCGTGGTAACCCTACTCCTCTTTTGAGTAAGAAAAAAAAAGGTTATATGGACTCCTGACTGCAAAATGGCATTTCAAGATCTTAAACGATACTTGGGGCATCTTCCAATAATGAGTACTCCCATTGATGGTGAATTACTCACCATGTACTTATCCACAACTGAAGACTCTATCAGCTCTGTTTTATTCGAGTTGATGCAGGCATCGAAAAACCTATTTACTTTATTAGTAAAACTCTTATGCCTGCTGAAAAGCGATATACTACCACAGAGAAGCAATTGCTCACCTTGGTTTACAACTCTCAAAAACTCTGTCCTTACTTCCAAGCCCACCCCATCAAAGTAATTACAAAATATCCTCTTAAACTCATCCCCTATAATAAATATAAATCTCGACGAGTTCAACAATGGTATATTTTCCTTGGAGAATATGACCTCTCTTTTGAGCCCCAAATATCCATTAAAGGCCAAGTCGTAGCTGACATTTTGGCAGATTTTCCAATCGAAGACCCCGATTAGGATGAACTCGAAGAAATATTCACCCACGACCCAATTGTAGAACCAGACGCATGGTCCAAAAATTTAGGTTGGCAACTTTTTACGAACAGATTAGCAGGACCGCAAGGTTCTGGAATTGGCAACGTACTCCTCACACCTTCCAATCATCGCATAGAAAAAGCTCTTAAACTCAAATTCTATGCTACCAATAATGAAACAGAGTATGAAGGCATTTTTCACGGTCTTGATCTCGCACTTACTCTTGGAGCTGAAGAATTAGAAGTTTATGTCGACTTTTTACTCGTTGCCAATCATTGCAACAAAAGTTTCAGGACAACAGGCAAGATAGCTAATTATGCTGCCCTGGTTGAAGAAAAAATAAGGAAATTCAAGCATGGCACCATTTTATATTTACCTCAGCAAGAAAATTGTCATGCCGATGCCTTAGCTTACATTGCTGCCATGCTGGGAGACAGTGAAAAAAAATCTTTAGAAATCGAGATCCTCAAACAATCCGGCCTCGATATCTTTTCAGCACTCTACTTAACAGTTACTAAATATGATGATCCTAAAGACTGGAGACAACCATTTTATGCTTACCTCAACTCTAACATCCTCCCCAATAACAAAGAAGAAGCTCGTTCACTGTTAGCCAAGCACCCCTGATTTACAGTCCAAAATGGTATATTATATTGACTTACTAGAGGTGGGCCACATATCAAATGTATATCACAGAAAGAGGCTCATATCAATATCATAGAAGTTCACAAAGGTATTTGAAGTGTACATGTTTCGGGTAGATCACTAGCTCAACCTGCATTCATACAAGAACTCTATTAGCCCAAAATGGGACAAGACTGTGAAGACTTCGTTCGGAAATGATACAAATGCCAAATCCTCGCTCAGGACATCAAAAGCCCCACCCTAGACTTACATGTTAGTAATGTCCTTTGGCCATTTAAACGATGGGGAATCGATATCATTGGCCCTTTCCATCTTGCTTCGGGAAACAGGCAATTCACCATAGTTACCACCGATTACTTCACCAAGTAGGTCGAAGCAGTCCCCTTATGCCATACTGATGAGAATGAGGTCATCAAATTCCTTTGGGAGCACATCATTACCCGATTTGGTTGTCCACAGATGATACATTCTGATAATGGTAAACAATTCATCAGCAGTAAGGTCCTTGCTTTCCTTCATAAATAAAAGACTCAGTTAACGACTTCTGCACCATATTACACTCAAGGTAATGGACAAGCTGAAGCAATCAACAAAAGTATCAAATCTGGTTTATGCAAGCGTCTCGACGACAAGAATGGCAGATGGGTTGATGAACTCCTCAGTGTATTATGGGCTTTCCGTACCACTCCTTGAGTCTCCACAGGGTATACACCTTTCATGATGGCTTTCGGTACTGAAGCAGTTATACCTTCAAACCTCAATCTCCCCAGTACTCCACGGAAAATTTTGGATGAAGACAAAGAGATTGGACTCCTATGCAACCATAATTAGTTCGAGGAAACTAGGGATAAGGCTATTGCAAATTTAAGTCGTTACCACGATACATTAAAAAAAGCATACAACAAGAGAGTTCGAGAATAAAAATTTGGTATTGGAGACCATGTCCTATGACGGATACAAGACTATACCCGACTAAACACATAGGAAAATTATCAGAAAACTGGAAAGGACCGTATATTGTATGGAACAAAACAGATAGTTGAACTTATTGGCTTCTAACAGAAGATGAAGTTCAGCTTGAGTACCCATAGAATACTGCTCAGCTTAAACTCTTTTACAGATGATATCCTGTAATCGTTTACTTTAAATCAAATAAATAACTTGTTATATATTATCTCTTTACTACTTCATTTTTTCTTTGATCTATACTTTTCAAGTATTTATCTGACAATCGACCTCTTTACTGCATCAATTTGTCTTTGATCTATACTTTTCAAGTATTTATCTGACAATCGACCTATTTACTACTTTGATATGTCTTCGATCTATACTATTCAAGTATTTATCGGACAATCGACCTCTCCACTACTTTGTTTTGTCTTAGATCTATACTTTTTAAGTATTTATCTGACAATCGACCTCTTTACTACTTCAAATTGTCTATAATCTATACATTTCAAGTATTTATCTAACAATCAACCTCTTTACTATTTTAATTTGTCTTCGATCTATAGTTTCCAAGTATTTATCTGACAATCGACTTCTTTATTACCTCGAATTGTCTTCGATCTATACATTTCAAGTATTTATCTGACAATCGACCTCTTTACTACTTCGATTTGTCTCCGATCTATACTTTTCAAGTATTTATCTGGCAATCGACCTCTTTACTACTTCGATTTGTCTTCAATCAATACTTTTCAAGTTTTTATCTGACAATCGACCTCTTTACAACTTCGAATTGTCCTTGATCTTTATTTTTCAAGTACCTATCTGACAATTGATCTTTTACTACATTGTTTTGTCCTCGATCTATACCTCTTAAGTATATATCTGACAAACAATTTCTTTCCTACTTTGTTTCCTCTCACTCAATATTTACCATTTACTGGCCATATTTGCATTTAGAGCAAACAAGCATTTTTCCTTATCCGCTCAAATCTAATATTACTTTATCATTTCTACTATTTCCATTTATTTTTAAAACCACATTGTTCTTCATCCACATTAAAAATAAATAAAAAAACATCCTCCACACACAAAATTCTAAATGTTTACGGTCCCACTGACCATTGGTTACAAGCTTTCAAAAGAACATAACAACATCCACATTAATTACTCCAAATTTAACATTTCTGAAGGAGATTTCTCTTTATTCACAGGACTTTCGGGCATCTGCACATCTGCTTCGTCCCCTACAAGCTAACCATCGACCTCTATTATCTTTACGTCATCCACAACTTCAGTTCCTCCACGCACATTTGGCGTCTGAGGTACCTCATCATCAGAACTGTCATCACATGGCAGCCCACCAGCCTTCACAACCCATTTGTAATATCTCTTTCTCTCTTTAGACTAATCAAACTGCTCCTTAAAGTGTATCCTCATTTCTTGGCATCTTTGCAGCTTTTCTTCATTCATCCAAGCATTTAATTCATCGAGCAGTTTCTTCTGCTCCAACTCCATCACTCTTCGCACACCATCAACTTCTTTCTCGGTCTCAGTTTTTTGAAATGCCAAAGCTTCATTCTTTTCCTTCTCCACCATTTTTTTTGCCTTGGCCAATGCCGTATCAATCACTTTGTTTGCTTCCAATTTATACCTATTCAGCGTCACATTCAGCTTAACATTCTCCGCAGTCAACTCTTTCTCAATATTTATATACACAACTAACCGGTTGGCCACATCGCCACTACCTTCTATACGTCCTATTGCTTGACTCATCACCGTTTTAATCTGCATGAAAGTCATATAATGATTATTTGTTTGATTTACCAAACTTTTCATTCAAGCATAAGCTTTAAATTTATCACCTTCACCAAGTTACCTTGTGCCTTGCCTAAAAAGGTATCCAAACTGTCAATGACCACCATGCAGTTCTTCATCACTTTCTTCAATGTATCAGACCCCAGAGAAAAAGTTTACATCACCTACGCCATCTCCTTTTCAAACTCTTCCCCTAACCTCTTCTTCGCAGTCCCTGCAGTAGTCTTCTTGGGAATAGCACTGCTCAAACTTCGTGGAGGTAACCCACTCCCCACAACAGGTTTATCAGCAACTTCGACAACTTCGGATGATGATTATCGGGTAGTTCTCTTCGGATTCAGCAACGATGGTTTTTCCGCATTTACTTTCTTTTTCCTCTTGTTCATAACTAAAGACTCCCCCAGTATCGCATCAATCTTTGTATCTATGTTGTACCTTGTTAACGACAGGTTATTCTGGGGCAAGCTTGCATCTGCAGCTCTTTTGTTCTTCGCTGACATCTTTCCCTTGATAATTGACAGTTCAGTAACTTTTGTTCTCAACCTTTTTAGCCCTGCTTCTTGAAAATTTTAACTTAATTGATCTTGATTCGTCTCTAAATAATCAATCCTGCCAAAGAATCCCTCTCTTATCTTATTCAACTTCTCATTTACTTCAGCTATCTTCCCAATTTCCTTCAATACTGCAAACACAAAGCAACAAAAATATTTTTACAACATCAATTTAACCTGAAAAATTCATCAAGCTTAAACATTTAAGTTACCTAACCACAGACCTAGATAAAACGTTTTTTTTAAGCGGCACCCCTGGATCTTTAGGATCAAATTCAAAGTTTCCAGAAACTAGTAAACGGTCTTCGTATATTCACCTCCCATTGACACCATATCATAAAACATCGATCTCTTCAAAAACCTTGCCAAATAATGATACCTTTTTAACTTCGGGTTCGTTTCCATCGTGTAGTACATACACAAATCATCTACAGTTATTTCCTACTCTGGCTTTAAGTCTACCATTTATCACAACACATACCCTAAATAGGTCATATACATTCAAATTGGATTGACATGGGGCTACATCAAAGAAATTCATTAACTTTATTTGATCCACCCTAAGAGGTAACTTTAGCCCTTTCTTTATCAATTCTCGGATGAACCAGTACACCATCTAAGGGTATATCTTGGTCGATCATTTTGTATTGATACTTCTATAAACTTACATCACAAGGAATACCATATTTCTTTTTAATCTAAACCCTTTCCATAACCAGCTTCTTCATCCTTTTTAACATCTTTTACCCCATCCCCACTCCTTTCTCGATCACTCCCCAGAGTCTCATGGTCTACACCAGTCTCAGTAACTTATTTTTTCGCACCTTCATGCATACTAGGGATTACCCTAAACTGTTTCCCACCCCCTGTATCTGCACTGCTCGAACCTACCCAATATCTCCCCCCGAACTATTGCACACATGTTCTCACATTAATAATAAAAGGCACTACATCTTTAAGAATCATAAATATATCTTTATCATCATTTAAATGGAGTTCAGCCATTATAAGAACCTGTAAATCAGATTCCATATTTTAAACAAAGTTAAAAATTTTTATATGTGATACATATATACATATTCTTACGTTAACATATTCATAAAAGTTCTCGTTGTTGAGATCACTCTTCAATACCTCATTCCCTTTCCCATCTGCTACAATCATTTACATTTTTACTTATATATAGTTCTCGGTCTAATCCATATCAGATAATTCACTTTAATTTTTGGTCATTCATAACAATTTATTCAGTTCTCGATGTTTCATCTCAATTTTATACAGTAACCTTGATAAAATCGTTAATTACTATTTTCTTATCAAAATTATAGGAAGTTCAAAAGCTTTTTGAAGACGTTATAACTTTTCCCGCCAAAAATAGTTATTTCTATTTATACAAATTCTCATTCTCTAGCGCGAAATCCTACGATAAACTGTACAATCCCAAATCTCTCTGCATATCTCGCTCCCTCACAGCCATCTCCTCCAACAGTGCCATACTTATAATGCCCTACTTACAAATTCTCATTCTCCAGCGCGAAATCCCCCGATAAACTGCACAATCCCAAAGTTCACCGCATATCTCGCTCCCTCACAACCATCTCCTCCCAATCCCTTTTACTTCCTTCCAACTTTCCCCTTTCATTTCTGCGCAACTCAGAATCACCGCCATAAAGAAATCATAATATCACATTCACAGAATCACATCTGTTGCTATTCATCTCTCCCCTCCATGAACGCCTCTCATTCATTTCCACTTCATTACGCGTTATTGATTAATCTTTAACAAACGCATCTACCAACGAGACAAATTGTAAAAATCACTAACCATGTTATCTTACAGCTTTAGTATACCTCTTTTTTGCTCGGTTTGCCCTTTCGATCAACACACCAATCTTCTCCTTCGAAATAATATCTAACCGCTTCTTCAATGAGCAACAATAGTTATCTCCCTAAAAAAAAAAAATTAGTTTGCAAAGGATTTGAACAATCGCCTACCTCTTACATATTTATAGTCCTTACATGACTGTTCATCGCACCACTTGGCGATGGTCTAGTTCTTCGAATATAACGCCTCATGCATTTTTTCTCGACTTGTCTGACTCTTAATCTTCTACCCCTTAATAAACTTTTATATTTATACTTTAAACCTTCAAACTCTTGAAGAATATCTACAGACACATTCATATCTATCAGTGTACGCTCCATCTTTTCCAAAAACTGATATATATCATATTCTTTATACTTCATTCCATCACCTAATGGAAAACATCTTGCCATATTTATTTTGAATGTACGTTCCCTTATTTTATCCTATTTTAGCAAATTCCTATATTTTTGGGATTATATTCGACTTAACTTGACTTAATTTTTTTCAATCATACTTTGTTAAAGCAGAATCTTTATTTCCCTATAGTTGCCAAGTACATCTCACTTTCGATATAATTATATACATTAAACTTTACACACTTGCAAAAATTTGACAAAATTTTATCACAAATATTGTAATCATATTGAATACTCGATAAAAAACACAGACGCAACTAAATTCAGCAAACACATATGTATTTATTTCAACTCATTTCTTACATTCGATATCTCTCACATTCGATTACATACTCAATTCTTACATTCGACATTTATCTTTTTCGAGTATATTCATTTTAATACTTAATATTTCTTCCATTACAATTTAACTACTATTGTTAACTTCCTTTAACATGTCAGTATTTTCTTTGTTTATTTTCACCAGAATCGGACATTAAAGCCTCTTTCAAGTCCTTGAAGATCAATGACTCTCAAGTCATTGAACTTCTAGCGAGACGCTTCAGTAGGAAAAGGCAACAAAAAATTACAAACACACCCACACGGTCGGCAAGATCCCTGGACGCCCATCCATACTTCGTATCTTCATCACCTGTATCAACAGTTACCCCTTAACCCCCTAACTAGATCCAAACATTGCCTTCACAAACGCATGTTGCTATCTCAATTTCCATCCGAAACATCTTGTTTCTGCTTGATCTTTTTTCCCACCTCATTGCTCTGATCTGATCACAGAATACATTCTTATCTCTCCGTCTATACCAGATTTCATCAATGCGATCACCATTTTCAACTCCCAACCCAATAATCAACCATGCATGGAGCGACTTCATTATCCAAACACCATTATCCACCTTCAATAAACACCCTATTTATACCCATCATTTTTACTTACATTCAATAAACATCATTCATTCCACCTCAAAACTAACTTGGCCAAATACGGATCCCCTTGACCTCGGTAATGACATATGTTGACATCTAAAAATATTCAGCAACCTCTTCCGATTCAAGTTTTTCTTCTCGACACAACTATAGGTAATTTTTGTCAAGAATGGGGCGATTATAGTATCATATTCCCCAGATTCGAAAAGAGCAAAGCTTGTACTTTGTAGTCGAATATAACTCAAAATTCTGTAGTCAAAGATAACCCAATATCCTCAAAGATTCCGTGATTCCTCAATTTACCAAAAGTAACCGCTGCAGCCCCGTCAAGAAGGAACTGTTAGAGATCCGCAAAGTTCGCCCACTACCTTCGTAATAGGAGATTCATTTTTCTTTTTGTAAATTACCTGTATATTCTATAAATACAGACAGAAAGTAGGTTCTAAAGGACTGGACATTAGGCATTTCTTTATCCTCAACACTAGCAACACTAGCAACACTCAAAAAACTTGTAATAACTAGCATCTACTAGATTTTACATCAAATCCTCCTCGAGGTCGTGGTTTTCCTCAGATTCTGCTGAGTTTTGATTTTTATTATGCAATCCTTTAGAACAAATATTGGCAAAGATTTTCCTACCTAAAAACATACCATAACAAGGGTATTGACGGAAGGACTGGCTTTAGGATCAAGTTTTTGACTGTGCTTGCTCTGTAGGAGGGGGTAGATGAAAAATGTGTTACTGACACATAATAGTCGAATGTATCGATCCAATTGCATGCCTCTTCATCTATAGGATAAGATGCGTACCCGTCGAGCTTCGAGAATGAGGCTGATAGACGAGGAAGTCAAAGAAAATGAGGCTAGTGTTTCAGGTCGTGCTCCGATTAATGATGTTAGATGTTGTAATTGATCCCCCTTTAGCTATGGTAGTACCGGCGGGTGGGCCATCGAGTACTACACATCGTAAGACGGTGGTGGCTGAGGATGGTGATGTGAAAGAGATAGGGGGAGGGGAGAGAAACAAGGGAAATGCAGGATTCTCGGCTGGTATGAGAGGAGATGGGGAGCAGAATGATGATAGTGGGGCGTCGACTGAGTCGAATAGGGCTGATGGATTTATTTCGGCTAGAGATAAGGTGAGATTAGATCGATTTGCTGCCAAACAAGAGTTGCCAAAGGTGGGGGTAGTGTTACATGTAGCAGGACCAGGGTGGACTATCATGACAAACCCGCGGGAGGGTATAATGGCATATAGAGGCCAAATTCGACTGGGAATGTAACTTCTTCTTCGAAGGATGGTAAAGGAGGTGCTTAATTCTTTGAAAGTTGCCTCGGTTGAGATGAATGGAAATTTTTTTGAGATGATAAGGGTAATAGAGGGTATGAATATAAAATTGAGGAGTGAGACGAGGGTTTAAATTGAGTGGTATGATGTTATATCATTCAACGCGAGGAAGGCAAACCAGAATACGGGCACGTACTACATTCAGTGTCACCCAAAAAAGCCCTAGTTGTTTGATCTGTGCTCGATGGGTCGACGGTGGAATATTGATTTAGTTGTAGTTCGGGGTAATTTTGAGAATGTCAAAGGGGAGGACACTTATAGGTTGTAGCACAAAGTCTATAATCCCAGTAAGTAATTTGCATAATATTTTGTTTGAGGTATTGATTGAATAAACTTATAATGGTCTTTCTGCTTATTCTAGAGGTCCAACTAACCGATCTTGGGTGAAACCGAGGAATTATATTAACGCCTTACTCGATTCTGACGAGGAGTTGGTGAATTATGCTTTCAAGAGTCCTGGTATCAAGAGGAAAAGGAAGAAGAAGACAGATTTCCTACTTCGAAACGTATCCATTACGTCGAAGCCATAAAAGAAAAAAAGAGGCGAAGGTGATTCGAAAGTGGACGAAGTAATGGATGGGTGCGACTTTGCAAGAAAGGTTCAATATGTTCCGAAGGCAGAGAAGGCATCAAAGCAGGCAGCGCTAGTTCTCGAAGTGGCTAGTGAGGCTTCGAGATTGAGGCAGAGGCAAGTTCCAGCACAGGATGAAAAAGGGAAAGGAAAGGTCATCCCCAAGTCTCAAAAAGTACAGCAAACAAAGATTGCTCAGTACAAAAGATGTAGGGCAGCGGGGGAAGATGATCCAGATGATGAGGGCGAAGAGATGTCGGAGGCTGAGAGAGAACTACAGTCTTTAACAAAGGCTGCTCCAATGGCGGAAATCTGCGATGCTGACCTGGATGAAGCTTTGAGGCAGATGAAGAAGAGTATGTATCAGGTAACTATCTATTATTGTTTGTGAAATTCTGAAATTTTCTTGAGTGCTTCATGCTTCAAGAAGTACTGACAGCTCGAATACCCTAGCAGATGGATGCTTGTGCACAATCATTCACCAAGGCATTGAAAGTAGGAAAGAGGAGGTTACAGGAGGTGATTGACAATCTGGAGCTTGCTTAGGGGACTGAAGCGTCATTGTTCTCTAAAAATAATAAGTTAAAGCGAGATCGAGAGACTATCAATGATTCATTCGAGAAGAGACTGGAGGGTCAACGCTTTAATCATGAGTAGGTGGCGAGGTCGAAGTTTGTTGATCATGAGAAGGAAAATAAAGCACTAAAAGAGCGCTACCAAGCACAATTTGATGTTAAAGTTTTGGATAATGCTAGGATGAAGGAGTTTATTGAGGATATGGGGTTTGACCCAATAACTCTGCAACGCTTGTCTGATACCCAAGATCCTGCTGTTGAAGATACTTTTGCATACCGAGGGGATGGACCTTGATGTCGCTGATTGAGGTATTGGAGGTGGCGTGGAGGCTTCTGTGGTTGAATGTGCTGCTGCTGGTGCTACAACTGATGTGGTCACCGATAGTGCAGAGTAAAGACCTTCGACTATGGGTGCTGAAGGTGTTGGTACTGAAAAACCTGTTGGGGGAGAAGATGCAGTCATGCCGATATGAGGTATTTGTACTGGAGTGCCATGCCTATTTTTTCTAATTTTTGATGGGTTGTAATATTTGAACAATGTTTATCTTTCTTTGGAGTTGTTCTTTGAAATTGTGATTGCCTTGAGCTGCTGTACTGAATTTTGCCTGTACGGTACTGATTTTGTTTGGTTTATGGATTGTACTTTGAAACTAATTTTGTGTACTTGATATGTATTATATTATTGTGCTTAATTCTTGGCGTTTGTTCTAAACATTATTTGAATCGAGTTTTGTTAAAACTGCTTCTCTGATATTTATTCTTCTCAGAATTCTTGCATGTGGTGGGATTGCAGATATTTTTGTATACTTGTATCTGCGTATGTTGTAACTGTCCAGTGATTGTAGAGTGATCGAACCTTGGAGAACGTGGAGATGGTTGTGATAATTTGTTGGATCCAAGAGATCTACTGGACATCGAAGGCCTAAGCCACAACGATGTAAGACGTGTTTACTCCAGCGTATTCTCAAGGGTCCGGTCACTGGACCATTCGTGCCCCTCGAGTCGACTCGAATGTTGGGAGCTTGAGAATTTTCAAGGATGCCCTTGAGTATTAGTCGGGGCGAGGTTGACATGATACCTACATGAAACCAAGAAATTTACTGGATTTCAATGGCTTTGGGGGCCTAATCGAAGTATAATTGTTTACCCCCAATACATTCTAGAGGGTCCGGTCTATTGACCATCCTTGCCCCTCGAGTTTGCTCGAAATTGAGTGTTTAAAATTTTTTAAGGTCGCCCCCATGTATAAGTCGGGCCGAGGTTGGACGTGATACTTAGGGGAAACCAAGAAATTTACTGGACTTCGACGGCTTTGGGGGCCTAATCAAAGCATAATTGATCGCCCCCAAGTATCAGTCGGGTCGAAGTGTTGACATGATACTTTGAAAAAACTAGGAAATTCAGTGGAAAATAGGAGACTAATCTTTGGAGTAAAGATGTTTATTGATTATTCTGTGTTTACATTAGGTGTACAAGGTAGAGATCGTGGCCTATTGTATGAAACCAACTGTATTGCATTCTACGGATTAGGTAGATGCTCTTTGTTTTCTGTCATCAGATAGTAGGAACCCTTAACGGTTTTATAGTATACGACATAAGGTCCTTCCCAGGATTTGGCTAGCTCACCGGTGTTTCGAGGCTTCGAGGATTGATTGATGCATCAAAGTACTAGATCTCCAATGTTAAAACTTCGTGGTTGAACTCTCTTGTTGTATGACTTCTAAAGTGATGTATGGTAACGGCTAAGGTTAGCGATGGCTTAGTCTCTGGTCTCGTCGATCCATAACATGTTACATCCGAGCCCAAGCTCATTGTCTTCGTCTGGGAGGTTGGGATCTCGCATGGGTACTTCGAATTGAGTAGGGAACACTGCTTCAGTACCATAGGCTAGAAGGAAAGAGTTGCAGCCTGTTGATTTTCTTGGTGTTGCTCGATAGGCTCATAGGACATGTTATAACTCCTGAACACATCGGCCATTCTTTGAGACCGTCGATAATGGTTTTATTGATTTCTTTGACTTGACCATTCCCTTGGGGGTAGTTTTGTGTGGAGGGTGAGAGGATGATGTTGTAATTTTTGAGGAAGTTTCTGACTTGGTTTCCGATAAACTGTGGACCATTGTCACATCGAATCATATGAGGGCAACAAAAGCTTGTGATGATATCTTCCCCATGAAATTTGATGGCTTCTTCTTCTCTGGTTTGACACAAATGCACGCCTTCAACCCATTAGATAAAATAATTTGTTGCAACAAGGATATTCTCTCGGCTGCCCGAAGCTTTGAGAAAAGGACCAATGAGATCGATGAATCATCTTTTGATTGGCCAAGAGACTTGACTGAAATGGAGGTCGTGTGAAGGGCTGTGGATGTCATGAGAGTGGCGCAGGCATTTGTCAGAATGTTTAGCGTACTCTTCGGCTTATATTTTCATGTTGGGCCAGAATAAACCTTGGGAGACGGCTCGAAGGGCCATAGATCGACCAGTATTATGAGCACCGCAGGTCCCTTCATAGAGTTCGCCTAAAATTTTGGAGGCTTCGGTTTGAGAGATGCATCGAAGAAGGATGCCATTTGGGGATTTGCTATGTAGCTCGTGTTTGTGAATGGTGTATCTGTGACAGTTCTCTAATAATGATCGTTTGGCTTTGGGATCATCTGGGAGGGTAGCGTTGTTAAAATAATAGAGGAAAGGTGTTTGCCAGTCGTTTGGATTGAGACTCTCACCCCCAGTATTGATGGTATTGACTTCCATCTGGGAAATACTTGGGCGTTCGAGTACTTTGATACGGAGAGTTTAGGATTCTGACTGGCCTAACATAACTACTATGTAGGTGAGGACATCTACATGTCAGCTCTCTCCTCGAGGGTAATGAGTGATAGAAGATTTTTTAGGGAAGCAGTCCATACGCCGTCGAACGAGAGCAGCACACTCAGCCATGCGACCGTTAGCTTTATTTTCACGGGTATAATGTCTCTGAGGAAGTTGGGAATCTGTAAAAACTGCGAGTTGAGGGTCACTGAGTTCGAGGGCAAGGTCGAGGCCATGGATCAAGGCTTTATACTCAGCCTCATTGTTGGAGCATTCAAAGTTTAATTTGAGGGCCTTCTCTATTCGATCATTAGTTAGTGTGACCTGGACTATACCGATCCCTGAATCAATAGGCCCAGCGGATCCATCTCTGAAGAGACGCCATCCTGTATTAGAGTTCCAGGAATCTGTTACTTCGGGCTGATCTTCAGTGAGGTCATCTTCATGTTCCTCCCAATCAATATCTTCGACTAGGAAGTCAGTAAGGAAATCTGCTTCTGCTTGGCCTTTTTGGGATATTTGTTTCTCAAATGTAATGCCATGTTCGCCAAGATTAACGGACTATTGTTGTACTCGTTTGGATTTCTCTTTTTTACTGAGTACTTCTCGAAGGGGATAACTTGTTATAACACGGATGGAGCGAGCTTGAAAATTTGGTTTGAGTTTGCGGGCTGAATAAACGAGGGTAAGGAGAAAATGCTCGAGTTTTGTGCATCGAGTTTCTGTGGTTTTTAGAGTCTTGTTGGTGAAATATATAGGTTTTTTTATGTTTCATTCGAGTCAAATGAGCATTAAAATGATGGAGGTGTCAGTAACAGTGAGATATAAAGAGAGTGTCTCGCCTTCGATAGGGGTGCTGATAATGGGTGACCGACCAAGGTAAGTTTTGAGTTCGAGAAGGGCCTGTTCATATTTGGGTGTCCAGTTGATCTCAGGATTGTTTTTCTTTTTTGCTATGTGGACGTCTAGATCGCGTAATAGGAAAAAGAGTAAAGCACAACGGTCTGAGGATTTGGAAATGAAATGGTTGCGGACCACTATCTTGCCAGGCACTTTTTGGACATCTTTGGTTCAAGGTGAAGGCACGTCGATAAGGGCTCGTATATGGGTTGGGTTGGGTTGAGTATCATGTCATATGCTCGAAGTATTGAAAAAACTTTTGTTAGGTCATTGATATGGGTTTATTTTTTGAGGCTCTTGCATAACATGTCGTTGATATAAACTTTGACCGACTTGCCAAGCAGGGGTTTAAGCATGGATGTGACATGGCGTTGATAGGTGGCACCTGTATTTTTATGGCCGAAGGGCATGACGTTAAAACTGTAAAGCCCATGTTCACTAATAAAAGAAGTTTTAAGTTAATCTTCGGGATGGAGGGGTACCTGATTATAACCCAAAGCTGCGTCCATCATAGATAGACGTTCATGTCCAACAGTGGCATCAAGGAGTACTGAAATAATCAGGAGGGGGAAGCAATCCTTTGGTGTGTGCTTGTTGAGATTTGTGAAGTCAACGCAAATCCTGATCTTGTCCTTCTTTTTGGAACAGCAGCAATGTTTGATTTCAAATCAGCATACTTCAGTTCTTTGATGAAACCCGCGGATATGAGTTTCTCTACTTCGAGGTTTACTGCTTCTCGAAGTTGAGGTGCCAAGGTACGCTTCTTCTGTTTCGCTGTGGAATGTGGAATGAGATCTTGGTGGTGGCATGCCAAACTTGGATCGACACCAGGTATCTCCAGGAAAGTCCATGCAAAGACATCTTTGTTTAGGCGAAGGAAGTCTGAGAGCTCGAGGTGTTCTACATCGTCTAGAAAAGCTCCAATGAATTTACCTCAACCAGGGCCGTCGAGTTTGAAATAGACTGTAGGTTCGATGGGTGGGATGACATCTGTCGAAGATATGGGGATAGAGAGAGACAGTGATAGGTATGGGCGGCTGACGAGTCTCCAGGTCAAATCGATCTCTGGATACTCACAGGAACGGGTGAGGCATTGAGAGCCTTCCAACTTCCAAGTACCCAAGGGGGGTGATAAAATAAAGGGTTTGATGATATGTCGAAGGTATGGCACGCATGGCATGGAGCTAGTCACGTCTGCGGATACCGAGGTATTCGGACTTCTTGTTGATGATAAGAAAGCTGGTTTAAAGTGTGACTAGGCCGGTAGTCATTGGGAGGCTAATTCGACCAACAACAACTTCTATGGCCCCATTAAAAGCTTTGAGTTTGATATTGGTAGCATGCGTTTAATCTTGGAATGGCCGCTATCGATATTGTTGACTTCGATAAAATTTATTCGAAAGAAATGTACCACGGCCGGGTCGACAACAGAGGTGGATTGAGGTTGGAGGTATGACCCATCAAAGTAGCTGGGAAGGTCGGCAACATAATGGTATAGACGACATACTTTGAGGATGATTTTGAGAGAACGCAGGAGGGCGAAGCATTTATTAGTGTGGTGGCAGTTACACTTATGATTGGCTTAGTAAGGTTCGCCTGGATTGATTTCTATGGGGAAAGGGATACGCCAGATGGGATCTGCCTGTATATCTGGTAGAAGGGTGTTGAGGGGGGCATTAAGTGTAGGTAGGACCGGCTTTGGCCGCTTTCTGCGAGCTTCGACATTGCTGTCATTGTGTGGGCATTTCCAGCTCAAAGTCTCCTATGTGGCAGGAGAGATCTGGGGTGTAGGGGTAGAAGTTGGGCCTTGTCGAGGTTTATTGATGGCAGAAATCGAAGGTTGCCCCTATTTATGTGGTTCTTGGTGGCGCTCAAGGTCGATATAGCCATTGACTTTTGAGAACATCTCCTTAAGGGTTTGTGGTTAATATTGGACCAGGTACTCTTTGACATGGCTGTGATCGGGCAAGACATTCGAGTACGCGAGTATAACATCCGCGCAATCAAGGTTCTCAATTTTTCGTGACTCGTCAAGGAACCTCTTGGTGAAGGCTTCGAGGGTTTCTCTGTAAGATTTTCTGAAGTTGAAGAGGGCATCGACTCTGACCTCTCTATGGCTTCTCTATGGCTTTGTTGAAGGTAAACTGGGCGATGAAAAGATGGGATAATTGCTCAAAGCTTTGAATAGAGCAATTGGGGAGGTTGTGGTACCAACAGAGAGGATTACCTGTGAGACTTGTTGGGAAAAGATGACATATCAGGTGGTCAGCTGTAAAGTAGTGGCTCAGAGCATTTTGGAATTTGAGAATATGAGAGTGAGGATCAGTGTTGTGGTATTTGATAAGTTTGGGAGCAGATAAATTGGGAGGTATCTCGATAGCGAGATGTTTGGGGCAAAGGGGATTATTTAGTCGACTTCATGAGTTGTGAGTTGGGCTCGCTTTGATACGAATAATAGGTTAGAGTATGTTGTCGAAGTCTTTCTGCTCGCAGAAGGAAGGATGAGGGGGGGGGGATAGAGGGGTTCAAGGATTATGAGGCCGACGATGTGGTATGTTTATTCCACTGCGTTCTCCGAGATACTCTCGGGCGGGGAGGCATTTGGGATGTCTGGAGGTGTGAAGGATGTAATCAGAGGAATTTTCTGTAGGGTGGATGCTGAGATGGATAGAGCCCGTTGGGGTGATAGTATGGGGAGCACCTTCAGCATCGATATGGGCTGGGGGTACTTCGAAATGTGGTAGAGGTCCTAGTCGAGCACGGGTGGACATACACGATGGTTCTGGTGCTTGGGATTGTGCAGGAACGTCCAGAGGTTCTAATCGCTGCATCTCTCGAATGGTGTTGCGTAACTCAACAATTGCTCAGTTTTGCCTGTCGGTATCGTCCAGACGGCGGTGCCGTTCTGTTTCGAATTCCTGCCGACGCTTTTTACGTTCCTGGTGAATCTGATTGTGGTGCCGCTCCTTAGCTTGTGTGAATTGCTGTGAAAGTAAGGCTATTTGGGAGGCCACTCTATCGACGGAGTTTCCGGCATGGGTAGAACTGGAACGAAGGGTGGGTACCATTAAGGAGAGTATGTGGAAATTGAAAACAAAGGGAGGGGAAAAAGAAAGGGAGATCGGTTGGCTGGGAAGCATAGACGGCGCCAAATGTAGGGGCCTAACTTTTGAAGGAGCGGAAGTCGGCTCTTACACCACGTGGTTAATCCTTTATCAAAGGGAATCAAGCATATAACCTATAGATTAATTAATCTATTAACACCTGCGTGGAGGTCCCGAATGTGACTCTCCACAAAATCTGATGAGGATTTTTAAGAGTGTTTATTTTCCTATCTAGTAGTCGAAGGTTCGAGTACTGGGCTTTACAAGGTGATCCAAGGTAAACTATAAGGGCTCAGGGGAGAAATTTTGTATCCTTTCCTTGGTTCCCCATCTCTCCTATTTATAAAACATATGAAGGGCTGAGTAACCAAGGTTAGGTTAGATTGCAAGGGTACCATCCAGATATCGAGCAGGTATCCCAGAGCGGGTATGGACATAAAAAATGTCGGAGATGTCACCATAACAGTTGTTGGGTCTATCTTGGTACTCTGACAATGTAGCAGTTGTTGAGCCTGTTTCTGTACTCTGACATTGTAGCAGTTGATGGGTTTGTCACTGTAACTACAAGGACCAACAACGCCGCCATTTTATCTAGTGAGCTGGTTGTCTGTCTTGTCATACATCGACCATGTACGGATATGGTCGAAGTATCTCCGATGCAATACGAAGTTCTTCTTCGAGGCTTATTCACAGTCGAGGCTTCGTCTTCGGATATTCTTTGGGAAACTTGTTTAAGGATTGGATGGGCTTCAAAATATTCGAGTTGGCTTTGAAGTAGCCTTCGAGTGTTTGGCCGGGGTAGAAGGCTACGAGTAGGCTTCTACATTGACGGTGTAGCAGGGATTATGGTTAAGCATTCGACTATGATTATCTGAGTTAGAGTATGTAGGGAAAAATAGGTGATTGACACAGAATAGTCCAATATATCGATTAAATTGTGTGCCTCTTCATCTGTGGGATAAGATGCATACCCGTCGATCTTCGAGACTGAGTCTAATAGACAAAGAGATCAAAGAAAATGAGGCTAGTGTGTCTGGTCAAGCTCCGATGAGTGAGGGAAGTGACATAGAAGAATTATATATTTCAAATGATGTCCCATTAGCAATGGTGGTTCCTGAAATTGGGGCTTCCAGTAGTACGTGTCGTAAGATAGTAGTTACCGAGGAGAGTGGTGAGGAAGAGATAGAGGGAGGAAAGAGAGAGGGACGCGAAAGTAGTGCTGAGCCCTCGGGTGATGAAAGGGGGAGGAGGAGCAAAGTGACTATAGTGAGGAATCGACTGATTCGGATGAGGCCATTGGTTCTATCTCTGCTAGAGAAAGGTAGAGACTTGATTGATTTGTTGCTAAATTTGAGCTGCCGAAGGTAGGGGTGATATTATATGCTGCGAGGTCAGGGTACAACTTCCATTCGAAACCTCAAGAGGGTATTATGGCATATAGAGGCCAAATTCGGTTAGGAATAAAGCTACACCTTCAAAGGCTGGTGAAGGAGGTGCTGAATTTTTGAGAAATGGCCCCATGCCAGATGAATGGGAATTTTTATGAAATGATGAAGGTAATTGAGGGTATGAATGTAAAACTACGAGGTGAGGGGAGGAGCTTAATTTAATAGTACAATATTTTCTCGTTCTACTCACAGAAAGCAAACCAGAAGGCCGGCACCAATCACATCCAGTGTCACAAGGATAAGCCCTGGTTTATAGATCTGTGCTTGACGGGTAGACGGTGAGATAAGGATTTGGTTGTTTTACGGGGTAACTATGAGAACGTCGATGGAGAGGATCCTTTTAAGATACAGCATAAGGTCTATAGCCCAAGTAAGTTTTCTGTCGAATTTTTTTTTGACGTATTGATCGAATAGTCTGATAACCGCATTCTTGTTTGTTCTGCAGGTCTTAATACCTCAACTCGGGCAAATATTAGGGATTATATTGACGCGTTAATCAACTCAGATGAGAAGTAGGTTAACTCTGTGTTCAAGGAGTTTCGTATTAAGAGGAAAAGGCAGAAGAAGACAGATTCCCTGCTTCAAAACGTACCCATTACGCTGAAGCCATCAAATAAGAGAGGTGTCGAAGGCATGGAGATAGTAAAATTTTCGAGGAAGGTAAACTATGTGCCGAAGGGGCAGCAGGCGTGGAAGCAGGCAGCGCCAGTGCAAAAGTAGTTTGTGATGTTTCAAGGCTGGCGTCGATGCATGCTAACAAAGGGAAAGGGAAGGTATTTCCCAAATCTCCAAAGGTACAGCGGCCAAAGGGACCTCCGCAAAAGAAACGTAGAATGCTGGGGGAGGATGATGCAGATAATATAGATGAAGAACTAACCACGTCTAAATGGGAGGAGTAGGCTCGAGCTGAGGCTACTTTGATGGCGGAACTCTGTGGCACTGATCCAGACAAAGCTTTGAGGCGAATGAAGAAGAGTGTGTATTAGATAACTGTTTATTTTTTATGAAATTCTGAAATTTTCTTAAATGCACCATGCTTCGAGAGATACTGATGGCTCAAATATTCTTGCAGACAGATGCTTGGGCGCAGGATTTCAACATGGCGCAGAAGGTAGCAATAAGAAATTTAAAGCGGGCAGTTGACAATCTGGAGCTTTCTCGAGGGACGAAAGCATCGCTTGTTTTAGAAATTGGCATTTTGAGGCGAAATTAGGGGACTATCAGAGATGAATGCGAGAGGATGCTCGAAGCTCAATGGTACACTCATACACAAGTTCTGAATGCGAAACTAGCTGAGAAGGATTGGGTTATTGCAGAACAGAAGGAGATATTCCAAGGGCAGTTTGACGATGAATGTGAGACTAATGTTAGGCTCAAAGAGTTCATCGAAGATTTGGGGTATGATCCTGTTGCTGACGATGTTGTACAGGCGTGGGGGGTAGAAGTAGATGTTGCTGGTGTGGGTGCAAGAGTGGAAGATGGCGCGGAGACTACTGTGGTAGACATAGTTGCTGCTGCTACTGTGGCCAAAGGGGTCGTGGATGCTGCTTGGTCGAACCCTTCGACTGAGGGCGCTGGAGTTGTTGGCGAAGAGGAAACTATAGGAATAGACGGTGTAGCCAATCTGATATGAGGTATTGTACTGGTCTTGCCAAACTATTTTCTCTAATCTTTCTGGTGTGTTTGTAATATTTAAACAATGTCCTGCTTGCTCTGCACTTGAGTTGTGAACTTGTGATTGATTTGACTTACTGATGGATGTTGAACTTGAATTTTTTTGTTGCTTTGTATTGAATCGGATTTTCTTATATATGTTGTACTAAAATTTCTTGCATGTAGTAGAGTTGCAGATATCCCGTATAGCTGTATCTGCTTATTTTGTAAGTGTAGACTGTTTCCAGAATGAGTGAACCTTGAAGAACTTGAGATGATTTCATGAGTATCAATCAAGAGTTCATGGAATTTATTGAACTCTGTAAGCTTGAGTCTAGTCGATATAGAATGTGGACTCCTCCAATAGATTCTCGAGGGTCCGGTCTATCGACCATTCGTACCCCTCAAGTTTGCTCGAAATTGAAGACTTGTAAAATTCTAAGGTCGCCAACGAGTATCAGTCAGGTCGAAAGTTGATATGATACATAGAGTAAACTAGGAAATTCACTGGACTTTAAAAGCCTAAGCATGATCGAAGTAAACGTGTTTGCCACCAATGCATTCTCGATGGTCTGGTCTCACGACCATTCATGCTTTTCGAGTTTGCTCAAATATTGAAGAGTTGAAAATTTTCAAGTTCGTCCCAAAGTATAAGTCGGGTCGAAGGTTGACGTGATACTTAGGGTCAACCGAGAAATTTACTGGACTTTGGAGGCCTGAGCCTGATCGAACTAGAACGTGTTCACCCCTAATGCATACCCGAGGGTCCGGTCTCTCAACCATTCGTGCCCCTCGAGTTTGCTCGAATATTGGAGACTTGAAAACTTGCAAGGTCGCACTCAAGTATCAGTCGCGCCGAATGGTTTGCATGATACTTAGAGTAAACCAAGAAATTTGCTGGAAAACAGGAGACGAAGTTTAAAGGAAAAGATGTTCATTGATTTATAGTGTATTTACATCAGTGGAACAAGGTGAAGCCGTGGCCTATTGTATGACACTAATTGCATTGTATTCCATGGATTTTATTGAGGCTCTTTGCCTTCTGTCATCAAGTAATATGAACCCTTTTCAATTTTATCGCAAACGACATAAGGTCCTTCCCAGGATTCGGCCAGCTTATCGGTATTTTAAGGTTTCGAAGACTGTGTAACACGTTGAAGTACAAGATCTCCAATGTTGAAACTTTGTGGTTAAACTCGCTTGTTATATGACTTCCAGAGGGATAGATGATATCGGCCAAGGTTTGCGATGGTTCGGTCTCTGGTTTCGTCGATCCATAATATGTTGCATCCAAGTTTGAACTCATTATCTTCGTCTAGGAGGTTGGGATCTCATGAGGGTACTTCAAATTGAGTAGGGAGTGCTGCTTCAGTACCATAGGCTAGAAGGAAAGCAGTGTAGCCAATTGCTTTTCTTGGTGCTGTTCGATAAGCCCAAAGGACATGCTATAATTCCTGAACGCATCTTCATTTTTTTGCATCAACGGGCTTCTTGAGATCGTTTACTATGGTTTTTTTGATTACTTTGACCCGACCGTTCCCTTGGGGGTAGTAAGGTGTTGAGGATGAGACTATGATGTTGTATTTCTTGAGGAAATTTCTGACTTTGTTCCTAATGAATGGTGGACCATTGTCACAGCGAATCATATGAGGATAGCCGAAGTGTGTGATAATGTTTTCCCATAGAAATTTAATCCCTTCTTCTTCTCTGGTTCGACCCAAAGGTATGGCTTCGACCCATTTGGTAAAATAGTTTGTTGCAACTAGGATATTCTCTCGGCTACCAGATGTTTTAGGGAAGGGTTCTATGAGATCGATGGCCCACCATTTGAATGACCAAGAGACTTGACAGAAATGGAGGTCTTGCGAAGGGCTATGGATGTCGTGTACACGACGTTGTCATTTCTCACAGTGTTTGGCATATTTATCAGCTTGCTTTTTCATACTGGGCCAGAATAAACCTTAGAAGACTGCTCGAAGGGCCATAGATCGACCAATGGTAAGAACACCGCAAGTTCCTTCATGGAGTTTAGCTAGGATTGAAGAAGCTTCGCTTTGAGGGATGCATCAAAGGAGGATGTCATTTGGGGATTGGCAATGGAACTCGCGTTTAAGGATGGTATATCTGCGGTAGTTTTCTAATAATCAACTTTTAGCTTTGGGATCATCTAGGAGGATAGCATTATTGAAGTAATCGAGAAATGGTGTTCGCCAGCCGTCTGGATCAAGACTCTTGCCCCCAGTATTGATGGCATTGACTTCCATCTGGTTGATACATGGGCGTTCAAGTACTTCGGTATGGAGAGTTCAAGATTCGGACTGGCCTAGCATAGCTGCTATGAAGGCGAGGGCATCTGTGTGCCTATTTTCACCTCAGGGATAGTGAGTGATAGAAGATTTTTTAGGGAAATAGTCTATGCGCTGTCGGATGAGAGCAACATATTCAACCATGCGTCCATTGGCTTGATTTTCACCTGTGTATAATCTCTGAGTGAGTTCAGAATCTGTGAAAATTGCAAGTATAGGGATGTTAAGGTCGAGTGCGAGGTCGAGGTCATAGATTAAGGCTTCATATTCAACCTTATTGTTGGAGCATTTGAAGTTTAACTTAGCTGCCTTTTTAATTCGATCATTGGTGGGTGTGACCAGTACTATACCGACCCTTGAACCGTTGGGTCTAGCGGATCCGTCTGTAATGAGACACCAGCCTGTATTAGGGTTCCATGGATCATTTGGCTCGGGTTGGTCATCTTGAAGGTCGTCTTCATGTTCTTCCTAGTCGACATCTTCGATCGGGATCTTGGCAACTGCATATCCTTTTTGGGATACTTGCTTCTCGAATGTGATATCGTGTTCTCCAAGATAGATGGACCACTGTTGTACTTGTCAGGATTTTTCTTTCTTACTGAGTACTTCACGAAAGGGATAACTTGTTATAACACGGATAGGGTGAGCTTAAAAATATGGCTTGAGTTTGCGGGAAGTGTAGACTAGGGTGAGGAGAAAATGCTCAAGTTTTGTGCATCGAGATTTTGTGGGTGTCAAAGTTTTGCTGCTAAAATATTTAGGTTCCTCGATGTTTGAATCGAGTCGAATGAGGACTGAATTGATAGAGGTATCGGTGACCACAAGGTATAAGGAGAGTGTTTCGCCTTCGATAGGGGTGCTGATGATGGGTGGACGACCAAGGTATATTTTAAGTTCGAGGAAGGCCTATTCACAGTCGGGTGTCCAGTTGATATCGGGGTTGTTTTTTTTTAGCCTTGTAAATGCCTTGGTCGCGTAAGAGAGAAAAGAGCCAAGTGCAGCAGTCTGAGGATTCGGAAATGTAATGGTTGAGGGCCATTATTTTACCAGCCAAATTTTGGGCACCTTTATTGGTTCGGGAGGAAGTCATATCGATGAGGGCTCAGATATGGGTAGGGTCGATCTCGATACCTTGTTTGCTGATAAGATGGCCTAAAAATTTGCCAGATGAAAACTAAACTGGCATTTGTCTGGGTCAAGTTTCATGTTGTATATTCAAAGTATCGAAAAGACTTCAGCTAGGTCCTGGATGTGTATCCATTTTTTGGAGGCTTTTGCATAACATGTTGTTGTTTTTTAGCCTTGTAAACGCCTTGGTCGCGTAAGAGAGAAAAGAGCCAAGTACAGCGGTCTGAGGATTTGGAAATGTAATGGTTGAGGGCCGTTATTTTACCAGCCCAATTTTGGACACCTTTATTGGTTCGGGGGGAAGTCATATCGATGAGGGCTCAGATATGGGTAGGGTGGATCTCGATACCTTGTTTGCTGATAAGATGGCCTAAACATTTGCCAGATGAAAACTAAACAGGCATTTGTCTGGGTCAAATTTCATGTTGTATATTCAAAGTATTGAAAAGACTTCCGCTAGGTCCTGGATGTTTGTCCATTTTTTGGAGGTTCTTGCATAACATGTCGTCGATATAAACTTCTGCTGACATACCAAGCAAGGGTTTGAACATAGTTGTGCCAAGGCATTGGTAGGTGGCACCCGCATACTTAAAGGCAAAGGGCAGGGCATTAAAATAGTTAAGGCCATGTTCAATGAAAAAAAAAGTTTTAAGTTGATCTTCAGGGAGGAAGGGTACTTGATTGTTACCCGAAGCCGCGTTCATCATAGACAGACTTTCATGTCCAACAGTAGCATCCAGGAGTACTTAAATGATCGAGAGGGGGAAGCTGTCTTTCGGTGTGTGTTTGTTGATGTCGGTGAAGTCGACGCAGATTTTGATCTTGTCGTTCTTTTTAGGAACTGCCACAATATTAGATATCCAATCAACATACTTAACTTCTCTGATGAAACCCGCAGCTATGAACTTATTGATTTGAGGTTTATAGCTTTTTGAAGTCGTGGTGCTAGTGTGCGATTCTTCTATTTTACTACTGTAGAATTGGGGATGAGGTCAAGGCGGTGACATGTTAAATTGAGGTCGACATCGGGCATTTCCTGGAACATCGATGCGAAGATGTCTTTCTTTGCTCGAAGGAATTCTATAAGTTTGAGGTACTTTGCCTCATCTACAAAGGTTTTAATGAATATATCTCGACCAGGACCGTAGAGTTCAATATATAAAGTGGGTTTGATGGATGAGATGGCGGGTATCGAAGGTATGCAGACAGAAGGAGATAGTGATTTCTATGAGAGTCTAACGAGTTTCTGGGTCTAATCGATCTCCAAAAGCTCACATGAATGGGCTAGGTGTTGAGAGCCTTTTAAATTCTATGTACCACAGGGGGTAGCGAAACGAAGGGTCTGATTATAGGTCAAAGGTATGGCGTGTATGGCATAGATCCAGTCGCGCCCGAGGATACTAAGGCATTCAAGCTTCATGTCGATGACAAGAAAGCTAGTTTGAAGTGTGACTAGGCCGGTAGTAATTGGGAGGCTGATTCGACCAACAACAACTTCTAGGGCCCCATTAAAAGCTTTGAGTTCAACATTGGCAGCAGTGATGAGGTTTGTTTTCTTCATGGCTTGGACAGTTTGGAGAAAAAGGACATCAGCTGTACTTCTTGTGTCTATGACTATTGTGTGGAGGACGAGGTTTTCGACCTTAATCATGATGACTAATGGATCGGAATAGGGAAAACGAACATAGGATGTGTCGCAGTTGATAAAAGATATGCCTTCGGGTCGAGGAAAAATGCTTGATTCTTGCAGGAGGGCGGGCAGCTTCTCCTTGTAGGCGAGTTTGCAGCATTCTGCGACGCGCATGCGTTTACTCTTGGAATGGCTGCTGTCGATATTGTTGACTTTGATAAAATTTATTCAGTAGATATGCACCTTAGCCGGGTCGACAACAGGGGTAGATTGAGGTTTGAGGTATGAACCGTCAAGGTAGCTGGGAAGGTTGGCGACGTACTGATGAAGGCATCCTGCTTTAAGGATTATTTTGAGAGAGTGCACCAGGGTAAAACACTTATTGGTGTGGTGGCAGTTACACTTCCGGTTGGCGCAGTAAGGTTTGCCTTGTTTGAGTTCAATGGGGAAAGGGGTACGCCATATGGGGTTCGCCTGGATTTGTGGTAGATGGGTGCTAAGAGGTGTAGTAAGTCTGGGTTAGACCGGCTTTGGCCGTTTTTGCGACCTTTTGTAGTGTTATCAGTGTGGTGACGTTTGGGACTCTCAGTGTCCTATGAGACGGGAGCGATCAGGGTTGTAGGACTAGAGGGTGGTCCTTGTCGAGGCTTATTTGGGTTGGTGGTCGAAGGGTGCCCCTGTTTATTTGCTTCACGGAGGCGTTCAAGGTCGATATCGCCATTGACTTTTGAGAGCATCTCCTCGAGGGTTCATGTATTTGGAAGATCAGGTACTTTTTGACATGGCTGTCATCAGGCAAGGCATCCGAATACGCGAGTGCGGCATTAGCACAGTCAAAGTTTTTGACTTTGCGCGAATCGCCGAGGAACTCTTGGTAAAGGCCTCAAGGGTTTCACTGGGGGATTTCCTGAAATTGGAGAGGGCATCGACTCTGACCTCGCGATCCTTGTTGAAGGGAAATTGGGCTATGAAGAGGATTGATAATTGCTCCAAGCTTTGAATCGAACTATTATGAAGGATATGATACCAACGAAGAGGCCTATCTGTGAGGCTGGCGGGGAAATGTCAATACATCAGGTGGTCAGCCGTGGAGTAAAGGCTTAGAGCATTTTAAAATTTAAGAATATAGGATTGAGAATCGGTATTGCGATATTTACTGATTTTTGGGGCTCTGAAATTTGGAGGCACCTCGATAGCTAAGAGCTTGGGACAAATGGGGTTATTAAACTGACTCCATGAGTTTGCCGTTGGGCTCGCGTTGATGCGGAAGACAGGGTAGATTGTGTCGTCGAAGTCCTGCTATACACCATAGGCGGGAAGGGTGGGGATCGATGGGTTCGTGGTTGATAGGGCCGAGTGTTCGACATTCGTTCGGCGCTACACTCCCAGAGACGTTCTCGTGCAGGACAGTGTTTGGGGTGTTTGGAGGATCAAAGGGTGGAGTCAGAGGAATCTTCCATGGGGTGGATGCCAAGGTAGATGGAGCCAGTAGGGGGGATAGTAGGGGTAGTACCCTCGTTACCAAGATGGACCAAGGGTACTTGGAGATGCTGAATGGTCCCCAATCGGTCTTGAGTGGAGACGCGTGACGGGGCGGGTACTCGAAACGGTAGAGGAGCCTCTAGAGGCTGTAACCGTTCCAAGTCATGAATTGTGTTGCGTAGGTTGTCAATGGCGCGGTATTGTCTGTCGGAATCATCTAAATGACGCTGCCATTCGGCTTCGAACTATTGGCGATGTTGTACGCGTTCCTCACACAATTGCGTACGGTGATGCTCTTCAGCCTATGCGAACTGCTGGGTAAGAAGGGAGTTGCTGGCTTGGGAAGAAGTAGAGTAGAGGGTGGGGGCCATTTGGAAGTAATATGTAGGAATTGGAAGAAGAATGTTCCAAGCAGGGGGAGATTGGTAGGGTAGCTTCTCACAGACGGCGCCAAATGTAGGGGTCTAACTTCGCAAGGAGGGGAAGTCGGCTCTTACACCATGGGGTTTATCTTCTATCAGAGGATTCAAGCATATAATCAATAATATAAGAAGCCTACTGACAATATACTTTCGTGGAGGCCTAAAAAGGGATACTCCACGACCTCTGATGATGATTTTTAAGAGATTTGATATTACTACTGAGTAGTCGAAGGTTCGAGTACTGGGTAATTTACAGAGAGATCGAAGGTGGACTACAAGGGTTCTGGGGAGAGATTTTGTAACCTTTCCTTGGTTCCCCTTCCCTCTTATTTATAGAATATAGGTAGGGCTAAGTTACCATGGGAGGTGACATTACAATTGTACCCTCCGGGTATCAGGCGGGTATCCCAGAGTCGGTTTTGATGCCGAAAATGTTGGGCTTGGCACTGTACTCTAACACTGTAGTTATTGTTGGTTTTGTTACTATTTCTATAAGGTGCAAACAACGGTGTCGTTCTTAGCTTGTGTGCTGGCTGTCTGACATGTCTGCCTTCGACCACATAAGAATATGGTCAAAGTATTTTTGATGCTGATGTAGAGTTCGTGTGCTGACAGATTTGTCTTCATCTTCGAGGCTTTGTCTTCAGGGCTTTATCTTCTTGTTGCCTTAAAGACTTTTTTACGGGTTGAATGGGCTTCGGGGTATTCATGTAGGCTTCATTGTAGCCTTCAAGTGTTTGACTGGAGCTAGAAGGCCGACAGTAGGCTACTACGGCTTCGGCCTAACCATTTCCCTGAAGGTAGTAAGGTTTTGAGGGGGAGAGGATTATGTTGTATTTTTTGTGGAAATTGCGGACTTTGTTCCCAACGAACTATGGACCATTATCGTATCGAATCATGTAAGGAGAGCTGAAGTGTGTAATGATATTATCCCATAAGAACTGGATGACTTTTTCGTCTCTGGCTCGACATAAAGGCACGGATTTGACCCATTTAGTAAAGTAATCTATTGCCACCAGAATATTTTCTCGGCTACCCGAAGCTTTAGGAAAAGGACCCACGAGATCGATGGCCCACCGCTTGAATGCCCAAGAGACTTGACGACAATGAAGATCTTGTGAAGGGTAATGGATGTCATGTGGCGTTGGCATTTGTCACAGTGTTTGGCGTACTTTTAATCTTGCTTCATCATATTGGGCCAGAATAAACCTTAGGATACAGCTCGAAGGGCCATGGATCGACCAGTAGTGTGAGCAACGCAAGTACCTTCGTAGAGTTCGGCAAGAATTGAAGTGGCATCATTTTGAGAGATACATTGGTGGTGAACTGATAATAGTCAAAATCAAGCGTTTTGTATGGTAGAAATCGAGTGTCGTTCACTTCCGAACGGGACTAGAAAATTGTTTTGTCTTGTGTTTCAAAGAGGTAAAATACTTATGCTAATAAAGTTAAAAAAATGGGATTTAGACAATAATTAAAAACCTAGGGTAAGAATTCACCTCAATTACACCAAATATATAAACTAATAATCGTTTACCCATAGTTATGATAATAGTTAATGGCCTCAAGTCAAGTTGGTTCATCTTTTATCATGATGTTTCATTTTAAACTACATAAAATACATGACATTCAAGTATGAAAATACGAAATGTGAAAGCATACAAATGCTAACTACAAACCATTAATCTTTTGAAGGTCGGGCATTTAGTGTGAATAAAATGAAACTTTAGGATAACTATATTCTTAATCACAAAACTTGGTCTATATTTCTAGGACATAGACCAATAATATAATATAACAATATAGAGATGAACATTAACGATAAAAGCATATTTGGGCTAACACATGTAAGTCTACATATTTAGCATATTTTTGGCTTCATCTCCCCTAGAGAAGAGACTTAGCTAGCCATAAAGAATAAAACAAAAACATCAAGTAAAGAAGAATTCATGATAAACAATGAAGAAAAAATAAGAACTTTATTCGATGATAATAAGACTTACAAAATTCTTCAAATGCACAAAACCTTACTCCAACTTACTCCAATAATGCTCTTTTAGACTCTACAAGAATGATTCTCTCAAAATTGAATACTTCTTATGAGCTCACCACCTCACCTTTTATTGATGAAAAAGAGGATTCTTACATTTAATATGAGATTTATAACCTATGCAATGAATGTACATAAAATAGTAACCTCCAAGAGTTATTCTCCAAAATTGTAACCTCCCCATGTGGGACCCTTGTGTTTGACAACTCTACATCCTTCTCCAGCAGTTCATCTTTTGAGCTATACATCCCGGTATTTGCACATATTTGGTAACTGAGCTCCATGTGACCTGAAATATAAAAATTGGTTTTATAAGTCATGTTTAATAATAAAATTAAGGATAATAAATATTAAGTCATAGGGGAATAGTGGTCATTTTATGTGTCCATCAAATACCCCCAAACTTAAAGTTTGCTAGTCCTCGAGCAAAGAAAAAATAAAAACATAACTCTTTCGTGGTTAAGACGATTGGATTGAGCGTATGCAACAAGCCGTTAAACCTATAAGTTACCCCTATAGGACGAGTTTTGTCTCGTGAGGGTTTGCAGTGACTATACCCACAAAAGTCAATACGGGCATTATAGTTGTTTAGATACTCAATAGGTCATTTCAACTAACTTATTGATATCTGATAATGGTAAAAGCATTAAGAAGGTAAACAGCTAAAAAGTTAATCCTTTCACATATATATAATCAGGGAACTTGGAAAACTATCCAAAACTAGAGATGCTACCCAATCATTAAACGAGATTTTGCATATTTTTCTAATATCCTCAAGTGTTGTGAAAATAGTTACTGCACGTACAACTTTATTTAGAGGTTCTTGAGTCAATATCCAATCATTTCGCATTTCGTGAAATAAATCCAACGATCAGTTTGACAAGTGCCATAGTCAATTCGAATCCTGTTATTGATTTTTGGGGAATAACTATGAGCCCTTTAATTTTGGTACTTGTTTTCTTAGTGAAGCCTCCATAATATGAGTCGTTGGTCGACAATCCCACCCAGTTGGCTTAGGATGCCGGGGTTTAGTGCCCCTTCGTGACCTAGGCTCTGGATTCTCACAAGTAAACTTTTTCCTTGCTCCTTTCAGATAGTTCATAACTATATTGGAGATTGGTGATAATTCATCCTCTTTCAGTTCTAATCATGCGAGTATGCCTTGCGTCGTGAAAGTTCTTAGAGCTATTTTAGCTTATAGAAATCCTTATTATATTACTTCAGGATAAACTTATTCTTAGGCAGTTGTTTGCCTTGTAGTAAATGCAATACTAGATTCCTTTTGATTGTTCAAAATTCTAGCAAAAGTAATAAATGCAATACTACTGTGAAGTGCATTTGTTTACAGAAATATCAGTCAACATAAAATTTCCTCTAATTAAAGTGTAGTATATCTAGCTTAAGATAGTGTTCCAAACTTTTCTAACCATGTATTTGATGAAAATTTTAACTTTTACAATTTTTACGACCAAAATATTTAGACCATATCAAATAGTTTTAAGCTTGCAAAACTTACTAAAGAGCCTCATAAATTACCATAATGACCTATCTTTTCTCTAAAAAAGTGAAAAATGTGAACGATTTTCCCCACCCCAACTAGAAAGAAGTATTGTCCCCAATATTTGAAAGAATACCTTAAAAGAAGGGAAAAAGAAAATCGGAATATAGTACCCGGCGATATAACATGGGTTGCCTCCCAGATAGTGCTAAGTTTATTCTCTTCAGCCAGAGAAAGGGAGGACCCCCCAAACTCATTAAAAGTTGGGTGAAAAGAATATGAATGCCACTCCTCATAAACTGGGTCCAAAACCTTCAAGTCTTCCTTGGTGAAGCTAAAATGTTCATAATAAGGCTTAAGCCTTTGCACGTTTACTTTTTGTATTTTGCCAGTACTCGGATCTTCAACCTCAACCGCCCCATGTGGATATACCATTTTAACAGTGAGAGGCCCAGTCCATCATGATCGCAGTTTACCAGGAAATAAATGTAACCTAGAAGAGTACAACAAGACTTTTTGGTTTGGTTCAAAGGACTTTCGCGAAATGTTTTTGTCGTGAAACGCTTTCATGCGTTCCTGTAGGTCTTTGCTGAATGGTATGCATCATTCCGCAGTTCTCCTAACTCATTGAGTTGAAGCTTGCGATGTAAACCGGCCTTCCCAATGTCAAAGTTCAAGGTCTTTATTGCCCAATATGCGTGTTCTAACTCAACTTGAAGGTGGCAAGCATTTCCATAGACTAGTCGGTAAGGGGACATTCCAATAGGTGTCTAAAAAGTAGTACGATAAGCCCAAAGTGTATCGTTTAGTCAAGTTGACCAATCTTTACGGTTTGGCCTTATCATTTTTTGAAGAATATTGTTGGTTTCACAATTGGCAATCTCCACTTGCCCACTAGTTTGTGGATGGTACGGTGTAGCAGCCTTGTATGTTACTCCAAATTTTTTCATTAAGTTCGCAAACATTCAACTGTTAAAATATGACCCCCCATCACTAATTGTTGCCCTCGGCGTACCAAAACGGGAAAAAATATTCTCTTTAATAAATTCAATAACAACCAAACTGTCATTGGTCCTGGTAGGAATAGCTTCCACCCACTTAGTACATAGTCAACGGATAAAAGGATGTACGTGAATCAAGATGATGGGGTGAAGGTACCCATAAAGTCTATGCCCCAAACATCGAATGGTTCAACGATTAAGATTGGGTTTAGTGGCATCATATTCCTACGGTGCAAGGCTCCCATTCTTTGACATCTATCACAAGCCTTGCAAAATTCGTGAGCATCATGAAATAAAGTAGGCCAATAAAATCCACAAAGTAAATTTTTATAGAGGTCTTTTTGGAGCTGAAGTGACCTCCACAAGCTTGGGAGTGACAAAATTCTATAACTTTGGTATACTCAGAATCCGGGACACATCTTATAATGATTTGTTCAGAACAATATTTGAACAGGTACAGGTCATCCCAGAAGAAGTGTCGGGCCTCACTAAGAAATTAATTATTATCTGGCTTGGTCCAAAAACTAGGAAAGTGCCATGTGGAAAGATAATTTGCTATGTCTGCAAACCATGGTACATAAGACATATAGCGAATGGACATGAGTTGCTCGTCAGGAAAGGACTCACGAATAGGTAACGACCTATCTGAAGAATCATTGTCCATTTGAGAAAGGTGGTCAGCTGCCACATTCTCAAAACCTTTTTTATCCCGAATCTCAAAATCAAACTCCTGAAGTAATAATATCCATCGGATTAAGCGTTGTTTGGTATCCTTCTTGGTAAGAAGGTGTTTGATAGCAACATGTTCTGTATAGATTATTACTTTAGAACCTATGAGATAAGAATGAAATTTTTCTAGAACAAAGACTGTAGCTTGAAGTTCTTTCTCTGTGGTTGTGTAATTGAGTTGCGCATCATTAAGAGTTTTACTGGCATAATAGATGACACGCGGAAGGTTATCAATGCGTTGTGCCAAAACTGCACCAATGGCATAGTCAGTTGCATCACACATCAACTCAAAAGGTTTATTCCAATTTTGAGATTGGATGATGGGTGAAGATGTTAGATGTGTTTGGAGATTCTCAAAAGCTTTAAGACACGAATCATCGAATAAAAAGGTAGTGTCCTTGGCGAGACGATTGCTAAGGGGTCGAGCAATTTTGCTAAACTCAGAAACAAAATGTTGATAAAATCTTGCATGCCCCAAGAATAAACGAACGTCCTTGACTGTTCAGGGGGGTGGGAGACTAGATATGACATCGATCTTGGCTTTATTTACTTCGATTCCCTTTGCTTATACGACATGTCCTAATGCTATGCCTTTTTTCACCATGAAGTGACATTTTTCCCAATTTAGAACAAGATTTTTCTGCTAACACCTAGCAAGAACAATAGATAAGTGGTGGAGACATTGGTCAAACGAACCTCCGTAGAGGGAGAATTCGTTCATAAAAACCTCAAGGAAACACTCAACCATGTCAGAGAAAATACTCAACATACGTCCCTGAAATGTTGTTGTAGTATTGCATAACCCAAATGGCATGCGGCGATAAGCAAAGGTACCAAAAGGACAAGTAAACGTGGTTTTCACTTGGTCCTCTGGAGCGATTTGTATTTGATTGTACCCAGAATACCCATCAAGAAAGCAATAGTATTCATGACCGGCGGGACGTTCAAGCATTTGATCCATGAATGGTAAGGGAAAATAATCTTTTTGAGTGACCGAATTAAGTTTTTATAGTCTATACACACTCCCCACCCTGTGGTCATGCGAGTGGGGATAAAATAATTATGATCATTCTTCACAACAGTGATTCCAGACTTTTTAGGAACAACATGAATTAGGCTTACCCATGGGCTGTCAGAAATAGGATAAATGATCCCAGCGTCAAGCAGTTTCAAAATTTCTTTTCTCACAACCTCTGCCATAGTCGGGTTAAACCTTCGTTGTCCTTCTCTGAACTTCTTGGCATTATCCTCGAGTTTTATCTTGTGCATGCACACAGAAGGACTAATACGCTTAATATCTGAAATGTTCCATCCAAGAGCTTTTGTATTTCCCTTTAATACACGCATTAATTTCTCTTCATTCTCAGGTTCAAGGTCGGATGCTATGATAGCAGGAAGAGTCTCATTAGGACCTAGGTAGACATGTTTGAGATTTTCAGGGAGAGGTTTAAGTTCTAACCTAGCGGGCACTTCATCCGCTTCTGGAATAGGATCTTTGACTTTTAGCATTTTAACATTATTATTGTTATCCACAATAGGAACAAAATCCAACAAGGCATTGACCTCATTGATAAGGTCATCAACATCTAAATTATATCCAAAATGTGCAAGACAAGCTTCTAACAGGTCCCTAAGATTGGATCTATGAAATGTACTGTTTACAACAGTACCAAGCATGTTACACTCATCGGGTTCATCTTCAAACGGAGTATGAGTTGCATTGAAGATATTCAGATCGATGGTCTTATTCCCATAAGTCAACTTCATAACTCCGCTATGGCAATTGATCAATGCATTAGCAGTAGCAAAGAATGGTCAGCCAAGGATCACAGGTATCTCAGTATTTGGGTCTTCTACCGGGTTTGTGTCAAGGACCACAAAGTCGACAGATAGAAAAACTCATCAACCTGGACAAGTACATCCATCGCAACTCCCTTAGGAATTCTAATGGATCGATCAGCTAGTTGCAAGGTTCTATGTGTCGGTTTTAGTCCTTCTAGACCTAGTTGCTCATATACCGAATAAGGGATTAGGTTGACACTAGCACCTAAATCAAGTAAGGCTTTCCTGATGTGATTTGTCCCAATGTGACAAGAAATGGTCTACATTTCTGGATCTTTGGATTTCATGGGTACTTTGTTCAAGATTATAGAGCTAACCTGAGCATCTAATTGAATAACATTTTCGCTGTCATGGACATTGAAAGCTTTCATGGAAATATTCATACGTTTCTTGAACGGGCAGAGGTCCTTGAGATGCTTTGCATAGGAAGGAATCTGTCGTAACGCATCGAGGAAAGGAATAGTGATCATAAGATTCTTGAACATCTCCTTAAATTTTTCATCGAGAATGTTCTTCCTATTGACTAAAAACCATTGAGGAAAAGGGGCTCTAGGAATTCTAGGTGGATCATTTTCGATTATTTTCTCACTTAGCGAGACCTGCCCAGTCTCTTTCTCAATAAAAGGAGTTTCTTCACATATAGGTTTGCCTCCTTCTACAACTTTCCCAGTACTAGGATTAGGACTTTCACGTGATTTGTCCTCAGGCATCCTAACTTTGTTGTCTACAGTCTTTCCACTTCTAAGTGTAATCACCGCTTCGCCAGATTGCGATGTGAATTTTTGGTTTGTTCCTTCGGATTGGGTTGGGTTTGACTTGGAAACGTACCTTTGTCTCTAGTACTTAACCCAGATGCCAATTGAGCAATTGATGTTTCTATTCGAGACATGGATTGCTAATTCATTTGCATGAATTGTTGCATCAACTGGTTATTGGATTGCAATAGGGCTTGGATGCCATCATCCAAAAATGGTTTCCTATGCTGAGGAGGAACGTAAGGAGTATTTGGCTGAACAGGTTTGTGATTGGGAATAAAGGATGCACCACCTTGATTTTGATTTGAATTACTCCCTTGGTAATACGGTTTGCCAGAATAGTTATTCGAATTATTCCTCCCTGAAGAATTTCCTGGATGATGTCACTGGTTATAAGGAAAAGAGGAAGGTTTTTGATGAAACATATTAACCTGATCCTTCCTGGCTTCCCTAATTTCATGAATCAAAGGGCAATCCTAAGTATAATGTCTAACATCGTCACACGCAACACAAGCTTGCATCTCAGCATGAAAAATTGGTGCTTTAACAGACATTTTGTTTTTCCCTATTTCTAAGGACTCTATCTTACGCAGGATGGTCATCAGCGTAGCTTCCGAATTGGAATTAGATCCAACTCCAAAGGCATTAACCCCCTTTTCTTGAATATCAATATTTCTCATGGTTCCCCAGGTTTGCAATTTTTCAGCCATCTTTTCTAAGAAGTCCAAACCCACTAGATCATCCTTATCTGTGAATTTCCCTAAGCAATAGGATTCTACTGTTCTCTTGGTATTAGCATCTAATCCATCATAAAGATTTCTAGTTAGGACCCAGGAGTCCATACCGTGATGAGGGCACTGTAGGATCAGTCCCTTATATCTCTCAAGATAATCCTTTAAGCTTTCTCCATGAAGATGGGTAATCTTAAGAATGGCCCTACGAAGGGTCCCAGTTTTCTCAGGAGAGAAAAACTTCTTGTAAAGGCTTCAGTAAGCATCTCAAAACTCGTGATTGATTTTGGCCGTAGAGCTTGAAGCCAGCTTTTAGCTTTCCCTAGTAAAGAAAAGGGAAACAACACGAGTTTCATGGCCTCTATTTCATTCTCATTCCAATACTTTTGGAGGAACATTAATTCATCAAAATACCTAACATGAGCTTATGGGTTCTCAAATTGATGAGCGAATTCCTAAGTTCAAATTGCCCAGTTGTAGGAGGTAAAACAATACACGAGGCACGATTTGTCATTTTTGGGAACATGTGATCCTTAAGAGAAATTTGCACGGGTCCCTGACCATTCTCATTATCATTGGCATCTCCCATCTCAAGTGATTGGGGTGGAACACTAAACGGAGTGAATGAGGAAATTAGACTCGAATTAAGTCTCAATGGAGAGACAGGGAAAATAAAAGTTTCTAACTCACCCTTAACAGGGAAGAGTTCCCTATGAGTAAGGATCGTACAGTCTCTCGTATCAATAAAGATTAGAATTTCCAGTTGGGTTGACTCGCCTACCGCGAAGTAGATCAAAATATCTATCAAATCAGATCCTCTAAGCCTCTCAGGATGACTCTTAGGCCCTCGAAACCATTCTTTCATACACTAATAGATATGCGCACTATGATGATCACACAACAATGAGGTGCACAAAAATAATCACAACCACCTTTACAGATGGGCCTTAATTAAGGTCAAGTTGTGAACTCGGTCTCAGGATTCGGTTGCTCCTATTCCTGATAATGGATCGGTTCGCAAGTTGAGTTGTGTATACTCGCTTTAGCAATAACTCGCGTGCTATTCTTGTCACCTAGAAGCAACTGTGCTGGGAGGTGGGGCAAATCGCTTAGAATCACCTTTGCACACTAGTTATGCCAGGGAACGTACTTCCTCCTGACAAGCGTAGCCACTATCAGGAGTCTTAATGAGTACATTTTTAATACTCTCGGTCCGAGCTCTATAAGCCTTTTTGTCTATCTATGTATTTTATGGCTTAATCTTGGTTTCTTTTAAAGTTAATGTCCTGTTCAGAAAAATGTTAAACCGGGTCGTGACCTCCAGGGGTCCTAGTGTGCGGTGCCACACACGGGTGATGAAATCCTATTTTTTGTTTGCTCATTATCTAATGTTTAGAATTTAAAAGTGCACAAACATCAGGCAAATGAACAAAAATTGACTGCTTCGCAGAAGGGTATAGTGGAAGAAAGTACCTGCGGGGCAGCCTTTTTAGGGGCTCGTTGTTTACCCCGGTGAAACCAATGAGATGGCACACCCGGGCTCTCTGGCTGAAGTAGGCATTGTAAAGAGGTTCTCCCCGGATGTGGGTTCCAATAATGCCCCTGTAGAAAAAGTACAATTTTCTCCTCGCTTTAATTACACACTCTTCGCTCAAGAGTACAATATTTTTCCTCACTACAAGTCACCCAAAGGGAAAAGAAAAAGAAAAGAAAATACTAACCTAGTTTTTTTTTTTTTTTTTTAAATGACGATGATCAAATTCAAGGGAAGTCAAAAACCGAAACCGTGTATCCAATAGAACTTAGCAAAACTTTACGATCTTTGCCATGGATTGGTACTCTTTATTTAAGACCATGATGATGTCGGCTTCTTATAAAATGAAAATCTGTTTGAATGAAATTTTCCGACCCCACCATCCAAGCTCAACTTTAATTTTATTTTAGGTCTTGATGATATGCTTGCTTGTAACTGCCCTCCACATTTGTTGCCTTCTTGTGTTTATTATTAAATCGGTTATACATGCAACAACTTCACTCACCAATATCAAACAACTTCAAATCGGTTACACAACTGTTTCCCTTTCCAATGTCTACCAACTTTAAAGATCACGATCTTAAATAAAGGACAACTTTGATTTTTTCTTTGACAACCAAGAACAACATGAGTGCTTCACTACTATGTTGTATGGATAGTAAGTTTCCCCTATATCTCCTGCAAAAAATAATAACACAGCAATATTCTTCAAATGCAGGATAGAGAAAAAAAATATATATAAAAATAAAAAATGTAAAACTAAAAATCAAAAAGGCTAATAAAACACAAACAAATTCAATTTTCTAATTACCGTACGAAACCGACAGCGGCGCCATTTTCATAACGGTCAAAATCTGGTGTTTAGTATGGCAGAAATCGAGTGTCGTTCACTTCCGAACTGGACTAGAAAATTGTTTTGACTTGTGTTTCAAAGAGGTAAAATACTTATGCTAATGAAGTCAAAAAAATGGGTTTTTGACAATAATTAAAAACCTAGGGAAATAATTCACCTCAATTACACCAAATATATAAACTAACAATCGTTTACCCTTACTGATGATAATGGTTAATGACCTCAAGTCAAGTTGGTTCATCTTTTATCATGATGTTTCATTTTAAACAAAATAAAGTACATGACTTTTAAGTATGAAAATACGAAATGTGAAAGCATACAAATGTTAATTTCAAACAGTGAATCTTTTGATGGTCGGGGATTTAATGTGAATAAAATGGAACTTTAGGATAACTATATTCTTAATCACAAAACTTGGTCTATATCTCTTTGACATATACCAATAATATAATATAATAATATAGAGATGAACATTTACGATAAAAGCTTATTTGGGTTAACACATGTAAGTCTACATATTTAGTAAATTTTTGGCTTCATCTCCCCTAGAGAAGAGTCATAGCTAGCTATAAAGAATAAAACAAAAACACCAAGAAAAGAAGAATTCATGATAAACAATGAAGAAAAAATAAGAACTTTATTAGATGATAATAAGACTTACAAAATTCTTCAAATGCACAAAACCTTACTCCAACTTACTCTAATAATGCTCTTTTACACTCTACAAGAATGATTCTCTCAAAATTGGATACCTCTTATGTGCTTACCACCTCTCCTTTATAGATGAAGAAGAGAATTCTTACGTTTAATATGAGATTTATATCCTATGCCATGAATTTACATAAAATTATAACCTCCAAGAGTTATTCACCAAAATTGTAACCTCCCCATATGGGACCCTTGTGTTTGACAACTCTACATCCTTCTCCAGCAGTTCATCTTTTGAGCTATACATCCCGGTATTTGCACATATTTGGTAACTGAGCTCCATGTGACCTGAAATATAAAAATTTGTTTATAAGTCATATTTAAAAATAAAATTGAGGATAATAAACATTAAGTCATAGGGGAATAGTGGTCATTTTATGTGTCCATCATGAAGGCCGTATGAAGATTTTCGATGTAACTTGCCTTTGAGAATGGTGTATTTGCGGTAATTTTCTAGTAATTAATGTTTGGCTTTGGGGTCTTCAGGGAGGGTAGAACTGCTGAAGTACGCAAAAAATGGTGTTTGCCAGTTATCTGTATCCAAACTCTTGCCCCTAGTGCTGATTGCATTGACTTCCATCTGGTTGATTCTTGGGCATTCGAGTACTTCGATATGAGGTGTTCAAGATTCGAGCTGGCCTAACATGGCTGTTATGTAGGCAAGGGAATCGGCATGTCTATTTTTGCCTCAAGGGCAATGAGTAATTGAAGATTGTTTTGGAAGATAATCCATACGCTGGCGGACGAGAGCAACATACTCATCCATATGACCGTTGGCCTTATTTTTACCGGTGTATTATCTCTGGACAAGTTGGAAGTCTGTAAATATTATAAGTTTAGGGACACCAAGTTTGAGTGCGAGGTCGAGGCCATGGATGAGGGCTTCATACTCAGTCTCATTGTTGGAGCATTCAAAGTTTAACTTGACTGCATTTTTAATTTGATCATTGGTTGGGGTAACTTGGACAACACCGATTACTTTTGGTAGAATATCTTCATGTTCCTCCCAGTCGATGTCTTCGACCCAGAAGTCAGCGAGGAAATCTGTGACTGTTTGGCCTTTTTGGGATATCTGTTTCTAAAATGGGATGTAGTGTTGGCCAAGATAAGTAGACCGCTGCTGTACCCGTCTAGATTTTTCTTTATTACTGAGTATTTTTCAAAGGGGGTTACTTGTGATAACACGTATGGGGATAGCTTAGAAGTATGGTTTGAGTTTTCTAGTGGTTTAAGCGAGTGTAAGAAGCAGTCGCTCGAGCATGGTATATCGAGTCTCTGCGGGTATTAGAGTTTTATTGATAAAGTATACAAGTTTTTCGATGTTGGATTCGAGTTGAATGTGGACTGAACTGATAGAATTGTTGGTAATAGCGAGGTATAAAGAAAACATTTACCCTTCGATGGGGGTACTGATGATAGGTGGTCGACCAAGGTATGCTTTGAGTTCGAGAATGGCCTGTTCACAATCAGATATCCAATTGATTTCAGGGTTATTTTTCTTTTTCGCTTTATGGATGCCTTGATCACGCAAGAGGAAGAAAAACCAAACACACCCGTAAGAAGATTTCGAAATGAAATGGTGGCTGAGGGCAACTATCTTGCGAGTAATTTTTTGGACGTATTTTTTTGTTCAAGGGGAAGTCACGTTGATGAAGGCTTGGATATGAGTGGGGTCAATCTCGATTCCCCATTTGCTGATGAGGTGGCCAAAAAATTTATCAGACAAAACACTAAATTGGCATTTGTCTGGGTTTAACTTTATGTTGAAAGTACGAAGTATGGCGAAGACTTCGGTGAGGTCCTGTTTAGGGATTTGTTTTTGGAGGCTCTTGCATAACATGTCATCGATGTATACATCGACTGACTTGCCAAGCAAGGATTTAAACATGGTGGTAACAAGAAGTTGATAAGTGGCACCTACATTATTAAGGCCGAGGGGCATGACATTAAAATAGTAAAGGCCTTGTTCAATGGCAAAAGAAGTTTAAAGTTTATCTTCAAGTAGTAGAGGTACCCGATTGTAACCCAAAGCCGTGTCCATCATCGATAGTCACTCATGTCCTGCTGTGGCATTCAGGTGTGTAAAAATGATCAGGAGGTATAACCTGTCCTTCGGTGTTTATTTGTTGAGGTCTATGAAGTCAACGCAAATTCTGATCTTGACGTTCTTCTTAAGGACAGAAACGATATTAGATTCCAGTCAGCGTACTTGACTTCTCTGATGGATCTTGCTGCTAGGAGTTCATCAATTTTGAGGTTTATTACTTTGCGAAGTCGTGGGGCCAACATGCGCTTCTTCTGCTTTACTGCTGTAGAGTGAGGTATGTGGTCGCAGCGATGACATACAAAACTCGAGTCGACATCGGCCATCTCATGGAATATCTAGAGACGTCTTTATTTACTCGAAGGATGCCGGTGAGTTCGAGGCTTTTGGTCTCATCTAGAAAAGTTCTAATGAATGTACCACGACAGGGACCGTTTAGTTCGATATACACTGTTGGATCGATGGGTATGGTAGCTGGCATTGAAGGTACGGGGTAGAGAGAGATATTGATTGCTATGGTTGTTTGACAAGTTTTTGGGTTTGATCGACCTTCGGGTGTTCGTATGAGCGGGCAAGGCGTTTAGAGGTTTTTAAGTTCAACGTACCTCAAGGGGTAGTGAAACGAAAGGTTTGGTGGAAAGTTGAAGGTATGGCTCTCATGGCATGGTGCCAGTCGTGGCCAAGGATGCCAAGATATTCAAATTTCTTGTCGATGACATGAAAGCTAGTTTGGAGTGTGACTGGCCCCATTGTGACAGGGAGACTAATACAACTGATAGTGACTTCTGTAACACTGTTGAAGCCCTTGAGTTCGACATTAGCCGGGGTGATAAGATTTTTTTCTGCATGGCTTAAATAGTCTGAAGGAATAGTACATCAGCTGCACTTCCTGTGTCGATGAGCATGGTATAGAGGACGAGGTGGTCGGCCTTAATCATAATAACTAAAGGGTTGGAATGGGGGGAATGAACATGCGATGTATCGCAGTCGATAAATGGGATACCCTCGGGTCAAGGGTATTGGCTCGATTCTGGAAAAATGGCGGGTAGCTTTTCCAGGTAGGTGAGTTTGTAACATTCTTTGATAAGTTTGCGCTTGCTTTAGAGTGGCCACTGTCGATATTGTTGACCTTGATGAGATAAAATTGGTAAATGTGTACCTCGACTTGTCGACAGCGTGGGCGAGTAAAGGCTTAAGGTATGACCCGTCATAGTAGCTAGGGAGGTCAGTGACATATTGATGTAGATGACCCGCCTTAAATTTTTTTTGATAGGGCGCTGCAGTGCGTAGCATTTGTTGGTGTGATGGCAGTTATACTTATAGTTCTAGCAGTAGTGTTCGCCATCTTTGACTTCAATGGGGTAAGGGGTACGCCATATGGGGTCGGCCTGAATCTATATCCAAAGGGCTCTGATAGGAGCAGTAAGCTTGGGGAGGACCGGCTTTGGTCATTTTTTGTAGGCCTCGGTGGTAGTGTCGTCAATGTGAGGGCATTTACGCCTCTCAATCTCCTGTGGGACGGGAGCGATTATGGGTGTAGGAGGTTATCCTAGTCGAGGTTTGTTTTGATTGGTGGTCGAAGCTTGCCCCTGTCAATTTGACTCACGATGGCGCTCAAGGAGGATATACCCATTAACTTTGGATAGCATCTCCTCGAAGGTTCGCAGTTTGTGGAGTATGATGTACTCTTTGATGCGGCTGTTATCTGGCAGAGTGTTAGAATAGGCGAGCGTAGCGTTCATACAGTCGAGGTCTTCGATCTTGCGCGACTCGTCAAGAAATTTATTGGTGAAGGCTTCAAGGGTTTTATTGGGGGATTTGCGGTAGTTTAAGAGGGCATCGACCTGGACCTCGCGGTTCTTGTTGAAGGCAAAATGAGTGATGAATAGACTAGATAATTGCTCAAATATTTAGATCGAGCCATTAGGGAGGCTATGATACTATCTGAGAGGGTTGTTTTTGAGGTAGGCAGAAAACAATTGGCACAACAGGTGGTCGGTTGTGGAGTATAGGCTTATGGCATTTTGGAATTTGAGGATGTGGGATTGAGGGTCGGTAATAAGGTATTTGTTGATTTTGGCGGCGTGGAAATTTAGAGGCACCTCGATAGTGGGGAGTTTAGGGCAGAAGGGGTTGTTTAGCTGACTCTAAGAGTTCAGTACGGGGCTCGCACTGATGCGGATGGTGGTATAGAGTTTTTGGTCGAGTTCCTACTGTATAAGATAGGCAGGATGAGGGGGAGGGGATCTTTATGGTCGAAGGGAATGAGGCTGAATGTTCGGCGTATGCTCAGCACTGCGATCTCCAAGACGTTCTCGTGCAGAACAACGTTTGGGGTATCTGGTAGTGCGAAGAGCAGAATCGAACGAATCCTCCATGGGGTATATGCCAAGGTGGATTAAACCAGTAGGTAGAATGGTGGGGGGAGTACCCTCGGTGCCATGATGGACCGGGGGTACTTCAAGATGTGGTTGGGGTCCGAGTCGGTCGGACACCGGAAATTACACGCGATGGGGAGGGTGCTCGAGATGACGGAGGGGCATCTTGAGGCTGAAGTCGCTACAACTCATAAACTGTATTACGCAGATCGTCAAGGGCACGATATTGTCTGTCCGAATCATCCAAATGGCATTGTCGTTCAGCTTCAAACTCTTGGTGGTGTTCTTCGCGCTCCACGTATAACTGGGTTCGATGTCGCTCCACAGCTTGAGCGAATTGCTAGGTAAGAAGGGCGAGCTGAGCGGCCATTCCGTCGGCGGAGTTGCTGGCAAGGATAGAAGTAGAGCGGAGGGAGGGCGATATTGGAGGTGACTGGTAGGATTAGAAAAGGAAAAATGGTTGGGGGAGACTGGTTGGGTGGGAGAGCACAAACGACACCAAATATTGAGGCCTAGCTTTGCGGGAGGGGAAGTTGACTTTTGCACTATGAGTTTTATCTTCGACCAGAGGGTTTCAAGCATACAATCCATAATAATAAGACCTATAATACTGACAATACACTTGCGTGGAGGCCTAGAATGGGTCACTCCACGAGCTTTGGTAAGAATTTTTAAGAGTTATATTATATATGGAGAGTAATCGAAGTATCGAGAACTGGGTGATTACAGGGTATTCGAAGGTTATCCTTTAGGGTTTCTTGGGGGAGGTTTTTTAATCCCTTCATAGTTCCTCATCCCTCCTATTTATAGAATATAGGAAGGGCTGAGTCACCATGGGAGGTCAAGTTATGTATGTATCCTCTGGGGACAACTGACTTGTACCCAGAGTCAGTTCTTACGCTGTAATTGTCGAGTCAGACACTATAGCTATTGTTCCTGATACTGTAGCTATTGGTTCTGACACAGTAGTTGTTTGATTTGTAACCGCAATTGTCGAGTGGCGTGCTCCACTATTCTTCTTGGTGAGCTGACTGCCTGACATGTTTCCCTTCGACCATGTACGACCATGGTCAAAGTATTTATTGTTCTGATACGTAGCTCATGCACTGCTCGTCAGTCTTTGTCTACCATAGATAGCTTCGATTAGCCTTGGAAGGCTTCGCGGAAAGAGTTATCGTCTTACTGGGCTTCGGATCTCAAGGTAGGCTTCGATGTAACCTTCGAGTATTCGATTGGTTTTAGAAGACTGTGATTAGGCTACTACAAGTCTAACAATGGCCAGTCACTCTCAGCGAGTATGACATACCATTTGAACCCAAACATTCTGAAAAGGGCCAGGCCGTAGCAGATTTCCTTACGGAATTCCCCGTGGAAGATCCTGATTTGAAAGAAGGCAGTACAAAAATTCATGAAGAATAGCTAGATGAAAGGGCGGACTGGATAACTCAAAAGGGATGGTGCCTCTTAACTAATGGATCCTCTGGACCAATAGGATCAGGCATCAGAATCGTACTTATCTCACCTTCTAATGATATAATCATAAAGGCAATTCGAAAAGGCAATCCGATTGAATTTTGAAGTTTCCAACAATACAGCCAGATATGAGGCAATGATTCACGGTCTAGATATGGTTCTAGAGATTTGTTTATCCGACCAGTCCGTATATATGGGCTCTTTACTCATTGTCAACCATTACACAGAAAAATTATAAAAGAATGGAAAAATGATAGATTACGCAGCCGCAGTAGACGACAGGAGGATTAGATTCAAGAAAATTTCAATCAAATATTAGCCTCGTAGAGAAAATAGACATTATGATTCCCTCGCATATCTCACATGAGTCCTTAGCTCAGAAGCTCGATATCTCAAGATCGAAGTATTATCAACCCCCAGTATTAACATCATAAGCTCAAATTCTGTTAATACTGGGGATGTTGATGAGGATGAGGACGATTGGAGATGACCTTTCCTCAAGTATATTGGGACAAAAAACAAATTTGATGGCAAACTCTCTCAAGACCCCCCTGAAAGAAGATGGATACTCGATAATGCTATGCACTACACCATGGAAAATGGCCTCTTATACAAGATTTCAGTCATAGGACCGTATCTCGAATGCTTATCCCAAAAAGAAGCTAAAAAATTCCTACACGAAATATATGAAGGTACTTGAGGTTCCCACGCAGCAGGAAGATCTCTATCAAATCGAGCTCTTACCCAAGGCGTCTTCTGGCCTTAAAGGAAAGCTCAAGCCACCAAACTCGTAAGCAAATGTGATACTTGTCAACGTCATGGCCCTCAAATTTGAGCCCCAACCTTGGAACTCCATTCCAGCAACATTGAATGGCCATTTAAAAGATGGACCCTCGACCTTATTGGTGAGTTTCCTACCGCACCACGAAAGCGGAAACATCTGTTAGTTGCAATAGATTACTTTATTAAGTAGGTAGAACTAGTTCCTCTATGCCGCACACGAGAAGATCAAGTCATCAAGTTCATCTGGGAAAACATCATCATCCGTTTCGGCTGCCCCCATCTCATCAGGACCGACAATGGACCTCAGTTCGTTGGCTCCAAAGTTGTTGAATTCCTCAATCAACATAACATCATACATTCTCCTTCAAATCCGTATTACCCATAAGGGAATGGTCAGGCCAAAATCACAAATCGCACTATCCTGGATGGGATCAAAAAGCGCTTGACAGAAAAGAAGGGCAACTGGGTTATAGAATTACCACATGGGCTTTGGGCTTATCGAACTACACCTCGATTTTCAACTGGATGGACACTATTCCTCCTGGCTTACGGTACAGAAGCAATCATCCCCCCTCAGTATCATCACCCTATTTACAACCATACCATGACCGATAAAGAAAACAAATTTTAGTTGCCATGTAATATGAATTGGATCGAGGAAACTCAGGATAGGGCAATCATGAGTTTGGGAAGGTATCACCAAGCTTTAGCCTGATCTTATAGCAAACGCATCCGTCATAGAGAGTTCGAAATCAAGGATCTGGTCCTCCGATAGATTCCTAAACATCGCAACGAACTCAAAGCAGAAATTTATCTAAAAATTGGAAAGGTCCTTTTGTCATAATCAGAAAAAAGTAGCCTCGGTTCCAGCAACCTCGCCACGTAGCATGGCGAGCACATACCTAATCCTTAGAACATAAGGAGACTGAATTTGTATTATAGATAAGAAATCTATCATAGTGTATGCTCCTTCAATCAATCAATCATTTCGTATGATGATCTTATATCAATGAAAGACTTATGTTTGATCTGCATACATCTAAGTATTTTTTAATACATTCGTTGTACGTCAATCTTACACCACTGAATTACTTGTGTTCGATTACCCTACATTACAAAACTTCTTCTAATATATCCAACAAGTACTTCTATACACAGGTTATTCGTCATACGTCGATCTATCACTAATGAAATACTTGAGTTTGATTTCCCTATATTATAGTACTTCATCTAATATATCCAACAAGTACTTCTATATACAGATTACAGATCCTTTCTTACTTCGGCCAAATTGATCATCTAAATATATTACAGAACGTTTGTTGCTTAGGCCAAACAGATACATTACAGATCGTTTGTTGCTTCGGCCAAATCAATCAGCTAAATATATTATAGATCGTTTGCAGCTTCGGCCAAACCGATAGACTACAGAACGTTTATTGCTTCAGCCAAACAAATACATTATAGATCGTTTGTTGCATCAGCCAAATCGATCATCTAAATACATTACAGATCGTTTGTTACTTCGGCCAAATCGATCATCTTAATATATTACAAAACATTTATTGTTTTGGCCAAGCCAATACATTACAAATCGTTTGTTCCTTCAGCCAAATCGGCCATCCAAATAGATTACAGACCATTTGTAGCTTTGGCAAAACTAATCATCTCATACATCACAATGTTTACCACTTTGGCCAAACCTATCCCATATCACGCTGCCTCGCATACATTATTACTAGTACCTCACATGGTTAGTACAGTTAACTATTTTGTCCTTATCAATTTCTTCGTAAATCTATATTTTTATCCTTGTTTGTTATACATACAATATAATCATATCCTTCGTTCTTCACTAGATCTATCACATAAATTGTTCCCATATTAGGGCGACCTGCTGCATCCCGTACAACACCCCCAGATAACCGATGATGCATGAATTCTGGCGTTTTCCCACAATAATTTTCTTTCCCTCTCTAACCATGCTCTATTTAAATGATCCAATTCTGGCAATCATGGGTTGTAAATATTCAGATCGGATTATCTCCATCTCATATTCTATACCTTGGGCAATCAAACCATCGTATAACCTCTTACTTACAGTTTCCAATCTCTTCAATTCTACTGCAAAGAATGATGTTACAACCACCATCTCTCTCTTGTGACTATCATCTGCCTCATTTTAAACCTATTTACTGAGAAGGAATTTGCTCAATTTATGTTGTACTTCCTTAGTGCGGTTACCAGTTGCTCACAACAATCATCCACTCGTCATTTTGCACGACACATATCCAAATTCCAAGCTTCTAGCACTGTCATAAATTTTCCCATATGGTAAATCAAAGACAATGACGCTTCATTACCTTCACATTCTACATTTTTTACGTCGTAACATACCTCCAACTGCAACAGGTCCTTATCTAGCTTCGTATTCACGTTTTGATGTATGTCATTTTCAGATTGGTATTCTAAGATATCCAGATGCTGCATTTGAGCAATCTACTCTAGCACAAATATTTTGCTCCAATCCTTTTATATGACTTCTTTCTATTGGGCACAGACCTCCTCCATCTTCTTTGCCATCATCTCAGTAACCAACCATAATTCTTCGTATTTGCGAGCGCGAGCTCAAATATCGCTTATCTCCGCCTTAAGCATATTAACATGAAACTGTAACTCCTTTACAATATTTCATTTCCTCTCTAATGTGACTAGCAATTCTGTAATTTGCATTCACGAAGACATCAATTTCGCATCTTGTAGACTAGCTTGTTCCGAGCTACTTCCAACTTCAACACCCTTTTTTCTTATCTCTTCTTCTAAACTCTCTATCTTTCTTAAACTGACAGCTAGTATGGCTTCTTTCTCTTAAAAAGTATTAGCCAGGAGGGTTACTACATTTCATTTTTCAGACATCTCTGCCCTCAATTTTTCTTCGGCTTCAGTAGCACTTTTTTGAGTACCCTGACTCGATCATAGCTCAGCATTCATTTGTTCATTCTTAGCACGTAACACATCACACTAACTTTTTATAGCAGCCAGCTCCACCTATCATAACAAATTACATTTATAATAGTTCTTCATAACAACAAAAAATATATAACAATTGACAAGATTACATCAAGAACGTGGATATCTGAGTAAGTTAGATACATCATTCTGTTCTTACAGAAAATAGATTACATTTATCATCAAACAGTACGAAGGACTGGTCAACAGAAAATAAGAGTACTCTATTTATGACTCTTCCAGACATGAGATGATTGCAACTTGTCTCTTACTATCTTCTTATTCTGCACGGGCCTAACTTCGTAAGAAGGGGAAGTTGGCTCTTACACCATGAAATTTATTTTCTATTAGAGGATTCAAGTATATAATCAATAATGTGGCTAATTTACTGGCAATATACTTGCATGGAGGCCTAGAATGGGATACTCCATGACCTCTGATGAGGATTTTTAAGAGTATTGATATAACTTTCGAGTAGTCAAAGTTTTGAGTAATGGGTCATTTACAGGGTGATCGAAGGTAAAATTCAACGGTTCAAGGGAGAGATTTTGTAACCCCTCCACAGTCCTCCTACCCTCCTACTTATAGATCGTAGGAAGGGCTGAGTTACCATGGGAGGTCTAATTATAAGGGTACCCTCCGGAACAACTGATTTGCACCCGGAGTCAGTTCTGACGCTGAAACTGTTGGGACTGATACTGTAGCCGGTGTCCTGCTTGCTCTGATACTGCAGCCATTATTGGTTCTGAAACTATAGTTGTCGAGTGGCATGCCCAACTATTCTGTCTAGTGAGCTAGCTATCTGACATGTTTGCCTTTGACCATGTGCGACCATGGTCGAAGTATTTCTAGTACTGATGTAGAGATCTTGGGCTGACGTATCTGCCTTTAGCTTCGAAGCCTGTTCATTGTTGAATGTCCATATAGTCTTGGAGGGCTTGATCATGGATTTATTAGGCTTCGAGTTATCAGGTAGGCCTCGATGTAGCCTTCGAATGTTCGGCTGAAGCTAGAAAGCTGCGAGTAGGCTTCTACGTTCGCCCCCTCTCAGTAAGGGTCTCGAAAATAGGTGTAGTGGCATTTGCTGAGAAAAACTATTGGTTGATGGAAGTTGAATGGTTGACTGTTGCATATTAGATTTTCGAGGAAGGTAATAAAAGAGGGTAATTAAGGAGCTATGGTGATTACGAAGTAATAAATGACGTTAATGAAGATATGAATATGGCTTATGAGGGGGTACCACTGTATATTATTCGTTTTCACTTTCTTTCTCTGTATTATATGAAAATAACATGGACACCACTCCCAATACATGTTATCATAGAAGGATGGGACATTTCAGAGGCCGTCGAATAGGAAAGAAAATTATTGAACTGAAGTTAAATATTTTTGGCGACAAGGAGCTCGACTGGGACATGCCGGACCTGGTGCAGCTAGAACCTCGGCAGCCAATCTATGGGCAATCCTATGCGCACTTGTAGGAGATGACGCAGTGAAGGTTTACTGCTGTAGAAGAACGTTACCTCTTCCTGTCGAGTTTAGCCGAGCATATTGTGCAGAAAGAGGATCAGTTATTGGAAGATGAGCAGGGCTCAGTGGGAAGAACTGATCCGTCTAAAAATAGGGAGAGTTCTTCTTAAGGTGGTAATAGATTTTGTTTTGAATGACTGTATTCGAAGTTTTCCTTTTTTTGTTGAAGTCTGTGCATTTTTCCTTTCTACCCTTCTCTCTTCCTTTGTATGATCGAAGTAGTGAAATGAAAAAGTAATTTAATGGAATAATGTATTTTGTATCTGCTAAATATAGTAGGTGAGTAGACTGCTAGACTTCGAATGAAGGGTAATTGGTAAAAGCAGTAATCTACGAGGGGAAAAGTTCTTTGAATTGTCATAGTTGTCAAAGACATTGGTTAATATTTGACCTGGGATGAATAATTGACACTGAATTCTCGAATCTCGATGTATATATTGAAAGAGTTGTGGGTAAAAGCATAGAGGGGTCGAGGGTTTGAGACGAGGGATGTGTTAACTGTAAAGCCTCAAAAATAGGCGTTGAGTGCGCATGCTGATAAAATAATTAAGTCTGGGAAGTTGAAAAGGTTTTACTGTTAAGAATCTGAGGGAAACTATTGAAGACTTTGATAAATGTGGGTTCTGATTAAGGAGTATTAAAAGGTACCTGCCTTCAGGTATAAGTAGGGTCTTTGGAGAGAACTTCAGACATCTGTACCATCTCTGAATAAACATATCTGGATTTTCAAAACCAAAGCAGTGGCAATACTCCTAACAACAGGTACAAGAAATCAGTGGCGACAAGGGGCCTTCGTAAATGGGAGAAGACCCTCGGGCTAAAGCAGATGTTTTATGGTAATCGAGGCCTGGATTGGGTTATGCCGGATTTGCTTGAACTAGAGCCAGGGGAACCCATTAGTGGGATGCCTTATGTGCACTGGTGAAGGGTGCTACAATGGATGAGCCTGCTCCCCAGCAACTATTTCACCTTCCTAGAATCCATAGCCGAGGAGTTGGTGGACAAGGATGATACTTAGGTTGGGTTATGGAAGAAGTGTCCCGTCTGTAAATAGTTGCTTCTTTATTGTGGTAAAAGTACTGGTATAGGATGATAGGTAAAAATGTTTGTAGTTTTTTTTGTTGATGTTGATTTTTTTCTTCTGTGTTTTGGTGTAAGGGCATCTGCCCGAATGAAATTAAAAATCTATGAGATAACTGTCGAAGTGGGATACTGAATTGTCTATGTGTAAGTAGGAGAAACATAATACTCGATGGTAATTTAGGGGTAAAAATAGCTTGTAAATGTCGAACATGAAAGAAATCGAATGACTGTCACATTTTGAAATTGAATATCAGGTTATTTGTGGACGAATGTTTGAGAGGAAGATATTTTGGGGGTAAGTAAAACAGCTAGCATGTCAGAGGGGTACTATTCCTGGAGCAGAGTGCCCTGCAGGTCATCATGATTTTTCCTTGAATTTCAGAGAAGGTTAATTTGATTTAAGGATTATATTTGACAACTTTGAGCAGGGAGCGGAAGGTTCGACTTGGTTTATGTGTAAAATTGTGTAAATGTGAGCGTGGGACGCACACGTGGAGGTAATGGGGGGTAAAGTCGACAAAACACATCTCAGTCGAAAAGATGTTGACATGGGGTAGTGGTAATGATAACGGTTTTGGAAATTAAGGCGGTTTTTTATTATTTGGAGGAGGTATATATAGCGGTAAGAGCAAAGTTACTGTTCCCGGTTACCCACTTATAGAAAAAACTAAAGAGATTTTAAAGGAGAGAATACTCCATTTTCCTTAGAGCTTGGTCGTTGCTGTGTGATCGTCTACCTTGCCAGGAGGAGGAAAACATACTTCATTCAAACAGGTATGTCGTCTTACTTCTGTCTTGCTGCTTTGTCTTCTATTTCTGTATGTGGAGTACATATTAGGGTAGAGGCTGTTAAGGTTTATAGTTATGATGACATGACCGAGGATAGGGGGAAACAATGTATCTGGGGGTCTGGCCCATTAGGATTCTGAGGGTTATTGAAGGTGTGTCGGGGATTAGAGTTGAACTTTTGGCTATGATAGTATGAGTTGGAGAGGGTAGGTAAAAATAAGATGCGTACCACGTAATAGTCAAATATAACGTTCTAATTGCGTACCTCATCGTCTGTAGGGTAAGATGCGTACCCGTCGATCTTCGAGGCTGAGGCTAATAGACGAGGAGATCAAAGAAAATTAACCGAGTGTGTCTGGTCATGCTCCCGTGGATGAGAGTAGCGACTTGGAGGAGGTAGAAATAGCAACACATGCCCCATTAACCGTGGTAGTACCTGAAATGGCAGCTTTGAGAAAGAGCCATAGAAAGGCTTAAGTGATCGAGGAGAGGGATGGGGAGATGGAAAGAGGAGAGAAAAGAGGACACAAAGGTAGTGTCGAGCCTTCACGGGATGAAAAGGAAGAGGGGGATCAAAGTGGTGATAGTGAGAGTTAGACTGATTCAGGGGAAGCTGCGGGATTGGTCTCAGCTAAAGAGAAGCTGAGATTGGATTGATTTGCGGCAAAAGAGAAGAGAAGCTAGTGAGCAACTTGTTGAGATAGTAAGACTATCTAGGCGGCCACTCTATCGATGGAGATGCCGGCATGGGCTGAATTGAAGCGGAGGGTGGGTGCTATTGAGGAGAATCTGTAGAAGTTAAAAAGAAAGAGAGGGAAAAAGAAAAGGATTTGGGTAAGATGGGAAGCACAGACGACGCCAATTGTAGGGGCCAAATTTCTTTAGAGGGGAAGTTGGCTATTACAATACCAGGTTGATCTTTAATCAAAGGAATGCAAGTAAATAATCTTAAGAACGGACAATCTAAAGACAAATACTATCTTAGAAGCCTGAATGTGACGCTCTACGACCTCTGATGAAGATTTTTAAGTATGTTTTTATTACTAATGAGTAATTAAAGGTTCGAGTACTGGGTTTTAGAAGGTGGTCGAAGGTAAACTGCAAAGTGGCTTGGGAGGATTTTTCTAACACTTCCTTGGTTCCCCATCTCTCTTATTTATAGAACATAAGATGGGCTGAGTCATCAAGGCTAGGTCAGATTACAAGGGTACTGTTCGGATATCCCGGTGGGGGTATGGGTGTCGGACATGTCTGTACTGTCACTGTAACTGTTGTTGGAGATGTCTCTATATGTTGGTATTGTGGCAGTGGTTGGGCCTGTCCCTGTAGTTGCAAGGACCAATCACTGCGCTGTCTTGTTTGATGAGCTGGCTACCTGTACCATCATACTTTGACCATGTGTAGATATGGTCGATGGGTTTCCATTGCGATGTGTGTAATCCATCCTCGAGGCTTATTCGGGGCCGAAGTTTCATCTTCGGGTGATCTTTGGGAGGCTTATTTGTGGATTGAATGGGCTTCGATATATTCGGGTAGGCTGCAAAGTAGACTTCGAGTGTCTGATTGGGATCGAAGGCTACAAGTAGGCTACTACATTCGCCCCCATTCAGCGAGGGTCTCGAAGACATGTGGAGAGGCGTTCGCAGAGAAAACTATTTTGCCTTAGAATTTGAGCAGTTTGACTGTTGGTTTTCGGGTAAGTAATAAAATAATGTAATTAAGAGGTATAGGTGGTAATAGGGTAATAAATGAAATGAGGCTATAAGTACGGGTTACTGCATAGGGATACTGTGCAACCTTCATTCTTCTCTCTTTCCTCTGTAAATATTGCAATCTCTATGGATACCACACCCAACACGCGATATCAGAAAAAGATGGGGTTCGCCCGGACCATCACGTAGGGCGGAAGACTAGGGAACTACATATAAAGTTTTTCGGGCATCATGATCTGAACTGGGACATGCTTGAACTTGTAGAGGTAGAGGCTGGAGAGCTCATCAATGGGGAGCCTTATACCTATCTTTGGGACCGACTGAAGTACGACTTTACTGCTGCGGAGAAGCGTTATCTCTTTCTGTCAGCTTTGGCCGAATATCTTGTTTGTGTGAAAGAGGTGATGGTGGAGCAGAGTGCGGTGAGTGGAGCTGGGCCTTCTGGAAGAAGGGCTGCTGTTTGAGGTGGTAATGATTGGTCTCTTTGTATTCTGAGGCTTTATGTAGAGATTTTTGTTTATGTTGGTTGTATAAATGTATTTGGGGGTAAGTTTTTGCAGTTTTTTTGTTATTGTATATGGTGGAATGGAATGAGAATATTATTTTTCTGCATATTTGAGTTTTTTGTAACTGCTAGGCATTGGAAACGAATAGGCTCGTATTAACGATAGCAAAACTTTTCTCATCAAATGATAACAGGTAATGCTAATTAATCCTGTAAAATGTGTTCTCGAAATATAATGATCTGGTCGAATGTAATTAACTGGTAGGCATTGAAAATGGTCGATAAAAATGGTTCGATGAAAAAGGTTTGATGAAAAAAGGTTCGATGAAAATCCTCGTAAATTGTGTGCTCATACGTATGCGGCAGAAACTTTTACGTCTGGGAAGTTTAAGAGGTTGGGCTGTTTTGTTTTTAAGGTGGGGAATTGAAAATCTTAATTAATATGGCTAGGGAAGAAGGAAGGTTAAAATTGGATTTTGGGTATAAAAAGGGACTGTTGGAGAGAGGATTTCTTACCATTCTGCATTCTTTCTTCATCTTACTTCTTATTCGCTCGGATCAGAATGGCTGCAAATGTACCCGCTCAGGAGAACCAGGCGGCGGTGAGGGTCAGGCAAATACAGGAAAAGGCTGTGGAACTGCGACGGAGGTTCGGTATTAAAGAGGATATTAATGCTGAGATGCCAAATCATTTGGAGGCAGAACCTGGGGTACCCATTCTTGGCATGCCATTCGCGTACTGGTGAGGAATATTGCAGATAATGTGGCCGTTACCCGGCCATCGAATGTCTCTTCTTGAGGGCTTCACGAAAGACATTGTGAATGAGTAGGATACTGGTGTTGTGCCGGTGGTCGAAGAGGAGTAACCCGCTGATAATTAGGGTCCTCTATCTGTTGGTTGCTTTGGTTGGCTTTCGTTTCTCTATTCTTCCTCTTTCTCTTCTCTTCTTTTTTGAAGGAACCTGTAATTTGTCCTTGATGTCATGTCTTGATGAATGAAATTGGGATTTTGTGTTACTGTTGAAGTAGTATTCTTGCTCTTCATAGGTAATAATTTGAATTGCAGAACTAAAAGCAATAGTATAATCTAAATTCTTGAAGTAGTATTGTGAGCTGCTGATTTAACAATATAACTGTCGAAGTATAGTGTTTGGGTTGTTGAAGAAAAAATATTGAATTGCCGAAGTAAAAGGTTGTAGTCTGTCAAAGAGGGAGTATTATCTGTCAAAGCTAAAAAGATTGATCTGTTGGTACAAAAGGTTGGATCTTTAAGCATAACTGTTCGAACTGCTGAAATGTATGATTGTAATCTCTCGAAGGGTGAATGTGGCCTGTCGAAGGGAGAAGGGTGATCTGTCGAGATAATTGAGGCATGAGGTTTTGAATTGATGAATGTGTTGTTGGTCAAATGTTGATATATTAGAGACCCGAATTTGAGGCAATCTGTTGATGAGTCTTTGAGACGAAGAGTAGTCGATTACTCGAATTCGAGGAATGTATCAAAGGTTTTATTTGATTTAACTAGTCATACTGACAGCCTAGATGGCTAGTCTCTCAGAACAGTATGTGCACCTGGGGCAGTGTGCCATAAGGGTAATCATGATTTTTGCTCGTATTACAAAAAAAGTTGTGACTTGACCGATTGGATTTGACTGCTTAGCTTCGAGTGAGGGTGAAAGAGTTCGAGAAGCTTTAATTTTGCAGGTAAGTTGAAGTGAGTGTGTCGCTTCTACGTGAAGGATATGAGGGGTAAGTCAGTCAAAACACATTATAGCTGAAAAGCCGGGGTAGTGAGGTCGTGGTAATGATAATGGTAAGAAAATTGAGGCGGTTTTGGTTTTTTGAGAAAGTATATAAGGGTGAGAGGAGTAATTATTGTACTGTTTACTGAGAAAAAATCAGAGAGTGAGGAAAAGAGAATGTACACTATTGGTGCTTTGAGAGAAGTTGCTGAAGTTGTTTCATTGATCATGTTATTTCGAGTATAGTGGTTCTAACACAGGTATATGACTTGAACTCGGCCAATCTTTGTTTTGATGATGATTTTTTTTTCTCAAAGTAAAATGTCTTCTTTTGGGGTTTGGGGTTTGGGGATTATCTTCGAGGATAAGAGAATTCGTATCTCTAAGTTTCGACCCATTCAGGGATTTTGGGGATTTTTCAAAGGAGGCACTGGGTTTAGGATTGAGGTGTCGAATGTGGGTAAATCTGCTGAAGTAGGTAGATGGGCAATGGGTTATTGATACGCAATTATCGAATATATCGATCTAAGATGCATACCCGTCAGGATTCATGACAGAGGCTGATAGACGAAGAGATAGAAGCATTCGAAGCTAGTATTTCCAGTCGAACCCCAATGGACGAGGGAAACGACTTAGAGGTGCTAGATATTGTGACCAAAGCCCCTTTGTCTATGATATTGCCCGTTGGTAAGCTACCGATTACGAGGCATCTTAGGACAGTAGTGACTAAGGATATTGTGGAGGAGAAGGTAGTGTGGGGGCTCCTGTAATTAAAGCAATCGGTGCTGGAACTGTGGATGATGTGGTTGTCGATGGTGCAATGTCAAAGCCTTCGATTGAAGGTGCTGAGGGTATTGGCATTGGGGGATTTATTGAGGAAGAAAGTGTAACCGCGCCGATATGAGGTATTTGGTATTGGGGTTTTATGCTTTCCTCTTCTGATTTGTTGTTGAGTTGTAATATTTTTGAAACATTTTTTTTTTTTTGCGTTGGTCTTTGAACTTGGTATGTCTTTGAGCTGTTGTACTGTACAGATGGTGGTTTTCTGTGAAACTTCTGAAGTTGATTCTGAACTACTTTTGGATTGAAGCCTAATTTTCTGACTGACTCTGTTGTCTTGTTCTTGCCTTGCTTTCTTCTGGATTGTTGAAATATCGATGTGTATTCTGTTAGCTTGGCTTGTGTTTGAACTTTTGATGACTGAACTCGAGTTGTAATACAACTGTCTCTCTTATGTATGATACTTTGAATCTTCTGTGCACTCAGTAGTATTGTAGATTTACTTGTACAATGGTATATGTATGTACTATTTTTCACGAATGCCTGTAAGATGATCGGACCTGGAAGAGCTTCGAGGATGTAGTGATATCCTTTTTTGAAAATTGAAGGATCTGCAGAACATCGAAGGCCAAAGCCACAGCGATTTAAAATGTGTTCGCCCCCAATGCATTCCCGGGGGTCCGACCTTTCGACCATTCAGGCCCCTCGACTTTGCTCGATTGTTGGAAACATGAAAATTCCAAGGTCGCCCCCAAGTATCAGTCGGGGCGAGGGTGGGCATAATACCTAGGGTAAACCAATGAATCGACTGAACTTCGATTGTTTCGGAGCCTAATCGAAGTATAAATGTTCTCCCTCAAAGCATTCTTGTGGGTTCGGTCTTTCGACTTTCCTTGCCCTTGAGTTTGTTCAAAATTGGGAGCTTGAAAATTAAAAGGTCGCCCCCAAGTATCAGTCGGGGCGAGGGTCAAGATGATACCTTGGGAAATCAAGGAATCGACTGTACTTTGACGGTTTCAGAGCCTGATCGAGGCATAATTGTTCGCTCTCAAAGCATTTACGGGGGTCTGGTCTTTCGACCAACCATTCCCCTCGAGTTTGCTCGAAATTGAGAGCTTGAAAATTCCAAGGTCGCTCAGAAGTATCAGTCGGGGCGAAAGTGGACATGATACCTAGGTAAACCGTAGAAACGACTGGACTACGACAGTTTTGAAGCCAGATCAGAGCATAACTGTTTGCCCCCAATGTATTCACGAGTGTCTGGTCTTTCGACCATCCTTGCCCCTTAGTTTGCTCAAAATTGGGAGCTTGAAAAGCCTTAAGGTCGCTCCTCAGTATCAGTCGGGTCGAAGAGTTGACATGATACCCAAGTTAAACCAAGAAATTCACTGAAAAGAGGAGATGAAGTATGGGTGGAAAAGTTGTTAATTGATAATTCTTTGTTACATCAGTTATTCAAGGTTGAGGCCATGGCCTATTATAGGAGACCAGCTGTATTGTGTTCCACGGGTTTAGTAAAGGCTCTTCATCTTATGTCATCAGATAGTAGGAACCCTTGTCAGTTTTATCATACATGACATAAGGTCCTTCATAGGATTTGACTAGCTTTCTGACATTTTGAGGTTTCAGGGATTGGCTGACACGTCGAAGTACTAGATCTCAGATGTTGAAACTTCATGGTCAAACTCTCTTGTTATAGGATTTCTGAAGTGATGCGTGGTACCGTCCAAGGTTGGTGATGGCTCGGTCTTTAGTTTTGTCGATCCATAACATGTTACATGCGAGTTCAAATACATTGTCTTCGTCTGGGAGGTTAGGGTCTCGTGTAGGCACTTCAAATTAAGTAGGGAGCACAGCTTCATTACCGTATTCTTAGAGGAAAGGGGTATAGCCTATAGATTTTCTTGGTATTGTTCGATAGGCCCAAGGGATATGTTATAACTCCTGAACCCATCTACCTTTCTTTTTATCAACTCTTTTTTTGAGACCGTCGACGATGGTTTTGTTGATTGCTTCGACTTGACTGTTTCCTTGGGGATAGTAGGGTGTTGAGGGTGAGAGGATGATGAATTCGAGCGGGTAGAATGTGTTCAACGTTGCACTCCCTGAGACGTTCTCGAGCGGGATGGCATATGCGGTGTCTAGAGGATCGGAGGGTAGAGTCAAAAGAATTATCTGCGTGGTGAATGTCGAGATGGATGGAGCCGGTAGGAGAAATAGTGCTGGGAGCACCTTCGGCTTGGATACGGCCCTGGGATGCTCCAAGAGCGGGTAGGGGTCTTAAACGGGCGCGGGCAGACATGCGCGACGGATCCGGTACTTGGGATGGGCGAACAGGTTCAAGAGGCTGTAGTCTCTGTAGTTCTCGTACGGAATTGTGTAATTCATCGATTACCCAGTTCTGCCTGGTCTCATCTTTCAGACGGCAGTTCCGTTCAGTTTCCAACTCCAGGCGATGGATTTTACGTTCTTGGTTAAGTTGTGCATGGTGGCGCTCCTCGGCTTGAGCGACTTGCTTAGATAGTAAGGCTATTTGACCGGCCACTCCATTGATGGAAATGTTGGCATGGGTTAAACTGGAGTGGAGGGTGGGTGCCATTGAGGAGAATCTGTTGAAGTTGAAAACAAAGGGAGAGAAAATGAAAAGGAGTTTAGTAGGGTAGGAAGCTCAGAGGACGCCAATTGTAGGGGTCTAACTTCTTTGGAGGGGAAGTTGGCTCTTACAACACGAGGTTGATCTTTAATCAAAGGAATACAAGTAAATAATCTAAAGAGGGGACAATCTATAGACAAATACTGGCGTAGAGGCCCGAATGTGACGCTTTACAACCTCTGATGAGGATTTTTAAGTATGTTTTTATTACTGATGAGTAATTGAAGGATCGAGTACTGGGCTTTACAGGGTGGTCGAAGGTTAACTACAAAGGGCCTGGGGATGATTTTTCTAACCCTTCCTTGGTTCCACATCTTTCCTATTTATTGAACATAGGATGGGCTGAGTTACCAAGGTTAGGTCAGATTATAAGGGAAGAACGGATATCCCGGCTAGGGTATGGGTGTCGAACATGTCTGTATTGTTACTGTAACAGTTGTCGGAGATGTCTCTGTACGTTGGTATTGTGGCAGTAGTTGGTCCTGTTACTCTAGATATATGGACCAATCACTGCACCGTCTTATCGGATGAGTTGGCTGCCTATCCCATCATACTTCGACCATGTGTAGATATTGTTGAAGGGTTTCTGCTACTATGTGTGTAATCCATCCTCGAGGCTTATTAGGAGTCAAAGCTTCATCTTCAGGTAATCTTTGGGTGACTTGTTTGTGGATTTAATGGGCATCGATATATTTGGGTAGGCTGCGAAGTAGACTTTGAGTGTCTGGGTGGAATCGAAGGCTGCGAGTAGGCTATTATAGGGGTGGTATTGCATGCATTGGGATTTGGATATACCTTCAAGTCTCAACCTTTAGAGGGTTTCATGGAATTTAGGGGCCAGATTTGGCTAGGGATGTAACTCCCCCTTTGAAGGCTAGCAAAGGAGGTATTAAACTTCTGGGAGGTTTCCCCATGCCAAATGAATGGTAATTTCTATTAAATTATGAGGGTGGTCGAGGGTATGAATGTAGAGCTGAGAAGTGAAGGGAGGGGCTTGATCGAGTGGTATCATATTGCATCATCCTATTCTAGAAAAGCAAACCAAAAGGTGGGCACGTACCATATCCAATGCCACACAGATAAGCCCTGGTTGTTTGATCTATGTTTGACGGGTCGAGGGTGGGACAAGGACCTTGTTGTTGTACGGGGGGTAATTATGAGAATGCCGAAGGGGAGGTCCCTTATACGTTACAACATAGGCTTTATAATCCAGGTAAGTTGATGGTCGAAAAAGTTTTGACATATTGATCGAATAGACTTTTTTTTTTTGGGGCGAAATTTTGATTTATTGCAATATGGGAAAAAAAACTATACACGAGGTAGACTACGAGCCTAGCCTCAAGCGCAAAACCAGCCACCTATTTCCGTAATACAGGTAACCCTAATTTATCAGGGATTAGAGTAGCTCTAGTTTGTCTATGTAGGGAAACCATAGTCAAGAATTCTCTGGTAAATTGCCCACTTCCCATCTTTGCAAACCTGTCGGCGCTGCCGTTTGCTTCGCAGAAAATATGACATAGCCAAATTACCAAGTCAGCGCCGAGAGAGAGGATACACTGCCAAACTCCATTATACATTGGGGATACAAAGCCCACGCTTTTATACCAATTAGCGATCAAGAGCGAGTCGACCTTGACTGCCAAGGGGTACCAGTTATATTTTTGACATCGTTGTAAACCAATAAGGAGTGCATAGAGCTCTGCTGTGTTATTCGAGTCAGGGCCGAGGCCCACAGAATATACGTATACTAGGTGGCCAGAGTAATCACATACCACTCCGCCGCAGCCGCACAAGCCAGTGCTTCCCCTCACTGAACCATCGGTGTTGAGTTTATAAATATTATGCGTGGGTTTATAGAAAAATACAACCGTCACTTTCCCTCGTGTGATGGGTATCTTCGCTTGCACAGTATGTGGAGAGAGAGGGCTGCGGAGAAGTTACAAGGGGTAGTAAACTTGAGTTTCTTAATCACCTGTCGAACCCTCTTAAGAACTTTGAGGATAATGTCCTCTGCGGACATAACGACGTTGTCGAACCGGGTAGGGCATCGAGCTCTCCAGATTTCTCATACCAACGCACCACTTCGTCGAATATACTGATAGCCCTTTTTTGTTTGTTCTGCAACACCAAGTAACCAAGCTCTGAGAAATCCGTGGAATTATATTTATGAACTTATTAACGCGGACGAGGAGTGGGTAAACTGTGTTTTTAGGAAACTAGGTATCAAGAGGAAGAGACAGAACAAGATAGATTCTCAGCTTTAAAACGCTCCTGTTACGCCGAAGGCATCAAAGAAGAGGGGAGGGCGAAGGTTCATCGAGAAGGGTAGGAGGAATGGAGAAGGTGAAGTTGGCGAGGAAGGTAAATTATGCCCGAAGTAGCTTGTGGCGCGTCGAAACAGGTGCCAACGCAATCTAAAAATAGGAAAGGTAAGGTCTTTCCTGAATCTCCAAAGGTACAACAGCCGAAGGGAACTCAGCGTAAGAGGCGTAGGGCGCTGGGGGAGGATGATGCAGAGGATGTGGAGAAGAACTAACGGAGGCCGAACTAGAAGAACAGGCTCGAGCCACAGCTGCTTCGATGGTGACACTCTGCGCTAATGACCTAGAGAAGGATGGGAGGCAGTTGAATAAGACTATGCCTCAGGTAACTATTGTTTGAAATTTTAAAAAATTTCTTATGTTTACCCTTCTTTGAGAGATATTGATGGCTCAAATATTCTAGTAGACAAATACTCGATCGTAGGTTTTTGTCAAGGCCTAAAAGGTAACAACACAGTTGTTAAAGCAGGCGGTTGACAATTTGGAGCTTGCTTGAGGGACAGAAGCATCGTTGGTTTTTGAGATTAATGTTTTGAAGCTAGGGCAGGGGACTATCAGAGATGAATGCGAGATGAGACTCAAAGCTCAGCGTTACAATCATACGCATGTGCTGGGGTCAAAACTGGCTGAGAAGAATTAGGTTATTGCAGAACAGAGGAGATATTCTATGGGCAGTTCGATGATGAATGTGAAGTTACTGTTAGGCTGAAGACATTCATAGCATATTTGGGCTATAATCCTGAAACTTTGAAATGCTTTCCCACAACCAATAGTCCTAGTGTTGAAGACACTGTTCAACCGAAGGGGGTAGAAGTAGATGTTACTGGTATAGGTGCGGGAGGTGGCGTAGAGACTCTTGCAGTCGAAGAAGCTACTCCTGGGTCGAACCCTTCTGTTGAGGGTACTGGAGAAGTTGGTGTTGAAGAACCAGACAGGGGAGATGATCTAGCCACCCCTATATGAAGTATTGTGTTGGGCATGCCGAACTATTTTTTCTGATCTTTCAGTTGTGTTACAATATTTGAACAATGTTGAGCTTGTTTTGTACTTGAGTTGTAAACTTATCATTGATTGGACTTACTGATGTATGCTGAACTTGATTCGAATTGGTTTATTGATTTTTGTTGAACTTGATTCTCTGATATATGCTATACTGAAACTTCATGAACATAGCAAAGTTGTTGATATTCTTGTATACTTGTATATGCATAAATTGGTGTTGAAGAGCTTCGAGATGGTTCCCCGAGTATCAGTCGAGAGATTCTCGTGACACTTAGGTGAAACCAAGAAAATTATTGGACTTCAAAGGTCTGAGCCAAAATGAAGTAGGACGTGCCCGCCCCTAATACATTCTCGAGGGTCCGGTCTCTCGACCATTCACGCCCCCCGAGTTTACTCAAATTTTGGAGACTTGAAAAATTTCAAGGTCGCTCCCAAGTATCAGTCGGGTCGAAGGGTTGACATGATACTTAGGCTAAACAAAGAAATTTACTTAACTTCGAAGGCCTGAGCCTAATCGAAGTAGAACGTGGTCACCTCCAATAAATTCTTGAGGGTTCAGTCTCTCGACCATTCATGCCCCTCGAGATTGCTCGAATTTTAGAGACTTAAAAATTTTCAAGGCCGCCCCCAAGTATCAATCGGGTCGAAGGGTTGACAGGATACTTAGGCTAAACATATAAATTTACTAGACTACGAAGGCCTGAGCCTGATCGAAGTAGAATGTGGTCACCCCCAATGTATTCTCGAGGGTCTGGTTTCTCAACCATCCATGCCCCTCGAGTTTGCTCGAATTTTGGAGACTTGAAAATTTTCAAGGTCGTTTCCAAATATCAGTCGGGCCAAAGGGATGAAAAAATACTAAGGCTAAACCAAGAAATTTACTAGACTTTAAAGGCCTGAGCCTGATCGATGTAGAATGTGGTCACCCTCAATGTATTCTCGAGGGTCCGTTCTCTCGACCATTCATGCCCCTCAAGTTTGCTCGAATTTTAGAGACTTGAAAATTTTCAAGGTCTCCACCAAGTATCAGTCAGATCGAAGGGTTGACATGATACTTTGGCTAAACCAAGAAATTTACTAGACTTCGATGGTCTGAGCCTTATCGAAGTAGATTGTGGTCTCCCCCACTGCATTCTCGAGGGTCCTGTTTCTCAACCATCCATGCCCCTCGAGTTTGCTCAAATTTTTAAGACTTGACAAATTTTCAAGGTCGCCCCCATGTATCAGTTGGGTCAAATGGTTAACATGATACTTAGGCTAAACCAATAAATGTACAGGGTAACAGGAGACAAAGTTCAGAGGTAAAATATATGTTCATTGTTTATACTATATTTACATCAGTGGAATAAGGTGAAGGTCATGGTCTGTTGTATGATACTAATTACATTGTATTCCATAGACTTGGTAGAGGCTCTTCATTTTCAATTATCAGGTAATATTAACCCTTATCAGTATTATCATACATGAAATAAAGTCATTCCCAGGATTCGGCTAGTTTTTTTGCAATTTGAGACTTCGAAGACTGTGTGATAGATTGAAGTACATGATCTCCAATGTTAAAACTTCATGGTCAAACTCTCCTGTTATATGACTTCAGGAGTGATAAGTGGTAACAGCCAAGGTTGGCGATGGCTTGGTTTTTTATTTCGTCGATCCATAGCATATTGCACCCGAGTTCAAACTCATTATCTTTCTCAGGAATGCTGGGGTCGCGTGTTAGTACTTCAAATTGAGTAAGTAACACTGCTTCAGTATCATGGGCATGATGAAAAGGGGTGCAGCCTGTTACTTTTCTTGGTGTTGTTCGATAGGCCAAGAGGACGTATTGTAACTCCTGAACCTATTATCCTTTTATCGCATTGACACGCTTCTTGAGACAGTCGACTATTATTTTATTAATCACTTCGACCTGACCATTCCCTTGGGGGTAGTAAGATGTTAAGCGTGAGAGGATGATGTTGTACTTCTTGAGGAAATTTCTGACTTTATTCCAAGCAATTTGTGGACCATTGTCACATCGAATCATATGAGGGTAGCCGAAGCATGTAATAATGTTCTCCCAAAGAAATTTGATGACTTGTTCTTCTCTGGTTCAACACAAAGGTACGCCTTCGACCCATTTGGGAGCCTTTTAAGTTCCACATACCATACGGGGTAGTGAAATGAAGGGTCTGATGATATGCCGAAGGTATGGCACTCATGGCATGGAGCCAGTCGCACCCAAGGATTTCAAGGTGCTCAAATTTCTTATCGATAACAAAAAAGCTGGTTTGAAGTGTACCTGGGCCGGTAGTAACTGGAAGGCTTATTTAACAAACGGTAACTTTAGTAGCCACATTAAAACCTTTCAGTTCGACATTTGCGGCAGGGATGCCGTCAGTTTTGTTCATGGCTTGAACGGTTTGATGGAAAAGTATATCGGCTGCACTTCCTGTATCGATAGGCATACTATGGAGGACGAGGTGTTCAACTTTAATCATTATGACTAAAGTGTCAGAATGGGGAAAATGTATATGAGATGTGTCGCAGTCAATAAATGTGATACCCTCGGGTCGAGGATATTTATTTGACTCTAGCAGGAGGGCGGGTAGCTTCTCCTGTTAAGTGAGTTTGCAGCATTCTTTGACACGTTTACCCTTGCTCATGGAACGGCCGTTGTCGATATTATTTACCTCGATGAAATAAACTTGGTAGATATGTACCTTGGTTGGGTCGGCAGCAGGGGTGGGTTGAGGTTTGAGGTACGACCCGTCGAGGTAGCCATGGAGGTCGGTAACATACTGCTGTAAGCGACCCATTTTGAGTATTATTTCGAGAGAGCGCTGCAAGGCAAAGTATTTATTGGTGTGGTGGCAGTTACACTTGTGGTTGGCCCAATAAGGTTAGCCTAATTTGACCTCGATGGGGAAAGAGATACGCCATATGGGGTCTGGCTGGATCAGTGGTAGAAGGGTGTAGAGAGGGCAGTAAGTTTGGGAAGGACCGGCTTCGATCTTTTTTTGTGGGCCTCAACAGTGTTATCTGTGTGGGGACATTTGCAGCTCTCAGTCTCCTGTGATACGGGAGCGATCAGGGGCGTAGAAGTAGAGGGTGGGCCTTGTCAAGGTTTATTTGGATTGGTAGTCGTAGGCTGCCCCTGTTGATTTAATTTGCGGATACGCTCAAGGTCGATATGCCCATTGACTTTTGAGAGCATCTCCTCGAGGGTTCGCGGTTTATGGAGGACCAGGTACTCTTTGACACGGCTGTTATCCGGTATAGCTTTCGAATATGCGAGTATGGTATTCGCGTAGTCAAAGCTTTTTACATTGTGCGATTCGTCGAGAAACTTCTTGGTAAAGGCTTCGAGGGTTTTACTGTTGGATTTTCGAAAATCAAAGAGGGCATTGACCCTGACCTCTCGATCTTTGTTGAAGATCAATTGGGTGATAAAAAAATTGGATAATTGCTCAAAACTTTAAAACGTATCATTGGGAATATTATGATACCAACGAAGAGGGCTATATGTGAGGCTGGTGGGAAAAACTCACCACATCAGGTGGTTAGCCATGGAGTGAAGGCTTAGAGAATTTTATAATTTGAGGATGTAGGATTGAGGATCGGTGTTGCGATATTTGCTGCATTTAGGGGCTCGAAAATTTGGAGGTACCACGATAGCGAGGAGTTTGGGGTAGATGGGGTTGTTTAACCAACTCCATGAGTTTGGTGTTGGGATCATACTGATGCGAATGGCAGGTAGGATTTTGTAGTTGTGGTCATGTTGTGCACAATAGATAGGATAAGGGGGGATCGATGGGCTCGAGGGTAATGAGGCTGAGTGTTCTGCGTGTGATCGGCAATGCACTCATTGAGACGTTCTCGAGCAAGGCGACGTTTGGGGTATCTGGTGGAGCGAAGGGTGGAATCAGAGGAATATTTTATAGGGTGGATGCAAAGATGGATAGAGCCAGTAGCGGGGATAGTAAAGGGAGCACCCTGAAAACCATAATTGACCAGGGGTGTAATGGCCAAATTCTGTAAGCTCGATTTGATTAGGAATTAGCAATCACACCAATGAACCTGTAACAATACTTTACTAGAAAGTAAGAAATGGAAACAGGTATTTTTAGAGTGGAAAACCTCTGAATAGGTAAAAAAACCACGACCTCGTATGGAGGATTTTTGCAAAAGTATCTTTATTGCTTTGAATGAATATTTTTATTACAAGTGATCTCTAGAACATTAAAATGCTTTTGATCTCATAAATAATAAGTTTTGAGTAATTTTTCTTGTCGTTGTCTCTTCTGGAACTTTATCCTTTTATAGGCTTCTCCACAGCTCTAAATCGTGCTTGAACACATTTTCTGAATAATGTAGTTAGTGGCGGTTCACTGAATAACTGACAAGTTTGTGGGAGATAGGTGTTTTTGACTGTATAACATTTTCTGGGTTTAGCTCGATGCAATTTCTTAAGTAGTTCGTGGGGTTGGTTAGAATGTTGACAGGAGTGTCAAGTACTAAAATTGAGGGAGCCAGAGATGATGGTAATTCGAAGTGGATGAGCTCAATTTTAAGTGAGGTCGAGGGATAAGTCCCTACAATTGCCCCATCGCAACCGAAGTCATGATTGGCTTTGGTTGAGAAAGGATGTGGTAAAAGTTTGAATTTCTAAATGGGGCAATGATGGCGCTTGACTTGTTGGGAGTTACGAGATATTGGGATGTGATGGGCACTAAATTATGATGCAGATGTATGTGACATTTGCGTTTGAATAGTCACGTTCACAATGAATGATGACATTTGGGAAAATGTATCTGCAAAATAAAGTTTGGGTTATATAAAGAGTACCTTTGTCAATTCTTTGGCACAATTTTGCATGCTTAACTTTCTCGGGGATGGTGAAAACTCAGAGTATGACTCTTGAAGAAAAAATTGCGTCTGAAGAGCAAAGGTTGAAGATGAAGTACTTTGGTGATCGCTACATGGAGATGGTGATCCCAACCCCTGTTCCCTCATGGTACCAAGGCTTGTCGGGAGAGGAAGCGGTTGAAGCAGAGGAAGATTTTTACTATAAGGGGAGATTTTATGTCTTCCTCTTGACAGACGAGGAACGTTGGGCTTGTCTCCGCACTCTTGCGGAAGACAGGGTTAGGGGTTCATATGCAGGGAAAGATATATCTGCAGGGTAGATATGCTGATTGCTTCCGTTGCCATGGATTCTAAGGCTGGGTCCTCTTCATCTCTACCCACTCTTCGGTGGTGGTGGTTATAGAAGAGGCGGTGATGGTAGTGGAGGCGTAGAACGGGAAGGGGCATCCTGCTGACGCATCTCCATCGTGTTTTTGCATTCAGAAGACCTTTAATCTTGCTTTATGTGTGCCAACACTAAGTCTACTACTTGCATAGTTCTTGCTTGGAGTTTGACTGGGCTTCAACTGAGCCATGTGAGGGAAGATCTTTATTGGCTCAAATGTCTTCTTTGCATCAGGGTGAAGAATCACTTAACTAAGAAGAACTGGAATACATGATTCCTCTACCCGCCTGAATGACCTGTAGCTTTTAACAAACAGATAAAACTTTCTATTTGTATAGTACCTAGAGTTTGGTGCTAGACGGATAACGTTCTATTGTATTCCTGTGTGAAAACTTATTATCTAGAAATCATATGTAATTTACTTTGATATGAATAAAAGCTTGTTTTTATAAAGATGTGTATAGAAAAACTTCTTCAATCGACCTGAAACGTGTTGGGTGTTTAGTTGAATAAATGTAGATAAGTTATGAAATAATGTGGAAAAGTTGCTCGAACTAAGATGAATATGTGCTGATAATATGTAGGAAATAAATAAACTTGAGCTGTTATATATCGAAAGGGGGAATACCCGTGGTAGCGTAAGGTTGAATACTGTAACAATATTGTATACTGGTGAGGGGATAAATTCTAATGTTTGATCCCAGATTTGGGGTTTCCATTATGAGATAAAAGATACAAGTCACCTATTTTTAGGGGAAAGTTAGTGAGAAACGCATAATTATGAGTAGGACGAAATAAAAATGTAGGAGAGATTAAGGATGGTCTAGCTCGATTTTAAAGGGTTGAGTTGTCGTGGAAGGAAGATTATCTATTGTAGGGGCCTGACTTCTTTCGGAGGCGAAGTCGCCTCTTATACCATGGGGTTTATCCTTAATCAGAGGATTCAAGCATATAATCTAGAATACAGAAAATCAATAGACAATATACTTGCATAGAGGCCCGAATGTGGTGCTCTATGACCTCCGAATGAGGATTTTTAAGAAAGATAATATTACTGATGAGTAATTGAAGGTTTGTGTATAGGTTTTAACAAGGTGGTCGAAGGTAAAATACAAGAGCTCAGAGGGGAGACACTTTTTCCCCCCACTTGGTTTCCCATCACACCTATTTATAAAAGTATAGGAAGCTGAATCACCAAGTGTGGGTCAGGCTACATGATTACCGTCAGGATATTCTGGAGCAAGTATGGGCACCGACATGTCGGTACTGACATGGGTATGGGCGCCAAACATGTCTGATGTGATAGCTGCCTGTCACGTCATACTTCGACCATGTGCAGTTATGATCAAAGTATTTCTACTGCGATGTGAGGAGTCTGCTCTCAAGTTTTCGAGTAGAAGGCTGCAAGTAGAAGGCTTCGAGTAGAAGGCTACAAGTTGAAGGCTGCAAGTAGAAGGCTGCAAGTAGAAGGCCGCAAGGAGAAGGCTTCGAGTAGAATGCTGCAAGTAGAAGGTTGCAAGTAGGCTTCGAGTAGAAGGCTTCAAGTAGAAGGCTTCGAGTAGAAGGCTGTAAGTAGAAGGCTGCAAGTAGAGGGCTTCGAATAGAAGTAGGCTTCGAGTAGAAGGCTCTAAGTAGAAGGCTGCGAGTAGGCTTCGAGTAGAAGGTTGCGAGAAGGCTACTACATTTACCCCCTCTCAACGAAGGTCTCAAAAATAGTTGTAGAGGCCTTTGCTGAGAAAACTGTTTGGCATTGGAAGTTGAGCAGTTTGACTGCTGGTTTTCTGGTGGAAAATAGAAAATGGTAATAAAGATATGTTTGGTGGGGAGTTATTGAGATGATGGGTCGGTTATGCGGCCACCATTTGTTTTTACTGTAATTATTTACAGGTGAGATGGTAGAGCTGGAGCTGCTGCAGCTTGGAGCGAGGAGAAGCGTCTTCTTGCTGGTTTGTTGAGTGTTTAGATGGATATTAAAGGGTATTTGTATTTTTTTTTTGAATTATACTTCTGAACTTGGTGAAGTATCTGACCTTTCAAAGTAGAAGTCTGAACTTGGTGAATGGAAAGGTGTGATCTGTCGATGTCAAAGTGAGCTGTCAAAGTCGATGTCTGAGCTGGCAAAGTAGAATTCTGAGCTTGGTGAAGTTGAAGTCTGAGCTATTGAGGTAGAAGTCTGAAATGTCAAGGTAGAAGGCTGATTTGCAGAAGGGAGAAGTCTGATCTGTTGATTGTGGACTTCTGATCTGCTAAAGGCAGAAGGCTGAACTAAAGTAGAAGTCTGAACTATCGAGGTAGAAGGTTGATCTGAAGTAGAACTCTGAACTGACGAGGTAGAAAGATGATCTGGAGAGAAGTCTTAACTGTCGAGGTAGAAGGATGATCTAAAGTAGATGTCTAGACTGTCAAGGTAGAAGGTTGGTCTGAAGTAGAAGTCAGAACTGACAAGGTAGAAGGATGATCTGACGTGAAATCTGAACTGCCGAGGTAGATGGTTGAAATGAAGTAGAAGTCTGAACTGTCAAGGTAGAAGGTTGTTCTGATGTAGAAGTCTGAAATGTCGAGGTAGAAGGATAATCTGAAGTAGAAATCTGGACTGTCAAGGTAGAAAGCTGATCTGAAGTGAAGTCTAAACTGTCGAAGTAGAAGGCTAATCTGAAGTGAAGTCTGAACTGCTGAGGAAGAAGACTGATCTGAAGTAGAAGTTGGGACTGTCGAGGTAGAAGGTTGATCTATAGTAGAAGTCTGAAATGTTGGGGTAGAAGGATGATCTGAAATAGAAGTCTGAACTGTCGAGGTATAAGGTTGATCTGAAGTGATGTCTAAACTGTCGAGGTAGAAGGTTGATCTGATCGAAGTAGAAGTTTGATTTGTTTGAGTAGGCATCCACATCTTCGAGTAGGCTATCAAAGGTAGAATTCTGATCTGTTTGAAATAAAAGTTTAATCTGATTGAAGTAGAAGTTTGATCTGTTTGACTTGCCTTTGACACAATCGAGTACGCTATTAAAGGTAGAATTCAGATTTGTTTGAAATGAATGCTTGAACTAATTGAAGTAGTTGTTTGATTTGTTTCAGTAGGTTTCGACACCTTCGAGTAGGCTGTCGTAGGTAGAATTCTGATCTGTTAGAAATGAAAGTTTGATCTGATAAAAGTAGAAGTTTGATCTGATTGAGTTTTCTTCGACACCTTTGAGTAGACTATCAAAGGAGGAATTCCGATCTGCTTGAAATAAAAGTTTAATCTGATTGAAGTAGAAGTTTGATCTATTTGACTTGCCTTTGACGCAATCGAGTTTACTATTAAAGGTAGAAATCTGATATGTTAGAAATGAATGCTTGAACTAATTGAAGTAGTAGCTTGATCTGTTTGAGTAGGCATCGACACCTTCGAGTAGGCTGTCGTTGGTAGAATTCTGATCTGTTTGAAATAAAAGTTTGATCTGATAAAAGTAGAAGTTTGATCTGATTGAGTAGCCTTCGATACCTTCGAGTAGGTTATCAAAGATAGAATTATGATCTGCTAATAGGCTTCGACACCTTCGAGTAGGCTATCAAAGGTAAAATTATGATCTTTTTGAAATAAAAGTTTGATCTGATTGAAGTAGAAGTTTGATCTGTTTGAGTCGGCTTCGACAACTTTGAATAGGCTGTCAAAGGTAGAATTCTAATCTGTTGGAAATGAAAGTTTGATCTAATTGAATTAGAAGTTTGATCTATTTGAGTAGGCTTCGACACCTTCGTGCAGGCTATCAAAGATTGATTTATGATCTGTTAGTAGGCTTCGACGCCTTTAAGTAGGCTATCATGGGTAGAATTCTGATCTGCTTAAAATGAAAGTTTGATCTAATTGAAGTAGAAGTTTGATCTGTTTGAGTAGGCTTCGACACCTTCGAGTAGGCTATCAAAGGTAGAATTCTGATCTGAATGAAATGAAAGTTTGATTAGATTGAAGTAGAAGTTTGATCTGCTTGCGTAGACTTCGACACCTTCGAGTAGGCTATCAAAGATAGAATTCTAATCTTTTTGAAATGATAGTTTGATCTTATTGAAGTTGAAGTTCGATATGATTGCTGATGTTTTTATTTAAACTTCTACAGTTAATTCTGAACATGCTGATGTGAATTTTCTGTGGTACATTTTGAGTCTGCTGAATCTGAATTTCTGATGTAATGTCTTAGTGCTCATGCAATCTCATGCTTATCTTGGAATGTCAGAATTTGCATGCTTGTTCTGTCAATTTTGTTTTCCTTGAACTGTTGATGATTAATCTTTAACTTGCTTGGTGACTGCTACGCTGATAGATAATATTTAAGATACTTCCTTGACGTTTGCATGACTATAGCCTTGTCGATCCGTGTAGAAAGTGGATGTAATGTGGATCAAACTCTGTGTATTCTGTTGTACATCGAAGGCCAAAGCCACAGCGATGTTGAAAACTTGAAACATTTCCAGGTCGCCACCGAGAATCAGTCAGGGCGGGGGGACGTGATACCTAAGCAACAACAAAGCATTCTAATCGCCTCCAACGCATTCTCGAGGGTCCGTTCTTTTGACCAACCTTGCCCCTCGAGTTTGCTCTAATGTTGGAAACTTGAGCAATTCAAGGACCCCCCAAGTATCTGTCGAGGTGAGGGTGGACATGATACCCAGGGTAGCCATAAGAATGACTGTAGTTTGCAAGTTTGAAAGCCTGTACGAAGGAATATCAAATCGCCTCCAATGTATCCTTAAGGATCCGTTCTTTTGACTATTCATACCCCTCAAGTTTTCTCGAATTTTGAAGACTTGAGCAATTAAAGGTCGCCCCCAAGTATTTGTCGGGGCAAGGGTGGACAGGATACTCGGGGCAGACCAAAAAAAGGACTGCACTTTGAAGGACGTAGCCACTGTAAAGGAATATCGAACTGCCTCCAATGTATCCGTGAGGGTCCGGCCCTTCGACCATCCTTGCCTCTCGAGTTAGCTCAAATTTTGGAGACTGGAAAATTGTCGAGATCATCCTCGAGTACCAGTTGGGCCAAAGGTTGACATGGTATTCGAGTTAAACCAAGAAATTCGCTGAAAATAGGAGATGATGTTGGGTGGAAAAACTGTGTTTTGATTATTCTGTATTGTGAAAGTAGGCTATTTGGGCAGTCACTCCCGTCAAAGGAGTTTTTAGCGTGGATTTAATTTGGAACGGAAGATGGGTGACTTTGAGGATAATCTGCTGAAGCTGAAAATAAAAGTAGGGGAAGAGGAGAAGGTGACTGATAAGGTATAGGAAGCACTGACGGCGTCAAATGTTGGAGCCTGACTTCTTTCGGAGGGGAAATCGGCTCTTACGCCCCAGGATTTATCCTTGATCAGAGGATTCAACCATATAATCTAGAATGCATAAAATCAATAGGCAATATTCATGCGTAGAGGCCCGAATGTGGCGCTCTGCGACCTCCGAATGAGGATTTTTAAGAATGATAAAATTACTGATGAGTAATTAATGATTTGAGCGCAGGTTTTTACAAGGTGGTCGAAGGTAAAATGCAATAGCTCAGAGGGGAGACCCTTTTTCCCCTGACCTGGTTTCCCATCACACCTATTTATAAAAGTATAGGAAGCTGAATCACCAAGTGTGGGTTAGGCTACGTGATTACTGTCAGGATATTCTGGAGTAAGTATGGGAATCGAACATGTCTGTACTGTCAAGGGTATGAACGCCGAACATGTCTGATGTTATAGCTACCTGTCCTGTCATACTTCGACCATGTGCAGCTATGGTCAAAGTGTTTATGCTGCGATTTCTGGAGTCTGTTCTCGAGGCTTCACGTTGAAGGCTGCAAGTAGAAGACTTTGAGTAGAAGGTTGCAAGTAGAAGACCTCGAGTTGAAGGTTACAAGAAGAACGTTGTGAGAAGGCTTCGAGTGGAAGACTGCAAGTAGATGGCAGCAAGTGCAAGGTAGCAGGTAGAAGGCTTCGAGTAGAAGTAGGCTTCGAGTAAAAGGCTGCAAGTAAAAGGCTTCGAGTAGAAGGCTGTAAGTAGAAGGCTGCGAGTAGGCCTCGTGTAGAAGGCTGCGAGTAGGCTACTACATTCGCCCCTCTCAGCGAAAGTCTCAAAAATAGTTGCAGAGGCCTTTGTTGAGAAAACTGTTTGGCGATGGAAGTTGGGTTGTATGACTGTTGGTTTTCTGGTAGGTACTACTAGATGGTAATAAAGATATGTTTGGTGGAGGGTTCTTCAGATGATGGGTCGGTTACGCGGCCTCCGTTTGTTTTAGTTAGAATTATTTGTGGAAGAGATTGTGAAGCGGGAGCTACTGCGGCTAGGAGTGAGGAGAAGCGTCTTCTTGCTTGTTTGCTGAGTATTTAGATTGATATTGAAGGGTATTTGCATTTTTTTGTTTGAATTGTTCATCTGAACTTGGTGAAGTATCTGACCTATCGATTTAGAATTCTGAACTTGGTGAATGGAAAGGTGTTATCTGTCGATGTCAAAGTGTGATGTCGAAGTCAAAGTCTGAGCTGACAAAGTAAAATTCTGAGCTTGGCGAATTTTAAGTCTGAGCTATTGGGGTAGAAGTCTAATCTGTTAATGTCTAAACTGCCGAGGAAGAAGCCAGAATTACTGAAGGTAGAAGTCTAATCTATAGAAATTGGAAGACTGATCTGCTGAAGGTTGAAGGCTGAACTAAGGTATAAGTCTGAACTGTCGAGGTAGAAGGTTGATCTGAAGTAGAAGTCAGAACTGACGAGGTAGAAGGATGATCTGAAGTGTAGTCTGAACTGTCGAGGTAGAAGGCTGATCTAAAGTAGAAGTCTGGACTGTCAAGGTCAAAGGCTGATCTGAAGTAGAAGTCTGAACTGATGAAGTAGAAGGATGATCTGAAGTGAAGTCTGAACTATCGAGGTAGAAGTTTGATCTGATGTAGATGTCCGAACTGTCGAGGTAGAAGGTTGAACTGAAGTAGAAGTCTGAAATGTCGTGGTAGAAGGTTGATCTGAATTAAATGTCTGGACTGTCAAGGTAGAAGGCTGATCTAAAGTAAAATCTGAACTATCGAGGTAGAAGGTTGATCTGAAGTGAAGTCTGAACTGTCAAGGTAGAAGGTCGATCTGACGAAGAAGTCTGGACTGTCGATGTAGAAGGTTGATCTGATGTAGAAGTCTAAAATGCCATGGTAGAAGGATGATCTGAAGTAGAAGACTGGATTATCAAGGTAGAAGGCTGATCTGAAGTGATGTCTGAACTGTCGAGGTAGAAGATTGATCTGAACTAAATTCTAAACTTTCGGGGTAGGAGGTTGATCTGATTGAAGTTGAAGTTTGATCGGATGGAAGTTGAAGTTTTATCTGTTTGTGTAGGCTTCGACATCTTAGAGTAGGCAATCAAAGGTAGAATTCTTATCTGTTTGAAATGAAAGTTTAATCTGATTGATGTAGAAGTTTAATCTGCATGAGTAGGCTTCGACACCTTCGAGTAGGTTATCAAAGGTAGAATATTGATCTGTTTGTAATGAAAGTTTTATCTGATTGAAGTAGAAGTTAGGTCAGTTTGAGTAGGTTTTGACACCTTCGAGTAGGATTTAAAAGGTAGAATTCTAATCTGTTTGAAATGATAGTTTAATCTGATTGAAGTAGAAATTTAATCTGTTTGAGAAGGCTTCGACACCTTCGAGTATGCTATCAAAAATAGAATTTTGATCTGTTAGTAGGCTTCGACACCTTCGAGTAGGCTATCATAGGTAGAATTATGATCTGTTTGAAATGAAAGTTTTATCTGATTAAAGTAGAAGTTTGATCTGTTTGAGTAGGCTTCGACACCTTTGAGTAGGCTATCATAGGAAGAATTTTGATCTGTATGAAATGATAGTTTGATTTGATTGAAGTAGAAATTTGATCTGTTTAAGTAGACTTCGACACCTTCGAGTAGGCTATCAAAGATTGAATTCTAATCTTTTTGAAATGAAAGTTTGATCTTATTGAAGTTGAAGTTTGATCTGTTTGTTGATGTTTTTATTTGAACTTCTGTAGTTAATTCTGAACATGCTGATGTGTATTTTCTGTGGTACATTTTAAGTCTGCTGAATCTGAATTTCTGATGTAATGTCTTAGTGCTCATGCTATCTCATGCTGACATTGGAATGTATGAATTTGCATGTTTATTCTGTCAATTTTGCTTGCTTTGATCTGTTGATGATTAATCTTTGACTTGCTTTGCGACTATTGCGCTGATAGATAATATGTAAGAAACATCCTTGATGTTTGCATGACTGTAGCATTATCGATCCGTGTAGAATGTAGATGTCATTTTGATCAAACTCTGTGTTTTCTTTTGGACCTTGAAGGCCGAAGACAGAACGATGTTGAAAATATAAAACATTTACAGGTCGCCCCCCAGTATCAGTCGGGGCCAGGGGATGTGATACCTAGGGAAAACCCAAAAATGTGCTGAACTTCAAAGGCCTAAGCCACAACAAAGCATTCGAATCGCCTCCAACGCATTCTCGAGGGTCCGTTCTATCGACCAACCTTACACCTTGAGTTTGCTCGAATATTGGAAACTTGAGCAATTCAAGAACCCCCCAAGTATCTGTCGGGGCGAGGGTGGACATGATACCCAGGGTAGACCAAGAGAGTGACTGTAGTTCGCAGGTTTCAGAGCCAGTACGAAGGAATATCGAATCGCCTCCAATGTAACCTTGAGGATCCGATCTTTTGACCATTCTTGCCCCTCGAGTTTGCTCAAATTTTGAGGACTTGAGCAATTCAAGGTCGCCCCCAAGTATCTTTCGGGGCAAGGGTGGACAAGATACTCGGGGTAGACCAAAAAAAGAACTGTACTTTGAAGGCCGTAGCCACAATAAAAAATTTCGAACTGCCTCCAATGTATCCGTGAGGGTCCGGCCCTTCGACCATCCTCGCCCCTCGAGTTTGCTCAAATTTTGGAGACTGGAAAATTGTCGAGATCATCCTCGAGTACCAGTTGGGTCGAAGGTTGACATGGTATTCGAGAAGAACCAAGAAATTCACTCAAAATAGGAGATGAAGTTTGGAGGAAAAACTGTGTTTTGATTATTCTGCATTGTGAAAGTAGGTTATTTTGGCGGTCACTCCCATCGAAGGAGTTGTCAGCGTGGATTGAATTTGGAACGGAAGATGGGTGACTTTGAGGATAATCTGCTAAAGGAAAATAAAAGTAGGGGAAGATGAAAAGGCGACTGGTAGGGTAGGAAGCACTGACGGCGCCAAATGTTGGAGCCTGACTTCTTTCAGAGGAGAAGTCGGCTCTTACGCCCTGGGGTTTATCCTTGATCAGAGGATTCAACCATATAATCTAGAATGCATAAAATCAATAGGCAATATTCATGCGTAGAGGCCCGAATGTGGCGCTCTGCGACCTCCGAATGGGGATTTTTAAGAACGATAAAATTACTGATGAGTAATTAATGATTTGAGCGCAAGTTTTTACCAGGTGGTCAAAGGTAAAATGCAATAGCTCAGAGGAGAGACCCTTTTTCCCCTGACCTGGTTTCCCATCACACCTATTTATAAAAGTATAGGAAGCTGAATCACAAAGTGTGGGTTAGGCTACATGATTACTGTCAGGATATTCTGGAGTAAGTATGGGCGTCGGACATGTCTGTACTGTCAAGGGTATGGGCGCCGAACATGTCTGATGTAGTAGTTACCTGTCCTGTCATACTTCGACCATGTGCAGCTATGGTTAAAGTGTTTATGCTGCAATTTATGGAGTCTATTCTCGAGGCTTCAAGTTGAGGGCTGCAAGTAGAAGGCTTCGCGTAGAAGGTTGCAAGTAGAAGACTTCGAGTAGAAGGTTACAAGTATATGAATGCAAGTAGAAGGCCTCAAGTAGAAGGTTACAAGTAGAATACTATGAGTAGGCTTCGACTAGAAGGCTGCAAGTTGAAGGCAGCAAGTTGAAGGCTTCGGGTAGAAGTAGGCTTCGAGTAAAAGGCTGCAAGTAGAAGGCTTCGAGTAGAAGGCTGTAAGTAGAAGGCTGCGAGTAGGCTTCGAGCAGAAGGCTGCGAGTAGGCTACTACATTCGCCCCCTCTCAGCGCAGGTCGCAAAAATAGTTATAGAGGCCTTTGCTGAGAAAATATTTTAGCGTTGGAAGTTGAGTGGTTTGACTGTTAGTTTTCTGGTAGGTACTAGAAGATGGTAATAAGATATGTTTGGTCGGGGGTTCATCAGATTATGGGTCGGTTATGGGGCCTCCGTTCACTTTTGTTAGAATTATTTGCGAAAGAGATGGTGGGGCTAGAGCTGGAGCTGCTGTGGCTAGGAACGAGGAGAAGCGTCTTCTTGCTGGTTTGTTGAGTGTTTAGATTGATATTGATGGGTATTAGTATTTTTTGCTTTAATTTTTTGTTTGAACTTGGCGAACTATTTGACCTTTCGAAGTAGAAGTCTTAACTTGGTGAATGGAAAAGTGTGATCTATCGATGTTAAAATATGCTGTCGAAGTCAAAATCTGAGCTGGCAAAGTATAATTTTGAGCTTGGTGAAGTTGAAGTCTGAGCTATTGAGGTAGAAGCCTGATCTGTAGAAGTCTGAACTGCCGAGGAAGAAGGCTGAATTGCTGAAGGTAGAAGTCTAATCTATTGAAGGTAGAAGACTGATTTGCTGAAGGTTGAAGGCTGAACTAAAGTAGAAGTCTGAATTTTTGAGGTAGGAGGTTGATCTGAAGTAAAAGTCTGATCTGACGAGGTAAAAGGATGATCTGAAGTGTAGTCTGAACTGTCAAGGTAGAAGGCTGATCTAAAGTAGAATTCTGGACTGTCAAGGTTGAAGGCTAATCTGAAGTAGAAGTCTGAACTGACGAAGTTGAAGGATGATCTAAAGTTAAGTCTGAACTATCGAGGTAGAAGGTCTATCTGAAGTAGAAGTCTGAACTGTCGAGGTAGAAGACTGATCTGAAGTAGAAGTCTGAAATATCGAGGTTGAAGGATGATCTAAAGTAGAAGTCTAGAATGTCAAGGTTTGAAGGCTAATCTGATGAAAAGTATGAACTGTCGAGGTAGATGGTTGATCTGAAGTGAAGTCTGAATTGTTGAGGTAAAAGGTTGATCTGATGTAGAATTCTGGATAGTCGAGGTAGATGGTTGATCTGAAGTAGAAGTCTGAAATGTCGTGGTAGAAGGATGATCTAAAGTAGAAGTCTTGACTATCTAGGTAAAAGGCTGATCTGAAATAAAGTCTAAATTGTCGAGGAAGAAGGTTGATCTGAACTAAAGTCTGAACTGTCGAGGTAGAAGGTTGATCTGATTGAAGTTGAAGTTTGATCTGTTTGAGTAGGCCTCGACATCTTCGAGTAGGCTATCAAAGGTTGAATTCTGATCTGTTTGAAATGAAAGCTTGATCTGATTGAAGTAGAAGTTTGATCAATTTGAGTAGGCTTTGACAACTTCAAGTAGGCTATCAAAGTTAGAATTTTGATCTGTTAGAAATGAAAGTTTGACCTGATTGAAGTAGAAGTTTGATCAGTTTGAGTAGGCTATGACACCTTTGAGTAGGCTGTCAAAGGTAGAATTCTGATCTATTTAAAATGAAAATTTTATCTGATTGAAGTAGAAGTTTGATCTGTTTGAGAAGGCTTCGACAGCTTCGAGTATGCTATCAAAGATTGAATTCTAATCTATTAGTAGACTTTGACACCTTCGAGTAGGCTATCAAAGGTAGAATTCTGATCTATTTGAAATGAAAGTTTAATCTGATTAAAGTAGAATTTTTATCTGTTTGAGTGGGCTTCGACACCTTGGAGTAGGCTATTATAGGTTGAATTTTGATCTATATGAAATGATAGTTTAATTTTATTGTAGTAGAAGTTTGATCTACTAGAGTAGACCTAGACACCTTCGAGAAGGCTATCAAAGATAGTATTCTGATCTATTTGAAATGAAAGCTTGATCTGATTGAAGTATAAGTTTGATCTGTTTGCTGATGTTTTTTTTTAACTTCTACAATTAATTCAGATCATGCTGATGTGTATTTTCAGTGGTACATTCTGAGTCTGTTGAATCTGAATTTATGTTGTAATGTCTTAGTGCTCATGTTATCTCATGCGGACCATGGAATGTTAGAATTTGCATGCTTTGAACTGTTGATAATTAATTTTTGACTTGCTCTGCAACTGCTGCGTTGATAAATAATATGAAAGATACTTCCTTGACATTTGCATGAAAGATAAACTCTGTGTGTTCTGTTAGAAATCAAAGGCCAAAGCCACAGCGATGTTGAAAATTCTAAACATTTCCAGGTCGCCGCCGAGTATATCTCTGGGTGAGGGGATGCGATACCAAGGGGAAACCCAACAATGTGATAAACTTCGATGGCCTAAGCCACAGGGATGCATTCAAATCGCCTCGAACGCATTCTCGAGGGTCCGTTCTTTCGACTATTCTTGCCCCTCGAGTTTGCTCGAATGTTGGAAACTTGAGCAATTCAAGGACCCCCCAAGTATCTATTGGGGCGAGGGTGGACATGATACCCAGGGTAGACCAAGAAAAGGACTGTACTTCATCAGTTTCAGAGGCTGTAAGATGGAATATCGAATCGCCTCCAATGCATCCCCGAGGGTCCGGTCTTTCGACCATTCTTGCCCCTCGAGTTTTCTGGAATTTTGGAGACTTGAGCAATTCAAGGTCGCCCCCAAGTATCTGCTGGGGCCAGGGTGGACAAAGATACCGGGGGTATGCCAAGAAAAGGACTGTACTTCGAAGGCCAAAGCCACAGCAAAGGAATATCGAACTGCATCCAATGCATCCCCGAGGGCCTGGCCCTTCGACCATCCTTGCCCCTCGAGTTTGCTCAAATTTTGGAGACTGGAAAATTGTCGAGATCATCCTCGAGTACCAGTTGGGTCGAAGGTTGACATGGTATTCGTGTTAAACAAAGAAATTTACAGAAAATAAGAGATAAAGTTGGGTAGAAAAACTGTGTTTTGATTATTCTGTGTTATAAAAGAAGGCTATTTGGGCGGTCACTCCCGTCAACGGAGTTGTCGACGTGGATAGAATTTGGAATGGAAGATGGGTGACTTTGAGGATAATCTGCTAAAGTTGAAAATAAAATAAGGGGAAGATGAGAAGGCGACTGTAATGGTAGGAAGCACAGACGGCGCCAAATGTAGGGTCCTGACTTCTTTCGGAGGGGAACTTGGCTCTTACTCCACCGTGTTTATCCTTAATCGGAGGTTTCAAGCATATAATCTAGAATGCAGAAAATCAATAGAAAATATATTTGCGTAGAGGCCTTAATGTGGCACTCTACGACCTCCAAATGAGAATTTTTAAGAAAGATAAAATTACTGATGAGTAATTGAATGTTAAAATACAGGTTTTAAGAAGGTTGTCGAAGGTAAAATACAAGAGCTCAGAGGGGAGGCCCTTTTTCCCCCCACTTGGTTTCCCATCAAACCTATTTATAAAAGTATAGGAAGCTGAGTCACCAAGTGTGGGTTAGGCTACATGATTACTGTCAGGATATTTTGGATTATGTATGGGCGCCGGTCATATCTGTATTGTCAAGGGCATGGGCGTCGAACATGTCTGATGTACTAGCTACCTGTCCTATCATACTTTGACCATGTGCAACTATGGTCGAAGTGCTTCTGCTGCGGTCTGTGGAGTGTGTTCTCGAGGCTTCAAGTAGAAGGCTGCAAATAGATGGCTGCAAGTAGAAGGCTTTGAGTAGATGGCTGCAAGTAGAAGGCTTCAAGTAGAAGGTTACAAGTAGAACGCTGCGAGTAGGCTTCGAGTAGAAGGCCGCAAGTAGAAGGTAGCAAGTGCAAGGCAGCAAGTGGAAGGCTTCGAGTTGAAGTAGTTTTTGAGTAAAAGGCTGCAAGTAGAAGGCTTCGTGTAGAAGGCTCCGAGTAGGCTTCGAGTAGAAGACTTTGAGTAGGCAACTACATTCTCCCCCTCTCAAGGAAGGTCTCAAAAATAGTTATAGAGGCCTTTGCTGAAAAAACTGTTTGGCGATGGAAGTTGAGTGGTTTGACTATTGGTTTTCTGGTAGGTACTAGAAGATGGTAATAAAGATATGTTTTGTGGGGGGTTCTTCAGATTATGGGTCGGTTACGGGGCCTCCATTTGTTTTTGTTAGAATTATTTGCGAAAGTGATGGTGGAGCTGGAGCTGCTGCGGCTAGGAGGGAGGAGAAGCATCTTCTTGCTGGTTTGTTGAGTGTTTAGATAGATATTGATGGGTATTAGTATCTTTTTGTTTGAATTGTTCGCCTGAAATTGGTGAAGTATCTGACCTTTCGAGGTAGAACTCTAAACTTGGTGAATGGAAAGGCGTGATCTGTCGATGTTAAAGTGAGCTGTCGAAGTCAAAGTCTGAGTTGGCAAAGTAGAATTATAAGTTTGGTAAAGTTGAAGTCTGAGCTATTGAGGTAGAACTCTGATCTGCTGAAGTCTGAACTGCCGAGGAAGATGGCAAAATTACTGAAGGTAGAAGTCTGATCTATTGAAGGTGGAAGTCTGATCTCCTGAAGGTTGAAGGCCAAACTAAAGTAGATGTCAGAACTGTCGAGGTAGAAGGTTTATCTGAAGTAGAAGTCTGAACTGAAGAGGTAGAAGGTTGATCTAAAGTGAAGTCTGAACTGTCGAGGTAGAAGGCTGATCTGAAGTAGAATTCTGGACTGTCAAGGTTGAAGGCTGATCTGAAGTAGAAGTCTGAACTGACAAAGTTGAAGGATGATCTACAGTTAAGTTTGAACTATCGAGGATTAAGGTATACTGAAGTTCAAGTATGAATTGTTGAGAAAAAAGTTGATCTGAAGTAGAAGTCTGAAATGTCGAGGTAGAAGGATGATCTGAAGTAGAAGTCTGGACTATCAAGGTAGAAGGCTGATCTGAAGTAAAGTCTGAACTGTCTAGGTAGAAGTTTGATCTAAAAAAGAAGTCTGTACAGTTGAAGTAGAAGGTTGATCTGATGTAGAAGTCTAAAATGTCGTGGTTGAAGGATGATCTGAAGTAGAAGTCTTGACTACCTAGGTAGAAGGCTGATCTGAAGTGAAGTCTGAACTGTCGAGGTAGAAAGTTGATCTGAAGTAAAGTCTGAGCTGTCGAGGTAGAAGGTTGATCTGATTGAAGTTAAAGTTTGATCTGATTCAAGTTGAAGTTTTATTTTTTTAAGTAGGCTTCGACATCTTTGAGTAGGCTATCAAAGGTAGAATTCTGATCTGTTTGAAGTGAAAATTTGATCTGATTGAATTAGAAGTTTGATCTATTTGAGCCAGCTTTGACAACTTTGAGTAGGCTATCAAAGTTATAATTTTGATTTATTTGAAATAAAAGTTTGATCTGATTGAAGTAGAAGTTTGATCAATTTTAGTAGGCTTCGACACCTTTGTGTAGGCTATTGAAGGTAGAATTTTGATCTGTTTGAAATGAAAGTTTGATCTGAATGAAGTAGAAGTTTGATCTATTTGAGAAGGCATCGACACCTTTGAGTATACTATCAAAGATAGAATTCGGATCTATTAGTAGGCTTCGACACCTTCGAGTAGGCTATCATAGGTAGAATTCTGATCTGTTTGAAATGAAAGTTTGATCTGATTGAAGTAGAATTTTGATCTGTTTGAGTAGTCTTCGACACCTTCGAATAGGCTATCATAGGTAGAATTCTGATCTATATGAAATGATAGTTTAATTTGATTGAATTAGATGTTAGATCTGTTAGAGTAGACCTCGACACCTTCAAGAAGGCTATCAAAGATAGAATTCTGATCTGTTTGAAATTAAAGTTTGATCTGATTGAAGTAGAAGTTCGATCTGTTTGCTCTTGTTTTTTTTTTAACTTCTGTAGTTAATTTAAAACATGCGGATGTATATTTTCTGTGGTACATTCTGAGTCTGCTGAATCTGAATTTCTGATGTAATGTCTTAGTTCTCGTGCTATCTCATGCAGAGCTTAGAATGTTGGAATTTGCATGCATTGAACTATTGATGATTAATCGTTGACTTGCCCTGCGACTGCTGTGTTGTTAGATAATATGTAAGATACTTCCTTGACATTTGCATGAAAGATAAACTCTGTGCGTTCTGTTAGACATCTAAGGCCAAAGCCACAGCGATGTTGAAAACTTTAAACATTTCCAGGTCGCCGCCGTGTATCAGGCAGGGCGAGGGGACGTGATACCTTGGGAAAACCCGAAAATGTGCCAAACTTCGTTGGCCTAAGCCACAGCGAAGCATTCGAATCGCCTCCAACGCATTCCCGAGGGTCCGTTCTTTCGACTATCCTTGCCCCTCGAGTTTGCTCGAATGTCGGAAACTTGAGCAATTCAAGGACCCCCCAAGTATCTGTTGGGGCGAGGGTGGACATGATACCCAGGGTAGACCATGAAAAGGACTGTGCTTTGTCGGTTTCAGAGGCTGTACGATGGAATATCGAATCGGCTCCAATGCATCGCCGAGGGTCTGGTCTTTCGACCATTCTAGCCACTCGAGGTTTCTCGAATTTAGGAGACTTGAGCAATTCAAGGTCGCCCCTAAGAATCTATCGGGGCGAGGGTGGACAAGATACCCGGGGTAGACCAAGAAAGCAACAGTACTTCGAAGGCCGAAGCCACAGCGGAGGAATTTTGAACTACATCCAATGCATCCCCGAGGGTCCGGCCCTTCGACCATCCTTGCCCCTCGAGTTAGCTCAAATTTTGGAGGCTGGAAAATTTTTGAGATCATCCTCGGGTACCAGTTGGGTCGAAGATTGACATGTTATTCGAGTTAAACGAAGAAATTCACTAAAAATAGGAGATAAAGTTGGGTGGAAAAACTGTGTTTTAATTATTTTGTGTTGTGATAAAAGGCTATTTGGGCGGTCACTCCCGTCAATGGAGTTGTCGGCGTGGATAGAATTTGGAAGGAAAGATGGGTGACTTTGAGGATAATTTGCTAAAGTTGAAAATAAAAGAAGGGGAAGATGAGAAGGCGACTGGTAGGGTAGGAAGCGCAGACGGCACCAAATCTAGGGGCCTGACTTCTTTCGGAGGGGAAGTTCGCTCTTACTCCACGGTGTTTATCCTTAATTGGAGGATTCATGAATATAATCTAGAATGCAGAAAATCAATAGACAATATACTTGTGTAGAGGCCTTAATGTGGCACTCTGCGACCTTCGAATGAGGATTTTTAAGAAAGATAAAACTGCTGATAAGTAATTGAATGTTTCAGTACAGGTTTTAACAAGGTGGTCGAAGGCAAAATGCAAGAGCACAGCGGGGAGACCCTTTTTTCCCCCACTTGGTTTCCTATCAGACCTATTTATAAAAGTATAGGAAGCTGAGTCACCAAGTGTGGGTCATGCTATATGATTACTGTCAGGAAATTCTAAAGTAAGTATGGGCACCGAACATCTCTGTACGGACAAAGGTATGGGCGCCAAACATGTTTGATGTGATAGCTGCCTGTCCCATCATACTTCGACCATGTGCAACTATGGTCGAAGTGTTTCTGCTGCAATGTGTGGAGTCTTCTCTTGAGGCTTCGAGTAGACGCCTGCAAGTAGAAGGCTTCGAGTAGAAGGCTGCAAGTTGAAGGCTTCGAGTAGATGGCTGCAAGTTGAAGGCTTCAAGTAGAAGGCTGCAAGAAGATGCTGCATGTAGAAGGCTGTAAGTAGAAGGCTTCGAGTAGAAGGCTGTAAGAAGAAGGCTTCGAGTAGAAGGTTGCAAGTAGAAGGCTGCGAGTTGGCTTGGAGTAGAAGGGTGCAAGTAGAAGGCTACAATTACAAGGCTGTAAGTGGATGGCTTCGAGTAGAAGAAGGCTTCGTGTAGAAGGCTGCTTGTTGAGGGCTTCGATGCGAAGGATGTAAGTAGAAGGCTTCGAGTAGAAGGCCACAAGTATAAGGCTTCGAGTTGATGGTTGTAAGTAGAAGGCTGCGAGTAGGCTACTACATCCGCCCCCTCTCAGCGAAGGTCTCGAAAATAGTTGCAGAGGCCTTTGCTGAAAAAACTGTTTGGCATCGGAAGTTGAGCGGTTTGACTACTCGTTTTTTGCTAGGCTATAGAAGATGGTAATAAAGATACGTTTGGTGGGGGGTTCTTCAGATGATGGGTCGGTTACGCGGCCACCGTTTGTTTATGCTAGAATAATTTGCGGAAGAGATTGTGGAGCTGGAGCTGCTACGGCTAGGAGCGAGGAGAAGCACCTTCTTACTGGTTTGATGAGTATTTAGATGGATATTGAAGGGTATTTGTATTTTTTTTGTTTGAATTGTACGTCTGAACTTGGTAAAGTATTTGACCATTCGCAGTAGAAGTCTGAACTTGGTAATAGAAAGGTGTGATCTGTAAATATCCAAGTGAGCTGTCGAAGTCGAAGTATGAGCTTGCAAAGTAGAATTTTGAGCTTGGTGAAGTTGAAGTCTGAGCTGCTGAGGTAGAAGTTTGAACTGTCAAGGTAGAAGGCTGATTTACTAAAGGTAGAAGTCTAATCTGTTGAAGGTAAAAGTCTGAACTGCTGAAGGTAGAAGGCCGAACTAAAGTAGATGTCTTAACTATTGAGGTAGAAGATTGATCTGAGGTAGGAGTTTAAACTGATAAGATAGAAGGATTATCTAAAGTGAAGTCTGAACTGTCGAGATAGAAGGCTGATCTGAAGTAGAAGTCTAGACTGTCAAGGTAGAAGGCTGATCTGAAGTAGAAGTCTGAACTGAAGAGATAGAAGGATGATCTAAAGTGAGGTTTGAACTGTCATGGTAGAAGCTTGATCTGAAGTAGAAGTCTGAACTGTTGAGGTAGAAGGTTGATCTGAAGTGAAGTCTAAACTGCCGAGGTAGAAGGTTGATCTAAAGTTAAAGTCTGGACTATCGAGATAGAAGGTTGATCAGATGTAGAAGTCTGAAATGTCGAGGCAGAAGGATGATCAGAAGTAGAAGACTGGGCTGTCTAGGTTGAAGGCTGATTTAAAGTTAAGTCTGAACTGTCGAGGTAGAAGGTTGATCGGAAGTGAAGCCTAAACTGTCGAGGTAGAAGGCTGATCTGATTGAAGTAGAAGTCTTATTTGTTTGAGTAGGTTTCAACATCTTTGAATAGGCTATCAAAGGTAGAATTTTGATCTCTTTGAAATGAAAATTTGATTTGATTAAAGTAGAAGTTTGATCAGTTTGAGTAGGCTTCGACACCTTCGAGTAGGCTATCAAAGGTAGAATTTTGATATGTTTAAAATGAAAGTTTTATCTGACTGAAGTAGAAGTTTGATCAGTTTGAGCAGGCTTCGACACCTTCGAGAAGGCTGTTGAAGGTAGAATTCTGATCTGTTTGAAATGAATGTTTGATCTGATTGAAGTAGAAGTTTGATCTGTTTGAGTAGGCTTCAACACCTTCGAGTAGGCTATCAACGATATAATTTTGATCTATAGTAGGCTTCGACACCCTCGAGTAGGCTATCAAAGGAAGAATTCTGATCTGTTTGAAATGAAAGTTTGATCTGATTGAGTAGGTATCGACACCTTCGAGTAGGCTATCAAAAGTAGAATTCTGATCTGTATGAAATGAAAGTTATATTTGATTGAAGTAGAAGTTTGATCTATTTGAGTAGGCTTCGACACCTTCGAGTAGGCCATCAAAAGAAGAATTCCGATCTGTTTGTAATGAAAGTTTAATCCGATTGAAGTAGAAGTTTGATCTGTTTGAGTAGGCTTCGACACCTTCAAAAATGCTATCAAAGGTAGAATTCTGATTTGTTTGTAATGAAAGTTTGATCTGATTGAAGTAGAAGATTTACCTATTTGAGTTGGCTTCGACACCTTCGAATAAGTTGTCATAGGTAGAATTATAATCTGTTGGAAATGAAAGTTTGATCTGATTGAAGTAGATGTTTGATCTATTTGCGTAGGGTTCGACACCTTCGAGTAGGCTATCAAAGATAGAATTCTGATCTGTTAGTAGGCTTTGACACCATCGAGTAGGCTATCAAAGGTAGAATTATGATCTGTTTGAAATAAAAGTTTGATCTGATTGAAGTAGAATTTTGATCTGTTTGAGTAGGCTTCGACTAAGCTATCAAAGATAGAATTATGATCTGTTTGAAATGAAAGTTTGATTTAATTGAAGTAGAAGTTTGATCTGTTTGAGTAGACTTCGACACCTTCGACTAAGCTATCAAAGATAGAATTATGATCTCTTTGAAATGAAATTTTTATCTGATTGAAGAAGTTTGATCTCTTTGCTGATGTTTTTTATTGAACTTCTATAGTTGATTCTGAACATGATGATGTGTATTTTCTATGGTACATTCTGAATCTGCTAAATCTAAATTTCTGATGTAATGTCTTAGTGCTCATGCTATCTCATGCTGACCTTGGAATGTTAAAATTTGCATGCTTATTCTGTCGATTTTGCTTGCTTTGAACTGTTGATGACTAATCTTTGACTTGCTCTGCGACTGCTGCGTTGATGGATAATATGTAAGATACTTCCTTGACGTTTGCATTACTGTAGCATTGTTAATCCGTACAGAATATGGATGTAATGTAGATCAAACTTTGTATTCTATTGGACATCGATGGCCGAAGCCACAGCGATGTTAAAACTCGAAACATATCTAGGTCACCCCCGAGTATCTGTCGGGGCGAGGGGGCGTGATACCTAGGGGAAACCCGAAAATGTGCTGAACTTTGAAGGCCTAAGCCACAGTGAAGCATTCGAATCGCCTCCAACGCATTCTCGAGGGTCCGTTCTTTCAACCATTCTTGCCCCACGAGTTTTCTCGAATTTTAGAAACTTGAGTAATCCAAGGACCCCCCAAGTATCTGTCGGGGCGAGGGTAGACATGATACCCAGGGTCGACCTTGAAAAGGATTGTACTTCATCGATTTTAGAGCCTGGATGAAGGAATATCGAATCGCCTCCAATGCATCCCAGAGGGTCTGGTCTTTTGACCATTCTTGCCCCTCGAGTTTGCTCAAATTTTAGAGACTAGAGAAATTCAAGGTCGCCCCCAAGTATCTGTCGGGGCCAGGGTTAGCAAGATACCCAGGCTAGATAAAGAAAAGGACTGTACTTCAAAGGCCGTAGCCACAGTGAAAGAATATCGAACTGCCTCCAATACATCCCCGAGGGTCAGGCCCTTCGACAATCCTTGCCCCTCGAGTTTGCTTTAATTTTAGAGACTGGAAAATTATCGAGATCATCCTTGAGTACCAATTGGGTCGAAGGTTGACCTGGTATTCGAGTTAAACAAAGAAATTTACTAAAAATAGGAGATGATGTTGGGTGGAAAAACTGTGTTTTGATTATCTTGTGTTGTGAAGGAAGGCTATTTTGGCGGTCACTCCCGTCCACAGAGTTGTCGGTGTATATAGAATTTGGAATGGAAGATGGGTGAATTTGAGGATAATCTGCTGAAGTTGAAAATAAAAGTAGAGGAAGATGAAAAGGAGACTGGTAGGGTAGGAAGCACAGACGACGCCAAATGTGGGGGCCTACCATCTTTCGGAGGGGATGTCGGCTCTTACACCACGGGGATTATCCTTAATCGGAGGATTTAAGTATAAAATCTAGAATGCAGAAAATCAATAGATAATATACTTGCGTAGAGGCCCGAATTTGGCGTTCTACGACCTCCGAATAAGGATTTTTAAGAAAGATAAAATTACTGATGAGTAATTAAAGGTTTTAGTACAGGTTTTTACATGGTGGTCGATGGTAAAATGCAAAAGCTCAGAGGGGAGACCCTTTTTCCCCCCACTTGGTTTCCCATCACACCTATTTATAAAATTATAGGATGCCGAGTCACCAAGTGTGGGTCAGGCTACATGATAACTGTCAGGATATTCTGAAGCAAGTATGGGCGTCGGTGAGGTCTGCACTAACAAGGGTATGGGCGCCGAACATGTCTGATGTGATAGCTGCCTATCCCGTCATACTTCGACCATGTGCAGCTATGGTCGAAGTGTTTCTGCTGCGATGTGTAGAGTCTATTCTTGAGGCTTCGAGTAGAAGGCGGCAAGTAAAAGGCTTCGTGAAGAAGGCTGCAAGTAGAAGGCTGCAAGTAGAAGGTTGCAAGTAGAAGGCTTCGAGTAGAAGGTTTCAAGTAGAAGGCTACGAGTAGGCTTCGAGTTAAAGGATGCAAGTAGATGGCACCAAGTACAATGCTGCAAGTAGAAGGCTTCGCGTAGAAGTAGGCTTTGAGTAGAAGGCTGCAAGAAGAAGGCTTCGAGTAGAAGGCTGTAAGTAGAAGGCTATAAATAGAAGGCTTCGAGTAGAGGTAGGCTTTGTGTAGATGGCTGCAAGTAGAAGGCATGGCTGCAAGTTGATGGCTTCGAGTAGAAGGTTATAAGTTGAAGGCTGCGAGTAGGCTTCGAGTAGAAGGCTACGAGTAGGCTACTACATCTATAAAGGTTTCTAATGTATGTGAGGGGAACGTGAGCTTGAGGTTCAGATGAAAGGTGTCAGGGGTATGCTCGTTATTTGTATGATGTGTGTTTGTGTACAGATCGAGAGAAATTGGCTAATTTTATTGCTAAAGTTGAGATCGAATTCGCTGATCTTAGGACCGATGAATAATTTGATTAGATGTTGTTTGTCTTGGTTACAAAAGTGGTGATGGATGTTGTGTTAAGTGTGTTTTATGAATAATATAATTGTTTTGAATGTAACAGAAATAGTATAAGTCAATCGGATCCTCTAGAGGGGCGAATCTGTTTTGAGATTGTTTTAGCAAACATTTTGAACAAATTTAAACATTTGCACAGCTTAGTAAATGACGTCAATCACTATAAATACGGTAAACAAGGACTGAAAGACAAAAATATGAAATTGCAGAAGCTTCTAGTTTTGTTTTGTATGCAAAAAGGAAATAGAGATCTGACATCTCACAGTGTGAGTCATCATGAGTTAGGGGAGGTGAAGAAAGGATATGGAAAGAGGGTGAAAAAATATGTTAAAAAATGAGTGAAGCTAAAATGATGGAAAGGTGGCTTCATCAAAAAGGTACAAGGCGTCTGCAATGGAGAGTGGAAAGGATGCCATGGTTCTGGAATCGAGGATGGTTCGTGCAAGAAGTAATGAATGCCAGTAGTATGAGAGAGAAAGAAGAAATAGTAATTCTTCTTCGTCTCCAAGCAAACATTTTATCACAAAAATCATGGGGAGCACTCAGAGAGAAATATGAAAAATCAGAGGATTCGGTAAAAAGTTATCTGAAGGCGGTAAACGGTTGAAGAGAGCAAAAGATTTTTGATCTCGCAGGTGGTAATACAGCAGCGTTGTGAGGGGAAAGCTTGACTCTACTGCTGATTCTCATTCGAATACTGAAGGCTAGTAGAGATGTATGCGATATATATTGGCGTATTTTTATATGTTAAAGATATATGTTATAAGTGAATGATTGATCAGAGATATATGTTGAATATATATATATATGAATACATAGATGGAAGAACGATAAATACCTAAACATGTACGTAGGTCGAGCGTGAGAGGCATCTGTGAAGGTCAAAAATGTACCTGTACAAAATATTATTAAGATGGGTAGTTTGACTGTTAATGAGGTTTCGACCTCTGGTCGGACGAATAAGTCTGATAATGAAGGGGAAAGAGGATTGGAATAATTTTTGGGTTTCCCAGGATTGTTGGTGTCTTATCCTCAGGGTTTTGATACCTTTAGGGAGTTTTAAAAGGCCAAGGCGGCTGTAGGAGGGAATTGGGGAAAATGTATAGAGTTTACCAGTAGGCAGTTTAGGGGTTGTACGGTAGTGGAGGGGAAGAGTATTTTTATCTTTTGGCAGATTTGGCAGTAGATAAATGAGATAAGGGTATAGATGAATTGATCTCGTTAGACTTTTTTGATGGGGATATCCAGAGTGACCTCACGGAGGGTTTTCTATGTTACCTATATCAATTAGAGTATGGGTTGAGCATTCCCCTTACCAATTTGGCGAAGGGGATTATGAGTGCAATTGGGGCATGTCCTGTTCAAATGAACGGGAACATGTGGGAGGTAATAACTGTCTGTGACCATCTAAATGAAAGGTGGGAATGGAAGGAGAACGTGAGAAAGATAACCCCTGAGGACATTCTGCAGTTTTATGGGGTGAAGAATTTTAATGCCAGCGGGGGATCATATTTTTGTGCGAGCGTAACTCGGCGTCATTTTTTTGATCTGAATTCAGCATGTCAAACCTGGAATGACAGCATCATATGGGTGAAGCGTAATTTCCTTCAAAGAGATGATAAAGAACTTTTGGACCTTCGATTTAGATCTGTAAAGAAAAATAAGTATAGACATCCATAGATATTATTATTGTTATGCCTTGTTGACAACTGTAGTTGATAGTAAAATGTGTTTTTGCAGGTGTGAAGTCTACAGCGGAAAGGAAAAAATCCTTGCAGGACGAAGTTATGGAGAAGGAGGCTGAACTCAAACTTGTGTTGGAGGGACTTGGCTTGAGTAGAAAAAAATTGGTTGATAGTAACTTTGACAAGGCTAGGAAGACTCAGTCTACCTGGTCGATGGCGGGGGTCAATGAAGGAAATAAACAAGTCAGCTGTGAGGGGGTTCGAACATATTTGTCCAAGACTCCTAGAACTGGAAGTTTGGCTCAGCTGAAACCTATCAAGCCTAGCAAAGTAGTTCAATTATATCCAAAGAAATGGATGCTAAAGACTCAGCCGGCCGCTAGTACTACTGGAAGTGTTGATATCGCGAAAGATAAGGGAAAGAGGGTCAAACCCTCAAAGGAGTTGGAAAAGAAAGTCGTCGAGGGACGATCTGCTTCAGGAGAGGACCTCATGGAGGTTGAGAAGAGGGCTAGGTTGGCGATTCTCCAAGGAGAAGGGGATACGAGCAAGATGGTAAGTTTATATTATCAGAAAGGAATGTTTAATATACTTTGAGCTAACAACTGAGATCGATATAAATTTTGTAGGATGCTCGCCTTGTTAAAGGGATGTGGCTCGGTATAGAGGAAGAGAAAAGTGAGCTGAAGAAGGTCAAGAACAAGTGGAGAAAGACTTATCTCAAGCCAAGACTGACGCCATGAAGGAATTAGGCAACTAAGGGCCTCTCACGTTATGGCAATTGGCCTGATACAGGTCGAGGCAAAGGCCAATTTAGACGAGATGATGGAGAAGCGTGACAGACTGGGTCGTCACTTGATGTTGAAGGGCTATTCAGAGGAGGAGGTGGATGCAATTAAGCCTGATACCTACGCGAAGGTGGAAGATGAGGAGGAAGCAGACGTGGTGGGAATTGTGGACGGTCTGAATGGTATCTCCCACTAGATAGTGCTCGGCAACCAAGGGGATGATGTTGAGCTCCCAGAAGGGGGGAGTGAGAAGGTAGAGTAGACAGATGTTTTGTAAAAATATTTGTGAGTAGTTTAAATCGTGTATGGGGAAGATAACTTTTGTGCAATGACTTTCTTTATAAACCTTTTGTAGGCAATTAGAGAGATGAGTCACAGAATAAATGACCTAGAGTCTTGACTTGCTAGTGAAAGCGAGACCTATAATGCCTTGCTGTCTGCTCAAGCAGAGTTATAGGTTAGATCGGAATAAGTTTTTTAACTCGCACGTTACACCAATGTTATGCTATCAAATCAACAGGATAGAAATGCACGAAAAAATTCTAACGTAATTAATACGAAATAATATATTGAAAGTGTATACCTTGTAGGCCGAAAGAAGATTCATGTAGGGTTCATCTGAGAATGGAGTCCAATCTTTTAGTCTAAAAGTACATAGAAGTAGATGTTTAGAAATTCACATAGTTTCTTAGAAATTAAGTATGTTTATATTAGGAATTAGATTTCCTGAATTGAGCTGTACTAAAACTTGTCATATTTCTCAGGTCGAATTGGATTCATCTCGCGCACGTGAGGAACACGTACTCATGTGCAATCGAGAATTTGTTGAGCAGTTCCATAGAATGGAGGCGAACAAGAATAGAGTAGATCAATGCGTAAAAGCGCATTTCAGACTCGAGAAGTTGAATCTGGCCGCCTATGACCTATCTCGTCTGGTCGAAGAGAAAGATTCTGAGATTAAGAAGGGATTAGAAGATTTATCTGAGGTAATAGAACATGTCGAGAAACTTCAACGTCAGGTCGATGCGTTAGCTGTGAAGGGTAAGCACACCGATGCGACTCAATAACGTATTCACGCGCTGGAACAAACAGAGGACCAACTTCGATCTGACATTCAAAGAAGTAGTAACGAGCTGGAGTGAATGAGGCAAAAAATTCATCATAAAGGATGACGATCTTTGGGTAGCCTGAAAAAATCTATCGGCTTCGGAGGCCGCAGCTGAACACTTGCAAACAACCTTCCCCGCTAAGGATATGGAATATCGAGAAATGCAGCGATGGTGCGACAACTTAAACGAGAGAGTCACTCAACTTAAAGCCAAAGAGGACCAAGCCATTTCTCTTGCCAAGAAATCCGAGGCTAGTAATCATTCATGGGGAAGTAGAACTTAGGTTAAGGCTCCTTTAGTTCGAGGGGATGTAGTTAGTCTCTCAGGTTGAATTAGAGAGTCAGAAAGTGGCTTGTCTCAAAATCAGGGGCACGTTTAGAAGGGAAATGCAAATTTGAGGGAATGTCAGCATAAGCTAGATACTGCTCTTATTAGGGAGAATGTTCTGGGGGGGATGATCAAAGCAAAGGAATTGTTGGAGAAGAAGAAGGAGGAATTATTGAAAGATTTGCCGGCTAAGGAAGAGTTGAATGCAGAAATTGGGAAACTTCGTGCTCGGGTTGTAGACTTAGAAGCCCTAAACCTATCTGAGTCGGCGAAGTATATTGCCAAGTTATAAATTGATGCCATTTATAATAATAGGGTTGATGCGGAATATTTCAATGGAAGGATAATTGCGCTAGGTTAAAGTCCCGCCACAAGAGGATAAAGGTAAGATTTGCAACAGCAGTAGTACCTGGTATGTCTCGATCTGTCCTATTAAGGGTGATCGTTGCATATTTTAAAAAAGGAAGTTAAAGACTTGACTCAGAATGGGATACCATGCTAAAAACTCTGTCGGATATGGCATGCACCTGTGGAGCTAAGAAAGATCGAGGGAACTGTCTAGGCACCATAGGAACCCAACTGTGCCCTCAAACTGCTGAATCAGTAGATCAAAGTAGAGCTGCTATAGCCCGCAAACTGAAAGGCATGCCTCTTAATGCATGGGGAATCGTTGTTGACCCTCCGTCAGCAAAAAAGGATCCTCTGTATTATGATTTTGACCTGAAAATAAATATTAATTATCGTAGACACATTGTAATAGATAAAAGCTAGTATGACCATTGCCTTATCCAGTGTCTGGTGGGGTCTTTGATATAATGCAAATTTTTCACATTCGTTTTAATCGCAAAAATGGGTTGTGTTAAACCAAGTTGAAACTTGATTTAAACTATAGAAATGTCACAGGCATATTGAAAGAGATGAAGGCTAGTATGACCTTTGCCTTATCTTATACCTGGCTGAGTCTTTGATGAGAACCAAGTTTTTACACTTACCAAAATCGCTGAGATGTAAAGATCCAGCTAAACCAAGTGTTATCCTCTTTTCAGCCTACTGTAATGATCCAATCAATTTGTAAAAGATGATGACTAGTATGAACTTTGTCTTATCTCTCGTTTGGTTGAGTCTTTGATGCGAACCATGTTTTTACACTTGCCACAATCATAGAGATGTAAAGATTTATGTGAACCAAGTGTTATCCTCGATCCAGCCTACTGTAATGTTCCAAACAAGTTGTAAAAGGTGAAAACTAGTATGACCTTTATCTTATCACTTGCTGGTTGAGTCTTTAATGCGAGCCAAGTTTTTATACTTGCCACAATCGCAGAGAGCTAATGATTCAGCTGAACCAAGTGTTATCCTCGATCCAGCCTACTATAATGATCCAAACAAGTTGTAAAAGATGAAGACTAGTATGACCTTTATCTTACCTCTTGTTTGGATGAGTCTTTGATGCGATCCAAGTTTTTACACTTACCGCAATCGAAGAGATGTAAAGATTCAGCTGAACCAAGTGTTATCCTCAATCCGACCTATTGTAATGATCCAAACAAGTTGTAAAAGATGAAAACTAGTATGACCTTTGTCTTATCTCTTGATTGGTTAAGTCTTTGATGTGAACCAAGTTTTTGCACTTGCCACAATCGCAGAGATGGTGTAACGGAAGCCAATCAAGTGATATCCCTGATTGAACTTATAAAGGATTGGTTATAAGCTAGGATTATCTATGCTTGAATCTGTAAAATGTGGACGAATGTTCATTAAGAGAATGACATTGTTCAAAAAAAAATTTCATTGTTAAGTTCAGAATTTACATTGGATGGAGATAAGAATCTCACTTATGGAATTGAAAAACGAAATGCGAGAAATGGAAATGGAGTAGTAAGATGCCTTACGAGAGTATCGTTTCAGTTGTCTAGTGTTCCATGGGTTTGAAATGGGGATTCCCCCTTCTGTCATGAGGTAGTATGATCCCAAGCCTGAGGGACCTGCGATAATGAATGGACCCTCCTAATTGTCGGCTAATTTTCCAGCGTAAGGCTCTTTACAATGTTGTGGAATTTCTTTGAGGACGTGATCTCTGATTTGGAAAGTATGACTCCTGACTCAGTTATTATAGGATCTGGCAAGCATATGATGATATCGACCTAGGTTAGCGATGGCGCGTTCCCTCCCAATTGTTGGTAATTTTAGCTTGGCCATTGCCTTGAGGGTAGTATGGATTTGATGGTGAGTGGATAATATTGTGGTGATTTAGGAAGGTTATGACCTTATCTCCCATAAATTGGGGCCCATTATCGATTCAAATTAGGTGGGGGCACCCGAATCGAGTGATTATGTGGTTCCAGATAAAAGAAATGACCCCTTCTTCTTTGGTTCGACACAGCGGAATTATATTAACCCATGTTATAAAATAATCGGTAGCTATGAGTAAGTGACGGCGATTACCTGGAAAGTTAGAGAATTCACCGACAAGGTTTAGTGCCCATCTTTTGAATGGCCAGAAAACCTTGCTTGCATGGATTTCGAGCACAGGGGCGTATATCATATTTCCATGTCTCTGGCAGGTATCGCACCTGTGGGAGTACTCCTCTGCTTGCTTGTGCATTCCCGGCCAAAATACTCCTTGAGTTATAGCTCGGATAGCTAATGATCTACCTGCGGTGTGGGAGCCACAAGCTATAGTTCGTCTACTTTTAACTTTGAGAGGCATTTGTGGTATGGCCCTGCAACGGAGTGGAGGTAAAGCATACCGTTTTGAGTATTGTAACGCTTTGAGTTGCTGATCAGTTGTCAGCGCTCTTTTGGGTCTGCTGGGAGTGGTCCCTTGCACTTGTTGTCGACTCTTTGGTAGGCTAAGAAAGGCTTTCACCAATCGTCGTCTCCCCCTTTATCGCCCTCAGAATTAATCATGCATACCGATATGCGATCAATGTTGGGGGCTGAAATGATCCCGATCTGAAGATAACGAGCTTCTATTCCCAAGACCCCAAGGAATCGACCTGTCTGTTTTCCCCCCGAGGAAGATATTTGATAGATTCTTTCGCGAACTTACTCATCCTATCTGCAACGAGGGCTGCGTAATCGATCATCACAAGAGCGAGGTCGAAACCGTGAGTGAGAGCTTCATAATCGGCAACATTATTTGAGGCCTCAATATCCAAGCGGATTGATTTCTAAATTATGTCATTAGAAGAGGTAATCAAAACGATCTTGATTCTTGACCCTTCAGGTCTTGCCGAACCATCCGTGAGGGGCTTCTACCCTGACGTGGTGATCCAGTCAGCTCATTTGTCGAATAGCCTGGGGGTTGGATTCTCTATAATGTTTTCTGCAAGGTCCGGTTCGTGCTCCTCCCACTCAGGATCCTCTGCAGGAAAATCTGTGAGAAAATCGGCAACGGCTTAATCTTTTTTAGAATGACGTTGTTCGAACTTGATATCATGTTTGCCCAAACTGACTAACCATTGTTGCACTCTTCGTCACTTCTTTTTTTTGGACAGAACTTCCCGAAATGGGTAGTTTTTCATAACTTGACAGAATGTGCCTAGAAATAGTGCTTGGGTTTCTGTGATGTGTAAACAAGGGTGATAAGAAGCTTCTCAATTTTAGAGTACCTTGTTTCTGTCGGTATGACTATTTTGCTAATAAAGATGACTGGTTTCTCTATTTTCCCTTCCAGGCAAATGAGAACCAAGCTGAGAGAAGTGTGTATGACAGCTAAGTAGATTATCAGTTCCTCAGTACCTACTGGGGTGCTCATTATTGGAGACCTCCAGAAATAGATTTTGAGATCCAGAAAAGCTGCTTCGCATTCTGGATTCCAGGTGACTTCCATAGTTGGCTGAACCTTTCCATGTTTGGTACATCCACAGAGTAACAGGAATGGCCAATGATAGCGGTCTAAAGATTTAGAGACGAAACAGTTGATCGCGGCAATCTTGTCAGTGAGTTTTTGAACGTCTTTTATTGTTTTTAGAGAAGGCATGTCGAGGAGAGCCCGAAATTGATCTGGATCAGCCTCAATCCCTTTCTTACTGATGAGGTGGCCAACAAAGCGGCTAGAATATACCCCGAATTGGCATTTATCAGGGTTAAGGTGCATTTTGTAAGATTGAAGTACGTTGAATATTGTGTTGAGATCTGAGATGTGATTATCTAACTGCATGGTTTTGCACAAAAATTTACCGATTTAGACTTCAACAATTTTTCCCAGGTGTGCTTTGATCATAGCAGTCATCAATCGCTGACATACGGCCCCTGCGTTTTTGGGCCTAAAGGGCTTGACTTTGTAACAGTAAAGGCCACTTTTGATTATGAATGTAGTCTTCTCTTGATCTTCTTCTGAAAGTGGTATTTTATTATATCCTGAAGCAGCGTCCATCATAGATAGGATATCGTGGCCTGCAGTAGAATCGAGTACCTGATGAATGTTGGGAAGAGGGAAACTGTCCTTTGGAGTATGTTTGTTTAGATCTGTTAAATCTACACAAACGTGAACTTTTATATTCTTCTTTAAGGCAGTGACAATGTTGGATATCCTGTCCGGATATTTGGCTTTCCAAATGAATCCAACTTTGATCAACTTCACAATCTCGGTGTTAACTTCATCTCGAAGATGAGGTGAAAGTCGTCACTGCTTCTGTTTGACTACTGGGGCGTTAAAGTTGATGGCTAATTTATGACATGCCATAGCTAGATCGACTCCGGGCATTTCTTCAAAAGACCATGCAAAAACATCTCGATTGAGTTGTAGGAACTGGATGAATACATCTTTCTCATGCTGAACCAGCTTAGTTCTGATGAATGTGCCTCTCCTAAGTCCATTAGTGTTAACATATTTTGTGGGCTCCTCCGTAGGTGATTGGTCATCGAGGTGATCGTTTTTAGGTAATTATTATACGGCCAATCTGTCTGAAGAATTGAGGATGGCAGAGACAGTATTTTTACAAGCTCGAGAGAGTTTCTAACGGCCTCTGATCTCATAAATACCATTTTCGTGCTTGAATCAGAGTTCTTGGTGATAAGTGGAAGCGATTGCTCCCATATTGTGTATCCAGCAGTGGCCCATAATCCCAAGATAGCGAGACTTGACATTAATGAAGTAGAAAACGACATCAATAGTGGATGGTCTAGCGGTGATAGGTAAGATAATCTTGCCTACTCATTCCTCTCTAGAGCTCTTGAGCCCACTAATGTCTGTGTCGTTCTGAATGACTTGGTCGGCCAAACCCATCTGGCTGATCGTACTCTGAAAATAGATTTCAATACCGCTCCCAGAATCAATCATCATTGTATGCATGACAAACTGCTTCATCTTGAGCATTATGACTAACGCATCGTGATGTGGAAATTTGACATGGCTAATATCGTAATCCTGGAAAGAGATTCCTAGTTGACGATTGCTTGACTCAGGAAGAAGTTTGGCTTCTTTGTCTTTAGGTGTAAGATCACAGCATTCCGAGAGCCTCCGGCGCTTTGACCAGCTGGAATTGCTGATCGGGTTGATTTCGATCATGTTGCTGAGGTGCATGTAATAGAGATGCTTCTCCTTAGCTCTATCATCGACCTGAACAACTTCGAGTTATTTCTTATGGTTGCCATCTAGGTATGACTTCAGGTCAACAATGTATTCAAGCAGCCGTCCTTCCTTGAGAATGAGCTTGTACATCCACTATAGAGAAAAGCAATGTCAGTAGAATGGTGATTTACCTTATGATGTAGGTAAAATGGTCAATTCTCAATGGGCTTCAGTGGTTGAGGGACGCGGTAGAGTGGGTCTTTCAGCAATAGTGGAAAAATTGTGGAGATTCGGACGTTCAGCTTTGGGAGGACGGGTTTGTTTTGCAGACCGCTTCTCGTAGAATACCCAGTATATCCCTTGGTGTATTTTTGATCTCCCTGTTCCTCCTTAGGCTCATTGGTTTGCTCTGTATGTGGGGCTTTGGTGGAGAGGACAGACTTGGTAGACTTTTGTCGCTCAGACATCATCCATTCCAAGTCGATGTAACCATTAATTTTTGTGATCATCTCATCCAACATCGCAGGCTTGTTAATAAAGAGGTATTCTTTGGCTTTGCAATCGATTCGAAGAGCATTGGTGAAAGCGGTTACAGTAGTTTTTTGGTCGAAGTTATTTACCTTTCTCGCAAGCTCTAAAAATTTCTTTAAAAAGTCCTCAAGTTTTTCTCAATGTGACTACTTATGACCGATAAGAGAATACAAGTTCTCCTCTTTGTCTCTATTGTGAGCATATGTTTTAATGAACTATTTCTGTAGCTGATCAAATGTACAGATAGATTCCTCAGAAAGAGAGTGAAACCATCGGAGTTTCTCCTCCTGCAAACTTGTGGAGAACAGTCGGCAGAGAATGTGGTTAAGATTGAAGTATAACCCCATTAAATCGTGGTATTGCTGAATATGCTCCTTCGGATCAGTACCTTTGTATTTGTGAATTTGGGGAGTATGAAAACCTTTCGGTATTTCCATATCAAAAAGTTCTTTGGCAATCGGACTTCCTTGTAACTTTGTACTATCACCAGCAGTACCCAGAACTTGTGCCTCGATCAACTCCTTAATTCATTGATCCATATGATATTTTGCAATGTATTGACGTGTTGGCTGAGTCACTGGACGTGTTGGCAGGGTATGATGAGTTCCCGTACTTACACTCAAGCGATCTCATGCTGGAACTTGATGATGAGGTTGTCGGCCGTCCTCCTGACGGATGGAAAGAGGGTAACCATGGCCGGTATCAGATTGAAGTTCTCCCCCCAAATGGATGGAAGGTTACAGTGGTAGATTTCTGAAAATGGCTTTACTTGTGGCTCCCCAAGGTCCCAACCTTTTCCTTGCTGAAATGTGGGAGGTCTCTGGGAATTGATTGTGACCCTAGGCTGGGGAAGCCTGCTAAGTATTTTGCTGAGCCTTGACTACAGTCTGAATCGTCATCATCTAATTTTTGTGCAGTTTGAGCGATGTTAAACGAGCTTGTCGCTCTGCATCGAGCTCTTTCTCTCGGAGCTCGCGGTCCTTTGTTAATTAAATTTCGAGTTCGGTGCGTTTCTCAGCCTCTGCGTGGAGATTCGCTCGTAACTCGGTGAGTTGCCCCGGATCCACAGAAATTTCGAGCTGAGTTCATGTGGCCTGTCGTTTGGAAGAAAAAATAATTGAAAAATGTAATGAAAGACTGGCTTAGGGTATTGTGAAAATGTAATCATTCCCACAGACGGTGCTAAATGTAATGGACAAATTCCATAAGCTCGATATGATTAGGAATTAGCTATCACACTAATGAACCTATAACAATACTCTACTAGAAAGTAAGAAATGCAAACAAGTGTTTTTTGTGGAAAACCTTTGAATAGGTAAAAAACCACGACCTTGTATAGAGGATTTTTGCAAAAGTATCTTTATTGCTTTGAATGGATATCATTATTACAAGTAATCTCCAGAACATAAAAATGCTTTTGATCTCGTAAATAAAAAGTTTTGAGTAATTTTTTTGGTTCCTGTCTCTTCTGGAACTTTTTCCTTTTATAGGCTTCTCCACATCTCTTCATCATGCTAGAACACGTTTTCTGAATAATGTGGTAATGGAGGTTGACTGAATAACTAACAAGTTTATGGGAGACAGGTGTCTTTGACTATAAAATGTTTTCCAGGTTTAACTGGATGCACTTTCTTAAGTAGTTCGTGGGGTTGGTTAGAATGTTGACTGGAGTGTCAAGTGTTAAAATTGCGTGAGCCTGAGATAAAGGAAATTCAAACTGGATTAGCTCAATTTTGAATGAGGTCGAGGGATAAGTCCCTACAATCCTTCAGTAGATCTTTCAATAATTCTTCCGTCATCTTCACTAGCAATTCCTTTGCTTTGATCTCCCCCTCCAGATATTTCTCCCTAATAAGAGCAGCATCAAGCTTATGCTGACATTCCCTCAAACTCGCATTACTCTTCTGAACGTGCCCCTGAATTCTAGACACGACACTTTCAAGCTCTCTAATTTTTCCTGAGAGACTGACTACATCCCCTCGAACTAAAGGAGCCTTAACCTCAGTTCAACTTCCCCCTGAACGCTCTCTAGCCTCAGCTTTCTTGGCAAGAGCAATGGCTTGGTCCTTAGGCTTTAAGTCGAGTGACTCTCTGTTTTAAGTCGCCGCACCTTCGCTACATTTCTCAAAATTCCATATCCTTGGTGGGGAGGGTTGTTTGCAAATGTTCAGCTATGGCCTCCAAAGTCGATAGATTTTCTTAAGCTACCCTCAGCTCGTCATCCTTTTCGATGATTTTTTTACCTCATTCACTCCAGCTCGTTCCAACTTCTTTGAAGGTCAGATCAAAATTATTCCTCTGTTTGTTCTAGTGCCTGAATATGGTATTGAGCCATGTCAGCCTGCTTACCCTTCAAAGCTAACACATCGACCTGACATTAAAGTTTCTCGGCACGTTCTATTACCTCGGATAGATCTTCTAATCCCATCTTAATCTCATAATCATTCTCTTTGAGCTGACGAGATAGGTCGGAGACGGCCTTATTTAACTTCTCGAGTCCATAATGTGCTTTTACATATAGATCCTTTCCATTCTTGTTTGCCTCCTTCATCCTATCGAACTACTCAGCAAATTCCCGATTACACATGATTACGTGGTCCTCACATGCGCGAGATGAATCCAATTCGACCTGGGAAATATAACAAGTTTTAGTACAGTTCGATTCAGGAAATCTAATTCCTAATATATACATACTAAATTTCTAAGAAACTATGTGAATTTTTAAACATCTGCTTCCAAGTACTTTTAGACTAAAAGTTTCTACTCCATTCTCAGATGAACCCAACATGAATCTTTTTTTGGCACACAAGGTACACACTTTCAATATATTATTTAGTATTAATAGCGTTAGAATTTTGCCGTGCATTTATATCCTGTTGATTTGATAACTTAACATTGGTGTAACATGCGAGTTGAAAAACTTATCCCAATCTAACCTACAACTCTGCTTGAGCAGACTGCAAGGCTTTAGAGGTCTCTTTTTCACTAGTAAGTCCAGACTCTAGGTCATTTATTCTGAGACTCATCTCTCTAATTGCCGATAAAAGGTCTATAAACAGAGTCATTCTACAGAAGTTTTCTTCCCCATACACGATTCAAACTACTCTCAGAAATTTATACAAAGCATATGTCTACCCTACCTTCTCACTCGCCCTTCTAGGAGCTCAACATCATCCCCTTGGCTGTCGAGCACTGCCTGGCGGGAGACACCATCCAGACCGTCCACAATTCCCACCACGTCTGCTTCCTCGTCATCTTCCACCTTAGCGTAGGTATCAACCTTAATGGCATCCACCTCCCCCTCGCAATAGCCCTTCAACATCAAGTGATGACCCAGTCTGTCACGCACCTCCATTATCTCGTCTAAACTGGCCTTTGCCTCGGCCTGCATCTAGCCAATCGCCACAATGTAAGAAGCCTTCAGCTGCATAAGTTCCTTCATGTCGTCAGTCTTGGCTCAAGCTAAGTCTTTCTCCAGCTCACTCTTGCCTTCTTCAGCTCATTCTTTTCTTCTTCAATACTGAGCCACATCCCTTTGACAAGACGAGCAACCTGTAAAATTTATACCGATCTCAGTTATTAGCCCGATGTATATTAAACATTCCTTTATGATAATATAAACTTACCACCTTGCCCGTATCTTCCTCTCCTTGGAGAATTGCCAACCTAGCCCTCTTCTCGGCCTCCTTGAGGTCGTCCCCTTAACCAGATCGTCCCTAGGTGACTTTCTCTCCAGACTCCCCCGAAAGTTCGACCCTCCTCCTCATATCTTTCGCGACCTCAACTCTTCCAGTAGTACCAGAGGCCTGCTGAGTCTTTAGAATTTGTTTCTTCGGATATAATTGAGCTACTTTACTCGGCTTGACATGTTTTAGTTGAGCCGAACTTCCAGTTCTAGGAGTCTTGGAAAAATTTGTTCAAATTCCCAAACCGCTGACTTGTCATTTTCCTTCATCAACCCCCGCTATCAACCTACTAGACTGAACCTTCCTAACCTTGTCCGACTTACTATCAACAATCTTTTTTCTACTCAAGCCAAGTCCCTCCAACACAAGTTTGTGTTCAGTCTCCTCCTCCGCAACATTGTCCAGCAAGGATATTTTCCCATCCACTGTAGACTTCACACCTGCAATAACAAATTTTACTATCAACTATATTTGTCAACAAAACATAACAATTAACAATATTACTATCTATGCATATCTATACTTACTTTACTTTACAGATCTAAATCAAAGGTCCAAAAGTTCTTCATCATCTCTTTGAAGGCAATTACCCTTCACCCATATGATGTTGTCATTCAAGGTTCGACCTGCTGAATTCAGGTCGAAAAAACGATGCCGAGTTTCGCCCATACAGAAATATGACCACCCGCTGGCCTTAAAATTCTTTACCCCATAAACTGTAGAATGCCCTCAGGGGTTATCCTCCTTACTTTCTCCTCCCTTTACCACCTTTCATTCAGATGGTCACACAGAGTTATTACCTCCCACATGTTCCCGTTCATTTGAACAGGAGATGCCCCAATTGTATTCATAATCCCCTTCGCCAAATTAGTAAGGGGAATGCTCAACCCATACACTAATTGAGATAGGTAACACAGAAAATACTCTGAGAGGTCACTCCGGATATCCCCATCGAAATAATCTAACGAGATCGATTCATCTATACCCCTATCTCATTTTTCTACTTCCAAATCTGCCAAAAGATAAAAATACTATTCCCCCTCCGCTACCGTTCAAACCCTATACTGCCTACCGGCAAACTCTGCACATTTACCCCACCTCCCTCCTAGAGCTGCCTTGGCTTTAAAAAACTCCCTAAAGGCATCAGAACCCTAAGGATAAGATACTAACTGACGAGAGATACCCAAAAATTGTTCTAATCCTCCTTCCCCTTCATTATCAGACTCATTCGTCCAACCAGAGGTCAAAACCTCATTAACAGACGAACTACCCATCTTTATAATAGATTTTATAGGCATTTTTTCGACCTACACAGATACCTCTCACGCTCAACCTACATACAGGTTAAGGTATTTAGTATATATATATATATATATATATATATATTCAACATATATCTCTGATAAATCATTCACTTATAACATATATCTTTAACATATAGAAATACGTCAATATATATCGCATACATCTCTACTAACCTTCAGTATCCGAATGAGAATTGGCAATAGAGCCAAGCCTTCCCCTCACAGCACTGCTGTATTGCGACCTGCGAGATCCATAATCTTATGCCCTCTTCATCCATTTATCTCCTTCGGATAACTCTTTATCGAATCCCAAGATTTTTTGTCTTTCTCTCTGAGTGTTCTCCAAGATTTTTGGGATAAAACGTTTGTTTGGAAACGAAGAAGTATTACTATTTATCCTTTCTCTCTCATGCGGCTGGACTTTATTGCACCTCGCACGAGTCGTCCACGATTTCAGAACTGAGGCGTCCTTTCTACTCTCTATGTCAGACGCCTTGAACCATTTCGATGAAACCCCCTTTCCATCATTTCAACTCCCCTTCTTTTTTAACATAATTTCTCTCCCTCTTTCCATATCTTTTCTTGACCTCCCCTAACTCATGATGACTCACACTATGAGATGTTAGATCTCTATTTCCTTTTTGCATACAAAACAAAACTAGAAGCTTCTGCAATTTTATATTTTTTCTTTTCAGTCATTGTTTACCGTATTTATAGTGATTGACATCATTTACTAAACTGTACAAATGTTTAAATTTATTCAAAAAAATTGCTAAAAAAATCTTAAAATAGATTCGCCCCTATAGAGGATCCGATTGACTTATACTATTTCTGTTCCATTCAAAACAATTATATTATTCATTAAACACACTTAGCACAACATCCATCACAACTTTTGTAACCCAGACAAACAACATCTAATCACATTTTTTGTCGGTCCTCAGATCGTCGAATTCGATCTCAACTTCAGTAATCAAACTAGCTAGCTTCTCTCGATCTACACACAAATACACATCATACAAATAACGAGCATACCCCCTGCTCCTTTCATCCGAACCTCAAGCTCACGTTCCTCTCACATACTTTGGCAACCTATATAGATAATCATTCTTCCACGGTAACACAACCCTTTAAAATTGAGCCATACCATCCTCAATCTCTTCTCCATTTTTCTTTTGTCCTACCCATATTTATACATTTCTTACTAACTTTCCCCAAAAAATAGGTAACTTGTCTTTTATCTCATAGCAGAAACCCCAAATCTGGGATTAAATATTAGAATTTATCCCCTCACCAGTATACAATATGGTTATAATATTCAACCTTACGCTACCACAGGTATTCCCCCTTTCGGCCTATAACAGCTCGAGTTTATATATTTCCTACATATAATCACTCACCTGTTAAACGTAAATCATTTATATCAGCACGTATTCATCTCAGTTCGAGCAACTTTTCAACATTGTTTCATAACTTATCTACAGTTATTCAACAAAACACCCAACACGTTTCAGGTCGATTCAAGAAGTATTTCTATACAGCTTTATAAAAATCAACTTTTATTCAAATCAAAGAAAATTGCATACGATTTACGGATAACAAGTTTTCACACAAGAATATAACAGAATGTTATCCGTATAGTACCAAACTCCAGGTACTTTATAGATAATAAGTTTTCCCTGTTTGTTTAAAGCTACAGGTCATTCAAGTGCGCAGAGGAATCATGTATTACAATTCTTCTTACTTCAGTAATTCTTCACCCTGATGCAAAGAAGACATTGGAACCAAGAAAGATCTTCCCTCACATGGCTCGGTTGAAGCCCAGTCGAACTCCAAGCAAGAATTATGCAAGCAGTGGACTCAGTGTTGGCACATAGTAAATAAGATGAATAGTTTTTTGAGCACAAAAGCATGATGGAAATGCATCAGGAGGATCCCCCTTCCCGTTCTCCTCCTCCACTACAATCACCGCCTCTTCTATGACCACCACCACCGAAGAGTTGGTAGAGATAAAGAGGGCCTAACCTTAGAATCCATGGAAATGCAGGAAACCAGTATATCTGCCCTACAGATATACCTTTCCCTGCATATGAACCCCTAACCTTGCCTTTTGCAAGAGTACGGAGACCAGCCCAACATTCCTCGCCTGTCAAGACGAAGACATGAAATCTCCACCAATAATAGAAATCTTCCTCAGCTTCAACCGCTTCCTCTCCCAACAAGCCTTTGTTCGTCTGAGGAACAGGGGCAGGGATAGCCATCTTCAAGGAATGATCACCAAAGTACTTGAACTTCAACCTCTGTGCTTTAGACGTAATCCTCTCTTCAAGAGCCATACTCTAATTTTTCACCATATCAGAGAAAGTTAAGCATGGAGAATTGTTCCAAAGAATTGACAAAGGTACTCTTTATAAAACCCTAACTTGAATTTGCAGGTACATTTTCCAAAACATCATCATACATTATGGACGCGACTATTCAAACGCAAGTGTCACATACATCCGCATCATCATTTAGTACCCATCACTTCCCAATATCACATAACTCCTAACAAGTCAAACGCCATCATTGCCCCACTTTGATATTTAAACTTTTACCACATCCTTTCTCAACCAAAGTCCCTCGTGACTTCGGTTATGAGGGGGCTATTGTAGGGACATATCCTTCAACCTCACTCAAAATCAAACTCATCCAGTTCAAATTACCTTCATCTCAGGCTCACGTAATTTTAGTACTTGACACTCCAGTCAACATTCTAACCAACCCCACGAACTACTTAAGAAAGTGCATTGAGCTAAACCCAAAAAATGCTATACAGTCAAAGACATCTATCTCCCACGAAATTGTCAGTTATTCAATCTACCGCCACTAACCACATTATTTGGAAAACGTGTTCTTGCATGATGAAGATCTGTGGAGAAGCTTATAAAAGAAAAAGTTCCAGAAGTGACATGGACCAGAAAAATCACTCAAAACTTCTTATTTACGAGATCAAAAGAATTTTTATGTTCTAGAGATCACTTAAAATAAAGATATCCATTCAAAGCAATAAAAATACTTTTGAAAAAATCCTTCATACGAAGTCGTGGTTTTTTACCTATTCAGAGGTTTTCCATGCTAAAAACACCTATTTGCATTTCTTACTTTTTAGTAGAGTATTATTACAGGGTCATTGGTGTGATAGCTAATTCCTAATCAAATTGAGCTTATGGAATTTTTACATTATAGAGGGTACTTCTAGATGTAGAAGGGGCCCCAGCCGAGGGCGGGCAGACAAGCGCAACGGGGCAGGTGCTCGAGATGGCAGAGGGGCATCTAGAGGCTATTGTCATTGCAACTCACGAACTGTGTTGCACAAATTGTCGATGGTGCAGTATTGTCTGTCGTTGTCAACCAAATGGCATTCCCATTCGGCTTCAAACTTTTTCCGATGTTTTTTGTGCTCCTGATGTAATTGCGTTTTGTGTCGTTCTTCAGCCTGAGTGAGTTACTGGGTAAGAAGAGCTAGCTGGGCAGCCACTCCGTCAGTGGAGTTGCCAGCATGGGTGAAAGTGGAGCAGAGGGTGGGGGCCACTGGAAGTGGTTTGTAGGAATTAGGAAAGGAAAGTACAAGGCAGGGGGAGACTGGTAGGTTGGGAAAGCGCGGACGGCACTAAATCTAGGGGTCTAACTTCGTAAGGAGGAGAAGTTGGCTCTTATACCGTAAATTTTAACTTCTATTTGAGGATTCAAGCATATAATTAATAGTACGGCTAATTTACTGGCTATATACTTGCATGGAGGCCTAGAATGGGGCACTCAACGACCTTTGATGAGGATTTTTAGGAGTATTGATATTACTGTCGTGTAGTCGATGTTTCGAGTACTGGTCATTTACTGGGTAATCAAAGGTAAACTTCAAGGGTTCAGGGGAGAGATTTCGTAGTCCCTCCACAGTCCTCCCTACCTCCTATTCGAAGATCACCGAAAGGGTTGAGTCACTATAGGGGGTCTAATTACAAGGTTACCCTCTGGGACAACTGACTAGTACCCGGAGTCGGTTCTAACGCCGAAAATATTAGGTCTGATACTGTAGCCGTTGTGATGTTTGCTTTGACACTGTGGCTATTATTGGTTGTGACACTATAGTTGACCAGCGACGTGCCTCACCGTTCTGTTTGGTGAGCTGGTTGTCTGACATGTCTGCCTTCGACCATGAGCGACCATGGTCGAAGTATTTCTGGTCCTGATGTGGAGCACATGCGCTGATGTATCTACCTGCCGCTTCAAAGCCTGTTCATTGTCGAATATTTGTATAATCTTGGAGGGCCTGATTATGGACTTAATAAGCTTCGAGTCATCAGGTAGGCTTTGTTGTAGCCTTCGAATGTTCGGTTAGAGCACGAAGGCTCCGAGTAGGCTACTACATATTCGACGCCTATACATCTACCGACATGGTAAAGGTCACAAACTCCTATTAATGTTGTTTACGCCACGATTGGGGTATCAGACTCTCGACCTCCTCCTCTTCTAGCGATTCCTCCCACGACCTAGGAATGGGTTGTTCACCGGCAATTTCTTCTTTACCTCGGGTAAACCACAGTTTTTTTGACTTGGCATTTTCCACTTCAAAATCCTTCCCACATTCCCCTGTGAACTTCCAAAATATGTTCTCTACCCTAGACAGTTCTCCCCCATAGAACTCAAAAATACTGTCTATGTGACGCTCATGCTTTGTTCGAGAAGTGATTTTTGCTCGCGATGGATATAGGTGCTCCTTCAATATCATTTGCACTTAGAGCAACCAGTGGCGCATGTATTTCTGCAATACACCTAAAGCCCTCACATCCGCTTCTACCTTCATTCAAAAAACCATTTCTTTTGACAGCCGCATTGCTAAAGACATTTTTTGCTCCACATGCTACAATAGCTCATCTTGTAACCCCTTCAATTCACCCTCTAATTACTTTTGGCTCTCTATTTGCTCATTTCTTATCCTGAAAAATATAATTCACATAGCCCTCTGATCCTACATAAAGCCAAATGTATCAGATAAAGGTTTAACATCACCCCATATAATAGACACACCAGCTCGAGCAGAACATTTTTTACTTCTAAACTATGATGATTGCGTGCTTCTTGAACTTAAAACTTAACTCGAACTGGGTCCGGAACTACACCTCTCTCCCTCAAAAGCTTTTTATAAGCTTATTTTAACCCTCGTTCACTATCTACTTCAACCTCAAAATACAAGGTCAGAGCTATTAGCATACTCTGACATCTTGCCTTATCACTTGGGTCATTAAAATAAGTCAATTCTTTTGGCTTTTGAACTAATATCCCTATTTCCTATTCCTTTCTTAACACCTTGTCTTTCTCTACTTTTATCTTAGTATATCTACATTACAGATCATATAAATCTTTTAAGGTTTTCTCTTAATTTAACTTAAATTACCTTATCTCATATTCAGTTTTGTTAAGTACATGCTGAATACGGGCCACGGAGTCCCTCACTCTACTCAACGACTTCTACAATTCAGAGTTTATTTTTCTCAAACGTTCAATCTTTTACATAAATTACAGATATCTTATTTTAATATAAACATTCGCCTAAATAGTATTTCAAAGCATTACTCAAAATGAAAACAGTGTACTATTTATACAGAGTACTATCGCATCTAAATCCAGTGAGCTAAAAAGCAGATGACAGGATACCATAGAACGTTTAAAGATGTTTGCTAATGTCTACCTCAAAAGGAGATTTCAGCGTCTTCCCCTGGGAAGGAACTATTTTACCATGTTCCACCAGAGGGTCCACTATTTTCTTAATAGTATAAATTGGCTATGTACTGCCTGGAGGAAGGTCTAATGCTTTTTCAGGCATACCAGCAGCATCACCAGCCATCTCTTCTTCCTCGACCTCAGCAGGGAACTCTATCTTCGCATATCTACAAATTTGGGTCAGCTCCACATCATCAACACTCAATCTAAATTTGATAAAGTGGTATCTTTAAACTAATGTTGCTACAACCGCATCAGTCATGAGCTTTTCATGCTTTGACAGATCATTAAACTTTTTAACAGCTGTGGTAGCATCTGTAGCCTTCCTCTCTCTCTCCAATAGAAGGTCATCCTCAAACTCTGTCGCGCGAGCTGACTATGCCCCAAACTTTGCCGTCAGAGTGCCAAATTTTTGGCCTCTCTTGTCCAGACATTGTCTGACCCTCTTCGACATCATTGACAGCTGCCAATACAACAGAAAAGAAGAGTCAGTTCAACAGTTTCACTTAGTTCAAAAACAACATCAAGTAATAATTTTTGACGACATACCACGAATGTATGCTCGAGGTACTCATCCTTGAGCTGCTGCAAGTTCGTCCCGGCCATACGACAGTATTTCTACTCCAACTATTTCATCTTTGCCGCAACATGAGGGTAAGTTCGGTGACTGTCCTCCTCTAAATGTCATTTTCTCTTCAACAAACTCTTCTCAGCTTTCCCAAGAGCGGACACGCTCACATTGGGTTTTACCTTCATACTACCAGTAACAGGCTTTTCAATATCTTGTTCTGTGAGCACAACCCCAGCATCTGAGGTACTCTGCTGCACTGGATTTTAAACCTTATGAGTAATTTGTTTTATAGTCTGAGGTGTAGGAAGTGGAGGATTAAGCAAGTCAGCAACGGTCTCCACAGTTTTCCCCACGGCCATAGCTCCTTTTTCTTGAGCTCGATGAACTTTGGGCGCTATCAAATCTACCCTTCTGTGTCTTCAGATACCCAATTCAATGAGTACCTCCATTAGCTCATCCTGATCTTGAGCAACACAATCAAACAGGCTGGTATTATTCGGGGTAGCCAACGGTTTGGGTTTTACACATAAAAAGAACAACACCTTATATGACAGTACAAAGATATTTTTATAGGCTATTTGGAGATTGGTCAAACATTACTTACTCGGATTATAATATCTATGATTCAGATTTGAGTACCAGTTCATCTGGAACCCGCATACAGTTACCCTCTACCCACGCAAGGTGGTCGTTCTACGATCTACGAGCAGTTTCAAAGGCAAAGAATATTGGCCTCGCAGAATCACTATACAGGTAACCACTATTTCGACCTTCCATATACTTCCACTTATAAAACTTTAACAAATCTTTTGCTATGAACTGCTTCACAGTCCCTTCCTTCCTTCATTTTTCATTCAGTAACTCACATAACCTCATCATCTCATAAACATTTACATTCAACTGGGCAGGGTAGCATTGTAACTCATTCATAAGCCCTTTCTAAAAGTAGGTCATCAAAATTCTAAGGCCGTATACGACCTGATTCAAGAAATACAAAAAACCTCCCCTTGGGCCTGATAGCCCAAACCCATTGTAATACGAAAGGTTAACCCCCTCGCTAATGCCTCTATCCTTCATCCACTTTTCCAAACATAGAACTTGATAGTATATTGTCTACTCCCCATTTCCGAAGGCATAGGCTCTGAACCAGAGACCTTGGTCCTCAACGTAACTCCCCATTCTCCCAGTAATTTCTTTTTTTTTCCAGTACTCTTTCCCTACATCCACCCCCTGTAGGTATATGATAAGGGATCTTTCTTTCTCATTTTGTCCTCCTACTCTTTCATGCCCTCAGATCTACTGTGCCCTACCACCACTATCGCCTTCCCTATACTATTAACAGTTTCCTCCATTACACTATACTCGTGCCCCTTCCCTAAAGATGACGTTTCTTCAGAATCAGACGAGACAACAAATTTACAAGAAGGAATACTAGGTTTAGAGCGCATACTGAACCTACAGATATAAAAACATATTTTATAATTATTGCTATACTACAAACAGTAAAAACTGACCCCCCATCTACCCAATCAATACATCATTTCAAAATTCCCTCTTCTATTTAAACATAAATATTTTCTCTCTCTTCAAGCAACATACACATACAACACAACCTACACTACAGGCCTCTCTCAATGAACTGTCAAATTCTCCAACAAAAAATTCCACATATTCAAAATAATTATACAGATTACTAAATCATACAGATTACCAAATCACAGATTACTCACAAATCACACTGACAAAGTTTACATTACCAACCTGTACTTGCAGGACAGCAATCCTCTACTTTTCCTGAACGTCATTTCAAAAATGAGCGATCCTGTCGTATCTTCAACAATTTCCTATTACTTGATGAAGATATCTTTCCCAAATCACACTCAGCACTCAAGCGTCTCCTCACCTTGACAATAAGATTTGTACCGCTTTTTTCTCACCTTGCAACCGCAGATAATTTATGAGGGAGAGAGAGTCGAGTTTATAAGGAGTGGGAAGCTGCTTTCTTTCCAGAGTTGAGTTGTTCTTGTCCAATCTGTACTCACAAGCCTCCCTATTTACAATATGGCAATATACAAGTGGGCGATGGCTGCTGTCAATAAGGGCGAGAGAATTATCTTAAACTTCTTGTGGTCTGGAGATCCTACCAAAAAAAAGTTTCTTACTATCAAGTGGGATAAAGTCTACAAACACCCTAGTGATGGGGGCATCGGCGTCCACGGTTTGCGTGACACAAATAAGGTAATGCTTTTGAAATTGGGATCGGCTTTTCTCTACGATCAAGACCCCTGGGCCAAATTCCTTTTAGCAAAGTTTTTGACTTAAAAGGGGCTTCTTATTCAATACAACAACTCCTCCATCTGGCCTAGTCTTAAGGAAGCAATTATTATGGCTCAAGCTAACTCAAAGTGGATCATTGGCTTTGGAAAGGATATAGACTTTGGAGAGATTGTTGGGGTTCAGAAGTTGCTATTATTGACCTTATTGACATCCCAACAAGCAACTGGAAGCACTGCAAGGCAAAACTCAGCCAGATTATTTATCAACACTCTTGGTCAGCTCCTCCTGAAATTGTGGAGTTTTTGGCCAGTCTTGGCATAGATCTGAATGTCATTACTCTAAACAATTCTGAAATTGATTCTCGAGTTTGGAAACATAGCACTCATGGTATTTTCTCAGTCCAAAGCGCCTATCATCAGATCAGCTCTCAAAGACCTAAAGTTTGGTGGTATCCTTACATCAAAAATAATGTCATTCATCCCCGAATTGCCTCTTTCTTTTGGAGAGTCAGTCATAATTAACTTGCTACAGAAGATCATCTTATTAAAAGGGGTCTAAACATCATCTCACGATGGTCTCTTTGCAGGTGTAATTTGGAAACCATGGAGCATCTGTTTTGGCTCTGTCCATTGTCCTCAGAAATTTGGAACTGGATGGCATCTCCGTTTAAAATTTCAGCTGGCTTTACAAATTTAAAGACCTCCCTGGAGTCTTGTAATCATCTGAGCTGGTATATTTCAGATATCTGGAAGGCAGCTATTCTGAATCTGCTTTACATTCGCTGGAAAGCTAGAAACGATGATTTGTTTCAACAAAACAAAAATCAAGCGGAAGATTTTTGTGTCCACTAAAGATGTTGCAAGCGTCTCTCGAAGATGCATGGCAAACAACTGTCTTGAACTCGAAATTGTTGCTGCATTGGGTGTTCCCACTAAGACCAGACCTCTTCCCAGAATCTAGAGCTGTACTTGGGCTCTCCCCTGGATTCAAGAAGTTAAAATTAATTGTGGGGAAACTATCTTAGATTCTCCTGGAAAAGAAGGTACAGGAGCAGTGGCTAGAAACCATCTTGGGGAAATTCTTGGTGTCCTCACAAAAGGGATTGGCAATTCATCTCTATTCCTCTCTGATTACGAAGCAATCATCGGAGCTCTAAATTGGGCAGGCCAAAACTAGTGGACAAATATATGGATCGAATCAGACACTCTCTCGGCTGTAACAGATTTTGCAAAAAACCAAGTGCCTTGGATCCATAAAGCTAAGTGGAATAGATTGAAGAATTCTTTCGAGAAGCTTAGATTCTCGCATTGTTGAAAAATAGCTACCTTTTTAGCCACACAAGCATTCAAGAAAGGGCTCTCTCTCTCTGACGGCACCCAAGAAAGCTTTCAAGGTCGACCAACCTTTCTAACAAAAGTGGGAATCCCCAAATGTTTGTTACTTTAGAATCTCCTAGCTGTCTTCCGGGCTTCTCAGAGCTTGGCTTTGCCTCCCCTAATTTTTAACTTTCTTTCATCAATTTAATCTTACTTTTTGCAAAGAAAAAAAAAAAAAAAAAAAAAAAAAAAAAAGAGTCAATTTTTATACTCTCCATCGGTTTATGAAACGATGGCTCTTTCTAACACGCACCATCATTCCCAACTATTTCCATAAGCATGTCTTTTCAATTTAAGACATCATCATGACTTCTGTGATAACATCTACAGTCATCACGCCTATCTCTGTTGTCTGCCATTCAAAATTCTACACCTTTTTCCTCAAACACAGTATTGAACGACCAAATACTATACTTTTATATTCTACCAAGATTGTGTAACATTCCTAATATAGCTCCATTTTCAAAAATCAAAGATATCAATATAGTTGGTAAAATCCTACAGCTGTCTCCCACAATATCCGTACAAAAAAAGTAAAGCAGAATACTTTATTATTTTAATAAGATCGAGACATCACATACTTTATTCTCTCACACCCACTCGTGTTACAATTGTTCAAACATAACCACAGAATACTCCAATCGCAGATTACTTCTAATGAGCTTACTACAGTTGAATTTACCGAGCTCCCCTATTACATCTAAAGCAACCCTAATGGCTCGGCTCCCACACAGAATTATCTCTCCATTTGTTGCCCTTAGATCCTCTTCCACAATCTTATTACATGCAAGTTGTTGAACAATCAGTTCTCGCACCCTGAGATCCAATAAGGAATTACAAAAAATATCGCAGCACACAAAGCGATCTTGTTGTACACGCCTGCCTTTATCGTCTAGCCCAATAAGATTCAATGGCCATTCCGGAAGTTCAGCATCATACAGGAATTGACAAAAATAGGGCTCACGAAGTTCGGCAACCTTGATCTGAAAATGTCCTTCGACAGAATATTGAGCACGCCGCGCATATTGAGAATGTGTCTTCACCATGATTAGTCATACTATCTCCGGAGAACGATTATCTCCGCTGATGATACAACTCATACCAGCCGCGATTCCTGATTTTATAGCCACCAGAAAAATTTCTGAAGATATTACCCTACTGATTCCAAAGAAGATTATATTATTTGAACAATATTCGCGGAACGACAGAAGTTCATCATCAATTAAAGAAATAGTATGATAGCTCTTTGTTTTCATATCATAACTTATCTCCTCAGATTTTATACGGACACATCAAAATGGCAACAAACAAGATGACAACCAATCCAGCAGTTCAACACACAGCAACACATCAACCCTGTCTTACAGTTCGCATAAATCAGACATCCAGATAACATAAACAGCTCAACCTCCTCTATACTAGTATTTCCAACAAGTCGTTCCTCTTAATCACATCCTCGACCTCCTCTAAATTTTACCGCAACTCTCACTTCCATTTTTCCTTCATACCCATGATACCTAAACATCTATGTTACTAACACCTATGCTACAAACAGAAAATGAAGCAAATAAGTTCAAGACAAAGTATCATCATAGCTGAACACATATATTTCATCAGTCTGAAAGTTTCTCTTACAAAATACTTTACAGAAGAATACAGAGATTTTATAGATTACTTCAATTTATATTAAGAATCAGCTCAACATTTTATCTTAGCACGAAGAATAAATAGAGGAGGCAGATTCTAAACTTTGATCCCATACTTCAAGACTCAAGGAAGTTAGAACCAGACATCACAGATAAAAGATCTTCTTCATGGCCAAGGAGTTATGGTCCATGGAAGAAAATGATCTTCTAGATCCTCATCACGTCCTCCCATGCTAGAGACAGATGGAAGGCCTCATTTCTTCAGTAAGACTTACTCATTAGCAAGGTATCGATGAGACTCCCTCGGCCGAACGGCTGCCGCTTCATCTTTCGTTATAATAGCTTCCTTCGCTAGTAACCGAAGACCGTTACGATGTTCTGCCTCATATATCAATAGGTAATGGAAACGTACCATTTGGAAGTGGTCATCCCATGCCTCAATAACTTCTTCATATGATATATGATAAAAAGTAGGAAAAATAATAATTTGAGTATGCACACACAATGGTTGGTAACCGAAGTACCTGATCCGTAATTCCTCCATCTTTCTCCAAATCCAAGACTCTCGGGCCTGAGTCCTAGTCGTCACCATTTTTACCACAGTAAACAAAGTAGGTAGAAATCAGGGAAGAAGGTTTGCTCCTACCACTCAACTCAGAGTGCCTTTTATACTCGGATCAGCATTCAAAGCAGACCCACAAAATTCCCAACGTCAAAAAGATTCCCCATGCAATAACATTTGACTACAGTCATTGGTTCTTGGAAACCCAACGGATACAAATAAAATTCCTGAATATACATTGAAAATGAATCTCAGGTATTAACTCCAGTATTTAATGATACTTCTCAACCAATACCACTTGCCTACAATGCTTCTCGTGTTGTTGGCTGAGAGGGGGCAGTTGTAGTAGATTATTCCGCATCTCGAGCTCATGCCTCATCTTCAAACTACATATGAACTTTCGACCTTAATAATAGAGCATGGGGTAGAATCAGAAATAAGACAGTAACATCAGCAAACATATGCAGCATGAGTTTCTTAACCAGTATCACTCATCCCTGATGACACTCATCCTATTGGCTGAGAGCCGTCTTGCAAATAGCTTATTTTATATCTCAGACTCAAGCTTCGTCCTCGATCTCATTAGAATATATAGGAAGTACTACTAAAGATATGACCAACTATCCTCAGTTTGAGATATCACTTTTGACCTCTATAGCAATAGTTCGATCTGTGTAAAGCGTAATGTCAGCAATAGAGCCATTGTACAATAGTAAAGATCAAAATGTTACATAATCTGGTCAAATAATATCTCACACTCACTTTGTAACGTCCATCATTAAGGGATTTTATGGTCATCAAACGGTTATATTGGAGGACTTATAAAGAGACCTGGAGAACTCCAGATGAAGGGAAGAACATTTGATACAAAAAAGTTCTTACTCCGTTATCTTACCTTCTCAGAATACTCGTTGTAATAGATTAGAAATCTCAATTAGATCACGATCACTTTCTCAAAATCCTCGAGAGAGGTCCTGGTTTTTAACCTTTTCAAAGGTTTTTCACGCTAAATAATTTTTTTATTTGTTACCTATTGTGTTTGAACGTTTTGAGTATATTTAGTGTAAAGGCTAACTCCGAATCCCAGAATTAGGCAATTACAACGTACACTCTCTGGATCTTCTCTCCTTTTAAAGAAAGTTGAGATGTAATCGCAAAAATCTACCTCACTATCCGAGCCTTGGGGAGTGTATTTGAAACTGTTCCAATATCGTGTTCTAACCTTTATACATAGAGTAAATACACAGAACCCTGTCTATCATTTTTTTTTATAGTTATTATGTGATAAGTACTATCACGTATCTCCCTACACTTAGTAAAATTTGGCTGGATTTACTAGTTTATAAAGTGGATTTGATACTATGTATTGTACTATTAAAGGGTAATAGTATGACGTAGTAAGTGCATTCTATCATGCTGGCCATGTCAATGATATTCATATCATCTCCAATACACAAGGTTAGACATGAAATATAATCATATCTCAAAGGGATCGAGTGTATGGTACTAATATATCTTAGACATGTTGCCACTCATCCGATTATTGATCATGCTCAATGAGCAAATAGATCCATAAGCAGGTTGTATATAGTATATCAACTATCATACATGAAATTTAACTACTTCCCAAACAATAAATTCACAAAATAAAATCAAAGAACAATCTCACATAGATGGGATACCAAAACAGTGCATGTCACGAGCATTCTGCTAAACTAAACACTGAAGAGTTCCCAACTCAGTTAATGATAAAACTAATAAAGCATAACTACTACTTCAATAAGTAAAGTTACTACTTGGTAATGTTCTCTAGGTGACATCATTCATCTTTTGAGAATTTACTACTGTTAATTCTTAGAACTTGATATAATGTTGCACTTGTATAATTGGAGGAATCTAAAGCTGCAGACTCTGCCGTAGCGTGGTTTGTGCAAGCTGCGATCACGTGATAAGTTTGGGGCTAATCTCTTTGGATCGTCTGAGATACCTTGTAATCCCGTACCTGACTAGCTCATATCCAATTTAGAATTCTTCCTATTCAATTTTGGTCCATTGGTAAAATTCTTGTTCCCCTAACCTCAGGTTGTTGATGGCTAGAATTAAATCCCGTTGTTGTTACCACCTCTCGTTAATCCACGGTTGCGACCTTCTCTGTAACTTCCCTTGTCACTAGACCAAACATTGTGTGACCTTGCCACATGCTTAATTTTGGTAGGCATAAGCTTAAAGTTCGCAACTAGTAGCTCATTTTTTTGCTCATAAATGAGGAAAACATTAATTAGGTCTACGTACAGAGTGATCTATCAAATGTTGCCTCGGAAATGCAATATTTAAAGTGTAGAAATTGGAATAGAATATTCTCAATATCACTATTTACCTCAACTATTTCTCCATGTGAGAATATAGTGGAGTTGCACTACTGAATAAAATTTTTGCCGTAGTCTTATAATACTCATAGTATAAGTTAATCCATTATCAGGCCTTCCTGAATATGGAGGCGAGAGTACCAAACAAAGCTCCTACTTTATAATTTAATGACTCATTATTCTCAATAATAGTCTTTTCCAGATTTTGTAATACTAGACGGATTTCAATATCCATACAGGTCAAGTTTACTGGTACCTAAAATAAAAATTACAGTATGGGAAGTACTCAATGTTCTAAGTGTTACCAACAGCTACTATAGATAAAGATTAATACCAGTAGTAGTACTTAATAAACATTCCCTGCATAGAGGCAATTTATAGTACTCAAGTCAGTGATTCTCAATCATTACTTGTTCGTAAATCTTGATCATATCCTATTACTTATGAAATCTTATTTATGTACATAATTTCCAATCATTAGTTATGGTTCATAGTATATAGCACAATGAGTATTTGATTCGCAATTATTACTTATAAGTGAACCCTGTTCATGGCCTTAAACTCATGAAACTCTTTTCAAATAATTGAATCCCAAATTTTAAGTCATAAAAATGACGATCTTAATCTTAGATGTGTGTTTTAATAGAATCTTAGCCAAGATTGTTATTCAAAACCACTAGATGTGTGTTTTATTTATTCTGAGAAATAGGGTGTTCTAAACCCTCAAGTTCTATAAAGGTAAGCATATTTTAGCCAAATGATCCATTTGCTATTAATATAAAGGGTATTAGATGTTTAGTTGACAAGTGGTCCCACCCCGAAGTCTACTGAATTTACAAGATAGGTTAATTATGTCTTTCTTTAAACTAATATTCTAGGGTACTATAAGTTGCTATCAGTGCCTATATACCTCTAAATGCTATCATGTAACATCTAATCGCGCCAAGTTACAAAAAATTAGTTCCTCGGATACCAAGTTTTTAGAAATAAGACTAAGTCAATTCCTAGTTGAGCTCTAATTATTTATCTTTGACAATTAATTATGATTTAGATATGACTCATAGTCGTATTCTAAATTAGTCTTAGTTTCATATTATCTGTGATCCCTGATCATGATAATTAGTATCCTAGGGGTATACCAATAATATCCTATTAGCTATCGTAAGATACTTAAATAAGTATTACACCATTTACTTATATCACATATAAGTGAGGCAACTTTCCAATACAAGGCACCTCTTCCCAAAAATATTTAAAAAATATTTTTTATAAAAAAAATTCTAAATAGGTCCCCTATAGGGTAGGCCTAGTTAATAAGATTTTTTTAAAAAAATTAGGCTTAATTTGACCCAAAAAATGGGTTAATTATAGCTGCTTTAGTGTTTGGACCGGTCTTACTCAGTTTAGGTTACGGCCTGGACCGGGTTGACTGGCCTGGACCAGTCCGATTCGGTCTGCCACATGCCACGCATGCACAGGTCATACGTGTCATATGCACGGGATGTATACATATCACGCATATGTTCTACACATGTCACACGTGTCTGCCATGTCACTGTTCCGGTGGTCGTTCTATAACTTTTTCAGTCTACTTCTAACAAATTTTATGACCAACTTTTGACGAATATTCCAGTGACCATCTGCCAAATATTCAAGCAAATTTCTGACGTCCAGCCGGTGGCCAGTCTTTTGTGGCCGGTCGGTGATATTCTGACGACTGCCACGTGTCATAGCACGTGACAAATGTGCCAGGCATATCGTATGTGCCATACACGTGCCATGCCATGTCAGCATGCCACGTATCCACGACATGTGTCACTGTTAGCATCGCAGTAGATACTGATGACAACACATCAGATAATGTTAGCAGTGACACATGTGTTGTCATCGATCAAAAAAATGCTTCTTTAAACAGCATAATGTTAGCAGTGACACATGTCTTTCTTTAAACACATGTGTTGTCACTGCTAACATGTCAGCATGCCCAGTTTCAACTCTTGTTTCTCAGCAATTGGGACTTCTGCCTGAGGCGTGCCATATGCCGTTTGAAAGCTCTCGGAGTAGGCCATCAAACTGAAGTAGTCTTGTCTATATTCGATGCCCATAGAGGAAGAAATTATAGCTTGAATACAACCTTTTCCAGAAACATTCCCATATACATGATTTGACTGATGTCCTTTTGATACTTCGAACATACAATTTGAAACTAAACCCCAGCAAGTGCCAACTTGGTATGTCCTCAGGAAAATTCTTGGATCACCTCATCAGCAAACGAGGTATCGAGATTGACCCCTCTCAAATTTGTGCCGTCATCAATATGCTTTCCCCTCGAACTAAGAAAGATGTCCAAAAGGATGCTGGCAAAGAAGCCGCCCTAAACCATTTTATCTAAAAATCCTCTGCCGGTGTGCTTGGCACTTCTCTCTCATACGTGACCAAGGCGTTTAAATGGCTAAAAAGAATAACCCCAAAGTTAATTGGACACCCGAATGCAAACAGGCCTCCCACGAACTCAAAATCTACCTTGGTCGCCCACCTATCATAAGCACCCCCATCGAAGGAAAAATGTTCTTCTTATATCTTGCAGTCACCGATACTTCTATTAGCTCGGTCCTTATTCGACTCAAAACCAGTATCAAGAAACCCGTTTACTTATCAGTAAAACTCGGACGCCTACCAAAATACGATATACCAAACTCGACCGATTGCTCCTTACACTTGTCTACACTGCACGAAAGCTCAAACCCTACTTCCAAGCTATCCCAATCCGTGCTATCACCAGTTACCCCCTTTGAGAAACCCTCTGTAAGAAAGATAAATCAAGATGGGTACAACAAGGGCCCATCTATCTCGGTAAACACGGCATTACTTTTGAAAAACAGATATCTCAAAAAGACTAGGAAGTCGCTGATTTCCATGCAGACTTCCCTATTGAAGATCTCGACTGGGAAGAATATGAAGATGATTTACCCGAAGACCAGCCCGAACAGAGTGACCCATGGAACCCTAACACGGTCTGGCATCTCTTTACTAATGGATATACCGAACCTAACGGTTCTGGGATAGGTATTTTCCTAGTTACTCTTTCCAATGACCAAATCGAAATGGCTAACAAGTTAAATTTTGAATGTTCCAACAATGAGGCCAAATACAAAGCTTTAATACATGGTAACGACCTCGCTCTCAAGCATGGTATTCCCAAACTCATAATATTCACTGACTCTCAGCTTGTCCATCGACAATACACTGGCGAAAACCATGCCAACGGTCACATGGCTGAGTATGCCGCATTTATCCACCAGAGCATGGATCGTTTTCCTAAAAAATCTTCCATTACATATTACCCTCGTGGCGAAACAGACATGCCGATGCCCTCGTCTGCATAGTAGCCATGTTAGGCCTGTTCGAATATCAAACACTCCATTTCAAAGTACTCGAACGCCCAAGTATCGACCAAATAGAAGTCAATGCCATCAATACTGGGGGCGAGAGTCTTGATCTTGACGACTGGCGCATACCCTTCCTCGCATATTTCAATAGTTATCCCCGCTCGGAGGATCCTAAAGCCAAACATTCGTTATTGAAAAACTGCTGACGATACAGCATTCTCAAAGGCGGTATAGACCGCAAATCCCCAAACGGCATACACCTCCGTTGAATCTCCAAATATGAAGCCACTGCCGTACTTACCGAACTTCACAAAGGCAACTACGGTGCTCATACTGCTGGTCGATCTATGGCTCTTCGAGCTGTAAGCCAAGGTTTATTTTAGCCTAATATGAAGAAACCAGCTAAAGAGTATGCGAAACACTATGACAAATGCCATTGTCATGCCCATGACATTCGAAGCCCATCTCAAGACCTCCATTGCAGCCAAGTTGCTTGGCCATTCAAGCGGTGGGTCATTAATCTATTGGGCCCTTTCCCCAAAGTTCCATGCAGCAGAGAACATATTCTAGTAGTTACAAATTATTTTACTAAATGAGTCAAAGATGTGCCTCTATGACGAACCAGGGAAGAAGAAGTCATCAAGTTCTTAGGGGAAAACATCATCACACGTTTTGGCTGCCCTCACATGATTCGATACGATAACAGTCCATAGTTTGTAGGGAGAAAAGCATTCAATTTCCACAAAAGTACCACATTATCCTTTCTCCCTCAACACCTTATTACCCACAAGGTAATGGTCAGGTCGAAGCAATCAATAAAACCATAGTCGACGGTCTTAAGAAATACGTCGACCAGAAGAAAGGCCGATGGGTTCAAGAATTACAACATATACTCTAGGCCTATCGTACCACACCAAGAAAGGTGATGGCTACACCCCTTTCCTCCTGACATATGGTACCGAAGATGTGCTACCTACTCAGCTCAAAGTGCCAACACACGACCCTGACCTCCCCAATGAAGGTAGCGAGTTCGATCCCGTATGCAATATGTTATGGATCAATGAAACCATAGATGGAGCCATCGCTAACCTCAGCCATTATAACCTCTTTCTACATAAGCCATACAACAAAAGGGTTTAACCTCAAAGCTTCGATATTAGAGATTTGGTACTTTGCTGGGTCATACCCTCTTCAAAGTCTCGCAATGCCGGCAAGTTAGCCAAATCTTGGGAAGGACCTTATATCGTGTGCGACAAAACCGACAAAGGATCCTATTATTTTATGATGGAAGCTGAGGAGCTTCTACCCAACCCTTGGAAAAAGATGTAATTAGTCTCATGCAACAGGCCGTGGCCACCACCTTTCACATCTGATGTAAATACAACATAAATCAATGAAAATATTTTTCTCCTCTGAGCTTCATCCCATATCTCCAGTAAACTTCTTGAGTTAGTCAAACCTAAGTATCATGTCAACCCTTCAACCTGACTGATACTTGAGGGTGACCTCAATGTTTTTTAAGGTTTTAGCTCAAGCAAACCCGAGTGGCATAAATCGTCGACAGACCGGACACTCAGGGATGCATTGGGACTGACCACATAATGTTTCGTTTAGGTTCAAACCCGCGAATAGAAATACCTAGGGGTGACCTTCGAAGTCCAGTGAACTTCCTGAGTTGGTCAAACCAAAGTATCATATCAACCCTTCGACACAACTGCTACATGGGGGCGACTTCAAAGTTTTTCCAGGTTCCAATTTGAGCAAATTTGAGTGGCATGAATGGCAGACAGACTGGCACGTCAGGATGCATTGCAGCCAGCCATATCATGCTTCGTCTAGGCTCTAACCCGTAGCTAGAAATACCCGGGGGCGACCTTCGATGTCCGGGGTATTCTATACTTCAATTTTCACATAAAGATACTTGCAAGTCAAGTTGAATACATAACAGTTAGACAAATTCAAATACATTACACATTGTTCAACCTTTCCTATCGAATACATCAAAGTAAAAAAAAAAAGGGGGAGATAGTTCATTCCAACACAGAAGCCAGTCATAGTTCTTCCTCACAATAGCCTGCTCGCACAGAAGGCACTCTTTCAGAACCGAGGTTTTCTTCCACCACAGCACCGTCACAGCCTTTGGCAGCAGGGTTCATTCCAGCAGTATCAGTGCCAACTTCGACCATAGAATCCCCAACAGTTTCACCAACACTAATACTATCCCCTTCGACCGCAGGATAAGCCACCACTTCTCCAATACCTCCACTTATAGGGCCCACTTCAATCCTTTTCGTACGAATATCATCATCAACAACATGCTCATCTATTGGAAAATAGGGTTTAAAGGTCTCTAGATTATACCCTAACCCATCCACAAATCTCTTTAGGACTGTGGTCACGTCACACTCCTCATCATACTGCGCCTGGAACCGTGTACAATTCTCTTAAAGCTGCACCACCATACTGGCCAGTTTCAACTCCAACACTGCTACCCTCTGCTCACAATTGGCGATAGCAGCTTTGGTTTCCCACATGGCATTAGCCCATATCTGCAACTAATCTCGCTCAAGCATACCGACCTGGCTCTCTAGTGAAAGAATGGTCCCCTGCGCGAGCTCAAGCCTGTCCCTCACCTCTTTCAGCTTCTCACTCGATACCTTTTGGGCTTTGTTAAAAGATATCTCCGAAGCAATTACTTGTACGAATACTTGACTAATTTCCAGTTCTCGAAGAATAATTTTAACTTGAAAGATCCAAAAATACTTACTTGGTGCAGTACTTTGTTAACTTGATGCCCCACTTCATCTAGATTTGTACCGCAGAGAGATATCATCGACTCGGCCGTTACTCGAGCCAGCTCGTCTTATTTGATAGAGGGACGCCTAGCTTCGTCTGGATCATCCCCGTTGACCATCTGCTCTCAGTCCCACTTTCGCCCAGTTGTCTTCATCAGATGGGATATCGAGGCTTCGTCCATAACTTTGCCATTGCCCTTGTTGGTCTACAGAACTACTTTGGGAATAGTCTCGGGCTCACTCGACCGTATCGTCCCGGGACCCCCTCGCCGGGCCCTTGGTATAAAGCTTGATTTTCAAATTAGATCATCCCCTCCCATCTCACCCGCCCTGGCCAAAGAACTTCCTTCTTTTCTCATCTTTGTATGCCCCGTGTTAATAGGAATGTCACTCAGTAATGTGTCCGTCTTCTTCCAACTCTTTCTCAGAGTGCCCAACTTTTAAAATACAGTATTCACCCACTCCTCGCAATCGTTTATAAGGGCATTAATATACATCCTTGGGATTTTCAATGCATTATTGGTGGGTTCTACAAAATAATGAAGAAAAGATCAAAAGTTTATTTGAGCCACATAATAAACATATTTTGACTATTACCTTACTTGCGTTGTACAACCAACGCTTTAGCCTGTGTTCTACCTCCCACTGTGCATTCTCATACCTCCCCTTCACCACCACCAAATCCTTATCCCACCCACGCCCGGTCAAACACAGGTTAAATAACCATAGTTTGTCCAAATAACATTGAATGTGATATGTCCCTTCCATCTTATTTGTTTTCTTCAAATAGAATGACACTATGTCAAACCACTCGATCAAAAACTTCCCTTCGCGTTACAATTCCACATTCATCCCTTCGATATCCCTCATCATTTCATAAAAGTTGTCGTTCATTTGGCATGGGGCTACATCCCAAAAGTTTAGCACCTGCTTCACCAGCCTTCGAAGAGGTAGCTGCATCCCTAAACGAAATTTGGCCTCTAAAAGAAATAATCCCCTCCTTAGGGGAATCCTTTAACGTATACTCGGCCCCTAATGGCCCCAGAATAACACCCACCTTCACCAACCCGTGTTTGGCCATGAATCGATCCAGCCTCACCTTTTCCTGAGGTGAGACCGACCCCACAGTTGTCGTATCATCTTTTGTATCTTTACTCCTCTCACTCTCATTCTCTTCCCCTTCGTCCCTCTCATCACCCAAAGGTTTGACAGTATCCTCATTCCCCATTCCCTCACTTTCTTCCCCTTCCTCTTTTTCTTTGTTGTCACTCTCTCCGACTATTCGAGTCTTACGCCGGCTCCTAGTCGATGCTTTAACATTTTGTACTACTACAGCTAACGGGATATCTGTGGTAATTTTTAATAATTTTACATCACTACCCTCATCCTCTCGACCTCGACCAGATATACTCAGTTTTTTACTTTGTCCTCATCCTCATCTACCAGCCTCATCTTCAAAGATTGACGGGTACGTATTTTACCCTACAGAAAAAGAGGATCAACATTAACTTGATTTATTCTAGTACTAAGGTTCAGTTTTATAATATTATCTACCCTCACAAATTGCCCGTCATACAACTGAATATTTAATTACTACCTTCCCCCTCCAAATTTATTACTTTGCCAGACTTCTAGCCACTTTTATTACCCCCTCCTTCTGACGCGCCATTACCGGCGGTCCAGCAAAAGCTTACCCCCACCGTACAAAAAAAAGTGCCTACAAAACTAAACTAACAAGAAAAGGAGACGCAACAGCACAAAGAAAGAGCTATCTTTACCAACAATTCAGAAGGCATACCTGTTTAAATAAATCAGATATATCCGCAACAATAGGGTTTTCTTTCCACCTCTCCAACAAGTTCAACTGCAACAATGGTGTATGTTTTACTTTCTTCCTCCTTTTTCTCTTTAAGTTTGATTGGGAACAGTGAGTCTCTCTCTCCCTCTCACCTCTTTAAATACTACCCAAGGAAAATAAACTACCTCAGTTTCCCCCACTCACCATCATTACCACTCCTCCACTCCCCCCTTATTTTTGACATTACGTGTCTTTCCAAGTTTGCCCCAACTTGCACTCACGTGCGCATCACACATACACCAGACAAGATTTTTTATTTAGCCCTTTAGAACCTTCAGACACACTACTCAAAGTTGACAACTCAAACCCACGTGTCACCTCCACCACTTTCCCATACCCGAGGAAACATAATGATAGCTTGCAGTGGCACACTGCCCCATGAATAGTATCACCTCTAACTTTTTTGCAATTTCGACTATCAACTTTTGGCCATCGAAGCCTCCCATATATTCGTCTTCGATCCATCTTATACATTCGTTTTCAAACCATCGTCTACATTCAACCATAATCCATCGTGCATATATATTAGTTGTCAAACCTTCGGTCAATAATGTTAGTTCTATGATTAAATCAAATTTTGTCACCACTTTTACTCGTTCTCATTACCCAAGTTCAAAGTTCGACAATTAAACCGCTCCTATATTATCATCTTCTGCATTACCTATAACTTTTATACTACCATACTTCGACAAACACATCATTTTTTCATTCAAATCAAATGCGCAGGCATACATAATCAAGATCAACAAGAAGAAAGAGAAGCAACATAAACAACAACAACAACAACAACAACAACAACCATAACAATAACAATAATAACAACAGCAACAATAACAACCCTCTCTACATACCCAACAACAACAACAACAATAGCAGCCTGGGTCACCTCCACAAGTTTAAAATGCGCCTTTACGTATTGATCTTCTTTATTCTCGTTCGCCTCCTTCATCCTATCAAACTGCTCTGCATATTCCCGATTAGACTTGAGTATATCGTCCTCACGAGAGCGAGATGACTCTAATTCGACCTGGAGAATATAAAAAATTTAGTACAGTTCGATTCATGAAAACATTTGAATATCTACATACTACATTTCAAAAGATTCTATATGATTTCTAAACATCTGTGGTGTCCAAATACTTTTAGTCTGAAAATTTGGAGTGCATTATCAGATAAATACTTCATGAGGTTTCTTACGGCGTACAAGGTACATACTTTCGATATAATACTTTATATTAATAGAATTGAATTTTTACCATGCATCTATATCTTATTTACTTAATAACTTAACGTTGGTATAACATACAAGTCGAAGGACCTATTCAGTTCTAACCTGCAGCTCTGCTTGCGCAGACAGCAAGGTTGTAGAGGTCTCTCCCTCCCTGGCAAGTCAGGATTCTAGATCTTTTATTCTAAGACTCATTTCTCTAAGTGCCTACAAGAGGTTTATGAAACAAAATCAATCTACAGAAGTTTCTTCCCCACACAAATTTTAACAACTAACAAATATTTATGCAAACATAGGTTTCTACCCTACCTTCTCACTATTACCTTCTGAGATTTTGGTATCATCCCCCTGGTTGTCGAGCACCGTCTAACAGGAGACACCATCCAGACCGTCTACAATCCTCACCACTTCCGCTTCCTCCTCATCTTCCTCCTCAACATAGGTATCCGCCTTAATGGCATCCACCTCCTCTTTAGAATAGCACTTCAGCATCAAGTGACGCCCCAGCCTATCACTCTCCTCAACCATCTCATCTAAATTGGCCCTTGTCTCCACCAATAGCTAACCAATTGCCACAGCGTGAGAAGCCTTCAGCTGCCAGTCCTCCTTTGGGCATCAGTCCTAGATCGAGCTAAATCCTTTTCCAGCTCATTATTTTCCTTTAACAGCTCGAATTTTTATTCCTCAATGCCGAGCCAAATCCCCTTTACAAGACAAGCAACCTGCAAAAAATAAATTGATCTCAGGGATAAGCTTGAAAACGTATTAACCAACTCTTTCCTATAACATAAACTTACCATCTTGCTTGTGTCTTCCTCTCCAAGGAGAAACGCCAACCTGGCCCTTTCCTTGACCTCTTTAAGGTTATCCACCATAGCAGATCGTCCTTCTGCGACCTTCTCCCCTAACTCACCCGAGGTTTCGACTCTCCACCTTTTCTCTTTCGCGACCTCACCACTTCTAGTGGTACCAGAGGCCCGCAAAGATTTTAACATCCGTTTCTTTAGATATTTTTGAGCTATTTTGCTCGACGTAACAGGATTCGGCTGAACTGAACTGCCTATTCCAAGAGTCTTGGAAAAATTGGTTCGAACCTCCCTACCACTCACTTGCCTTTTCCTTTCGTCAGCACCCGCCATCGACCTAGTCGACTGAGCTTTTCGGACCTTTTTTGACCTGCTGTCAACCCCTTTCTCTCTAGTCAGGACGAGTCCCTCTAATACAAATTCGAGCTCTGTCTCCTTCTCTGCAACCTCTTTCAGAAGAGATTCCTTCCTCTCCACTTCAGACTTTACGGCTGCACTGTACAACAATTTTATGATCAACTTCAGTTATCAGTAAAATATAGCAATAATTTTATCTATGCATGTCTATACTTACTTTGTTTTACAGTTCTAAACCGAATATCCAAAGGTTCTTCGTCATCTCTTAGAAGACAATTACCCTTCACCCATATGACGTTGTCATTCCAGGCTTGACCTGCTGAATTCAGATCGAAGAAGCGACACTGAGTTGCGCTCGCACAAAAGTATGACCCTCCACTGGCCTTATAATTCTTCACCCCATAAAACTGCAAAACATCCTCAGGGGTTATCCTCCTCACTTTTCTCTCCTTTTCCCATTTTTTATTCAAATAATTGCACACGGTTATTACCTCTCACATATTCCTATTCAACTGAACCGGACATTCCCCAATTGCATTCGTAATCCCCATCGCCAAATTGGTAAGGGGAAGACTCAACTCATACTCTAATTGAGATAGGTAACACAAAAAACCCTCCGAGTGGTCACTCCGAAAATTCTCATCAAAGTATTTTAATTTGATCGATTCATCTATACCCCTATCTTATTTTTCCACTTCTAAATCAGCCAACGGATAAAAGTACCATTCACCCTCCGCTACAGTATAACCCCTAAACTGCCTATCGGTATATTTTATATAATTACCCTACTTCCCTCCTACAGCCTCCTTAGCTTTACAGAACTCTCTAAAGGCATCCGAACCAGGAAGATACAATATCAATTGGCCAGCAAAGCTCGGAAATTTTTCCAATCCTACTTCCACCTTACTATCAGACTCATTCGTCCGACCAGAGTTCAATACCTCGTTAACAGATAAACTACCCATCTCAACAACAAGTTCTACAGGCACATTTTTGACCCTACACAATTGCCTCCCACGCTTGACCCGCATACAGGCTATATATATATATATATATATATATATATATATCAATCATTTACGTACAACATATATCTTTAACACAATCAGTTCATACGACAACATATATTGCATACATCTCTAATAACCTTCAGTATCTGAATGAAAATCAGAAGTAGCGCCAAGCCTTTCCCTTACGACGCGGCTGTATAGCTAACTACGAGATTCAGTATCTTTTGCCCTCTTCAACCGTTGATCCCCTTCGGATAACTCCTTATCAAATCCCCTGATTTTTTGTCCCTCTCTCTCTGTACTCTCCAAATTTTTAGAAGTTGAAAAACGTTTAATTGGAGATGAAGAAGTACTATTTATCTTTTCACTCTCAAGCAGCTGACATTTATTACTTCTCGTACGACCCGTCCTCGATTTCGAAACTGAGGCATCCTTTCCACTCTCCACATCAGACGTCTTGTACCATTTCAAAAAAGCTACATTTCCATCATTACAACTCCCCTCATTTTTAATATATTTCTCACACCTATTTCCATATCTTTTCCTGACCTTCCCGCACTCATGATAACTCACTCTGAGCGATGATAGATTCCTACTTCCTTACATTCAAAACAAAACCAGAAGCTTCTGCATTCCCTTATTTTTATTTATTTGACCTTGTTTATCATACTTATAGTAATTGACGTCTTTTTCTAAACTACGCAAATTTTTAAAATTATTCAAATTATTTGCTAAAACAGTCACAAAAAAGATTTGCACCTATAGAGGATCTGATTGACCTATATTTTTTCTATTATATCCAATAAAACGTAGTATTCATGATCAAAGCTTTATACAACATCTGTTGCAGCCCTAGTAAAACTGGACGATGTCATCCAGTCACATTATTCATCAGTCCTCAGATCTTTGAATTTGATCTCAACTTCAACAATCAAACCAACCAACCATTATCATTCTGCCGCATCCCTAACCAATTCAGGAAAGCATACCTCATAGAAATAATGAGCATACTCCAGTTCTCTGCTCCTTACATCTAATCCTTCGAGCTAACATTCCTTCACGGGTAGCTCAGCATCATAACTAATGAACCGAAAATCCTCTCCCGTACTTCAGCAATTTTTATGGCCAATTGTTCTTCCGCAGCATGACGAATCCTATGAGATCGCGTCCGTACCATCCAATTACTTACTCAATTTCTTTTAAAGATCATCCTACCCATATCTATATGTTTCTCACACACAATTCCACTCAAAAATGTGAGTTTTACCTTGTATTGCGTAACAGAAAACCCAAAATCTTGCAAAAAATTATTCGAACTTATCCCCTCACTAGTACATACATTTTTTACCATACTCGACCTCATATTACCGAGAGTTGTAACACTCCCGACCTAAAGATGCTCGAATTTCCACGATTATATATTTCCTACAATATTTCTCCGTAATCTATTTAAAAACACAAATCATCCTTACACCGCAACTTCATTGTCAGCACGTACTCATATTAGTTCGAGCATCACAACAATAATGTTCTCACTTTTTATAAACTCTTATTCATTTTAAATACCACAATTCAGTTTGATTCTAAAAAATTTCTATAAACAGATTATTTGATAAACAACTTTTATTCATGTCGAAAATATTACATACGATTTATAGATAACAAGTTTTTTTACATTGATCTCAGGCGTCCAGCACCAAAACTCAGGTACTTTACATATAACAAATTTTTCCCTATAGGTTAAAAGTCATAGGTTATTCAGGCACGCCGAGGCATCAGGTCCTCCAGTTCTTCTTACTTCAGTAATTATTCACCCAGATACAAAGCAGGCATTGGAACCAGCAAAGAGCTTCCCTCGCATGAGTTTGGTTGAAGTATGGTCAAACTTCAAAAAGAAATTATGCAAGCAATAAACTCAGTGTTATAACCAAATTCTTGAACTAAGAGTCTTCTGAGTGCCTAAACGTAATGGAAATACAGAAGCTGACTCCCACTAGTTGTCTCCCTCCTACACTGCCATCACCCCCACCTCTAAAACCGGCACCTCCGAAGAGTTGGTAAAGATGAAGAGAGCCCGACCTTAGAATCCATGGTGACACAAGAAATCAGCATATCTGCCCCACAGATACACCTATCCCTACATATGAGACCCAAACCCTATCTTTTGCAAGAGTACGGGGATAGGCCCACCGGTCCTTGCCTGTCAAGACGACGACATGAAACCTCCACTTATAGTAGATATCCTCCTCAGCTTTAATCGCTTCATCTTCCGACAGACCTTGGTATGTTGGAGGAATAGGAGTGGGTATCAAGATTTCCAAGGAATGGTCACCAAAGTATTTCAAATTCAACCTCTGCATTTCAGATGCAATCCTCTCGTCAAAAACCACCCATCGAGTCTTCACCATTTAAAAAAAAAATGTTCACATTTCAGAACAAGTTACGCAAGAAAGCACTGCTTCAAATATTTGTTACAGGTACGATTTATATAACCCTACATTTATTGTGCAGGTACGTTTTCCCAAGTACCATCATTTATTATAGACGCGACTATTCAATTACAACTGTCACATACATCCGCATCCGCATAATCATTGAATACCTATCACTTCCCAATATCGCGAAACTTCCATCCAGTTAAAATGTCATCATTACTTCGTTTTGAATTTCAAATTTTTAACACATTCTTTCTAAACCAAAGCTACTCGTGACTTCGGTTGTGAGGTGGTGATTGTAGGGACTTATCCCTCGATCTCACTCAAAGTTGAGCCTACCCAGCCCAAACATCCTCCATCTCAGGATCACGTATTTTTTAACACTCCAATCAGCATTCCAACCAACCCCACGAACTAGTTAAGAATATGGATGAAACATAAACTGAAAATCATTATTCAATCAAATGCACCTATCTCCCGCGAACTCATCAGCTTCTTAGTCAACCGCCACTAATCACATGATTCAGAAAATGTGCTCTAGCACGATGAAGAACTCTGGGGAAGGCCTATATAAAGGAAAAGTTCCAGAAGAGACAGGGACCAGAAAAATTACTCAAAATTCTTATTTACAGATTCTAAGTATTTATATATTTAGAGATCACTTGTAATAAAGATACTTTCACAAAGATCTTCCATACGAGGTATTAGTTTTTACCTATTCAGAAGTTTTCTACGCTAAAAACATTTGTTTCCTTCTCTTACTTTCTATTACAGTATTGTTATGGGTTCAATGGTGTGATAGAAAATTCCTAACCATTTCAAGCTTACGAAATTTGGCAAATACACATATAATCTGACCTCATATGGTGACTCACCCGTTTTCTATCTCCTATAAATAGGAAAGAGGTGACGCTATGAATTGGTTAGAAAAACTCTCTCTAAAACCCCAACAAGATTACCTTCGAATACCTTAACCTACTTCTTACTCAATCTGTCATCTACCCCAATATATATCATCAAATATTCAAATCCTTACTAGAGGTCATGGAGAAACAAATTCTTGGACTCCACACAAGTGTGTTAGTTCAGTAATATAGTCTATTATTACCTTATATATTTGTTTAAGCTCCTAGTTGAAGATAAACACCATGGTATAAGAGTTAGTTTCCCCTCCCACGAAACTTGGCCCCTACAAATATACTTATTTTTGTTTAAACAGACTATTATTTTTTTCAAACAGAGACGCTATTTAGCTGAGAGTTAGGTCGTAAAAAGGGAATTTTGTTCATTTTTATAACTAGAAACTTGTAACCTCTATTAAAGGGTAAGGCCAGGCAAAAAGAGTGAATCCAAGTTTCTGTAAGTGAGATTTAGGGTTTGAGAAGAATTTATTTAAAATCAAGTAATTAAGCAATTGAAGCTCTAAAAGGGAAATTCACCTACCAATTGTTTGTTCTTCATGTTTATTTCTTTAAATTAAGTTAATCTTAATTCAATTATGGATTAGGTGATATCAGTTTCCCAGTAACGATTCCTGGGGGAATTGTGATATATGGTCACTACATGCGACCAACTCGTGCAAATAAAGGAGAACCTAGTGAATCCGTTGAAGATTCACCAGAAACCTAGCTCGAAGAAGAAGACAAATTTGGAGATGGGTTATTATGAAGATCGACTCATTAAGTTAAAAGCAAAAGTTTTTGACATAACTACTACTCTAGGAGAGTTGGTAGAGCAATTACATATCGTGAACCTCGTCAAAGCTTTTACATTTACAAAAGGGTGAGAGCACTCGAAGAAGAAAAGGGTTGTGGAGGAAGATAGAGCAAGTCAGGATACAAGTCTAGTTGGAAGAATAAGTATAAAGGAGAGTCCAAGGGAGAGGGGTCATCATCCAAAAGGAATTATTACAGTCATTGTAAGGTAAATGGGCACATTTTTTATAATTAAAAACTTAACCTGGAGCTTAGGCCGGAGGAGGAGTGGAGCAAAAGTGTGAAACGTGCACTAGCTACAGTAATTGTTAATCTTCCTGATTGGGATAAGCCAAATCCTAAGCTTACACTAATGTTCAAGCAAACTATGGCTTCCAAGGAGGCCAGTCAGGAATAACTTTTTTATGTTAGCATTCAGGTGAATTAATGCTTAATAGAGGCCATCATTAACCTGGGTAGTCAGAAGAATTTAATCTCTGAAGTGGTAGAAGAAGATGGGTTAGGTTACTAATGCTCATCCTAAGCTGTACGATTTAGGTTGGATTCAGAAAGACGAGGAGTTAAAGATCACGAAGCAGTATAGGTTCAAGTTTGTGATTATAAAAATTTTTATTGACGAAGTGACATGTGAGGTGGCTTCCTTAGATATGTGTCAAGTCATCTTGAGTAGCCCTTATCTTTAGGACCGAGATGCAATTTTTTACCGTAAAGTTTGCAACTATCGTCTTGTGAAGGAGGGGAAGGAGTTTCATATAAATGTTTGTAAAGAACATGGTATGACCAATAATTTAGTAACGACGACTCAGGCGAAGAAGTTGGCTAATGCGGGCAGCAAGTTTGTTTTATTTTTGGTACGACGGGTTTAAGAGGGTTTGTCGACTAAGGTGTTGTCTACTTTGGCAATGTCCCCTAAGCAACCAATCAAAATGGGGAAGCTATAAGAAGAGTATAAAGACTTGATTCGGGGCATAGAAGGGATGTCGTGCAAGAGGGATGTGGAGCATGATATCACCTTGGTGAATGGTGAGCCACTACCCAACATTGGGTTGTGCCAGACTTCTATAACCGAGTCTGATGAGATTAAAAAATAGGTACAAGAACTCCAAGAGCAAGGGGTCATTAATCCAAGTTGCTCACCTTGTGGTTTACCGGTGTTATTGGTACTGAAGAAGGATTGGTCTTAGAGAATATCTGCAGATTAACAGGAGCTGAACAAGATTACTGTGAAGAATCGTTATTAGCTTTCACAGATTAACGATCTTTTAGATGAGTTGCACAAGGCTCAATTTTTCACCAAGATGGATCTTAAGTCGGGTTACCATCAAGTTAGAATCCGGGAAGAAGATACATGGAAGATGGCTTTCAAGACCAAACATGGATTCTTTGAGTGGTTGGTGATACCTTTAAGGTTATGCAGCGCTCTAGCGACATTTATGCAGTTCATTAATGAGATACTTTGTACTTTTATTAATGATTTCTTGATTGTGTATTTAGATGGCATCTTAATATATAGTCTAACATGGGAGGAAAACCTCATGCATATACGCAAAATGTTGGCCAGCGCATTGCGATCACAGCAACTTTTTTTAAATTGAAAGAAGTACAAGTTTAGGAAGAAGGAGCTAGTATACTTGGGATTTATCGTTGATGGCGGTGAACTTAAGGTCGATCCAAAGAAGGTCTCGTACATTACTAATTGGCCTAGACCCCGTACAATGACGGAAGTGAGAAATTTTATGGGTTCTTGTTAGTATTTAGAGAAGTTTATTTGGCATTTTTGACAAATAGCCGCACCGTTATATTCCTTGACAAAGACCGGTGTAAAGTTTATGTAGATAGATCATCATGAGAGGAATTTTTTGTTACTGAAGCGTAAAATTACAGCTGCACCAGTATTAGTGCTACCCAATTTGTAGTGGCCTTTTGAGGTCGAAACAGATGTGTCAGACTATGCATTAGAGAAAATTCTATTGCAGGATGGGAAATCGGTTGCCTACCCTTTTGAGATGCTTACAGGAGCAGTACGCAACTATCCTACCTATGATAAGGAGTTCTACCAATTGTATCAGTGAAGCATTGACAAAGTTACTTATTAGGGAAGGAGGCTGTGGTACATATCCATCACAAACCATTGCAGTTCTTATCTACAGAGTCCAAGCTACAACAAGCTCGCCATATGAAGTGGATGTTATACCTACAGCAGTTTACCTTGATGATCAAGTATAAAAAGGAGTAGATAACAAAATGGCTAATATGTTATCTCGTCTGCCATTACCAACTATTTTTGCTTTGTTGGTAGCTATACAGATGTAGGAGCACGCTCCCGCTAGTAACGAAGTGGCAGGTCGTCTAAATGGGCAAGCTTAGTCAATGACCACAACCTCACCACATTCAAGCAGCAAGATGGCAGGTCGACCCACGAGAAAGATCGTCGGTCATCCAACACTCGATACACAGAGACTCCAGCGAAGCCACTCTATAAATATCCCCAAAAGCCGAGCAAATGTCAGTGACTAAAGAATGGTAACAACGAGCACCCAATTCCAGGACCCTAAAGGAATAGCCTAGGAATTTCCCAGGGCACGTGAACACGGATACTTCTAGGTCAAACCCTCCTAGTTCACCAGCCCTACGCACCACCTCGAGGACCATTTATGCCTCCACACACCACAATTCACCATGAAACAGGCCCACAACAGCATCGACCGGCTTACCAGCTCAGCCATAATGACCCATACCCTCCCAGTCGATATGTTCCCCAGCTCCACGACCACAGCATGCCAAATCCTGTCATGGATTATGGTGACCGCTATGGCGACGACCGTGCAAAATAGTCACCATGGCATCCCCCTTATAGTCCTGAGGACCCCATCTGCCCCACGGCCACGACTATCAACCCCAATACGACCAGAACCATGCGTACAATGAGAGGTTTTACGACCGATACCCGAGAATGCCCTTTTCGTGACCGACCTATGCCCACAACTACGATAGCCACGTTGACGAGTCATCAATCAGAGGCGAAGCCATTCATAGAGGGGTCACAGGAACCCATGACCAGCAGCCACTAATAGCAGCGTCCGTAGAAGCACTTCTCCGGACAATGCAGGGCACAAACCCAACTAGGCAGTTAACCACGGAGATGCTCCGCCGGATCCACAATACACCTTTCACCGCGGCCATACGGAGCTACGTGCCAGGCCAAAGTTACTCTCGACCTAAAATAGAGGCATTCACCAGTTGCCAGGACCCTGGGCAGCACTTATCAAATTTTCAGTACAACATCGACCTATAGCATCAAACAGATGAAGACATGTATCATCTATTCCCCTCAACCTTATCTGACGGGGCCCTCGTCTAGCTTCAGAGTCTCGAACCCAATTCTATATCCATGTTTGAACAACTCTCGCTGGCATTTATCGAGAAGTACCTCCACAACCAGCAGTCAAAGAAATAGTTATCAGAGTTGTTCTCCCTGAAACAACAAATTAGCGAAACCACCAACTCTTTCCTATCAAGGTTCAAAAATGAGCTCACCCTCATAGAACGGGTTGATGCGTCAACAACCTACATCGCCTTTATGGGCGCCTGTCTCTCCAGTTCTAAGCTATACGAGGCCCTGCATAAAAATAGCCTGAGACCCTCGAGCACCTGTATAAGAAGGTCTGTAAATATCAAAATGTAGAAGCAGGCAACCGTGCCTCTGCCTCGTAAACCGCCGCCCCCCTGAGCACCACATCTACACCTACGCCAGTAGTACGTTCTGAGACACCCAAACACTCACGGGATCACCATGAAGATGCAAACGCTAATAGGAACAAACAACGTACAGATCGCGACCCACGAGATAGCACTAAAATACCCAGGGACAGACGACAGAGAACCACCAGATGGGAACGTTATCCTCCCAGCGACCTGACCATTTTACGGGCGGACCTACTCCTTACTGTCAAGAATGACCCCATGTGCAGAAAAACTCGCAACAAGCCTGACCGACCTGGTTGCCCTTACTATGCACATTACGAGATACATGACCATATAACTGAGGAATATTACAATTTCATCAATATGACCGAGACTTGGTTCCGCCTCGGCCGCTGTACATGTTTCCTCAAAAGACCAATCCCACCCGCTAAGAGAATGCCTCACCCCATCTTCGACCAACACGCAACAAACATACGGGCACTAGAACATTTAGCAGTATGCGAGATGATATTGGGCAACCTTTACCAAGCCCCTTCGAGGCATTCTGTCTTCAATTCAACGAGGCAATGCTACCGCCCAACCATGAACCAGTGAACCGCTCACCGCAATAAAGCAGCCACTCGCCCTCTCCGCCAGAACAAGCCATCTACTTCATCGATCATGACCTTGACACACTTTCTCACCCTCATAATGACGCCCTCGTTATTTGGATTGTCGTAGGCATCATCCTCGTTAAGAGAATGTTGGTCGACTCTGGTAGTGGCGCTAATATCCTTTACTATGATGCCCTTCGCAACATGAACATGCAAGACGTCCTTGCACCCTCCAAGACATAGATTTTTGGTTTTAAAGGGTCCACTGAATGAGCCATGGGAGAGCTCATCACTCAGGTACAGGCAGGACTGGTTGTAGTACCTACAACTTTCATCGTCATCAACAGTCCCACAGTGCACTACAAAAGAATTCTAGGACAAGACTAGATTCATGCCATAAAGGCCGTCCCCTACTCCTGCCACCAGGTAATATACTTCCCAACAAAGTTCGGTACCTACCAGATACGTGGCTATCAGGTCGCAGCCCGTGTCTACTACGCCAACTCACTACAAAATTTAATCAATTAAGAGAACACAAAAAAGAAAGGAAAACATATCGAGCGAGAGGATTAGCAACGAACAGGGTACGAGCCCATGGCGGTGGACCCGTCCCCCGCTCCTCGCCACCTAAACAACTTAATGCTCCCAGACACACTACATGACCGAAATGATGCCATTATAAGTATGTTCAATAATTCATGGACCCTGCCCCTCGTGGAGCTAGTCATTCTGATTAACATCAATGGCCCCACGAGAACAACATATATTGGTTCCTTCTTGACAGGTGACGAGCGAGCAGACCTCATCATACTTCTCCAGCAGTTCAAAGATATTTTCGCATAGTCCTTTGATGAAATTCTAGGCATAGACCCCGCATAGGCCTGTCATCATTTACATGTTCATGAAAAGACCTACCCCGTCAAGCAGAAGCATCGCCAAACAACACCACGGCTATGCGGGGCTATCAACGATGAGATCCAAAAGTTGTTCCACACAGGGTTTATATGACCTAATGACTACCAACGTTGGGTAGTAAACGTGGTCGTGGTACCGAAGAAGAATGGGAAAACCCGAGTATGCATCGATTTTACCGACCTCAACCGACACTGCCCAAAAGATAGTTTTCCTATGCCCCTCATTACCAGACTAGTTAATTCCACGGCCGGCCACGAGTGGTTGTCATTCATAGACGGCTACTCAGGATACAACCAAATACCATTAACAGTTGAAGATCAAGAATGTACGTCCTTCATAATAGAGCAGAACCTATACTGTTATACAGCCATGCCCTTCGGCCTAAAGAATGCGGGATCCACTTACCAACGCCTCGTAACCACCATGTTTGAAGAATAACTGGGCAAAATATTAGAGGTCTATATCGACGACATGCTAGTCAAAAGCAGACTGAGCAGCTACCAACTTAACGACCTCGAGACAGTCTTCACGATGGTATGGTCTTATAAGATGCATCTTAACCCGGAGAAGTGCAGTTTTGGGGTTTCCACGGGAAAGTTCCTCGGACACCTCGTTACCCAACGTGGAATCAAGGCTGACCCTGATCAAATTCGTGCTCTCACCTGTATGCCATCACCACGGACGTTAAAGCAAGTACAAGCATTCGTTGGGAAAATTGCAGCTCTTGAATGCTTTGTTTCTAAAGCTTCCTACAAATGCTGCCCTTTATTTTAGTGCATTCGGAAGAACAAAAAATGCCAATGGAACGATGAAAGCGAGACAGCCTTTCAAAACATGCTGCATTACTTAGCCACTCCACCCATTCTCAGCGCCCCAACCGACCACGAGTTAATGGATTTGAACCTTGGCAATGCAGATGAATCCATCAACGCGGTCCTCGTGCGTACAGCAAACAAAGCAGAAAAGCATGTATATTTTGTCAGTAAAACCCTTATGGGAGTAGAACTGCGGTACTCTACTATGGAGAAACATGCCCTCACTCTGGTATATACCTCACAGAAATAGCAACCATATTTTTAGGCACACAAAATCAAGGTCATCACCACCCAACCACTGTGAGAAATTTTTACGAAGAAAGATAAAACACGCCGTATAGCAAAATGGGAAATTACACTAGGAGAGTTTGAAATCCGGTACAAACCACGAGTCTCAATCAAAGGGCAGGCAATGGCCGACCTCCTCGCAGACCTCCCCATAGATGTTGACAATTGGCATAACGATGAGGAGGATGACCTCGACACCCACATTAATGTAGGCGAGCCAGCAAATTCTAAGGGATGGCGGCTATACACTGACGGGTCCGTCAACGCTGGCGGCTCTGGTCTTGGCCTAGTGTTAGTTACTCCCACCAATAAGAAAATTGATAAATCCATACGGGTCAATTTCCCCCTTAGTAACAACGAGGCTGAATACGAGGCATTGTTATGTGGAGTAGAAACAGCGTTGGCCTTGGGCGTGGAAGAACTCTCCATCTTTACCGACTCACAGCAAGTTGTTAACCAGCATAACGGGACGTTCCAGGCCAATATTAGAATGGCCGGCTACATGGAAACCGTGAAACAATGACTAAGAAAGTTTCGCAAGGTCAACCTTGAACATATCCATCGTGGTGAGAATAGACACTCGGATACCCTTGCGAATCTCGCAGGAATCATCGGCGACAAACTCTGCATCATCCAAATTGTTATCCTTGATAGATCGAGCATTACCTTAATCCAATACCAGCCATGCAAACTGACCTACTTGTTCCCCCCGACTGGTACCAACCTCTCCTTGACTTCCTCGGCGAATACCGCATCCTTCCTGATGACCGATCAGCGGCCGAGAGCATCTGGAATAGAACCCACAAATATACGATAGTTCATAGCGAACTCTTACGAACAAGCCTATATGCTCCGCAACTCACTTGCATCGCTGGAGAGAGAATCAATACTGTTATCATAAAAATTTGTGATGGTGTTTGCGGTATACACACAGCGGGTCATTCCATGGTTGACCGTGCTCGTACCCAAGGATTATACTAGCCAACTATCCGGCAAGATTTCATAACATACGCCCAAAAATGTGACAAATGTTAATTCCACGGGAACATAATCTATGCACCAGCCGTCGACCTCCATACAGTCTCTAGCCCCTGGCCGTTTGCAAAATGGGAACTTGATATCGTCGGGGATCTCCCTATGGCACGCGGGAGATGGCAATGGCTACTGGTTATAACGGACTATTTTACCAAATGGATCGAGGCAATCCCCCCGCTCGGATTAGGAAGGAAGAGGTCATCACGTTCCTATGGAAACACATTATTACACGGTTCGGCGTCCCTGCAGTACTGATGACAGACAATGGAACACAATTCGTGGGAAGAAAAGTCACAAATTTTGTACGACCAAATCATATAAAAATCCTCCCTTCGAGCCTCAGATACCCCCATGGAAACGGACAAGCCAAAGCAACTAACAAGACCATCATCGACAGAATCAGCAAACGACTGGGCACGGCAAAGGGTTGTTGGGTGGACGAGCTACCCCACGTTCGGTGGTCCTGCCGAGCGACCCCTAAAAAAAGTATAGGCTTCACACCATTTATGCTCACTTACGGCTCCGAAGCTGTACTTCCTACTGAAGTCATCGCTAATATGACGAGATCCCTGATTCTTGGCAATGCAATCAATGACCGACTACTCGCTAAGAACCTCGACTTTATAGATGAAACTAGGGAGGAAGCTTCTCCCCGAATACTACGGTATCAAGAGATATTGAAAAGAAACTATCACAAGAAAGTAATCCCTCGACAGTTCTGCGAAGGCGACTACGTTACGAAAATAGTCTTCCCAACACCTCACAATCACAACAAGGGTAAACTGCAGCCTAACTGGGAATGCCCTTATCTCATATCCCGCGTCGCCAATGGTAACACATACTACCTACTCAACCACGGCGAAGAAGAACTCAAATCCCCCTAGAATGCCATGAACCTCCACAAATGGGTTCATTAGAAATACATCACATGTACATGATCATTCGTGCTCAATATAATTTTAATTTCAACATCACAATCCCAAGCCCAGATCCCAGTTATATGATCACTCATCTTCAACGAGATAAAGATTATTTTATTAAACGAAATTACATAACTGAAGTGCCTTTGGCGTAGGCCATCCTCGCAAAGCATGAAATTCGAGGTGTCCTTGAAGTAGGCCACCCTCGTAAAATTTAAAAGTCATTTTTTGATGTAAAAATGAAATCACTTAACTGGGAGCGTCCTTGGAGTAGGCCATCCTCGTAAAGTACTAAAGTCGAGGTACCCTTGAAGTAGGTCGCCCTCACAAAATATGAAAGCCGTTGTTTGACGTGAAAATAAAATTACATAACCGGGGGCCTCCCTGACGTAGGCTATCCGCGCAAAGCACGAAAGTCGAGGTGTCCTGGATGTAGGTCGCCCTTGCAAAATGCGAAAGTTATTTTTTGACATAAAAAAAAAATCACTTAACTGGGGGCGTCATTAACGTAGGTTGTCCTCGCAAAGCTTGAAAGTCAAGGTGCCCTTGACGTAGGCCATCCTCGTAAAGCATGAAAGTCGAGGTGTCCTTGAATTAGGCCGCCCTCGCAAAATATGAAAGTCGTTTTTTGACGTGAAAATGAAATTATGTAACTGGCGGCGTCCTTGACCTAGGCCGTCCTCGCAAAGCACGAAAGTCAAGGTGTCCTTGATGTAGGTCGGCCTCACAAAGTATGAAAGTCATTTTTTTGAAATAAAAATGAAATCACGTACCTGGGGGCGTCCTTGACATAGGACGTCCTCACAAAGCACAAAAGTCGAGGCGTCCTTGAAGCAGGCCATCCTCACAAAGCATGAAAGTTGAGGTGTCCTTGATGTAGGCCGCCCTCACAAAATATAAAAGTCATTTTTTGACGTAAAAATTGAAATCACGTAACTGGGGGCGTCCTTGACGTAGGTTGTCCCCGCAAAGCATGAAATTCGAGGTGTCCATGATACAGGCTGTACTCGCAAAGTACAAAAGTTGAGGTATCCTTGAAGTAGGCCGCCCTCGTAAAATATGAAAGTCGTGTTTTGACGTAAAACAAAATCACGTATCTCGGGGCGTCCTTGACATAGGTCGTCCTCGGAAAGCACAAACGTTGAGGTGTCCTTGAAGTAGGTACTGCGCACCTTGTTCAACATACTAATTAGCTTATGTAACCAAAATGATTTAGTCCAACGAGGACTACTCGAAAAGTTTTGGCGGGCACTTCACGCCTAGCTCAACTGACCTGGTCGTCCTCACGGCCAACGTGATTTAGTTCAACGAGTAATTAAAAAATTTTGTCGAACACTTCACACCTCACTAAGTAGACCTGTTCTTTCCATCAAACTGATAGTTAGACTTAATCTCAAAATAAAAGAAAAGGCAATTCAATTCCCTACAACTTTCTACCAAGATAACTGATAGACAAGATTAAACACAATACAAAAAGATTTGATTCAAAGCAAATACATCAGGAACAACAGGGATACGACTTCTCCCATCGTCTGTAGCCCGGTCCCTCATAACTAGCCGCTCCGACGTCCACCTCCGCCATCACATACAACACAACTTCACGGCTTATACAGTTCTGCACTTGGTCGCACAAAATAAGGTACCATAACCACCATTTTTCCTGTGTCTTCCTCTCAGGCAAGGAAAGGGTAGATGGCTCGATATGAATTTGTACTAACGGCTTCCTAGCAGGCCCACGCCCGCTAAAGTAGAACTTACTATAAAACTCCATGCAACTGGTTACCCGAACTTCAAACCTTGCCTTCGACCACGTCTGTATCTTTCTCCCCTCGACATCTGCTTTCCGGTTCCAAGCTCCAAATGTTAAACTTGAAGCTCCCCTCCCACAGGCTTGCTAATGTGTGTTGGCATCTCTCTCCCATAAGCCCATATATATAAAAGGCCTTATTAATGACCTTGGGGAAATCCAAAAGTCATCCCCCTCATTAAAGCATCATACTCCCAGTTACTAAACCTATAAAACACCGCCCACGCATCCCAATATGGCCCCACCCACAGCCTCTTGGAACTCACAATTCGCATTAATAACAGATATGACGTTTCGTCTACATTAATCTATCACTACGTTGCTACAATGAGACCCTCATAACGAGGACACTCCCACGTCGTCAATAATACGATAAACGTATACTAAACATACGTAAACATAAATATATCAAGAAACACAACCAGTTTAGCGACATAAGTTTATAGAAAAAGGCCCAACGAGCATCTTAAGTTTACATACCAAAGCATCAAGTCATAAAAGCTGTCTTTTACACCCTCCTCACTACGGGCACTACAGAACGATCTTACCATTCATTCGGAGGGTTGGACAGCGGCCGCTTTGTCCTTCTCCTCAAGTTATGCCTCCTCATCAGGGGTAATATCCATCTAGCCCCCGAGAGGCAGAGGGCTTTAACGTCCGGAATATCCCTGATGGCACAATTCAGGATCGTCTTGCATTTGTCGCAGAACTAGTAACGGTGAGCCAACGTATCCACCCACCACTTCGTTGACGACCGAAACTCTACTTCTAAACGAGCGTTGCCCTCCACTAGCTCGGCAATACGACCCTGCAGCCCGTCCGCCACATGGTTTACTCCCGCTAACTCCTCACAGAGGTTCTACTCGCCTGCTTCCTTCTCCAAAGACAAAGACCTCAATCACCCATGGCTCACCTCCAGGTCACCCTCTACCGCAAGCTTCTCGTCAGTCATAATTTTTACTCGCTCTTCGAGCCCAGCGGTAACGTTTGAAACATGCTCTTCTAGCTTACAATGAACAGCCTTCATAATGAGCTCCTTTTGTGAGGCCGTCATTTCCTTAAGCCACAACTCCAGCTCAACGTTATGATGGGCAAAGTTATCGGCGCGGAGTAACAAGGCCTCAAGCGCAAGGGTACCCTGCATTAAATAAACAAAAAGATTTATTACTCATAAGTTCGATGATATCGAAGATATAACCAATATAGCAATAACTTACTCGGACAGCTGCAATGACCACTGCACGATGAGCTTGAGGATCATCCAACGCCTCAGCAAGATGTTTCTTTTCCTTATCCTTATAAGGGTACTCTGCACTTCCCCATCTGGCAAACTGCCCCCGAAGAGTTTGTCGCTCCCTACTGAACGGGTCCCTTCCTCCATGAAGGAATGAGACAACGGCTCTTTTTCCTTACCTCGCAGTTGTACTGGGTCTTCGTCCAAAAGCTCGACGGTCACTGGCCTTTGCCGCTTTACGACCGGGGCATCCTCCGTGTGACCACTGACCTCCCAAATCCTAGGGCTATACCCTGCGACAAGTGGCACGGCCGTATTCGAGCCGGACATATCCTTTCCCCTAGCACTTAGGAATCTCAGCTTCATCCCAACACTCTCCACCGACTTGTAACTGTGCACACTCTCCACATAATAAGTGTTGCTCACAGAACGTGTACGAGGCTCGCGATACTTGCTCGTTGACCAATACTTGTCAGAGTCAAACTTCCCGTCTAAAATATTCATCAACACTTGGCACTCTTTATTTTTATGACCGAGCACACGTAAACGGGACGACTTATAAGTTACCCTCGCTACCGTCACACCTGCTGAATAACGAGCAATCATTTAGTCAACAAATAACAAATGATCGCACAACTGTTACAAATTATAACAAGGAATGCACACTTCGTATTAAACACGTTATGGTATAAATGACGGTTGGGCCCGTTATCATAATCAAAAGCCCTCATCACCAGGATCGGATGCCGACACCAATAATTTCTACTCGCCGGCAACTTAAAAATATTTAGCTCACCGGATTTACGAGCTATATAATACCAATGCCTTCACTCGGGCGTGCAGGTACGCATGATTATCTGACACCTCAGACCTACATCACCTTCTTTGCCCTAGACAGCCTTGCCTAATTCTTTTTTAGCCTTGGCCGAGGTCCGATTTTGTCGCCCCTCACGACCCGCGCATGCTCGTGAACCTGTAACACGAGGAAATGCCGGTTCATCTAACGCCTCGACCCCATCATGTTTTGCCCCCATTCCCTCAGGAACAACATCCCATATATGCGGACAACGTTATGTCCCCACAACCTACGTTCTAACGAGGCGACACAGACTGATTATTCAGCCGGTACCCCGTCATTACCCGATAAAAGTTACCGTTCATTTACCCTGGGGCTCGCCCAAACGAGTTCAGACATTTTTTGGTCAAATCATCTAAAGGAAACCTCAACCTCACATCAAATTGACCAAAATAAACCATGCATTAGTTGGGCGCTAACGTCTTGCAATCCGGCCATATCCACGCACTACTTCCTCGAGCCTCCTCTCGCGCGTTTACTTCGTCCAGGAACTCCATCATGATCCCTGGACTCTTATAATTGGCCAACGAGCCAGACAACCTCAACTCACTTAGATAAGGCCAAAAAGACTCAAAAACCCCCCTCTCGCAGGAACTTATAATGTCCTCATGGGCCAGATCTCCAGGAACTCTCCCTCCTATAAAGTCTGCCCGTGACTCGGCCCTCAAGTCACGAGGCACTGATATCCCTGCCTCATGGTCATGGCCGCCCACCCACCCAACTGGTACAGCTCCCGATGGAACGGCCGTAGAGCCTTCCGTCGATGATTCGCCTTCAGAGACAACCATTTCTTGGCTAGTTTGTACCTGTCCTTCCCTCGTAACTATATATCGACACGTACTCAGCGCTCGTATGTCCCTGTACGAGCCAAACGCAAACGTCAGGCTCAACCCTAAGGGAACGAAGGGAAAAATGGCCACCTAACTTACTAGGGCACCCTAGGGATAGGCTATCACCCCCACTCTCATTCCCTGGCACGGCCGCCACAACTTCTTGTGACTCCGCGATGAATAGCACGATTCGTCCCGGTGCCACAGTCGCCCGAATCTCTCTGGTTACCACTGGTAGGTGGTGCATTCCCCAATTGGCTCAGGTGTTTCACGCGATTCAAAAACATATACAACACAGAATATCATGATAAATAAATAGAATTTCTGCAAAACTTACCCGTAAAATCGCAAATGTAGTTCCAACCCAGATGTCTCCAGCTCCAACCCAAATGCTCAAATGTTCAGCTATTGCAATTAAGAAATCAAGACCAAAGCAGTTGAATTAAAAGTGACGATCTTTATAATGGAAGAGACAACCTCTTTAAACATGTGAAGAGACAATTTTATTTTAAATTCAGTGGGCCCATACGTATGATTCAACACGTTATCCACTACGCCAGCAGTCACACCACACACTTTCCCCAAATTTAATAATGAGCCCCCCTCCCAAGACTATGCCGGACAGACTGTCACACGCCCTCCAATACAACATGCTCCACATACAGCCAGACTACCTCAGATCTCCCTCAAAAACTAGACCTAGGGGGGATTGTAGGAGCACGCTCCCGCTAGTAACGAAGTGACAGATCGTCTGAATGAGCAAGCCTTGTCAATGACCACAACCTCACCTTATTCGAGCAGCGGGACGACAGGTCGACCAACAAGAAAAATCTTATGTCGTCCAACACTTGATGCGCAGAGACTCCAGCAAAGACACTCTACAAATATCTCAAAAAGCTGAGCAAATGCCAGCGACTAAAGAATGGTAACAACGAGTACCCAATCCCACGACCATGAAAGGATAGCCTAGAAATTTTCCAAGGCACGTGAGCACGGATGCTCCTAAGTCAAACCCTTCCTATAAATAGCAGGCGAGGAATAAACCAAAAAGGGATCTGATCTTCTTCTTTTTCTTCCTTTTTCAAGCAGACTACTCTTCCTTAACGATCTTGAACACAACCAGAGAGACAGAGAGGAAATCGGAGAGCGTTGAACGGTGCCCTCCTCCAGTTCAGTATCAAGCCCGACACATCGAACGATTATTGTTGTCCCCTAATAAAATAAGGAGACTGCAGCAGATACAGCCTATTATTCCTTTGGAATATGTTACAGGGTATGACGGCGACAAGAAGCTCAGTATGATTCACCAGAAGTTGGTGCAAGGCAAGACATGCGAGTATGTATTGAAGAATGGTTTGATTTACAGGGGCAGTCTACTATATAATCTTAAGGGTAGAAATCGTTTGTATTGGATTAAAGAGGCACATTGCTCCCGGGTGACTGGTCATTTTGGCCTTGAGAAGACTCTTTTCAATTTGTGGCATTATGTCTATTGGAAGAAGATGAAGATAGATGTTGCTCGTATTGTTCGTGGTTGCGTGTTATGCAACATAACAAAGTATTGTAATCATAAGATAGGACTGTACTTACCATTATCAGTTCCTAGCTGACCTTAGGAGAGTATTTCGATGGACTTTTTGGGCGGTTTACCCATGACCAAGTGTAAGAATGACTATTTATTTGTGGTGGTGGATCGATTCAGCAAGATGATTGTTTTTATTCTATGCTAGAAGATGGTCACCGGGGAAGGAGCAGTGCGACTATTTTTTAAAGACATCTGGAGGTATTTTGGGCCCCTTTCTTCTATTATTTATGATAGGAATAGCCACTTTTTGAGGCATTTCTGGAGATCGTTTTGGGGGATGATGGACACTAAGTTGAAGAGAAGTACCGCTTTTCATCCACAGACTGACGGGCAAACAGATGTAGTTAATCGTACTTTAGATCATTTACTACGAGGATTCTATTCAAAGCATCCTAAGACTTAGGATATGAGTTTACCGTATCTTCAGTTTACGTTTAACCGAGTGATTCATGGTTCCACTTTGAAGTCTTCATTTGAAGTTTGTTTGGGGTACTTGCCTCAAAGCCCTTTTGATATGGCTTTTAGTCTTGGCGACAAGACGGTGTCAAAAAAGGAGGAAGAGGAACAAGTTAAAGCTCAACATTTTATTGAGATGATAAGCAAAGTTCATGAGGCGGTTGAAGTATAATTGAAGAAGATTCAAGCGAAGTATAAGGCTGGGCAAGATAAGCAACGGGTTGAGTGTACTTTTTAAGAAGGCGACCTAGGTTGGTTGTATTTGGGTAAGGAACGACTGAAGGGGGAAGGTAAGAAACTCAAGCCTATCCATTATTGCTCGTTTACGATACTCATGAAGATGGGTGACAACGCATTACGATTGGACTTGCTACCTTTCATGAAGATGTATTCGGTATTTAATGACGAGTATTTGAAGCTGTTTGAGCCGTCTCTCTTAGATAAAGACTCTACAATCGACACTCGCCTACCGTCAGTTGATAACTTATGGATCGAAAGAGAGAGGATCTAAGTTTTTGTAAGAGAGACTTAGGGTTTTAGAGAAATTCAATTGAAATCAAGTAATTGAGGAATTGAAGCTCTAAAAGGGAAATTCTCTCTCCAATTATTTGTTCTTCATGTTTATTTTTTCAAATTAGGTTAATTTCAATTCGATTGTAGATTAATTTCCTCCATTTTCCGCGAACCAAACACACCCAAAGTCTTTAATTTGTATAAATTGCTAGAGGCTCCTCGCCTTCAGATAAATCCCATACAACACGCCAAAGACTCATCAGTCATCGTTTCTGACAAAAATTTCAAAAGAACTTTGTAAAGGGGAGGAACAACTAGAAGACTCGCCAGATCTATAGCCCGGGGTAAGTATTCAACAAAAAAAAAAAAGTTTCCCTCAATTTCGGGTGTATGTAAGTCATGTTTGAATTGTAATAATGTTTTGTTTAAGTCCCAACCACTATGTTTACTCTATGTATCACCTTAAGATTGCTTTTGATAACTTATGTTTATCTCCACTACGAATCTCTCCCTAATAAATATTTACCACTACACAATGTTTTCAAAAGTGAGAGCTATTATTTAAATCTCTAATGTGCAAGTTTCATGAAAATTCTTGAGAATTTTGTGACCTTGTTCTTGTAAAAACCGTGAAGTAAAGTAGTTGTTTACCGTAGCCCATATTATATCCCAAAGGTGATATATATATTTAGTTATTTCAGCCAAGTTTGAATTAGGTGATAGTCGTAAATATTGGGTTGAGTCGTAAATTATTCTAAGTTTGTCCATTTTTTTCTCTTTTATGGGGGGGTGGCTCCCCCCGCCGCTAACATGAATTCTTGGTTCCGCCCCTGATAGTGTAGCCACTTTTTTAAGCGAAATGTAGGACAACTGTGAATTAATGTGTCGGTGTTGTACTTAATAACATAACAGTATACAGTATATGTTAGAATTTGACCCCACTTAAGTTCTGAGTTTGCATTAAATGGATATAAGATTTCTCTTGTATAATTCCTATTGACCCCACTGAGAGTACAAGTTCTTCCATCTGCCACTATATACTACATTGGTGATGTCATCCAAAAAGAATCTTACGTTTTATCCTTACGAAACATAATTTTTTTTTTAATAAGGACTCTAACTGTTTTAGAAATTATTTAGCGGTTAAGATTTTAACAAAATTTTGTAAAGCTCCTGGGTTGTTGAAAGTTTTCTACTCTTAATGGAGTACATGGGGACACAAAAATGCAATTACTATAATACATTAAAAGATAAAAAAAATCTTTGGGGGCCCCCCGAACCCCCAAATGTTGACCCCACTGGATAAAATTCCTGCCATCGCCCCTGGTACCAGGGTGTATTTTCGCATGATGCTTGTCATTGTTGACTCTTAATCTCATGAAAACTTCTTAATTATTCGTTAAGCAATCAATTTCTGATATTTCCAAAGTACATATCTAACTTGTCATGGAGGTTATTTATTCTTATAAATGTGTGCACTTGGCTAATACTCGATATGCATGCTTAATTGAAGCGCATGATCAGCAAGAGAGAAAGCAAGAAATTATTTACCCTGTACGTTGTCCATTTATTAATAGCATGAGAAGAAAAACTGGCTAGATCATTTAATAGAATATATTTAATTATTGAATTAAAACAAACCGATTAAAGAGCCCAATGGTTAAAAATAAAACCAAAACTACATTCAGCTACTAGGACATTACAACAATCAAAACTTCAGTAATATTTCGAATGGGGATTCATTGTTGATCAGGATTTGTGGTCTTTTTAACTCCATTTTACAGCACCTTCAAAAAAATTTACAATTCTACTAACCATAGTGTTTGCCAATTCCATTGTTCCATCTTTTTTTAATCTTTCTAAGACACATTCCATTAATTGTTCCAGATTTTCCTAATATTCTAAGACACATTTCCATTGTTGAAAGATTGCACAAATGCAGAGAAATCATACTCCATCCATATTCTTTTCCCCCCAATTCTTTTAGCATGAATTAGCCACTCCACATTGATATATATCCATGAAGCATGTTGTCTTGCCAAGACCTTTAAATTGTGTAACAATGACGTATGAGAAGTTCATATCTAGTTGGTGTTCTACTGATATCTTGGCAATGGAGGAGGATGCTTCTCTTGAAACAAATACATAATGATAATGTCCATTAATCGTCAACAGAGTGAGCAGGCTTCTTATGCACAGCAGGAAACATCATTATTAGTCAAAATAATAGCAAATCTCCATTGCTTGTTCACAATATTTGTGAAGAGCTAGAGAGAAATTTGTTCCTTGACAAAGTTCATGAGTGCATTAAGATAGAGCTACCAAATTCTTCATCAGGAACTTCTGATGCAATTAGAACTGTTACAGTTTGCGGAAACCTTGCATTATTACAGTATCTTTGTTCCCAGTTTTTGAGTGAAGAAGACGCTTTTCGCATACTTGTATTCTTGAATGATTTACAAACTTTCCTCGAGCCTTCAAAGCTTGAATCTAATAATCCAGCACAGGACCACTTTGATGAAGAGAAAATTAAGGGTTCTCTGCGATATGATAAGTTATCTAACCATAATGTTGATGAATGCCATCAGGAGTCTGAAATTCAAGTAGAACTCGCATCACTTGTAACAAAAACAGCGCGTTCCAAAAGCACAGGAAGCTGCTGCAGACTTCAGATGTAAAACCAATGATCTAGGAAGAGGTAATCTCTGTAAGAGCTTAAAATTCCAAGACGATCATGAGTTAAGTAAGAGAGTAGACGAAGTTGCATTGAATAGGAGTGTAGTTGAGCCGTTAAGAGAAGTAAACAAGCTGATGTTCGGGATGTTGAAATGAGCGGCTCAGATGCGAGTTCTACCAGAGGAAATAATTCTCTTGACCAGATGTTGGATAACAGTGACTTTCCAAAATTGGCTGAAAATATCACTGAAAGTGGATTCAAAGAAGCTATTGAAGAAAATGAAAAAGGGCAAATTGCAACGAGAGCTCTGGAACAAAATAAAAACGAGCAAATTGCAAATAGTGAGGAAAAGCAGCGAAGGAAACGGAAACGAAACATCATGAACGATAAACAGATTAAACTCATGCGAATGAGGTGTTATGCCAAGAGGATTGATAATTATGCTAGAATTTTCCTGCAACAAATTAAAAGTCATTAATAAATAAGAAAATGAAATAAATTACGTCAAATTTAACTTAAGTTATCTGAAATTATATAGAGAAATGGGAAAGCCGCTCTAGAATAATCTTCCCTACATCACCATTACTTGGTATTCGTGTAGCCATGTTTCTTAATTTTAGGTCGACATTAGATCTCAAGATTGTTCATCATTTGAAAAAAAAAAAAAACTAATGTTTTACGTATATGTGTATCATTTGTGAAATCTATTTATTATTTCCACCAAGAGACTTATATTAGAATTCGGAACAAGTCCTGTTAAGGATCATATCCCTGAATCTAGAGAACTTGTCCTAAAAGAATTTGAAAATACTAGATTGAAAATCATCTGAAAGACTGAGAAAACAAACCTTTCTTGAATGCTAAGGAGTTTTACAGGTAGGTGATAATGAAAACAAGCTTTTTCACAATATTCCATGACAGATTTAAGAGAGTCAGAAGAAAAACTAGTAATGTTGTGAAAGGAAGAAGGGAAACAGCTTATGTAGTAAGAAAAGGAGAGAGAAATGTGGATCAACGTAATAGGAGAGCCAGAAGAATTGGCTGAAGACTAGGGTTTTCTTCTTCTTCTCCTCCTTTAGTGGGTAAGACTTAAATATTTTTTTTTTAATTCCTGTGGGTTAAAAATGAAAGGAGTCTTAGAGGAATCCAAATTGGTAGAACCTGTTTTTAAAAACAAGCAGGATTGCTCTATATTCTGAAAGTCAAGTTTGTGGGAACATTTGATCTACAGACACAAGTATTTGGGGGATTTTAACGGACGGATTTTTTTTATCCAGAGTGACCGTCAAATAAATATAAGGCAAGGGGAGGGCTCCTGTGCCTAGGCATTATATATTGTTGGAATTACCCTATTTGCAAACAGAGTGCTTGGGTGTTACTGTATACTACAAGTGTAATATTAATATCAGCATTTGTCAAACCCAATTTTAAAATGCCCTTATTCGAAAGACGAGGGCTAGGGGTATGATGTTGGGGAAGATTTTATTTTATTTTTTATTATTCCTTTTTTGAGCAAATAGGTGTTTTAATATATGAAGAAATAAAGAGAACAAGAGGGCTACATGGTAGCCTGACCTCATATCAATACATAAGCAACCCCTAATATTTCGAGGAAATAGGAGGCTCTTATATTTCTAGGTAAAGAGACAACAGCCCAAAATAGAAGATTCTGCTGTGCGCAGTCCAACTTTGAAAAGCCATCTGCTAAACCATTACCCTCCTTGTATGTATGAACCATGATGATTTGCAGCTCTTGGATCAACTAGAAAACAATCTTCCATATTGCTTGAAACTTGTTGGGACACAAGCTTCTTTGTTTATACCAGTTGCCTATTACCTCAGCATCCATTTCAACCACAAGTGGTATCCAGTGATTTGATTTGCATAGAAGTAGTCCATGAAATAGCCCGTATAACTCAGCTGTCATATTTGTACCAGTGCCTAGAGCAATACTGTAAACCAATTTCATCTCTTCATGTGAATCCCTTATGATGCCTCCAGCACCAGATAATCCTATACTCTGTGAAGAGCCATCAATATTTAATTTAAACCACCCTTATGACGGTGCTTGCCATTTCACAACTATTCTCATTATGTTCTTGATTGATTTTTTGTGTACTCTTAGAACCTGAAGAGAAAGTGTATCACCCACCAAAACTGCAACTTTTTGTGACCTTTGTTCTGATCATAATATCCTGTAACCATCTGCATATTTTTGTAACAATGGATTGTACACTGATAAAATCCCCTTCAAACCTCATCTTACATCTAGCTTTCCTTATTTCCCATCTTATGATTGCTGGTAAAACTTCTTTAATGATGCCCATTTAAGTACTCTTATCTGCTGTCAGCAACCATACCCCTTATCTTGCCCAAAAATCATTTGTTGGCACATTTCTTACCCCACAAGCATGAGCAAAAAACTGGCAAACTTGTTGAGCTATTTCTTCATGTACAAGCAAATGATCCAGAGTTTTAATATTATCTGACATGCAACAACTACATCTGGACACAAAAGGAGTCTTTTGTTGTAAAAAATCATCCACTGTTATAATCTTTTTGCACGTTTTCCAACTAAAAACTTGAATTTTGGTAGGAACTATTTTGTAACATATATCCAGTCCATTCTGCATTGTACATCTTCTTCACATCTCGAGAATTGCCAAGCAGACTTAACAGTGAAATCTCCACTTTCATATAGACCCCACAGTGGTGTATCTTGTCCCTCATTAATAAAGAACTTTTTAGCTAATGTAGTTTTTCATTCTGTAGGCAGTTCATGTTGTAGTTTATTCCGATGCCAGTTCCCCCCATTTGCAATAACTTCCTTCATACTGATCTCTTGATTACAGTCTAAATCCAGTAAGTCTGCTAATCTGCCTTCCCAAATCCAGTCATCCATCCAGAAATTACAATTTCCTTCACCCAATCAGTATTGGCTTGCACAATTTCAATTAAGCCTCTTATGCTTCTCTTCAAAGTAGAAGAGCCTGCTCTTAGTTGGGAAATATCTCGATTGACGGTGTACTTAATTTTAAGAAATTGTGCCCATAATGAATTTGTGTTTACCACATTCCAATCATTTCTTGAGAAGCAAGCTATGTTTTACATCTGTAAGTTTATTGATGCCAAGCCCCCCTACTTCTTTAGGTAGACATATGTCACCCCATGATACCCAATGTCATTTGTTTCTACCTTCAAACTTACCCCAAAAGAAGTTTGAGAACATACTTTTAAGTTTCTTAATAACAGATTTAGGAACATTGATGCAGTCTAGGAGGTGAATGGGCACGGAGTTCAAGACATGATTTATCATAATGAGTTTCCCTCCTTCAAATAATAGCTTACCATGCCAACCTTTAATTTTTTTTTTTTGTATCTTAGAAATGAGATTCTCAAAATGTGAGCCTTGCCATAACTGATAGGGCCCCTCAAATAGGTCATAGGAAAGTGCTTTTAATGGAACCCAATAATTATTTGTATTATTTGCTTTCTAGCTGCTGCAATAGTGTGGTGAACATAGACCCCACTCTTCTTTTTATTGACCAGCTGCCTAGAGAATGCTTCATATCTCTCCATAAACTTTATCAGCCCATTGAGAGAGGTTTGACTTCCATTAAGGAGTACAATAAAGTTGATGAGCGCATAATTATGACATTTTAATATACCCGAACATTTATTTTAGTCGTTCATTATATTAAATTTTTGGTACTTATGCGCGTTTGTTTGATTGTAGCTATTGGAGATGGATATTTGAAAGCAAACACTTCAAAGTCTGATAAAAGTATCTCCAACAGTTCTTTAGCAGAGGGTATCCAAGAGACATGAAATATTTACGCAAATATATTTTGGAGTATAACATAAAGAAAGATTGCATTCAAGATCAAAGAATTATATTGAGAAGATATTCAACAACAAAGATATACTCAAGTATTTCCATGGTTAGAAGATTTCTATACTAAATAAGGAAATGATAAAAATATATTCGCATACATCTTAGTGATTGATTATAAATATATATATTGTAATATTCTAGATATGTGTAATATTCTTAAAGATTTGGGTTCCTTCTCATATAAAAGGAATCCCCCACCCATTGTAATTGGCATCTCATATTGGAAGGAATTGAAGAAATATAATAGTACTTTTTATTCAAGCATCTCTCTCAAACACTCTTTCTCTTTCTCACTCTCTCTCTCTTTCTTTCTTTCTTATTTGCTTTATATATTTTAATGCGATGATCTTAGGGATAATGCGAGGCTAATCCCTTTCTAGCTATGGCCAGAAGGAAACCCCTACCTGAGTAGCGATAGTGATATATAGTTTTCTAGGATTAGCTCTTTTTTGGCAAATCTCACTATGCGAATTTAAAAGATTTTTAACGGAAATTACGACTGACTTTTTAAGTCACATATTTGGGATGGCCAAAAAGTGTCAAAATAAGGTCGTTTTTCATACATTGACCGAGAAAGCTCGGTCTCCTTGTTTTCACCAGCCATTTTCCCTCACTCTAAAACTAAGATTTGGGTTTTCTCAGTATCCCGCCCATTTTCCCATCTCATATTACCTAATTTCCCTCTTAAATCTTCTAATTTTCCTCTAATTTTTAAAGATCATGATTTTCCCTAATTTTCTGCCTATCAATTTCCAAAAGGAGCAAAACCCTCTCTATAATCCGTCACCCTTCTCAGTCGTTAGGTTTTTGAACTTGAGGAGCCGCCAACCCAGAGTGAAATTTGAGTAAGACTCTGAACCAATTAATCCTATCCTATAATATAAAATTGCAGCAAAAGATTTTTGTGTTTTGATTCATTGGTTTTTAATTTTCTATTTTCCATTCGTAAGCTTAAGAAATTGTATTAAAAGTTCTAAACTTTGTTTTGGATTTTGATTTTTGATTCAACCTTAATTTTTGATTCATTGATTTCTCTTTCAGAAGTTGCAGCAAAAGATCTCAGGTCTAAAATTTGTATGCTTAATTTATTTATATTTACAATTACTTGATAATTTTGATATTTGTTGTTGGTATGCTTTATTTAAAGCAATTACTGTATAATATTTACTGTCTGGATCTTTTGATTTACTTAATTTTTCTCTCTCTCTTTTTCTATATATAATTGTTACTGCCATGATTAAAATCTCCAAACCGAATTTTATAAATACTTAATAAAATTGCTAAAAAATAATGGATAACATAAAATAGTGATTATCCCTGTTGGTAGTATTGATAGTAGTTTTATGCTTACGGTCATGTATCGAAGGGACTCGAGTGACGTTTAATATTCTTCTTGATGGGTTTACAAAACAAGGTCAATATACTGACGTAAGAAGTGCTTAGTCAAGTACCGTAGAACTTCTTCTTCGAAACAGACCAAGATTTCCTCTTGGAAGAACTACCCCTCATACTCCTCATTAGAATATCTTCTCCTTAATCAGCAAGATGTCAACACTAACCTTCATTCTGACCTACAAAGTATGCTCGAAGAGTTGTGGTTATAGGAATAGGAATAAGAACTTTCTTGTCCAGCAAGTAGTATCTGATTACCCTCCTAAATAAATTGGTCCATCAGGTTGCTAAGGCATACTCCCTTGCTACAGATGCCGCTAAAGTTATGTTGTCTAGAGCCAGGTTAAAGTTTGCTTTTTGATAGATCATTAGTTTGAGTCTGAATTCTTTGTTATGAAAGATCTTTTTCTCGTACAACGCCACACGGATAGCCACCAAGTATTACATTTAGGGCCGACAATGGAGCGGGTCAAACACGATATCAAACATTCAGACCTGATCTCGTTTGATAATCCAAGCTTGATTTTAAGTGGTTATGGTTTCCCTTGAATATAAGGGAATTAGCCTTATGCTACACCCGTCACCGCAATAGTTACCTGAATTGCCCTTGTTTATTTGTTAGACCAACAAAATCCGATCTCTACATTACGGATGGACCCACTTTTGCTTTTAGGCGTTAGAGGGTACTCCCAGGAAATTAGTCCCTCCAGTATGACCTTATCAAACAGAATACTTAATTTTTTGAATGTGCTCTTCCCAAATTTTCTCTTGTTCTTACAAAAGATGTGAAGCTTCTGGCCAATTGGAGGACTATCAAATGCCCATGTATGCTCTCATCAAACTCAGGATTATGTCCAGTTGATACAACCTTGGTCTGCCTGGGTGGAGTATTACCAAGTGTAATCTTCAAATAGCCACTAGGATTTCCAAAGGACTGCTTTAAATTGTTAACAAGCTTAATAGTTACTATCAAAGTCCCTGGCAAACTCTATAAAAGACTTTCCCCCTGTTCATGAAAATGAGATAAACCAGATTTGATCAAATAATAAAGCAATGAAATTGCTTCGACAGCAACAACGGACTGTGTTGTGAAATCTTTGGTTGTACATACTAACCAAGCTTGTCTAAGGAGGGTAATTGAATCTAGCACAGCTTGCTGAGTTGACTTGTGGTAGATTTGAGTGACATGACCAAATGGGGAATACATAGGTTAGTTGGCTCAGTGACTCTCAAGCGTGGGAAAATGCTAAAGAGTGCATTTAGGGCGTAAAGATACTCTTCGCTCATGTTTTTCATAGCCCATAAATCCCTTTTAATTACATTCGTTACAGTGAATATTATCTCTCATGTCTATAATATATTCTGGCATCTTATTGAAGTTTTGAATCTGAGTTCAACACAAATTTTATCTTTGCTTCGTTGATTATGAAATTTTGGTGGCATGTAATATCATCTAGGCTATCTCTAAACCATAGCTGTACTTCAAGTAATATGTGCTTTATTTTCAAAAATAACAAGTACGAACTTGTGCTAATCAACCACACAAAAGAAATGTGAATTAACACTTCGCAAATGTTAGGGCAGTCTGTTTTAGTTTTATAAGTTCAAAGTAAATATAAAAACAAATCCTTAAGTAAATATCAAAGGTAAAGGAATACAACAATTATTCAAAAACAAATTTTTTTTGGAATTTCTTTCTAGATAGTAAACAACAATTCATTGGCAATAATACAACTTTAATCACACAACCAATTTCTTCTTGGCATTAATCCCACAATATTTGAATTGAAGCCAGAATACAGTTTGGATCCTCAGAATTCTTAAACAAGTTCTGCGTAAAAGATTTAGCTTTGGCAAATTTATGTCCTCTGGTTTCTAGTGGATAACCTGCATTGAAGATAGGATTATAATTGTTTTCATTTCGGGCAAAAAGACAACTACATTAAGAATTTAATTGGTGAATCAAATATTGTAGCAAAAAATCTGCATGAGATATCTTCATTTTATTTGAATAACTAGCCTGTTGTAGAACTAGCTATGAGTTTTTCGGCTATTCTTTTCCTCAATGCTGGACTTGAAGAATCTTTCTCTGAGAAATTTAAGAACATCTTCCATTTTGACATCCTTAACTGACATCCTCCTCTTCCAATGTTTGGCATAACTCATTTGCCTCTTCTATGTAATCATGGCTTTGAGAATTCATCTACGATATTAGTTATTTTGATTGTCTGGCTTTGACCTCCTCTATGTTTCAAAAGTTTGTGCTTGTACTTAGTTTTTAAGGAACCTTCGCAAACTTGGGAGGTTAAAGTCTAATTTGGTATTTGGATAACATAGCGAAGGTCGTAGGCCCTAATAAAAAGGCCAAATCTAATGAAAGTATATACATTTTCATTACCTTATTTTAGAGCATAATAACTTCTCGTCAAGTAATGAAAAAGTCCTCTCAAATCAAATATTGTAAATGTCATCTCACTCATTACAACAAATTTGGTTATTAATCCTGTTCACAAGGGTTTGATGGAACTATTTGAGAGAGAAAAAAAAACTCTATAAATACTTCATGTAAATATTGTATTCTCAGTAACTATCCTTAATTATTTTGTTGCTCTAAAGGGTATTTGAAGCTTGAAAATGGGTACTTGAAGCTTGAAAATGGGTATTTGAAGCTTGGGCCTGAACGTAATTTTATAGGGTATACGGTGTAGTTTTAAGGGTTTTGCTAGTGTATGATTTGAAGAGGTCTGCACTCCAATTTGAGGAATTGTTTAAAATTTATTTCAAGGGATTTTGACATTGTTATTATAGGATTTCAATTTTGATAGGGCTGTATTTTGATCACTACATATGTAAGTAGCATAAATAGGTTCTAATTAGATTACTAGAGGGTTATTCTTAATTGTTTTATCTACTGGAACTTGGATATGTAAGGCCTTAGGGACGGTCATTATAATTTTAATCTAATGAGGTAAAACCTTTTGGAACCACTAATATTGATGGGTAAAGTACGGGTTAATCCTTATCATATGTTTGTTTATGTACCTTTTATTACCTTTAAAATCATTGTGGGCTGGCTGCGGGTTTGTGATAATAATGTCTTTGACTCATCCGGGTAGAGAATGCATGGATGAAAATAGGAAATCAAAAGGGTATAGCGATAGTGTTAATTTATTTATTCAATTTGCGATGAACAATTATGGAAACCCCTCAGTTTGTCCTTGTAAAAAATGTCGCAATGTGAATGGGCTTAAATCACTTAAAGACATACGATACGATTTATTTCTTAATGGCATAGACCAGTCATACACGACTTGGTGTTTCCACGAAGAGGTCAATGATGAGATTGACAATACCGACATTGAGGATCTTGGCATTTCTTCAAGTATTCCACTCAATGATGTCGGGCATACAAGAATGTTTGATTTAGTGAATGATACATTATGTCGTGCACCCCTCGAAGGGTTGAATGATTGCATCGATAATGTTAGATCCAATAGTGCAGTTTATGAAGAAGACATGGCGTACAAGAACCTGAGGGAGGATGCTTCGAGATTAATATATCCCATGTGTTCACCACAAGATATAAAGTTATCTGTGACAATTGAGCTGATGAGTTTGAAGACAGATGGTCAATGGTCTGATAGAAGTTTCATATTGCTGCTCGGCTTTCTTAAAAGGATTCTTCCTAAAGGAAACACTTTGCCAGAGAGTGTGTATGCGGCAAAGAAGATCATTACATCGCTGGGTATGGATTACGAGAGCACACATGCATGCCCTAATAATTTCATATTATATTGGAAAGGACATAAGATTTGTGATAAATGTCCTAAATGTAACAAAATTCGATGGCAATCTTAGTACCTTGCAAGGGAAATGTCAAGAAAGATACCCAGAAACGTACTCAAGTACTTCCCTTTAGCACCAAAATTGAAAAGGCTTTATAGCATTCCGTGGATTGTAGAAAGCATGACATGGCAACATAAGGGAGCCTCTAAAGATGGCGTAATGTGTCATCCTGCAGATGCTTTACATTGGAAGGGAGTAGATATTAGGTACCCCGATTTTGCAAATAAATCGCGACATATTCATTTTAGGCTTGCTACAGATGGGTTCAATCCATTTGGGAATAAGAATAATTCATATAGTTGTTGGCCTGTAATGGTCGTGCCCTACAATCTTCTGCCGTCTTTATGCATGCGTAAAGAGTTCACCATACTTACACTACTTATTCCAGGAAAGAGCGGTCTGGGAAAAGATATTGACGTATACTTGCAGCCATTGATCTCTGAGCTAAAAGATTTATGGTATAACGGTGTATTAACATATGACTCATTTAGTAAGACCATGTTTACATTGAAAATAATCTTATTATGGACTATCCATTATTTCCCTACCAACGGTCATGAATCGGGTTACACAACTGGAGGAACATATGCTTTCCCCGTTTGCAGCGAAGGCATATTCTCAATGAGGTTATAACATGGATTGAAGCATGTGTACATGGAAACCAAAAGTTTCTTACCAAAAAGTCATCCTTTTAGGAAGAAAAAATTACAATTTAATAGTTCTGAGGAACATGATAGTACGTCAAAATGCTTAAGTGGCTCTGAAGTATTGAGTAGGGTACAAAACTTATACACTGAATGGAGGAAAACACGAGGAAAGAAGGGTAAAAGAGTTGCAAATAATAATGATAGTTCAACTCCTTGGTCAAAGAGATCAATCTTATTCGACTTGCCATACTGGGAGGTAGTTAATATTTGTATTAATTGAACGTCATTTTATTCACTTACAATTAATTACATCTAATATTTGTATTTTTAAATATAATAGTTTCTATTGGTTCCTCACAACCTAGACGTCATGCACGTTGAAAGTAATTTCGCTAGTAATATCATTACAGTGATAATGGACAAAAAGGAAAAGACTAAAGATAATCTTAAAGCTCACTTGGACCTGAAAGAGTTAAAAATAAAATAATAATTATGGCCTCAAGAGAATGGGACAAATGTGCTTTTTGCCAAAGGCTCCTTTTACTTTAGATCGAGCTGAAAAGGAGTCCTTTTGTCATATCTTGCACGAGTTAAAGGTTTCAATTGGCTACAGCTCCAACTGGAAACATAATGTAAACATGGAAGAGTTGCAGTTAAAAGACCTAAAGTCTTATGACTATCACCTTCTAATACAACATCTTTTACCAGTACTTTTAATGCACGCTTTAAAAAAAATGATTGCTTATTGCATTGCGACAAGTTTCCTTATTCTTTAACGTCTTTTGTTCCAAGATTTTTAGCGAGACAAGCTTAAGGTTATGGGTGACTGTCTAGTAGAAGCTTTATGTGTGTTTGAGAAATATTTCCCGCCTTTGTTTTTTGTTTCCATGGTTTACCTTGTTCTCCATTTGGCTGAGGAGGCAACAAAATGTGAACCTGCTAGATATCGCTGGATGTATAACTTTGAAAGGTGTGCATTATATTTGAACCTAAACTTAATTTTAATTGATTTATCTATGTAGTATTTTATTTTTTATTTTTTTAAAGAAAAATGAGAACATACAAAGAGTCAGTAAGAAGTCCAAGACACGTGGAAGTGTTTATTATGAATAGCTTCATTTTAGATAAAGCTATATTGTATTGTATGGAGTACATACCTAATAGTAGGCGAGGAAGTTATAATCAAGGAAAACCATTATTTATGGATGTTGATGCTAACGATTAGCACCCTATGGGTAAAAAGGGCAAAAATATAACTCTTGAGAACCTCAAATTTGAACAAGTTCGTAAATGGGTTTTAAGTTGTTTTGATGGAGTTGAGGAATAGGAGGAGTAAGTATATTTTTTTATTTTAATTTTAATTTTAAGAGATATTTATTAATGACATACTATGCATAATATTATAAACTATTGATAGGAAATACAAGAAATATCTCGATTAGCAGTTAAGAGCTTCTAGAGGATGGGGTGCCAGGTCAAAAGTGAAACCAATGGGTTTTATACCCTGGTTAAGGCGACAGGTATATAACTCATTATATATTTACATTTATAACATAGTTTGTGCCAAGTACAATAGTTCTGATTTTTACTGTTGTAACCAAGTTAGAAAAGGATAATATATCCACATTGAAAAGGTTAGCTGATGGCCCAAGATTTAAAGAAATATCATATAAAGGATATCGAGTTAATGGGTATGTGTTTTATACAAAAGATTTAGAGAGCTGTAAGACTACTCAAAACAGCGGGGTCAAAATAATAATAATGACTTGCTGGGGCCTGATTTCGTAGAGGGGAAACTTGGCTCTTACACCTTGAAGGTTACCCTCTGCTAGAAGCGTTGGCAAATATATAAGACTATAAATAACTAGTTTATTAAACTAACATACTTGCGTAGAGTCCATGAATTAGGTTCTCCCCGACCTCTTACGAGGATTTGAATGATATATGATATATATTGAATTAGATGACAGATCGAGTATAATGTAGGTTATTGGGCATTTGAAGGTAATCTTGGGGGTTTTAGAGAGATTTTTTCTAAGCCCTTCATACTGTCTCCTCCCTCCTATTTATAGGAGATAGAAAAGGGGTGAGTCACCATGGGAGGTCAGATTACATGTATATCCTTTGGGATAGATGTTTTGTACGTGGAGTCGGTCTTAAGACAATAGCTGTCTGGCACTTGCTTCACTGTTCTGTCTGGTGAGCTGGCTGTCAGGTATGTCTACCATCAACCATGAATCACTATGGTCAAAGTTTCTCTGGTGCTGACCGTCTATTTTTGGCTTCGACTACGCAGTTAGCTTCGATGATGCCTTCCAGTGTTTGATTAATCTCGGAAGGCTTTGTGGCATTAATTGCTAGTCTTGCTGGGCTTTGAGTTTCTAGGTAGGCTTCGATGTAGTCATTGAGTATTCGACTAATGCTAGAATGTTGCAAGTAGGCTACTACATTCACCCCTTCTTATCAGGGGCCTTGGAAATTATTGTGGATGACGCGTGCTGAGAAAAACTGTTGGCATGGGTAGTTAAAAGGTTGACTGGTGTGAATGTGGGTAGATCTGAGGAGAGTAATTAAGGTAATTGCTAATTAAGGAGGTAATAAATGCCCTTTAATCAAGGTATAAATAAGAGCTGTTAGGGGGGAAAATTCAAGTACTGTTTATCTTCTTTCTGGAGTAAGCACAACAATGGAAACCACTCCAAATACTCGTTACCAGAAGAGAATGGAGGAGAAGGATCAACGTATTTAGGAGAAGGCGATAGCTCTGAAGTAGAAGTTTTTTGGAGATTAGGGTTTGGATGTGTTGTTGCCTGACCTGGTGGAGCTGGAGCCGGGGGAGGATATCTGTAGGCATTCGCACATGCAATGGTAAAGAGTAATACAATGGGTGGGCTTGAATGTGAGTAATCGAAAAAAATTTACTGACGAGCCTGGTAGAGTAGCAGGTGAAGGCTGAAGATACGGCCAAGGCTTAGGCGGGGCTCTATAAGAATTGCCCCGTATGTAAATAGGGGGTCTTCGATACTTTGGTTGGGTATGTAGAGGCAGTTGCTGTTGTAGCTATTATTTTTCTTTCTTCTTTTTGTTGTTGATGATATATGCCCGCATACTTTTTGAATGAAACTATGATGTGTTTGTTGAAGTATGGTAGCATAACATTATAGGTAATGTAAACGACGATAATGTAGGTGCGGTTTAATGTTCAAACTTCTTACTTGGGTAATAAAAATGAGTTATAGTGGTAATAAAATGTGAGTATTTGATAAGAACAAAAAGTATTGACCGAAGGCTCGACAACGAATTGTATGTATACGATGGCTATGGTGGAATGGAAATTAATGACCACGGTTGCATGTATGCAATGACTCAAAAATAAATACATGAGATGGCTCAAAAATATCTGCAGTCGAAGGGTATGACTATGGTTGAATGTATAAGATGACTTAAAAATGAATGTATGGGAGGCTTCGACTACAAAAGCTGGCAGCCGTAATGGCAGCAATGTTAGAGATGATACTACTCAATGGGTAGTATGTCGATGCAGGCCATCATTATGTTTCCTTGGGTATGGGAAAGAAGTGGAGGTCACGCGTGGGTTTGAGGTGACAACTTTGGGTAGTGTGTCAGAAGGTTTGAGAGAGCTAAAAAAAGTCTTGTCAGGTGTAAGTTTGTGATGCGCACGTGGGTGCAAGTAGGGGCAATCTTGGGAAAACACATAATTCCTAAAAATGAAGGGGGTGGAGGAGTAGTAATGATGGTAAGTGGGGGAAGCCGAGGCCGTTTGTTTTTCTTGGGTGGTATTTAAAGAGGTGAGAGAGAGTCATTGTTCCCAAACAAACAAAGAGAGAAAGGGACGAGGATAGGAAAACAAACAACATTGTTGCGGTTGAACTTGCGGGGGAGAATAAAGGAAAACACCATTATTGCCGAGAAATCTGATTTAATCAAACAGGTATGCCTTCTGAGTTCTTGGTAAAGATAGCTATTTTATTTTCACTGTTGCTTCTCCTTTATATTTTTTTTGTACAACGGATTTCTAGGCCGTCGGTAACGGTGTAACTGAGGAAGGGGGTAATAGATTTGGCTCGAAGTCTGGCAAAGTGATAAATTTGGAAGGGCGAGGGGTGGGGTTGTAATCGAATATTTGGTTGTAGGTCAGCTGATTAGTGAGGGTTGGTAATATTACAATATGGAACCGAACCTTGATACTCAAATATATTGAGCTAATGTCGATCCTCTTCATCTGTAGGGTATAATGTGTACCCGTCAAGCTTCGAAAATGAGGCTAGTAGATGAGGATGAGGACGAAGTAAACAAACCGATTATATCTGGCTGAGGTCAAGGGGATGAGAGCAGTAATGTGGTAGTGTTGGAAATTATAACGAATGCCTCGTTGGCAGTAGTAGTGCCAGATGTTAGAGCATCGACTAGGAGCCATCGAAGGGATCGAATATTCAGAGAGAGTGACGAAGAAGAAAATAAGGAAGGGGAAAAAGAAAGGAAAGGGGGAACGAAGGTACTGTCGAACCTTTGGGTGGTGAGAAGGACGAAGGGGAAGGGGAAGGGAGTGATAGTAGCAATGGTACGGATGAGGAGGGGACAATTGTGGGGCCGATCTCGCCATCAGAAATGGTGAGGTTCGATCGATTCATGGGAAAATATAGGTTGGCGAAGGTGGATGTTATTCTGGTGTCATGAACGACAACTTTTATGAAATGATGAGGGTGGTTAAAGGGATGAATGTCAAATTAAAACATGAAGGGAGGTTTCTTATTGAGTTGTTCAACATAGTATCGTTCTATTCGAGGAAAGCAAATAAGAAGGCAGGGACATATCACATTCAGTGACATTCGGATAAACTATGGTTATTTGACCTGTATTCGACTGGGCGTGGGTGGAAGAATTTAGGCTGAAGAATAGGTTGTTCAAAGCAAGTTAGTAGTCAAAGTATATAGATTGTATGGCTCGAATAAACTGCTGGTCTTTTCTTCATTGTTTTGCAGAACCCACCAATAATGGATTGAAGAACCCGAGGACCTATATTGATGAGCTTATCAACCACTGTGAAGAGTGGGTAAATAAGGTATTTTGGAAGTTGGGTATTGTTAGAAAGCGATAAAAGAACACGCACACGTTACTAAGAGATGCTCCAGTTGTTGTTGGGTCATCAAGGAGGAGAAAAGAAGGAGGTACCTCAGTAAGGGCATGTGAGATGGAAAATGAAGATCTGACTAGAAAGTCTAGCTTTGTACTAAGGTCTCGGCGAGAAGGACCTGGAATGATACTATCGAGCGTGCCAGAGATTGTTCCCAAAGTAATTCAACAGACCAACAAAGGCAAAGGCAAAGTAACGGACTAAGGCTTAACAACCCATCTAGCGAAAACAAATGGGAGAAAGAGGACCCGTGAGCAAATGGTCGACGGGGATGAGCCATTCGAGGCTAGATGGCACACGATCGAACAAGATGAGAACGTTCGAGTAACGGTCTTATCAATGATAACTCTCTTCGGTACTAACCTAGATGAAGCGGGGCGGCATGTTGGCAAAGTTCTGCACTAAGTATTTTGGACCTTTGAATTTGAAATTATGCTTCGAGAGCTGGTAATTAGTCGAGTATTCGTGCAAGTAAATACTTGAATGATATCTTTTAACAAAGCACAGAAGGTATCGAGTGAAAAACTGAAAGAGTCAAGGGACAGGGCGAGTCGGTGTGCTAGAACGAGAGTAGTTACAGATTTGAGTTGATGCTACGAGGGAAACCCAAGCTGAGATCACCAATTATGATCAGAGGGTAGTGGTGCTGGAGGTGAAGCTGACCAGTAAGGAGGAGTAGCTGCAAACCAATCGTGCACGGTTGTAGGCGCAGTTCGACTAAGAGTGTGACGTAACCACAGCCCTAAAGAAATTTGTGGATGGGTTGGGATACAATCCAGAGACCTTCAAACTCTTCCCTCGAGTAGATGAAGATGCTGAAGATGTTCACGGGCAGACGGGATGGAAATGGACCCTGTAGGTGGCAGTGTTGAAGATGCGGCAGCTGATTCCGTGGTTGAAGGGGATGGTGTTACTATTAGTAAAATTGTTGACGATTCTGCGGTCGAAGATAGTGCTATTAGAGAAAACCTTGGTGGTGAGGGAGTGGTGGCGGTGATGGAGAATGTTAGTGACCCGGTGTGAGAATATTTGGTGGAAGAACTAGGAATGGTTTCTATTTTGCAATGAACTTTTTGAATTTGCGTGTTCGATAGGTAAAGTTAAACAATGGGTATGTACTATAATATATGGGCATTCGAATAGATTTGTTGGTATTTTTTTCGTGTAAACTGGCAAAAGCTAGAAATAGCAGGTTGGTTATGAATCGAAGCAGGAAGTTTATTGAACTTCAAAGGTCGCCCCCGGGTATGTCTCTCCGCGGGTATGATCCAAACGAAGCGTAAGTGGTTGGCCCCAATGCATCCCCGAGTGTCCGGTCCGTTAACCATCCATGCCCCTCGGGAGTACTCAAATTGGAACCTTGAAAATTTTGAGGTTACGCCCAAGTATCAGTCGGGTCAAAGGGTTGACATGATACCTAAGTTTGACCAACTTAAGAAGTATACTAGACTTCGAAAGTCAGCCCCGGGTATTTCTATCCGCGGGTTTGAGCCTAAGCGAAGTATTATGTGGTCGGCTACAATGCATCCCCGAGTATCCGGTCTGTCGACCATTCAGGCCACTTGGGTTTGCTCGAATTAAAACCTTGAAAAACTTTGAGGCCGCCCCAAGTATCAGTCGGGTTGAAGGGTTGACATGATACTTAGGTTTGACCAGCTCAAGAAGTTCACTGGAGATATGGGATGACGCTCAGAGGAGAAAAATATGTTTATTGATTACATATGGTGGTTACATCAGTTGTGGGGGTTGGTGGCCAAAGCCTGTTGTTTGAGACTAATGCATCGTATTCCAAGGGTTAGGTAGAGACTCCTCAGCTTCTGTTATCAAATAATATGATCATTTGTTGGCTTTGTCGTACACAACATAAGGTCCTTCCCAGAATTTGGCTAACTTGTCGGCATTGCGAGGCATTGAAGACGGTGTGACTCGCCGAAGTACCAAATCTCCAATATCTAAGCTTCGAGGTCGAACCTTTTTGTTGCTGGAAGATATCTATGCTGGTATCTCTGTGTGAATATTAAAGTATAGAATGAGCCGAACGTCAAAGATTTCCCCCGGGTATTTATAACCACGAGTTTGATCCTAAAAGAAGCAAAATATGGTCGGCCTCAATGCATCCCCGAGTGTTTAACTTTTTGACCATTCATGCCACTCGGGAGTGCTCAAATTAGAACCTTAAAAAACTTCAAGGTCACGCCTAAGTATCAGTCGAGTCGAAGGGTTGACATGATACTTAGGTTTGACCAACTCAAGAAGTTCACTGGACTTCGAAGGTCACCCCTAGGTATTTCTAACCGCAGGTTTGATCCTAAACGAAGCATAATGTGGCCAGCCCCAATACATCCTCGAGTGTCTAATCTGTCGACCATTCGTGCCACTCGGGAGTGCTCAAAATAGAACCTTGAAAAACTTCGAGGTCGCCCCCAAGTATTAGTCGGGTCGAATGGTTGACATGATACTTAGGTTGAACCAACTCAAGAAGTTCACTAGAGATATGGGATGAAGTTTTTAGGAGAAAAATATGTTTATTGATTACATACGGTGGTTGCATCAGTTGTAGGAGTTGGTGGCCGCGCCTTGTTGCAGGACACTAGTTGCATTGTGTTCCAAGGGTTGGGTAGGGGCTCCTCAGCTTCTGTCATCAAGTAATGCAAACCTTTGTCAATTTTTTCATACACGACATAAGGTCCTTCCCAGGATTCGGTTAGCTTTTCCGGATTGCGAGGTTTTGAGGAGGGTGCGACTCGTCGAAGTACCAAATTTCCAATATCGAAGCTCCTAGGTCAAATCCTCTTATTGTATGACTTCTGGAGATAAAGATGATAATGGCTTAAATTAGCTATGGTTTGGTCTCTGGTTTCATCGATCCATAACATAATGTATCTAAGTTCAAACTCGTTATCTTCATCAGGGATGTCAGGGTCGCGTGTAGGCACTTTGAACTGAGTAGGCAGCATAGCTTTAGTACCATTAGCCAAGAGAAAAGGGGTACATCCCGTCACCTTTCTCGGTCTGGTATGATAGGCCTAGAGTACGTATTGTAATTCTTGAACCCATCGACCCTTCTTCTCGACGACGCGTTTCTTAAGGCCATCGACTATAGTATTATTGATTGCTTTGACCTAACAATTTCCCTATGGGTAATAAGGGGTAGAGGGGGAAGAATAATGCTGTACTTTTTAAGGAAATTGCAAACTTTGTTCCCTACAAACTATGGACTGTTGTCGCATTGAATCATGTGAGGGCAACCAAAACATGTGATAATATTTTCCCATAGGAACTTGATAACCTCCTCTTCCCTGGTTCGACATAGTGGTACGACTTCCGCCCATTAAGTAAAATAATCTATGGCTACTAGAATATGTTCTCAGCTGCTCGAAGCTTTGTGGAAAGGACCTACTAGATCAATGGCCCACCGCTTAAATGGCCAAGCAACTTAGCTACAATAGAGGTCTTGTGATAGGTTTCAAATGTCGTAGACATGATATTGGCATTTTTCATAGTGTTTTGCATACTCTCCAGCTTGTTTCTTCATATTACACCAGAATAAACCTTAGGTTATGGCTTGAAGAGCCATAGATCGACCGGCAGTGTGGGCATCACAGTTGCTTTCGTGGAGTTTGGTAAGTATGGTAGTGGCCTCGAGTTGGGAGATGCAACGGAGGTGTACGCCGTTTGAGGATTTGCGGTGTGGACCGCCTTTGAGAATGGTGTACCATCGGCAGTTTTCCAATAATGAGCGTTTGGCCTTAGGATTCTCTAGGAGGTTAGAACTGTTGAAGTATGTAAGGAGAGGTTTGTGCCAGTCATAGGGATCGAGGCTCTCGCCTCCAGTATCGATGGAATTTATTTCTATCTGGGCGATACTTGGATGTTTGAACACTTCGATAGTAAGGGTTCTAGATTCGGATTGGCCTAGCATGGCGGCTATGTAAGCGAGGGCGTAGACATACCTATTTTTGCCTCGAGGGTAATTTATAATCAATGATCTTTTAGGGAACCAATCCATACACTGGCAGACGAGTACGACATAGTCCGCCATGTGACCGTTTGCCTGATTTTTACCAGTGTACTATCTCTTAACAAGCTAGAAAATCAGTAAATACTATAACTTTGTAGACACCAAGTTTGAGAGCGAGATCTAGACCATGTATCAAAGCTTTGTATTTGGCCTCATTATTGGTACATTCGAAGTTTAATTTAATAGCATTTTCGATACGGTCGTTTAAAGGTGTGACCAGGATGATACCTATACCAGAATCGTTTGGTCATGCAGATCCATCTGTAAAAAGATGCCAGCCAATGTTAGGATTCTAAGGGTCAGTCTGTTCAGACTGATCTTCAGGTAGATCATCTTCGTGTTATTCCCAGTCGATGTGTTCGACCGAGAAGTCGACAAGAAAATTGGCCACTGCCTGTCCCTTGAGGAAAATTGCTTTTTAAAGGTGATATCATGTTTGCCGAGGTATGCAGATCACTATTGTACTCGTCTGGACTTACCATTTTTACTGAGGAGCTCACGAAGAGGGTAAATAGTAATGACGCGTATATGGTACGCCTAGAAGTATGGTTTAAGCTTTCGAGAGGTATAAACAAGAGTAAGCAATAGATGTTCAAGTTTAGTGTATCGTATTTCGGCAGGGGTTAGGGTCTTACTGATAAAATAGACAGGTTTCTCGATATTGGCGTCGAGTCGAATGAGGACCAAGCTGATAGAGGCCTCGGTAACAGCGAGATATAAAATGAGTGCCTCGCCTTCGACTGGGGTACTAATGATTGATTTTTGGCCAAGGTACGCTTTGAGTTCGAGAAAAGCTTGTACACATTTGAGTGTCCAATTAATTTTGGGGTTCTTCTTTTTGGCTTTATGAACACCTTGATCACGTAAAAGGGAGAATAGCCAAGTACAATGGTAAGAGGATTTTGAGATAAGGCAGTTTAGGGAAACTTTTTTGCCATCGACCTTTTGGATGACTTTTCAGGTTTGGAGAGAGGGCATATCGATGCGAACTCAAATTTGGATAAGATCGGTCTCGATACCTCGTTTGCTAGTAAGGTGACCAAAGAACTTTCCTAAAGACACGCCGAATTGGCACTTGTCTGGGTTTAGTTTCATATTGTATGATCGAAGTATCGAAAAGAAATCAGTCAAATCTTGTATAAGGGTATGGTTCTGGAGGCTCTTACCTAAGATGTTATTGATATAAACTTTGACCGACTTGCCAAGCAGAGGTTTGAACATGGTGATAACAAGGCGTTGGTAAGTGGCACCCGTATTTTTTAGGCCGAAGTGCATCACGTTGAAACAGTAGAGTCCTTGTTCTATGATAAACAAATTTTTAAGCATATCTTCAAGGAGAAGGGGTACCTGGTTGAAACCCGAAGATGCACCCATCATATATAGGTATGTATGACCGGCTGTTGCGTCCTGAAGCACTGAAATGATCGGGAAAGGGAAATTATCCTTCAGTATATATTTCTTAAGATCTGTGAAGTCGACGCAGATTGGGATCTTGCCATTCTTCTTGGGGACAGCGACAATATTTAAGATCCAATCGGCGTATTTAACTTCTCTGATAAACGTAGCGGCCAAGAGTTTTTTAATCTCGAGGTTTACTACTTTTCGAATCCTCGGTGCTAAAGTGCGCTTCTTCTGCTTTGCAGCTGTCAATTTAGGGATGAGGTCAAGTCGATAGTATGCCAGGGTGGGGTCAACGTTGGGCATCTCATGAAGTATCCAGGCGAAGACACCTTTATTTGCTCAAAGGAATGTGGTGAGCTCATGGCTTTCGTTGGAATCCAAAAAACTACCAATCAATGTACCTCGACCAGGGCCATCGAGTTCGACATAAATAGTAGGTTCGACAGGTATGGTAGAAGTGATTAAGGATATAAGGAGAGAGAGGTGCAGTGATTTCAATGGCTTTACCAGTTTCCAGGCAAGGTTGATCTTGGGGTACTCGCATGAGCGGGAGAGGCTTTTGGAGCCTTTCATGTTCTACGTGGCATAAGGGGTAGTGAAACACAATGTCTGGTGATAGGAAAATATTTACCTCGGCTGGGTTGGTATTGAGAGTGGGTTGAGGCTTGAGTTACGACCCGTCGAGATAGCTGTGGAGATTGGCAGCATATTGACGTAGACTACCAACTTTAAGAATCATTTCCAGCGATCACTGCAGAGCATAACATTTATTTGTGGGGTAGCAATTGAATTTGCTATTTTTACAGTAAGGCCCATCCTTACGGACCTCAATAGGGAAGAGGGTATGCCAGATAGGGTCGGCCTGGATATGTGTGAGAAGGGTGCTGATGGGAGCAGTGTGTTTAGGTAGGATGGGCATGAGACATTTTTTGTGAGGTTTGGAAGACTGAGCATCGAAGTAAGGGCATTTGCGGCTCTCATTCTCTTGTGAGATTGGAGCAACCATGGGTTTAGTCGATGGTCGAGGCTTGTCCCGAGAGATTAGATTTGCGGAGACGTTCGAGGTCGATGTATCCGTTGACTTTAGATAACATCTCCTTGAGGGTTCGCGGCTTTTGAAGCACGATATATTCCTTGATATGGCTGTGGTCTGGCAGAGCGTTAGAGTATGCGAGAACGGCATTCGTACAATCAAAGTTTTTGACTGTGCACGATTCATCTGGAAATGCTTGGTAAAGGTTTCAAGCATTTTGTTGGGTAACTTGCGAAACATGAAGAGAACATCGACTCGGACCTCACTGCCTTTATTAAAGGCTAACTAGAAGATGAAAAGATTTGGTAGATGTTCAAAACTTTGAATGGAGCCATTAGGGAGGCTGTGGTACTATTTGAGAGGGTTGTTAGTGAAACTGGTGGGAAACATGCGACACAAGATGTGGTCGACTGTGGAATATAGGTTTAAAACATTTTAGAACTCGAGGAGGTGAGATTGAGGGTCGGTATTACGGTATTGCAAATTTTTGGGCTATGGATATTTGGAGCTACCTCCACAACGAGGAGCTTCGGGAAAATGGGGTTCTTTAAACGGCTTTAGGAGTTCGGGGTGGAGCTCACACTGATTCGAAGGTTGGCATAAATGTTTTGGTTGAGTTCCTATTGTGTATGGTAAGAGAGATGAGGGGGAGAATGCTGTGGTCGAGGGTATTTATTTCGTGGGTTTGGGGTCTGTTCAGCGCTATGTTCGCTGAGGCATTCCGGAGGTCGCCGTGTGGGGTGTCAAGAAGTTTGAAGGGTAGAATTGGATGAATCTTCCGTAGGGGGGATACCAAGATGGACCGAGCTGGCAGGTATGGTTGTAGGGGCACTCTCGACGCCAAGATGGACCGGGGGGACCAGGATTTGGGGATGGGGTCCAACTCGGGCGTGGGCTGAGATGCGCGTGGGGTGGATACCTGAGACCGCAGAGGAGCGTCTTGGGTTTAAACCTATTGAAGCTCCCAAAAAATATGGCGCAGTTCATCCAGAGCACAATGCTATCGGTCGTTATCGTCTAAGTTGCGCCACCGTCCAGCCTTAAGTTCTTGTCATCTGCCTCCGTGTACAATACGTAACTAGTTGGTATGGCGCTCCTCAGCTTGGGTAAATTGTTGGCTGGTGAGGGCTTGTTGGGACGTTATTCTGTCGGTGGAGTTTCCAACGATGGCAGATGTCGAACGAAAGGTACGGGCCATTGTGTATGGCTATAAGGGGAAAGAAAAATAAAAGAGGTATTGGGACGAATGGGTGTTGCACAAACGGTGCCAAATGTAGGGGCCTGATTTCGTAGGGGGGAAACTTGGCTCTTACACCTTGAAGGTTGCCTTCGGCTAGAAGCATTGGCAAATATATTAGACTATAAACAACTTGTTTCTTTAACTAGCATACTTGCGTAGAATCCATGAATTGGGTTTTCCACGACCTCTAGTGAGGTTTTCAATGATCGATGATATATATTGAATTAGATGACAGATCGAGTATGAAGTAGGTTACAAGGTGTTTGAAGGTAATCTTGGGGTTTTAGAGAGAGTTTTTCTAACCCCTTCATAGTATCTCCTCCCTTCAATTTATAGGAGATAGGAAAGGGGTGAGTCACCATGGGAGGTCAGATTATATGTATATCCTTTGGGACAACTATTCTATATGTGGAGTCGCTTCTGACACTGTAGTTATCTGGCGGTTCATTTCACTATTCTATCTGGTGAGCTGGTTGTCAGGTATGTTTGCCTTCAACCATGTATCACTATGGTAGAAGTTTTTCTTGTGCTGGCGGTCTATTTTTGGCTTCGACTATGTAGCTAGCTTCGATGATGCCTTCGAGTATTCAATTAATCTCGGAAGGCTTCGTGGCATTAGTTGCTAGTCTTGCTGGGCTTTGAGTCTCTAGGTAGGCTTCGATGTAGCCTTTGAGTATTCGACTGGTACTGGAAGGCTACAAGTAGGCTACTACATGACTATTTTAAGATCTAGTAGTAGAGATCAAAATCTCGTTCAAGAAGAAGCCACGTATTATAGAGTACTCAGAGAGATAATTGAACTAGATTATTATGACTTCAAGCAAACTATATTCTATGGTGTTTGGGTGTGGATTGAAGATAAAGTTAATAGATGTAAAATTGATCTAGAGACAAATTTAACGCTTGTTAATTTTATAAGGCTAAAAATCAATTCAAATCACCAAGATGAGCCATTTTCGCATCCCAAGCTTCACTAGTCTTCTATTGCAAAGATCCAAGTAAGAATAATTAGTATGTTGTTATTAATGCTCCACAAAGATTAACTAAAGACATTAACGCTTAGGAAGACCAGTTAGGTTTTTAGGCAAGAGCCCCAGCTTTTACGGCAACGTCAACATTATTAAATGATCTCGTAGAAACTCAGCCTTTAGTGTATTATTCAGATATTTTCTTTTGATTCACACATTCTTCTTATTAAATGCAATGTTTTTCTAAATGAGATTATTAATTTTATTATATTGTTGACTTTGTTATATAACAAATGTATGGTATGCACAATTCTTCAAATGATGCATTTCTAAGTTAATTTTTATTATTTCTTTACATTCTTGTAATGGCGTGTTTTTTAGGAGGATAATCTTCTCCAATACTTTTAGTAAGGATGGTACAGTAATAAGCTAGTATGAGTAAGATATTACGTAGAAACTCAATAAAGGCTGAGAAAAACCACGACCTTGAGGAGGATTTTGATATAAAATCTAATAGTTTGCTAGTTATTACAATTTTGTGGTTGATAGTACAGTAAGAAAGGATGAATAGTAAAGTTGCAGATCTGAATAATCTATTCTCTGCATGTATTTATAATGGATACAGGCAGTTTACAAAAAGAAAAGGCAGTTTCCTATATCGGGGGTAGTGGGCAAACTACACGGATCTCTAATGGCTCTTTCTTGACTAAGCACAATGGCTACTTTTAGTAGGTCGAGAACTTGTGGCATCTTCTCGAATGCAGGGCTATTTTCAACTATGTTATGCTGGCTTATCCTTGTCGAATCTGGGAAATATGCTACTACAATTTCCCCATTCTCGACATAAGTACTTGTGGTTGTGTCTAGAAGAAATTGGAAGCTGTAGAGGGTATCGAATATTTAACATGTCTTGAAGTTGTCATTTCTGAGGTACTGTAAAATATAATGATTTTTATTTTTTAGAATTTTCATGCCGATAATTGCAGTGCTAAATTTTGTCGAAGATATTGTGACTTGTGTGACTAGATGAAAACACTAACACAATATGGAATGTTGTAAATGGAATTGTCAAATAAAATTGGTATTTTGAATTTTGTGGGGAAGATCTTCCCGAGAATATAGGAGAATTGTAAATAGGATAAAATGTGTGTGGGTAATGATAAAATTTTGAATGGCTAGGTGTACTCCAATAGGAGATATTCTAAAGTATAAAAAAATTTATGTACAACATCTTTGTCATAAAATAGGTTATACTTTATCACGTATGGATATATCAGAGGATGTTCAAAGTGATATGGAGGGGTTACAACAATAGTGAATGGGTTTATTGGCTTTTAGGAGGCAAAGAATCAAAGACTTCAAGAAAAAATGGGGAAGGTGTTATGCTCGAGTACTTCAACGGTCGCGAAGTGGTACAATGAACAGTCGTGTTGGGTCTATAAATAGCCACGTGGTTGGCAACTGTTCACATTTCACAAACTCTAAAAATTTTCTTCAAGTGCAAATTCCTTGTGCTTATCACTAGAATCGTTGTCAACAATTGGGAAAGAGGAGATAAGTATTTGAATTGAGGGGCAAAGTGTGTTAAGCATAAGGTTACCGAGGCAGCAAAAATCCAAGGTTTGTCATTTTGTTGTATTTGCTGATATTTTTAGGTTTTGTTGAGACCTGTTGTAGTTGTAGATATGATAATGATAGTGTAGGAAGGAATTGTGATTAGGAAGGATATAGTAGAAATAATTAGAGAATTACTATGGTAGTGTTATTAGAAAATTGGTTTGAGGGTGTATGATATGTGTGATTGTGGCAATTCTGTCATAAATGTGTTTAAGAGTGTTTGAGAGAGAGAGGTTGTGAAAAATGTGTGGTGATGAGTGGAGAAAGTGATTGGTGGGTGTCACTGTCTTTACGGCGCGACGATGGAGGGATTTGCTCAATGTTGGAGTAGTTCAGTAATGGAATGCCAGATTATGAGTAATGTGGGCAAATTTTACACCGGACAAGGTGGATTCCCATATTTTTTGAATTCAATTTACACTGGTGGGAAATAAGTGAAGTCTATCAAGAAGTTTGAGGTTCTTGAAGTTTGAGAAAAAATATTAGTATAGTAATCAATGTTTAACACTTAGAAAAATAGTAAAAAAATATTGTATCAAGAACTGCATAAAGTAATGATATCACTCGGATAATAATGATAGTAATGATGTTTTGGAGATGAAACTCGTCAACGATATGAATATTAACATATGAACATATATAATGTATCAGATATGGTAGATACTAATTTGTTCTTTAAAAATTAGAGCTAATTTTCAGGTTCTTAAAAATGGTTGAACCTATCAATATTTATGATAAATATACATTCAAGAACCTCCAAGATGTAAAGCCCCCGATTATTGATGTAACAACTTGTGCTCAAAAGTTGGGCGATAGATATAGGGTGGGGTCGAGTAGTGCAGACATAGCTAGTGTCGACCAGTTTAAGGTGGCACCCAAGATTGTGGAAGTTTCTGACGAGAAGAGAAGGGTACTGAAATAGATGTAGATCATAAGCTACAGCCTAGTGATCGAGAAGATTGAAGGAGTGGGGAGGAACATGTTGAGGAGGAGGAGGAGGCTTGTTATGGAGAGGGTCCAAAAACAATATAGATATTGAGCTTTAAGAAGTATGGTATTCATCGAGATATTAGGTTAGAGGAATATCAGTATGATATGACTGATTAGGAGATTCCTTTGGGTAGGATTTTCGTTCATCGAGAACAAATTAAAAAGGGTTTGAAGCTTCCACTTCAAGTTGATCAGAAGAAGCTGTTGAATTTCTTTGACGTGGCACCTGGTCAGTTTAACCCGAATGTCTATGATCTCTTTCATGTATGTGGGGTAATAAACGGTCGATTAACGGCAAGGGGTGAAGAGTTGATCACAGTGGATGATCTATGTATTTACTACATACACAAACAAAATACTCAGAAGGTAGGTTATTGATACTTGGCGAGGTTTTTGAAGAGACCGTTATTTTATGACAAGGTTTCAACAAGAGGGCGGCATAGTGATGAGCGCCTTCTCGTGTCGTTGAATTTTGAATTCGATAAGAAAGATCCTGAGGAGCCCTTGAAAAGAAAAAATTTCCATCTAGGTGAATAGTTAGGTAACGTAATTATCAAAGTTTTGGTTTAACTTATTGTCAAAATTGTTGTGTAACTGGTATTTTTTGTTTTGTACAGCTTTGAAGGAGATTGATAGGAACTCGGAAGTACATGAGCAACTGTACAAGATCAGGAAGGGGTTCTATGGCAGAATCGACAATCTTGTCAATAACCAAGAGAAAGTGGGTAATTTTGTTTTAAGAGACAGGATTAAAGAGGTCGAGGGCTAAAGGGATGGAAGTTTCAGTAATTGACAGAAAGATGTCTGTGAGGAACAAAAGGGCAGTAGAGTCGAGCTTGCCTTTGGAAAATTCTTTACTAGCTGGGTATACGACAGACTCTGTAACGACTGAGGAAGATTTGATGTTTACAGAAACTTTGGGGAAGGGGAAGAAGAAAAGGTTGGTCAGTCAAGTTGTTGGTCCTTTACTACCCCCAAAGAGGATATCTCGAAGGTCGACTACCAAGGAAGGGGCAAAAGTCGAGACACCAATTGTTGTGCCTGATAGGCGAGCTCCACTAGCTTCGATGAGCATACTGCCGAAGAAGAAGGCATCTTCGGAATCGTTGAAGAAGAAATACGTTGAGGAAATGAGACTGAGGTCCAAAGGACCATGAATGCATATGTGTCTGGAACAACTGTAGTGGAGGCGAAAGTTGATAACTATTTGGTTGAGGTAGAGAGTTTGATAACTTTTCTCAGCGATGGCCATCGAAACATGTCAAAGGTGAGAATTTTTTTTGCTTTGAGTCGCTTAAAGAATCTGGTACCTCATTCGGATACTCATTTTATGAATGTAATGCAGATCAAGAAGTTATTGACTAAGGCCAAAGGTCGCACTGTCGGTGGTGGTACTCTAGCAAATTAGCTGGTTGCTTACAAGAATATCGAGAAAGATATGGTAAAGGAGATAGAAATTCGGATCGAGGAAAAGAAAGCGTTGAATGTGAAGTTGAATATGTACAAGCTGGACGCGGGAAGGCAATGGAAATTTCTCTTCGTGATGCGAAAAAAGCTTGGGATAAGCAGATCAAGGAGATAAGGGCAGACCTGGCGAAGGATAAAGAACAGGCTTTGGCCTTGTTGAGATCAAATTTTGAGAAGGATGTGTGGGAGCAAGTAAACGATGCTCAAAGGTCGATGGGGTAGAACATGGGAAAGTTTTAGAGGAGGTAAGGGCCAAACTGATGTGAGACAGTCTCGAGGCGTATAAGAAGGTAAGGGCCAATTATAGAGGGCAGTTCGCTGTTATGAAGCAGAGAAAAGATCATTACAAAGGATTGGCTATTTCGGGGAACTTGGTATTCGATGATTCAGAGGCGAAAGATGAAGTTCCGGAAATCCCTGAGGTTTCTGGTAGGACGGAGGTTGTCGAGGAGCCTGTGATGAGTTTACACTAGGTGGTTTTGTGAAGGTTGATGATGTAGTGTCTCCTCCTTCAGAGTAAATTATTGTGTCAAAAAACTTGTGTTTTTGTTAAGAGATGTAAAAATGGTCAATGGGACCGAAGCAACATTATGCTATTTTTATTGAATGTTTTTGGTTATGTTTTTCAAAAATTGGTTTGAAAGTATTTGATGCATAGTGTTATGTGAAATTTATGCTAAGTATTAATATTCGACAAGATCGATATTGTGAAATGTTATTGTAGATAGTAGCAGAGTATTCCACGGAAGTAACTATTCATGTTTATTTAAAGGTGGCCATGTAATAGCAAGTATCTGGAATGATTACCAGTTGTAAGTCCTCAATGGGATATTTGAATTTGGATGGAAAAGAACAAAACATTACATGTTTTTCTCGATAAGTATTGAATGCAAACAAGATTATCCTGTAATAGGATATCGTTTGCCAAAGAATTAAATGTTAGTTTTCACGCATACTTATCAAGTATGGATCGAGACTAGGTAAAGATAATAATGATGAGTGGTAGTTTAGATGCATACTGATCAACTATGGATCGAGACCAAATAAAGATAGTAATGATGAGTGGTAGTTTAGATGCATATTTATCAAGTATGGATTGAGACCAAGTAAAGATAGTAAAGATGATGGTAGTGTTGATGCATACTTATCAAGTATGGATTGAGACTAAGTAAAGATAGTAAATATGATTTTAAAGATAGTAAAGATGTATTAGAATTGTTAAAATCGGTTACAGTTGTCATTTGTAAAACATCTTCAGTTGGGTTGTATTCCAAGGTTATTCGAGTTGTATTTTGTCTTCTGTCATCAACCAGTAAGTCCCACTATCAGTTTTTTCATTGTTAATATATGGTCCCTCCCTGTTTTTGGACAACTTTCCGGAATTTTTAGGTCGAGTGTTGTCCTGGATTCGTCGAAGGACAAGGTCGTCAATGCCAAACTTTCGAGTTCGAACCTTTTTGTTGTAAGCTTTCTTTAGGGCATCATGGTATCACCTCAAGTTTTTTATGGCTTTGTCTCAGGTTTCCTCAATCCAGTTGAGGTTACAGAGGAGTCCTAGTTTATTGTCTTCATCTGTGACTTTTCTTCAACCACTCGGTAGGTCGAGATCTGAAGGTATGACTGCTTTAGTACCGAAGGCCATCATAAATGGAGTACAGCCTGTGGACGTTCGAGGAGGTTTCTGGTGTGCTTATAGGCACTTAGTAGTTCATCCACCCATCTGTTTTTTCAAATCGAGGTGCTTGCGTAATCCTAACTTTATGTTCTTGTTAATGTCTTCGGCTTGCCCATTGACTTGTGGGTAGTAAGTTATCGAAGTTGAGAGTTGAATTTTGTACTTGTACAGGAAAGTAAGGACTTTACTGATGATGAATTGTTTACCGTTGCTGGATCGCATCATTTGTAGACAGCCAAATCTGGTGATTATGTGTTCCCAAAGGAACTTGATGACTTCATTTTCATCAGTGTGACATAGAAGAACTGCTTCGACCCATTTTATGAAGTAATTGTGGCTGCAAGGATGAATTTTCTTTTTTTTGATGCTGGTCGAAAGGTCCAATGATATTGATCCCCTACCATTTGAATGGCCAGAGGAAATTGTTAATGTGTAAGTCAAGTATTGGGCTTTTGATGTCTTGAGCGTGGATTTGGCATTTGTAGCACTTACGTACCAAATTTTCATAGTCTTATCGCATCTTTAGCCAGTATATTCCTTGTGTAAATGCCCGTTGGGCTAATAATCATCCTGAAACGTGGGCCGTACTGATTCTTTCGTGAAGTTCTTTAATTTTGATTTGAGCCTATTTTTTAGAGTACATTCAATAAGAGGTCCTCCTCCTGTGATGTGATATAAAACTTTATCTTAAACTGTGAATCTGGAGCATTTTGTTAAGAGTGATCGGGCTTCTTCCTTGTTACTCGGGAGGATGTTGGAATTAAGGTATGTATAGAATGGTCTTATCCAATTATTAGCATCTTCATCTTCAGTAACAGTGATTTGCATTATGGACTGGATATCGAGACTAGAATGTTATATGACCTCGATGTCCAAAGTTCTTTTTTTGCTGTCCTCCAGCATTGCAACAATGTAAGCTAATGCGTCAGCATGGCAGTTTTATGTTCGAGGTAGGTAAGAGATTGTTGTTGACTTGAATTTGCTCATTTTCTCTTCAACTAAGGCTGTATAATCAACTATTTTTTTGGATGTCTTGAATATCATATTGCAACGATTTACGACGAGTAAGGAGTCAACATATATGGCCATTTCTTTCACCCCAAGTGTTATAGCAAGATCCAGGCCATGAAGGATATCTTCATATTTTGTTTCATTGTTGGTGGCATAGAATTTTAGTTTAATGGCTTTCTCGATGCGATGATTGGATGGTGTAATGAGAATGATACCAATTCCTGATCCTTGTAGTCTAGTAGATCTATCAGTGAAAAGTCTCCATCCAGTGCTTCGGGACCAGGCGTTTGGCTCTGCAATTAAGTTATCAGCCAATACTTCTTCGAGTTCTTCCCAATCGGGGTATTCGACTGGAAAATTAGCTAAGAAATAAGCTACTTCTTGTCTTTTGGCTAAGATCTGAGGTTCGATGGAGATGTCATATTCGCAAAGGAATACTGACCATTGTTAAACTCTTCAAGATTTTTTATTTTAGAGAGTACAAATTTGAGATGATATTTAGTAATGATTTTGATGGGATGAGCTTGGAAATATGGTTGAAGTTTTTTAGAGCTGTAGACCAAAGCGAGTTGTTGTTTTTCTGTTGTTGTATATCTTTTTCAGCAGGTATGAGAGTCTTGCTGATGAAATAGATTGGTTTCTCTATACCTTTGTCTTCTCGAATAAGGATAGAGCTAATGTAATCATTTGTTGTGGATAAGTACATTGGCAGTATTTTGCCATCAACTGGAGTACTCTTTATAAGAGGGCACCCCAAGTATAGTTTAAGATCTTGGAAGGCCAATTCACAGTCAGGAGTCCAAATTATTTCTTTTTACTATTTTTTGGACAGTGGAGTGGGATTTCCATGAAGAAGGAGGTAAAAAGATTGCATTGATCAGATGACTTGGAGATAAACTGGTGAAGAGCGGCAATTTTGCCAGTAAATTTTTGTACATCATTTTTTGTTCGCGAAAATGGCATTGCCATAAGTACAATGATTTATGCTGGATCGATTTCAATTCCCTCATTATTAACAAGATATCCCAGAAATTTGCCAGATGTGACACCGAATTGGCATTTTTTTGGTTTGAGTTTTATCTGGTATGTGCGGAGGATATCGAAGATGGTTTGGAGGTTGCTGCAATGATTTTCACGCTTCAAGCTCTTGCAGATCATATCGTTAATTTATACCTCCATGATTTTCCCTAAATGATCTTTGAACATTTTCGTGACAATCCCTTGGTGAGTGGCTCCTGCGTTCTTCAACCCAAAAGGCATTACTCTGTAACATTAAAGACCTCTTTTTTTGATAAAAGTATTATTTTTCTGATCTTCTTCGATGAGTAGAACCTGATTGTATCCAGAGGCTGCATCCATCATTGAAAGATGGGAAATCAGATTTTGTGAAATCAACGCAAACTCTGATTTTCCCATTCTTCTTTAGGACCGCTACTATGTAAGAAACCCATTTTGGATACTTTGCTTCCCGAATAAGTCCTACACGTAGGAGTTTATCAATTTCTTCATTTATGGCTTTGCGAAGGCGTGGAGCTAGATTTTGACGCTTTTGCATAATTGCTTTGCTGTCTGGAAGAAGATTGAGCTTGTGACATGCGATCGAAGGATTAATGCCAGGAATTTCTTGGAATGACCATACAAAGATGTCGACGTTCTTCTTAATGAGCTGGATCATAGTTTCTTTTTCATCGGATGACAGTTTGGTGCCAATAAAGGTGTTACGCCTGGGCCTATCGAGTTTAATGAAATCTACTGCCTCAGTATCATGCTGCTCGAATATGGGGGTTATTTCCTACTGCAGTTGCAATGCCTTGAGAAGTTTTGTCATGTAAGAGTTGGTGGTGGTATTCTCGCACATACTTGCAACTGCTTGGGTGCCTTTGATTTCATAGGTTCCATGATCTGTTAGAAACCGCAATGCCAGGCGATAAGTCGAGGGTACTACTTTGATCGAATGTAGCCAACTTCATTTGTAAATTCTAAAGTATTTGGGCGCAGCATCAATGACCACAAATTTAGCAAAAGTAGTTTTAGATCCCACTTGAACTAGCAGGGTAATTTCTCTTGTGGCTGATTCTTTTTAACCGATGAAACCTATGATGGTGGTTGTTGAAGCTTTTACCGAGTCTTTAAGTCCCAAAACTTCAATTGCCCTTCTGAATAAAACATCTTTGGTGTTTCCTTTATCAACGAGAAGAGTATGCAGGTAGTCTTGTCCTACTTTGTGCATAATGACTATAGGGTCATCATTAGGGTACTTGACATGGCTGGTCTCACAGTCCTCGAAGGTAATATGGTATGGACATTTTGATTTGCTCGAGTTGGGGAGAAGATTTGCTGATTTGTCAAAGGATGTCATTTTGCAACAAGATGTGATTCGATCGTCTTGTTTTCTTTTCTTTTCTTCATTTCTCAATTTTGATCATATAAAGATGGCGGACATGACCTTGGACTTGCTCTTGATAAACGTCCTTGTTTTTTGCTTCGTCTTTGAGAAACTTTTGAATGTCAACTACATAATTATAAAGTCTTCCAACTAATAGAATGCGATTAAAAATTCGAATGAGAAAGTACTAGTTAATAATTTAGTGATTATGCACATTATGATATTAGCATAAAGGTTTGTTGGGGATGTCTGGAATTGTTTGTACTGCTCGATTGAAATCATCTCCTTTTATTATTGGTAATATAGCGGAGAGAGTTGCTGGCATTGGAGGTAGAACTGGGACGAGTCGGTCAGGCCTTCCATCCCTTCTTCTAGCGTTGTCGGTGTTTCTTCCATGTTGCTTAGGTGCTTCGGTAGCAGTTAATTTTTTGGGTGGAGATGAAAATGTCTCACGAGAATGGATGACAGATGAGCTTTTCATCTTATCCTTCTTGTATCATTCAAATTTAATGTAATTATTAATAGCATCGATCATCTTTGTCACCGTTCTGGGCTTGTACAGGGTAAGCTTTTCTTAAACTTTGAAGTCGATATACAAGGCTGATGTGAATGTTGAAATAAAAAATTTGGGATCCAAGTTCCCAATTTTTTGTGTTTATTGCAAAAATTGTTTGTAAAAACTTGCTAGTATTTCTTTTGTTCCTTACACGAAAAAGAATAAAGAATCTGCAGTTATCTCTCACTCTTTAGCATGAGCATAATTTAACTCAAGGAGGCGTTGTAACTGGTTGGCCAAATGTGGTGATGGAGCCTTCAGGGATAGTATGGAACCATCTAAGCGGTTCTTCTTTTAGGCTCATGTTGGATAGTTTGCATAGCATATGGCCGAGTTTAGAGTGCAATCCAACTAAGGCTTTGAAGTATCAAATGTGGGTGAGAGGGTTAGTAAGGTCTACATACAGAGTAAATTTTGGCATGTAGAAATTACCTGGTATGGCCATCACTTCGAGATGAGGAGAAATGAGGTTTGCCTCAATTCTATCGAGGCGGATCTTCAGCCCGGAATATCAGAGTTTATGGCTTAGATCTTATTATGTAGGTCATCCAAGGTGATGAACTGTGGTAAAGGAATTGGTATGGCTGCAACTTGTGGACCAAAGTCTCCATATCCTTCAAGTCCCAATAAGTCTCTTATTGGTCTTATTTCTGGTGGTAGGGGAGTTTGATAACGCATGCGTCAACTTCTTTGAGTTGTCGATGTTGAGGATGTAAGTCTGAAGTATCGAGAAACCCTGTTTTGATTTTTAGATCTGGATCGAGAAGTTTGTACTCGTTTCTATCTTGGATGGTTCTCTCTTTGTGTCTCCCAAGAGCGATGATCACTTCGGGCCTGAGGAGCCGACGTTTGTCAGCCAGTAAGCCGATCCTAACTTCTTCATAAATTCTTCATTTCTTTTTTATGTGTCTGACTCTGTTGGTCCAAGGCCTTTCTCCTTTCCTCTCTTTTGACTTGAAGAGCTTGAGCATGAATACGCTGATCTTCCAACCTCTTGACTCGGTCGGATTCCATTTGTCTCTACAATTCGATCACTATACCGTACAGATTGACTATTTTTGGTATCGGGTAAATTTTGTGATTCATCAGCGCACTAGAATGGCTTCGGAGATTCATGTTTGTCATCAGATTGTTTTTAGATTGGAGTTGGAAAAGAAAAGTGTGGTTTTCCCACAGACAGTGCCAATTGTAATAACATGTTTTCCGGGAGGATAATCTTTGCCAATACTTTTAGTAAGGATGGTACAATAATAAGCTAGTATGAATAAGATTTTACGTAAAAACTCAATAAAGGCTTAGAAAAACCATAACCTCGAGTAAGATTTTGATGTAAAATCTAATAGTTTGCTAGTTATTACAATTTTATGGTTGATAGAATAGTAAGGAAGGTTGAATAGTAAAGTTGTGGATCCGAATAGTCTATTCTTTGCCTGTATTTATAGTGGATAGAGACAGTTTACAAAAAGAAAAAGTAGTTTCCTATTTCGGGGGCAGTGGGTAAACTTCACAGATCTCTAACGGCTCTTTTTTGACAAAGCACATCGGCTACTTTTAGTAAGTCAAGGACTTGTGGCATCTTCTTGAATGCAGGGCTGTCTTCGACAATTCTGAATCAAAAAGTTATATTTTATTCTTATTAATATAATCTTTAATTTTTTTCTATTTATCAAAATGTCGATATCATTATGAAGACGCTCCATGTCATCAGACTAAATGAAAGACTCTTCTAATCTTGTTCCCCAAAGGGCATCCACATCACCAGGTATCAATTGCATGTTTTTGATGTTTTAGAAGTTAAATTAATAATCCGTGTACGCCTTCTTGAGTATATTGCAGGTCTGTTACAAAAGATGAAGGCACATATGTTGAACGAAGTGGGACAAGTTGTCGGTGATAAATCAACAAAGTTCTCTACTCGTATTAGGGAGATAGCTAGGGAACATATTCTGATATATTTCCCAACTTGGAAAGGTGTTTCAAATGATACGAAAATGTTAATTTGGAAAAGCCTTAGTGTAAGTTGTTATTATTAATGTCATGGTATTTCCCGTTCTTATTGAAATTACTTTTTTAAGTTTTATTTATTTTTAACATTACAGAACGAGTATGAGCTCCCGCTACCAGCAAAGGATCAAATCTTGATAGGTGCTAATATAGCTTGGAAAAATAAAAAATATGAGTTGAGGAAAGTTTATGACAAGTATCCTATGGAAGAAAAAGAAATTGCCCAACGACAACAATTCAGGAAGATTGGGAATGGTTTGTTGATTTTAGTTCTGATCCAAAGGCTGTAGCTATGCGAGTTTGGAATAAATTAAATAGAAGTAAAATGCAAAGCCAACACGCAACAGGGAGAACGGGAATATATAAACTAACTCATTATATGGTATGGATTTTTTTAAGTGTTTAATTATGATTAAATCATCTTAGTTAACCTGTGATATTTTTTCAACAAAGAAGCGAAGATCCCGAGACCGCTAGAACAGATTTTTTCCTTGCTAGTCACACGTGCTTTGATGGATCTTTCCTTACGCCATTTCTCAAGGCTAAAGTGGTAAGATTATAATTGAAAATTTACATATTTAGATTTTCCTATTATATAAATATTTTCATATAAACTAATTAACTTCGTTTCATTTCCAATTCGTGTTTCCCAAAGATATTACTTCGATATAAATATACATTTTACATTCGTATTTTGTATTTGTAGGCTGAAATCAAATCAAATGTTGAGAAGAATCTTGAGTCAAAACATTATGATGTGGACGATAACTCGGTAGGATAAGCATATGGTCCTGAAAAAAAGGGTCGTGTACATGGAGAGGGAATTCTTGTAATAAAATCTATGCTAAAACACATGAAGCATGCAAGGGCAATCATTAAGGAGGGGAAGCTAGCATATAAAGAAATTAATAATAAACTTAATGTCGTTATTGATGAGGTCAAAAACCTTAAGGAGAATACAACTAGAGAAGGTTAGAGAATGCAAAATGCAAGTCCATATCACACCTCAGAGGTAAGCATTTGCACGAAATATCTCTTTTAGCTACTTTTTCTTCTTACAATTTTTTAATTAATAAGGTACATTAATACAATTTTTGTAGACGTCGAGTAATGTTCGTAGACATGAACAGGAGGTTGGTATTCCTTATTTTAACTTTCACTAGGACGAAGTAGTTATCGTGGGAAGGGCAATATTTCCTTGTAATCAAACAAATAATCCCAATGAGTATGATGTTTTGGTGGACCTTGTTATTGATGAAGATGCAGAGGTTTTTGGTCGGTGAGGAATGTTCTTTCGCGATATTCCAGTGGGTGAGTGGTTTAAGTACCCCTATTTCCTCTTAAAAATCATTAATGAGGTACAAATTCTATTTGTCTTTACTTTTATTTTAAGTTTATGAAAATTAGAGTTTCAAAGTAGTCATGTCCATTATTTCTTTTGCAGGATTGACGTGCTTATTCAAATTTACCTTCCGAAACAATTATCATTTTAGACCGCATTAGTTTATGCTCTTTTTTCATTTTGATGATGCACTTTGTGTGATTCTTCTATGCATGGAATTCTTCTATATTTTTTTGATTAGGTCAATATAGAACTAATGGTACTCTAGAATGCGTCTTTTGGAAATGGAATCTTATTTTAGTTTATTACTATTTATTTATTTTTTGAATTAGCTTGTGTTATATGTATATGGAGTACATGTATTAGGGTTTTTTTCCCTATATGGAGTACATAGATTTTTTCATTTTAAGATGTGTGTGTGTATAGCATTTGATTGGATTGGGACATGTCTCGATGAGCTTGAGGAAGATTGTCAGGATGTTAGGGTAAGCACTACCCACCTTTTCTCTTTAAAATGTACATATGTCTCTCTTACTCGTCATACATGTTATGTTATACTCTTGTTTTACATTTAACTTGATTTCCAGGATGCAACAAATAGATGTAATGAGATCCTATATTGTACAAGTGAACATAGTAGCAAGGGATGCATAAGTGAAAGGATCCTACAGGCTGATCCAGAGGTTTCAGAAAATGAATGGAAAAGATGTTTTTTAGAAAATGGATGGAACGGTTGGGACTGTGCATAAGTGAAAGGAACCTACATAGCCTATCTTTGAGGATGTTTTGTTTTGCTTTGTTTTGCTTTTATTTTATTCTATAGATCTATTCACTTTTCTTTGTTTCATTGTTGTTCTTTGGTGTTAAGGCTCTTCTTGTTATCATACTTTGCCTATGAGAATTTGGCAGCTAATAAGGTCCATCCGGCTGTGAATTTGGCATCAGAGATGGCCAGTCATGCATCATACTATGCCTATGAGAAAATAGAGGAAGCTACAAATATAAAAAAGGTACAAAACAGAAAGCAGACGATACATACACCTCTGCCAATGACACCATGAACGGTAAGGCAGAGACCAATTACGAGGCACCAAATGTAACAATGGTATGGTATTTTGGAATGTCCATACTATCCTATAGTTTGTTATTATCCACTATTTTTAAAAAGACTTGTTTATGTTTTGTTCACTCATCTATGGCTTGAGCTACTCTTCCTTGGTTGCCACTTTGCTGCTCAACAAATGCCTTAATGTCCCTTGGAAGTTTAGTATAAGATGGATTAACTACTTGCATTATCTCAGTTTTATAAACTAAGTGACACATATCTTCAGAGAAGGGAATAAAGTTACGAATAAACTGGTTAATATGTGTGTCTACATTGCCCCCACCCTCTGCACGTGGACTGAAGAGCCTTCTTTTCTTTCTTCTAATCTTTTTTGTGATTTAAATGATTTCCCTTATTTTCAGGTTTAGGTGAGCACCCCACTTGGAATTGTAAAAGGATATACGGAATCTTATAACCTTGTCCATCCTCGTTCCTAAGGTTTGGGACTCTCTTGAGCTTTGTTTTGTATTTTTGTTTTCTCCTATTGAATATATCTGTTTTGTATTTCTATTTTCTCCTATTGAATATATCTGCTTAAACAGGTCTAGAAGGGTTCTAAATTTGATTACTTCACATTGTTCAATGCTTCTTTTCAAAGACATCCCTTATTAGATAGCTCCTAAGATATTTAGACCTCACATTCATTTTACCTTTTGCATTTCTTATCTATCATGGTTAGGAAGTAACTTTAGTCTTTCGTCTATTAAATAAAACTTGCATACTCGTGGCATTATTTTCAGGTGCTAAAAAGTTGCATGGGAAGCTAGATACGGTTTTTGAATATTAGTTCAAGTTTAAACGATATTTATGAAAGTTCAGACCGCATTCATTCAAGCTTAAACCATATTAGTGTGAGTTTACCGCTTAACTACAAAGACAGTATATAGTAGAGATAGTGAAGCAAGCGAAAGATGGAAGGCAGTTTAAAGAGTAGTTGTTGCTAAAGATTGTTTTAAGTTCTATTTGGAGAAACTATATATAAAATTTTGAATAAATATGTTGTATGTACTTCATCATTTTTTTAATAAAATAAAATTCATTTTCTTTCATATGGTATTTTCTTTTTATGTTAATCAGGTTTATACAATACAATTATTGCGCGACTAATTTATTTTAGCTGTTTCATAAATAGACTTTCCAGGAGAATTAGCTACAAATAAACAAAAAAATTTCCAACCAATCAAAGTCGCCGTAATATCTATTTTGGGATACTACATTTGAGCAAGCTTGTGACTATTTTGAACTAGCACAAATTATAGACGGGGAGAGACCGTCACAAAATTTATACTTTACGTCGGGACTTTTTCGTCGAAATATATAAACGCCGGCTCGTTAGCGAAGGGAATCGCGATGGTCTAAAACAGTCACAAAGGAGCGTTAACGACAATTTTGGCCCGTCATAAAATTGAGTTATTCGTATAGTATCTTCTAAGAGTTATTATCCACTCATAAGCTTAGCCATAGTTAGAAAGTGAATTTAGAATCTTTTGCCCAAATTCGATGTTATAACCACTAAGTCTGATTTTGGTCAATAAAGGAAAGAGACGCGTGAGAAGAAATCCAGCCAAGCTTAACCATAGTTGGTTGGATCTCTCCTCAAAATCGAATTTAGTGAAACTTAATGATTAAACTATAAATGCCTAACCATGGATCTAGGGTTAATATTTACACTAAAAATTCCTTACTCGGGATTTTTGGTACATAAATCTGCCTAGTAAAACTATTTGATCTATTATTATTTCTGTTGGGTGGAAATTTAATCATGGCTAGTTTCTTTTAATTTGATATTATTTCCTTAGTGTTTTCTTAGTTTTGAAGAAAATACCAAATCATTGATAAATCGGCCTAGGATTTGTTTTTTGCATTTTTGCACTCTCTTTGGTACGACCCCCATTCCATAATTTCTATAACGGCCAATCCGTACTTGAACGAGGTATTAAGGAGCGCTTGAGAAAATGTTCATCAAATTAGCGCCGTTGTTGGGGACTACAATCATGTGATGGACCGTTACTAATACCAATTTTTTTTCTTTCTCTTATTTTTTTTCTCATTTTACAGTTTCTGTATAAAAAATAATTAATAAATAAATAAAAAGAAAAAAAAAGAAAAGATTTTTGGTTTACGGTTTTCGTGATACAGTAACAACATTTTCGGTTGAGTGTTTCAATTTTTCTAATCCATAAACAGTGCTTGTGGAGATTGGGTGTGACATTAGTGGTACTGTGCACTATCATTAGTGCAACATTAACATATATTGCTGATATCCTTGATAAAATCTTTGATTTATTTCTACGCTTGTTGAAGGTAGGGTATGTAAGAGCTTGTGGTAATGGAAATTATGATAATAAATACTAGTTTTTGCCATCTTTACAAAATAAGACCCAAGGAACAATAAATTCCAAAATCGATACTGGCAAGAGGAAAAACTATATTTGCCCCTACTAAAGTTGCAATATTATAGCAGACAACCACCTGTCTTTGGGCTCCACAAGTACAAATATCACATTCGGCGTAATAAAAAATTAAAAAAATTTGCTTAACTCATTTAAAACTATTATATCAAGCCACGTGTACGGGGAAGGCTGACATTGTCACCATCTCATGAACTACTTGTCATTTGTTTTAGTACATTTTGTCCTACCTTTAACCAGATTTCTTATTTATAATAAGGTAGACTCTTTCACAAATTCTATTACTATTTCTCATCGTTTATGGTAAGGTATCACCTGCGGTTCACAGGAGTTCATCTGGTTTTTGGCACCAAAAGTAATCCCGATTCATCGAACAGTTTCTTCTTCTTACTCAACCGTGTGACTACTGCCTACAAAGTGTTTGATTAAAGACTGGTATTCTACTTCTTGGGCATGGAGGAAATGATGGTACTCGTAACTCCTGTAGATGGTATTGTACTGTACTGTACTCAACTCATGGAACAAACGATGGTAAATCATCTGCGAGGCTGCTCAAACCAAACTATGTCATTTATTTAGTTAAACTCTAGAATTCTTTCAAGCATCTATGTCATTTGTAATAGGTAGTTTTCATTTGCATTATATAACTTTGCCATTTGTTCAGTCATTTTTGTCATTTGTTTTATACAATGTGGCTATTTGTTCCAAAAAATATCAACTGCTTGAATATTACAGTAGGTTCCTTGTCAAGCCCCAAAATCCGGTAATCGGTAGCTTGACCAATTACTAGATTCTAAGTAATGCAGGTCGGGGAATCCAAAGATTCTACCCCACAAATAGCCAACCGTAGACAAATTATGGCTCGGCTATTCACATATAGCAATAATCATTAGAGTAAAGAAATGAAATAACAACATAGCGGAAGCGAAAAACATATATACATATCTGACATAAATATATACAATGTCCAAAATAAGGTACAACAACATCGCTGATATAACAACAAAAGTCTAAACTAAAACTGGTTGGCAGCGTCAACTGCTCAAAATACTGCTGAGGCTCTCAGCAACTCAAACTACTCAACCTCTGAAAGGAGGGAAACAATGCGAGAGTGAGAAAAATCATGGCTCACTGAATACCCAACAAGTCTAAATAACATACTAGTAAACAGATACAGATAAGGAGAGTGAAGTAAAATAGTTAGAGTAAGTTAAAGTAGAATACTAGTAACTAATAGATTCATGATCCAAGTAACTGAGTAGTAAGAACAGAAAGGAAATATAAGAGTAACCAGAGTAAGAATAAGGAATATAAGAAAAGGAAGGAATGTGACAATGAGGGAAAGATGCAATGATATGCCAATGATGTGATATGTGCTAAGTTCTAAATGCTAAATGAGTTGATATTGAAAACATGATGCAATCCTATTATAATAATTAATGGTTGATCAACCGCTAGCATGTTTGACTTAAAGAGATCTGTTAAAGAGATACAATGGGTACAATTTTTTTCAAGCTCGACCAAGCTAGTGGATACTTACTTGATCAAAGTGTTCCGGGCTTTTCAACCCACGGTGCCAACGTCTGAACTGCATTTCATTCCGAGGAATTTCAACCTCAAGGATAAGCCCTGTACCGGATTGTAAATACTTTCTCATACCTTCCCACACTCCCGGATGGATTTATAAGGTATGATAGTATCCATCCTGGACCCACCTACTATTTAAACCCGATGTAGGACTCTTGCGATCCTATCAAAGGTCAAGCGATGTAGAGCTTTGTTATGTATCTGATCTCGATAAGTTAAAAGAGTTTGCATGATTTGAAAAGATGTAACAGATCCCAAGGATCACAATGTAACAGCCGTGAACCCGGCAAACATACATAGGATAACCACTTGCAAAAGAGCGTGGCAACAATCCTAAACAAAATGCACAATGACTCTGTTGCACCATCTAAACCGATGAAACAGCAACCTAACCGTGATCACAACTAAACAACCTTAGTCTCTAGAAGACTGAACCCAACAACAAGAATGCAACTACTAGTAACTACACTAACAACTTCTAGCAAAACCCAAAGCCAATGCAACTATACTAACCAAGTTCAGAACCATAACTAAAGGTAAACAATTACGGAGAAGTAATATGAAAATAAACCCTAACTGACCACAACACCTCTATGCTCAGAGAACTACTCAAATCAACATCTATTAACTAGTAGAGGAATTTAGAAATAAAGGGAAAACTCGCCTGAAGGAAATCCCGAGTCCTACGGAAAACCAACCCGGAAACCCAACTACGATCCACGGAAAAGAAAATGGAATGCCTGGTAATCTAACACACACCAGGAGCAACAAACAACTAATAATTTAAGAAAAAGACAATAAAATCCAAACCCTTGAAATCAAACCCTAAGCCAAATCAAGCTGAATTGACGGAAAGGAATAAGGGAATTACTTAACGAGGATAGGAGAAGAGATCGCGGCGAAGCTGAGGGAGAATCAGCGAGCGAAGATGAAGGTTAGATTAGGAGTGAGGAGGAGAAAAGAAAAGGTTAGGGAGAGGAGAGAGTGAAGGAGTGAAGAGAGGAATGAAGAAATGAAGTATATAAACCCAGACGTAGCTGAAATTGTGCCTCTGTTCGAACAGGGAAGATCCTGTTCGAACAGGACAAGGCTTGTTCGAACAGAATGTTGCAGGAATGAAAGAAAACTATCCCTGGAAGATCCTGCTCGAACAGAACTGGTCTGTTCAAAAACTGGACTTACCAGAAAAGCTAAGGAATTACCGGGAGAAACCACGGACCACCCCGGGCACCCCGAAACTCCACGGACCACCCCCACCACCACACAAACACTTCTACGAACCCAACCAAGGTTCCCCAAGGTTAATACACCACCTCTACCTCCCCTCGGCAACCAAAGCACCTAAGCCCTCAAAAAGGAATTTTTTCCTCGGGCGACCTCGGAAATGCACCGACCACTCCAACGGTTCACCAGAACCACCACAAATCACACACACAATACATAAATACCATTACCAAACTTTCTACAGGCTCTCACGGCCACAAAGCTACCTCAAACTCTAAAACACATCTGAACCGCCCAAAACTACTAAAGGAATCTAATACTAAACCACCGAAAGGAATAAATGGATGCATAAAGGATGAGTAGAATGGATGAAAGAGTACATACAGAAAATAAATGTGGAACTTAACGTGGAGGAAAGGAATCTAATATTCCAATGAGATTAAGAATAGGATTAAGAGTGAATATTAGGAATAATTAAATACGGGTCATTACATTTCTAGGCTGTAGGATCCACAGGTACGGCAACAAGTAAGGCCGTGGGCACCACTGGATTGAATGTCACTTCCTAAATAATAATAAAAAAGTTCAAATCATTTCAAAATATTATAATCACGCCACGTGTCCAATTTTAATCGTTCCTCGATGTACACGTGTCATTACTATTTCAAGACGTCTAAGGCAAACCCTGTCACCATTACATAGATTTGTTGTCATTTGTTGAAACCAATTTATCATACATTTAAACACCAGTTATATTGGCTCATGCAGACTCTGTCACTATCAGTTATATTATTTGGCATTTGTTTACTGCTTTTTAAGCTTAGGTAACACGTGCGATCCACACGAGTTCGTCTGCCTTTTGGCGCCAAAAACCATCCCTATTCCTCAAACACATTCTTCTTACCTGACCACTTCAAAGACCACAAAACTAAAAAAACTGTCCCACATCTACAAATTGTGTGTGTGATTGACAACCGTCCCGGTCACACAAATCGTTTTCTCAAAATAGTCGTGATTCTACCCATCGTGTGTGTGTATGTGATTTCAATATTATATTACTGGAAAATTATCTGTGTAACTGCCGCCTCTCTAATTCGTAGCTATCTAGTCTTATTTATAGGTCTTATAATATAACCGTTGGTTATATTGATGAGGAACGTTACAATATCGGGTTTTGATGAGTCTTCATGGTGGACTTTTGTAACGTCTTGATACTTGTTGATCTGTAACGGATCTATTAACATTCTTTAGTTCTGGCTTTAGACTATTGGGAATATATGATCTCCTGTGATGCTCGTGTGCATACGACCTGCTGACAAGTGGTAGAGTATCTTTTGTAGCACGAAGTCACAGGATGCTTTTATATCTTTGAACTGTTGATGAAGATATCTAAGTATTTTTGGCAGTGCAATGTTATTGGATGCTTTGTCATCCCGAGTTGTAGATGAGGAAGTCTGTATTATGATCTCCTTGCTTTTAGTCCTTGATTGGTTATCAGTATGTTTACTCGAGCTATGTGAGTTCGAATATCGGACTAAGTACGGGGATTAGAAATAAGCCCTCACAACTTCCCCCTTTCAGCCAATAGTAGAAGAAACGTGTGTTGCGAGTGGTGTTGGTTGAGAAGTTCAGTCGTCTAAATTGAATGTTGTATTGATGGCCTCCATTTTATCTTGGAAGAATAGTAGTTTCAACTTTTGGGTCTCCCAAAAAATCCTCTTGAGACGTGCACTTGTGATGAATACCTTATTGGATGTTGTGGATTGCATTAATTGCTGCTAGTATAAAATATGGTGAATAGTTGCTATCACTGTTCACCCTAGTTAACGTTCTCAGTCATTCAGGTTGGGTTAAGTAGTAGTGATGGCGACAACTCGACGCCAAGTATATGAAGTTAGAGTTCAGATAAAAATGCCAAGTCTGCAAACTCGTTATTTTGGCACCCAAAGTCTTTCTCTGCCGACTCCAATCCCTGTTCCTCCAACTTTCCATGGGATATTGTAGGAAAAAGTAGAGGAGGCAGAGGATGATTTCATCAACTGTGGCAATTCCATTATGTGGTCTTGTTTGCTGCTCACCGTCGGTCCTGTTTGCGGATGCTTGCAGAAGATGCGGTGTTGGCAGAAGACGAGAAGGCGGGGAAGTCGTCTGAGAAGTATTGTCGATACCCTGCGAAAGATTGGGTATTATAATGATGGAGGAGATCCTTCGTTGGAAGCAGAGGTGGGGGTTATAGGGGAGTAGTGGGATTAATTTTGTCCTCTGCTTCATTCCAATTCCTATCCTTGAGTTTTGAGCTTTTTTGCTGGGCCCGCCATTGTTTCTTTTCAAGTGTTGCACTGTCATCTGCAACGTAGGCTATTCTTTGTAAAAGACAAAATTGTTTGTAGAACTTGTAATCTTTGTCTCCGAACTGGTTGAAGTATTCGTTCTTGTAACTTGTTTTTCTTGAATAATAAATTCAAACTTTATTATCTTGTCTTGTAAGTGCTTGAAGCTGCTTTAAGAACTGTTGTAAGATACCATTGAACAAATATCGAACTAGTCACCGATGACATAGGTAGAAAATATGTAGGTCGCAGTGTTGATATATCCGAACTGTGTAGGTCGATCTTATATATGCATGGCCTTATTGAGATATAGTGTTGTTATGTCTGTAGAGATGTCAAGGTCGTAATTCCTTTCGTGTCATGAGTTCTTTAGAGCCATTCCGTTGTCAACTTGAATACTTGTTATCATCGGTGGAACATGGTCGGAGCCTTTGAAAACGCGCTGGATAAACTTGCTAAAGATGACGTGAGAGTTGCTGATATTGAAACCATTCCGTGTGGTGAAGAGAGTTATTTGTTCTGTCATTGTATGTAAGGTCGGATGATTGATCATAATAAATTAATTTTCTTGTGTTGAGGTCGGCTCATCATTGCTTTCTGTATCTATGATAATTTTTAACTGAAAAGGAACTAAAGCAGGATTTGTTGCTGATTTTTTGCTTCTGCCAAGCCGATATTACGGTAAGTGACAACTGTAATCGTTGTACTTAGGTTTTTGAACTTAAACCATGCTATAAAAAAGCGTAGCAGGATCGTGCAGCTGTAGAAAGTTGTTGCTGTAAGTAATCGTGCTGTAAGATCTGTATAAATCTTCTTGGGCAGTAAGTCCTTAATAGTGGCATAGGAGAGGGACAGACGTGATAACAGAACACGTTATACCAAAAACCATTATGAGGGCAAATGATAAGACGTGCCTGTTAGGAAAGATGACGTGGACATTTATCCCAAAGAGCCGTCGTTTCAGAAACTGAGGGATAATATAAAAGCTTTTCTTCCCTCTTCTCTTAAACTACAATCAGTTACAGATAGAGGCAGAAGCATTTCTAGAGAGAGAAAATCTTTGAATTTTGAACGCAGTACTCCAGTGTTGTGTGATCTTACTAAGAAGGACAAAATTTTGCCGTCTAAGGTGCGAGCGGTGACCGGAGTCGGCGACTGTTGCTCTTCAAGGATAGGTTAGTGTCTCTGCTTCCATATTTTCTGCTGTTGTATTAGTTTCTTGGAAAACTGGTAGGTTGCGTTTGCGAATTTTTTGGGTAGATTAATAACGTGTTCGGTACGGCTGAGGGAGGAGGCATGTGTTATTAATAAAAACTCTGAATAGATTTTCCCTTTATGTGTGGTAGATGCGCTCAAAAAACCCGAAACCCAGTAGTAAATATATTGTATCTGCCAGTAGTGAGGAATCATCATTGTTTGATAGGACTATGGATAATTCTGTGGTAATTGGTACTGTGACTGTTGACAATCCGTTTGTTTCTTCAGGGAGGGATGTGGGATTGCATGCGGGAGATGAAACTGGACAATTTTTTAAGTATCCCGAGAATGTAGACGTAGCGAAGAAATTTTTACAGTATAAAAAGACTTTAAACGGAGAATGGGTAAATTATGTGATGAATGCAGAGTTGTGGTTTAGAACTCTGGTGAGACCGAGTGGTAATGTATAGCATTATCAGGTGCCTTCACTGGATCGTTGGAAGAGAAGTATGGATATAGGAAACGATATAGATATCTTTTATTATAATGGAATTGGATCAGAGGTCGTAGAGGAAGGATTTCTCTGTTATTTGAACCAGGTCGCATATGGGTTGAGTATTTTCCTAACCTTTTTTCAAAAAGGGGTAATGAATGCACTAAAGAGTTTCCGTGGTCAATTAAATGGTAACATCTTTGAGATGATGAGAGTCTGTGAAGTCCTTAATCAGAAGTGGAGAGATAGTGGTATTGCAAGACAATTCATTGTAGGCGATGTCTTGAAATACTATAAATTTAAGTATGTAAAAGATCAGAAGAGCTGATACTTGTTCAGTGATTTGATGAGGCCAAAATTCTTAGATTTTGAGTATTCTAGGAGGCCCTGGTACGACCATCTTGTGATGGTGAGGGGTAATTGTATGCAAGTGACTGGGGAGCCCATACTCGAGCTGATATATAAGAATTTTAACGAGAGTAAGTGTCTTCATTCTGCCTACAGTTTGTCTCTTAACTTATTGCGAGCTACTAACATAGTTTATTGTTGTTTTGGCAGAGCCTAATCCAAAAGTTGTTACTGATACATCGAGTTTGTTTGATGTCGTTAGTCGAGAAGGGATCAAACTGAACAAAGTTCTTGGAGAACTTGGAATTCGTAGAGAGAAGAGGCTTAACTTTGTAGTTGAAAAAATGCAACGAGCTCATCAAAAATGAGCTATGGCTTTATCTGGCTCTGCTTATGCTGATGTTATGGATATTTTTGCCTATGCTGTGGGTACTTTGAACTCCTTAGTTCAGTGACCAAGAATGAAAATGACGGTGCCGCCTCTTGAACAAATAGCTCTTGTGCAGATATCGCCGGTGGGAACTGAGGTGGTGGTTGCTTATGTGAATATGGCTCCTCCTCTGAAGAAGCAGAAAAAAGAATTTGGTAAAGATATTCGAGCTTCTTCGAAAGGTGTCAACCTCGAAGCCGTGGAGCAAGAGGCGTTGGACTTGGCTACGCGTGATCCCATCCGCCTAGATACTCAAATTCGATCCAGCATCTCTCAGGTATGCAATGTGTTATTTGATTAAATATTTTTTAGTAATGATCCTATCTTGTAATATTGTTTTGCTGTATTTATAGTGCAGCTTTCTGTTGCTTGGAAGTCTGTCGCGGAGGTGTTGAAGCTAGCTACTGCAAATTATGGCGAACTTGTTCGGCAACATAATGTATAGAAAGCTGCTCTGCAAGAACAGTTCGAGCAGGAGAAGGTATTGTAGAGGGAGCAGTTCAAGAAGAAGAAGGTATTGCAGAGGAAGCAGTTCAAGAAGGAAGCTGCCGCTACAAAGCAAGAGGTTGAAGATGAGGTGAAGAAGGCTATTAATATTGCGGTGGCTTCCCGAAATAAGCTAATTCAGGCCTTCTACTTCTGGGGTTTGAGCAGAGAGGATGTCGACCTTGCTCTTGCAGGGAAGTATGGCGAGATCATCTTCCCAGGGGATGATGCTTCTCCAATGGCTGAGCAGACCCCGGCTCCTCCAGTGGCTGATGATCCGGCCAAAGAGATAACAGGATCTAAATCTTGATTATGTAGTTGTAGCATAGGTCTTGAGACTTAGTCAAACTTTGTCCTTTCTATTGGTGGTAGAACTGTTTTTGATGAGGTTTTGAAATTTATGTGGCTGCTGTTCATATATGTTGTTTTGATGTGAATGTATGATTTGTATGTAGGAGGTAGTTCATTTGAGGGGGAAAGTGATCGAGATGGAGAAGGCCTTGAGTCGAGCAAGGGATTCTATCAATCGTACTCAGCAGGTACACAATAAACTTGAATATGAGAGATGCCTTCATAAGTCGAATTTTGATAAAACCTTTAAGGAGTTATTAGAACTTCAATGTAGATATGGGAAGATAAAAATTGAGAGGGATGAGGTTTTGCGAATAGAGACCGATAGGTTTGTTTTACTCTAAAAATCCCTTAAGGATTAGCGATTCGTAGATGAGAGCGATAAGTTAGAGTGTCAAAGGTCATTATTATCTTTGACGTGTATTTTGAGGCCGAAGTTGATCGTGAGCGGGATTTGAAGGAGGCCTATTTAGTACTGTTAACTTAGAGATACATAGTACCGGACCCAGTTCGGGTAAAATTCTTAGCGCAAGAAGTACGCAACCGCCATAGTAGAGAAGCGCAGAGATGTTTAGCTCGGGCTGGAGTATCCATCATATGGGGTGGTGTAGGTTCATTGCCTGATGAGATTGACTTTTATAGGGGCAAAGGGCAATGAGGATCCTTTTCTTCAGCATATAAAAGGAGGATAGAAAGATCCACGCACAATTAGAAATAGATCTGAGGCATGCTTGTGATGAACTGGAGCGGTGAAAAGGTCATAATGCATGTCTGGAGAGGGAAAAGGTGAAGTGTGCTAGGCTGTTGCAGAACTCCAGGAAGAGAGTGACATTGCTAGAAGCGCGTTTACTAGATATGCAGCAACGTCTGCAAGTATCACAATCACGCTTTAAGAAGAAAATTACTCCAAAGCGGGGGAAACGTGCTACCAATACGGACCACGAACGTCAGATGGCCGATATGATCGCGTGTTATGGGAGCGAGTTCGGGAGAGTAGAAAATGAATTTAGACATTATATCTCGAGCTGTGGAAAAGATGCAGAAGTAGAGAATGATAAGGCTGAAAATATGTAGTTTACAAAAGGGGATGAGGGTGGGGGAGCTTTAACCTCAAAACTATGAACTGAAGAGTCTGAGGAGAAGGAGATCAAAGATCTGTTATCTTACACACGGCATAAGACCCGTCCGCAAGAGGTCATAACCTTTAATGAGCATTTGCAAGTAGATGCTAGTAGTAGTAGGGTGCGATCACAAGCCAACTAGATTGTGGCATTTGATTGTACGTTGCATAATGTAGTTGATTCGTGTATCATAGCTTAATGTTGTAATAAATGTTGTAGAATGATATGTCTTGTAGGAATGAATATATGTTGATAGATATATTGTCTCTTGTGATCTGCTCTTCTAGGTTGAAGACAAAGAAAATGACAAATTGGTTGCCTTATCCGTGTCAAATAAAAAATTGTCTGCCAAGTTGCAGCAATGTTCATTGGAGGTTGAAAGAAAGACTTTGTTGAATTCAAAGCTAGAATCTGAGATGTTAGAGTTGTAGAGTCGACTAAATGCTGTGACTGTAGAGTTTTCATGTAAGGATGCTGAGATATTGACTGTTACTAACGAATCCAAACAGTGGAAAGAATCTCTGAAGAAGAAAAAGTCAGAGACCATGGCTGTGAATCAACAAGTGCTAGATCTGTTAAGTACGATTAAAAAATGGAAGAATGATCTGCCGTATCATCAGTCGGTGATAGCAAATAATACTGATCTCTTAAAGAAGCAAAATTCTAAAATCCGTTATATGCGCGAGCGCCTAAAAAGGCTAAATTGGGATTTGCGTGAGGCTCAAGATTTATGTTAGAGAAAAAACGACCGTGCCAAAACTCACAAGGAGGCATGTTCTAAGAGAGATCGAGAGCTTAATGAGGCCATCAATAAGTATAATTTGCATATCACTGATCTTGATCGGGACAAACAAGCTTTGGTACAGAAGTGTACTCAAGGTAATGAAGTTTTCGAGGAACTTCATGCAAAATATAAAGAGTCGCAGAGGATGATGGATGCAGCTGAAGCCGAGATCAATTATTTGAGGGAGGTAGTGAAGCAGAAGATGGAGCGCAGTGTACAGATAACGAAGCAATATAGAGGCTCGTTGCTGCAGGAGAAAAAAATCTCTAGAAGCTCGAAGTAAAGATCTTAACGATGAACTAAACAAGGTGAAAACCAAATTTTATAAAGCTACATTGTTGACTACGGAAAATGTTATGTTGCGTGGTATGGCTATGTTGCATGCTGATGTAGAGAAATTTCGAACAGAGCATGAGTCGATCTTGGCTGCTACAACTGAATATGTTACGGAATATGACTTACAGCTAGCACAATTATCCTATATAGATCATTTGATGCCGAGAGTTATGGAATTGTTAAATGTACCTTCTACTGGAGTGGATGCGGCTATTCTTTCCCCTGTCTTACTTTCATCCGGGCCTGGAGAGAGTTCGAATGTTATATGCCCAAAGTACGAGCAGTAGTTTCATTGTTTATAATGTAATGAGACAGAATGTAGGTATGTCTTTGCTGTAAAAAAATGTTAAATGTTGAGTAGATAAAAAAGTTTGTTGTTATCTCTATGTATAATCGAATTTGGTGGTCCAACGAACGATCATGTAACGTGATAAGTTAATTTGAACAAATCAATAAAAACCACAATGAGATATTTGAAGGGCGCGTTATTGCCAAGTCGAACTGATTATCTTAATAAGCAACCCTCGGGGCAGCGCGTATGTAGATCCCAGTTATAGGTCAAGCTGAGCGACTGTGAGGGGACATGTATTGAATATTGCATAGCTGAATGGTGTCTCTGCTAGATCAAATTGATTGACTCAATAAGCGATCCTCGGAGAGCGTAGATAGGTTGAAGAGCTATGAAGTAGATCCCAGTTATAGGTCAACCTGAACGACCGTGATGGGACATGTATTGAATATTGCATAGCTGAATGGTGTCTCTGCCAGATCAAATTGATTAACTCAATAAGCAATCCTCGGAGAGCATGTATATATTTGAAGAGCTATGACGCAGATCCCATTTATAGGTCGGGTTGAGCGACCGTGATGGAACTTGTGTTGAATATTGCATAGCTGAATAGCGTCTCTGCCAGATTGAATTGATTGACTCAATAAGTGATCCTCGGAAAGCGTGTATATTTAAAGAGCTATTAAGCATATCCCAGTTATAGGTCGAGCTGAGTGACCGTGATAGGACTTGAATTGAATATTGCATAGCAGAAATGGCGTCTCTTCCAGATCGAATTGATTGACTCAATAAGTGATCCTCATAAAGCGTGTATATTTGAAGAGCTATGAAGCAGATCCCGGTTATAGATCGAGCTGAGCGACCGTGATGGGACATGTATTGAATATTGCATAGCTGAAATGGCATCTCTGCCAGATCAAATTGATTAACTCAATAAGCGATCCTCGGAGAGCGTGTATATTTGAAGAGTTATGAAGCAGATCCCCATTATAGGTAGAGCTGAGCGACCATGATGGGACTTGTGTTGAATATTGCATAGCTGAAATGGTGTCTCAGCCAGATTGAATTGATTGACTCAATAAGCGATCCTCGGAGAGCGTGTATATTTGAAGAGCTATGAAGTAGATATTGTTGTATCAATTCTCCGTAGTAGGTCAATTTGAGCGAGCCATATGAAGATAAGTACAAGTTGAAATAGATTTGCAGCATGATGATGAAAATTTGCTTTATTGAGTGAAATATGAATTTATAGCATATTTAATTTCGATACAGCTTCAGTCAGCAGGTATTCCATGGATTAGGTATAGGTACTCCATCATGTGTACTTAGATCGTAAGACCCCAAACCGCTCACGCCAGTTATGATGAAGGGACCATCCCAATTGTCTGCTTACTTTCCCGCATTAGGTACTTTGCGATGTTGGGGGAATTCTCGATGTCGAACACGCTTGTTATAAGACCGTGATAAGGCAAGCTGATATCTTCCCAAATTGGCAATGGCTCTGTCGCATGTTTCTTCGATCATATTCAGGTTACATGCGATCTGAAATTTGTTTTCTTCATCTATCATCTCGTGATCGTGTATTGGGTGATGATACTGCGTAGGTATTATGGCTTCTATCCCGTAGGCCAGTAAGAATGGAGTACAACCTGTTGTTGTTCTTGGAGTTGTTTGATATGCCCAAAGTATGCGTGGTAACTCGTTCACCCAATTCCCCTTTTTGTCATCTAAACGCTTTTTGAGTTCGTCCACAATCGTTCGATTAGTAATTTCAGCTTATCTATTTTCTTGAGGATAGTAAGGGTTTGATGGGGAGTGAATGATATTGTGCTCATTGAGGAATGCGACGACTTTAGAGCCAACGAACTATGGTTCATTATCGATTCTGATAAGTTGCGGTATGCCGAACCGAATGATAATGTGTTCCCAAATGAATCAGATGACTTCTTCTTCTTTTTGTGTTCGACACAAAGGGACTGTCTCTACCCATTTAGTGAAGTAGTCTGTAGCGACCAGCAAATGCTTTCCTTTTCCTGGTACTATAGGAAATTCTCCTACGAGATCGAGAGCACATCGTCTGAATGGCCAGGTGACTTGGCTTGAGTGTAGTTTGAGCGCTGGGGCTCGTATCTTCGGACCGTAACATTGGCAAGAATTACATTTGTGAGCGTACTCGATTGCTTGTGCTTTTATCTTAGGCCAAAACATTCCTTGCGTTAAAGCTCTGTTTGCAAGAGATCGTCCTGCGGCATGGGACCCGCATGTGCCTTCGTATAGATCGTACAAGAATTGTTGTGCTTTTTTTTTAGATATGTAGAGGAGGTATGGACCAGTGATTGATATTTGTAGAGGAGGTTTTCCCGGATAATATATCTACTGGCATTGTTGATTAATCTCCGCCGTTCTGTAGTATCCTCTGGAAGTGGGCCATCAAATTTGTTGTGAGGTTCAATGTATCTGATGAAAGACTGTCTCCAATCACTTCTGATCTCCTCGCTGCCCCCAGTATTAATGGTGCTGGACACGGTGGCATTAATGCTGGGGTTAGAAATGACGTCGAATTTAAAATAACAATCTTCTGATCCAAGGACCCCAGCAAGGTAAGCGAGTGCATCTGAATGTCTATTTTCTCCCCTTGGAAAATGTTCCATAGAAATTTTCTAAAATTTGTTCATTCGTTTGACCAATGCAGTAGCATAGTCAATCATTTTCCCATTGGCTTGATAGATCCCCGCGTGATGATTGACGATCAGTAATGAATCGGTGTAGACAGAGAGCTCTACTACACCCAGTGTGAGTGCCATGTCCAAGCCATGAATTAGTACCTCATATTCTGCTACATTGTTGGTTAGTTCGAAATTGAGGTAAATGGATTTTTCGAGCCAATCATGGAAGGAGTAATAAAAACAATCCCTACTCCAGATCCGGCTGGTCCGACGGAGCTGCCCGTCAAAAGTCGCCAACTTTTCTTTGTTACCTAATCGGATTTCTCTTCAGACTGTAGTGTGGGTGGTTCATCTTTGTTATCATCAACGTCTTCCTCCCAATCAGGATCGTCTACTGGAAAGTCAGCTAGAAAATCTGCTATAGCCTGACCTTTCTAAGAGTGGCGTGGCCCAAAATATATGTCGTATTCTCCGAGTGTTACTGACTATTATTGAATACGTCGAGATTTTTCACGCTTAGATAAGATTTCACAGAGTGGATAGTTCGTTAAGATACGAACAACATGGGCTTGGAAATACTGTTTCAATTTCTGCGACGTATAGACGAGAGCCAAAAGAAGCCTCTCGATCTTGGTGTATCTTGTTTCAGCAGGGGTCAGAGTCTTACTGATAAAATAGACTAGTTTCTTAGTCTTTTCATCGAGTCAGAGGAGAACAGAGCTGAGAGAAGTATTTGTGATGGCTAGGTATACTGTTAGCTCTTCTCCATCTGTTGGTGTGCTCATAACTGGTGGTTTACCCAAATGTTGTTTGAGTTCGAGGAAAGCAGCTTCACATTTATCTTTCCACTCGATCTCGGGATCCTTCTATGATTTTCCCCGTGATGTACCTTGTTTTATCTGATCGAATAGAGGTCAGCATTTGTTTGATGATTTGGACAAAAATCTGTTAAGTGCTGCGATCTTCCTGACTAGTTTCTGAACATCCTTTTTTGACTTTGGTGAAGGCATAGCCAAGAGAGCTCGTATGCGTGATGGATTAGCTTTAATTCCTCGCTTGATGATGAGGTGGCCCAAGAATTTTCCGGATTGTACTCCGAACTGGCATTTGTAAGGATTCAAACGTATTTTGTAAGCTCGCAAAATCTCAAAAGTTGTTCGTAAATCTGCCAGATGGTCTTCTTTCTTGAGACTCTTGCAAAGCATGTCATCGATGTAAACCTCCATTGTTTTACCGAGTTGATCTTTGAACATTTGCGTCATCAATCTCTGATAGGTAGCGCCGGCATTTTTCAGGTAGAAAGGCATGACCTTATAGCAATGCAGGCCTTATTCGGTTATGAACACAGTCTTGTCTTGATCTTCAGGGAAAAGTGGTATCTGATTGGACCCTGATGCAGCATCCATCATAAAGAGGAGTCGTGCCCTGCTGTTGAATCGAGCAGATGGTTAATGATTGGAAGTGAAAAGTAATCTTTTGGAGTGTATCGATTGAAATCCGTGAAATCGACGCAGATTCTGATCTTGCCGTTTTTCTTTGGGACTGCAACAATGTTCGAGATCCAGTCCGGATAAATAGTTTTACGGATAAAACTAACCTCAATCAATTTGTCGATCTCTTTGTTTACTTCGTCTCGTATTTTTGGTGCTAGAGTTCATTGCTTTTGTTTAACCGGTTATGCCTTCTTTTTCAACTCTAGCTTGTGGCACGCCATGGCTGGATCGATCCCTGGCATTTCGTGGAACGTCCGCGCAAAAACATCGTAGTTATCCGAAAGGAATTGTATGCGACTTGAACGTTCCTCCATGCTCAAGAGGGTCCCGATGTTCTGCTGGTATTGGATGTTGTAATTGCTATGCTGGAGCTGCTGTAGCTGGCTCAGCTTTAATTGTATTATCGTAAGCCCGAACTAATTTTTGGCTGCCTTTGATTTCGCAGATCCCTCCTTTCCAGTCGAACCGTAGTGCTTGATGATATGTGGAGGGAATAGCTTTCATGTAATGCAACCATAGTCGTCCCAGGATGCCCAGGTAACGGGATTTTGTATCGATGACGTAAAAAACTACGTCAAGTATGATTGGTCTGGCCATGATGGGAAGTATAATTTTCCCTACGCGTTCTTCCTTGGAACCGTTGAATCTAGAGACGTTGATGTCACTTGGCTCGACCCTGTCCGCTAAATCCATTTGGTCGATCGTGCTATGGAATAGTATTTTGATGCTGCTGCCGGTGTCTACCATCATTATATGTAGAACTATGTTCTTCATTTTTCACATGATGACGAGAGCATCGTGATGCGGAAAATTGACGTGACGTACGTCACAGTCTTCAAAAGAAATCCCAGATCGTCAGTTGCAGGATTCTGGCAACAAACGAGCTTCTTTATCTACCATTGTCAGATCATGGCATTGTCCAACGCGTCTGCACTTGGATCTGCTGGAGTGGCTGACTGTCTGAGTCTCGATGAAGTACAAATGTTTTTCTTCATTCGCTTCGTCAGTCTGGACGACCGTGATTTTAGTTTTGTAGCTGCCATCTTTATAACTTTTTACGTCCACAATATATTCGAGCATCCGACCATGCGAAAATATACTTAAGAGGATAAATTTCAACACAAAACATTGTTCCGTGTCATGATGGTGGATCTTGTGGTGAATGCAGTATGGCTTTCCTGGTATGGGTTAAAGAGTATTGGCATTTTAGAAGAGTTCATCCTTTTGTAGTAGCGGATATATGTTTGCAATAGTAGTTATCAACTGTGGTAAGCGCAGAACTGGTATCTTTTGTCCTTGGCGTGTTCGATCATCATAGGACTTGAAACGTTTCTTATCACCTCCGTAGTCTTTACTGCTGTTACGAGTACGTTCTCCGATATAATCATTGGTAGATAGAGCGGTGCGCTGAGGTTTTTGTTTCTCAGTTGTCAGTCTTTCGAGGACGATGAAATTGTTGACCTTTTCCATCATATCCTCTAATTTCAGCGGCTTGTTGAGGATCAAATGTTCCTTGACTGGTCCATCTATGAGTAACATATTTGTGAAAGTGGAGATCGTGATCTTTTTGTCGAGGTTATCAAGCTTTCGCGCTAGCCCAAACACTTTTCTAGTAAATGTCTCCAATCTTTTCCCTGACGCCTGCTTGAGACTAAACAAAGAGTAAAACCTTTCCACCTTGTCTTTATTGTGCAAATAGTTCTTGACGAACAGTTCGCGAAGTTGCTCGAAGGTAAGGATTGATCCTTCATCAAGTGTGTAAAACCATCGTAGAGGTTCGCCTTTTAAGCTAGTAGGGAATAGACGGCAGAGGATGTGGTTGGAAGAGGAATACAGTCCTAAGGAATTATGAAATTCTTGGACGTGTTCCACAGGATCCCCCCCCCTTCGTATTTTTGAATTGTTGAAGTGCAAAAATAGGTTGGTACTTCTTCGTCTAGCAACTCCTGTGCGAGCGGACTCTTTTGCAGCCTTGCATAGTTGCTCCTTCTAGTTAGTATTTAAGCATCTAAGATCTCTTGGATGTGTTTGTACACATGTTCTGGAGTGAGGTGTTGTCAAGACGAGACAATTCGTCTTGTTGTTGGTCCTCTCGCAGAATTGTGCTCTCCTGTTGCTTCTCCCATGCAGTCATAGACTAAAACCCAAGGTTTTTCTCTGTTTTGCTCCTCTTGTAGCTGTAGATCTATTACCGCTCTAGTAGGTAATGGTAGATTGATGTGACTCCGAGGCAGGACTGGTTCTTGCTGAATTTGAGGAAGCGCAGTATTTCTGCCTCGATGTCCCAGGCGATCATGGACTGATATCCTCGAGGCGGCGGGCAGAGCATTCTGCTGTCTCGGATATTCCATTATTTGAGCTTGGAGCGCCCTGATCGTATCCTACATGCTAGCGAGCTATTTCTCCAGCTCCATTCGTCGCTCGGTTTCTGCATGCACAGTCGTTCGTAGATCCGTCACTTCTTCAGCAGCATCAGGCAGGGCGTGGTATGATTTGTCTTGATTTGCCATCTTTCAAAGATTAATGCGGTGAAAACTGGATTGGAGAACGCTGAGTATAATCTTCATTCCCACAGACGGCGCCAAATACAATAGCCTATTTTCGCATTACACGAAGAAAGCGCTTTACACCTTCGAAATCTAGTATATTTAGTTATGAACAGGGGACAAACAACACTAGATTTAGCATGGAAAACTCTTGAATGGGTTAAAAGCCACGACCTCTCCTGAGGATTTTAGAAAAAGAGAGAGCTATATTTAGACTGCTAGTTATTACAAAGAGAGAGAGAGATGTAGAAATGATCTCTTAGAGGTTCTCAGAGTAGCCTCTCTAATTCGTAGTTATCAAGTCTTATTTATAGGTCTTATAATATGACTGTTGGTTACATTGATGAGGAACGTTCCAATATCGGGTTTTGATGAGTCTTCATGGTAGACTTTTGTAACGTCTTGATACTTGTTGATCTGTAACGGATCTATTAACATTCTTTAGTTGTGGCTTCAAACCATTGGGAAGATGCGATCTCCTGTGATGCTCGTGTGCATGCGACCTGTTGACAAGTGGAGAAGTATCTTCTATAGCGCGAAGTCACAGGATGCTTTTATATCTCCGAACTGTTGATGAAGATATCTGAGTATTTTCTGCAGTGTGATGTTATTGGATGCTTTGTCATCCCCAAGTTATAGATGAGAAAGTCTGCATTACGATCTTCTTCCTTTTAGTCCTTGATTAGTTATCAGTATGTTTACTCGAGCTATGTGAGTTTGAATATCGCACTCAGTACGAGGATTAGAAATAAGCCCTCACAACTTTGTTTCCATATTACTTAAGCACTTTTCAAAATTAGATTCCAGTTATAAATATTATGAAGTTTTCATTGTTTCTGGTGCTATAGGGACTTGTCCCTCTAGCTGCTACCACAACAAACTACGAACATGTCAAGCCCACGTAAAATGTAAAGAGCAAACATCATAATGACATTAACACCTGTCCCACAAGCTAATAGATGACGTGGCTCAAGCCTTCATAAATTAATGAATAATTAGTCAATAACACATGTCCTACGAACTAGAAGTTATAGGCCCTGTAGCCGAAAGCTCCACCACTCCATCCACTACTCCAGGAAAACATGACATTATCCACGATCTAGTAAGTTCTATAAATAGGTCACGAGTGAGAAATAAGATAGAAGTTTTGGGAGATAGAAAAATACTCAATCCATTTCCAGAGTACTGACTTTTTGTAACTTGTATCAAAGTGATTCGTCAAAATCCTCAAGCAAAAGTCGTGGTTTTTACATATTTAGAGGTTTCCCCGCTAATTGCGTGCCTTTTAATTTGCCTGTTTACAATTATTTGTGATCTAGGTACATTTGGTGTAAGAGAGTAATTCAAGCTACAAATTTAGGTCATTATATTTAGCGTGGCATCCGAGACAAGATGACCAACCCGAGGTGAGTAGGGGACACCGATACTCGAGATGTCAAGAAGAGGAACAAGACCTTCACCAAGGATACCAATTAGAGAATGATTGAGCAAGGCAGTGGCAATAATAACATAAGGATTGCTCCATGATCAGTCCCAGCGCCACATCAGTACATAACACAATAGCACATTGACCAGCAAATCTAAGAGCTACTGGAAGCAAAAATGCTTGGAAACAACGATGAACTAAGCAAATAGTAGGGGAGTCTAATTACTAAAGAGTTGTTCGATATGGGAGTTCCAATAGAATTATACACTCTGAAGATCTATAAATATAAGGGTACCGATCCAATAGAACGCGTCCAATAGTTTTGTTATTCATTGAAGTTACATTCGAACTTAAATCATACTCTCTGTCCTCTGTTCGCAATGAGCCTCTATGGAGAGCTGCTTCGATGGTTCCACTCCTTACTTGAAGATTTGATCTACACATTTGACCAGTTGCATAAACTCTTCATTAAGAATTATGCACAAAACAAAGATAAGGAAGAAAATTTGTATACTCTTATTAGTCTCAAGCAGACTCATGGAGAGAAACTTGAGGCCTTCCCCATAAAAGTTTCTTGAACTAGCCAGGAAGGTGGATAACTTAGATCATAAAACTATTGTGTCCGCCTTCACCAACACTTTGCAGATTGAATGTAGAGCAAAAGAACATTTGTTCTTAAACAAACGTACTACTTTTGAAGTGGTGATTGAAAAAGTAAACGAGTATATCGAGCTAGAAAAGATGATGACCGAAAGGCACAAATCTACTAAAATTGAATGTTCTACAAAAGGTTTGAACACAAAAAGAAACACTGATCGAAATAGTGATAAACAAGACGACAAGAAATGGGCTAAGATAGATGAAGGCAAGGCCCGAAAAGGAAACTTACTCCCAAAACCCATCCTTCCAAAGCTGAATGTTAAACTCTCTAAGATTTATCCTATATTGATGACATACAAGATCTTCCACAACGCTCAACCTCTAGAACCAATTGAAGGAAAGCCCTACTGAAAATATCATAATGTGAAACATCGTGACACTGACAGATGTTACGTTGTTCATAGACGGATGGATTATATCTTGAAAGACAAAAAAATGCATGAATATATTATCGATCTGGAAGGGTACAAGAACGGGTTCTACAAAAAGGAGATTAATATAATTCAAGGTTAAGGAAAAGCCAAGGAGAAACATCTCTATCACCTCTATCTCAATCACATGATCGAAATACATCATATTAATAATTTGGTCAAATTCAAGAGAAAGAGGTTGACGTAATGCCAAGATCTCACTGTAATGGAAAAGGAAACTGGGTTACTACCCGATTCGAGTCAAAGGCGAACTGGTATTTCTTTTGAAAATTGGGATTTCGGACACGTGAAATTTCCTCATCACGATACATTGGTCATTATGCTAAAAATAAAAAAAATTGTCATGCATACTATGATGGTGGATACAAGCAGCGCTGTCGAATTCCTTTTTTGGAGTACAATATAACAAATGGAACTTACAGATAAAGTAGAGATAAGAGATATAGATATCAATAGATTTAATGGATCCAAAGATGAAAGGGTAGGAAAAATTATTCTCCCCATAAAGTACATCTTGACGTTACTTTTATGTGATCAACGCAAAGTCTCAGTATTTAGGTATTATGGGACGATGTTGGCTGCATAATATGAAATTAATACCTTTCACATACCACCAGACACGACATTTCAATTAGAATGAAGAGATATATGAAATCAAAAGAAACCAGAACCTATCTCGAGTTTGCGGGCATAAAGTGTCGAGCATTACTGACACATCTGGGGAATTTACATTATAACAACTACAGAAAGCTGATCACGCCGAAGATCAACTTCTTACAGTCGAACTAACATAATACATTGAGATTGATGGACAAGACAAAGGAATGTTTGTTGGAGCCAGATACGATCACAAAGAGCGAGAAGTTTTAGTACAGTTCCATCAAGCCAGCAAATACGTATTTACTTAGACCTTCAAAGAGATGAAATTGACCCAAAAATGGCTTATCACAAGCTCAGCTTAAGGGATAAAGTTATAACAGTTAAACAGAAGCAAAAATGGTTATCACCTCGACTCAAAAATGAGGTAAATAAAGAGGATAATAAGTTAATCGAAGTAGGTCTTATCAGGAAAGCTAAGTATCCCGATTAGATCTTGAATATCGTAGCAATCCTAAAAAGGAATGGAAAAGTTCATGTTTACGTAGATTTTACCAATCTAAAGAAACACACGCCGAACGACAATTTCCCACTTCTGATCATTAACCAAATACTAAACTTAACCACATGGCATGAACTATTATCAATTATAGATGCTGCGTTAGGATATAATCAAATATTACTCTTATCAAAAGACTAAGAGAAAACCACATTCAGTACTAAGAGGGGCGCTTATTGTTACAAAGTCATGCCATTCGGATTAAAGAACGTTGGAGTAACTTACCAACAGTTAGTAAGAATTATGTTTAAAGAACATTTGGGAAAGACCGAAGAAGTTTGTATTAATTACATGCTCTATAAGAGCTTAAAGAAAGATGATCATATGTCAAACCTTGGAACTATATTTAACATTCTACGGTCATACAGAATGAAGCATAATCTAAACAAATGTCAATTTTGAGTCCAATCCAAAAAATTCCATAGACACCCAATTAGTAAGAAGGGAATAGAGGCAGATCCCAAACAGATTCGAGTTTTGATATCCATGTTATACCCAAAGACTAAGAAGGATGTATAAAAGCTAGCTGGAAAGATTGCAGCAATAAATAGGTATGTTTCAAAATTTTCAAATCATTGTAGATGGTTGTTTTTTCTGCTACGCGGATCGGCCAGATGGGGGGAAAGGAAACCAGAACGAGGTTATTGATTGGACAGAAGAATATAAGGCCGCTTTCCAATTAAAAAAGTACTTTGGAAAGCCTCAAGTATTGAGTATACCAATAGAAGGCGAAGATTTGACAGTTTATCTAGCAGTAATAGAAAAATCATTAAACTCGGTTCTAATACAACTGGAAGGAAAGATCAAAAAACTAGTTCGTCTACATACCACATAAATTAAAGTAGTACTTTCAAGCTTATTCAATAAAGGTTAAAAAACTACACCCTTCTAGAGGTGTATCAAATAAAGAGAAATCACACCCTGTATAGTAGCGGTCAATAAGTCTAGGGGAGTACGATATTAAATTTGAACAAAAAACATCATATAAAGGGCATGTCGTAACTAATTTCTAAGCTGACTTCCAAGTTGAAGACCCAGATTGGAAAGAACATGACCCCTAAGTAGCAGAAGAACATGAAGTTGAGCCACTTGAGAAACCATTTGAAGAAAAAGCATAATAGATAACTAGATATGGTTATAGACTACTTATAGATAGATCAGTAGGACCTGCAGGGTCAGGAGTGTGAATCGTTCTAATCACTCTGTCAAATTATATAATTAAAAAACCTATAAGACTTAATTTCAAAACCTCCAACAATATCACGGAGTACAAGGCTATAATCTACTGATTAGATATGGCATTAGATTTATGGGTAACAAAAAGTTTGGTATGCACCGATTCATTTTTTATAGTTCAACACTACTCTGAATGGTATACAAAGAATGGGAAGATGGTTGATTATGTAGCTTTGGTAGTCAAAAGAATGAACATATTCAAGAAGGCAATGCTCAAATATTTACCCCGTAGGGAGAATCGACACGCCGACTCATTAACTTACTTGGTTGGTGCGTTACATTCAGAAGCTAGATATCTTAAGATCAAAGTGGTATCAAACCCTAACATCAATCATGCCTTGATATGTGTAATCAATACTGGGGGAAATTAAGAGGAGAAAGAGTATTGGAGGAAGCCTTTCCTAAGATATATGGGCCCAAATAATAAATGTGATGGTGACCTCCTAGATGATCTAAAGGAGAAAGGAAATTAATCGAATATTCAAAACTTTACATAGCGCTGAAAAATAGATTATATAGGTGATCAGTAACTGGGTCCGACTTTAAATGCCTTTTACAAAAGGATGTCGATGAAATGTTCAAAGAGTTGCACGAAGGAACATACGGATCTCAAGCCGCAGGATACTCGCTCGCAAATAGAGCTATTACGTAAGGAGTATTCTGGCCGAAAATGTGAAAATAGGCTAAAGAGTACTTGAGAAAATGCGATGTTTGTCAAAGGCACATACATAAAACAGGAGCCCTTGTACTAGAGTTACATGTAAGCAAGGTATTTTGGACATTCAAATGATGGGTTCTCGACCAGGTAAGATAATTTCCTAATACACTAGGAAATTATAAATTTCTCCTTGTGGCAGCGGATTATTTGACAAAATGGGTCGAAGCTGTATCACTGTGTCGAACAAGAGAAGAAGAAGTTATCAAGTTCATTTGGAAAAATATTATCACAAGGTTTGGTTGCCCACATCTTATCCAAATCAATAGTGGGCACCAGTTCATTAGAGAAAATGTGGTTTGCTTCCTGAATAAACATAATATTATACACTCACCATCAACCCCATACAACCCACAAGGGAATGGACAGACCGAAGTTACAAACAAGACCATAGTTGATGGTCTTAAGAAACGACTGGAAATAGATAAGAAAGGAAATTAGATCAAGGAATTACCACATGTCTTGTAGGCCTACATGACAACACCGAGACAGTCAACAGGATGCGATGGCAATCTCCCAGATGATCCAAAGGAAAAAATGAAATTAATCAAAAATTTAAAATGTTAAATAGTGTTAAAAATCGATTATACAGGCGATCAGTAACTAGGCCCTACCTGAAATGTCTTTCATAAAAGGATGTCGATAGAATGTTCAAAAGTAGCATGAAGGAACATACAGATCTCAAGCTGCAGGATGCTCGCTGGAAAACAGAGCTATCATGTGAGGAGTATTTTGGCCAAAAATGACATGCCAAAATTGCGAACAAGACTATAGTTGATGGGCTCAAGAAATGGTTGGAATATAAAAGAAATGAAATTTGCTCAGAAAATTACCACATGTCTTGTAGGCCTACATGACAATACTGAGATAGTCAACAGGATGTTCTCTGTTTCTACTAGCATATGGCACTGAGGTAGTAGTACCAGCAGAGTATCACCGCCCAGTCAGAGATCACGAGATAACTGATTAAGAGAACAAAATTGAGCTAGCATGTAATATGAATTGGATTAGATGAGATCAAAGAATGAGTTGTGGTAACATAAACATGCTAGTAAATTCGTACAATAAAAATGTACGGAACCGAGAATTCAAAATCAATGACTTAGTATTTAAAGAAATTTCGAAGAACATAAAGGAACCAAATGCTGAGAAACTGGTAAAAAATTGTGATGCGCCATTCATAGTAGTAGGGAATATAGGTTTGAGCTCATACTAATTGATAATATAAGAGATGGACCAGGATTCCAAGTGCGCAGAACACAAGGAGACTGAAGAAGTAATATCGTTAGCTCGGTTGATTTATTTTTCTATATTTCAAAATAAGATCTAATATCCATCCTGTACAGTCGATTTATTTCCAAAAGTGAGATGTAATCTCCAATTGTATGTACATTCTATTCTTATTAATAAAAACTTTTAAAGTTCTTTCCTACATTATTGTCTACATATAGATTTAATAAATATTCTTAATGATAAAATCAAAGGTAAAACTAGCTTTCACCCTTTGGTAAGTCTACTATATAAATATAATAATCAACCTACTTTTTATTTCTCCTAAACATACCAAAGGTTGAATTCCTTTTTATAACACTTGAGGATCTAACGACAGATTATGGGGATCTAAATACAACTTATTTACCAGCTTCTGCTCGACTTTTGGTAATAGGAACTACAGAAGGGTCAGACTTGTCATCTTCACCAACATGCTCATCCTACTATCTAACCCCAGCTCGAAATATGCGATAACGTCTGGAGGATTCAAGTAATCGGTTTGAATTATGTCCACATTACAATTTGCCCCAACCTCAACTATAAAATTGTGGATTCTATCCATCTCTTCTTCAACCCTCTTTATTTTTCTACCATAAAGCGATATCACATATTCCAATTGTGTTTTTTGGCGTTGGGTTACAATGTATCTAACATTTTTCTATGAGTTTTCTTTAGAATCTTGTGAGATTTTTTTCCTACTAATCTCTGCTATTTTCCTCAAAAAAGATTCATTCCCTAAATCAACTTAAGCTTCATATTCAGTTCAGTAAACTGATGTAAAGTTGTTTGAGTAACATTCAAATCATCCCTCAATACAAAACGATCCACCATAATTTTCTTCAATGTATTAAAATATATATTCCTCATAGATCGTAAATCCTATACAAAATCATTCTACATAAATAACAATATATTTATCACATTCATGCAATCATAGCTAAACCATCCAGACACCGGTCCGAGCTGAACAATCTTTAACCTTAAGGCTATGAAGATTCCTAGCCCTGGTCGCCAACCATTTGATATTGGCGGGGTCTGGGCACAGTCCATTCTCATCTAAAACTCTAAGGTGAGCCTCCTTCAAGCTACTTTCACTATCTACTTCTACATCAAGAAATAGAGCAAAACATCATAAGGTCTTTAGTGTAGGGTAGAGTCTTTTCTCTAATACCACCAAGTAAAAAAAGTTGAACTTTATGACACTTATCTGTGCTATGACCAACCAAGTTGTACTTCGCACAAGCTTTTCAAATGAGCATCACTAAGAGATTTATATTCTCCCACCTGATACTCAGTCTGTGCTCTGACATAGTTGGCTACACCCAATAATTTTTTTTGTTCCAGATTGCTCTTTGCTCAAAGTCTCAATAGTCAACCTTAATTCGAGAACCTCCTATACATAACAATTTTATAACAAATTCAAGGACGAAAACAAATCATACCATGTAAAAAAAAAACAATTATCCCTGCATTACAACAAACCAAACAAACGTCACTCAAAATACCTATATGAGCCAAATTTAGACTACCTTATCCTGGATGTCCACCTCCTGAGCTTGAGTCAATTCTCAAAATGCATTCCCAACAAGACCTGAAACCGTCTCAAGACCTTCTTGAATAGGATAGTATTCTCTTTGGCCTCTTCAAAGACCGGACCAATGACGTCATTAAATCGACATTCGAACAAGGCAATAATATCAACTGTGGAATAACCATCATTTTGAAGCCGTTGGACAAAGATCTTCTAAGGTAGAATGATCTTCTGTTGCATCTTAGCCTCTCTTTCAGAAGTAAGAGAGATACGAGCCCTCAGATCTTCCAAGGTAGAAAGATCATTCTAAAAATGCTCCACTCCTAGAACATTAATTTCATTAAGCACATGGGTGATCTAAAATATAAGAGGTGCACAATCAGAATGATTCATGAGAAGGACAAATGAACTACAAGGAAACATGTTCCTATAGAACCTAAGCTTCGACTGAAGCCTTCAAACCAGTACCAGCAGAGGCCATGAGCTTATGGAAGCTCGCCTCAATAACTTTAAGATTCACTGCCACCTGAAACTTTGGGATGTCAGAAGCTTCAGTAATAACGATCTTTGAAGGCGCGACCTTGCTAGACAAAGGAGGAAGATCGCTCTGTTTCCTCTTTTTCAAATTGCTCTCGGCCTCATCATTGCCAATAACAACAGATTCCATGTTCTAGGATTGATAAGGATTCTTCTTGACAGTTTTTTGACGACCAAAAATACTGGATCCAGAAATTGTACCGAAAGTCTTAAAAAAGATAGCCTTCACCTGAGTAATAACGAGGATACTAAGTCTGGTATCCAGATAGGTGGCCGTAATAGGAGAGGTGGCGGAACTAAACGTCGCTTGTCCTTGAGTATCAGCAATTTTTCTCTTGGCTTGGGCTTTCTAAACTTTGAGAGACTTACTATTTAGTCTATTGTTCCTGATAATACCAAGATCGTCTAGAACTTCTTAAAGTTCAACCCCTTCACGGGTAACTACGTCAACATGAGAATCCTCGTTGATAACTTTGCACCTGGGATCGGCAAAGACAAAGGGAGACTTAATCAAAAACAGAATGTAAAATCAGAAATACAGTTCGAGAAAATGTATCAACTTACGTTCCTTAAACGACCTATAGGTCCACGGGTTCCTTTTCAACTCTCTGCATACACTCGCCCTTAGCCCAGATGAGGTTGTCGTTCCAAACCTTACCGGCAGAATCCAGATCGAAAGACAAAGGTCGAGGGAATACAGTTGAAAAGTATGTACCTCCAGTGACGCTAAAGTACTTTATATTATAAAATTTAAGAATGTCTTCTAAGGCAAGTCGCCTATCCTTTCCCTCATTGCTACACTTTGTATTAAGTACTTCACAAGCACTTAATTTATTACACATATTCCCATTCAACTGGGCAGGAGAAGCATTGATCCCATTCATAATACATTTTGCAAAATTTCTCAAAGGCAAACTTAACCCATAATCGAACTGACCCAAGTAACAGAGACACCCCTCATCTAAATCTCCATATTCATCCCCATCATAATACTCTAAAGAAATTTCGTCTGGGATACCTCTAGCATGTTTCTCAGCCTCTTGATCTTGAAATAAATAGTACAAAGAATCACCATCTTTGTCAAAATATTCCATATACATCTTTCCCCCACGATCCATTAATCCACCCCACATACCCATTAAGTTACCCTTATACCTACAAAACTCTTTCATCACATCGGCGCCCTCAGTATAATTATGAAACATACCGGGCTCTGCAACAACACCACCTCGACCTTGATCTACCCTCAACCCTTTATCACTATCAGAAACAATATTATTGTTAGGTACCCAACTATTTAAGGGATTGACCTCAACTAAATTGGAGTTCACCTCACTAATATTGACATTTCCCTCACTCTTAAATCAACTTGATGTGGACGAATCCATCTTGAAAGACAAGCTTGAAACTAATTGGTCTCTACTAACTAAAACATTATCGCGCATCTATACCTACATCTAAGAATCAGGTATTTAATCAATTTCTAGTTCTTCAGGTTGATTTACTCTAAATTCAAGAAAGATCTAATTCCAGATCTACAAAATAATATTTCAAAACATTTTTAACACTTAGAAGATTTTACACGGCCTTTACAACTTCAAGTACTTCAGAGTTATCGCACTTTTTACTTGTCAAAATATTTTCCCCATAGAGGACAGTTTCATCTTACTTTTAAGTTGTTTTTCAAAATTCAAAAAGGGCGAGAAGATACACCTTATACTCATTTAACTGTTATTTAGATAATAAAAAAACAAAAAACAAACAGGTAGAAGACATAATTTTTACCCAACAAAAATTAAGGGGTAATTGCATCACATAAAAGATTAAAAATCGAAGGTACTAACCTTGAATACTCTACATGAGGTCTAGTGTATTTGGATTTAGTCTCCTTCGCGAGTGAAACAATTTTTCTCTCTTTGGGTTTATAAAATGGAAGATTTTTCTCCTTTCTATGAAAACTTTTCTCGAAATATGGAAAAAAATTGGGAAGAAAGAGGAGAGATATTTATATTAACCCTCGGTAACAACTGCTTTGATGGGGTGCGTGTCTTTTCTTGGGAACCAAAGCTCTCTCATCATTACAACCATTAACACTTTTCAAATGAAACAAATCCATCTCTCTCCTACTCATCCTTTCTTCAAATTTTATCACTTCGATAGCCCAGCTAACCCGTCCTCCCACTCACAAAGAAAATCGTACTACTTATCCAGCTCACGTCCCTTTTTCTTCAACTTTCTCCTAAGTTTCCTTGCTTTTCTCTTCTCACAACAAAATGGTTTTGACCACAAATATAGTCAAACTTTTGCAGATAACAATCCAATAATAAATCACTATTTCTACTCAAATTGCCTAGCTTGTTCAAATAATAATTCTTAGAATAACTAAGAGATCTATCAAGCCTTGGACCTTTGAAGAAATCAACCCCAACATCCTTATTAACATTCCTAATATATTCTTTGCACCTAGCCATCCTAAAACAAAAAATCAAAGCTATTTATAGATACTTGGACGACAATAACAATGAGAACTGAATTTTAAAATTCAAAGTCTCTAACAGAATACCCAAGAAAAGTGGAACATATTCAAGAAATCAAAACCATAATATTACTTCATTTATTCAAATGAATATACAATGTCAACGAACTGTATAAAAATTCGAGTATTGAAAAATAATTGCATTTGAAGCAACCAAGATGTCCAGTTGCACCACATGGAATAACTTCACCTCCAACAGCTTTTGTATCTTCATCAACTATCTCATCAACGGCAATCTCCTTAGAAGCAATCTCTCAAATTATAAGATTGATAATCAAGCATCGAAATACGTCACACCAAAAATAACGATCAACCTCAATCTACTTCTCTTCTGTACTTAAACTTTTAATCTGTAAAGAAGAGCTTGGTATGTCAGCATCATAAGGAAAAGGTCTAAAACACTTTTCGTGAAGTTCAGCAATTTTATTTGCCAACCGTCATTCCGTAACATGTTGAACACGCTGGGAACGGGTTCTTACCATGATATCTTAGAGAAGAGGATTGAACAACCCATCTATTCATAGGACTACAGAAACATGGATATTATAGAATCACAGCTATTATGGGATAAGAAGATATAAAGATAATCTTGACAGCTGGCGTATTTATGTAAACATTTATCAAAGATTTTCGCAAACAAAATACACATCGAGAAGACTAAAGAGTAGATCAAAGAATAATAAAATATAAAAAGACAATTCGATCCAAATTTAAATTTTATTTATAAATATAAAATTATAGAATTCCTAAATACAACCGGGGTAGCCATATCCGCGTGGCTGGCTGCACCCAATGCCAGCAGCTTGGTCTTCCACCAAAATGGCCTATTCCGCGAGGTACCTCAGATAATTCTTGCGCTCCTGACCAATCCTGAGAATGTAGTAAAATTGAAACACGTGAAAATAATTATCGTCCGCCACCTCAGCTTCATCTTTGTCATTCCATGAAACGTTGGTAGAACAGGAATAGTAGTCTTATTAGACAAAAATTAGGTTCCAAAATAGTGAAGCTGGAGCTCCCTAATCATTCATGGTTAATAAACAAATTTCATGGGTTTGGACTTTGGTAGTCACCATGATTCACAGAAGAGATGATGGCATTTGAAGAGAAAGAACAGGTATATATAGCCATTACTGCATTAATTGATGAACATAATTTGCATTGAAAACTCAACTCATGGGGATCACAATAGTCAAAACAACGAATACCAAAGTTCCAGATTCAACACCCAAATTCAAATATCAATTTACAAGAACAATGCTCGATGATAAACTCCTCAACTCAAGGCACTTGTGCTTTCAGTTTAGAGGGGGGATTGTAGGGACCTGTCCCACGAGCTGCTACCACAGCGAACTACTAACATGCCATGCCTACATATAATGTAAAAAACATAAATGCTAATAACGTTAACACCTATCCCACGAGCTAGCAGCTGACGTGACTCGGACCTTAAGAAAGTATCAAAGAATAAGTCATTGACACCTATCTCACGAACTAGTAGTTATAGGAGTTGCAACTGAAAGCTCCACCACTCTTTCCACTGTTCCATGAGAATGTACCATTATCCACAATCTAGAGAGGAGTTCTATAAATAGGTAATGAGTGAGAGATAACAAGAGAGAAGTTTTGGGAGATAGAAAAATACTCACTCTATTTCCATAATACCGATCTTTTAAATTACTGGAACTGAGGTCATGGTTTTTACCTATTCAAAGGTTTCCACGCTAATTTCATACCTTTTAAATTACTGGATTATAATTATTTTTGTCCTAGGTACATTTAGTGTAATAGACTAATTCGAGCTACAAATTTAGAAACTTACAGATACAACTTTAGAGAACCATACAAAGAATCAAACTCTATGCGAATAGAGTGTTCTAACAGTACAGATCTCTTACTTACAATATTATTTTCCCAATATTGTTTACCGCAAGGATGTGATTCTTAACATGAAGGCCTAAGTGGCGGCATGCCCCACACTTGAGACCTAGCCCATATATGGTAGCTTTGATCGGCTATGTTCCGATAAAAAATCGAGGAAGGCTAGAAAGGTAACAAGTGTGATAAAGTAGGAACCGGCCTAGACGGAGAAAGGGATTTAAGCTCAAGAAAGTGGCCGCCTCTGTAATTATAGTTTCCCAGTTAGCATAGTGGTGCCAATCTCTGAGAGCGACACTACAATCCCCAATCCAGAAAACCACCTGAGTGGTCTAGATCCAAGTTAGACTACATTTTTCAAGTTAGTGACTAGAATTATATATTTTGCAGGAACCATTGTGTTCCGTATGAAAATAATTTTATGAATTAGCGACTTTGTAGCGCACCACATTTTATTTTCTAGCTATATAGATTATTTTATGTTTGTGGTTGCAGTCATTGTAGCTTAGTATGTTACTCCCTATTGTATGATATCTTAAGCTCTTGTTTCCAAAAATTAAAATAACAAACAATCCATGCAACCCACGATTCCAGCCCTCCCTAATTATACTCCAGCTCCTCCTTATTTTCCTCCTTCAACCCTTAATCTCATCTACTTCTACAGCAGCAGTAAATCACCTCTTCCCTAGCCACAAAGGCAAACCAAAAGGGAGGAAAATATCATAGCTTAAACCCATCTCTTCTCCTTAATTTTTAGTAAATATTTTAAAGAGAGAAACAACCTTTAAACCTATGTTACTCCTGCCCTAAATCAGAGAGGGCAAGAACTTAATTATATAAAGGGTTGTTGTGATTGGCTGAGGTATATTTCTTAATTACAAATGCTTGTGGGGGGATTTTTGTAAAGCTCCTCAGCTCAAACCTCGAGGCAAGTACCTTTATTATCGCTTATTTAACGACAAATCGTCAAATATTCAGATCTATATAATGAGAGTATGATTTCACAAAAGCATGATATGTTATGATATATAAATCGTGTTCGTGACAGACATATAAGTTGTATTTATCTCGTAGTTGTACTCGTGATATAATCTCGATATGAATGCTACAGTAAGCATATTATGCACCATTGCATGTAGAGCCCTAATATTGGATATGATTTAATAGTTTATACCACTTATAACACCATCATAGTCTGTGGAAACTGTAGCATATTATCTTAGTTTGAAAAAGGTATGGGAGGGAAATTTGAACTATGTAAGGATTAAAATCATGGCATGTCTACAGCAATAACGTTAATGGTAATTAACTGGTGCCACCATGTCCTGCCTTTACCTATAAGATGAATAGGTTGTGTTATGGTAGTAAATCCAAGGGTAGTTAGTCCAAGGGTAGTTAAGCATAAGATCATTTTATATCACAACTCCTAGTTATGTACGGTTGTATATTTATAAGTAAGTTTAAGATAAGTAGAAGTCAGACTTTATAATATGAGTCCTAGTAGAAGTTTACCCCTCATTTTTCTATACTAAATATCTAATATATAATTTGTTGACCAGAGTTAGAAATGTGTGTCAAGTGAGGTATTTGGCATATGGCTTAACTTAGACACGATTATGGGACTTCAAATGATATAACCTTTGTTAACTAAGGGTAGAGAGATCATTGATAGTCAAAGTATGAGGACATCGACAAAATCCCCACTCCTCTTCTTGTGATGGTAGAAATGTCATTGAGCATAAGATTGCCAATCATATGATATAGTCTCATTATCTATAGAGCAAAGACAGATAGATCATTTTGATTAAGTGTCAGTCTCTTAAATCATTCATGTATTAGAGAACTTAGAGTCATGTACACAGTAGGGCTATGTTGTCAATGTCCTTGTGTTCGAGCCCATAAACAAAATATTTGGTAACTGTTTATCAGTGTCCTAGGGTTACAAACCCTTAAATTCTTCCCCAGTTTCTTATCACCTTTTATATCATGAGTAGGGCTTAAATCCCTAAAAGTGAAAAATAAACTAGGTTTTAGACAAGTAGGTTGAAACTCCTTTGCCACCTTGATCCAGTGCTTTCACCCGCTAATTCCTGACTAGCTAAAAAATATCTGCCAATCCTTTGTTGGACAATAATGGATACACTTTTGTTAATGACAGAAAGGTGTGAGAGTGTGGTCCCACTAAATTAAAAGTAACCTTGTGTACATCATCTATTAGTTATCCCACACACATAATTAAACTCAATAAATATTAAACTTAAAACCTGGCCAATACTTTAATAATATTAATAATTAAGCCTCATTTTCTCGATAATAATTGCATCATTTATACATATATGAAATTATTCTTCTCAGTAGTATCTCTATATTATCTCCATTTGTTATGTTCAGTGGCCGATAATAATTATGTTTGTTTATGCCTTATGCACTATATTTTATCATAAGAGGCCGAGCACAGTAAATTTTGGTTTGCGAGGCTTGGGTGATTGTTTTGGGGTTCTTTTGAGTTTTATTATATCACTTAGCTGAATTGTTAGGGTATATATGATATTTCATTTCAGATTACATTATCGTATTTTATTTCTCAATCTTAGATTTTTTTTTTTAAGAATATTATTCATTTTATTCAATAATTAAGATATTTCCGCTGCGTTACTTTGGTGTAAGTAAATGTAATTAATTTCTTTAGAAATATATTACGGGGTTCATTCATAGGATACCTGACTTCTTATGCTTCAAGTTTTGTTTTATGATTTATTATCAAAAAGCAGATTTTGGGGCGTGACGGCCTTCTCAGTTACCATAGTGGTGTCAATCTCTGAAAGTAACACTACAATCCCCAATCTAGAAAACCACCCGAATGCTCTAGATCTAAGCTAGACTACATTTTTCAAGTTAGTACCTAGAATCATATATTTTGTAGGAACCATTGTGTTCTGTATGAAAATAATTTTATGAATTAGCAACTGGAAAGTTTAATTTTCCTCTTCTATACTTTTGAACCCCCAACACTAGACCATCCAAATAAAACATATTTGCAATACGCGCAGGTAAAACTTCATTTAACTTATATATGATTCATTACATACAAAAATGTTAACATGTTCTTACTTTCGCATGTTGCACCAAACAATGGATGAATTCATTCCGCATTTAATGCATGCAACAACATTGTTTTGTAGGAAAAAACAAATTTCTTCCATTATTATTTGATATAGGATTACAAAATACAATATTAAACTTAAAGAGTTAAGAAAAATAAAAGTTACTTTTGTGACTGATCATCCATTGTACCTGGGTCATTAAGAACATTCCCAGTAGCTTGGCATTGGCTTTGGCCAATACCACTGTCACGTCATCAGCCAACCCAGCAGCTCTACTTTTTATTTTGCCTCAAAGTGATGCAGTAGTAAAGACTTTACCGCCGCGATCCAGCGGTTAAAAATATAACACGGGAACGACAGAGATTGATCCATGTTGTGATGATTTAAATTAATGCGGCGATAAAGACTTTACCGCCGCACTAGCAGAGAGAACATATGTGATTTTTACTTAGAAAAAGCACACAAACTCCTTCCCCTCTTTCCAAACTTTTTGAACATGTTTGTAAATTGTCCCACTTCTGATCCGATGTTGAGCGAAGATGGGTCATCATCCTCAAATCCTAAAGGGAAGAAGAAAACTACAAGATCTATTATCGCAGATATAAACTATCCATCAAATCGAATTTCACATTTTCAACGTGATCGCGACGTTCTGAGATTTGAACGTCCCATTATGGATCCCTCCCAAATGGAGTTTAAGGGTGTGATTGCTTTACCAAAGATAGTAGACCACATATCGGAGAATGCGGCTAAGACAACGATATTTTTTTCTTTGATTCTAACTTATATTTGTTATTGCTTGTAATCTTCTTGTATAAATGTCACCATGAATTATTCCTTAATGTTTGCTCATTTATTCATAGGAACGGGATGGGTTTGACTTCTGAGGAGCAATTCTTGGTGTGTTAAAGATGTTTGCATTGATTTTTTCTCATCTATCGATATAAACCTATGTGAATAACATAGGTGGTTTGGTGCATTTTGTTGAAATCAAAGGAATGAGAAACTCCAATCAACGATAAGTAGCAACTTTGATTGAGCATTGGTGGGACACTACCCACATTTTATTTCCCGGTAGGCAAGTTGGGGGTAACTCCAATGGATTTTACAATGCTAAAGAGCATTCCGTTAGGGCTTGGGGATAAAATACCATACGATGACAAATGAGTAAAGTTTGACAACTTGAAGACACTTTCACTACATATTGAAATATCATATATAAAGAGTAAAAACATCAAGTTGAGCTCAATCAGGGCATTTGGGAAGTTGATGGATAAACCCGACTACCAAGGGGATGACGATGAAGAAATTACCCGGTATGCATTAGAGAATATCTTTTTTAGTAACTATTCAAGCACCATCTCACCAGGGTATCTTGAGGGCCTGCAAAATATGACTGTGAGGTTTGATTATGATTGGGGTACTCTCATTATGGCTTATTTGTAACATTTATTGGATGGCGTGACTATAAAATAACAAGGTAAGTCGTGGCTGCGATACGATGATGATTTTTTGGCAGATTCTTGAGTATTGGCTGTATGAGTATGTGGCAACCAGTGTTTATTTTGTTGGCATGGAAGCGTTGAACAAGTCTGTAGTGACCTGTATTTTATTTTATTTTTTATTAATTTTTTTATTATTATTTATTAGTATATTATTATATTATTCCTTTTTTGCATATTCCTATCCTTTTCAGCATCTACATTCATATCCCTTCTGCATCCGTTTGATTCTTTTTTGGGCAGGTTTGGAGTTAGATTCTTTTTCGGTATTTTCGGCGGTTCGTTGGTTTTTAGGAGGAGGTAGTTGTGTTTTGTATTCGGGGACCCTTGGTTGGGTTAGTGCTGTTAGTGTATTTTTGGTGGTGGTGTTGTGGTGTTTGGGTGTTCGTGTGGTTTGGGGATCTTTTGGGATTTTCCAGTAGTCGTTCGAACGAGATTCATCTTCGTCAAAACGAGTCGACTGATCTCCTGGAATTTAGCCCAAGATCTCCTAGTCATTCAAATGACTTCTGTGACCATTCGAACGACTTATCTATTCTTTTGAAATCTTCTTTGTCCATTCGCACGATCCTTTTTCGTTTGAACGACAGAGGCACTTCCCTGGAATTTTTGCCTTGATATCCTTCTTCGTTCGAACGAGTATGCGGTTGTTTTGTTCCTTTTGGGGTTATTTCATTTCATTCCTCTCTCTCTCAATTCTCTCTCACTCTCTCTCTCCCAAATCAATCCCCTTTCCCAAATTCGTAGCCAATCCGTTCCCTCGCTCGCCGATTCTTCGCGATGATTATCGCACATTGGTGAGTAATTATCTATTCCTTTCCGTTCTTTTCTTCCGATTAGGCTTTGGGTTGATTTCTAGGGTTTGGCTTATTGATTGGTTTCCTGGTTTTGTTTGTTAAATTGCTGTCGTGATTGTCTGTTGTAGCTTGTCCTGTGTTCCATTAGCTATATCGCTGATTCTGAGTTTTGGAATTCCGCTTTTGGTTTCGTCAGAACTCGGGATTATTATCAGACGAGTTTCCCCTTCATTTCTAAATTCCTCTACTAGATAATAGATGTTGATTAGAGTAGTACTCTGTGTAGAGAGATGCATGTGATCTAGTTAGGGTTTGTTATCATATTATTTCTATGTATAATTGTTAACCTATTTAGTTAGTTATTCTGTAACTTGGTTACTATAGTTTGCATTTGGCGTTGGGTTTTGTTAGAAGTTGTTAGTGTGGTACTTCTAGTAGCTGTATTTCTTGTTGTTGGTTTCAGTCTTCTAGAGACTGATGTTGATTTATTGTTGTGACGGTTAAGTTATTGTTTCATCTAAGTTTAGACGGTGTGACTGAGTCGCCGTTTGCGTTCAGGTTAGGATTGTTTGCCACGCTCTTATGCAGGTGGTCATCCTATATTTTTTTGCCGGGTTTACGGCTGTTGTATTTTTTATCCTTGGGATCTGTTGCATCTTTTTAATCATGCAAAACTCTTTTAACTTAACGAGATCGGATACGTAACAAAGTTGTACATCGGTTGACCTCCGATAGGATCGCAGGAGTCCTGCATCGGGTAAAATAGTAGGTGAAGAACTGGCTGTGAACACTATCATACCTTATATACCCATCCAGGAGTGTGGGAAGGTATAAGATAGTATGAATCCGGTGCTAGACTTATCCTTGAGGTTGAAATTCCTTGGAATAAAATACAGTTTGGGCGTTGTCCCCATGGGTTGAAAATCCCAGAATACTCTGATCAAGTGAGTATCCACTAGCTTGGTCGAGCTTGACACAAATCGTACCCATTATATCCCCTTAACAGATCTCTTTAAGTCAAACATGGTAGTGGTTGATTAACCAATATTATAATAGGATTATAAAACATTTTAAATCATCTAATCATTCGACATTAGAACTTTAGTTTATCATTGCATCAGTCGACGTTAGGGATAATAGTGGGATTATCCCAGTTCATCATATCATATCATTAGCATATCATTGCATCATCCCCTCATGTCACAATCCCCCTCTTCTCTTAAATCATTTATCCTAAGTCTGGTTACTTATATATCCTATTTTTCTGCTCTTATTACTCTATTACCTGGATCTTGATCACTTATTTTTCTATTCATTTACTTTAAACTTGATCTATCTTATTCACTTCATCATCTTTATTTGCCCCCATTTACTAGTATGTTATTTAGCTTTGCTGGGTTCCAGTGAGTCGTGGTTTTGCTCACTCTCGCATTGTTTCCCCCCTTTTAGAGGTTGAGTAGCTTGAGTTGCTGAGAGCTTCAGCTGTGTTTGAAGCAGTTGCCACTGCTGATATGTTTAGTTTAGACTTCTTGTTGTGATCTCAGTATGTATAACTATACTTTATTCGAGAATGTGTTCACTATTTCCAGTCTGATATGTATATATATCATTTGCTTCCGCGTTGTTATTTTCTTTCTTTACTCTGATGATTATTGCTTAAAGTGAATGATTGAGCTTGATTTTGTCTTTGGCTTGGTTGTTTGTGGGGAGAATCAGTGGATTCCCCGACCTGCACAGGTTCGAATCTAGTAATTGGTCAAGCTACCGATTACTGGATTTTGGGGCGTGACAAAGTCATATCCTAGAATACTAAGTTGGAACATTTTTGTGAGGAAAAGAAAATGCAATAAAACTCATCATACTTTTGTAATTTTAAGGAGTCTAATTGAGCACTGGACTATAAATAACATAAACTAGCAGCCGTGGCATGCTTGTGAGTATATAGTAGTAGAGGATGTGCAGATGGTCGAGGTGCTAAGCATGAAAAGGTTTCTGCTAGAAGGAGTCCCGCTTGGCATTGGTTGCCAATGGTTCTTAGGGGAGAGATGTAGAAGACATATTACATGAATTAATGGTATCCCGATGGATGCTCCTAAGAACGTAATGAGTTCACAAAAATATTATGCACGGTCGTTAACAAATTTGAAAGAATGTGGATATAATTAATGATGTTGAATTGTTCGTTATGACTGGTTATGACTATGAGAGTTTTTGGCAGTATGTCCACCTGAATGTTCACCTCGTTACTAACTACCATCGAAGTGGTAATGTTGAGTTGTGAGGGCATGGTACTATTATGCCTAGTGTGAGTGCTCTATTTCTTTAACCAGACCAAGGTCAAAGGAGTCACACGATGAAATCCACTATGCAGGCAGATGGATAGGACTTGGGGTGGGAGTTCCTTTATGGTGGTTTGCACAACCCACAGATTCTATCGATCCTACATGTTGAGTAGGATCACGCCGTACCTCAACATTATACTATTGAATCCCTATATGAGTAGAACCATGGTATCCGTCAGGAGATCCTGAGTCGATCCTAGTAGGAAGTTGATTTTTGTATTACCTATCATCGAGATAACAAACATTTCAGAGGCTTGATTATGGAGGTAGCAGACCAGCTTGTTGGGATGAACATAGTAATGGAGGTGAACCCGCACATGAGTTTACCATGACACAACCAAGACACGACGGGTAGCTCACCGCATTTCTCGTGGAAGCCGTGGCAGCCGAGGTTGATTTTATTTAAGCTTATGTTTATATATGCTTAGAATAAAATCCATGCTATTAGAGACTCATTATTTTAATTGTTATGTTTATGTTTATGCATAGACTGAAATCCATGTATAAAAACTTTTTATTTTGATTGTTTATTCCTAGTCTCAATTTATATACCATTAGTAAAATCGCAGGTGTTCAAAAAAAATGCAGCAAAGTATTGTAACTCAAAAGCACAAAGTATAAAAGAGTATTTTTCACTGAGGGTGCAGCTGTGAAGTCTTTACCGTCGCATCTACTTAACTAGGAAATAAAGAAAGCCATCCACGTGGCATGTTTTATAGTTGTCAGAAATACCGATAGGAAATCCTTAAACCTGTTATTCTCCAAAGTATACCAAAGAATATTTTAAGTACTACCTCAAGATTAGAAAGATATTCAAGTATTTTGCTTTAACTATATTTGAGTAAAAACAGTTTTATCTCCTAATACGTTGTCTAGAATAATTTACTCAATTTTTGGTAGTCTAGTGATTTAGCCTCCGTAACAAAGAGTTTTCGGTCGACAATCCCTGCCAGTTGGGTAAGGTTGTCGGGGTGCGGTGCCCCATCATGACCTAGACTCAAGATTTTCACAAGTAATATTTTATTGTGCTCCTTTTACATAGTTCATGGTCAAACTCAAGATTGGTGATAATTTTTTCTCTTTCAGCTCTTAATCATGCGAGTAGCCTTGCAGCGTGAAAGTTTTTAGAGAAAATTTGGCTTCTTAATTTATTTTCTTTGGATTAAACTTATTCTTAGGCAATTATCTCCCTTGTAGTAAATTATTCCTAACATAAATGTTAAATTTCCCTTAAACTGAGCAAAAATCTATTGAAAGTATTAATTGCAAAACTACAGTGAAATGCATGTTTTCAAAATATGCCAAGCTAACTTAAATTAGTCGTTAATAAAAAGATAGTACATCTTGCTTAAGATGGTCCAAAATATTCTGGTGTATACTTAGTACAATTTTAAAATTGAGGCTTTTATATAATATTTATGTAAAGGTAAAATTAGTTTAAGTGTTTGGAAATTGTCAAAAATACATCATAAATCGTTAAAGTTTCATTATTTTATTTTTCTTTAAAAAGCATTTAAATAAATGATTTCCTACCCTCAAACTTAAATAAAACATTTTCATCAATGTTTGAGAATAAGAAAATAAATGGAAGAGGAAAACAAAAAAATATTACCTGAATGTGTTATGGGTTACCTCCCAAGAAGCGCTAAGTTTACCGTTTTCAGCCAGTCTAATGTACCCCCATACTTAAATAATATTGCAATGGTACTTTAGGGGTGCACAATATCAATTATGATATACTGGATTGTCTAAAAATGTCATTTCTTCTCAGAAAGTAAACTCTAAGTATGGTTTTAATCGTTGGCCATTGACCTTAAAAATATTTTCGTTCCTAGGATCCTCCACCTCCACGGCCCCATGAGAAAAAATGGTTTTAGCTGTAAAGGGGTCATGCCAACGGGATTATAATTTCCCAAGAAATAGACGAAGCTTGGAGTTATAAAGCAATACCTTTTGATTAGGCTAAAAGATTTTACGAATAATTGATTTATCGTGAAAATTTTATACGTTCCTTATCAATTTTTAAGCATTCATAAGCCTCATGATGGAGTTTATCCAACTTAGAAAGTTGAAGCTTTCTCTTAGAACCAGCTTGGGCCATCTCAAAGCTAAGGGACTTTGTGGCCCAAAAAACTTTGGGTTCTAATTCCACAGGTAAGTGGCAAGCCTTCCCAAAGATATGCCAATAGGGTGACATTCTAATAATAGTTTTATAAGTTCTTTGATAGGCCCAAAGAGTATTATCAAGATGATCTGACCAGTCTTTGCGATCAGTTCAAACAACTTTTTCTAAAATTCTTTTAATCTCCCGATTGGAAACTTCTAATTGACCACTTGTTTGTGGATGGTATAAATTTTTTAATGAAGTTTGGAAAATACGATTGCAAAAATATTTCCCACCATCACTAATTATTGCCCAAGGAGTGCCAAAACGATAAAAAAAAATGTTTTTCAACAATTTGACCACAGGCTTATGGTCATTTTTCGGACATGTTACCGCTTCGACCTATTTGAAGACATAGTCTACTGCGACTAAATATAAAGGTTTCCACTAGATGAAGGAAACAAGCCCATAAAATCTATGCCCCAAACATCAAAAAGTTCAACAATAAGAATGTTGTTAAGGGGTATCATGTTGTGGTAAGAAATATTGTTGGTCCTATAGCATCTATCACAAGTAGAACAAAAGGTTTGTTCCTCACAGAAAAAGGAAGGCCAATAAAGACCACATTAAAGAATTTTTACAGTCGTTTTCTTTACACTAAAATGCCTTCCATAGGCATAGGTGTGGAAAAACATGAGTACGCTCAGGAATTTATCATTTGGAATGCATCTTCTAATAACTTCGTCAAAATGAAACTTATACAAATAAGGATCGTCCCAACTAAAATGTCTAACCTCGCGTAGGAATTTGATTTCATCTTGCTTAGACCAGTGGTCAGGTAATCGTTCAGCATTAAGATAATTGACAATGTCAGCATACCAAGGAAGTTGTATAATAGCCATGAGCGTTGCTCATCAAGAAATGTCTCTATGATAGGGAGGAGATCTTCACCACCTTCGATGAGAAGTCAAGATAAATGGTCCGCTACAACATTTTCAACACATTTCTTGTAATAAGAGGATCTATCGGATTAATCGAGGCTTAGTGTCCTTTTTGGATAACAAATATTTTAAGGCCGCATGATTGGTGTAGACAATGATCTTTGACCCAACAAGATATGACCAAAAATTTTCTAAGGTAAACACAATGGCTAATAACTTTTAATCAATGGTGGAGTAATTTATTTATGTATCATTGAGTACATGATTAGCATAGTAAATAACATGAGGTTTTTTATCTACTTATTGCCCTAAAACTGCTCCGACGGCGTAGTTAGAGGCATCGTACATCATTTCAAATAAAAGATCCCAATTGGAAGGTTAGATAATTGGAGTAGAAGTTAATAGAAGTTTGAGCTTTCCAAAAGCTCTGGGACATTCGTCATCAAAGTAGAAATCAGTGTCCTTAACAAGTAAATTATACAAGGGTTGGGAAATTTTGTTAAAATCTTTTAAGAACCAATGATAAAAATCGACATGGCCTAGAAATGATCGAATGGCCTTAACCGTCTGAGGAGAAGGTAAGGAAGAAATAATATCAATTTTGGCTTTATCAACTTCTATCCCTTTGTTGGAGATGATATGCCCAAGAACTATTCCTTGTGTAACCATGAAGTGACACTTTTCCCAATTTAACACCAAATTGGTTTGTGTACATTATTCTAACACGAGCTCTATATCATCGAGAATATGCTCATCATACAACATTAAAATATAGTGGGTGCACTACACAAACCAAATAGTATACGTCGATAAGCATAAGTCTCGCTGGGATACGTGAATGTGGTTTTCTCTTGATCTTCTCGAGCGTTGGGGATCTGATTATATCTAGAATTACCGTCAAGAAAGCAGTAATGACTCTTTCTAACAAATCGTTAAAAGTATTTGATCACAAAATAGAAGAGGAAAATGATATTTCCTAGTGACCATGTTCAACCTTTTGTAATCGATACAAATACGCCACCCGGTGGTCATACTGGTAGAGATTAATTCATTATTCTCATTTTCGACTACAGTAATCCTTGATTTCTTGGGTACAACCTGAACAGGGCTGACCCACTTACTATCCGAAATGGGGTATATGATACCCGAGTCTAAAGGCTTGAGAAATTTCTTCTTAACCACCACCATCATAGTTAGATTTAAGCGTCGCTGCATCTTGCTCAAATTTTTAGCACCTTCCTCTAGATTAATGCAATGCAAATACACGACCGGGCTTCAAGTCTGTTATAGACCACCCTATGACTGATTTATGTTTGTTAAGAATACTCAGCAGTCTACCTTCTTGATCAACATCTAGATTAAAGCTATTATCATAGGTAGAGTTTCAAAATATCCTAGAAAGGCATAATTGAGAGTATTGGGTTATGACTTGAGGTTCAACTGGGATAGTTTAACAATGGATGGAATAGGTAAAGTAGGTGATGGTTCAAGAGGTTCTAGTCTAGGTCTTCATTTGGACATGTTAAAAATAGGAGTTGAGTCGAGTAAGGTATTAAGCTCTTCAAAGATCGTATCTTCATCAAAGACCTCGCCAAAGTTTATAAGACATGATTCTAATAGGTCCTCAGAAAAGAATTTGGGGAAAGAGTTGTAAACTAGAGAGTCAATCAAATTGAGCTCAACCATGTCATCAAAATCAGGGACTTGAGTATTATTGTTAAAAACATTTAGTTTGATTTCAAGTCGCCCATAGATAGTTGTAAGACCCCATTAAAGCAATTGATAATGGCATAAGTAGTAATAAGAAAAGGGTAACCCAATATGGCAGGGATCTCACAACTAGAATTTTTGATATCTTCAGTGTGCAATACAACAAAGTCTATAGGTAAAATAAGATCATCGACCTTGATAAGAATATCTTCAAGGATACCACGTGGGTGTCGTATTAACCTATCTACCAATTAGAGTGTCATTTGGGTAGGTTCGAGTTCTCCAAGTTCTAATTCCTGATAAACTGAATATGGTAGGACATTCACACAAGCCCCTAAGTCAAGCAATGCCCTATCCACATTATGATCTCCAATCTTACAAGGCATGGTCGGGCTTCCAGGATCACAAAGCTAAGAAGGGTTCAATGTTTCAGTTAAAAAGACTTTCTTGTGCACATTAATTTTCCTTTTTCTGGTGCAAGTATCCTTAAGAAATTTGGCATAAGTAGGAATAAGCATGATTGCATTGCGTACTGGAATATTTATATGAACTTGTATAAATGTATCTAATATCTCGTCAAATTATATCCCTTCGTTAGCTGGAAGAAGTCAATGCGGATATAGTATTATTGGCTCAAAATGAGCCTTAGGTATGGGAAAGGAAGAAGTAGACCGCTCTTTAGATGTCTTAGATGGTTCTTGGTAGCTGACTACCACTGGTTCATTCGTACGCATCTTATCCTCAATCATAACAGGTAGTCGCTCAACCCTAGGTATTTCAACTCAATTATCAATTTTTCTACCACTTCGAAGGGTGGTAATGGCATTAAGCTATTTGGGGATCGAGTTAGGCCCAAACCCAGGTGGTCCTTTGGGATTAGATTCAGGTTGGCTAGGTAGCTTACCTGGTATTTTCTTATTCATTACATTTGATAATTACCTTATCTGCGTCTCAAGATTAAAGATAGATTGGAACGTGGAGTTTTGATTCAACAATGTCTATTGCTTGAATTACATCATTTGTTGTTGAAATTGTAACGCTTATTTTTGAGTTTCTATTGATTGTTATATAAAGAGAGAAAGGGTGTCTTCCAAAGATGGTTTAGGTAGAGCAGGTGAGAACTGTTTGGATTACTGAAAGGTTTGCTGAGATACCTTTGGATAAGACTGAGAATGGGGATTCCTAGGAAAATTATGAACTAAGGTTTATGGCTCTCCAAAACTAGAACTGGGTTGGTTGTTCTTCCATGAAAAATTTGGGTGGTTCTACCAAGTTGGCCTATAAATGTTAAATGGCTTATTGTAGGTATTATTCAAAGTATTCACTTGCTCTTGATTGTCATTCATTTTATTGAACATGGGACACATTTGAGTAAGAGTGTCTAATTAGGCTTTTATGGCCAGTCCCTTACTCACTGCCATTCCCTTAGTCACTTCATATAAGTCACTTTTCTTGGCCGTACAAACATTTTTATGTAAATCAAAATCCTACTGTTGAGAGTTCTCAGCCAATGTCTCAAACTCCTCATAAGCTCTATCAGGTTCAAGATCCTAGAATTTGCAACTATGTATGGATTCTAGCCTATAACGATTCTCAGAGGTTATTTCATGATAGAAGATCTGGGCTAAATATTGCTTCTCCAAACCATGATGGAGACATTGTAAAAGAAGATCCTTATATCTCTCCCGTGCCTCGTAAAATGTTTCGTTCTTATTTTGAGTAAATTCAACAATTGCATTTTTGAGCGCGAGGGCTTTTCTCATTGAAAACCATTTGGTTTTGAACTTAGTTTCCATTTAGTCACATGAATTGATAGATGTTGGTGCTAATAAATCAAGCCAATGGCTCGCCTTGTCTTATAGTGAGAATAGGAATAAATGAAAGCGGACATAATTCTCAGTAAAATGTTGATATTTTGATAGCGTACAAATTTTCTTTAACTCGTAGACATGCTTATAAGGGCACTCATAATCAAGCCCGTGACAGGTAGGCAACATTTGGATCACACTAGGCTTGATTTCATAATGGTTTGTTGTGACAGCTGGTAACACGATACATGAAGGTATATCGCTCACCACTGGGATCTAATAGACGCTAAGAGATTTGGCAGCAGCCATAATTGGGGATTTGACTTCTAGCTCAACAACAAGCTTAATTGGAGAAACTCGAGATGGATCACTCTCCTCACAACTGGGGGTCTTAAGTCCTCTATTGTGTTGACTGGATGAGGAGGTCACCCTCTCTGCTTAGGCTGAGGTGGTAGGCCGTAAATAGGTAAAGGTTGTGGTAAACTTCCTAAATGTTTTTCTCTATGTCTTTAATTGATGATGCACAAACTAATATGCGATAAAATTTGACACCCGGTATAGTAAACAATCAATCAAACCTATAATCTAATACTTTAATGTTTTTTTAAGAAGTAATAATTAGGTCTCCCATATATTATTCTATGTTCACAAAAAGGTAGGAAGGTCAAAGGCTTTGGTTTCTACACTCCCCTACGTTACTATGATAGTACTAGCTTAAAGTAGATGTTCGGTCCTCACGCCCGAGCGAGGGACCTCATTGTATGTCAGCACTCAAAACGGTGACATCACAAACCTACAACCAGTATTTTGTGATGCCAGGCTGAAGTTGTATCCTACAAACTCATGTTTATACCATAGTCCGGTACACCTATCTGTTGGGTGATGAAATCCCACAAAAATTTTGCTACTCTTTTTTATTATCAATTATTTTTAGGTCTGGGACGTTCAATTTTCGCGTGATATGAATTTCTTCGTATCCCTAATGGGTTATCCCACTTGTTAGAGAGCTTTTTGATTAATGAAATTCCGCAAGTCTCTAATAGTTTTTACCTTTACTAATATTGGAATGAAAAGAAATCTTAAACACAACAATAAGTCAATCCAAATACAGTAATTTTTTTATTAAAGTAGCTGTATTTGCACAGTCCACACGACTTAATGTCCTAATGTCGGGGTAGAGCGGATATAAACACCTTTTAGATGTCAAATTTAGATAAATACTAAGCTTTGGGAAGTGTTTCCCGATGAAGTTGTGGCCACCCCTTTACATAGGGGGTGAAAGAAGAAACTTGCCCCTCACTTAGGGGGCAAAAGGAAGATTAATTTTGTGATGCTTTAAGCTTTGCGTAATTTCCATCTTATTTTTGCACTTTAGTGCTCTTTCAACCATATACCACAAGAACAAACCTAACAATAGAAATAGTGACAAAATTAGTTACAGTACTTACCCAGAGACACGAAATCAAAACATGAAAGATGGTTTAATAATAAAGCAAACAGGTGAATTTCTTTTAAATCATAGACATATGCCCTTGAGTCAAACTGTGAGTCTGAGACCAAAATTACCAAACAAGCACCTTTACGTGTGGTTTGAGCACAACCATGTATGTACATAGTAACTAGCATGAAACACCCTGTATTAGTGCCACATAAAGAAATAAAGAAAAACAAACTAAGTCAAGCCATGTGCATTTTACAAACTTGACCTCTTTGTTTTCCTTTGAATCTTTTAAATCTATGAACCAAGAAACAAATGTTTAACCACTAGCTCTTACATACCCTGCCTTCAACTTGCGCATAAATAAATCATAGATTTTATCAAGGATAGTAGCAATATATGTACTGTTGCACTATTGATAGTGCACAGTGCTACTAACGTAACACCCAAGATCCACAAGCACTGTTTATGGATTAGGAAAATTGAAACACTCCACCGAAAATGTTACTACTGTACCACGAAAACCGTAGGCCAAAAATCCCTTCTTTTTTCTTTCATTTTTTACAGAAACTACAAAATTAAAAGAAAAAAATAATAAGAGAAAGAAAAAAAAATTGGTATTAATAACGGTCCTCCGCACAGCTGCACTCCCCGGCAACGACACCAATATAATTAACGCTTCAAGCGTTAGTTAATACCCTGCTCAAGTACAGATTAACCATTGTAGAAATTGCGGAGTGGGGGTCGTACCACGGAGAGTGCCAAAATGCAAAAAACTAATCCTAGGCCGATTTATCAATGATTTAGTATTTTCTTCAAAACTAAGAGAAAACTAAAGAAATAATATCAAATTAAAAGAAACTATCCATGACTAAAGTTTCACCCAATGAAAATAACAATAGATTAAATAGTATTACTAGGCGGATTCATGTACCAAAAATCCCAAGTTTGGTTTTTTTAGTATAAATGTTAACCCTAGATCCATGGTTAGACATTTATGGTTTAATCATTAAGTTTCACTAAATTCAATTTGGAGGAGAGAATCAACCAACTATGGTTAAGCTTGGTTGGATTTCTTCTCACATGGCTCTTCCCTTTATTACCTTAAAATCCGACTTAGTGGTTATAACAACGGATTTTGGCAATAGAGTCTAAATTCACTTTCTAACTATGGTTAAGCTTAGAAGTGAATTATGCTTCTTGGAAGATTTGCCGAAAAAGAGCTAATCCTAGAAAATATATATCATTATCGCTACATAGGTAGGGGTTTCCCTTTAGTCATAGCTAGAAAGGGATTAGCCTCGCATTATCCCTAAGATCGTCGCATTAAAATAGATAAAGCAAATAAGAGAGAAAGAGATGCTTGAATAAAAAGTACTCTTATATTTCCTTAATTCCTTCCAATATGAGATGCCTCAATTACAATGGGGGAGGGTTCCTTTTATAGGAGAAGGAATCCAAATCCTTAAGAATATTAAACATATCTAAAATATTAACTGATTATGTCTCTTAGAGAATTTATGGGCAACTAGTCTTGCCTTGACCTAATTATCTCTCAAAGTTAATCATATTATCATACCATTCTTATTTATAACCGACATGCTCTATGGAATCACTTCGCATTATGCTAGCAAGATGAGCTCCGCTTGGATTTCAGATACCCACTTTGGCTAATGTACAACAACACATAGTCATTTACAATAAGTAGTTTTGAATCCACATCCTCGATGGCAAGCACAACAACAAATATAAATACATTTCTGACAAATCACTATTGAACGATCCTACGTTCTGCCATTACAGACTTTTAATAGATTGAAATCTCTTTATTATCATATGTATGTGCCACCCTAGCCTTGTCTCATAATGCATCAACTAGTCGCATAGCTACTATTGCCTCATCGATGGGTGGTTCCATCCTTGATGAATTGACTGTAACATTAGTCATATATATCCATTATTTTGTAGTTCCCGGGCTCATAATACTTTCTTTCAATGGTGCTCCGTACTATGCACAAGCCTTAAATTCATTTGTGGTAATAATTCCCTTGAAATGTTTAGCTGTGTAGCTATATTAGTTGCAGGTACATATACCTACGATACTTCAATAATATTTATGAATGTGTCTGGCAATTTATTTGCGACCAATTGTAAGTTTGTAATCCGTTGAACCTTATTGTCACTTAACTTATGTAAAAGGATCTAGATGAGACAACAATGGTATTTTCCAACTAATCTTGGAAAGATTATCAGCATTGACTGTCATATCTCTCCCCAATACTAGAAATATTATCTCGTCAAAGTGATAATCTGCCCTATAATATATATGTCGCCAGTGGGCTTCAAATATCTAATGACAGATGAATCATAACCCACGTAATACTAGGCCGACGTTAGGGGTCCCACCTTCATACATTGTGGTAGTATCATTAGCATATGTACGGAACATCAAAATGTTTGTCGATGAGCAACACTAGGCTTCGACCCAGTTACTAGTTGTTTAAGGAAATATTTGATGGCTTGCTATGAGATAAATCCTAATCAGTATTACGAGAGCAAAAGTGCATATCCCATACACTAGCCAAAAGTTGCGATCGTAATAACAGTGGCCTAGCAATTAGCCTAAATCATTTAGTTAAGTTCTCTACCAATCTCGAGTTTGGTGTGGTAGGGGATACTCATGATGCTCAATCATCTATCCCATTTAGCGGCAAAGTAATCATCAAAATCCTATAAATCAAACTTGAAACCCCCCGTGAAGTCGCATCGATCGACTTGATCAGTTAATCCAGGAACTGAGCCTGCAATCGAATGATCTAAGTGGGAAGTCATACTAACATTATATTTCTAGTCGCTAATAACAGGTAAATGTAAGACCATCTTTAAGATATGTCTATTATGACCATAAATAGTCAAGTGGGCTACTGTGTAGATGGATAGGTTCACAAGTGTATCAATGGATGCATTTAGTGCAAAGGTTGGAGATCTCACTCAACCATAGTCATACTAGGACGAATAATAGAATTTCCTTAAAAGTAATCATTATACGTACACTCTCTAGATCATCTATCATTTTAAGGAAAGTAGGAACGCATTCTCGATAATCTTCCTCCTTTTCCTATCCCATAGGACTATATTTGAAACCGTTCAAATAGCGTGTTCTAACCTTTAGATATGGAGAGAATATATAGAACCTTGTCTGTTATTTTCTCTTATAGTCTTTACACAATAAGCATTATCAAGTATCTCCCTAAACATAGTAAAATCTAGCTAGATTTACTAGTGCATAAGGCAGACTTGATACCTTGTATCATACTGTTAAGGACTAATAGCGTGACGCACTCAGTATATTCTATCATATTGGCTATATCAATGATATTCATGACATCCCTGATGCACAAGGTTAGAGATAAGAAATATGTTCATATCTCAAAAAGGATTGAGTGTGCGGTACTAATATATCTTAGACATGTGTCGCCACTCATCCGATTATCGGTAATGTTCAATGAGTAGATAGATCCATAGGCGGGTTGTATATAGTAGATCAACTATCAAACATGAAATTTAACTACTTCCCAAGGAATAAATTCTCATAATCAAAGAAAAATCTCATAGATGTGATACCGAACCAGTACATGTCACAAACATTCTATTAAACTAACCAGTAAAGAGTTCCCAACTCAGTCATTAATTGTACTAGTAAAGTGAAATAGCTACTATACAACAAGTAAAGTTACTACTTGGCAATATTCTCTAGGTAACATTATTCATCTTCTGAGAATTTGCTACTATTCATTCTTAGAACTTAATCCAAAGTTGTATTGGTATCATGGGAGAAATCTAAGGCCACAGACTTTGCCATGGCGAGGTCTATGCCAGCTATGATCAAGTGATAAGTCTAGGGCTGTTCTTTTTAGATCGTTTCTGGTGCCTTGTAATCTCGTACCCAACTATCTCATATCAATTTACAAATTCTTCTTATTCCATTTTGGTCCATTGGTGAACTTCTTGTTCTCCTTGCCTCAGGTTACTGATGGCTAAAATTTTAATCTTATCATTGTTACTACCTCTTGTCTATCTACAGTTGCAACCCTGCCCACTACTTTCTCTGTCACTAGAACCAACATTATACGACCCTGGCAAATATTTACTCATAGTAGGCATAAGCTTGAGGTTCCTAACCAGTAGCCCATTATTTTGCTCAAAAATGAGGAAAACTTCAATTAGATCTGCGTTCATAGAGAACTATCAAATGTTGCCTCGGAAGTATAATATTGGAATGTATAAAGTTTAATAGAATATTCATAATATCTCTATTTACCTAAACTATTTCTCCACATAACATCATATTAGAGTTGCACTGTCGAATAAAAAAATTTCCGCAGTCATAATATAATTCGAGAATAGTATAGGGTAATTCATTATCAGGACTTCTTGAATATGGAGGTGAGGAAGCAATTAAAGCTCCTACTTTGTTATTTTGAGACTCATTGTTCTTAAAAATAGTCTTTTCCAAATTTTGTAACAACAGATTAATTTTAGTATCTATGCAGATCATGTTTATTGGTATCAAAATAAAGTTGCAGTATAGAAGGTACTCAATGCTCTGAGTATCACCAATATCCATTATACATATAAATCAATACCAGTAGTAGTACTTAATGAACATTTTTTACATTAAGGCAATTCATAGAGCTTAAGTCAATGACTCTCAATTAGTACTTATAGGTGAACCTTTTTCATCTCCTATTACACATAAAATCCTATTAAGTACATGATTTTCAATTATTACTTGTAATTTATAGTATATAACGCAATGAAGTACGTGATTCCCAATCATTACTTGTAAGTGAACCCTATTCATGGTTTTATAATTATCAGATCCTATTAAGCATTAAATCATAACTTTACCCTGTAAAATGGTGATCTTAACCTTAAAGTACATTATAATAAGGTCTTAACCAAGATAACTATTCAAAACCCCTAGATGTTGTATTTCTTATTCAAACAACTAGGGTATTTTAATCCCTAAAGTTCTATTAGGTTTGTATATTTTAGCCAAATGACCCATTTGCTACAAATATGGGGGGCATTAGATGTTTAATTGACAAGTAGTCCCATCCCAAAGTCTGCTTAGTTCAAAAGATAGGTAAATTAGTCATGTCTTTGAACTAATATTTTAGGGTACTATAGGTTGTTATTAATGTATATATACCTCTAAATATTATCAAGTAACATCTAATTGCACCTAGATACATAAAATTAGTTCCAATGATACCAAGTTTTTAGAAAATATGACTAAGTCAATTCTCAATTAATCTCTAATTAGTTGTCTTTGACATTTAACTATAATTTAGATATGACTCCCAATCATATTCTAAATAAGTCTTGGTTTTCGTATTATCTCAGATTCTTGATCAGGATAATTAGTATCCTAGGAAAATACCATTAATATTCTATAAGCTATCGTAAGATGCTTAAGTTGGTATTAATAAATATTCTTATATCACATATAAGTTAATCAATTTTCCTATATAAGGCGCCCATTCCCAAAAAAAATTAAAATTATTTTTATAAAAAAATATTTTAAATGGGTCCCCCCAAGGGTAGGTCCAGTCAATAGAAAATTTTCAAAAATAAATTAACTAAATTAACCAAAAATTATGCTTTTAATGTCAATTTTTATATCTAGACTGGTCTGACTTGGTCTTGGTCAAGGCCTGGACCGAGTTGGACCAGTCTGACTTGGTCTTATACGTGTCAAGCTATAGTGCTCACACATGTCCCACAACAGTAAATGTCATATATCATCACCCTGTGGTGATACGTGTCACTGTTATAGTGATTGCCACGTGTCATCACCCCAACAGTGTTGTCACGTGTCACTGCTACAGTGACTGCCACGTGTCACCACCCTGTGGTGACACATATCACTGATATAGCGACTACCACGTATCATGGCCATATAATGACACGTGTCACTATTATAGTATATGTGTGGATCTCACATGTCACATCTCTACCATGTCAGCATAGGTAGATCCTACCTACCATGTCAGCTGTCACATGTCACTGTGGGCCTAGTCCCTACCACTTTACCAAACCTGATTCGGTCTGATTTTAGTGAATTAGGTCTGATCTTGGTCTAATTTTCCTAAAATAGGTCTGGACCAGGTCTTAACCCAGATGATGTCAGCGTAACATAAAAAAATATTTTAAAAAATAAAAACCCTAAAGGCTTGGTGACGTCACCCTCACCTAATCGCCGCCAAAACATAAGTTTTTGGCTATAAACTGCCCATGTTCAACGCCAATTTTCTAGCAACATGGACATTTCCCAAGGAAGTGTGATATATTGACGTGATCCTCATATATTAGGCTACACAACAAGATTATAAGTGCCTTAATCCAATCACTAGAACGATCCCTATTATAGTTTGAAAATAAACATTTACAAGAGTTAGAAAACACTAAATAGGTCTAAAAATTTCGAAAGAATAGGTATTAATCCATAAAATCGGATCTACATATCTTATACCTTAGATCATGCCATTAGTACTTAAAAAAAAATTTACAAAAGATATAACTCTCTTCATAATACAAAAATTCAAAAACAACGTTCCTTGGAGAGCATTTTTGCCCTTTGATCCACTAGCTCTTTGCAGTGCTGATAACGTGTTGGATAACAAGTTATTCTACTAAGCAACACTTAGATATGAGAAAAGAATAAAGAGCTTATTATTGATAGGTTGTTTTGTATTATAATACTAAACCTTTTTGAGAGTAAAATACTCTCTCTAAAACCTCTCCCCATAAGTCCTAGCTTATATGGGCCTGTCAGAAGTCCAGTAGGACACCCCAACCTAGTTGGATTCCCACCTTGGGCCAAACCCAACTCCTAACATTAGTTTTTTTTTTTTTGCAACTCCTAACATTTTTTTTTTAGAAGGCAAGCCAGTTTTATATAGGGATTCGTAACCCTGAGTTTCCAACCCCATGAGGTTTCGAACCCACGACCGCTCTCTAGGTGGAGAGGTACAACCACCACTGGGCCAAGAGCTCAGTGGTACAACTCCTAACATTATTCACATACCTGATCAACTCCAGACATAATGGTTCCTTGGAGATGTCCTTGTGTACCCAGTGACAATGGTACATGTGGAAGGAGCGCAAATGCTAGTCTAACCATTGTAAAAATTAGGGTTCATTTCACTCTCCAAATTCGTATATACTGCACTTTCCAAGTTTAATAATCGTATATATTCCGGGCTACTTGTGACCAATTGTTGCACAAATAGAGCATAGGTAAAAAGGACAATCTATAATCATAGCAAAAACATTTGGTTAGAACTACCAAGAAATTCGAAGAAGACAAAAAGCAATTAAAGGGTAGCCAAGCGAAAACAAAATAAAATATAGAAGTGCAAAGTATTTAAATAAGAAGCGGTTTTGGGCACCTAGAGCATCCACGGCAGCCTCTCTATAATAGGGAGTACTTTTGAGGAGTTTCAGCTCAACTTTGATGTTGTGGATGTAGCAGACTCCCTACAAAAAGGAGCCACATCACATAATTTACCTAAACTACTTCAAATTAGTTATGTTTAAAAATAAGAGGCAAAAATTAACCTTTTTTTTACTTTAAACCTCTAAAGTAACTTTACACGTAATATAAGAGTCCTACGTGGCTCACCAAATATTTATCTAGACTCTCCATACTTGAGGAGAGAGAAAGAAAAAAATAGGGATAGGGAGCCTCATAGGAAGCCTATAAAAGCCATTTTATTACTTTTTGCCTCCCTAAAATAAGTTTACGGAGGCTGCTGTGGATGTTCTTAGTGTTCTTAGTATAAAGCACTTAATGTTGGGCACTAGTGTTCTTAGTATAGAGCACTCCCATTAATGTTGTATATGTTGTGACTTGAGAACATATAAATAAATGATACCTGTCATCCATTGCAAACCGAAATGTTGCATCTATTGTGACTTGTGAACATGTGTTTATTGTTTTTGAAATATATGCATTTTATTATACAAATTAAGAAATGCTATATATAATCAAGAACCCAGAAAGTGCTTTTGTTCCTCAAAAGAATCTATGTTGATACATGCTAGGTCTAGATCATCTGAAATACTAAGAAAATAAATTAACCCGTGTCGACTGTCAACCTGGTAAGGAGTTTTATGGGTAACTGATAATGAAAACCAACTTTATCTTTGTCCTCCATGACAAAATAAAGACAAGGGTAGGAAGGAAAGGTACTAGATAATAATATTATGATGGGAAGAAGAAGCCTCAGGGAAACAACTAACATGGTAAGACTAAGAGATAAAGATATGTGGATTAACAGAATGAGACCATTAGAGCCACAAGAGTTTAAGCAAGACTAGGGTTTCCTCTTATTCTCCTACTTAAATGGGCAAGGGGTTGACTTATTTATTTTCTCCTCCTCTATTGGTTGATACTTACTAGCAATACACGCGCTATCATAATAATTGGTAAAATGTTTACCTAGGTTGTCCAATTCTATAGTATTTCAAGTGATCTCCAGTTAATTACAATCCGAAAAAGCAAACCTATATGGGGTGAAATTCAAGCATAGATTATCTGACTTTAATTTAGTACAATTTACACTCTAAAGATAGTTTGAAAGTGAATAAAGTTACAATCCAGCCCTATCCAAACCATACATTATGGCAGGGTTTTCCCATTGTCTTACAAGATCATTGTACAAATACCCCTCCGCTTGAGCTAATGGAGAACTTCATTAGAGAGCAAATGGCAAAAGACATCCCAGCACATAACATCCCCTACTTCACCCTTACTCCCACCACCTCCATATTCTTGCCTAAATTTGGTAAAAAATTAGCATTAAACCTTTTGGATCCTACCGAAGTCAATGGAAATCTTCCCTTATTTGTTGATTTTATAATGACCCATTCCTAATGCAAAGAAATTAAGTTCGTTAATAGCAAGTACCTCGCCAATGGCATTAAAAAAATCTTGGCCACTGGATGCATATTCCAAATACTGGTGGGGAGTCGCAAGAATTTCTGCGAGGACAAAATGGTAACATTTTTGTATCGGAGTTGCATTATATGCACCTTAAAAGCCACCCAGATAAGGTATGCACGTAGTATTGTTAAGTGATCCATACCTCGAAATAGGCTCTCCAATTTCAAAGTTCTGACTCGAGGTGTGCAACTGACTCCACGAGACGGTGAGGTTCAGTTGGAAATATATATGAGTTTCTTCGACGAAAATGTTTTGAAGGTGTTCCCTGAAGTAAGAGCTTAGCTTTGTTTATTATGCACTATTGGAATCGACGATAATCTCCCATCACCTTCAACATCCTCGCTAGCCTGTTATGGATTGAACAAAAGTTAATAAATAACTTATCACACCGAGGATTACCTTAAATAGCGTCGCATTTGCAAAAAAAAAAGAATTCTTGTTACATAAACATGCATACCCTTGTATTTATCAAACACTTTTTATTGTATTTCATGTATTATTCAGTACGTATGAGCTTTCTTTAAGTATAACTTTGTTAGCTAATTTGTAGCATGTTAGTACCATATCATTAATTATTAATCCTTGCTCAAATGCGAGAAAATGTTTATGATCCTGGCTGAATTCAAGACATCCCTTTGTGATCTTATAAAGAAGTTGAAAGTTGACAAAGATAAATCACAAGGAGATCAAAGAATTGAAGGAGCTTTTGATCTTTGGCTTGTAAGGCATAGTTTATGTTGCCACAAAGAAATCAAAACTCACCCTTGAGCTAATTTTTCTTAGTCATTTCTCAATAGTAAATTGGTGGAACTTGTAACTATTTTTAATGTTTTTTCAACTTATAGAGCCGAAGCTAGGGTTAAGCAATCCCCAAAACTAATTGCATAATCATAAGCGAGAGTATTTTGTCTTTGGATAGATGAGGAAGTTTGATGGTGGTTCCATCTTAAACATGAAACCTGGACTATAAATAGCTAAAAGTGTAGTAGATTAGCTAAGAATAATAAATACAGACAACCTGTTGTCATACCGACTTGTAGTCATGTTTCATTACTTTTCGTAAAATGGTTAAATAACTACAATGTGAGTAATGTGATTGTATGAAGCTTGAAACCAAATGTCTTACGAATATCGCAACCATATTTGGTAATAAGATGTGGTGGGTGCATTGCATTGGTATGGTTGATATGTGTGACTATATCAAGTTTTTTATCGAGCATGCCTTCCACTATTGTGTAGAAATCCAACAATTGAAGTTCTTGTAATAGTATATAAGGATCAATCTGTAGTCCCCTACAAAAGTGAATTTCCTACAATTTGTTAAAAGCCATAATGTTCACCTCCATAAAGTTTCTCAAATTCAGATCACATCCTTAGAAAGGCATACAGACTACAACTATAATAGAGGTTTTTTCTCGCTATTATACCCGTCCAAAAACAAATCTACGCATGAACAACTCATTCCTCTTAGCAAATAAATATCGCAATGGAGAAAATACTGATAAGAAGTAGACCTAGAAGACTTGAGAAAATGCTTTTTAGCAATACAGATCCACTATTTTATAAAAGAACTTCTTCTGCCACAACAGAAATGAAGAGCCACCTTACCTGAATCCAATTTTTATTATAACTAAAGGTACCTTCTATAGCCTCTATTTTATAATTGAGGAGCTTATGAAACCTTAAAAAATAATGGACTTCTGGTGCTTCAAAAAATTAATAGTATGCATAACAAAATTTAATTGGCTTCAAATATATTACCTAAGTCATTCTAATATAATAACTGTACGCACGCTAAAGATAAAATTGTCTAGTAGATTGGATAATGGGGGTTGATGTATTATCCAGCATAGATGCAATATCATGCAAGTATGTAGAGATACAATATCACTCTACTATATATATCAAAGAAATGTATAACTTCTCATAGCTGCTAAGTAAAACATCTTACGAGTAATTAACATTGCCTGGACATTAAATCGTCCTCAATCAGGCCACTCCCGATCATATTATAAACCTACGATAATTAAACAAATTTCATAAAGGTGTTATTGTTATAAGCTTGCACAAAGTTTAGATATTATTTCAAGCATGGAACAAAATTTCCTTGATAGTGATATATCACTGGTGTCAAAAATTGATAGATCTATAAAATAAACTAATATATATGGTGTTTATAAGCGGGCTGATATGCAGGATATATTATTGCTTATAAGCTTACTAGTATTCTAAATGCAGGATACTTCAACAAATATATTAAGCAATATAGTAATAACATCTGCCTATAACTCTGAATAACATAAAAAATACTCTACCAATGTATCTGCCATACATAATTTTGATATGTTTAGGTGAAAATCATAGAGCATACGACCATTGAGTTTTTAAATTATAAAACCGAATCAAATAAGGCCAAACAGTCTATAGATGATAGAGTAATCTCGCTTACTGGAATATATGTTATCAGTTGGAACTCATTCTCGCAAAGTGGATAGAGATTTGTGATAACAGCCTAGTTGTCAATACATGAAAAGCAAAGCTATTGTGGAATCAATGTATGAGTTATAATCTTGAACCACTGGTCATGAGCACGGCACTAATTAAATGCTAAGCTGGGATCAATTGCTAAAACATAATTAAGTTTAAATTGATTGAGTTGTCCAAGTTGTATTTGTTAGCAGAAAAGTTTCTCCTAATTCCTTTACTTCCCTCCAGTCTCCTTACAATCCTTCAATCTAAGTAAAACCATAAGGTCTTTGCAACTTTAACTTAACAATCTTTCATTAACCAATCATTCTAAAACCCCTAAAAAACTAACCCCAACATAAATTAGATCAAAATATACATTCAAATTCAAAATTATCAGATAATAACAGTTGAGAAGCAAAAACCATAAATAATCAAAAATCTAACCTGGAGAAGAGATGATTGGCAAGATGAGGGAGGCAAAATTTTGAATTAAGGTTTTGTTTAGAGGAAGATGGGTTTTAGATGAAAGAGGGTACTACATTAATACCTTTGAGTTCCAGGTTTAACATTGAATTTTACAGGGGTAATAATGGGGATCTAATAATACCCTCAAACAATTGAAGTTTGACAAATGTGTGAAGTTAGTTTACTTGATAATTATGTATTTGACAAATAAACAGACGAAAAAATAGGTTTTTTCAACCATTTTGGTTAAAAATGATCCAATGATCCACAACACATCCTCATAAGAAGATTATAACTATAGCCCTTGCTGACTCCTAAATATGTGAAGTAAATTTTGATTAATGGTCGAAATGAAGTCTCATTTCATGGCTTTTCCTTTAGTAGTATAGATGATGCCTAAAATAGATATAGAGTTATTGTCAAACCTCTTGTACCTTAAGGTCATCATTTTGATACACCATGTATGCACAATAATAACATATATCCCTCTCTAATACTAGGTTACCATATAGCGGTGGGACCAACCACGTAAATTTCTTATTGTCATCTTCCTTTTATATTTATGTCTCGTAAACTTTTTTTGAATGTGAAGTACTAGTAGATTTGATCATCTTAATTCGAACAATATCGTAGAATTTGACCGCTTAAAATCCTCATCATCGAATAAAAAAGTTTTATTTTAATTTTGAAGTTAGAAGAATTTTTCAGGTGTCAAAAATATATTGAGTTTAGGAGAGAATTTTTTATTGTATAGAGCTAATGGAGTCTAAGGCAGAGAGGAAGAAATTTATTGAGTTTAGTTGGAGAGATTGCAAGAGGAAATATAGGAGAGAAACATGGAAAGAGAGATATATTAGGAGTGCAAACTACTTAAATGGAGATAATCATGGGACGAGAGATATGCTTTCATTTTGCCTAAAATGCCCATTAGTTTTCCAACTTATTTCTATGTGTACAACTAACACAAACTAAAAATAAAGAAAAAACTAAAGGGCATTTTAGAGATCCCAAAAAAGCTTCAGGCGGACTACCATGAAACCGTTTTGTAACCACCAAGATCCTTTTTGTGTAGTTATTTGTAAGTGACCTCCCTATTGGTCGGTCAGATAAACAACTTACGCAATAATAAGTTTCTTATATATGAATATGAGTATCATATTCTACATTTTAATACGTATATTACATTTCCTAGTTAAGAGTACTTTTAAGTTTCTCATGATACTATGTATATGAAGCTTTACTCTACCATGACATAGAAGAATTAAAACATACTATACGGTAACACTGGCAGTATGAGAACGGCAAGAGTTATTGATTTTGATGGCAAGAAAGGAGATGAAGAAAGGCAAAAGAGGAGACACGACTTATGCTGTATTCTAGAAGGAAAAATGTATTTAAATAAAAAAAAGTAGATGGAGAAAAATTAGAGTCCGTCTAGTGGTTGGAGCAGCAAATGAGAGTACCTAAGCAAAAAAGTCACTAGTTTTAGAGGTCTATGAAGTGCTAATAGGAGTTCTTAACGTGAGGTACGTAAAACATGTCACATATAGCCAAATGGATAGGGAAGAATGTCAATTTACTATATTGAGTTGACTGTAACTGTATTTTGACATAGAGAAGTTATAGCTAAATTGATTTTCAATATTACTATGAGAAAATAGAATATCAAGTGTATAAAGCTTACAAACTCATGCTAGAGTCTCTAGTTCAGATGTGTTGTCATCCTCATCATCAGGGTTGTCCTTAGATATATTTCTTCTAGCAGCCCTCTCTCTAGAAGGCAGAAGAACTGTTTCAGTATCCCACAAGGTTCCTTCAAAAAAATCAAGAAATAGAGTAGTATACCTGCACAAAAAGTAGCATAAATCAATCCATCGATATGTCTCAAAAAATAATTATGAGACTGACAATAAAGTTAAACCAAGCAGACATCAATCCTTAAATACATCACGAAATAATCATAAGACTAAAAATAAAGATAAACTGAGCATCTATATAGGTGCTACATATTACAGGGAAACAAATGGAATAGAAGGAGAAATAGACGATAAAAGATGAACATAAGAGTATGACATGCAAAACCTTAAAACATGTATAAATAAATAGTTGAATCACCAAATTGAAGGCTAGGACATCTCCATGGTAAGATGAAGTATGAGCTTGGTTACCAATGTCTAAGCTTACCAAAAGTCACAAAGTCAAAGCTTCATACTATAGCTTAAAATCTCAAGATTGTAGACTTAAACGTAAGAGTACAAACCAACAAGTGTGTTATCATCTTTAGAATTGGAGGGTTATTTCAACTTTCAATCAGTTAAGTAATATGCATAAAACATGCCTAATAAAAGTTGGTGAAAAACAAACATGATTAAAGATAAATAAATAATAAGAAAAGATAAATAATGTAGCAGTGTAAATATCTCTTTGTGGATTCAAGCTTTCTCAAGTCCTTATAAATAATGGTCAATTTAATTGTTCACATAGACCATCTGCCACAAAGTGCCATGAATATGTTGCTTAACATCTAACCTTGGAGTCCAACCTCTAAAGTTGGGGTTCAATATCTCGATTTTGAAAGTGTCCATCTAATACCAGAAGCACAGTATGACTAAGTTTCTATAAATAAAATCATTTGGGTATATACCCCGACCAATTTGTGGGTTGTGGAGGTAGACGGCGATGGAGACGGGGGAGGGATGAAGGAAGCTATATATGGTGGCATGTAACTTATTATTTCTTTAGTTGTTTATAGTAAAGAGGGATGAAAATCTAATCTAAAATCCCAAAGTTAAACCTAAGGATGATCACATGGTAAAAGGCAATCATTCATTTTGCAACTTTGGAAAGATTGTAGTTCTTAAGTGATTTGAAAGGGAAGATAGTAATTAAAGAGGGAGATCTCATACCATGGAGAATAGATGAATCTACAAGATGAGGGAGGTCAAATTTTAAAATAGAGGGTAGAATATATTTTCTTTCTGTGGATGCAAAATTAAAACTTGGTTCACTCGAATTCTTTCTAAGCATTCAAATATGATCCACAATTTGTGCTCCCTTCCTAACGATAGAGATGCAAAGTCAGCATAAGCATACAACTAAGGATTCACTCAAACGATGGTTAACTATTTATTTGACAACTAATTCCCAGATTATGTTCTAGAAAGTAGACTTAAATTGATTTAATGAGAGCTTCAGTAACCAAAACAAACCAATATTAATTACAAAAATACGTAAAACAATACAAACCATAAAATAGAAAATCAGTAAACACCAATCATAAACCATAACAATCAAAATCATCAACCTTAATCCCTAGAAACGCTTAAATTACTAAATCGAAACATAATCACAGCAACAACAACAAGAACAACATAACCTAATGTTTAAACAAAGGCATCAACTAAAACCCTAGAAATCGATAATTTCAAATCACCAAAGTAGTAAACCCTATAGTAGCCTACTCACAGCCTTCTAGCCCAGTCAAACACTCGAAGGATACTTCAAAGCCTACTCGAATATCTTGAAGCCCATCTAATCCTTAAACAAGTCTCCAAAAGATTATCCGAAGACGAAGCCTCGACTCTGAACAAGCCTCAAAGACGAACTCCACATCACATCAGAAATACTTCGACCATATTCGTACATGGTCGAAGTATGACAGGACAGACAGCCAGCTCTCTAGACAAAATGGCAGCGTTGTTGTTCCTTGCGGCTACAGTGACAGACCCAATAACTATTATAGTTACAGTTCCGACATTTCCGGTGTCCATACCCACTCCGAGATACCCGCTCGACATCCGGATGGTACCCTTGTAATGTGACCTAACCCTGGTGACTCAGCCCTTCCTATGTTTTATAAATAGGAGAGATGGGGAACCAAGAAGAGGTTACAAAATCTTACCTGTGAGCCCTTGCAGTTTACCTTTGACTATCTTGTAAAACCCACAGTACTCGAACCTTTGATTACTCATCAGTAATATAAACTCTCTTAGAAAAACTCATCAGAGGTCGTAGAGCGTCACATTCGGGCATCTACCTAAGTATATAGTCGGTAGATTATGTAAACTATAGATTATATGCTTGAGTCCCCTGATTAAGGATAAATCTCATACTGTAAGAGCCGACTTTCCCTCTGCCCAAAGTTGGCTCCCTACATTTGGCATCGTCTGTGCTTCCCACCCTACCAATCTCCCTTTCGTATTTCCCTCCTTTTGTTCTCAGCCTCAACAAATTATTCCCAATGGCACCCACCCTCTGTCCCAGTTCAACTCATGCCGGCAACTCTGTCGACAGAGTGGCCGCCCAAATAGCCTTACTTTCTCAATAGTCCACTCAAGCCAATAAGCCCCACCATGCACAACTTCACTAGGAACGTAAAAAGCACCATTGGCTGCAGTTTGAAGCCGAATGCAACCGCTGCCTGGACAATGCAAATAGACAGAACTGGGCGATTGACGAGTTATGCAACACTGTCTGAGAGTTACAGAGACTACAGCCTCTAGACGCTGCTTGACCATCCCAAGCACCAGACCCATCAAGTATGTTTGCCCGCCCACGTCTGGGGCCCATACCAAATTCTGAAGTACCCCCAGTCTATATCGGTGTCGAGGGTGCTCCCTATACTATTCCCCCTACTGGTACAATCTATCTCGGCATTCACCCCACAAAAGATTCCACTGACTCTACCCTTCGATTCTCTAGACACCTTAAACGCTGCCCTACTTGAGAACATCTCGGGGAGCGCAGTGCCTAATACATACCACACACTCGACATCACCATCCTTAAATCCCACGATCTCTCCCTCATCCTGCCTATGCTCATAACAGGACTTCGACAACAACATCCAGCCCATTATTCGCGTCAGCGCGAGCCCAACTTCTAACTCTTGGAGTTGACTAAATAACCCCCTTTGCCCTAAACTCCTCGCCATCGAGGTACCAACAAATTTCCTTACCCCCAAACTTAACAAATACCACAACATAGACCCTCAATCCCACATTCTCGAATTCCAAAATGCTTTAAGCCTCTACTCCACAACTGACCACCTGTTGTGTCACCTTTTTTCTACCAGCATTACTGACATCCCCCTTCGATGGTATCACAATCTCCCTAACGGCTTGATTCAGAGCTTCGTGCAACTGTCACAGCTTTTCATTGCTCAGTTTGCCTTCAACAAAGATAGAGAAGTCAGAGTCGATGCCCTGTTTAATTTCATAAAATCTAGCAGTAAATCCCTCGAAGCCTTTACCAAGAGATTTCTCGATGAGTCACAGAAAGTTAAGAACCTTGACTGCGTAAATGTTGTACTCGCGTACTCAAATGCTTTACCAAATCACAGTCGTGTTAAAGAGTACCTGGTCCCCAACAAACCTCGAACCCTCGAGGAGATGCTCTCAAAAGTTAATGGCTATATCGACCTTGAGCGCCTCCACGAATCCCGTAAACAGGGGCAACCTTCAAACACCAACTTTAATAACCCTCGACAAGGCCCACCATCTACACCTACACCCCTAATCGCTCCTATCTCACAGGAGACTGAGAGCCGGAAACACCCTCACAACGACAATAATGCCAAAGCTCACAGAAAGAGACTGAAGTCAGTACTACCCACGCTTACTGCCCCTTTCAGCACCCTCCTACCACATATACATACAGACCCCATCTGGCGTATCCCTTTCCCCATCGAAGTCAAACCAGGCAAACCCTACTGCGTTAATCACAAGTGCAACTGTCACCACACAAACAAATGCTTTACCTTGCAGCGCTTCCTTGAAATTATCCTCAAAGCAGGTCATCTACATTAGTATGTTGCCGACCTTCCCAGTTACCTTGACGGGTTATACCTCAAACCTCAACTTACCCCTACTGCCGACCCGGCTGAGGTGTATATCTACCGAATAAATTTTATCGAAATCAATAATATCGATAGTGGTTGTTCCAAGAGAAAATACATGTGTATCACAGAATGCTACAAACTCACCTATCCGGAGAAGCTGCCCACTTTCCTACCAGGATCAAGCCTCTCCCCTCAACCCGAAGGCATCTCATTTATCGACTGTGATACGTCCCATGTCTATTTTCCCCATTCCGATCTATTAGTCATCATGATTAAGATCAAAAACCTCATCCTCCACACAATGCTCATAGACATAGGAAGTGCAGTTGATGTCCTTTTCCTCCAAACTGTCCAAACCATGAAGAAAACTAACCTCATCACTGCTGCCAATGTCGAACTCAAAGATTTTAATGGGGCCACAGAAGTTGTTGTTGGTCGAATCAGCCTTCCAGTTACTACCAGCCCAATCGTACTTCAAACTAGATTTCTTGTTGTCGACAAGAATTCAGAGTACCTCGGTATCCTTGGACGCGACTTGCTCCATGCCATGCGTGTCATACCTTCGACATATCATCAAACCCTTCATTTTACCACCCCCTTGGGTACTTGGAATTTAAAAGGCTCTAAACGCCTCGCCCATTCATGCGATCATCCAGAGATCGATCAGACCCGGAGGCTCATCAACTGCCCATAGCAATCATTGTCCCTCTCTGTCCCCATACCTTCGACAGGTGCCATCTCACCCATCGAGCCCACTATCTATATCGAACCCGATGGTCCTGGTCGAGGTACATTCATTAGAACTTTATTAGATGAGGCAGAACGCCTCGAGCTCTTAGACTTCCTTCGAGTAAACAAAGGCGTCTTTGTATAGAAGTTCTAGGAGATGCCTGGTGTCGACCCCTGTCTGGCATGCCACCTCCTCGATCTCATTCCCCATTCCACTACAGTTAAGCAGAAGAAGCGCACCTTAGCACCACGACTTTGAGAAGCAGTAAACCTCCAAGTAGACAAACTCATAGCCGCGGGTTTCATCAGAGAAGTGAAGTATGGTGATTGGATATCAAACATTGTTACAGTTCCCAAAAAGAATGACAAGATCAGAATCTGTATTGACTTCACAGACCTCAGCATGTACACACCGAAGGACAGTTTCCCCTCCCGGTCATCTTAGTCCTCCTCGATGCCACAGTTGGACATGAGCACCTGTCAATGATGGATGCAGCTTCGGGTTACAATCAGGTACCTCTCCTCCTTGAAAATCAGCTTAAAACTTCCTTTATCACTGAACAAGGCCTTTACTATTTTAATGCTATGCCCTTCGGCCTTAAAAATGTGGGTTCCACCTATTAACGCCTTGTCACAGCCATGTTTAAACCCCTGCTTGGCAAGTCGATCGAAATTTATAATGACGACATGTTATGCAAGAGCCTCCAGAAACAAACCCATATCCAAGACCTAACTGAAGTCTTTTCGATACTTCGAATATATAACATGAAACTCAACCCAGACAAATGCCAATTTGGTGTTTCATCTGGTAAATTTTTAGGCCATCTCATCAGCAAACGAGGTATCGAGATCGACCCTACCCGCATCCGAGCCCTTATCGACATGCCTTCGCCCTAAACCAAAAAAGACGCCTAAAAAGTGGCCGATAAAATTGTAGCCCTCAGCCGTTTCATTTCCAAATCCTAAAACCATTGTGTTTGGCATTTTTCCCTCTTAGGCGACCAAGGTGTCCACAAAAAATAAAAGAAAACAACCCTGAGATCAACTGGACACCCAAATGTGAACAGGCCTTCCTCGAACACAAAACTTATCTTAGTCGACCACCCATTATCAGTATCCCCATCGAAGGTTGGATACTTTCTTTATACCTCCCTGTTACAGACACCTCCATTAGTTCAGTGCTCATTCTACTCGAATCAAACTTCGAAAAACCTGTATATTTTATCAGCAAACTCAAACCATATTTTCAAGCTCACCCCATCCGTGTTATTACAAGCTATCCTCTTCGAGAAGTGCCCAGCAAAAAAGAGAAATCCAGACGAGTACAACAGTGGTCTCTCTATCTTGGTGAACATGATATCACATTCGAGAAACAGATATCCCAAAAAGGCCAAGCAGTAGTAGATTTCCTTATCAATTTCCCGGTCAAAGATATCGATTGGGTGGAACATGAAGATGACCAGACTGAAAACCAACCCGAAGCAACAGATCCATGGAACCCTAACACTATATGGCATTTATTCACTAATGGATCCGCTGGACCTAATGGTTCAAGGATCGGCTTACTCCTGGTCACTCCTACCAATGATCGAATAGAGAATGCCGTCAAATTAAACTTTGAATGTTCCAATAACAAAGCTGAGTATGAAGCTTTGATCCACGGCCATGACCTCGCACTCGACCTCGGCATTCCCAAACTTGCAGTTTTCATGGATTCCCAACTTGTTCAGAGACATTACATAGGTAAAAATCAAGCTAACGGTCGAATGGTTGAGTATGCTATTTTCGTTCGATAGCGCATGGACCGTTTTCCTAAAAAATCAACTATCACTCATTACCCTCGAGGAGAAAACCAACACGCAGATGCCCTCGCCTACATAACAGCTATGTTAAGCCAATCAGAATTTTGAACCCTCCATATCGAAGTACTCGAACGCCCAAGTATCGACCAGATGGAAGTCAATGCCATCAATAATGGGGGCCAGAGTCTCAATCCAGACGACTGGCAAACACCATTCCTCCATTACTTCAACAACGTTACCCTCCTAGATGATCCCAAAGCCAAAAGATTATTATTAGAGAACTGTCGTAGATACACCATTCACTCACATGAGTTACACCACAAATCTCCAAATGGCGTCCTCCTTCAATGCATCTTTCAAGCCGAAGCCTCAATAATTCTAGCCAAGCTCCATCAAGGTACCTACGGTACTCATACTGCTGGTCGTCCTATGGCCCTTCGAGCCATCTCTCAAGGTTTATTCTGGCCGAACATGAAAAAATAAGCCGAAGAGTACGCAAAAACTGTGACAAATGCCAGCGCCACGCCCATGACATCCACAGCCATTCACAAGACCTCCATTTCAGTCAAGTCTCCTGGCCATTCAAAAGATGGGTTATCGATCTCATCGGTCCCTTCCGTAAAGCCTCGGGCAGCAGAGAGAGCATCCTTGCTGCAACAGATTATTTTATAAAATGGGTCAATGTTGTGCATTTATGCCGAACCAGAGAAGAAGAAGTTATCAAATTTCTATGGGAAAATATCATCACACGCTTTGGATGCCCTCATATGATTTGATGCCACAATGGTCCCCAGTTCGACGGTAACAAAGTCATAAACTTCCTCAAAAAACACAATATCATCCTCTCACCCTCCACACCTTACTACCCCCAAGGGAATGGTAGTCGAAGCAATCAATAAAACCATTGTCGACGGTCTAAAGAAACGCGTCGATGCAAAGAAAGGTCGATAGGTTCATGAGTTACAACATGTCCTTTAGGCCTATCGAACAACACCAAGAAAATCTACAGGCTACACCCCTTTCCTTCTAGCCTATGGTATTGAAGCAATACTCCCTACTCAATTCGAAGTACCCACACGAGATCCCCACCTTCCAGACGAAGACAATGAGTTTGAACTCGGCTCTAACATGTTATGGATCGACGAAACAAGAGACCGAGCCATTGCCAACCACAGCTGTTACCATACATCACTTCAGAAGTTAAACAACAAGAGAGTTTGACCACGAAGTTCACCATTGGAGATCTCGTACTTCGACGTGTCACTCAATCTTCGAAGCCTCGAAATGTAGGAAAAATAGCCGAATCCTGGAAAGGACCTTATGTCGTTTACGACAAAGCCGACAAGGGTTCTTACTACCTAATGATAGAAGACGAAGAGCTTCTACCTAATCCATGGAACACAATGCAGTTGGTTTCATACAATAGGCCACGACCTCTGCCTTGTACACCTGATATAAACACAGATTAATCAATAAACATCTTTTTATCCCAAGCTTCGTCTCCTATTTTTCATTGAATTTCTTGGTTAAGCCTGGGTATCATGTCAACCCTCGACCCGATTGATACATGGGGGCGACCCTAAAAAATTTCAAACTCCCAATTTTGAGCAAACTCGAGGGGCAAGGATGGTTAATAGATCAGACCCTCGGAAATGCATTGGAGGGGAACAGTTATGCTTTGATCAAGCCCCAAGCTGTCGAAGTCTAGTGAATTCTTGGTTTATCCTTGGTATTATGTCAACCCTCGACCCGACTGATACTTGGGGGCGACCGTGCAATTTTTTAAGCTCCCAATTTCGAACGAACATGAGGGGCAAGGATGGTCAATAGATCAGACCCTCAGGAATGCATTGGAGGCAAACATTTATGCTTTGATCCGGTTTAAGCAGTCAAAGTTCAGTCAATTTCCTGGCTTCCTCTAAGTATCATGTCAACCCTCGACCCGACTGATACTTGGGGGTGACCTTGAAATTTTCAAGCTTTCAACATTCGAGCAAACTCGAGTGGCACGAATGGTCGAAAGACCGGACCCTCGAGAATGCCTTGGTGGTAAACACGTCTTGCTTCGCTGTGGCTCAGGCCTTCGAAGTCCAGTGAATTCCCAGTTTTCCTCTACGTATCATATTAACCTCGGCCTGACTGATACTCGGGGGCAACCTTGAAATTCTTTAAACTCCCAGCATTCGTGCAGACTCGAGGGGTGTGAATGGTCGAGCAACCGGACCCTCATGAATGCGTTGGAGGCGAACAAGTTTTACATCGTTGTGGCTTAGATTTTTGATGTCCAGCAAATCTTCTGGTTCCAACAAATTATCACAACCATCTCGAAGCTCTTCAACATTCGATCATTCTACAATCATTTGACAGTTACAGAATATGCGGTTATATTTATTCAGGAATATCTCCAGTTCCACTTCATACAAGACAATGCAGTACATCATCAGAGAAGTAGTTTCAACAGATATCAATTCAAATCAAATTTAGTTCAGAGCATACATCAAGTATGCAGCACAAACAAGTAAATGCAAATCAAAGTTTACACAAATTAGTTTCAACATAGAAGTTCAAATCAACTTATACAAATCAAGTTCCAAGATCAACCCCACAGAAAAATAAACATTGTTCAAATATTACAATTCTGGAGCAAAGCAGATAAAACAGGCATGGCACCCCATTACAAATACCTCATATCGGCGCAGCTGTACCCTCATCCCCAACAGGCTCTTCAACACCAACAACTTCAGCACCCACATTCGAAGGTCTCGACCCTGTACCATCGGCAATAACGTCAGTCACAGCAACAGCAGCAGCACTTTCGACCACAGGCGCCTCCACACCACCTTCAACACCTCCATCAACAACATCTACCTCTATCCCTTCGGTCTGCAAAGCATCTTTAACAACAGGATCTTGGGTATCAGGCAAGCATTGCAGAGTATCAGGATTAATCCCCAAATCCTCAATGAACTCCTTCAGTCTGACAACAACTCCGCATTCACCATTAAACTGCGCTTGATAACGCGCCTTCTTCTCTACCTTTTCCTTATCCTTCGTAACAAGATTTGACTGTAACACCTGCTCATGATTAAAATGTTGACCCAGTTTCATCTCGGCTGCATTATTAATAATGCGCCTTCTTCTCTACCTTTTCCTTATCCTTCGCAACAAGATTTGACTGTAACACCTGCTCATGATTAAAATGCTGACTCAGTTTCATCTCGGCTGCATTATTGATAGCCTCCAGGTCCCGCTTCAACTTATTATTATCAGACAGTAACGACGCTTCTTTCCCCCGAGCAAGCTCCAGACTGCCAATCGCCTCCCGTAACCTCCTCTTTCCTACTTTTACTACCTTATTATATGATTGTGCCCAAGCATCCGTCTGCCAGAATATTCGAGCTGTCAGTACTTCTCAAAGCATGAAACACTTAAGAAAAGTTCAGAATTTCACAAGCAATAATAGACAGTTACCTAATACATAATCCTCTTCATCTGCACGAAGCCTCGTCAGAGTCAGCATTGCAGAGCTACGCCATCGAAGTAGCCTTGGCTAGAGCCTGCTCTTGTCGCTCAACCTCTGTTATCTTTTCGCCCTCATCATCTGTATCATTTTCCCCCAGTGCCCTATGCCTTTTGCGCTACGATAACTTCATCTGCTGTACCCTCAAAGACTCGGGAACAACCTTGCCTTTCCCCTTCTCAGCCTGTGTTGGTGCCTGCCTCGGTCTCAGTCCCAAAGCATTACTAGCCACTTCAGGCACTGGCGCTGCCTATTTCGCCGCTCACTTCGCCTTCAAAACATACTGAATCTTCCTTGCAAAATCATCTTCCTTCATACCATCGACTACCTTTGAAACACCCTTGGCTCCCCTCTTCTTTGATGGCTATGACGTAATGGGTACGTTTTGAAGCTGAGAATCTGTCTTCTTCTTCCTATTCCTCTTTATACCAAGATTCTTGAAAAAAAAATTCACCCACTCCTAGTCTGAATCGATCAAAGCGTTAATATAATCCCTTGGATTCTCCCAAGACCGATTAGTCAAGCCTACAGAAAAATAGAAATGTAATCACAGTTATTCGAGTGAAACACCAAAAACATCTTTGACAGAAAACTTACTCGGGTTATAAACTTTATGATGTAATCTGTAAGAACCCTCCCCATCGACATTCTCAAAGTTACCCCGTACCACAACTAAATCCTTATTCCACCCTCGACCCGTCGAGCACAGATCAAGCAACCAGAGCCTCTCTGGGTAACACTGGATATTGTACATGCCCATGTTCTGGTTCGCCTTCCTCACGTAGAATGATACAACATCATGCCACTCAATTAAACCTCTCTTCTCACTCCTCAATTTTATATTCATACCCTCTATCACCCTCATCATCTAGTAAAAATTTCTATTCATCTGAATTGGGGAAACTTCCCAAAAATTTAATTCTTCCTTCACCAGCTTTCGGAAAGGAAGCTACAATTCCAGTCGAATTTGACCCCTATAAGCCATTATCTCCTCTCGAGGGTTCCACTTGAAAGATAACCCTATCCCCGCCGCACTCAATACTACCCCTACCTTCGACAGCTACAGCTTGGCAGCAAATCGATCTAATTTCACCTTATCTCTAGCCAAAACAGAACCATCGGCCTTATCCGACTCAGTCGACTCCCCACTATCATTACTCTGCTCTCCTCCCCCTCTCTCACCACCCGAAGGTCCAGCATTACCCTTGTTTCTCTCTCTACCCCCTATCTCTTCCTCATCACTATCCTCAGTCACCACCATTTTACGATGTCTAGTACTCGAAACCCCACTCGTCGGTACCATCATGGCTAACGGGGAATCAGTTACAACATCTAACAATTCTAAGTCGCTGCCCTCATCCATCGGAGCACGACCAGAAACACTAGCCTCGTTTTCTTTGACTTCCTCGTCTAATAGCCTCATTCTCGAAGATCGGGTACACATATTATCCTACAGAAGAAGAAGCACGCAATTAGATTGATACATTCAAAAATTACGTGTCAGTAACCCATTTATTCATCTACCCTCTCCAACAGATACAAACACATTCGAACACTCGATCCTAAAACCAGTCCTTCCGTCAATGCCCTCAAAATCCTAAAATGGGCTAGAACCCAGACTCATGAATTCCCCCCGTCCTCGATTATAACCTCTCAGCTACAAACCCAGATGATCCTACTTACAGATACATAAGGCACACTTAAACTAAATAGATAGAGATCAATCGACATACTAGTGTTAGCAAAAACACACTCGCAATAGCAAGTCAGTCTGTACTCGGCAACAACTTCAGCAACCTCTATCAACCATCACACAACAATGGGGTACTTTTCTCCTCCTCTCACTCTCTATTTTTCTCTATGAACAGTTCATTGTTTATTCCCTTCACATTTATATACCTTCTCGGAATACCAAAACCGCCCCGATTTCTAAACCACTATCATTACTACGCCCCCACTACCCTGGCTTTTCGGTTACAATGGGTTTTGACCTATTTACCCCTCATTCCCCTCATGTGTGAACTGTACGCTCACCCTCAATTAGCTATAAACTCAAAGCCTCTCAAACCTTCTAATCCTCACTCAAAGCCGTCCAGTCAAGTCCCAACATCAAATCACACGTTTTCCATAAAATGAGCAAAAATCATGATTACCCGCATGGCAAACTACCCTAGACGCACGTACCGCTCTGACAGACCCGCTGTCTAAGCCGTCAGTCCATCCAGTTAAATCTAACAAAACCTTCGACACACATACTCCTCGCACAGGAGTAATCGACTACGCCGTATCTTGAACATTCACTCTCAGATAACCTACTATTTGATTTCCAAATATATCGAACATTTGATCTTCAGCACATTCGACAAATCGGAATATTTACTTTGACAGATCAGATTTCTACTTCGAAAGATCACACTTTTTACCTCGACAGTTCAGAATTTTATTTCGACAAATCAGACCTCCTAGTTCGACAAGTTCAAACATGTTACTTCGACAATTCAAAATTTTACCTCGAGCATTCTGAATTCTACTTGCACACAGTACTGAAAAACAATTCGACTATTATATTACCAACCCACAATTTCATTCAATACAAATCAAAACAGTACAATTCAAAATAGAAAATACAAATACCCTTCTACACCCATCTATACCGCTCAACAAACCAGCAAGAAGCCTGTATTTATCGTCAGGACGCTTCTCCTCGCTCCTAGCCTCAATAATAAAATCATCCTACTCTACCATCTCCTCTGCAAATAATTCCAGCAAGGAAAACCGATGGCCTGAAATGGGACCCATCATCTGAAGAACCCCCACCAATATGTAAAGGACATTCCAGCAATGGTTTCCCCAGGTTCCGCTTCAAACAGGTTCGGCGTCTCTACGTCGATATCCTGACCGACAAGAAACCTCTGTTACAGCTCCAGGGTCTTTTCCCGCACCTGAATAGCTTTTGCTGCAATTCAGTCTTTCTGCTTGGTCATGGAAAAACTGCCGCTAATCGGGGACGAAGAAGAAGACATTATATTCAGAAGAAGAAAGATGAGAAATTCTCCACGCAACACCACATTTTATACATGAAGGTACATTTAAAACATTCATTAATCCCATGTTACATTCATTAAAGTCTTTAAATTCCTCTCCTTGAAAACTCAATAGTCTGACCTTTCCAACTTCCTAGACATAACCGTTTCATCTGTACCCACATTCAAACCCCTTTCCCGAGGACTTGCAGTCGAGCAAACCCCCAGCATCGAACCATCGACCTCTTTTCTTTTTAGTTCCTCTAACAACACCTATTGCCTCGAGTACTCTCTGTAATCAAATGCTGACCCCTTTCACACTCCGTCTCACACCTCTTCCACAGAGTTTCGACTAATACAAGGTCAATTACCTTTGACCAGACCATTATACTTTGAAGCCAGTTTTTTCTAACATTCGATGAGATATAGTTTTATAAGTCTATTCGTCAACAATAACTACCAGATACAAATACACAAAATTTTAGCAAAACATTATTTCCATTCCATTCCCCAAATTACAACAACAGAAACGGCAAAGTTGCAAACCCAAATATACAAAAACACATAAACAACATAAACCTTCATAATACATTTCCACAGAAAAGAAAAAACCCATCATCACCACCTTAAGAAGAAGTTGCCCCATTTCCAGACGGGCCAGCTCCACTCGCCGAACCCTGTTCCTAAATTACCTCTTCTGCCTGAATGAGACACTCAGCCAAGGCTGATAGGAAGAGGTAGCGTTTCTCAGCAGTCGTGTAATAAAACTTTAGTTTCCCCCAAAGGTAAGCATAAGACTCCCCGTTGATGAGTTCCCCAGCTCCTACCTCCACCAGGTCGGGCATGTCCCAGTCCAGATCATGTTGACCGAAGAACTTCAAATGTAATTCAGCAGTCTTCCACCCTATACGATGATCTTGGGCTAATCCCATCCTTTTCTGATAGCGAGTATTCGGCGTGGTATCCATCATGCTTTTAAAGAAATCCAGAGGAAGGAGCAGAGAACAAAAGAGACGAAGAGCGTACAGTGTCCCTACCCCCATAACTCATACTCATAGCCCCATTTAAACTCATTTATTACTCCCTAACCACCAGAATTTTTGAATTACCCTCTTTTATTACCTCCCTGGAAACCAACAGTCAAACCGTTTAACTTCCAACGCCAAACATTTTTCTAAGCAAACACCTCTACACCTATTTTCAGGCCCTTTGCTGAAAGGGGGCGAATGTAGTAGCCTACTCGCAGCCTTCTACCCCAGTCAAACACTCGAAGGCTACTTCGAAGCCTACTCGAATATCTTGAATCCCATCCAATCCTTAAACAAGTCTCCCAAAGATTATCCAAAGATGAAGCCTCGACTCTGAACAAGCCTCGAAGACAAACTCCACATTACATCAGAAACACTTTGGCCATATCCGTACATGGTCGAAGTATGACAGGACAGACAACCAGCTCATTAGAAATGATGGCAGCGTTGTTGGTCCTAGCGGCTACAGTGACAGACCCAACCACTGCTACAGTGTCAGAGTACAGAAACAGGCCCAACAACTGCTACAGTTACAGTTTCAACATTTTCGGCGTCCATACCCACTCCGGATGGTACCCTTGTATTGTGACCTAACTTTGGTGACTCAGCCCTTCCTATGTTCTATAGATAGAAGAGATGGGGAACTAATGAGAGGTTAAAAAATCTCTCCCCTGAGCCTTTACAATTTACCTTTGACTATCCTCTAAAACCTACAGTACTCGAACCTTCGATTACTCATCAGTAATATAAACTCTCTTAAAAATCCTCATTAGAGGTCGTAGAGCGACACATTCGGGCCTCTACGTAAGTATATTTTTGGTAGATTACGTAAACTATAGATTATATGCTTGAGTTCCCTGAATAAGGATAAATCTCGTGGTGTAAGAGCCAATTCCCCTCTACCCGAAGTTAGGCCCCTACAAGCCCAAATATAATTAAATATGATGAGGAGTTGAGATTCAAACCTGACCCTTGACCTTAAGGTTGATGCGAGTGATGGACACAAAAAATGATCACTATTCCCCTATGACTTAATGTTTAGTATTCTAAATTTTATTATTAAACATGACTTATAAAGCCAATTTTTATATTTCAAGTCACATAGAGCTAATTTACCAAATATGTGCAAATACCGGGATGTATATCTCAAAGGATGAACTGCTGGAGAAGGATGTAGAGTTGTCAAACACAAGGGTCCCACATAAGGAGGTTACAATTTTGGAGGATAACTCTTGGAGGTTACAAATTTATATACATTCATGGCATAGGTTATAAATCTCATATTAAATATAAGAACCCTCTCCTTCATCTATAAAAGGAGAGGTGGTGAGCTCATAAGATCATCAACTTTTGAAAGCTTGAAAGAATTATTGTAATAAATTAAGAGAAGAGAGCATTGTTGGAGAACTTGAAGCAAAGTTTTGAGCATTTGAAGAATTTTGTAAGTCTTATATCATCTAATAAAGTTCTTATTTTTTTTCCTTGTTTATCATGAATTCTTCTTTACTTTGTTGTTTTACTTTATTCTTTATGGCTAGCTAAGTCTCTCCTCTAGGAGGAGATAAAGCCAAAAATATGCTAAATATGTAGACTTACATGTGTTAACCCAAATAAGCTTTTATTGTAAAAGTTCATCTCTATATTGTTATATTATATTATTGGTCTATGTCCATGAGATATAGACCAAGTTTTATGATTAAGAATATAGTTATCCTAAAAGTTCTATTTTATTCACACTATATGCCCAACCTTCAAGAGATTCACGGTTTGTAATTAGCATTTGTATGTTTTCACATTTCCTATTGTCATACTTGAAAGTCATGTATTTTATGTAGTTTAAAATGAAACATCATGATGAAAGATGAACCAACTTGATTTGAGATCATAAACTATTATCTTTACTATGGGTAACTAATGTTAGTTTATATATTTTGTATAATTGAGGTGGATTCTTTCCCTAGGTTTTTAAATTATTGTTTAAAGCCCAATATTTGACTTAATTAGCATAATTATTTGACATCTTTGAATCACAAGACAACCATTTTCTAGTCCCGTTAGGAAGTGAACTACACTTGATTTGTACCCATACTAAACACCAGATTTTGACCGTTATCAGCGAGCACCTTGATCGTTTGTCCTCCTCTTGGTTAGCTGCACCCTAGATGTTTTTCTCTCCGTCTCTTCGAACACTAATCCCAGAATAAATTAGATTGAAATGCACAGTCAAATCAACAATTGCGAATCAAAAAGCATAAATAAATAATCATAAATTTAACCAAAAGAAGAGATGTTTCAGCAAAATGAAGGAGGTCAAATGACCCATAACCCGCCAACCCGACCCAACCCGATTTCTGGTGGGTTTGGGATTGGCCTTAAAATAGGTCGCGAATCATTTGACCCGAATTTGTCAAACCCGTCGGATTAGGGTTTATCTTAAACGGTTTTGGTTGACCCGTGACCCGTTTAAGTTTAATTTAGGCCAATTATAATTTATGCTTTCATGGTATTATCCATCATTTAAAGTAAGATTTAAGCCCAAAGAAAGTTTTATGTGTTATTACTACCCATAAATATATGGCATTTGATCCGATCTCACCTCAATTTCATTTTCTCATCCGCTTCTATTATTACTATACATTTCTTCAACAAACCCACTCTTAGAAAATAGGCATTTGATCTCCATTTCCATTACTGGACTCATCATTTTAGAACACATGTAACACCAATACCTACCAATCAAAACTTCAATAAACTCACTCTTACACAATTATGACAGATGAGGTTAAGACCCATGACCAAAATTAATATTTAAGCAGGTCAAAAGGGACGGGTCAGGTTAACCTATTTAAATGTGGCTTGGGTTTGTATTTTTGACCCGTTTAGGGTCGGGTTTAGGTTTACATTTCTGACCCATGAACCTATTATGACCCGACCCGTTTATCAGCTCTACAAGATGGGATTTAGATGCAAGAGGGATACAAAACTACACTAAGAGTATTTATAGTCGACTCTCTATATTGGCTAAAAGCCAAGTTTTGAGAGCTAAATTTCTATAAAATACTTACATCCGTCTCTCCAAATTAAAGTCAAATTGCCTAAAGTCATATTTGTTCATCAAATTTGACTCTTTTTTTTTCTCTTTAAACCAAATATAATTAAACAAAATCTACCCAAAAGTTAAGGATTTTATGGGAAAAATGGCATGTGGCATTTGACAGGTACTTTTTGAGGAGTCTGGTGCAGTGAAAAAAAATATTTTACTTTTATTAGTCAATAAAGCCAAATTTGGTGGTTAATATTTAAAGAGTCGACTACAGATGCTCTAATACCCTTTGAGTTTCAGGTTTAACTTTGTATTTTAGAGGGGTAATAACGGGGATTCAATACTACCCTCTGAAAAATATGTAAAGCTACTTTAGATCAGAATTTTGTATTTGATAAAGGCATTTTAGACAAACAGAAAAATAATCTTTTTTGTCAAAAATGATCCAATGGTCCACAACACATCCTCATAATAAGGCCATAACTATAGCTTTGGTGACTACTAAACATGCATGACCAAATCTAATAAATGACCTAGATGAATCCTTATATTATGGTTTGTCCTCAGTACAACAAAATAATGAATTTGCCACAGCCTTATTTATGTTTTGCTACGGGTAGTTAGTGTGGTAACTTTACTATGGGGTATGGGGATATCCAGTGGTTAATAAAAGTTATCCGTTGTAATTTGGCTTGATATCTTTTTTTAGATTTTTGTTTGTTGGAGTTGCAACTTGGAATTACTTCTTAGAAACAAAAATATTCACTCTTCACTCTTCGCTCTTCACCCTTCACCTAAAATCAACTTAATCGATGGCTTCTCCTCTCAAATTTCCCTCCGACTTGCTGCAATGATGTATTGCAAATTTATTTCTCAGATCTGATAAAGTTTCTAGATTGATTTCCTTTCTCCTATGATTTTCGGTTGTTGTCTTCAGATGTGCATTCATAAATCTCTCTCTCTCTCTATCTCTCTCTCTTTGTACTTTAGCTTTTCTCACTAATTGAGTAAATGTATAGATTTATTTGAAAGATTGATGGTTATTTCAATCAGAAAAGCATCGAGAGAGTAAGACCTTTGATTTGCTCCATTTCTTACTCTTTATTTCAATTCATTTCAATTTGGGGATTTTATAGAATTTCATAGAACTAGTACCTTTGAGAACTAATACCCCAATGCTTAAACTACAATGTCTTAAAGACCCAGACTTCAAAGTGGCATATAGGTAGGTACTAGTGGTAGTGGTTGTTGTAGTTCGTATTAAGTTAAGGATCAACATGCCCAGATGTATAAAGATCAAACATCCTCGATTCATTTTACGATAAGACCCATTCCTTTGGTCCTATTTCTAAATTATGGGTACCCCCTCCCCCTACCCACCCCCCCCCCCCCCCACACACACACACACAAGTCACCCCTTCCAACAGTGATCATTGTAGGCATGTGTAGCATGCATTTCAAATACATACTATAACATATTTTTTCTTTACCATCTTTTAGTGTATACTATGGAAAAATGATGAATCATTTTTACCCCTACTTAGAGAGTTCTGGAAACTTATGAATAGATTTGAAAATATTTGTGTGCCGCAGATGTGCCAATGGTAATGAAAGATTTCTTATTTCGCTGCTCATTTGGAAAATGTGACAATTATCTTTCTTTACGTATGCTTTTTTTTGTGGAGTCTTGTAGATAATGCTCCATTTTTATTTTTTTTGATGTGTCTTTTATTTACAAATTTGTAATATAGTTTTTTTGGTCATTGGCATTTATCTTTATTATTTGATTAGAAGACAAGCAGTTTCAGGTTTGCATATGTACCGATTGTAAAGAGATATGATATACCCTTAAGACAGCGGATGGGTTCACAATTATTGTAAGGGCTTCATAAATTTTGGGCGTAAAGTAGAAAATGGTATTTCTTCCAAGGTTTGTATATTCTTCCCATTGAATTTCTGTTTAACTTCATGCTGAACGTGGATAACCTTATGCATAATTAGTTCTTAGTTATTGTTTAATGAGAATAAACAGTTTATAAAATGTAATAGAGGTTATTCCCTTGTTACATAGATGCTTTTCTAAAGTGGATGACACTGTTTTTATCTTGTAGTTAGATTTACGTATCTTGTTGGGTGGTGGCTTTTGGTATCATAGTCGATATTCTATAGCTGATTACTTCTTGGTTTTATTTTCATAGCCTCTTGGGACATCATTTTCTCTTTCTCCTTTTAGGTTTTGCAATAGTGTTTATATGTATAGTTATATCCTACACTTATAAAAAATAAAAAGTTGTGATGCTCATGTTGGCCATGTTTCACAATAGTATTTTTTTATTTTTTTTTGGCAGGTTTTTCTGCAGTTACCAACATTATTTTCTTAACCTTGATATGCCAATTTTCTTATGGATCCCTTTTCTTCACTAGGGATACGACCACTTATATCTCTAAATGGATTGTAATAGTTGTACATCTTCATATTCTTCTTAGCTATCTTTCATGTAGTATATAGTACAATAGCGATGCTCCTTGGAAAACTAAAGGTGAGCTTTTCTTGTAAGTATTTGAAGTTTCAAGAGTCAAAATGGGACCTTAACGTATAAGTTAAACGGTGGCAATTGTTCTTCCTTGCAAAATTTGTGGTTGATTGTTTGGGAGTAGGGGACTGTATCTTGTGACTATAGTACGCCGTAAGAAATATATTTTGTTCTCTTTTCTTTTGTATCTTTGTAATAGATTAATCATGGTTACCCAATCCTCAAGATCTGAGTACTGTCGTAACTCTTCCTTTCAGCGCTTGTTCACTCTGTTTAGGTACTTAGTTAATATTTATACCCGCGATAAAATTTGAACTTTGGCTTTTTTGAACTAGATATATACTTTACTTAAGACCTTCATTTACATGATCGAAGGGTAAATTAAATTTTGGTCAAGATGTTATAGGCCTAATAAGATTTTGTTAATAATTTTAATACAATTTTGTTTGCTACATTGTTGTGGAGAATGTAATCTAGAAAAAAATATTTCTTTTGGATATGGGCAATCAAATATCCTCTCATAATCACTGCAAATACTTACATTCTTAGTTTCATGAAGATTATATTTTAATTAAGTTTCTTATTTTGCAGTATGAGTTCAGGTTAAAATCTTGCTTCAATAAGAATTTGACTATCATACTAATCAAAGTTACCCCGGGGTAAGTAATTTCTTCTTACTAGTTATATAAGATCTTTTTTTGGACTTATTTTATTGATGAGTCTAGTTTTGCTAGTAAGTGTTGATTCCACCTTTGATCATTTCTCTTAGTATGTTTGGAAGAGCTTAACAATCATCTATCCTACATTCTCTTTGTTTGTTTGTCTATGAGAAGGTATTATCTCAGTCCTTGGATAATTAACAAAGATTTTAAAGATATAAATACCCAATAAGGATTATGATGTATGCGACCTTATAATTACTACTAGGGATTTTTATTGTGAACATTTTTCTAACTCTTTCTTCTCATAATGTGATATGGCTCAGGTGCATTCTGTTGCATCCCTTGGTGTTAGGGTATTTGAACGAGAATGTATTTTCTACTTTTTATACATATTAAAAACTGGAAGGACCTTAGACAATTTTCATTGATATGTTCAGTCCAAAGTTTGTATACAAGGATGTTGATTGTTGAGGTACTAAAGTTCATTTTTGCACTATTTTTCTTGAAGAATGTAATACAAATTAGTACCAACTGAATAAATTTTTACAGCTCATAAAATCATAAAGATGGCTGATCTTGTAAATTATGCTCGATGGGGTTGCTTCTACCATTACTATAAACAAGTATGTTATAAATGCCTTTCTATTAATATTATGTCCATCGCACTAGGTTATTTTTCTTCCAGACTTTTATAATTTTTGCGAAATTCTTCTTTTTGTACATTAAAGAGCTGAATTTTAATATGTTTAAGCTTCATAATTGATTTGTTATATTTTTTATTTTGTCGGCGGCTTCCTATACTTGGACCATAACTTCTTTTATCCTTATCCTGACCGGAACTATGTCCTTTAAACCCTTCACCTTTGAAGACATTGTCATTTTATTTATTCTATTTTGTTATTATATTATTTTTCTTTTTCTGCTGTCATGTGAACCACTGTACAGAGGGGAAGCTAGGGGGACCAGTAGGGTCAAATGACCCCATTGGATTTGGCAGAAATCACTTACCAGGTAGCTAAAATGGTACATATATGTATAATTTGTATATATTTTACCCCACTCAATTTTAAACATATAATTGTTATTAGTTCAGTGGACAAGTATGTTGGTTTTGACTACCTAAACAAGTGTTCAAGTCCCCACAGCCTCATTTTTATATTTTCTGATTATCAAGTCCAACTTCACCATTTTTCATCATTTAACATTATATATGATTTAGAATTAACTTTTTGATTAGGAACTCTTTTCTAAGACTTTTTTTTTAAACTCTTTTCTAAGACTTTTTTTTTTCTAACTCGGCATGAGTTTTAATATAAGCGATACTAAAAAACCCTAATATGCTTCATAAATTTTTTTCTCGTGTCCCCCTCATTTATTTTCTTTCATCCCAGTGAACTCAAGTCCTGGCTTCGCACCTGCCATTGTACATTGATGTTTTATTGCTTATTAATGAATGAAAGGAGTTATTAACTATCATTTTTATAAAGCATTAGTATATTATATAAGATCTAATACAAAACTACATGTGCATCAGGTGTATTGTTAGAGTACTTAAAATGATGAATAGGTACAATTTCTAAATTTGTGTTTTTTTTTTTTGAAAAATTGAACAAAAATAGCTACGGATTTACTCTGTGGTAAATATATAACCACGAGTAGAGTTTGTGGCTTACTTTGTTTTATAATATGGATTATATCCTTGGCAATAAAAATAGACACAGATTAAATCCGTGGCAAAATAGTAAGTTAAGCTCGGAGGAAGTTTGTGGTAAAAAAATTGGCATGCCCATTTTACTACAGACCCTACCACAGACCAAGTTCATGATATTTTGTTAAAATTGGTATAGTGCCTTTAGTATTATAGATTTTTCAATGAGACCGATTTTAATGAAGAAAGACCATTATAGCCAGTAGAATTTGAGCAAAGCGTAGGATTTCCTCTTATTCTCTTCCTTTTATAGGTAAGATATTGTTTTGTTTTTCTCCTCCTCTAGTGATTTTTTTTTTCCTACGTTGCTTCTCTCATGGGGCAAGTGTTTCGTACAGAGAGAGAAGATATATATTTAGTAGAAGGATTACTAAAACTGGGCAATGATTTCAGGCTTACTAAAGTCTATCACTAATGCGGCGAAACTTCAATTCCGCAAAATAGAAAAAACTAATTGAAGGGGGGAACATTGTGTAAAGACTCTTTTCTGGGCAGAACAATGATAACTTTGTACCTCAAATGGAGGTAATCACAAAAGTTGAACGTAAAACTGAGTACCCTGTAAAGTTTAGTTTCTTTCTCAATTTTCTCTGTTACTGAGTGGTGTTGGTCATATACATATTTCTCAAGGATTGGAGGGTTCTAATCAGTTGATCAGAAGTTGTTATGTAAAAAGAATGTATCCATGGACTTGTGCACTGATGACACCAACTAATACACTGGTATATACATTGGACACATACAATTTCATTGTAATGCAATAGTTGGTTTGCACTCGCAGCCTTCCTTAATTTAAGTATTGTGTGGCTCAAATGGTTGTGAGATGAAACGCGACCGGTTTTGTTGTGTTTAATGGATATTGATTTTGGGGTTTACATGTTTGTTTCTACAGATTTATAAGAAGGGTATTGATCCATTTTCTACGGCATATTCGACTAACTTTATACAATTTATCAAAAAATTATCGACTAATAATATGGTTACCCCGAAGACTTAGTAGTATTAAAATTGGAATTTGGCATTTCTAACAGTTATCTGACGCATCCTAGAGAGTGAAAGGCGATTAAAGATCGATAGTCATACATTTAGAGTTTTAGAAAATAAATCACGTTTCGAATTGAGCCTGAGAATCAACTCTAAGGTTCGCTTGGGTAAAAAAGCCCTATCTAATATTGAATACAAGAACGCCTGCAATATGCTAGTAGCACATGTAAGGAAAATAGTTTTCTGTCATGAAAGTGGTGGTATATATGCTAGGAGCACATGTAGGAAAAATAGTTTTCCGTCATGGAAGTGGAGTTCTCTTGTATTGAAATTAGCATAGCTTCATGATCTACACATGAAAATCGCCTGTTAATGGGCAATGTAAAGTAATGTATTCATGCAAAATGTACTACCTAGCCAGGTATATTATGTCTGAATGACTTGTAGACCAAATGAATTTGTATGCATAAAACAAGTGCATTACTTGAAGTACGTCTGTGAGAATTTAGGGTTGAAAGTGATTCATCCTTATCGATTATGGTGTGTGATTAAATGAGTCCTCTTCTTCCACCATTTTTCCATTAAAGTACGGTTATCAACTTACCAAAACTATTTCTTAGCACTTTGTATTGGATGAGATATGCAGTTTAGCGGAGAGGTCGAGTTGAGGCATTGGAGTCAAGCCAACAAAAATCCCATGTTCAAAGGATTTTTTAATGATGTGAGATTTAAGTTCAGGCACAGGTGATTTTGACATGATCTACTACATACTTTTCTTTTTCTTTCTTGTTTGAGAGAATTTAAAAAAAAACCCCACTATTTTCACCTATACTAGCGATAGAACCCGGTGTTTCCTAAATATTAAGAATTGGTCTGCTATTTTGACCCAATTTGACCACATTTAACTATTGTTGACTGTGTGAAAGACAAGTATACCCATAACACACATGATTTTCACGTGATTTACCAATTAAATAGCAAATGAAAATACACTTGGCAAATATATAACGATAGAGATTTAATATGATCTATCTCAATAGAAATCACCCAAAATGAACAACTATTTTCCCGCCTTTTAGTCTCAGTTTCTCCCTCATATACATCTCTCTTTTACTCTAAAACTTTTTTCACTCTCTCACCAAATCAAATATGAAGAACCCTAAAAAGATAGTGAAAAACCCTAATATTGATTGTAAATCTGGACCGTTGGATCTTTTCGCGACTTTCTATAATTTTTGTGAGTGTTTATTTATTTTTGGCTATTTCAGTTGATTTAAATCAAAAGGTTATTTTTGGGTTTAAAAAAATTGGTCAATCAATAGCATTTGACTGAGTCAAAACTACAAAAGTAGGACTACTTCTGAATATTTGGGAAACAACGGGTCATATCGCTAATATAGGTGAAAACACTAGGGGGTTATCTCAAATTATCTCTTCTTTTTTTCATTTTTAGTAGAATTATAAGTATATAGGGATATATCAATCTTTATGCACCAATACAAAGAAATCTTGAAATATAACAAATATGGCTTTACTAGAATTCAATCCAGGGGATCAGGGGCATACACAATCAAGACTAATGGACTAGACCGATCGAGTACATACTTATGGCTAAACTAGCATCATTTAACATTTAATTGAAATGCCGTGAAGTTATACCAGCAAGGTGCTACAGAACTCAAACTGTCATTTTTGCCATTCTAGTCATGAAAACTCTACTCATCAATTTATGGGGTGCGATCAAGTAAAGAATTTGTGACAACAAATCCTAAACAAAAGCCGTTACAGCAGAGTTATTGGTAGCATTGGCAGAACCACGTAGGAGCCAGCGGGGGCAGCTGCCCCCACTGAGATTTTGAAAATTTTCGAGCACTATCCTGATTTTTAGCCCAAAACTGTTATATATGATATATCCTCTTGATTTCCTACATTCTTTCCTAATGTTATATACTAGTACTACCCGTGGCCGGCCACAACGATTACGTCGACGCGTCTTCGACGCTATCTATGTAACCGATATGTTACAAAGGCGAGCCTTCGGCGCTATCTATTTTTCCCAACCTCAAAACACAACTTGAAAATACCCAATGAAAGAGAGTATACCTAAGTGACGGCAACAACGTCTAATACACGGTTGCCCATTGGACGTTGTTACTTTTGGTTTCATATTTGTTGAATTAACCTCAAATGCACGACACTAGGGTATACTTCTGGTCTCATATTTTCCGTAACACATAATAGAATTCGACACTAGTTCTGGTCACAACTATGGTACTACATTACATAGTTTGGCATCTTATGATTTTATTACAATTCTTAGCCCAAAATTTCCCACTCAACACCCTAATACCTGTGCCTCCCTCATATATTGACCTTCTAATATATATTAGGCTCTTAGCAGAGGTGGTTATTCCTGCTCTTCTACAACTTAACATTTTTATCATCTAAGTAAGCTTATCCTTCTTTAAGCAACTCAACATATTCAAGATGTAGATTCCCTTAAGCTTATCCCATTCGAATTTTTTCCTTTTATACTTCAATGTTCTTTCAATTCAAATGTTTTCCTGAGTAAAAATAAGTTAATATGCCTTGTATTATTGTTGGTGTACCTGTGTCTTCTCGCGTCCTCACACCAATCACACCTCAAAGACTTGTCATATTAATAACAACCACCATTATTAACCTCATTTGTAAATATTCTACATCAATCTATGACTTATTATCCTCCATAAATGTTTACAAAGTACCAGATAAACATCCCTTTATTAATGGCTACAAATTAGCATTTTCCACATAACACCTTCACTTAATATTCTGCATTATTCATATCAACTCTTCAAATTTTCTCATCAATCTTAGACTTCCCCGAATTGTACTATTTATATTAACTGGCATCACTTCAAGAAAAAAAAGTGGAAGCAATATTTTTAGAATGAATTGAATTGTTTCAGATTGCCCAGAACTATACCATCAATTCGTTGTTATGATTTAGATTTTTTGCGCTCTTGACAATGTGTAATGGCAGCTTAAAAATATGAATAACTGATTGTACTCGTTCATTCCTTTTCCTTGAATTATTGTTGGAACAACTAAAATCAAGAACCTAGAAGATAATGTTGGATCTATTAGTGTAAAACACACAGAGGCAGGGTTGCCTGAGATTTTTGAAGCGGTACCTGTCAGTGATGTTGCAGGCTCTAGGATTAACAATAACTTCTACAGTATTTCATATAAGTTTACAAATACACCTGCAAGAGATAGGGTTATAAAGAGCGCACCACTGAATATCTTATTTCGACTCAAAATAATCAAAAATTTCTCTCTTCAAACTGAATATATATATCATATTGGCCAGTTTTCTTTTGTCTATTACAAGAGATAGGCTACATTTCTCACTTTACTCAATAATCTTGCGCTTATTGAGCTTAATTTTTCCTATATCTAATGCCAAAATGTTTTTTTCTTTAGTATCTTGTATATGTTCGATGGCATTCCTCAAAGAGTAATATGAACCGAAACACAAACAATACAACAAAATCTTAACTTAAGTACCTGTAATTTATGAAAAACTCATGCCATTTCAAAGGATTCCTTCATGAAATAGGCAAAGTATGATGATCAAAGTAATCCCTCCAATCCAAAGCACTATCATCCCTCACGAACATCGACAAAGTACTTAAACGGTTCAATATGGATGATTCTAAGGTTATTAGTACACCATTGGGAGGTTACTTTAAATTATCAAAGTAGTGTTATCCAAAGACGTAGAAGGATCGAGATGAGATGCGGAAGGTTCCTTATCAATCAGCGGCTGGTAGTCTTATATATGCTATGATTTGTACAAGAACGGATATTGCCCAAGCAGTGGGAGTTGTTAGTACACCAATGGTGAGCTATGAAATGAATACGTAGGTATCTAAAGAGGACTCAAGATATGGCATTATGTTATGGGGGTTCTCAGATATACTTATAAGGTTTTGTAAATTCTGATATTGCAGGTGACATTGATAGGCGGAAGAGCACTAGTAGCTTTATATTTATATTGGGAATCAGTACGGTTATATGGGTTTCGAAGCTACAGAAAATGGTAGCATTATCTACGATGGAAGCGGAATATGTTGCAGCTACAGAAGCATGCAAGGATATGGCTTATCTTAAAGGGTTGATGAAAGAACTAGGTAAAGAACAACATCTTCCTAAGTTGTATAGCGATAGTCAAAGCGCGATACACTTAACGAAGAATGCGACTTTTCACTTAAGGACCAAGCATATTGATATTCGATATCATTATATTCGCTCGCTCCTCGAGGACAGTGTGTTGAAGCTTGTAAAGATTCATACTGATTTGAATTCGGCCAATATTTTTACGAAGGTGGTGACTGTTCAGAAGTTGATAACATATACAACTTCTAAGAGTCTTCATGATTGAAGGTCTGGGTAGTGAGAGCAATTTATTTGAAGATCTAAAGATAGGTTACGGTAGATTCGATTTACAGTAGGAGATTGTTAAGGGTGAACTCGATTGATGGTCATTCGAACGGACAGCAAGTCATTCGAGCGAAATGCTTGTTTTCTAGGTTGGAAACTTGGTTTCGTCAAAGTCGTTCAAGCAAGACTAGATCGTTCGAACGAGATGCTTGTTTCTAGGGTTAAAAACATGGTTCCATCACAGTTCATTTTGGGATGTCGAGTTTGCCTCGAGATATGTTCTGTTTGTAATAAGTCTCCCAAGTATATAAGGGAGACTTAGGTTATTTGTTAACCACTTTTTGGTTGTAATCTCTGTGAGTTTAATTCTATAGAACTAAGGTTTGAGAAACTTTACAAAAAAGCTTGAGTAAGTTTGGAAAAGAGATCATTGTAACCTATTTGATCATAGTGGATTGTTCATTGGGAGTGGTTTTTCATTCAAAAGGGTTTTCCACTTCCCTCCTCCATGAAAATACTTTTGTCCTTGTTTTCTGTTATTTACTTGATTAATTACTCGTTTGGCAATTTTCACGTATCGTTCTTGGCATAGAAGAGAGACTAGCTACCTCAATTCTCAACAAGTATAACCCAAATCAGTAAAAAAAACTAGCACAACACAGCAAGTATAACCAATCAAGCGTTTATATTAAGATCTAAACCAATGGAAGTAAGTGTAATAAAATCAAAACCTATGGAAGTACCAATCTAACTTAGCAGTAACAGCAACAGCAAGTACCAACATCAAGCCTCCCAAAAAAAAGTACGAACATCAACAAATTAAAAATCAAAACCCTAGGTACGAAACATATTCATACTTGAACAGCAATAGCAAGAGAGAGGGAAAGAGAGAAAAAAAAGAGATAGATAGAGAGAGATAAGTACCTTAAAGAGAGAGAGAGATGCGCTTATGGGAGAGATGGAGAGACGTGATGGGAGATAGAGAGACGCTAATGGGAGAGATGAAGATACGTGATGGGAGAAAGAAGAGTTGGGCATAGCTTTTGAGATGAAGAGATGCACTAAGACAAAACTACCCATTTTCAGTATTTTTTTCCAAAGTACCCATAAGTATAAGAGTTAAATAAATCTAAGCCATCCATCACGCTCTTTTCCACAAACCTCAGCCCCTCTTTATCTTTGAGACAATGGCAGACTTGTCTATTTGAAAAGCACCCTTCTCTAATGTATAATAGACTAGGTTATGAGCCCGTGCTACGCACGGTTGCTAAAGTTCATAATGATGGATAGAAAAAATATAATGAAGGGAATGACTACTTCTTTAGCGTCCCCTAATAAAAATTTACAATGAACAATCTTTAAGAAATGCCGGCTTTAAAATGTTTTTCCTACATTATAAATACCTGATATAGTCTTATTTCGAAGTACATGGTTACTAATAGTAATGGATTTGGAAAATATATCTAAGAAACAATTGCATAGTCGAGTCTAAATTTACAAAAAATTTACCAAAAAAAGGTTATAAAAAAAATTGAAATCGTTATATTATTATCAACGCAGATAATATGGTGGCTCCCTCAAAAGTATACATGCATCTATTAACCACAAACATTTTGGTTAGCTTCAAAAGCTCCACCCTAGCATTAACTTACATCGAACGGTTTTACGTCATCTTCAAGCACTGCAAATTTTTATACCCCCTTCGAAAAGGTCCCTCATTAACAGTTCCACCCTACGCTTCTTTGATATATCCTATTTGCAGACTCCTCAAAGTCTGCAACAATCACATGAAGCATATCATGAACAACATCAAAACAAAGCCTATCTTCACAGATTTTACATTTTTTTCCAGCATTAACATATTAAAAAACTACATCAAAGTTAAACAGATAATGGCAAGTTGATTGAATCTTACAACACATCAATTCTTAAATAAAGTTTACATAAATAGTGGGAAAATATGAATATTAGATAAATTATCTGCTATTATTATCAACAAATGCATTTAGGACTAAATAGTACTGTAGAGTAAAACCATATAATAATTGACATCTTTATATAATTGTCTTAGTTCAAAAATTATTTTAATTAGGATATGTATAAGGCGAATTAAACTATGTTCAGTGGTACTCTGGGTAAATCATAGGTTATCCTAGTGGTGTTAAAATAAGTATTTATTCGTGTCTTAATAAGCAAGTATTGAGTCATTTATGGTGTTTATATAGTTTTTTTGTGTCTTAGTTGCATGATAAGAAATTTACTAACTGAAGAGAGTCTTATAGAAATGATGGATTACCATGAAGCTCTAACTTACTGCGATGTTCTTGTTTTAACCCATAATTACTAGGAATTCATATTTTGACAGGAATACAACCCCGTAGAATTTTTTGGGTATGCCAGACCCAATCGTAATCAATTTTCTCCAAAGGAATTTTTTATCCTAAAACTAAAATAAGAAAACAAAAATATAAGCAAGAACCAAAGCAAGACGAAATAAGAAGAAAAAGACTTACTTTACCCCTAATTTAATGGATTTTAAGGATAACAAAAAACATACTTATCATGCAACTAAGAAATCATATTACTCATATAAATTATGTCATCATGATGGGCAAGTAAATTAATGTTGCATCTCATGCACATTTTGAGGTTTTTACTCATGAAGATTTTCTCGCCGCTAGTGATTGTTCTATGATAGGATCCCATACCAATTCATTTTTGAACTCATGCGTATTTTACTTATTTAATCCCCCATCAGGATTTGTTTGACTAACCATATTCCATATTGCCCAGGATTCTTACTATCACACATCAAATCCAAATAGGAACAACATTTACTTGGATTGAGGAAGACACTAAAAAAAGTACATATTCATGAGTTCTTTTTTATTTGTGTATTTAGCAGAGGACGGACCCACTAAATATTGGAGGAATCAATAATGCACAGATCAAGAAAATAGGGAGAGAGAGAGAGTACAAAACCATTAAATCAAGAGAGCCATCTTGCATAATTTTTGAACTCATGGATCCGTAGAACCCAAAATGGAGGGCTGTTATCCATATGCAAGAATTATTTTGCTTTTTTCGACCTAGACATGCCTGCGGCATTATCCCCATTTAGCATATTTTAACAATGTAGTCTATTTTTTCCCCTTTAATATTTAATACAACATGCTCCGCACTATACTTATGTAAACAACTTGCGTATAATATGCTTCATATAGCATATTTAAATAAACCCAATTTATATGTTTCCTTTGCCTCTTGAGCTGCTTTCATGCTTTTGTCACCGACACGGTGTGCTTTCTTAATACACATCTTTACCCATGTCTCGCCAAGTGTCTTCTGATACCTCATATGCATAACGATATAATTCACTGAATGAGTTACCTCAAACCAATGCCTTACATATATAAATCGTTAATGAAAGGCCCCTGCCCAACTAATATAGAGAACAACTTAAGAAAAGGAGAAGAAAAGATGAAGTCAATGAGATAACAAATTATTTTCACGATCTCATAAAGAAAAATAGCATAATTCCTTTATAGTCATGAAGGCTAACTTGAACTAAAATTGCCTCTAAATCCATGCTGCACACACACTCAAGAGTAACTAACAGGGATATCCAAAAACAATATAGAACTAGTTAAGAGTAACATCTAATCAGCCACAACAAAAAAGTTGTACCAGTAATATCGTCGTAGGAAGGTATCCTAGCATTGCTTAATTGCAATTTAAAAGATCCCCTACAACACCTTAACAATGACCACGACTTCTAGACCATTGTCTCCTTATCATTGCGCTCAACATCTTTACATCTACAGAAGAATAAGTAAAAGGAAAGATGTCTTGTCATAAGCATAAATAAAAATAAATAATATGCATATCTAAGAAAACCAAATGAGTTAACTTTTTCATCTATTCCTGACCTATTAAAAAAATGCACACATACCGGGTACTACAGAGATACCAAAGAATAAAAAATAGGTAATGTAAAGTAAAGGTCGAGTTCATGCCAAAGTGATGCAAATCATTTCACACCTGCAAGTACATAAATTAAGTAAAAAGTCGAGAAAGTAGCAATTATCAGTTTATCGATATAATAATTACTCATCTTTACCTCATCTTTAATGATGGATCCTTAGTACACATCTCATGTTCTCTACATGTATTATGAACAATATGAGAACTTTGCAAATCAACTGTTCACTTGGGTACTATTTGATAGGCATCCAAATTGTAAGTGCTTATTTCTAATCCTTATACTCAGCCCGATATTCGAGCTCACATAGTTCGTATAAACATACTGATAACCAACTAAGGATTGAAAGCAAGCAGATCACCATACAGACCTCCTCACCTACAGTTTAAGGATATTGAAGCGACCAGTAACATCGCACTGCAGAAGATACTCAGTCGACCATCAATAGTTTGCATACAAACGAATATCGTTAGAGATCGTATCTTCATTAACAGTTCGAAGTTACAGCTAAGGTCATCAATAAATCCGTTACAGATCAGCAAGTATCAAGACGTTACGAAAGACCTCATAAAGACTCATCAAATACGGACGACCAAAGCGTACGTCATCAATGTAACCAACGGTCATATTATAAGACCTATAAAAAGAACTATTAGAGAAAGTCATCGCTGCCAAAACTCAGATATTCAACCCCTTTCTCTTTATAATAGCTAGCATCTATATAAATACCATTCTTTAAGAAATCCTCAGGAGAAGTCGTGGTTTTTAACCCATTCAAGGGTTTTCCACGCAAAGCTTGTGTTAATTCCTTCTAGTTCCTAGTCAATATTCTATATTTCAAGGGTGTAAGGCATTATCTTCGTCCAACATGAAAATAGGCTATTAGATTTGGCACCGTCTGTGGGAACCGAAGCATACACTCAGCGTTCTCTGATCCAGTTTTTTCGTATTCTTTTTTCTTTTAAGGATGGAAAATCAAGAAAAATCACACAATGTCCTGCCTGACGCTGCTGAAGGAGTGACAGATTTGTGAACAAATGTGCAAGCAAAAGCTGAACGACGATTAGAACTAGAGAAACAACTCGCCAGCATCCAAGACACAATCAAAGCATTTCAAGCTCAAATAATAGCAAATCCGAGATAGCAGAACGCTCTACCTTTAACCTCGAGGATATCAGTCCATGATAGCCTGGGACATCGAGGCCGAAATCTAGCACTTCCCCAAATTTAGTAAGAGCTAGTCCCACCACAAGTTCACGTCAATCCACAATTACCCACCGGAGCAATAATCGATCTGCAACATCAAGAGGAACAAAACAGAGAAAACCTTGAATTTCGGTCTATGATCGCATGGGCGAAGCAATAGGAGAGCACAATCTACCAAGAGGACGTGTAACAAGATGAGTTGTCACGTCTCGACAACACCACACTCTGGAAAAGGTAGAAAAATACATCTAAGAGTTGTTATACGCCCAAATACTCACTGTAAGAAATAGCTATACCAAATTACAGAAGAGCCCACTCGCACAAGAATTGCCGGACGAGGAAGTACCCACCAGTTTTCATACTCCGAAGATTCAGAAATACAAGGGAGAAGATCCTGTGGAGCATGTCCAAGAATTTCAGGATTCTTTGGGGCTACATTCAGCATCCAAACACATCCTCTGTCGTGTCTTCCCGACCATTTTAAAGGGCGGACCTCTACGATGGTTTCACACGCTCAGCGAAGGGTCTATCTTCACTTTCGAACAACTTCGCGAACTATTTGTCAAAAACTATTCTCACAATAAAGACAAAGAGGAGAGTCTTTACTCTTTGTTCAGCCTCAAGAAGCCCCAGACGAAAAATTAGAGACGTTTACCAGGAAATTTTTTTGACTAGCTCAAAAAATTGACAACCTCAACAAGAAGATTACAATCTCCATTTTCATCAATGCACTGCTCATAGATGGGTGAGTTAAGGAGCACCTGGTTCTCAACAAGCCACTAACATTAGAGGATATGATTGAGAAGGTCACCAACTTTATCAACCTTTAGCGACTGACAACCGAGAAGCCAAGACCTCAATGCATCACCCTACCAACCAAAGGCCATCCCGAAGAACGAGCTTATAACAGCAATAAAGACTATGGGGGTAATAAGAAGTGATTCAAGTCCAATGAAAATCAAGGACGCCAAGGACGAAGGAAGCCAATTCCGTGCATACCACAATTAACAACTACTCTTGCGAGCTTATACGCGCTAATACAAAACGATAAATTATTCATAAATACCAATACTCTTCCGCCCATACTAGGAAAACCATACTGCATTCACCACCATATTCAACATCATGACACAGAGTGGTGCTTCGCACTGATATTTCTTCTCCAGAGTATATTTGCACAGGGTCAAATACTTGAGTATATTGTTGACATCGAAAGTTATAAGGATGGCAGCTATAAGACTGACGCCAAGATCGTCCAAGTTGATGAAACAAATGAAGAAAAACACTTATACTTTATCGAGACTCAGACAATCAACAACTTCAGCAGATCCAAGCGTAAGCGCGTCGGGCAATGCCATGATCTGACAATAATAGATAAAGAAGCTTGCTTGTTGCCATAATCCAGCAATCGACGAGCTGGGATTTCTTTCGAAGACTGTGACGTTCGCCACGTCAACTTTCTACACTAGGATGCACTTGTGATCATGTTAAAAATGAAGAACATAGTTCTACATACGATGATAGTAGATACCGGCAGTAGCATCAAACTAATTCTTTAGAACACGATTGACCAAATGGGCTTAGCAGACAAGGTCGAACCAAGCGACATCAATGTCTCTGGATTCAACAGCTCTATGGAAGAACGTGTGAGGAAAATCACACTTCCCATCACAGCCGGACCAGTCACACTTGACGTAGTCTTTTACGTCATCAAGACCAAATCCCATTACTTGGGCATCATGGGGCGACCATGGTTGCATAACATGAAAGTTATTCCTTCCACATATCATCAGGCGTTATGATTCGACAGGAAAGGAGGGATCTAGGAAATCAAAGGAAGCCAGAAATTGGCTCGATCTTGCGATAATACTATTTTCATTGAAGCTAAGTCAGCTACAACAATACCTGCATAGCAATTACAGCAGTCAATTCCAGTGAAACCTCAATTAATAAACGTCAAACCAGCAGAGTACGTCGAGATCAGTGGCATGCAAAGAGGAACTCTCATTGGAACTCTCTTGAGCACGGAGGAACGCACAAATCTCATACAACTCCTCACAGATAACAGTAACGTCTTTGCATGGACATTTTACGAAATACCAGGGATCGATCCCGCTATAGCATGCCACAAGCTAGGGTTGAAAGATAAAGCAGAACTGGTCAAACAAAAGCAACGAACTCTAGCACCAAAACTACGACACAAAATAAATAAAGAGACCGACAAATTGATTGAGGTCAGTTTTACTCGCAAAGCTATTTACCCAGACTAGATCTCGAACATCGTCGCAGTCCCAAAGAAAAATGGTAAAATTAGAGTCTGTGTTGATTTCATGAATCTCAACCGACAAACCTCGAAAGATAGTTTTCCACTTCCGATCATCAATCTTCTGCTCGACTCTTCGGCAGGGCACGAACTCCTCTTAATGATGGACGCTGCATCAGGATATAATCAGATACCACTTCTTCCTGAAGATCAAGACAAGACTACGTTCATCACTGAACAAGGTTTATATTGCTATAAAGTCATGCCATTCGGCCTAAAAAATGTCGGCGCTACCTATCAAAGATTGATGACACAGATGTTCAAAGACCATCTCGGTAAAACAATGGAGGTTTATATTGACGATATGCTCTACAAAAGTCTCAATAGAGAAGACCATCTTACAAATTTGCGAGCAACTTTCGAGATTTTGCGATCTTATAAGATGCGTTTAAATCTCGATAAATGCCAGTTCGGCGTTCAATCCAGAAAATTTTTGGGCCATCTAATAAGCAAAAGAGGGATTGAAGCTGATCTGTCAAACATCCGAGCTGTCTTAGCTATGCCTTCACCAAAGACAAAGAAGGACGTTCAGAAACTAGCCGAGAAGATTGCAGCACTGAACAGATTTGTATCCAAGTCTTCAAATAGATGTCGACCTTTATTCGATCTGCTAAAACGAGGTATATCACGAGGAAATTCAAAGAAAGATCTTGAGATCGAATGGGCAGACCAATAGGAAGCGGCATTCATCAAACTCAAACATTATTTGGGCAAACCACCAGTTATGAGCACACCAAAAGATGGAAAAGAACTCACAGTATACCTAGCTGTCACGGATACATCTCTTAGCTCCGTTCTTCTCCAACTAGAAGAAAGGACTGAGAAACCAGTCTATTTTATCAGCAAAACTCTAACTCCCGCTGAAATGAGATATATCAAAATCCAGAAGCTTCTTCTCGCTCTCGCCTATATATCCCAAAAATTAAAACAATACTTCCAAGTTCATACTATTCGTGTTTTGACGAACTATCCACTCTGCGAAATCTTATCCAAGCGCAAAAAATCTTGACATATCCAACAATGGTCAGTAACCCTCGGGGAGCACGATATACATTTCAAACCACATCATTCCCAAAAAGATCAGGCCGTAGCAAATTTTCTAGCAGACTTTCCAGTAGAAGATCCTGATTAGGAAGAAGATTTTATTGGTCAAAAAGTGGAACCGCTCACGGACCAATCAGAAGATAAATCAGATTAGGTAACAAAGAAAGGTTGGCGACTTTTGACCGATGGCTCTGTCAGACCAGCCAGATCAGGAATTGAGATTGTCCTTATTACTCCATCCAATGATCGGCTTGAAAAATCTATTCGACTCAATTTTGAAGCATCCAATAATGAGGCAGAATATGAGGCATTAATTCATGGCTTGGAGATGGCACTCACACTAAGTGTAGCAGAGCTCTCTGTCTACACAAATTCATTACTAATTGTCAACCATTACATAGGCGTATATCAAACCAATGAGAGAATGGTCGACTATGCTACGGTAGTAGTCGAACGAATGAGAAAATTTTAGACAATTTCTTTGGAGCATTTCCCAAGGGGGGAAAATAGACATGCAGATGCACTCAGTTACCTTGCTGGTGTCCTTGGATCAGAAGCACGTTACTTCAAAATCGACAACATTTCTAACCCCAGCATTAATACCATTGTGTCCAACACCATTAATACTGGGGTCAGCGAGGAGGTCAAAGATGATTGGAGACAGCCTTTCATTACATATATCGGACCTCAAAATAAATTCGACGGTCCACTTCCTGAGGATCCTACAGAGTGGCAGAGATTAATTGACAATGCTCAAAGATACACTGTTCAGGACTATCTCATATACAAGATTTCGGTTCTGGTCCATACCTCCTTTGTCTATCTGGCCAAGAAGCACAGCAATTCTTGCACGATCTATACGAAGGTACGTACGAATCCAATGCAGCAGGACGATCTCTTGCAAATAGAGCTTTAACTCAAGGAATGTTTTGGCCTAAGATTAAAGCACAGGCAATCAAATATGCTCGTAAGTGTAACACTTGTCAGCGGCATGGACCTAAAATACGAGCCCCAGCATTCGAATTACACTCGAGCCAAGTCACTTGGCCATTTAGACGATGGGCTCTAGATCTCGTAGGAGAGTTTCCTACAGCACCAGGAAAATGAAAACATTTATTAGTCGCTACAGATTACTTCACTAAATGGGTAGAAGCAGTCCTGCTGTGCAGAACCCAAGAAGAAAAATCATCAAATTTATCTGGGATAACATTATTATCCAATTCGGCAGACCACACCTCATCAGAATTGATAATGGACCACAGTTTGTCGACTCCAAAATCATCGCATTCCTCAATGAACATAACATCATTCATTCCCCATCCAATCCTTATTATCCACAGGGAAACGGACAAGCTGAGATTATTAATCGAACTATTGTGGATGGAATCAAGAAGCGTTTAGATGACAAAAAGGGGAATTAGGTGAACGAGTTACCACATGTACTTTAAACCTACCAAACAACTCCCAGAACAGCAACAGGCTATACTCCATTCTTACTTGCATACAGGACTGATGCCATCATTCCCACTCAATATCATCATCCAATACGCGATTACGAGATGATAGATGAAGAAAACGAATTTCAGATCGCATGCAATTTAAATTTGATCAATGAAACACGTGACAGAGCTCTTGTTAATCATGGAAGATATCAGCTTACGTTGTCCCGATCCTATAACAAGCGTGTTCGACACTGAGAATTCAAAGTTAAAGACCTCGTTCTTAGATAAATCCTACAATATTGCAAAGCGCCTAATGCTGGAAAGCTAGCAAACAATTGGGAAAGTCTGTTTATCGTAACTGGCACATGTAGTTTAGGATCCTACGATCTCAGTACATATGAAGGTGTACCGGTAGCTAATCCATGGAATACCCGTCGATTGAAGTTGTATCGAAGATAAACATGTTGTAATATCCGATATTATGCAATAAAGTACTTTTTCATCATCATCTTGCAAGTCTACTCAGTTCAAGCATTTCTACATATCTTCGCCTATACCAGAAAATTACTACAACATAGCTATTCAAATATACTTGCTCTCTGAGGGTCGCTTATTGAGTCAATCAATTCGATCCGGCAGAGATGCACTATATAGCTATTTAATATTCAAAGATGTCTCAGTACGGTCGCTTATTGATATACTCAATTCGACATGTGACTGAGACCTATAACATAGTTATTCAAATATACTCGCTCTCTGAGGGTCGCTTATTGAGTCAATCAATTTGATCTGGCAGAGATGAACTATATAGCTATTCAATATTCAAAGATGCCTCAGTACGGCCGCTTATTGATACACTCAATTCGACCTGTGACAGAGACCTATAATATAGTTATTCAAATATACACGCTCTCAGAGGGTCGCTTATTGAGTCAATCAATTCTATCTGGTAGATATGCACTATACAGCTATGCCATATTCAATACATCTCATTACAGTCGCTTATTGATACGCTCAATTCGACCAGTAATTGAGAACTACAACATAGTTATTCAAATATACACGCTCTCTGAGGGTAGTTTATTGAGTCAATCAATTTGATCGGGCAGAGATGCACTATACAACTATGCCATATTCAATACATCTCATTACAATCGCTTATTGATATGCTCAATTCGATCTGTAACTGAAAGTTGCAACGTAGCTCTTCCGGTATACACGTTCTCCTGAGGGTTGCTTATTGAGTTAATCAATTCGACCTAGTCGAGACGTTATACAGCTACTTAACGTTCAATGCATCTCCTTACGGCTGCTTATTTCGACCATTATAAAAGAGAATACAACATCGCTCCAACCATATCTCTCTACATGGTCATTTATTGGTTCACCCAATTCGACAATTCATAGAGAGAACAAAAACAAAAACATTTGTTTACTAAACGTTTGACATTTTTTCTATAGCAAAGACGTAATTACACTCTGTCTAATTACAGTTAATTATTCTTCTCGCTTCGAGCGTATAGCATTCGAACTTTCCCCAGGCCCAGACAAAAGTAAGGCAGGGAAAAGTGTAGCAGTATCAACTTCAATAGGAGATGCATTCAACAGCTCCATAACTCTCAGCATCAGATTATCTAAATAAGATAATAACGTTAGCTGAATATCGTACTCCATACCGTGTTCAGATGAAGCAGTCAAAATCGAATCACGCTCTTGCCGTAATTTCTCTACATCAGCATGCAACATAGCCATAGTGCGCAATATAGCATTATCTGCAGTTAACAACATAGCTTCACCAAGCTCGATCTTCATTTTGGTTAGTTCGTCGTCAAGATCCTTGCATCGATCTGCCAAAATCTTTTTCTCCTGTAGCAACGAATCCCTATATTGATTCGTTATCTGCACACTGCTCCCCATCTCTTCCTTCAGACATTTCAACTTATCACATACCTTCTGAGAATGCTTGCTTTCGTCGTCTGCAGCATCAACCAACCTTTGCGACTCCTTATACTTTACATGGAGCTTCTCATAAACTTCATTACCTTGCATACACTCTAGTATCAAGGCTTGCTTTTCCCGGTCAAGATCGGCAATCTGTGAGTTACACTTATTAATGGTTTCATTCAGCTCTCAATTTCTCTTGGAACATGCTTCCTAGTGAGTTTTGGCACAGTCACTTTTTCTCTGACAAGAGTCTCGAGCTTCGCGCAAATCCTAGCTCATATTTTTCAGATTCCCTCACATATTACGAAGCTCAACATCCTGCTTCTTTAACAGATTAGAATTATCTGTCACTACCGATTGATAATACAACAGATCGTTCTTCTGTTTTTCAATCGTACTTGACAGATCCAAGACTTATTGGTTCACAGTCATGGTTTCCAATTATTTCTTCTTTAAAGAATCTTTCCACAACTTGGCCTCATTATGGGCAGTCAATATCTCTGTATCCTTACTTGACAACTTTACAGTCACAGCATTCAGCCGACTATGCAGCTCCAATATATCAGCCTCCAGCTTCGAGTTCAACAAGGTCATATTTTCAACCGCCAATGAACGCTGCTGCAATTCTGCGGTTAGTTATATATTTGAAGCATAAAGTTCATTCCGCTTATCGACATCAGCCTAGAAGAACAAATTAAAGAGGATACACATCTATCAACAAATATTCATACAGGCAAGACATATCATTCAACAATATTTATTACAACATCAAGCTAAGATACACAAATCAACTACATTATGCAGAGCACAATCATATGCCACAGTTTAGTTGGCTTATGATTGAACCCTACTACTACTCGCATCTACTTGCAAAGGTTCATTGAAGATTATGACCTCTTGAGGACGGGTCTTATGTCGTGTGTGAGGTAACAGATCTTCGACCTCCTCCTCCTCAGACTCTTCAGCTCGCAGATTCGAGGTTGAAGCTTCTCCACCCTCATTACCATTTGCAAACACATATTTTCCACTTTATCATTCTCTACCTCAACATTTTTACCACAGCTCAAGATATAACATCTAAATTCATTTTCCACCCTCCCGAGTTCGCCCCCATAAAACGCGATCACATCAGTTATCCGATGTTCGTGATCTATTTTACTATCACGTTTTCCCTGCTTTGGAGTAAGATACTTCTTCAAGCGCGATTGGGACACTTGCAGACGTTTCTGCGTATCCAGTAAACGCGCTTCTAACAATGTCACTCTCTTCTCTGAACTCTGCAACATCTTATTACACTCCACCTTTTCCATCTCCAGACATGCATTATGATCCTTGCATAGGTCTAGTTCGTCACGAGCATGCCTCAGATTATTTTTTAATTGTGCCTGGACCCTACTATCTTCCTTCTTTATATTGAAGAAAAGGATCTTCATCATTTTATACCCCTACAAAAGTCAAGCTCATTAGACAATTGACCTACACCACCCCATATGATGGATACACCAGCCCGAGTTAAATATCTTTTCGCCTCTATACTATGGCGATTACGTGCTTCTTGCACTAAGAATTTTACCTGAGCTGGGTCTGGCACTACGCCTCTCTCAGTTAACAGTTCTAAATAGGCCTCCTTCAATACTCGCTCACTATCAACTTTGGCCTTAAAATAAAGCGTCAAAGATAATAACGACCTTTGACACTCTAACTTATCACCTTTACCTATATCCTTTAGGGATTTTTAGAGTAAAACGAGCCTATCGCTCTCTTTTTGCAAAACCTCATCTCTCTCAATTTTTATCTTCCCATATCTACATTGTAGCTCGAACAACTCCTTAAAGGTGTTATCAAAGTTTGACTTATGAAGACGTCTCTCATATTCAAGTTTATTGTGTACCTGCTGAGTACGATTGATGGAATCTATTGCTCGACTCAAGGCCTTTCCCATCTCTATCACTTTCCCCCTCAAAGGAACTACCTCCTACATACAAATTATGCATTCACCATCAAACCACATATACCAGCAGCAAAAAGAAAAAATCTAATTCTCAGCATAAAAGATCTATCACCACTACAAGGGACAAGTTCGACCAGACACTTTAAAAACTATGTTGCAACTACATAATCAAGGATTAGCTCCTGGTACCTCCTTGATCATGCCATCAGCCACTAGAGAAGCTGGTATCTGCTCAGAAGGTTAATCAACTGCTGGAGAGATTTCTTCGTCTAGGAAAACTATTTCACTATACTTCCCAACGATAGCAATAGCGACATCATCTTAAGTCAACCCCCAATGGTAGAAGGCTTTAACAAGATTATTTCGACCAGCCACCACAGTGTTGATAGTCTTCTTCGTAGCATCTTCGATCTCCTTCTTCAAGACAGCAGTTTCTGCCTTGAACTGCTCCTTCAACACAGTAGTCTCTGCCACGAACTGCTCCTTCAACATAGTTTTCTTCTTTTCCATCCTGTCCTTCAACTCCTCGGACAGTGTAGTTCGCTCTTTATCGAACTTCTCCCTCAGTGTAGCTTTCTCTGTATCATGTAGTTGAACCAGGCCAGCACGGTCCTCAGCACCTGCCCTCAACACCTCGAAGGCCGAGTCCCACGCAGCAGACAACTACACCACAAGAACAACATAGCAGAGTTATCAGTCAGACCACTTCTCGAACACAGACAATCATACAACAGCAATATACATACCTGTGTAATGCTGGACTTAATCTCAGCATTCAGACGTGGTGGATCATGATTAGCCAGGTCGCGCGATGTCTGCGACGTCTGCCCCACCACACCGAGATTGAGGTTTTTCAAGGATGTTTTCTTAGTTTTGCCCTCTTGCCTCTACTTCTTTACAGGAGGCGCCATATCTACAGCAACATCTACTACCTCGACCTCCACCTGTAGAGCCTACCCAGACGTTGTTTGCTCCGAAGCTGACAACACCCGTTTTCCTCTAGGTCATCAACTTTTCAAGGTCGAAGTACCCGCATTTCAAACAAGAATCTTTGTCATCCCATCAAAAGAAGACCCAGAAGTTGCCATAGATCGATTTTGATGAGTTCGTTGAACTTTTGGAACTACAGAGTTTAGCCGTTTCTCTCTACGGATAATTAACTCTCCAAGTACTTGGTTCAGATCGGTTCCTTCTCGAGATACGACATCAAACAAGCTCGATGTATTAGCAACACCTTTCAGATTAGGTTCTGCCAAATCAATAATAAATTATGTTTTACAACAAGTTAAAAGATGAAATGCAGACAAATTGAAGACACTTACTCTCGTTAAAATTCTTATATAAGAGCTCGAGCGCCGGTTCCCCAGGCACTTACATACAATTACCCCTCACCATTACAAAATGGTCACACCAGGGTCTCCCAGCATATTCAAAATAAAAAAAAATTGGCATCGCTGAATCACTAAACAAGTATCCACTCTTTCGATCTTTCATATATTTAAACTTATAGTATTTCAAGACATCGTCCGCAACGAACTGTCTCGCAATACCACCATCTGTCCATCTCTTATTAAAGGCTTTAAAGACCTTCATCATCACAAAGACATTACCATTTAATTGGTCAGGGCAGCTCTTTAAAGCATTCATTACCCCCTTTTGGAAAAAGATTAGGGGAATGCTCAACCCATATATGACCTGGTTCAGGTAACAAAGGAATCCTTCCTCTACGACCTCTGGACCAGTCCCGTTGTAATAAGAGATATTTATATCATCTCCTATATTTATATTTCTCTTCAACTGATCCAGGGAAGGCACCTGATAGTGCTCTATCTTACCACCTGGTTTTACCAGAGCCCTAAACCACAACCCCGCCTTCATTACATAATGCCCCCATTTTCCATCTAAACCTTTTCTATACTGCAAAAATTTCTTCGCTACGTCTACATTCTCAGGATACCTAAAAAATTGCCCAGTCTCAATCTCTACATGCAATTCCCCATCCTCCCCAGAATGAGCAGCCGGCATATCAACAACAATGGTACCACTCTCCTCTACATCATCTACAGTCCTACCAGACGACGATGATTCCTCACTGGAGGATACAGCCATTTTACTACTGGGTTTCAAATTTTTGACAAGCATCTAACACATAGAAGAAAAGGCTATTCAGTGCTTTGTAATCAAGCAGGCTCTATCCCTCAGCCATACCCAACAAGTCATCAATCTACCAAGCAAGCAACTACAATCTAGTATGGCATTCAACAGACACACTATCTACCGTAACAAAAAATATGGAAGCAGAGGTACTAACCTGTACTAGAAGAGCAACAGTCGTCGACTCCGGTCACCACTTGCACATCAGACGGCAAAACTTTATTCTCCTTAGCAAGATCAGACAACAATGGAAGACTTTGTTTAAAGTTTGAAGACTTTCTCTCTCAAAAAATGTTCCTTCCTCTCTCTGCAAATGAATGTGGTCTACGGGAGAGAGAAAGACGAGTTTTTATATTATCACTCAGTTTCTAAAATAGCGGTTCTTTGAGACACACGTCAACATCCTCTCTCCTAATAGGCACATCTTTTTGTTAGCCCTCATCATGATTCCTAGAGTAACGTGTTCTGTTATCACGTCTATCTCTGTCCTCTGCCATTATTAAATAGGACTCACTACCCAAGAAGATTTGTCCAGATCATGTAGCATAATTTCTTACGTACATTAACAACCTTCTGTGGCTGCGCGAACCTACAACGCCTTTTATAGCATGATTCTAGTTCAAAACCCTGGTACAGTTTTTATAGTTGTCACTTACCTTACTCTTGATCAAACAGAAGCAGAAAATCAGCCACAAATTCTGCTACAATTATATTTCATTCGACCATTATCACAGATACAGCTGTTACTTACCTTTTTTAACGATCTCATAAAGAAAAAATAGCATAATTCCTTTATAGTCATGAAGGTTAACTTGAACTAAAATTGCCTCCAAATCCATGCTACACACACTCAAGAGTAAGTAACAGGGATATCCAAAAACAATATAGAACTAGTTAAGAGTAACATCTTATCAGCCACGAAAAAAAAGTTGCACCAGTAATATCGCCGTAGGAAGGTATCCTAGCATTGCTTATTTGCAATTTAAAAGATCCCCTACAACACCTTAACAATGACCACGACTTCTAGACCATTGTCTCCTTATCATTGCACTCAACATCTTTACATCTACAGAAGAATAAGTAAAAGGAAAGATGTCTTGTCATAAGCATAAATAAAAATAAATAATATACATATCTAAGAAAACCAAATGAGTTAACTTTTTCATCTATTCCTGACCTATTGAAAAAACACACACTTACCGAGTACTACAGAGATACCAAAGTATAAAAAAATAGGTACTGCAAAGTAAAGGTCGAGTTCATGCCAAAGTGATGCAAATCATTTCACGCCTGCAAGTACATAAATTAAGTAAAAAGTCGAGAAAGTAGGAATTATCAGTTTATCGATATAATAATTACTCATCTTTACCTCCTCTTTAATGATGGATCCTTAGTACACATCTCATGTTCTCTACATATATTGTGAACAATATGAGAACTTTGTAAATCAACTGTTCACTTGGGTACTATTTGATAGGCATCCAAATTGTAAGGGATTATTTCTAATCCTCATACTCAACCCGATATTCGAGCTCACATAGTTCGTATAAACATACTAATAACCAACTAAGGATTGAAAGCAAGCAGATCACCATACAGACCACCTCACCTACAGTTTAAGGATACTGAAGCGACCAGTAACATTGCACTACAGAAGATACTCTGTCGACCATCAATAGTTCGTATACAAGCGAGCATCGTTAGAAATCGTATCTTAATCAACAGTTTGAAGTTACAGCTAAGGTCATCAATAAATTCGTTACAGATCAACAAGTATCAAGACGTTACAAAAGACCTCATAAAGATTCATCAAATACGGACGACCAAAACGTACGTCATCAATGTAACCAACGGTCATATTATAAGACCTATAAAAAGAAACCTGGAGATCAGGATCCAGGACGGCAATTATCACTGATAGAACTATTAGAGAAAGTCATCCCTACCAAAACTCAGATATTCAACCCCTTTCTCTTTGTAATAGCTGGCATCTAAACACCATTCTTTCATAAATCCTCAGGAGAGGTCATGGTTTTTAACCCATTCAAGGGTTTTCCACGCTAAACTTATATTAATTGCTTCTAGTTCCAAGTCAACATTTTATATTTCAAGGGTGTAAGGCATTATCTTCGTCCAACACGAAAATAGGGTATTACACAAATGACATTTCATTTAAAGAAAAAACTTGTAAAGCTTCGAATCATCAATCTAAAAGAAAAAAAATTACCACTTCAAAATTCAGAAATTTATAACAGTAATGCAATCTTACATGAAAGTAAGAAAACAACAGTGAAAATAGCCTAAAATAATCTTCATTTAACCTACTGTTTGTTTGTTTCAAGGCAATTATAGTTTCCTAAAAATCAATAGAAATTCATATGTGAAATCAGTACAATCTTTGATCGAATGTCCTAATGGCATTCCAAATGTTTATTGTAGTTGGCATAGTGAGAACACAATAAAGGACAAATTCATATTGATAGTCAATCCAAATACAATTCCAAAAGTGGCAACTATAGTTACTTTTTGAATAGACAACAAACTTCTGAAAATACGTTAGAAAAACCGAGTACCTTATTCATTTTAGGGTTAGGGGACCAAGTCTAATTCTGCATATTCCCTAGTAGTAGCCTCCATATCTCCTCAGTAAATACTTTTTTTTCTTACATTAGGCATCTTTTGAACCTACAAAACTGGTAAAGAAAAAGTATACAATATAGCAAATACTCATAGCCTAAAATCATCGATGATATAATATGCATTTTCAACTACTATTCTTACAACAACGGAACTTCCTATTAGGTTATACAACAGACTTATTTCTCTAAATAATGCCCATGGTATTGTAGCTAATCCGAAATTACATCAAGTAAACTTTAGAATTTGGAAGTATGTCGAAGGCAAAACTCACTGCAAGCCAAAGATTTATTCTGATATTAATCCTATAAATCAATCAAAAGTCAAAAATGTACAATAAACACTATGGAAAAATGATTTCAAAGTGATGCTCAAAGATAAACCCTTCGAGCCTTCTGAGACTTGATCTTACCTTAAAAAAAATGCGGGCATTCACACCACGGATCACATCATTTTAAATCCCCACAGTATGCATTTCAAGCGACGTGCCTTCGGCACTATCCCGTTTCATGCCGAACATGCTAAGGATATAATGTTAATATCCTTGTCATCGGTCTAGATAATATAAAACTCTCCCTATTTGAGTACCCTTAATGACATCAACCAGTATCATCTAACTTTGGCATTACCTCTAAAGTGATTCTTCAAGCGATCACTTTAGAGGTATCATTAAAATATTGCCGAAGTTAGATTTATTTTTGCTTAATGAAAAATAAATATAGGGTTATAGGGTATCATTAAAATATTTCATAGCATAAATATAGTAATATATTTAACCATAGATTTCATTTAAATAATTAATGGAAGATGTGAAGGATAGGTGTGAATATCTACTTAGGAACGCAGTTGTAAATGACATATACCACGACTAATAACACAAATCTTTACTAAAATATGTACATCTAAATGATTATTTTTATTACATGGCAGGTAGTGCTTATAGTTTGAGGTAATCATAGTGTTGAGCAAAGAAATTTATGTTGAATACGAAGCATAACAACATAGTAAATCCTAAAATGTAGATTATGAGTAACTCCTAAAATACATTGTTCAAAGTTAAATTAAAATATAGCATGCCTCTTGCATAAGCTGTTTTCCAATTTTTTTCTACCTTGTTCTGCTCCCTGTTGTGCATTCAAAAGCATTAATCAAAGGGATGCAAATAAAGATCCAACATATACAATAATAAATATAGAAAAAAGAAGCACGAACTTCTTGCATAGGTAGCTTTCCTTTTCTTTTTCGACCTTGTTGTCCCTCTCCCTGTGCATTCTAAAGCATGATTCGTTAATAAGTTATTTCCACAACATCAACTAAATTTCAAGCAGGCAAAATCCCTACTCGCCAAACCACATCAAAACCACATCAGAAACAACTTCACATATCTCTAATATCATACCCATTTACCCCCATTCTGTTCCCATAAGATTTATCAGAGAATCAACAAAATTAAGACCCAAAATCTCTTAAATAAGGAGTAAACTCATTTGCCTAGATTAATTAATCCAAATTGGGGAAACCCTATTCGTGACCAAACAACTATGAACATTAAGCAAAATCAAATATGCAAAGATCATACCTCATCCAAAGCGGAGTTGTTATCATGTACAGAGTTCTTGATTTTGTACGTATATTTGGCTAATATTTACTAAAATATTTACATTTAAAAGATTATTTTTATTATATGGCAGGTGGTGCTTATAGTTTGAGGTAATCATAGTGCGGAGCTAACAAATTTAAGTTAAATACGAAGCATAGCAATATAGTAAATCCTAAAATGTAGATTATGAGTAACTCCTAAAATGCATTGTTCAAAGTCAAATTAAAATATAGCATACCTCTTACATAAGCATCTTTCCAAAAAAATATTCTACCTTGTTTCGCTCCCTGTTATGCATTCAAAAGAATGAATCAAAAGGATGCAAATAAAGGTTCAACATATACATTAATAAATATAGAAAAAAGAAGCATGAACATCTTGCATAGGCAACTTTCCTTTTCTTTTTCGACCTTGTTGTCCATCTTCCTGTGCATTCTAAAGCATGATTTGTTAATAAGTTGTTTCCACACATCAACTAAATTTCAAGCAAACAAAATCCCTACTCGCCAAACAACATCAGAAACAACTTCACAAATCTCTAATATCATACCCATTTACCCCCATTCCGGTTCCATAAGATTTATCAGAGAATCAACAAAATTAAGACCCAAAATCTCCTAAATAAAGAGTAAACTCATTTACCTAGATTAATTAATCCAAATTGGGGAAACCCTATTCGTGACCCAACAACTATGAACATTAAGCAAAATCAAATATGCAAAGGTCATACCTCATCCAAAGCGGAGCTGTTGTCATGTAAAGAGTTCTTGATTTCATACGCATATTTGGCTCCCAAAAAATCCCAAACTCGTTAAGTTTGTATGTCGATGCAATAATAATGTGCAGTTTCGTCCAAATATGCAAAGGCATGGCATATATCACTACAAATATTACAAAGTATATGAAAAATTGAATGAAGCAATAGCTTTCTACAAATAACAAATGCAAGAGAGATTGGAAGGAATCTCACTTTCCACATCCAACAAACCCGCATAATATACAAATACATTGTTTTTCCAATAGACCACAAACATTACATGCTTGGTTCCTCTAAGAAAATCTTACATATCTGAAGGAGAAAAGTAAATACGAGAATATCGCAAAAATGCCAAACGCATGCAATATATAGAATAAAGCATACATCATCTAATGTTAAATCAAAGACATATTTAGTCGACTGAGAATCCATGGTGAAATTGATCTGTAGGTTGGTTCTAGAAAGAGAAACTGTAGATTGAACAGAATTAACATAATCAAACAATAGGTAGAACTGTGATTGAGTTTTAGTTTTAATTACACATCAAAATCAGCAATTCAATTGAGAAAGAAACCAGAGTTTAGATAAAACCAAAGTAATCAAATTTTATATCATACCAATGTAATAAAACTTTAGATCGGAAGTTTAGATTCTCACCAAAATTAGAGGAGGTTTAGAGAGAGAAACTGTGAAGAAACTCAATGATTGCTTGAATCCACCACTTTGAAAACCTTGAAACCCAAATCGATCACAGCTTTAGAGTGAGTCTTAGTTATCCAAAAAATCCCAAAATCAGATCGGAAACCACACGATCAAACGCTTTAATTCATATCTAATTTCAATCAAGGTTTAGGGTATAAATTTAGGGTTGTAGAGAGAATCAAGGTTTAGGGTATAAATTTAGGGTTGTATAAAGAGAAAATGGTGTTAGAGAGAGTACCACATTAGAGTAAGGGAGAAGAAGAGTAACATTTTGGTTTGAGAGACGATTAGTAACGGTCGTAGAAGACAGAGAGTGCTAGATTTTAAAATGAATCCAATGTTTAATTGATGTTCACATCAGCTTCTCTGCGCCACATAGGACAAACGAAGCCACGCGGGACAATCGTCGTCGCCAACAATCGATTTCACGTAGCACAAAATTGAGATTTATAATATAGAATTATCTCCTATAAATTTTTCTAATATTTTTCTCCTAAAATATTTTCGGTATTCTCTCCTTGAATCTCTCTTTTGCAACTCATTCTTGGATTCTTTATTTCCAAAATGTCACCTTGTTTGTTTTGTACTATTTCCATTAAAACTTTAAATGCAAAAATACACAATTAAGCATATTACAGCTCCGTATCTCAAATTTCTAATGTTGTTAGGAGTGTCATCAAAGTTGAACATCAAACTTTTGTATTTCTTTACTTTAACTTTAAAAAAAATGGGGGGCTACTGCCCCCGAACTCCCGATATATTGTTCGCTTAGGTCACTTTGCCCCCACTAAACTCATATCCTAGCTCCGCCACTGGTTGGTAGCCTTAAAAGTGAAATCCAATGGTTAGTAATCTCCCTAAGTCTGATATTAATTTTTGTGTGATGAGTACCATCTTTGCTACTTTTATTTATCATGTGCGAAACATAAATAATCTAATATTCATAAATGAGAGGTGCCCCTTTCATGTGGTATACAAGCTTATTCATTTTGATATTGCTCATAAACTGAAATTTTCTTTGGAGAATACACCTGATTTGTGAGGGCTATAGAGAGTATTTCCCCAAAATTCACAATTGCCATACGTAATTCTATCAATGGACACCCCCTGAGAGAAAGATCATTTTACTCAATACTTATGGATCTTTCACTAATGGTAGAAGAGGCTTTGGTGATATTCTTAGAGACCCAAGTGGTAATTTCCTTAAATATTATGTTGGTGCTTTTGTCCCTCAATCTGTAGTCTTTCATGAATTGCAGGCCATTCATAGAGGGTTGGCTCGAGGGGTTCAATGAGGGCATAATAGAATCTGTATAGCTACATACTCTAAACTCATGGTTGCCTACTTCAAGGATGGTTGTGCTCCCCCATAGCACTGTTATTACATGGCTCAAGCTATTAAAAGACTCATCTTAAGCTTAGAATATTTTTTCTTCTATCATACCTTCAGAGAGGCTAATAGATGTGTCGACTTACTTGCTGATTTGTTAATTGTAATAGGTAAAATTGTACTCTCTCCTTACTCTTACCCTCCCAATCTTGTTATATTCATGGAGGAGGATGCTAGAAGCAAGAAGTACATTATGTTGTAAAAATTATTTCTATCTAGTTATAAATTTTGATTTGTGGGATCTTTGCCATAACCCCAGTTTGCTCAACAAAACAAAAAAACTATTACATGAACAATTATGTTATCAAACTTCAAATTAAGTTATATAAATATGTAGGAAATTTATTATAGCCAAAAGTTTTTGTAACTACTCTAGGATGTATTCATTATCTTGTGATGAGACTTTTAAAAGACAAAGAATTGCACCTGGTAATGGCAATAGTTCATTACTTCAAAACATCACAAAATATAAATATAACCAACCAAGAAATCACAATGAAGAAACAATACACAAATATGATGCTCACCAATAGTAACTTTGTCAATGCAATTTCATGATATCTGGCTGCCAATTTAAATATAAAAGTATTTTACAAGAATTTTGTTAGTTTTAGTCAACTAGTAGATACAATTATACATCCTTTACTCAATTTTGGACAAAAATGCCACATTTAGAGTAGGATTTATGAATTTCTTAATGACCAAAAACGTAAAATCATACATATTTTAATGTAATTCCTACTAATAAACTGTTGAGATATTTAGTCCCAACCTCCCGTTCAAATATAAACACTAAAGACTGGATTCAATATTAACAACTAATACAACTTGTGGTAGTCAACCTCTAACTACCCTAGAGCATCCAACAACAGTTCACATGCTGTAATCCAAGAATTCAAGGTGATCCATCCATCCACCTAGTTCCACAGCAGTCAAGGTGAATTTCAAGCGTGAATTCCAACGCGCAATTTTTGAACTGCGTCGTAGCTCAGTACGCACATTTCGACTGCGCGGCATAATAATAATAATAAGATCTCCTCCACGATCAATCTAGGTGTCCATTACCCAACGCGCCGTATTTAAAGGACGCGGCCATGAATTCACCTCAATCCACCCACAGGGTAGAGTTTCCTCACCCTCAGGAGTGAATTTTTTTACCACATCACGATTCACTTAGTTGCTGGGAACATTTGGGGTGGATTTGAAAATTACCCTACCCACGTCAGAATCACCTAGCTGTTTGGATGCTCTAATAAATTCAATATAGACGTTTATTTTCTAGTGATCCCACTTTCGCCAAATTCAATTATCAGACGCACGGCTTGGATAATCTAATGGCAACAATGCCCAATCACCCAAAGCATCCCCGTAAGGTCGCCTACTATGAGGTCTATCATCATAGAGAATCTTATAGGAACCCCTTTAAATAATGGGCACGTGGCATTTAAACCAACTGATTTTTAAAAACTAATAATCCCACAATTCTCGTCCTAGAATTCTCTCTTTTACGAATTCACATAGTTACCTTTATTTTCTAACACTACCGCTTCCCACCTTAGTACTGCCATCCCAATTTACCGGCCACCATCTCTCTCTCTCTCCACCCCTCTCTCTCATCTCCCTCACATCGTCTCATCTCGATCTGCTCTCTCTCAGTATCCCCATCACAGAGAGAAAGCTCTTCACATGTTAAACAATACTATTAATTTGTGCCACAGATAAATTATGAATCGATATTTATTTTTCGCGATAAAAGTATATTGGGATTGTGCCCCAATTAAGAAGTCAATCCATTACCCGCAAAACACATAAACGACATACAAATCTCTGCAATTTCATCGATTGCTAAGGATTAAGCACCCGACTTAATCTTCTCAAAAAAATTGCCTTGCCCAACCTTGCTTTACTATACATGGATCTTAAGTAATGCAAACGCAAGTGAAATGTGAAAGATGTCGTTATAAACATCAACAATTATTTGAATACGTCACATTTACCATTATTAAAAGAGGGGAACCAAAGAAGAGGTGGAAGAAAGCGAGTGGTCGTGGAGAGAAAAGTTAAATGGAAAAAGGATTTCTTGGGAGGTGGCGAAAATTTAGAAGAGTGAATTGTGGGATTATTAGTTAAAAATCCAGTTGAATTAAAAACTGCCATGTCCATTATCAAAGGGTCCTATAGTATCTCTTATGATGGTAAACACGGTCATAGAACTCAACAAAACGAGTCCGGTTTGATCGGTCCTGGGCCTGTACAGTTCAAGACTGTTTTGACGGTAGGACATGGCAATGGGTGGATTGGGGCGGGGGGCTAATCTCATCTATCCCCGCTTAATTCCCACTCATCCCTGACCCCAAACCCATTTAACTTAAATGAGATCCCCATCCCACCCCACATTAGAAAAACTAATCTCAGCCCCACAGTACAAAACTAAATCCCACCCCCCCACCCATTAATCTAATAAAACTTTTTTCATAAAAACTCTTTTATTTAGGTTATGTTTTAATATGTATTTAAGAGTAATAACAATAAACTATTTAAATCGCGGGGGCGGGGCGGGTACGGATTTTTTGCGGTAAATCCCAATCGCCCCCGGCTTAGCTCGTAGATTTTAGTACTATACATCACTAGAGCTGCAAGATGACCCCCACGCAAACCGACACGCTCACCCCCCCCCCTCTCCCCCGCCACCCGACCAACCTGTTTTTCAGCGTTGTTATGGACGGTTTTACTTTAATGGGTCCCGAGTCAATTTGACCCCGCGACTGGACCCGACCATAACCGTTGACTAAGAGGTTTAGCGGTTAGGAGTTTACCCCTAACCAGGTAGGGGATTGACCCGTGACACCCGTTTATAGATTGCGGATAATTGTAAATACAGGTATAGCGTACCCTTTCCACTCAAATGAGTAAAAACCTAATTCGACGACCTCCCAAGCCAACTTTTCATTGCTCAATCTTCACAGCTGCATACCTCACAACCTCTCACGTACCTTTAGCAGCTTCAACATCTTCAATCTTATTCTTCAGAACAACATCTTCAATCTTCAACATTTCAATCAGATTACTCACTTACATCTTCAAAATCAGTCTCCCATCGACTTACTCTTCACATGCTTTATGGACTCTTCACAAAACTTACATCTTCACTCCGATCTTCACAAAACTTACATCTTCATCTCAGTCTTCAATCAAACTAGTAATTCCAGGGTTTTGGGTAATAATTATCGTTATTCTTCAGCTCCACTCTCAACGAGTCAACTTCATTCTTCATTCTTCATTCTCTCCTCTCGTCTCATCGACAACTTCCTTCCTCTCACCCACTCTCTTCTCTTCAACTCCCCTATCTCCTCCTATCATCCGATCTCCTCTCCTCCTCTCACATCTCTCTCTCTTCTCCCCCCTGCATCTCAACTCCGGCGGCCCTCCCTCTCCCTCACTTCTCCCCGTAGCCTCAGTCATTCTCCTCTCCTCGCCTCCGATTATCCCCCCCCTCCCCTGCCCACTCTCTTTCCCTCTCACCCCCCCGAATCCGTCTTCTCCTCGTCATCGTCTCGCCGCCACTCTCTCTCTCCTCCTCGCCTCCCCTCTCGCCTCAATCTACTTCTCGCTCTCTTGTCATGCTCCGCTCCTCTCCGCCACTCTCCTCCCTCGTCCATCCTCGTCTCTCACTCCTCTCTCCCTCACTCCTCCGCTCCCCCCCCCTCCCTCTTCCACCCCACTCTCCTCTCTCCTCGTCATCTCTCCGCTCAGCCCTCCGTTCCCACCCCCTCCTCCTCACTCTCCATGCGTCTCTCCTCCCTCCCTCTCCAAGTCCTCCTTCACCCGGTGCCATCCTCCCCCTCCGCACTCACCATCTCCTCCTCCTCATCACACAATTCGCCCCCCTGCACCTCCCCGCCTCCTCCCTCCCCTTCGCTCTCCCTCCACCTACCGACCCTCAACTCTCTCACCTCACTCAGCTCTCATCACTTCTCTCGTCCTCGAATCTCCGTCATCTCTCTCTCTCACTCACCAATTCAACAATCACCGCGGTCGATCCTCCTCCCGCTCACCCTCGTCGCACTCTCTCTCCCAAACTTCCCCACTCTCCTTCTCTCTCCATCTCTCTTCTCTCTCTCATTGCATTCTTCAACAGACGGCAGTTAATTATGGTATTGTTGGTGCTTCTGTTCTATACAGATTTGGAACTCTGGTTAGTGGTTTATTTGATTCAAAGATTGAGGTTTTGTTTGGTGCTTCTGCTCGACTGTTTCTATCAGTAGGTTCTTTCCTTCAATTTCTACTCTAGATTTGGTTAATTTGTGTATTTGTTTATTTTGGGTGATTGAAGATGACTGTTCTTATCAGAGTATTTGTTTAATTTAGGTGATTGAAGATAACATGTTCTGACTGTTCTTATTATAGTATTTGTTTAATTTAAAATTGGGAATTTGTTTAATTTGGGTGATTTTCATAGTATATGATATTTTTTTCTGCATGTATTTGCATTCGTATAGTCTGAAATTGACAATTGGGTATTTCTACATGTATCTGAAATTGGGTATTAACAATTGGGTATTTGTTTAATTTGAGTTTGAAATTGGGTATTTCTGCATGTATCTGCATTCGTATAGTCTGGATTTGACAATTGGCATTTGATATAGTATATGACATTTTTTTCTTCTTTTGAGTCTCTGACAGTCTGACTGAGCTTAATGAAGCTTTAATATGACATAGAAATTAGTATACCCAATTTCAATCCAGTAAAGTAACATAGTATATATGTATATGACATTTTTTAATATGTTTTGGTAATATTATACTCTAATGTATCAATCTTAGATTCTTAATATTATACTTTTATAGATGGAGAATGTAAACATTGCTGAGAATGTTGAGAGTGATTCGCTTAATGAAGTTTTTGGCTTTGGTGGTGATGATGGTGGGGGAAGTAGTGTTGCTTTGAAACCTCCTAGTCAGGGTAAGCGAAAAAGACAAAATAAATCTCATGTTTGGAATTTCTTTACTGAACTACCTGTAGGGGGTGATGGTATAAAAAAATGTAAATGCAATTATTGCCCACACACATACTTGATAAGTGGGACGGGTAACATGAAACGACATATAAAAGCTTGCACCGTAGGAACTAGTCGTGATGTGGGACAAATGGTATTATCCCAATCCGAGTCTAATATGTCGTTGATGTCATCTAAGTTTGATCCTAAAAATTTTTGTGAGCTGGTGAATATTGTCATCGTTAGGCACTCCCTCCCTTTTAGTTTTGTTGAATACGAGGGAGTAAGAAATGCGTTTAACTATGCAGCATATGCAAATCGTGAGATCAAGCTAGTTTCACGGAATACTTCGAAAGCTGACATTCTTAAAATATATAAAAGAGAGAAGGGGCTGATTCGGAAGATGTTGCTTGAAGTTCCTGGAAAAATAAGTTTAACCTCAGACTTGTGGAGTTCGGTCACAAGATATGGTTATATCTCTTTGACAGCCCACTTTGTTAATAAAGAGTGGAAGTTGGAGAATAAAGTGCTCAATTACTCTTATATGCCTTCTCCACACAACGGGGCTTCGATTTGCGAGAAGATTTATACTCTTTTGTCTGAGTGGGGGATTGAAAAGAAGTTATTTTCAATTACCTTGGATAATGCATCCTCAAATGATTCCTTCGCTGGGCTACTTAAGACCCAATTGAATTTGAGGAGTGCTCTTTTTTCTGATGGAGATTTTTTTCATGTTAGATGTTGTGCTCACATTATAAACTTGATAGTGCAAGATGGTTTGAAGGAGATGGATGAAGCTGTGGAGAAGATAAGGGAGAGTGTGAGGTACTTTAGGGGTTCTCAAGGGAGGAAACAACCATTTAAGGAATGTGTGAGGAATCTAGCTATTCCTGCTAGTAAGGGGTTGAGACAAGACGTTCCAACTAGGTGGAATTCGACATTTCTTATGCTTGATAGTGCATTACACTATCGCCGAGCATTTAGCCATCTCCAAATGCTTGATTCAAACTACAAGAACTGCCCCTTGGATGAAGAATGGGTCAAGGTAGAAAAAATTTGCGAGTTTCTGAGTGTTTTTTATGAAGTAACTTGTGTGTTTTCTCGGACAAAGTATACTACCTCCAACTTGTACTTTCCACAAGTCTTTATGGTGCAACATGCTTTATCTAAAGCAATTGAGGGATCAGATACTTATCTAAAGAAAATGGCTTCACAAATTAAGGTAAAATTTAAGAAATATTGGTCAAAGCACAACCTCATATTTGTTTTTGCCGTGGTCTTGGATCCTCGCTATAAACTCTAATTTATTGAGTATTGCTACCGGCAAATCTATGGAGTTGATTCTTTTGAGATGACACTAGTTCGGGATAAATTGTTTGCTCTTTTCGAGACCTATTACTCAACATATGCAAATGTGGGAGGTTCTAGTTCGGGTCGCTTGGGAGGAGCAAGTTCTCGCGTTGGCAATTCAAGTTCTAGGAGGGGAATGGATGCCTTGAAGGTATATTAATTATTAAAAATTTGTTTTCATATTTGTTTAGCTTAATTGTAGTTCTTAGGTCTTACTCTCTTATTGATTATTAGGCCTTTGATGCTTTTGATGATGAGGAGATGGATACTTTTCCTAGCAAATCTCAATTGCAATTGTATTTGGAGGAGCCCAAGTTAAAGAGGATTTTTGATCTAGACATTCTTAGCTTTTGGAAGGAGAACCAAGTCCGATATCCGGAGCTCTCCTTGATGGCTCGTGATATTCTTTCAATTCCCATATCTACGGTTGCCTCGGAGTCGGCATTTTCCATTGGTGGTAGAGTGCTTGATCCTTTCCGTAGTACCCTAAAGCCAGATAATGCCGAGGCTTTGATTTGTACTCGAGATTGGTTATATTCAAAAGGTAATATATTTAAAATTGTTTAACATTGTTTTTTGGATAATTAATTTGAATCATTTGTATATAAATAATTTACAAATATTTTTTTAGTATCTTAGGCGATTCATCTTTTATGGAGGATTCGACACTTGAAGATTTAGCCGAGGATATGGTTTTGCTAAACATTGACCGTAAGTAATTTACGCTTATAAGTTAATTAAGTTGTCTTTATCAAGTTTTTTTTTGTTTGTTTGTGGTATTTTACAAGATTATGCGCTTATGTTCTTTATTTTACTTGCATAGGTCAAGAGGAGAGCATTGCAAGTGGTAGTGAAGCTCCACAATCCATGTGATGTTGTTTGGGTAACTGCTTTGAAACTCTTTATTTGCTTTGGAACTCTTTATTGATATGTTTCATGTTTGTTGTGTTTTGAAACTAAAGATGTTAGAAAAATAATGAGCTTAGAAAAATAATGGAACATAAATGTCTTTCTTCATAATGGGAATCTTCTTTTTATATGCTTAGAGTGCTTTACAAACCAACATGTTCTTGAAATATATGATGGCTTTCTACCACCTGTTAGGAGATTTTTGTAAAAGATGCTCAGGTTTTGGAGTCTGAGACAAGCATAATTTTATTTTGACCAATAACAACAAGCATTTTTAAGGCCTGTATCAATGGCTTGGAGCTTATGAAATTCAATATTAAGGGGCCTCTATTGGTTCTGCCATCCCACAATCTAGCAACAGAGCCATAACCCCTCAAGGAACTAAGGGAACCATCTGTGCTCAGCTTAACAAACCCTTTATGGGGTTTTATCCATTTGCAAGGAATGAGCTTAGTATAAGTCCAGTTAGCAGTCAGATTTCAGCTTTGAACCAAGTCTCTATTAGCATTATCAACCATTGCAAAACTGGACTGATTGAGCTTAAGCTTCAGTTCAGAGATGATTTTAGAGGTTAGCCTTTCATAGGTTGAAGCAGTTTCTTCAAAAATTATCAGATTCCATATTTTCTTAATGAAATAGTAAAAAAGAAGCTTGAAGATTCTAGATTTCAAGGTACTGAATACACCAGGAAAGCTCTTCATTGAGATTCCCCCTCACTCTGATAACACCAATCCACATCATAAGCTTATCCCAAACACTCCTAGAGTATGGGCAATGAAAGAAATAGTGTTGTTCATTCTCTTCAGATCCCAAGCAGGCTCATTTCTTTGGTTTGATTTTTTTTTTTGCATACTTGTGGTTTTTAGTTTGTGTGATTTAATCGGTCCCGTGGCTATTCCACAGAAGATAGAGATGTAAGGTACAAGTTCTTGTTTATGGTGGTGGGTTGTGTAGTGTGTACTGGTAGAGTGGACAGTCCCTCTGGGATTCGATATTTCTCACTTCATCACACAAAATGCCTCCCGCTTTCTTGTTTTATGCTTGACATGAATGCATTATCTACTTGGCGGACGAATCCTTATTCAGTCATTTTCCTATCTAACCAAAGTTTTTTGTTTCTTGGGAAATTTGGAACTGCTGTGTTAGGTGATTGCTGTGATGTTGGAACTGTTGTGTTGTTATTTGCTATTGTTAGGTGATTGTTGTTGTGCTGCTATTTGATGTTGGAACTGCTATGATGTTAGGTGATTCTGTAATACTGATTATGTAATGTTGGAATTGTTAAACTGCTGTAATGTTGGAACTGTTAAACTGGTGTAATGATGTTAGGTGATTCTGTAATGCTGTAACTGCAGTGATGTTGGAACTGCTGTAATGTTGGAACTGTTAAACTGATTTTGCTGTAACTGATTCTGTAATGCTGTAACTGATTATGTAATGCTGATTTTGCTGTTAGGATTATGTAATGTTGTAACTGATTTATTTATGAACTGATTATATAATGTTGTTAGGATTGTTGTAACTAATTGTTGTTATGTAAATGTTGTAACTGATTCTAAACTGTTAAACTGTAACTGATTCTGTGAACTGTAAGCTTGTTAAACAACCCGACCCAAACCTGACCCGTTTAGTTAAACAGGTCGGGTCGGATTGACCCGTTTAAATCAGGGTCGGGTTTGGGTTTGATTATCTGACCCGTTTAGTTAAACAGGTCGGGTTAGGGTTTGCCTATCTGACCCGCGAACCCGTTCTGACCCGACCCGTTTGCCACCTCTATACATCACATACTTGCCCCCATACCCGATTAGCATATCCTAAACCCGCCCTGTTCGGGACGGTTCAAATTACATCCCTTGTTTGACTTTGACCCTAGGTTGACTACCCTACAATCCAAGATCGGATAAAACCTGGCCTAGTTTTACACCTCTAAAATAAGTACACATCAAGGACAACAACAACCATTCCCCCGAAATCTCGTTAGAGATTATGATGACGTGGAGTTCAATAAATCCGAGAAATTGAAAAACTAGACCCGGCCAACTCGGGCTCCTCCTCTGTTTTTTATTTTCTTGCATAGAGGAGAGAGAGAAGAAGAAGACGATTTCTTCCAAACCAAACTCCTTCTGCAGCAACTCTCCAATATCTCTTATTGTTCTTGCAGGTCTCTCCATGTTTTTCTTACAATTATTTTCTTGTATTTGTTAGATGGTGATAATTGTTGCATGTATTTGAAATACAGGGTTTGATTAATATCTGCTTTGATGTCTGATTATATTTTTCCGAAAATTTAGGAAATTTTCTTTTAAGTTAACGTAGGAATATTTTAAGATTATTGGGTTGAAAAGTCATTTTCTTGTATTTTTTGGTGGTTGTTTGGATTAGTGGAACCCCCATATGGGCAGCTGGCGTTATCGATATGTTTTTGTTCTTATCAAGAAATTTGCTCAATCTGAAATATGCGTCAATTGGTTTATATAAAATATAGGGAGAAAAAGTTCCTAGGTTAGTTTGAGTAAATTCTGCTTATTCTTGCAAATATCCAATCTCAGCCTAAGTACTGCTATTAGAATGTGGAGATTTTAGTACTTATATGGAAATGACACCCTATTCATGACAATAAAGACTTAAGTTGTTGGTCAGATTATTCTGAAAATTATTTGAAGGAAGGAAGCTGGGATTAGGCAAGACCCCACTAGCTATATTTTATTAATAATATGAAAAGAGATTACAATCTAGGATATGTACAGTCAAAGTATTCTGATTGCTACAGAGACGAGACGTAATCTTCTGACTTCTGAGTTATTTCTTAGTGATTTGGAGCATAACAATACGTAGTGGAGAGAACTACTTTAAGCAATATAGTAGTTTTGCTAAGGGCGAATTTGATAAATACCCTGATGTTTATTATGATATTAGTGAATGACCCCGACTTTTGCTATTTATTGTATTTTGGTCCTAAAGTTGCATTTGACCACAGGTCAGCTGCAATTGACCATGGTCAAGCCTACGTCTATTATTTTAAATACCAAACTACCCTTTTTTTTTAAATCATTATAAACAAATAAAATGAGTCTAAACTTAAAAGAAACACCTAGAGATGCATTTGCAATTCAACAGCCATAATGCCCTATAATACGATCGTTGGTGGTCGTTCTTCATCATCAAACATCATCTCTGCAACTTAAATACACTTTTTCTCTTCTTTCTACATCACGCCTCCAGTCTTCATCACCATTTCATAAGGTTTTCTCTAGAGATTAAGAATGGGAGGTGGCCAACCGTTCAACTTTGCTTTTGTAATTTCCTCCATAAATGAATATTTTGGAGGTCATGGTATTTAAGCCTAAGATTAGAAGCAAACAGAGGAAATTGGGGCTAATTTTTTTAAAACAGGCTTAATGCGCTCTTTGTTTACTTAAAGGGTAAAAATGTGTTTGCAGAAGTCAATGCAAGGTCAATTGTAGTTGACCTTAGGTCAAATGCAAATTCAGGACCAAAACACAATAAAAAGCAAACGTCGGGGTCATTCGCTAATATCATAATAAACATCAGGGTATTTATCAAATTCACCTTTTTGCGAATATATCTCTAATGTGCCCTGTTGGATGGTATATTTATCTTTTCATAGTGAGTGGCATTTCAATCGATAAGTATATTGCTTATGATGTAAGTACGGTCATATTTTTTCTTGAGATATATTTTGGTGGGATGTTGACTGCTTTGAGTTAGATTTTCCTATATTCTCTCTGATAAAAGTTCTGATCTGGGCAAATATTTTGCAGGCCCACGCGCTTTCCTGGCAGTTGTGCCTGCTCTTTTGATATTTAAGATTTCATATAAAGGTATTCTTCCTTGTAATTGGAATGTGTGAATCCCAATCATCGTAATGGGTGGTTGTGTATCAGTACCGGAAAGAAGATTTAAACCAAGAAGGAAGCACCGCCACAGAAAGAGTAAAAACCGTGGACAAGTTTCAAACTTTGCTACTGAAAGACAAAAAGAACGCATAAGTAAATCAGGAAAAGTATCAGATTTTGCAGTTAGTGAGTATTTTCATCTGGGTTTTGAGAATGGTGCAACAACCACTTGTAGAAGATCAGAAGTTTCCAGTTCTGCATTCCATCTTACACAGTTAGAATGGCGCCATAGTCAAGTTAATTCAAATGGTAACTTCAGTCCTTTCTACATGCCTTTTTCAGCATTGTGTGATACTTGAATATAGAAGACAGATTATAATTACACCATTAGTTGGCATGATCAATTTCTTTTTTTCTTCTATTCTAGGAATGAGTGTGTTTGTTATACATGCATCAGTTTGGATACGTTGTTTGATCAGTCCCAATAAGAAAGGAAAAAACTCATTAATATTATTGTGGGTCCATTCAACATAGAACATCCTTTTGGGTGATTCAGGTTGTAAAGAAGTAGGAATTTTTTCGGTGATCTGTGGCTGAGTGATGCAATCATCTGCTATACATGATTGCCTGTATTCTGTTTTTCACCTGATACGTATTATCAATCATACTTAGCTTAAGAATATACCTTACTGATAAAAAAATTCCTAGCTATAAGTATCTAATTATAATAATCTTCTTCATTTTTTATTTCGAATATATAATATGGACTCTAGTTGTTATCTAAATGTTCTATAATCCAAAAAAACTTATTGGGAGTAAAAGTAATGGAAAGCATTTGCTAAAAAAAAAAAGCTAAGCTTTAGTATCAAGAGAAATTCAGACCTAGAGAAAAATCTGTTTTCCCAGGTGATACTTATGCATGGATAAAGCTACTCTTAGCCTTAAAAGAAATGAGCAAAAAAAGAAAATTATTAAATTTTGAAATAAATATGTTGAAAGCTAAGGGTTTTACCTTTATTCCTCAAAAAGTTACCATGAAAAGTTAACAGGGGGTTCAGCCAACATTTTATGAGACTTCCTATCTCTGTGGTCTTCTATAACTTTCTTGACAACATTACAACTATAAAAATCAAACATGTGTACAACTTTAAACTATTATATTGTGCAAAGATCAAGGAAGGGAGTACACTAATGCTAGTTACTGTAGAAATTAAGAGAAAAGAAAATAATTATATTGATTAGAAATTGATAATTACAAAGAGAGGAGGCATCTCTATTTAGAGATGATATAGAGTGTCTCATTAAATTAGAAAGTCTCATAGAGAGAGAAACCTACTATTACTGAAAATAGAATATTATCTAGTCTATTCTAGACATTAACTTGCATAGAAAGTAACCTCATTGACTTGATCCGATGTAACACGCTTCACCGTATTATTGTGCTCAATAATATTGCACCATATACTCCAGCACTCCCCCTCACGTTGATACGTACATATAATGTTCGTGTCAAGGTGGATTACATTAAGAAAAGGAAATAGATAGTCTCTTATAAGGTACAATCACTCCCTCATTGATAAATAAATAAAACTCCCCATAAGACTGATAAAACTTATTCTAAACAATCCTTTCGTAGTAGCAAAAATACTTCAAAGCTTCATACATCCCTTTTGAATCGGCGGCAGTAATCCCGACTTGCCATTTTTCTCATACTTGTAAAATCGGCGGCACCTGCCGACTTGCTTGTTTTCCCACTCGAGGGCAATGTAAATATCTTGAAGAGACACTGAGGTAAAGAAATAATCGAGGAAGAGGATCACTCGAGGTAGTATAGAGGAGAGATAATCAATTGTGTAAAGAGAAAGCCACTCAAGGAAGAGATAAAATATTACTCTAGAAAGAAAGAACCACTCGAGTACAGAGAAGTTCACTCGAGGAAGAGAAAGTCACTCGAGGACTAGAAACCATAACTGTGGTAGAAGGAATTCAACATCTTCACCTGATTTAAAGAAAGAAATCGTGTCTCACAATAGGAATTAATAGAATATACCGCATCTCTCGATAATGAAAGATCGCATCTCGATTTTGTAACTTATATTTGTGAAATGGCGAAAAAAGATAAGATAATCACTAAAGAAAAATAGAAAATTACTCTAGGAGAAAATCACCTTAGGAGTGGAAAATCACTCGAGAAAGAAAAAGAAAAAAAAACTCTTGATCGAGGTGGAAGGAAGTGTAACAACTTCATCCGATCCAATGAGTAAATCGCATCTCGCGATAGGAACCAAATAAAATAAAAGATCGTATTTTACGAAAACAAGAATAATAATCGAATGCAACATCAATAGATAGAGAGAAAATGATTTCTGCGAGAGGAATAGAGAGGTAGGAAATTCAAGCTTTGAGTTATGATTGGTCAATATGAATTGACCAGGTCAAAGTGATTTTTATACTAGAGAACTGGATCTAAGTAGAAGATATTTAGGCTAACTGAACTAAACTGAATAAATATTTGTAGTAACCTCAACACATGTACCCATAAGCTTGTCCATCGTAGAAATTGACTAGTAACCATACCCAAGAGCTTTAGTCTTGTTGCTCCGTAAAAAAATAAAAATAAATAAATAAACCCCAAAAGAGGAAACAATTCTATAAATCATAATACATGACATCAACCAGAGAATCCAAACTTCTCTTGAATACGAAACTAATTGGAAGAACGATTCAAAGTTCCGGAGCATAAATTAATTGAAAGCAAACATCTGGATCCGAGAATTAGGTTTTAGAGATTCAATTACAGATTTCACTACTGAAATAAAACTAGAAGATCACCCTCATGAGTCACAAGTCCATGAAACGAATCAGATCTGTAACTGAAAGTTGTAAACCTCTACCATGATGAACCCAAATTGCACCCTTTTGTAATTTCAGCCAAACTTGTTCCTCTTGTCACAAACCCGTAGAAGAAATAGGCAGATAAAAAAATCGATAACAACAAAGAGATAACATATCCCAAACCAGGGGCATCTTAGCATCATCATCATCAGCAACGACTTTAAATTTCCATGTGAAAGCCTCATTTCATTAAAACAGTCGAAAACTACAAAATAGTTGGGTTTTAGGAAACCCCATAGACATACATGTTTCTCGGGATCCCAATTTATGTACCAGAAGTTCATCTAGATACAGTTTCAGATCAGGAACTGTAGTGGGTGCTTAGAAGCCCTTATAAATCTTTAAGATTGAAACCCAACATTGGTGGTTTGGCGAATCCAGCAATGGGTTTGAAGAACACAAGAAGTTATAAAAGAAAGATGTGTTTCAAAAGGAAAACACATATTGCAAAGACATGTAAGAAAATAAAATAAAAGAATATATTACCAGATTTTTTTTCCTAGTAATACGGCGACGGCAATGGCCGCCGCCGCCGAAAGCGAGAAACCGTTACATTGTCTTCACGAGCGCAACCGCTCTGATACCATGTAGAAATTAAGAGAAGAGAAAATAATTATATTGATTAGAAATTGATAAGTACAAAGAGATGAAGCATCTCTATTTATAGATGATATAGAGTGTCTCATTAAATTAGAAAGTCTCTATTACTGAAAATAGAATATTATCTAGTCTATTCTAGACATTAACTTGCATAGAAAGTAACTTCATTGACTTGATCCGATATAACACGCATCACCGTATTATTGTGCTCCATAATGTTGCACCATATACTCCAACAGTTACACAACTACAGCACACAACTACAGCAGAGAGTGTGTCGCATACATTATACTTCTCCTTTTGTTCAATATTTATTCCAATTGGATTAATGTACTTTGTGTTTCAATATATTCTGCATTGTGTTGCATTCTTTCCCCTTTCTTTGCTGTTTTACACTATTAGCTTATCTAACAGCCTCTTTTTTACTCATTATTAGTGAAGAGAAATGCTTATGGTGGTACCAATAAACTATAAGCTATAGTGCAAAAAAAGTAGCAAGGGCAATTTGTTATTTACCAGTTGAAACAGTTTTCTTATATTATCTAGAATTAACATTAGACATTTATTTCTGTAGTGATATGCCAAGAGGATTCATGGTTTGACTCCGTCAGTGTTCTGGATTCTGATGATGAAGATGACTTCCTTAGCATACAAGGAGATTGTTTTCCTTCTGTAAGCAATGCTGCTGGGAGCACCTCAAGTCCCCAAGTGCTTCAATACGGAAGTGCTTCATGCTTTGTGGATAACAGGTGCAAGTATGAGGAATTCTATGAGAGCACGCCAACATCATTTGCAGTTGAGCGTTATTTGACAATTGATGGTGGCAAGACAGACAAGTTCGGCAAAGATGATTACAAAGAAGATACTGAATTTTCTATTTTGAATGACCTTTCTCTCTTAAGGAAGGCTGATGAAGTTTGTATCAAGAAAAATAACTTATTAAAAGATCCTTTTGGAAGCTTTAGTGCTGTGAAAAAAGAGGCTGAAGAGAAAATTCAAGATAAAACCTTGAAGTCCTGTTTGCCACGGTTGGCTCCGAATTTTAGTTTTAATGACGAGAATCAAACCCCGTCAAGTCCAGGTGCACCATCTAAAAGGAAGAAGTTAGCAGTTTTAAGGCTCTCGTTTAAGAGGAAGCCATCTGATGAAGCTGCAGAACTATGTAAGTATACCAATTAACCACCTAGTGTTGTGCTCTCATATTTTCTTGAGGCTTTAGGGTTTAATAATTCTTTCAGTTATTCCTTTGGTTGCCTTCCTATTTATATTTGTAATAGCCACCATCAGATTTTCGAGATAAAACGTATTAATAAACTGCAGTGTTGTGCTCTCATTTTAAGGCTCTCGTTTAAGAGGAAGCCATTTGATGAAGCTGAAGAACTATGTAAGCATACCAATTAACCACCTAGTGTTGTGCTCTCATATTTTCTTGAGGCTTTAGGGTTTAATAATTCTTTCAGTTATTCCTTTGGTTGCCTTCCTATTTATATTTGTAATAGCCACCATCAGATTTTCGAGATAAAACGTATTAATAAACTTTAATTATGGGATTCCTTTCAGCATCTCCATAAATAACAACCATGGGAAGACCAAAGCTAAATTATTTTTCACCGAGGACTTGCTCATTTGGTTGGGCTACTTAGTTGGTATGGTTGTTTTGTTTCCATAGTAGGCCAAGGTTCAAATCCCTGCTCGTACTGGCAACTTTGAATCTCAATAAGAGAAAAAACAGAAACCAGCCGAAGTGGAATATAACCTTTTTCACATGCTTAATGTGCGCATTTTTGCGGTGATAGTCCTTCGGCCCTCGTTTTACATTGCTAACTGAATGCTGAAGGAAGTTGCGCGTAGTTGGAGTCAGGTGTTGAAAACACACTTGGATGGTGTCTGTACTTCTTATAAATTCCTACTATCACTCTTTAAATGCAATGTTATGTTCAGTTTATCATAGGAGGCCTTCTTAAAAATTGTATATGCTGCAGCAATAACTGATACTTTCAAATAAATAATTAACATGTGTTGCGTGCTTCGAAACTGGTGATTTCCAAACAAGGTTTTAAATGTAAAAGAATAAGCTTTAGGTGCATACTTTTTTCGTTTTTTCTTACATTTGCTTGGTTTTTTTAATTTAATTGATATTTACCAGGTGCTTCAAAAAGATACTTGTATCGTCCAAGAACAGGACTATTTATTCCGGGTTCAAAAGGAGAGAAGATAACTTCAGGATGTTGGTCTCCAGTTGCGCCTTCAGTCTTCAAGCTTCGCGGTTCAAACTACTTCAGGCACGTTATGGGTGTTTCTTACCATGTATAATGAAATTTGAATAAGTAGCATTGCTACGATGTGATTTGTTTTTCATACTTTCGAGCTTGCTCATCTAAACATAAACATAGTAATTTTTCATGCAGAGATAAGAGAAAATTCCCTGCTGCAAATTATGCTCCATATATTCCTATTGGTATTGATTTGTTTGTATGCCCAAGAAAGATACATCATATTGCTCAGCACCTTGAGCTTCCGTCTGTGAAAGCACACGAGAAAGTGCCGTCACTCCTGATTGTTAATATTCAGGTATCATGTCATTTATGAGTTGATTTTGAGTCTTAATATTTTTCAGAGATGCCCCCATGTTTTGGGGTCGTTTTATAGTACCCCCTTACGTACTTAATAATAGGAAATGCCTCCTTCAGGGAGGAAAGGTATGCAAATGGACACTAAAGAATTGCATCATATTCCAATTCTTACTCCAATCTTGATGGAAGATAAGTGTTATATGCAAATGGACACTAAAGAATTGCAGCATATTCCCATTCTTACTTCAATCTTGACGGAAGAAAAGGGTTATATCTTATTATAGATCGGTACAGGGGTAACACAAAATGGCCTCAGAATGTGGGTGTTTCTCCTAATGCTCTTCATTTTCATGCAAACTTTCTTCTTCTTTTTATAAGTTTTCAGCTTTTGTTTGACAGTGGTTCGGCAACTAAATTAGAACTAAAAGAAATAACATCCTATGCAGTCTCTTATCATTTATCTTGTTTCTTTGCTGCAGCTGCCCACGTATCCTGCTTCAATGTTTCTTGGTGACAGTGATGGGGAAGGGATAAGCCTTGTTTTGTATTTTCGAGTGTCTGAGACTTTTGATGAAGAAATCTCTTCTAATTTTCAGGAGAGTATCAGGGTAAATTCCTTTTTCCAGGAGCTTAATTCAATTAAAATGCACATAGCCTTCACGTAAGATTTGACATTCATACTATTTTCTTTAGTAACAATAGAAGTTATTGTTTCTTACTATATTTGTTTGCTCAATCTGATATTTGTCTTCAACTTAGAAGTTGATTAAACCATATAGCTTGTAAAAGATTTCCTCTCTAAATCTAATTGCTCCCAAGGGAAAATTTGTTCTCTTCATTTGTCCAAATTCAAAGAAAAATCTCAATTATATTAACAAGATGTAAAACAAAATATCTTTTTAATCTTCTTTAAGAAATGACTGACTTGAAAATATAATTATAGGACGGCGTTGTTGGAGTATATGTGTGCATCTACACATATACTAGTTTAGTCCTACATTGAGTAAGAATAGAAGTAGTTTAGAGAGCCCCTATTATATCAAGGGAGTCTAAGATGTAATCTAATTATCAACTTAAGAGTGAATAAACTTTCTGCTCTTATTTATTTCTACATGGTAGCAGAGGGGTTACATTCTTGAAGACAACGTAAAGCTTTTCCACTTCCGCCGGCGATTGCCGTCGCCGGATAACTCAAACAGTCTAGTTACTTTGTTTTCGTCTTAATTTATTTTTAAGAATTAGGGTTTCTTAAACCCACTATTCAGATTTTCAATCCTTTTGAGAAGGGGATTCTAACTTCTCTTATCTCTCTCCTTAGTTTCCTCTAGAGATATCTTCTAGCAGCCATTGGTTCTCAAGTATTGTCTTTTTCTCCGTGTTCATCATCCATGATTTAATATTCTAATCCCTGAAGTGAACAATCCATCACTCATGATGAGTCTTTCCATGATTCCACTATTTAATCTCAAGAAGCATCGTTTTATGATCATTATGATTCATAAAAACCGTTTGAAATCAATTTTCCCTTCAAAGTAGTCATTCTCCTGCAATAATTCGGTTGGGTTGGCAGAGTTGTAATCTTGTTTGTGATTCTTCGGATCTGAAGATATCTTCGTGATTGACGGCTTCAATTGAAACTGAAGTTGATGGTAATTACTTGTGAAAAATTGAAGAATCTACGGGGTGATTCAGATCTACAACTATTTGAATTTCTCATTTGCTTCAGAAGTTTAGATATCTACTTATAGGGTTCTAATTAAACCTATCATAGCTGAAGATCTGAGTTTGATTGAAGTATATCAATCAATTTTCTTTGTTGATTGAAGTTTGCTTTATTAACAATTTTTGTCATTGTGGCTTCCAGGTTTTATTTGACTGATTACTGTTTGCTTCTAAGTTCAAGTTCCCCCCAAGAATCTGAAGATGCGGTTTTAAGAACTGTACTGTTATTTCCCGCGTACTGTTATTTCCCGCGTACTGTTTAAGTATGCTTGGTATGGGAGGAAGATAAAACTTCTGATTACCCTGGTTTTATTCCTTTTTGGCAGTCTAAGAAGAAGAAGAATAAGAAGCAGACTATGTTCATGGTGTGATCTATTTTTCGTTAGCTTCTCTGTGTTCTTCCTTTCATGGTTCTTTATGACGGCTTGATTGGTGGTGTTATATATATGTTGTGACCTGAGATCTACGGTGGAGATGTTTGAAGATGACGAGCTTATTTTTCATGTGATGACTACGGCAATGTGCGATGATGCCCACTATATGGATCATCTTTAGGTCCATCGGTATCACTTCAATTAATCAAGTTAGACCCACCTCGTAACTCCATTTTTTGACCATGTGTATTAAGTTTATTTATCGTTTGACAAGTCAAGTTGTCTCTCTCAATTGATATTACACTCTATTTTCTCTTATTTCGTGAAAGACGATCTTTTATTTATTTGGTTCCCATCGCGAGATGTGATTTTCTCTCATTAGATCAGATGAAGTTGTTAAATCACATTCCACCTCGATCATGAGTTTTATGTTTCTTTCCTCGAGTGAATTTCCTATCATCTCCTCTAGTGATTCTTTTTTAGGGCTATTTTCTTTCCTCTAGTGATCATTTTATTCACCAAATTTACAAGTATAAATTACAAAATCGAGATGCAATCTTTTATTGTCGAGAGATGAGGTACTTTTTGTTTGCCTGTGCGAGATGCGATTTTTTTTATTTAGATCGGATGAAGATATTATTAGACTAACCTTCCACCTCGTCATGAGTTTTTTCTCTCTCTTTAGACCGGATGAAGATGTTAGACTATCTTTCACCTCGATCATGAGTTATTGGTTTCGTTCCTCGAGTGATTCTTTCCTAGAGTGAGTCTTTTTTTCTCAAGTGATTTTCTTTGATCTTTTCTATCGTTTCCTACGCGATTTCTTTCTTTGAATCGGGTGAAGATGTTCAATTCCTTACACCACGATTATGATTTCCTCTTCCTCAAGTAGATTCTTTATCCTCGAGTGAACTGTTTCTTTTCTTCAGTAGATCTCTTTTTCCTCAAATAATAATCTCTCCTCAACATTACCTCGTGGAAAAATTAGCAAGTCGGTTAGTGCCGCCGATTTCACAAGTATGTGTGGGAAAAATGGCAAGTCGGAATGCCGCCAATTTCACAAGGGATATGTGAATTTTGAAGTGTTTATGCTGCTGCAAAAGTATTGTCTAGAAGAAGTTTTATCAATTTTAAGGGGAGCCTTAATTTTTATTATAAGTGAGGGAGTGATTGTATCTTATGAGGGATTATCTATTTTACTTTTTTTTGTTATCCACCTTGATACAACACATTGTGTTCGTATCAACGTGAAGGGGAGTGTTTGAAGTATATGTGTGCATCTACACATATACTAGTTTAGTCTCACATTGAGTAAGAATAGAAGTAGTTTAGAAGCCCCTATTATATAAAAGGAGTCTAAGATGTAATCTAATTATCAACTTAGAGTGAATAAACTTTCTCCTCTTATTTTTCTACAGGCATTTCCCAATCAACCTCACAACATCTATCATAGCATTATAAATGGAATAGTGCCATATGGAGGAAGGTAAACTATCTCTGGGTTAATCCGTTCTATTAAGAGATCTAATCAACTCTAGCTGAGGAATAACTACTACAGGGTTAATCCCTTTATTAAGAGATCTAAAAAATTTGTCCTTTCCTTTTCTTTTTTTCAAATAAGCACCCAGAGGGATAATATTAGTATTATCCAAAGTTAGGAAGAATTGCAGCTCAATAACTTGGTAGACTGCATGCCCTCTACTGTTCTACTATATACATTTCTTTGATGGAAGTAAGGTATCCTGGCCCAATCTTATCCATTTTCAGGATGTAGTTGATCCTATATGAGATTAAAACTCATCTAGCAGAGCCTTCTTTAGAGAACCAATCAGTTGCAGCCTTCCCTCTCGAAGTTTGTCATCTAGTCTCGCAATCAACTCATTAATCAGCTGGAAAATTTCTTCCAACATATTTCTAACATTCCATGGGACTTAATAGGAGCATTTATACCAGTCCACTAGAATCCTGGAGTCAACTTCCACAGGAGCTATAGAAATATATAAATAGATTAGAGAAAGAAAAATATTATTATTGAATTGATTATTTAGGTTACATCATACTGTTATATGTAGGAGAGCGATAGTAAACTACTTCTATGAGTAACCAATGGGGGACTAAAAAACATAAAATAGTCTTGCTAATACTCCCCCTCAAGCTAGAGCATGAATATCGTACATGCCCAGCTGACAAAACATCTAATAATATTGCTACTAACGGCCTTCGTGAGAAAATCTGCAAGATGCTGCGAAGTAGAAACATAGAGATTAGAATCTGTCCAAATTTAAGCTTCTCATGCATTAAGTATCAATCAACACTCAATGTGCCTGGTACGATCATGTTGCACCCGATTAGCCAAATGCAAATAGCAGATTTGTTGTCACAATAGAGCGTCATAGAAGAAAGACTGATATCCGAGCTCTGTAGAAGACGCTTAAGCCATATTAACTCACAAGCTTCTTGAGCCATGGCCTTGTCTCGGCTTCTATACTGGACCTGGAAACAACATCTTGTTTTTTACTCTGCCATGTGACCAAATTACCACTAATAGTGTAAGTACAATACCCAGAAGTGGAGTGACGATCGATAATGAACCTGCATAGTCAGCATCAGTCCAAGCCTCGACTCGAGAAGGACCATGATCTCGAAATAAAATGCCACGACCAGAACACCCCTTGAGATACCGAAGAACCAAATAGCTACTTGGAGATGGGTGACGCGGCTTGTGCATAAACTGACTAAGAACTCCAACCGCATATGCAATATCAAGACGGGTAAGAGAAAGATAGATGAGCTTCCCAAGAAGCCGCTGGTACTGCCCATGTCCTTTATTCCTTAACATTTTTAAATTCTTCGGGTTACTCTCATGACTCAGAGTGTATAGGTTATAATCCCTCATCCCGTCGTATTCACCTCTATGGACGTTCCTTTTTCTTAGAACATCTGCTCGTTCTTTGACTCACGGGAGTTGTTCTCCTCTCAGGGGGAGTGCTTTCAGTTCTCCTCTGTCCTTTAGAAGCTTTATCTCCTCCTCTTATCAGTCCCTTCTGTTGATTGTTCCGTGTGAGTCTGCAAATTCCCACCTTTAGTTTAAAACCTGCAGTTTTGTCATCCTTTACAGTTTATAACTTACACGTCAAGACGCCACCTCCTACACTGACTGCCAAGCATCCTCGTAGCTCCCGGGTCTGGCCACCTGCCATCAATTCACCTTTATCGGTATTAGCCTTCCCCTACCCCTACCGGCTCTATACCAATTACTACTATGATGATTCACACTGTTTCTTATAGTGATGAGATAACTGATTTGCTTATTTCGACAAGAGAAAGTAATGCAGGGAAGCCTTTGATAGGTTCAATACAACGGGTTTATCATCGTTGATTCACTTCAGATCATCGTTTATCCTACTTATAGAGCTTTTTCTAGCTTGCCGCTTTGGTTTGATGTACCTGTACAAGGGCAGATCGTTAGCCAAACCTAATTGAAGGCTGCGATGTGGAAGACTTACACATCATTGGAGATCAATAAGACTGTTTAGTGGTTCTCTCCCGCCTGGACGTCATCATCGGAATGCAATGGGTGTTTACGGTTAAAGAAAATCCATATGGCACGGTAAGCGGTACAAAGGCTTGGTTATTTCCAAGGGGGTTGCACATGGTGTTGATTATCAGGAGACATTTTCTCCTATGGCCAAGATGAATACTTATTTCGAGTCATCTTTTCTATTGCTGGTCGAATCTTGGCCCCTTTTTTAGATGATGTGCGACTGCCTTTTGCTGAATGAAATATTATAGAAGAGGTCTAATATGTCTTCCACCTCCTGGTTTTTGTCCCGCTTTCGCCTTCTCTCTGGCTTTGTATTTAAGCTAAAAAGTCAATCGATGGGCTTAAGTAGTCTCCTTGTACTTTGGGCTATACATTTGGTACCGTAAGAATTGCTTGGTTATGTTCCCTAGTAGTACTGACCATATTTTATTTCTTCGACATCCTTGGTAGAATACTGTTGTATTGCTTTCTACGATATTATTTATTACAGGAGATGTATCTGGTATTGTGACTTGAAATCTTATCTCTGTACCCTCTTTCCGGTAAGGATCTCGGTCCCTTGCCTATTCCTTGGGATGGAGTTGCTTGTTCTAGTCCAATTCTGTTTAATCTCTCAGAGAAAGCCATTCTTGATCTTCTCCTGCTTCAGGACAATTTGTGTGCGTCCTGCTAATACCTTTTGAACTAAATCCTCGCCTGACCGCTTTGAAAGGGGGTTTATTGGGGACCT